>CM038671.1:294452601-295776122 GCA_021605145.1 Aegilops bicornis
CTTGAGATTGGCCTCCAGCTGCATCACCTTCGTCTCCAGCTCCTTCTTGGCGGCCTCGGTAGCTGCAGCAGCATCCTTTGCTTCCTTCAGAGCCCCGCCAAATGTTTGCTCGCGCGTGGCTAGATCCTCCTCATGGCTATCAAGATTAACCTTCCTCTGCGCCAACTCGCCTTCCTGCGCAGATAGCGTCTCGTCGGCAAGCGTTGTTGCTCCTCGGCTTCAGCCTTCTCGAGGAGGAAGGCTTTGCGCCTCGGCGAAGTCGCTCCCGCCTCTCGCCAAGGACCGGAGAGCTTCTGGTTGAGGCCCCGGAGCTCCTCCCGCGCTTCTCGATGTCTGCTCCCGCCTTCGCGACAAGCGCTTCCGGGATTCCAGCTTGGCTTGTCGGGCGCGGTAGAGCGACAAGCTTCGCAGCAGCTGCTCCTCCTCGAACTTCGCCGCTGCTTCTTTGTTTGGCGCGTCGACCAAGCGTCGATCCAGTGAGGCGAGCAGCTCTTCATCAAAAGTTTCTCCTTCGACGGCGCCTGGAGCTCGACGCCCATGGAGCTTGATGAAGACGCCATCGCCGCCTTCAAATAGGGCGCCGGGCTGGGGCTCTTGAGCCCGATCTTTGCCGCAGCGGCGGAGGGATCAGCGGTCGGCGTGGCGCTGGCGCTCCTGCGGCCTCGGGGCCGTCATGATTGCGGACCCTCGCCCGGCTTCTGCGGCGGCAGCTTTGGCGGCCTCTTCACCGGCGGGCTCGTCGGCGCCAGCTTCTTCTCCGATGGCAGCGGCGTCGTCAGTATTGCCGCGCGCGTCCTCCTCGTCGGCGACCTCAGTCTCCATTGGCTCTGTGGCGAATGGATCTGACGGCCGGAAAATGAAGAAAAGTCAAGCAAATATTCAAAAAGAAAATCATAAGAAGAAGAACACAAGGAAAGTTTTCAAGCAAGAGGATTACCTGTGCTAGGGTCTGCAGTCATGGTCTCCGCCACCAGGGGATCGCTGGTGTTGTCCCTTGCCGGAGAGCTGTCCCTTGCCGGAGAACTGCCCCTTGCCGGAGAAGTCTCCCTTGCCGGAGAACGCTCCCTTGCCGGGGAATCCTCCCTTGGCGTTGTAGTCGAAGCAGAAGGCATGTCGAGCGGCTTGTGGCACTCCTGGTAAGGCTGCTCTGCTCCTACACAAATCAACAACAAATATCAAGAAGAAAGGGCACCCATGCACGCCTAACAGCAGGAAGTAAACCATATACTTACGCTGGGGCTGCGCCTGGGGCTGCTTTGAGGAAGAGTTGCCGCGTCCGGCAAGGTGGTCTCGGACGTGCCTCCTGCTGTCGTGGTGGGTTCGTCCTCGATGACAATCACCGGGGCCTTGGCTCTCTTCGACGCTCTCTAGGCCAGCGTCCTGAAAAGGAATGGGTTCAGAGTGAAGCAAATCAGATACAAGACAAAGCAACAAGTCAAGAACTACAAATGCTGCAAAGAATCTTACTCTTCTTCTTCCTCGTCGGAGCTGAGCGCGGAGAGATCAAATTCTGGCCCGCCTCCAGTACGACGAGGCGGAGGAGTAGTTTCCCTTGGCCGCTTGGCGGGAGCAGAAGCGGTGGTCTGCGAGGGCCCCGCTCCAGTTGTCGCAGCGGCGTGAGGTGCTCCCGCGGCAACAGTGCTTGCCGCGGTGGAGCGCGTCGCGCGGTGCGGCGGCTGTTGACCCGTCTGCCGCCCCGCTACGTCTCCGGCCTTGCGGAGACGCCTTCTTGGTGGAGCTGGGGGCTCCGCTCGCGGCAAGCTGTCAAGGAGGAGGAGGCGCCCTCGGTGGCTCGCCGACTCAGCTTCAGCCCGACAAGCTCTTCCTCGCCGCAAACTCCCTCGCTCGACAAGGCTTGCCGCCTCTGCTTCTGCCTCCTCCACGGTGAATCCGAACTTGCCCGCAGCCGCTGCTGCCGCCTCTTCCGGCTGGTGGCGTCGCTGCATCTCATCATCGGTGGTGTCGCGGGTGAGGCTCTTTTGTTCATCGGGCGGACCGGCACTTCTACCAGTTGTCAAAGAACACTCGCACGACGTCATCTGCAGGCTCTTGCCAGTTGGAACGATTCCATGCGAGTCGCTGGCGGCATCATTGCACGGATGCGGTCGAGCGAGGAATTGTTGCACAGCGGGACGACATTCTTCGGCAACTCGAACGCCCGGGATGCTCGGGATCGTGCTTGAACAGCTCCAGAGCATCGCGCCCAGTTCAGGATGTTGAAATTAAAGTTGAGGCCCGGCGCAGCCTCATGATGTCCGCCGTTCCGGAACTCCCAGCGGGTCTCCTCCTCTCCCGCAGGGGCGGCGCGGCGACGAAGGAAATCTGCGCCAACGGCGCCTACAGTGAGTCCGGCAAGCCTCAGGCGTAGGATCCGGATAACGGCAATCTTCAGCCTAGTGTCATCCGGGGCCAGACTGCTCCAATCGTTGCCGCGATACTGAGGTTTTTGGCGCTGGGCAGTAAACGGCTGCGGGTTCTCCTCGACAATCCAGCACCAGTCTGCTCTCCACTCATCCCATTTGCTGCGGAGCTCTCCCTCCAGATAAGCTTCCTTCTTGCCGGTCCTCGAGATCCAGGCGATCCCACCGAAAGAGGCTCCCTCTCTCAACTCGGGGCATAAAGAAGTGGCGGAAAAGGGCTACGTTTGGATGGACTCACAAAGTTTTCGCAGAGATGTGCAAAAACTGCCATGGTCGAGAATAGCATTGGGGTGAAGTCAAGGAGGCGGAACCCGTGAGGTGTTCATGATATCGCAGAAAATTCAGAGAAAGGCGGGCAGAGCCCAAAGCGAGAAGAACAAATACAAGAAAGGGTACCCATTCGAGCCAGCCCAAGCAGCAATGGGAGTACCTTCGCGCTGGATGCGCTGCATCTCCGTCGACCGGAAGAGGTAGTAGTACTCCCTCAGCCTCCCTAGCGGCGAGCTGGGGGAAAGATTGCCGCTCCTTCCACAGCGCGCCGCAAGAAGCTGCGCCTCGGCCGACTTCACGGCCTTCCCCTTGTCGGCTTTCGGAGCCATGGCGGAGGTGGTGAGGGAGATCGACGGCGTTGGTGATGCTGGTGGCGATGGGGGGAGGAGCGCTGCTCTCTCTTCAGCCTTGGGAGGAAGGGGGAAGCAGCCGGGATTTTTCGAGATTGGACAAAGAATCGGCGAGATGGGCGAACTGCCCTGTTTCCCTGCTTATAAAGAGGGAGGCGAACGTTCCATTTTTCCGAATAAAGAAACCACCCACGATCTCTCACACGACGCCGCATTCGACGCGTGCGGCTGCCTGTGGAGGGCGTGGTGGGTCCGGGGTGAGTTACACAGAACCCAGCCGCGCATGCCTGCAGCCTGTTTTGGGCCTGGCCCAACAGCGCTGCACTGCAGTGTGTGGCCCAGGCCGGGGCTCTGTCGGTGTACTAGAGTAGGGGTACCCTAGTATCCCGAACTTGTGCACGGGCAGTTGCAGCCCTCCGGCAAGGCTTACTGGTGACCGCCAAGGTCCTCCGTGGTTCCTTTGGAGCCATTCAAGAACAAAGTATTCAAGCCAAGGAGACAAGGCCCCGGCAAGAGGAGCTTGCCGGGAAGGCCACCCAAGGCACCTAGGAGACATGGCCCCTGGCAAGAGGAGCTTGCCGAGAAGGCCACCCAAGGCACCTAGGAGACAAGGCCCCGACAAGAGGAGCTTGCCGGGAAGACCCGGTGAGCGACAAGCTTCCGGACGCGACAAGACAACAACCGCGGCAAGGAGCTTGCCGCGACAGACCACCACTCTGTACCTGCGCTCCAGCGCATCCACTCACGTGTCGCCTACAGGACCTTTCCAGCAAGACGTGGCAAGAGGTCGCGGCGACTGCGAGCGCTGTGGCAAGCGGCGCCGACAAGATTGCCATCGCGTAAGCGGTGGCGCCCGACGGTCCCTTTTCGCACTGTTAGGCGGCGTGAGACGGGCATTTAATGCCTTTGTCCCCTGCCGTCGTGGTTAGGTATGATACACCGTACAAGTAGCTGTACCAACCACTCCTTTTCCATTTTACCCTTGTCTACGTTGCCACACCGGGAGACCCTTTAGCATATAAAAGTATGCCCATGCGCAAAGTAGGGAGGGGGGGGGGGTTCGAAAGGTTCGAAGCCAGGGCTCGACCTCACGCTCGGTCTCGTTAGCAGCTTGTGTGTACTGTAGCACTCAGCGCTCCTGAGAAAGAACTCAATACACTCAGACATGCAGCAGTAGGAGTGTTATCTCTCCGGAGAGCTCCGAAGCTGGGTAAACTGCTCGTGTGCTTCGCCTCGATCTGCTCTTCGTGCGACCTCCGCCCCCCGCCGAACCGAAAGGGGCTCGGTCTGCCGGTCCCATAGGTGTTCGTGGGCCAGATCAGCCTCCCCGACACGTGCAATGCACGAGAATCTTGCTTGTAATTATATAACGCAAATCACGAGCAGGAAGTGACATTTTTTTGACACTACCACGTTAACATGGCCACGTAAATCATGAGAAGGAAGGAGAAGGGAAGCGGGATGTGGAGTAACGTTTTTACCACAATTTCTTAGGGAACTGGGTGAAATAATTGAGTAGTTTTGCAAACTACCATTACTACTACACCTGAAACGGTTCAAAACCTATACTCCCTTGCCAGCGCGCGCTTCCCGCGTGAAACGGTCAGCGTCGCCACGAGCGTCGATGCCGCATTAATGCCCAGCCAGAGCGGAGGCGACCTCTCACCGGGCGCGGCTTTGAAGTGGCGCGACGGCCGAGAGAGCGCCGCTTCGGCACGCGATCGCCTCCATACGAGATCGGCCATAGGCCCTGTTTGGATCCATGGGTTAGAGTTAGTTTGAGCTAGTTGGGGCTCAAATAGACCTAAAGTATCCAAGTATGAGGGTTTAAATTGGAGCAAGTTGCACCGAACCCACCAAAAAAAACTATCCCACCCAAGAGGTGCTAACTGGAGATAGTTATCATTAGGACCACTGAAAAATCACTTTTCTCTCTCCATGAAGTGCATTTATTGTCAATCTAACCCTGTCACCCAAACACCTCTTTGGCTACAGTTAGTTCAGGGTTAGTCATGAGTTAGTCTAACCTCTAACTAAGTTAGAGTATCAAACAGGAGAAGTATAGGACATGCAAGTTGCTCAAAGCATATAGGAAAATTCGTACGTGAAAGGATTTTTTTTCTTTTTGAAAACGGAACGTGAAAGGAATTTTTTCTAGAATGCTCTTGGCATGTCGCTAACATGTGATAGTTAACCGACCTCAATAGACGGTAGAAACACCAGCCCGCCGCACTTTGATAGAGACGAGGAGGGAGAAGCGTCTGAGGCAGCTGGATTACTAGAGATAGGTGTCGCACGAAAGCCAAGAAATATGGTGATAGCGTGGGCTAGCCATGTACTAGTATGATGTAACTACACTGGGCTGTCGTGTTTCGTACTCTTCCAGTCCACTGTGGAGATGATTGGTTAATTTTATATCACTGAATAATATTAAATATTATGAGTACAGACGCTCCACCACGAGGTTCCTTGCTCCTTCTCGGCCGTCCAGAATCTATTGTTCTTCCACTCTATTTTTTACGTGAGCTTTGTTCATGCTTTTGCCAACAAAGTAGACATCTAGCATCAAGGTGCACGTGTTATGCAATGATCGTTCCATCTATATGAAGAACACGTGGGATGGAACTACGAGGACGGACATGTACCCGAGGAGTGGACGTCTGAACCTGAGTAATGTAGCGCAAGAAGTGAAGTAGAAAGGCACAAATGGTATGAACATGCGTGCCATACAGGGTGTGTTTGGTTGCGTTCTCATCTCGGCATAGTTGTTCCCTCTTCATGCATGCTCAACTCAACACCCTCTTCATGCATGCTCTCTTCATGCATGCTTCTAGTGTATTTGTGCTAAACTAGTGTGGACTTATGCACCCTCCATACACTCTACCAAACACCCAAAAGTAGGTCGAGAAGGGAACTCTTGGGCTGCATTTGTCTCTTACTACGTACTACCACTAAATGTTGTACGTGCAATGCACGGTGATGTTATAGAGTACGTGCCTAAGTACTCTACTACTACTATATTAGTTGGAGGAACATATTAACTTTTATATTTGTTTACGTGTATGCCCCGAGACCTTCCAGCTAGACGTGTCTTTCTCTCCAGGTCGCACTTTGTATCGTTCATACCACTAAGTACTACTACGTGTGGTCTCCGACCCAGAAGTGGAAGAAGTGGAGACGCTCTACCACACTATTTTTTTACGCTGGGCTCTACCACGCTGTTCATGTCCCACTCCTTTCGCTGACGTGTGGGACATCCATCACGTGCCGTGTTTGGCACCCTTCGCATTAAGAGTTGAAACGCTAGCATTCATCAGAAATAAAAAATAATTATAAATCGGCAGTGATACTATTTTTTTGCGAACCAATCAGCAGTGATACTATACCACACGGTTTCCTTGCTCCTCGATATCGGAAAAAATACTTCCGTTCGCCAACATGTTGGACGTCGACCATCCTGGTCCACTTGCCATGCACGCAGAACTCCAAGGGAGAGTCACCAAGGTCGTCGCGCCGCAGTAACAATGACTAATGAGCCGTCAAATCACAGGCCCACTTCCCACTTTGAAGTTGCTCGGACGAAGTAACCATCATGACTTCGTTGAATTCCGCTTCTTGAAGAAAACTACGTTACCAGCAGTACTGCTAGCTACAGTATTTACTCCAACAGAGGCCTCCTTTCGTTCATAGGATAGGAATATGAAAATCATAGGAAGTGAGATGACATGCATCTCAATTCCTATATAGAAAGTGATGCCATTTGATGCATAGGATAGGAATGTTTCCATTTAGTCTAGGCTAATGTACTGGTAATTTGCTCTAAAAACCACAGTAGTAACTAGTAGTATTGGTACATGCTCGTACTCAGACACAGACACACACACACTAACTACTAGTACTACTACTTCTCACATGCTGGCCAGACGCCATGATTCTCCTTCCCGGCTTTGTCGGCAACACCCCACCGTGCTTGGATCTCCGCCGACCTCTCCAAGGCAAGCGTCGTCCTTTTCTTTCTTGCAGCGGGCCTCTATTTTCTTGAGTGCTTTCGACTTTTCCGCCCCTCAGGCGGCTTTGCCCGCCTCTTGCTCTACCTCCCATTCGGCCTTGGCATCTTCAAATTCCTCCCACATAGTTGTGAGGTCGCGAGCAGCGATGAACTCGGCACGGCGGAATGCCATCGCTTCCCTACCATTTTGTGTGCGTTCGTGGGCGGCGAGGAACTCGGCGCGGTGGGATGCCATCTCTGCCTTACCGGTTAGTGTGCGGCACGGTGGCATGAACGACGCTTGGTGAGAGCTCTAGGGTGAAGTGGCCGGACAACCGTATAGTGCATTGGTTTTTCAAGAGCTCAAGGACAGAAGACGGAGCAAATTAGGATTCCCCTTCAATCCTGGTCATTTATTACCGAGTAAAATGCATTGGCGGTCATCGAACTTGTCTTGATAGCTCACTTTGATCATTGTATACGAGATATGGTGATTATATGGTCACTGGATCAGCGTATAGCTACGTATTTGTATGGTTGACCAGTCAAACAGTCTGCATGCGCCTCATCAGCTCGTGTTCTTTATCTATCTACGCGAGCCTACCTGTGAATGGAGAAAGAAATACTGTAAAAACAAAAATTATGCGTATGTGGGGAATCAAACCACGGACTCGTCGCTGCAACGCACCCTCGTTAGCCAAATGAAAATGAAACGCTCACGCTGTCAAAGCATGCTAATGCATGCACGTCGCCCTCTAAATCAAAGTCCTGCTCATGGCGCAACGCAAACGGCGAGCCCATCACCTGCGCGCCCCGGCGTTGCCTGACATTACTGTTTAGACGTTTGATGGAGGCCTACGCGAACGCCGAGCATGTATTCACCTGGCTCAACACCAACGGTCATACTCGGACTTCCTTGCTCATGTATATCGTCCATCACAACGACAATCTATAAAACAACCTAAGCTAGAGAGGGTACTATGGTAGTATGGTACGGAGTATGTACTATCGTGAGCGACCGATCTTAGTGCCACTGCACACCGAAACCCCCTCCATCACTAGCGCGCGGTTCCCGCATGAAATGGTCACCGTCTCTCCAGAATGTCAATGCCGCATTCACCGGACTTATCTGCAGGTGCAATTGGTGTGTCACTGACATGCGGGCCAGTCGCCCGTTCTGCCCACATGTCAGTAACCCAAACACATCTGCAGTTAAGTCACTGAAGCAGCGTCCCATTCATGCACGACGAACCTACTCCGGCGCCAATTGTCCATCTGTCTGCCGCGGCTCATTGCCATTCGCCCGCTATATTAACTTGAGCCCCAGCTCCCAGCCATAGCCAAAGACCCACACTTATTCTCCTCCGGACCCTTCCTTCTGTCGGCACCACTTCAACCATGGCGCGCTCCGAAGCTCTCTTGGACGTACTGTCGCAGGAGCAGATGAGGGACATCGGCAGCTCCGCTCCGGGCGCGCTCCAAAGCTCTCTTCGACGTACTGTCGCAGGAGCAAACGAAGGAGATTGCCGGCTCCCGGCCGCCCTCCGCCGCCATTTACCATTTAAGCCGGGCGCTATGCTGGGCGCAGCCAGCAGCGAGGAAGAGTAGTACATGGTAGGTCGCCACCGCTCTGGTCCTAGGAAGGCCACCGCTCCTCCACTTAGTCGACGCCAAGCTTGGTGGGATAAAAATGGCGGCCGATTAGCCGCTTGATGGTGACGTGGAGGCGGAAATCTTCATAACCTTGTGCTCTGGAGGAGGAGGTTATTGAGGCGGATAAGGAGGAGGCAAAGGCAATGGCCTGCTTTCTCGGGTTCATGGCCGGACATGGTGGTCGGGGCCCGGCGATCGTTTAGATTAGGTTTACAGTAGGTTTTAGTACGGTTTGTGCGAAATATGTAATGAATTTCATCCAGTTTATAGGAAAAGTTCTCAAAATGTAATGAATTTCATTCCGTCAATTTGAAATTTGCTTTGTTTGCATGAATTTCGTCCGTTTAGTTCATATAGTTGTCGAAAGGTATGCGGGCAGCATCGGATGGCATCCATCAGTGTCCTCGAACAGATGCCGGTGTAAATTTGTGGGCCAGCGCTGGTGATGCCCTAACTATCATGCTATAATCGCTAACAATCCTCCATTATTCGGCAGGGAACAGTTATCCCTCGATCAAAATCAGATCCGTGGTGTTTCGCACTCCTCCCGCGTAAGAGTGTAAACTCTTGCTTACATAAAAAGGGAGCAAGTGGACGGCATCATGTACGTCATATCACTCGAACTAGCCCGCCTAACGAGCGGGAAAGCACCGCCCTCGTCATTTTTTTCTGGATTTCTATCAATCGATCGCGTGAAAATGTTACGCTTCGCAAGTTCTAAAGGAAAAGGTGGCACACTTACGACTCATACGCGTCGCAACCCCGACAGTCCGGCTCGCACGCTGCTCACCAGAGGGGACACGTGTTGTCTTGCAATTTCACTGACATGTGGGACCGTAATTGAATAAACCATCGATAGCGAAATCTAATCGCTCGGCAAGCGTCGGCTGAGAAGAGAGAAACGGGGGAGGGAGAAGAGATCGCCGGCCCGCCGCGCACGGACTCCAAGAAATATACGGTGATAATGTGAGGTGGGCCATGCTGGAGTCCGGACCGCTTCCGGAGCCCGCTCTAACCACCCTGGCCCCTCAAGACGCCAGCTGCACGCTGCATGCATAGCAAGTAGTCCCCGCTTATGTGGAGGAGAGAGAGGCATTGACAAAGTCAAGGAGTAACAGTGGAGGCAATAGCTTTCATAAAAAATAAACAATGAATACTCGTTGCTTGTCCTCTATATCGGAAAGAATACTTTCATTCGCCGACATGTGGGACATCGACCATCCTGGTCCACCTGCCATGCACAAAATTATCCTGGTCTACCCCGGTCGTATCACAGGCCCAACCTTTCCCACTGTAAGTTGTTCGGACGAAGGAACCATCATGACTTGGTTGAATTCCACTTCTTCAAGAAAACTTACTGTACCCGCAATACTGCTACCACACGCGAAGACTGGACGACACTGTACCACATCATATCACTGAAACCCACTAGGCCAAACTAGCCCGCCTAGGTCATCTATTTTGGAACGGAGGGAGTACGTCTCTGCCGCTATGATTTTGTGTTGCACGTTCTCTGTACTTTTGCTACGATTTTCCTACCCTATGAACCAAATGAGGCCTGAATGTATGTCGACTATTGTCTGATTGATAGCTAAGCCTACAATTTTAGGATCTAGGGCTATTGGTCAATTGACGAGGGATAAGTATAAGCGTACCACGGGCTCATCAGCCCCAACGTTTCTCTTCGGTGAGTGTTTTGCAAGTACTATAGCTCGCACAGTAGCTAGCCTACTAACACCAAGAATCATCAAACAAGCCCTGCTAATATGATAAACAGTTCAAAATTACATCTAAGCATGCCATATATTACATCAAAAGCTGGTGAGGATACATCTGTTTCCATAACTCGGAGAGGGTTCGCATGATTCACTATCAAACAAAAGTAGCAAGATCCACTCACACAAGACAGTGCACTAGCCCTAAGATGGTTTGATAACACGCATCGTTCTGGTAATTAAACACAGGCAATGCAAACTACCTCAAGGATCGGTAGCGACCAACTATTTCTTGTCATCGATCTCTCGGGCAATGACCACAGCACGGACAGCGGCATGGGAATCGATTTTTGGGGTGATGTCAACAGGACTGACCGCGACATCGGAATCGATCTCTGGGGCGATGTCCACAGGATGGACAGTGGCATCGGAATCGATCTTCGGGGCGATGCCAACAGGACGGGCCACGACATCAGAATCATCAAGGACAACCACCGGCACTTGCACAACCCTAACATATTAGCAAGCACATTGCAAATAATCAAAAAGCAAGCACATTGCAAATAATCAGAAACCACAACTATGGTAATAAGCCATTATTTTTTACCTTGTGCAGCTCACCAGGGGATCTCATTCCTCCGGGGGCTATCTCCTCGTCCTCGATGGGGGCCATCACCTTGCCAGGGGAATACTGCTTCTCAACGGCGACTATCTCCTCAAACTCGGTCATGAGCCTCACATAGGTGGCAATCAGAGTTCCTGGGGTAGGCACGGTGGGGCCCTTGCTGTTCTTCCAACTTTATTTGAGGAGTTCGTCCACCAACGTCCTCAACTCTTTGGCCAGTGCTTGTTTCTTGGAGTTCTTCGTCTCCATGGGTTGGCCCGCCAACATGGTCAACTTGTTGGTCGGTGCTCGCTTCCTGGAGATCGCTGTCTCCGATGGGTTGTCCGCCGCAACTCTTTGCCTAGTGCTCCGTGATCCATCAATGAACTGACAAACAAAAAGCAATCGAAAGGAAACCACAATCGCAATGAAAACAGGAAAAGAATAGGATGTGAGAATCGGTCGGTGCTTCGCAAAAAGAAGATTATTGGAATGAAAATATAGTAGCATAACTGATTCTTCCACCTTACCTTTGTCAGTAGAGAAGAAAAATGGCAGAAGTGAGTAGCCTGGAGTGAGGTTTTCTTCAAGAAAGGGAAGAAAGGGCTTGAACGAGCGTTCCAATGAAATGATGGTTGCTTCGTCCAGTCCAACTTGGAGGCCACCTTACCACTACTGGTAAAGGTGTGGGTTTTGTGATATGATGGGTTATGACGGCCACACCGGGGTGACAGGTGAGTCTCGACTATAGCACCTCGCTGTGATTTGGTGGATGGCACGCGGGCCCGGATGCTTTGAAATGTCCCGCATGTAGATAGAGCGGCTAGTCATATAGGAGTGCTCAATATTGTGCACTGCGACCAAGGCGGAGAGGAAAACGAGAGAACTACGTAATTAATGCATGAGTTTAATTAGGGTAGTTATGTAAAGTATGAGATACAGTACATTCCTCCAATCGCAAAATGCCTTGGTTCATGAGATTTGAGATTTGAGCCCTATAAACCGGAAGGGAGGTGGTACTGCACACGGTGAAGTCTAGTCACTTGTTGAAATCTCTAGAAAGGAAAATACTCCTTTCCGGTTTATAGGTCTATACTACTCCCTCCGTCTAGGTGTGTAAGTCATCTTACGAAAACCAAATATTCCCAAAATACTTAGGCGCGGTGCATTAATTTCTACCTTGTTTCTTGTTTCTTGACAAACGTATCAACCAATAAGAGATGAGATGTGTGCATGCTTTTAATAACTTGCAATGGCTAGTTCATTGCATGGAATGCTATTAATTAGCAAATAAACATTGGTGACCCTAGGAGGAAACGGTGCTAAGCGCGTGGACCTATGCAGAATGAGTATCAACCAATGGATAATGGAGTTTAATTGTTAAACAATAGCAATTTTGTCTCATCCAAGAGCCTGGCTAGTACTCCAAGGAACCGCACCACGCAAGCGTTCACAACTGCCACGTTCGGTTTGCGCTTGGCTCTTCGCCTCTTCGAGAAGACGAACAATGATGTTACTCCTACTTCTACATTATCGAATCCACTGCTGCATGTCCATCCACCTCGTGCGGGAGAGATAGCATGTAGCGAAAGCTTCTACTTACTGCTCCTGCCTTTGCGTCTATGACAGGTGAGCCCAACAGGTGGTTGGCCCACCTGTCATGCAGCCAAAGGCAGGTGCAGTTAAGGCACCGGAGCTCGTCCGCGAGGGAGAGGGCGTCGTAGTAATCAAATTTCTCGGTCTTGTACAAGTTGACGCGACACATCAAACCACTACACTCGATAATAGTCTTTTTACACATTTCAAATGGGCTACTTCGTATGTAGGAGTAGACATATTCTGCTTCGTATGTAGTCACTTGTTGCAATCTCTAAAAGGACTTATATTTGGAAACGGAGGGAGTACAACACATTCATGCATGCCGTGACTTTCCTTTTGATACTTGCATGTGTTGATTTGATGCACCTTGCCAAATTTTGACTATAAATTTAACTAACCAAATTTTCATGCATGTCACAAAAAATTACGAGGCTGTTTGGATTGTGACTATGTTTGTCTATGTTGCCACATTATTTTTCCCACACTTGCCACACTTGCCTAACCTGAGTTGCTCAAATTGTTAGACACAGTTTGGCTTGCCTAAGGGAATCTTGCCACAATTTTCATGTCTATGACATGTGGGGTTCACTGCTAACAAAAAAATTCTTGTCTTAGGTGTGGCTAATAAAAAAGACTTATATTTAGGAACGGAGGGAGTAGAAAATATAAATAATAATGCATGTTGGGGCAACCCATGTTTCCGCTAATTTTAGCCGTGGGCTTGTTCATAATTTTTACGAGGGGGTGGTCGTTCATTTAATGGAGGGACTTGTAGTACCAGACTTGAACGATACAAAGTGCGACCTGGCACACTGTAACAACACTTGGAACAAGCGGGTAGCTATCTCAAAAAACAATCAACAACTAAAAAAACCGCGACCTGGCATGTAGTAGTACACAATTTTAAACAATTTTTTTGATGGAGTGAAAAAGGAAAACTACCCCACTACTTATATATAGGCCGGAGCCTCCGCGCTTGCTTGCTAGGGCTGCTCTATTCACACACTCTCATCCTCTCCAGATCTAAACAAGATAGGGGTAGTAACACTGTCTTTCTCCCTTCAAAATCACTGGCTTTCTATCCTCACCGCTGGTTACAAATCCAGACGTATCCCCCTCCGCCGGTGAAGGGGAGGAGGGGCAGCGTTTAGGCCGTCGTCGACAGCGAGGGAGGAGACCCACTGCCGGCTGCACCATTATCTCTGGCCGAGCGCCGGCGCGGGAGGTCCTCCGATCCCTTCGTCGTTGCCTGTGGGCGGATCCGGCCTCCCGCCGCCCACCTATCCACATCCCGACGACCTTCAGGTATATCTTCGTTCGAAACCGCCTTAGCTCTACTTCCACAGCTTGCTACGTCGCTGCATGTGCATCATTTTCTACCTCTCAGCCCCTCTCGATCGGATGGTCCAACGTCACATATTTTTTTCTTCTATTGTTAGAGGTAAAGCTACTGCATGGAGTCGAATCTTGTACTTGGTTCAAACAAGAAATAAAGTGGGGTGGGGGAATTTAGTATGTACATCGGACTTGGTACAAACAGGAAGGAAAGGGGGTGAAAGTAGTACAGACTTGTCATCCAACCGGTCTCTTGGTCAAAAAGGGAAATATAGGGGTAACGCTGTACACAGTGGTATGATCGGACTAGATTTGCTGTCCACACATAGGAGTAGCTGGCTAGAGTGAACAAAAATGGGACCAACCCAGATATTCTTCTTGGATGTTTGTTTCTCCAGGCAACAAACTATGAATCACCACTTTATGCCCCTATTTACATACATGGTGCTGGACTGCTGGTGCACCCACTGTCCCAACTGTTCTTAATCTAATGTCCCTGGTAAAAATGAAGCCATGCCACTGTTATAAGCCATGACAAGTTTAGCCAAATGTTTTTGCCTGTAATTGTTTTAGACTCTAACTGTTTCCTCTATGCCTTTTTGTGCAAACAAGGATATCCAATTCACACAGTTCTTTGTTGTGACCTTTTGGTGCACTTCACAAAACTCTTCTTAGAAGAACTGACTTTTGTGTTGTTTAACTGGAATGTCAGAATGGAACTGTTGGTTCATTTTGGTGGAACTGCACAAAGGGAGATCTGTGTTCCAATCCTCATCATCCATATTACGCCATAACCTTCCTTAAGGTAAGAATGATATTTAATGCATGTGTTCATCTCTATTTTCCGACCGCCATGAGAAAATAATGCTGTTTTTACTAGTACACTTGTACTCCCTCACTGACAAAACCAATTCTGAATTAGAAGGCCAATCATGTACTTGGTTTCACCAACTGGTGAGGAGAAAGACAAACAAAGCATGAAGAGGAAGAAGAAGAAGAATAAATAAGCGATTGCCAAGGCGATCTTGCTGAAGCCAGAGGCCTCAGTCGAGGCCATTCAAGGGCTCCGGCAACGACTACCTTACATGTGAGACGATCCTCTAGGGAGCCCTTCCATTTCTGGTATCTCACTTAATTAATTAGGAGTACTTAAGTACCACTAATTTATTACAGCCTAATTTTCCTGTTGGAGTTAAACAAATCTTTAGTAGGACCCTATGCTGAATCATGTACGTGTGTATGTTTGTCTATGGAGGTGAATCATGTGGTGGAGCAGGGAGGAAATATTATTAGTGTCATGACATAATAGTGCTATTGTTTTGCATGTCAATTTATTGCCATTGGTTCAATGAGGCAATGTTTTGCGTATTGTCCATCATGAATTTGATGCTACTGTTTGAATAATATGCTAATGTCTTCCTATCCTTTCTCACTAAGCTAATGAAGGTTTCACCTTGTTCCTACTTGTGCAAACAGAGATCATGTTGTGCCAATCATACATTTTAGTGGAACTACACAAGACAATACAATGAATCGTATCCCAGCCGATTGCTTTAACTCTGCTGGAAGTTCTTGATAATCTTTCGATATAATCCCAAAGACTGGTAAACAAAAGTGATTTCAACCATACATTTGAAGTGCACAAAAATATATACTATTGTGTGATTCCAGTGAGTGCTTTATCATCTCTTATGGGACTACATGAATAAGCTTTTTTTCTCAGGTTCGTACGGGCCTAAGGCCTTCATCCATATTAGTTTGTTGTCATCTCTATATGTATCGTGCTACTGTCATGAGAAACTCCTTTATCTTTGCACGTTAAAGTTTTGCAACCTATGATAAATGGCAATGCTTTGAGTGTTGAGTTGAGCTAATTGGCACTAAGTAAATAAACTAATACCTCTCTTTAAGCAAGACTACCATGTTGCTAACTTTACCCATTAAGATAATGAGGGTGCTTCTATTTGTTAGTGTATGTTTCATCAACTAGTCCCACTATTACAGTAACCTCACTCTCTCAATATATGTGCCAACAGGGATGCTCGATTTTGGTGGAACTGCACAAAAACTTTGGGTGCTTCATTTCCTCGACAGCTTTCGTCCTTTAATGTCAGTCACTAATCTCCGCTTGCTTTCTTCCTTTGCTGTCAGTCGCTTGGCTTATCTCGGCTTCCAGTCAAAAGAAATAGTAATTGATATGCTACCTCACACAGGTTGGTACTGGTATTTATCCTGATTATTGTGCCTGTCATATGTATTGGTAATTTGGTATTGTGCTACTGTTTGCCGATTTCATAAAGGAGTAATTTGGAGATCGAACTTCATGAGCAAATCATTACATCGGGTGATTTCAGTAGAATTGCACAAAATGATCAGATGGACAGGTACTTATGTTGCTGCTATGTACTCCAAAGTTCACTCAGACAACCAGATCGACTACGGAAGCAGAACTCACATCATTAGACACATAAAGCAGAATGGCTTCGAGAGCTTTTGATGGATTTGCCGGTGGTTCATAAACCAGTGCTGGCTGTCCTTATGAACTATGACAATCAAACAGTGATTGCCAAGGCTAAGAGTTCAAAGGACAACATGAAATCCACAAAGCACATAAGAAGAAGATTGAAATCTGTCAGAAAATCAAGAAACTCCGGAGTAATAGCATTGGATTATATCCAGACGGCTAAGAATCTGGCAGACCCTTTTACGAAAGGGCTATCACGGACGATGTTGACAAGAAGTGCCTATATTCATTTGAGTATCAGCCGGCGTCAACCAATTTTCAAACTCCAAGTATTAGGAGAGTGAACGCCAAAAATATTGCTTGGTACATAGCCCAGAAAAACGCAGTCCAGTGTTTGGTCCCAACTTGTGCCTTTTGGTTATCGGCACATATGGTAGCGAACTATATGGCATGGAGTCTAAAGATTCCATACAAGTTGGTTGACGCGTATATTCATCTAGCACTTAATTAGTCTGCATGCCAAGGATGCTCCATTTCAGTTGAACTGCACAAAAAATTTGGGTGGTTCATTTTCTCAACCGCCTCCTTTCTCATCTGCAATGTAGAATTTTGGCGAGATACAGGACCAAGATGAGCCAGTAAATTAGTTGGATGAAAGTAGTGTCCAAGTTGCTCAAACCTCCCTCCGCACGAGGCCACTATTTGAGGATAAACCTACAAGCAAAGTTCAGATTGTCTGTGCTGCCTCTTATGTACTCAAAAGTTCACTCGTACAAGAAATAATTTTAGCAAGAAGTACCTCCGATTGAACACCATTTACCAGTCTGTACCCTAGGTAATTAAAGTTCGTCCATGGATCATATTGGCCGTGATCTCAATAATTTGGATGCATAAACATACTGAACATGTGTATATCTGAATCTTTTTGTGAATTATGTATGAATATTGTCGTGTGATCTATCAATCATTTGGATGCATAGATATGCTGAGCTTGTGTATATATGAATCTTTTGAGTTGTTGATAGTGAATGTTGGTTATGAATATGAATGTGTCCTGTGAACCTGAGTTTGATATGAACGTTTACCTTTTCTTTTGTATTTGTGTGTGAACTTGTTAGTATGCCTACTGTCGGGTATAAAATGCAGGTCTCTTATAAAAGTAATGCCGTGTCCAATTTATGTTTTCCCTTCTAAGCACATTATATATATTTATATTATTACTATTATCGTATATTTTATAGAGACTTATATATACATTATAAAAACATCCACATGTTATTAACTTATAAAAGTAAATGTTTAATGGAAAATCCTGGTTGTTTTTGACTCACAAGCAAGGAAAATCCTGGTGATTGCGTACAAAATCTTGCGAAGATTTTAAGGACCAATTTAATAATAACGCGCTCATTTTTATTTGGAGCAATAACTCGCTAATTTCTTAATTATATATATATATATAATGTGCCTCTCCGGTTTATTCTTTGATATTAATTGCTCCTTCTAACATAACATTATATATATAACGAGCCCACCTAATACGTTTATTTCAAGGAAGTGCAAATGGGTGGGATTTCTTAGAAAATATAAATGGGCCTGATTGACGCGAAATTATTTGTTCACCCAGCCCAGCAAATGGACTGTACATCGTAGAAAACATGGGTTGAATATATGCCACATTTTTGCAGGCTGACATGTGGGCCAATAGGTCGAAGCCTACGCAGGGCGTTGTCAACTTGGTCAACAAATGATTGTGTCATCCACAGCCATTGGATTTATATCCAACGGCCGGCATGCACCTTCAATCTCTCGTCTTCTTCCTCCAGCGTCGCCGGGACCGGCTGGTCCGGCCTCTGGCGGCTAGCGGCTCTGCTTAGTACGCATCGCTGCGAAGTACTACCCCACCGACGGCCAGGCTATCCCTCCACCCCTCGACACCTCCTATTATTCTCCACAGACTACAGCCCCATGCCACAACAGAACCAGTTATAACCCTTTTCCTCCTCTCAATCTGCGACTCCTTGCCGCGCGTTTTCCCATCTCCGAGTCATTCCCGTCAAGGGGCCTCGCCGTTGTCCGGCGCCTCGGCTGTGTTGGTCTGACGTGGTCAACAAACAAGAGTCATCGGAAGAGGATCAGGCGTGGAGAGCCTAACGGCTGGGACCCATGAGGTCCATGGTCGCACGCAAGGAAAGTTCCTCCTTATTAAGCTGAAAAAATGTTTCCTCCACCTGACAGCTGGGACCCATCGGCTGTATCTTCGCATAGAAGGAAGTGCCTCCTTGTTTTGCAAAAAAAATTATTCATCCCGTTGACAGCTGGGACCCCTCAGATTTGGTGACTGACTTGTGGGCCTGCTAAGCGGACGTGTACGCACGGCTTTGTCAACCTAATCAACAAATGATTCTAGCAGCTGGACTGTTGGATGTTAATCCAACAGCCATGCTCCTTCTTCAACCTCTGTTCTTGCTCCTGTCTCCCGTGCATGGGCTGCTGCCGCACACCAACCAGTGAAGTTTCCCACACCTCTCCATCTGCGACTCCACTGCCCCGTCTTCCCCATCTCCGGGTCATTCCAGTCTGGGTGCGCTCGGCACGGTGTGGTCAACATGGTCAACAACCGAGAGTCATCGGAAGATGACTGTACGTGAGAGGCTGACAGTGAGTACGCACCACGCCCATGGACGCATGCATGCAACGGAACGCGGCGAGGTCAACGTGGTCAAGGAACGACTTCCATCGGAAGTATACTGTACGTGGAGAGTCTCAGCTGGGTCCACGGCCGCAGCAAGTAAGTGCCTCCTTATTACGCGGAAAATAATGATTCCTCCAACTGACAGCAAGGACCCACTGGACGGGCCACCGTATTTTGCAAAAAAAACGTTTGCCCCCTAACTGCTGGGACCCACCTGACGGGCCACCGTATTTTGCAAAAAAAACGCCCCACCCGCAGTCAGCTCGGACCCACCGGAAGTGCCTCCTTATTACGCACAAAAAAATGAATACTCCCCCTGCTAGCTGGGACCCACCTTGGTGGGAGGCTGACTTGTGGGCCTACTAAGTTGACAGGGACGAAGGGCTTTGTCAACTTAGTCAATATGAACGATTCTAGCTCCAGTGACCGTACGATGTCCATCCAACGGCAGTAGTGCTTCTTCAACCTCTGGTCTTCTTGCTCCAGCCGCCCAAACCAGTGCCGGTCGTGCCTCATGCTCCTGCCTCCCGTGGCCGGCTGTGCTGCCGCGGAGGCCTCACCGCCCCCTACTATTCCCACCGCTGGCCAGGCCCTGCGGCGACGGCAGCCTCACACCGCAGTCGAACCAGTGAACCCTCGTACTCCTCTCTGCGCGGGCTTCCACTGCGGCGTCTTCCCCGGCTCCGCGTCGTCCCCTTCCTAGGCCTCGCCGTCGTCCACCGCCGTGGTGCTCTTCACAAGCGTGGTCAACGTGGTCAAGGAACGACTTCCATCGGAAGAGTATCAGACGTGGAGAGGCCGATACCGGGTCCACGGCCACGCCCAGTTTTTGTTATTTGCCAAGTAAGTCGCTTTGTCAGCCTGTTGGGCTGCATATCTTTCAAGACGAGGAGAGCTTTCATTCGGTGGCCGAGAAAATGGCCCATCAAGAATGAGAAATGGGCTGTACATTTTTAAAACACCTCAAACCGGCAATTAGTTTCAAATATCTTTTTTTTCATTTTGAGATTTTAAATTACATTAATTTTTATGCGTGGATAATTTGTTGGATTTTATATTGATATACATTTATTTTTAAAATCAGTTTGAATGTGTCAAAATTTCGGGATTAAAAACAGTTCGGACCGCACTGAAATATGCAAAATTTCGTATAATTTTTTAACCGTGGCCACAGTATGGGCTGTAATGCTAAAAAAAAGAATATGGGCTCCAAAAAAAACCTTAAGAATTAGCAAATGGGCTGTAAATTATTAGAAATAATGGCGGATGGGTTGTATGCTGTTTTCCACAGATTTGAGGCTTTCCTAAAAAAAAGGTTGACGCATAAGCAGTGACTGTTGGATGGACATCCAATGGCCGTCGTGCTTCTTCAATCTTTGCTCTTCCTGCTCCAGCCGCTCAAACAAGCGCTGGCGGGACTGCCTGCTCCCTCCTCCCTCATGACCGGTTTATCGCTGCCAGCCTCACCACCCACCGTACTCCCATCGCTGGCCTAGCCATCCCTCTACTCACCCACACTGCTGTTATTCTCCGGTGACGGCAGACGAACCAAGAACCCTCGTTTCAACGTACTCCCCTCCGCGTGGGAAACAACTGTTGAGTCTTCCCTGCCTCCGTGTGGTTCCTTCCTAGGCCTCGCGCCCGTCCACCGCTACTGGTGCTCTCGGCGCTGCCTGGTCAACATGGTCAACGACCGACATGCATCTGAAGTGGATCAGACGTGGAGAGGCCGACAGCTGGGTCCACGGCCGAACGCAAGGAACTGCCTCCTTATTACGCGCAAAATAATGATTCCTCCACCTGACATCAGGGACCCACCGAAAGGGCCTTTGTATTTCGCGAAAAAATGTTACCGCCGCTGACAGCTCAGACCCACCAGCTATATCTTCTCACGCAAGGAAGTGCCTCCTTATTACGCACAAAAATAATGAATACTCCGCCTGTTAGCTGGGACCCAGTATAGTGGCAGGCTGACTTGTGGGCCTACTAAGTTGACGGGGACGGAGGGCCTGTCAACTTAGTCAATATGCACGATTCTAGCTCCAGTGACCGTATGATGTCCAGCCAACGGCCGTAGTGCTTCTTCAACCTCTGGTATTCTTGCTCCAGCCGCCCAAACCAGCGCCGGTCGTGCCTCGTGCTCCTGCCTCCCATGGCCGGCTGCGATGCGGCGGAGGCCTCACCGCCCCCTACTACTCCCACCGTTGGCCAGGCCATCCCTCTACTCACCCACACCCCCTGTTATTCTGCGGTGACGTCAGCCTCACACCGCAGCGAACCAGTGAACCCTTGTACTCCTCTACGCGTGGGCATCCACTATCGCGTCTTCCCCGGCTCCGCGTCGTCCCCTTCCTAGGCCTCGCCGTCATCCACCGCCCTGGTGCTCTCCGTGCGGTGTGGTCAACGTGGTCAAGGAACGGCTTCCATCAGACGTGGAGTGTACGTGGAGAGGCTGACAGCTTGGTCCACGGCCGCAGCAAGGAAGTGCCTCCTTATTACGTGCAAAATAATTATTCCGCCACCTGACAGCGGGGACCCACCGGACGGGCAACCGTATTTCGCGAAAAAAACGATTCGGCCCCCTGACTGCTGGGACCCACCAGCTACATCTTCGCATGCAAGGAAGTGCGTCCAGGGAAAAAACGATTTGCCCCTTGACTGCTGGGACCCACCAGCTACATCTTTGCACGCAAGGAAGTGCGTCCGGGCAAAAAAAAACGATTCGCCCCCCTGACTGCTGGGACCCACCAGCTACATCTTCGCACGCAAGGAAGTGCCTGACAGTCGGGACCCACCTGGTCGAAGCGTACGTAGCATTGTCATACTGGTCGCGAACGTGTACGTACATACCGTGCGCTACTCCACCGGCTATTGTTCAACCACCCCTCCATGGGCACCCCTCCACCGTCTACTGTTCATCCAGCCCTCCACACCACGGGGTCCTGTTCAACCACCCCTCCAAGGCCACCCCTCCACCGTCTACTGTTCATCCAGCCCTCCACACCACGGGTTCCTGTTCATCCAGAGGCAACGCCACCGCTCCCGGTTCATCCAACCCCCCGCAACGCTCATCGTTCATCCAATCGATCGGCTTGATTAGCAGCGATGGCGAATGAATCGCTCCATCGGGTTCGATTAACAGCCATCGATCGATACCTCGGGTTCGATAGCAGCGTAACTGCGGTCTGATTCGGGTTCGATTAGAGCCCAACGCCTCGCTCGGGTTCAGTTAGAGCCAACGCCTCGCACACACGCGCGTACATGTACGAGAGAAACGCGCATCGCTCGGCCCCCAACCTCCCACCGTAACCGGCAACTCCCCAAAATTTTCCTCCCCCTCGCTTCTACCACGGTTTTCTCCATCATGGACGACCCAAAGAATGTCATGCAGCTGCGTCTCCGGCCCGCCCAGGACAAAAAGGTCATTTTCTGTCATGATTTTTTGTCATAGAAGTAGGAGCCCACCACATCTATGATGATACCTGGTTTTGTCACAATTATCGTCATAGAAGTGTCATATGTATGACAGAAAAAAAATTCGTTCGGCCCAAAATGTCACGGATGTGTCTTTTTTTGTAGTGAATCTTGGGTCACTTTGAGGTTCTTTGTGTTGGATTGAATATTATGATCTAAAGTTGTTTGATGCATATCATATAATTGACCCACAGATACTTGTGGTGACATTGGAGTATCTAGGTGACATTCGGGTTGATTGATGTGTGTCATATGGTGTTATTTTACTATGAACTCTAGGGTTGTTTGTATAACTTATAGGAATAGCTCAATGGATTGATCGGAAAGAATAAATTTGAGGTGGTTTCGTACCCTACAAGCAATTTCATCTTATGTTCTCTACAATAGGAACTTTGGAGTGACTTCTCGCACGTTGAGGGATTGCCATATGATTTAATTATGTTATCATTGTTGAGACACCTTGCACTAGTGAAAGTATGAACCCTAGGCCTTGTTTTCAAGCATTGCAATACCGTTTTTGCTCACTTTTGTTACTTTCTACCTTGCTGTTTTTATATTTTCAGATTACAAAAACCTATATCTACTATACATATTACACTTGTATCACCATCTCTTCGCCGAACAAGTGACCTATACAATTTACCATTGTATTGGGTGTGTTGGGAACACAAGAGACTCTTTGTTATTTGGTTGCAGGGTTGTCTGAGAGAGACCATCTTAATCCTACGCCTCGCATAGATTGATAAACCTTAGGTCATCCACTTGAGGGAAATTTGCTACTGTCCTACAAAACTCTACACTTCGAGGCCCAACAACGTCTACAAGAAGAAGGTTGCGTAGTAGACATCAGTCAACTGGGAATGTTCCTTGGTTACCAAGGAGACCCTTGATGATTAAGTAGGCTAAGGCCTATTGGCGAGTCAATAAGAGATTGGATGGCGAGTTAGCAATGGGGAAGTTATCCCTACTCCTACTGAGGACGAAATTGTGGTCTTCACTGATCACATACTCAGAGGATTTACCCCACCCGGGCCTAAATTCTTTCGGGACCTCCTCCACTACTTCAACTTGCACCCTCAAGATATAGGCCCAAACTCAATATCCAACATCTGTAGTTTTCAAATCTTCTGTGAAGTTTATTTGCAAATAGCACCCACCGTTCCTTTGTTCAAGGATTTTTTTATAAACCGCCAAACCGGGTGTCAAAATGGCCCAAGTCAAGAGCTAGGTGGAATCTCTTTTCAGAGATGAAGAGATAGCATGTTTCCCTCCACAGTCTTACCAAGTCACCCCAAAGGATGGGTGACCACCTGTTTTTACTGTAAAAATACTGCTCTAGTAATAGAAAATCCTTTGCCCGGGTTTAGAGTCGAGCGAATTCCATCGGATTTTGATCTGCCAAGAAAAATTATCCCAGACGAGCATGCAGAGGCCTTCCTATACCTCTCTAGGGCTAAAGCTTTATTAGCTAATGGATTAATTTGGGTTGACTTGACCCGGTGTTGGGTCTCTTGGAAGATACTCCCCTTAAGTTGTCGTCCTAGCCTAATGTGTGAGTACTCTGACGAGCCAAATGACCCTCAGCGGTACACTGAAGACAATTTTACTGCTGAAGAACTCTTCAAAACCATAAGGACTCTTCTTGGTGAGGTCAGGAGAATTGCAATAAAGTTGGTCTGCCGCCGTTTTATAAACAAAATCCGGCTCCACCTGTAAGTGTTTTACCTTTACCTATTTCAATACAGGTTAACTCAGCATTATGCCTTGTCTTCATCTCTTTTTGTACTTATACAGGCTGACTCCACCTTCTGGACCAGGAAACCACAAGCCGCAGCCCCGGTCGAAAAACCTAAGGCCAAAATCCATGCTCCGGGTCGCCATAAAAAGCAAACAGCGGAAGATCTTCTCAAGATGGATGACTAAGAGGTACAACTCGATTCCCTTGGTCGTCTTTTTTTGTAACGTATTGATGCCGACTCTTCACAGGATGACGCGGAGACAAGCTAGGCTATTGCAGCAGAGGTAATACATGTCTCCTTCAACTCAAATCCTTTGCCAAGAAATAAAATTCGAAGGGTCATCCGAAAAGTAAGATTTTCTCATCATCTTGCTCATTTGGACCCCAATTTTCTTCTGAAGAAACAACAACATGATTCCAGATGTACCACTCGGTGTAACGGTACTCAAGGTCTCAACTCCGGCTTATCCAACACTCATATCCCCCGCAAACATCGAAATGAGGTGCCTCATAGCCCAACTCTTTCTCTTCCAAAGGCTGGTGTCTATCGTCAACCTCTTAATCCTTCCGACTCAACTTATCAGGGAACGCCTCCATCATCTGACGACTCTACTGGGACTCAGATGCCTGTCTTCAAGGTTGCCCATGGGTAAGTATATCAACTTGTTCATAAATAATTTGTAACAACATATACTCATGAACTCTTGTATCTTTGCTATAGAGGCGTAGCCAAGGCGGGCAAAAAACAGAAGGTGGGAAGGTCTTCAAAGGATGCCAGGGCTGCTGAACCAGAAACGCAGATGGACGATGCCCCTGAAACTTCAGTTCAAAATCCTGAAGGCCCTGCCAATGACCCGCCACCATAGATTGACCCGAAGGCTCTTGAACCAATTCATACTGAAATCAACCCGGCTGCCAGTCATGACCCGACGAGCCTCAAGCCGCCAAGCCCGGCAAAGTTAACTAAAGAAAGTCTTGAGAAGACTACCGAACATGTCCTCATTACTGGCACATGCTATACATAGCTAGGAAATCCTACCATCTTGGCCAAACATAATGCCAAAGAAGAACCGCCAGCCGCAGACAACAGCAAGCTAAAACTAGATTTGCAGAACCATGCAGATTTTAGCGCAGGCGAGTTGCACGCAGGCTACCTAAGCCGCCTGCACTAAAGTCGTGATATGGAGGCCGGCCTGGTTAATCTGATGAGGCAGAAGTATGATGTACAAATTAAACCCCATTCCACTAATTCATATGCATATACTCATGTAGCCCACAAGGGTCGGCTTATCCTAACAAGGATAAGTCGGGTCTTCAAATCATTAACTTTGAAAAAACATACATAACCCACAAGGACTAGCTTATCCTAATAAGGATGAGTTGGGTCTTCAATAGTTTTAGTAAAATCAAACATGTATCCCCCAAGGGCCAGCTTAATCTGACAAGATAATTTGGGTCTTAAACAACCTTAGGAAAATCAAACATGTCGCCCCCAAGGGCTGGCTTAATCTGACAAGATAAGCCGGGTCTTCAATAACCTTGGTAAAATCAAACACGTAGCCCCCAAGGGCCGGCTTAATCTGACAAGATAAGCTGGGTCATCATAAGAATTGAAAATGACCTACATTAGCCCCCCAAGTGCCGAGTATATTGCTTGCAATGTGCTCTGGGACTTAAATATTTGTATGATATTAATGTTGCTCAGTATGTAATAACCATTTCTTCAACACTATATTTCAGGAAGCGTTGATCATGTAAGGGTGACAACTACGTGATTTGAAGAAAAACATTGAACTGCAACAGGCTGAAACTGCCAAGGCTGAGTCAAAGCTAAAGACTTCATTGGAAGATTTTGAGAAGGCCAAGGCGGGTTTTGACGCTGAAAGAACCGCCTGGGAGGTTGATAAGGCTGCCCTGCAGCAAAGAGCCAAAGATGCTGAAGATGCGCTTAAGACGGTGACTGAAGAGTTAGCCGGCTTAAAGCAACACATTATTCAAATGTCAGCTGCCATCTTTGGTAAGATTCATATACAACTCATCATCCACTTTAGTATTTCTTTAACTCACCTGGCCACTTATAATATGTAATGTTTTTAACCTGCCTGGCGACTCCTATGCCTCAATTGAACAGGCTCTAGAAGCACCAGCCTTGGTGAAAGTATGCTGCTAAAATTAAAGGCAGTGTACTCATTGACCGAGCAGCTATATACTGGAACTCTATGCAGTCTTGTTGCCATATCAGGTGGGAAAAAACCTCCAACACTTATCAAGACCATGCTAGAGCAGTTCTCAACTGAAGGAAATATGCCCTAGAGGCAATAATAAAGTTATTATTTATTTCCTTATTTCATGATAAATGTTTATTATTCATGCTAGAATTGTATTAACCAGAAACATAATACATGTGTGAATACATAGACAAACAGAGTGTCACTAGTATGCCTCTACTTGACTAGCTCGTTAATCAAAGATGGTTATGTTTCCTAACCATAGACATGAGTTGTCATTTGATTAACGGGATCACATCATTAGGAGAATGATCTGATTGACATGACCCATTCCGTTAGCCTAGCACCCGATCGTTTAGTATGTTGCTATTGCTTTCTTCATGACTTATACATGTTCCTATAACTATGAGATTATGCAACTCCGTTCTGGGAGGAACACTTTGGTACTACCAAACGTCCACAACGTAATCGGGTGATTATAAAGGAGTACTACAGGTGTCTCTAAAGGTACTTGTTGGGTTGGCGTATTTCGAGATTAGGTTTTGTCACTCCGATTGTCGGAGAGGTAGCTCTGGGCCCTCTCGGTAATGCACATCACATAAGCCTTGCAAGCATTTCAACTAATGTGTTAGTTGTGAGATGATGTATTACGAAGCGAGTAAAGAGACTTGCGGTAACGAGATTGAACTAGGTATTGGATACCGACGATCGAATCTCGGGCAAGTAACATACCGATGACAAAGGGAACAACGTATGTTGTTATCTTGATCTGACCGATAAAGATCTTCGTAGAATATGTAGGAGCCAATATGGGCATCCAGGTCCCGCTATTGGTTATTGACCGAGAAGTGTCTCGGTCATGTCTACATAGTTCTCGAACCCGTAGGGTCCGCACGCTTAACGCTTCGGCGATGCTTACTATGAGTTTTTATGATGTTTCTGTACCGAAGGTTGTTCGAGTCCGGATGAGATCACAGACGTGACGAGGAGTCTCGAAATGGTCGAGACATAAAGATTCATATATTGGAAGTCTATGTTTGGACATCGGAAGTGTTCCGGTGAAATTGGGAATTTTACCAAGTACCGGAGGTTACCGAACCCCGGAATGCTAATGGGCCAACATGGGCCTTAGTGGAAAGGAGAAAAGGGGCCCAAGTGCTGGTCGCACCTTCCCCTTCCCTAGTCCTATTAGGACTAGGAGAAGGCGCCCTCTCTCTCCCTTCCCACTTGGGGAAACCTAGTTGGACTAGGATTGGGGAATCCTACTCCTAGTAGGAGTAGGAAACCACTGCGCGCCTCCTCTCCTTGGCCGGCCAGCCCCTCCCTTCCCTCCTTTATATACAGGGGCAGGGGCACCCCATGACACACAAGTTGATCATTGAGATCGTTCCTTAGCCGTGTGCGGTGCCCCTTCCACCATATTACACCTCGAAAATACCGTGGCGGAGCTTAAGCGAAGCCTGCGCCGGTGGAACATCATCATCGCTACCACGCCGTCGTCTTGTGAAACTCTCCCTCAACACTCGGCTGGATCGGAGTTCGAGGGGCGTCATCGAGCTGAACGTGTGCGTAACTCGGAGGTGCCGTACGTTCGGTACTTGGATCGGTTGGATCGTGAAGAAGTACGACTACTTCCTCTACGTTGCGTCAACGCTTCCGTTGCTGGTCTACGAGGGTACGTAGACAACACTCTCCCCTCTCGTTGCTATGCCATCACCATGATCCTGTGTGTGCGTAGGAAAATTTTTGAAATTACTGCGTTCCCCAACAGTGGCATCCGAGCCTGGTTTTATGCGTTGATGTCATATGCACGAGTAGAACACAAGTGAGTTGTGGACGATACAAGTCATCGCCTACCGGCATGTCATACTTTGGTTCAGCGGTATTGTTGGGCGAGACGATCCGGACCAACCTTACGCCAGACGCTTACGCGAGACCGGTTCCCTCGGCGTGCTTTGCACATAGATGGCTTCTGGAAGACTGTCTCTCCAACTTTAGTTGAACCGGTGTGGCTACGCCCGATCCTTGAGAAGGTTAAAACGGAGTCTATTTGACAAACTATCGTTGTGGTTTTGATGCGTAGGTAAGAACGGTTCTTGCTCAGCCCGTAGCAGCCACGTAAAACTTGCAACAACAAAGTAGAGGGCGTCTAACTTGTTTTTGCAGGGCATGTTGTGATGTGATATGGTCAAAACGTGATGCTATATTTTATTGTATGAGATGATCATGTTTTGTAACCGAAGTTATCGGCAATCGCAGAGCCATATGGTTGTCGCTTATTGTATGCAATGCAATCGCGATGTAATGCTTTACTTTATTACTAAGCGGTAGTGATAGTCGTGGAAGCATAAGATTGGCGAGGCGACAACGATGCTACGATGGAGATCAAGGTGTCGCACGGTGGCGATGGTGATCATGACGGTGCTTGGCGATGGAGATCACAAGCACAAGATGATGATGACCATATCATATCACTTATATTGATTGCATGTGATGTTTATCCTTTATGCATCTTATCTTGCTTTGATTGACGGTAGCATTATAAGATGATCTCTCACTAAAAATTATCAAGTAGTGTTCTCCTGAGTATGCACCGTTGCGAAAGTTCTTCGTCTTTGAGACACCACGTGATGATCGGGTGTGATAGGCTCTACGTTCAAATACAACGGGTGCAAAACAGTTGCACGCGGAATACTCGAGTTAAACTTGGCGAGCCTAGCATATAATAGATATGGCCTCGGAACACGGAGACCGAAGGTCGAGCGTGAATCATATAGTAGATATGATCAACATAGTGATGTTCACCATTGAAACTACTCCATCTCACGTGATGATCGGACATGGTTTAGTTGATTTGGATCACGTAATCACTTAGATGACTAGAGAGATGTCTATCTAAGTGGGAGTTCTTAAGTAATATGATTAATTGAACTTTAATTTATCATGAACTTAGTCCTGGTAGTATTTTGCAAATTATGTTGTAGATCAATAGCTCGCGTTGTTGCTTCCCTATGTTTTTATATGTGTTCCTAAGAGAAAATTGTATTGAAAATGTTAGTAGCAATGATGCGGATTGGATCCGTGATCTGAGGTTTATCCTCATTGCTGCCTGAAGAATTATGTCCTTAATGCACCGCTAGGTGACAGACCTATTGCGGGAAGCGGATGCATACGTTATGAGCGTTTGGCTGGCTCAATATGATGACTACTTGATAGTTTAGTGCACCATACTTAACGGCTTAGAATCGGGACTTCAAAGGCGTTTTGAACGTCATGGACCATATGAGATGTTCCAGGAATTGAAGTTAATATTTCAAGCAAATACCCGAGTTGAGAGATATGAAGTCCGCAACAAGTTCTATAGCTAAAAGATGGAGGAGAATCGCTCAACTAGTGAGCATGTGCTCAGATTGTCCGAGTATTTCAATCGCTTGAATCAAGTGGGAGTTAATCTTCCGGATAAGATAGTGATTGACAGAATTCTCTAGTCACCATCACAGAGTTAGTAGAACTTCGTGATGAACTATAGTATGCAAGGGATGACGAAAAAGATTCTCGAGCTCTTCGCGATGTTGAAATCGACGAAGGTAGAAATCAAGAAAGAGCATCAAGTGTTGATGATTGACAAGACCACTAGTCTCAAGGAAAAGGGCAAAAGGGAAGAAGGGGAACTTCAAGAAGAACGGCAAGCAAGTTGTCGCTCGAGTGAAGAAGCCCAAGTCTGGACCTAAGCACGAGACTAAGTGCTTTTGCTGCAATGGAACTGGTCACTAGAAGCGGAACTACCCCAAGTATTTGGCGGATAAGAAGGATGGCAAAGTGAACAAAGGTATATTTGATATACATATTATTGATGTGTATTTTACTAGTGTTTTAGCAGCCCCTCGGTATTTGATACGGTTCAGTTGCTAAGAGTAGTAACTTGAAAGCGGAGTTGCCGAATGAACAGAAACTAGTTGAAGGGAAGTGACGATGAGTGTTGGAAGTAGTTCCAAGATTGATATGATCATCATCGCACACTCCCTATACTTTCGGGATTAGTGTGGAACCTAAATAAGTGTTATTTGGTGTTGAGCATAAATATGATTTGATCATGTTTATTGCAATACGGTTATTCATTTAAGAGAATAAATTGTTGTTCTGTTTACATGAATAAAACCTTCTATGGTCATACACCCAATGAAAATGTTTTGTTGGATCTCGATCGTGTAACACACATATTCATAATATTGAAACCAAAAGATGTAAAGTTAATAATGATAGTGCAATTTATTTGTGGCAGCCGTTTAGGTCATATTGGTGTAAAACGCATGAAGAAACTCCATGCTGATGGACTTTCGAATCACTTGGTTATGAATCATTTGATGCTTGCGAACCGCACTGCTTTGGGCAAGATGACTAAAACGCCGTTCTCCGGAACTATGGAGCGAGCAACTGATTTGTTGGAAATCATACATACCGATGTATGCGATCCGATGAGTGTTGATGCTCGTGGCAAGTATCGTTATTTTCTGACCTTCACAAGATGATTTGAGCAGATATGGGTATATCTACTTGATGAAACATAAGTCTGAAATAGTTGAAAGGTTCAAAGAATTTCAGAGGGAAGTGGAAAATCATCGTAACAAGAAAATAAAGTTTACGCAATCTGATCGTGGAGATGAATATTTGAGTTACGAGTTTGGTCTTCAATTAAAACAAAGTGGAATAGTTTCACAACTTACGCCATACAGAACACCACAACGTAATGGTGTGTCCGAACGTCGTAATCGTACTTTATTAGATATGGTGCGATCTATGATGTCTCTTACTGATTTACCGCTATCATTTTGGGGTTATGCATTAGAGACAGCTGCATTCACGTTTAATTGGGCACCATCTAAATCCGTTGAGACGACACCATATGAACTATGGTTTAACAGTAAACCTAAGCTGTCGTTTCTTAAAAGTTTGGAGTTTTGATACTTATGTGAAAAGTTTTCACCGATAAGCTCGAACCCAAATCGGAGAAGTGCGTCTTCATAGAATACCCAAAGGTAACTATTGGGTACACCTTCTATCACAAATCCGAAGGCAAGTTTTTCGTTGCTAAGATGGATCCTTTCTAGAGAAGAAGTTTCTCTCGAAAGAAGTGAGTGGGAGGAAAGTAGAAACTTGATGAGGTAATTGTACCTTCTCCCTTATTGGAAAGTAGTTCATCACGTAAATCAGTTCTAGTGATTCCTACACCAATTAGTGAGGAAGTTAATGATGATGATCATGAAACTTCAGATCAAGTTGCTACCAAACCTCGTAGGTCTTCCAGAGTAAGATCCGCACCGTAGTGGTACGGTAATCATGTTCGGAAGTCATGTTACTAGACCATGATGAACCTACGAACTATGAGGAAGCGATGATGAGCCCAGATTCATGAAATGGCTAGAGGCCATGAAATCTGAGATGGGATCCATATATGAGAACAAAGTGTGGACTTTGATGGAGTTGCCCGATGATCGGCAAGCCATATTATATAAATGGATCTTCAAGAGGAAGACGGACACTGATAGTAGTGTTACTATCTACAAAGCTCGACTTGTTGCAAAAGGTTTTCGACAAGTTCAAGGGGTTGACTACGATGAGACTTTCTCACCCGTAGCGATGCTTAAGTCTGTCCGAATCATGTTAGCAATTGTCACATTTTATGAAATCTGGCAAATGGATGTCAAAACTACATTCTTTAATGGATTTATTAAAGAAGAGTTGTATATGATGCAACCAGAAGGTTTTGTCAATCCTAAAGGAGCTAACAAAATGTGCAAGCTCTAGCGATCCATCTATGGACTGGCGCAAGCATCTCGGAGTTGGAATAAACGCTTTGATAGTGTGATCAAAGCATATGGTTTTATACAGACTTTTGGAGAAGCCTGTATTTACAAGAAAGTGAGTGGGAGCACTACAACATTTCTGATAAGTATATGTGAATAACATATTGTTGATCGGAAATAATGTAGAATTATTCGCAAAGCATAAAGGAGTATTTGAAAGGAGTTTTTCAAAGAAGGACCTCGGTGAAGCTGCTTACATATTGAGCATCAAGATCTATAGAGATGGATCAAGACGCTTGATAAGTTTTTCAATAAATACATACCTTGTCAAGATTTTGAAGTAGTTCAAAATGGAACAGTCAAAGAAAAGTTCATGCCTGTGTTACAAAGTTGTAAAATTGAGTAAGACTCAAAACCCGACCACGGCAGAAGATAGAAAGAGAATGAAAGTCATTCCCTATGCCTCAGCCATAGGTTCTATAAAGTATGCTATGTACCGGACCTATTGTATACCTTGCTCTGAATTTGGCAAGGAGTACAATAGTGATCTAGGAGTAGATCACGGACATTGGTCAAGAACATCCTTAGTGAGGACTAAGGAAATATTTCTCGATTATGGAGGTGATAAAAGAGCCCGTCGTAAAGAGTTACATCGGTGCAAGCTTTTACACTGATCCAGATGACTCTAAGTCTCAATCTGGATACATATTGTAAGTGGGAGCAATTAGCTAGAGTAGCCCCCGTGCAGAGCATTGTAGACATAGAATATTTGCAAAATACATACGGCTCTGAATATGACAGACCCGTTGACTAAGCTTCTCTCACGAGCAAAACATGATCATCCCTTAGTACTCTTTGGGTGTTAATCACACAGCGATGTGAACTAGATTACTGAATCTAGTAAACCCTTTGGGTGTTGGTCACATGGCGATGTGAACTATGGGTGTTAATCACATGATGATGTGAACTATCGATGTTAATCACATGGTGATGTGATCTAGATTATTGACTCTAGTGCAAGTGGGAGACTCAAGGAAATATGCCCTAGAGGCAATAATAAAGTTATTATTTATTTCCTTATTTCATGATAAATGTTTATTATTCATGCTAGAATTGTATTAACCGGAAACATAATACATGTGTGAATACATAGACAAACAGAGTGTCACTAGTATGCCTCTACTTGACTAGCTCGTTAATCAAAGATGGTTATGTTTCCTAACCATAGACATGAGTTGTCATTTGATTAACGGGATCACATCATTAGGAGAATGATCTGATTGACATGACCCATTCCGTTAGCCTAGCACCTGATCGTTTAGTATGTTGCTATTGCTTTCTTCATGACTTATACATGTTCCTATAACTATGAGATTATGCAACTCCCGTTTACCGGAGGAACACTTTGGGTACTACCAAGCGTCACAACGTAATCGGGTGATTATAAAGGAGTACTACAGTGTCTCCAAAGGTACTTGTTGGGTTGGCGTATTTCGAGATTAGGTTTTGTCACTCCGATTGTCGGAGAGGTAGCTCTGGGCCCTCTCGGTAATGCACATCACATAAGCCTTGCAAGCATTTCAACTAATGTGTTAGTTGTGAGATGATGTATTACGAAGCGAGTAAAGAGACTTGCGGTAACGAGATTGAACTAGGTATTGGATACCGACGATCGAATCTCGGGCAAGTAACATACCGATGACAAAGGGAACAACGTATGTTGTTATGCGGTCTGACCGATAAAGATCTTCGTAGAATATGTAGGAGCCAATATGGGCATCCAGGTCCCGCTATTGGTTATTGACCGGAGAAGTGTCTCGGTCATGTCTACATAGTTCTCGAACCCGTAGGGTCCGCACGCTTAACGTTTCGATGACAGTTACTATGAGTTTTTATGATGTTTCTGTACCGAAGGTTGTTCGGAGTCCCGGATGAGATCACGGACGTGACGAGGAGTCTCGAAATGGTCGAGACATAAAGATTCATATATTGGAAGTCTATGTTTGGACATCGGAAGTGTTCCGTGAAATTGGGAATTTTACCAAGTACCGGAGGTTACCGAACCCCCGGAATGCTAATGGGCCAACATGGGCCTTAGTGGAAAGGAGAAAAGGGGCCCAAGTGCTGGTCGCACCTTCCCCCTTCCCTAGTCCTATTAGGACTAGGAGAAGCGCCCTCTCTCTCCCTTCCCACTTGGGGAAACCTAGTTGGACTAGGATTGGGGAATCCTACTCCTAGTAGGAGTAGGAAACCCTGGTGCGCCTCCTCTCCTTGGCGGCCAGCCCCTCCCTTCCCTCCTTTATATACAGGGCAGGGGGCACCCCATGACACACAAGTTGATCATTGAGATCGTTCCTTAGCCGTGTGCGGTGCCCCTTCCACCATATTACACCTCGAAAATACCGTGGCGGAGCTTAGGCGAAGCCCTGCGCCGGTGGAACATCATCATCGTCACCACGCCGTCGTCTTGTGAAACTCTCCCTCAACACTCGGCTGGATCGGAGTTCGAGGGGCGTCATCGAGCTGAACGTGTGCGAGAACTTCCGGAGGTGCCGTGACGTTCGGTACTTGGATCGGTTGGATCGTGAAGAAATCGACTACTTCCTCTACGTTGCGTCAACGCTTCCGTTCTTTGGTCTCTGAGGGTACGTAGACAACACTCTCATCTCGTTGCTATGCATCACCATGATCTTGCGTGATCGTAGGAAAATTTTTTGAAATTACTATGTTCCCCAACATCAACAACATCGGCTCAAATTGAAGAGTGTCGATTGTCAGCCGCCTGAGCTAGGGCCATTGTTGCTCTAGGCCGAGCCAAGGCATGGCAACCAAAACTTGACCTGGAGGAGATAGCCACTGGATGCCCCGAATTTAAAGATGACAGATCAACTTTTGAAGAACAAGACTTCAACAAGTGCGTCAGAGAGATGCGGCATGTGGCTTGCAAGCTTATTGAAGAACTGAATCTGAAGCACTACACGCCGACTTAAGGTGACCAGAATAACAAAATTAAGCCGCCCACACATGAAGTGATGGATCTTGTTCCCTCCAGGCGTAAGCACCTCTTTGCCCCTAACCTTGACTCTTCTGTTATTATCAATGATGAAGCCACCTTCGAGGCCTTAACGGGCATCGATTGGACATCGGCTGACCTCCAGATGGTCGACGAAGAAGAGCGGGCGCAGGATGACCCACAATGTTCAAGGCATCAGGAAGACAATTGACCAGATCAATGATAACTCGGGCGGCTCTCAATCTAGGTTATGGGAGCATTGCTTGAAAAACACTTAATTCCAAAAAAATTGGCTCAGTTGAAAGCCTTGTAATAGGGTAGTATGAAACAATGATCTGCCATGTCATTCCTTCGTGCATGTTGATCTTGACTTTTGAGTCACCAGTTTTAGAGTTTTATAACAAGCCTGATGTGATCATACCTATGGACCGTACTAGTACTCTTATTTTCATGTGAAGCTTTACATGTCCTGCCAAAAGTTTAAACAACATATATCCTGGCGACTTAAAGTCAAAAGCCAGGGTGGGTGACAACCCAGACATATATAACCTTATATATGATTACTGAAAAGACTAGAATCAAGGCGTATTCAAACCGAAATATACTGGCGACTTAAAGTCAAAAACCAGGGCAGGTTACCAAACCCGAAAACTCATATGACAGTTGAAAATATACATATAGAGTCGAATCATGCTGGCGATTTAAACATCAACAACCAGTGCGGGTGACAACCCAAGACTTATAGCCTCATGACTTCAGCCGTTTAAACCAAAATATACTGGTGACTTAAAGTCCAAAGCCAGGGCGGGTTATAACCCAGAGTACTCAAACATGAGCCATATAACTGGAGCCTCACAACCCAGATAATCAAAATTTGCGCAGCAGCAAAATCTTAGGAAAAACCAATCCAAATAAATCAAAAGAATAATACAAAAAATCTCAAATAATTGCTTGGTCGGTTTACCAAAAAATGACCAAACAAGGTAGCTCATAGGCCATGTGCTTTCAAGGCCACACAGCCATTGAGTTTATCCTAGCTCACTGTAAGCCGGCTCTCACGTGACACAAACCGCCGTTTTTAAGCTTAACAAGTTCAGGGTCTTAAAAAAAGATTGACTGTTAAGAGTTCGGCGGGTCACCTGGTGGAGTAGCAAGTTGCAAACAAGTAGGTGTAACTCATAATATGGCAACTCAGGCCGGTCAAGAGGGTATGAAAGCTAAAGCCGGTGGGTTGGAAGCCCCCAAATGACCTTATGATCAATTAATAAAGACTAAGATACACAGAAATGAAATGACAGGGGCCCTGAATGTTTAGGGATGTCGGCTTTATTATATTGATCATAAAAAGATATATACATCAACAGAAGTATGTAAAATGGGGAGAGCTGGCGGCTCAAGTATAGTAAGGCCAAAGAGGAGCAATATTCCACGGCCTGTTGGTCTCCTTCTCAGAGGTGTGTGACTTCTTATGTTCTCGTAGACCAATGAGATAATACGAGCCATTATTAAGATTCTTACTGACCACAAAAGGTCCTTCCCAAGCTGGGGATAACTTGTGCATATTTGTCTGATCTTGAAATGCTCGGATATTGACTCTGCGGCTATGATAGTGATGCATGCCTTGTTGATATATCGCCGAACGAGACACCGCAAGGTCACGCTCCTCATCCAAAGCATCGAGTGTATTTTGACAAGCTATCTTATTATCAACTTCAACATAAGCCGCCACACGGGGCGAGTCATGACGGATATCACTTGGAAGAACCGCCTCTTCACCATAGACCATGAATTAAGGTGTATAGCCTGTTGACCTGTTCGGGGTGGTATTGATACTCCAGAGCACTGATGGTAACTCCTCAACCCAACAACCCGGCGTTCGTTCCAAAGGAACCATAAGCCGGGGCTTAATGCCTCTCAAGATTTCTTGGTTAGCCCTCTCAGCTTGACCATTAGACTATGGATGAGCTACTGAAGAAACATCAAAACGAATATGCTCTCGTTGACAGAACTCCTTCATAGCACCCTTAGACAAATTAGTACCATTATCAGTGATGATACTATGAGGGTAACCAAATCGGAAAATCAGCTTTTTAAAAAATTGAACTGTCGTCGCTGCATCACACTTGCTAACCATCTCTGCTTCAACCCACTTAGTGAACTTGTCAACCACCACCAAAAGGTTGGTCTTCTTATCTGTAGACCTCTTGAAAGGTCCAACCTTATCAAGCCCCCAGACTACAAACGACCAAGTTATAGGAATCATCCGCAACTCTTGATCCAGCACATGAGCTCGTCGAGAATATTTTTGACATCCATCGCACTTACTGACGATATCTTCTGCATCAGCATGAGCCATCAACCAATAAAACCCATGCCGAAATGCCTTGGCCACCAAATATTTTGAGCTGGCATGATGACCACAATCACCTTCATGAATCTAGCATAAAATATCACGGCCCACCTCAGGAGAAACACAACGTTGGAATACCGTAGTCACACTGCAGTGGTGTAACCCGCCATTGACGATGGTCATAGACTTAGACCGCCGGGTTATCTATCTTGCCAAAGTTTCATCATATGGTAATTCGCCCCGCATCATATAAGCTAGATACACCTTCAAAGATAAGAAGACGGCAAAGGGGAGGGCTTGTTTTCCGTCAGCTGGCGGACGGCAAAGCCTCCTATTAGCCACCTGACGTGGCTAACATATATTCTTTGACATCCATGTTCTTTGTTTACCATAGCTTTCTTTGTTGGGCATGTTTTTCATCCGCTTTCCGGTCCTCTGCCGTCCGCCATGGCAGACGGCAAAGAAGTTGATTCCTGTAGTGATAAGGCAAGGTCCAATCTGGAATAGCATGAAGATCCGCCACCAATTACGCCTCCAGGTCAGGAACAACAGGGTCTTCTTCAGAAGGTAATTTGACAGAGGGATTGTGCAACACATCCAGGAATACATTTGGAGGCATCGGCTTACGTAGAGATCCAAGTTGGCTTAAAGTATCAGCCGCGTCATTCTTCCATCGATCGAGCTGATCCACTTGATAACCCTGAAAATGACCAGCAATAATAACAACCGCCCGACGATAATCCACCATGAGTGGGTCTTTAGAGTCCCACTTGGCCGGAACTTGATGAGCCACAAGATCTGAGTCGCCGAGGCATCTAACCCGGCTCAAATTCATTTCTTTGGCCATACAAAGGTTGTGGAGTAAAGCTTCATACTTAGCTGCATTATTAGTGTAAGGAAACATTAGCCTGAACACATAACATAATTTATCACCTCGTGGGGAAGTCAAAATAACTCCAGCCCCCGAGCCTTCCAATTGCCTTGACCCATCAAAACGGATTGTCCAATATGTGTTATCTGGCTTCTCCTCGGGCGTCTACAACTTGGTCCAGTCATATTTGATTTTCTCTGGGCAAGTGAAGTGATGGCTTTGATTTTCTCCGGGCTAGCTTCAATGCCTCTCTCTGAGACCAGAAAGCCCAATAGTTTACCTATAGGCACACCAAAGACAAACTTGGCTGGATTAAGCATCATTTTATAGACCTGGAGATTGTCAAAAGTTCCTTTCAAATTGTCAAGAAGAGTCTCCTTCTTCCAGGACTTAACCACAATATCATCCATGTAAGTGCGAATGTTGCGTCCAATCTCACTGTGCAAGCAACTATGAACACAACGCTGTTAAGTCGCCTGGGCACTCTTGAGCCCAAAGGGCATAGAAACATAACAGAAAGCTCCAAAAGGTGTAATGAAAGTTGTCTTCTCTTGGTCTTTAGCTGCCATCTTGATCTGGTGATAACCAGAATAAGCGTTGAGGAAAAATAAGCTCTCACAACCCGCCGTAGCGTCAATAATCTGGTCAGGCAAGCCTTGTTCAGATCTATGTAATCAACACACATACGCTAAGTGCCATTCTTCTTGAGTATAAACACCGGTTTAGCCAACCACTTAGGGTGAAAAACTTCAACAATAAACCCAGCCGCTAAGAGCCAGGCCACCTCTTCTTCAATAGCCTTACGTCATTCTTCATTGAAACGACGAAGGAACTGCTTAACCATCTTAAACTTAGGATCCACATTAAGAGTGTGCTCAGCGAATTCTCTCTATACACCCTGCATGTCAGAAGGCTTCCATGCAAAGATGTCCTGATTCTCATGGATGAACTCGATGAGTGTGCTTTCCTATTTAGGATCCATATTAGCCCCTACTATGAACTGTTGAGAAGAGTCGCATGGGACAAAGTCAACCTTCTTAGTGTCATCAGCCTAAAACTTCAACAGAGGGTCTTGCTCAGTAGTGGGATTCTTCAAAGGAGTCATATCTGTCGAGTTAACATTGTCCTTTATAAAACTTAAGCTCTTCTATGGCACATGCCGACTCAGCATAAGCAACATCACCTTCCTCACACTCCAAAGCGATTTTTCGGTCACCGTGGACCTTAATTGTGCCCTTACGCCCTGGCATCTTAAGCTGCAAATAAACATAACAAGGTCGGGCCATAAACTTGGCGTAAGTCAACCGCCCGAACAAGGCATGATATGGGCTCTTGATCTTTACCACCTCGAACCACAATGTCTTTGCTCTGTGGTCATAGTCATTACCAAAAGCGACTTCAAGGGCAATCTTTCCAACAGGAAATGTCGACTTACCATGAACCACACCATGGAAGACTATAGATGACGGCTTAAGATCCTTATCATTTAAGTTCATCCGTCGAAAGGTGTCATAATACAAGATGTTGATACTGCTTCCTCCATCCATTAGCACTTTGGTAAATTTATAAGCCCCAACCTGAGGGGCCACCACCAAAGCAAGATGACCCGGATTTTCAACCCGAGGCGGGTGATCCTCCTGACTCCATGTGATTGGGAATTCTGACCATCGCAAATACTGAGGTACGGCCGGCTCAACAGTGTTGACGGCACGCTTACGAACCTTCTGATCTCGTTTACAAAGACTAGTTGTAAGAATATGGTATTGGCCACCATTGAGCTGCTTTGGATTACTCTGGTATCCTAACTGATTACCCTGTGGCTGGCTGGCCTGACTAGACTGTTGGTGATAACCACCTTGATTATCCTGGCCTTGATAACCGGAATTAGAGCCACCTCCACCAAATCCATGCTCCTGTGCACCTAACGTTGTCCCGCCAGGTGGCCCATGGTTGTTACCATGATTCTGATTAAAGTTGGAATTCCTGTACTCTCGCATGATGAAACAATCCTTCCAAGCATGACTCGTCGGCTTGTGAGGAAAATTGTGCTTTGGGCAGGGCTCATTGAACATTCCCTCAAGATTAAAGTATTTCCCACCAAAAGACTATTTACCATTACCGTTGTGGCAGTGGCCCTTATACCCAGTGTTGGTGTTAGCGACAAGATCTGACATGCCGTTGGGGTGTCTGTGTTTCCCACCATTTCATTGGTTGTTGCCATTGTTTGTCGCTGTATTCTGTTGCTGACCTTTACCATTGCCACTCTTCTTACCCTTACTGGACCTATCATCATCAGATCCAGGGTCCTTAGTGTTATCAGAATCGACATACTTAATTAGAGCCGCCATAAGCTCCCCCGTGTCATTACAATAACGCTTAAGCCGCCTGAGCTTCTACTTGAGAGGGGTAAAATAACATTTCTTTCTCCAGAACCAGAACTGCTGAACCTGTTGTAATGCTATCTGATGAATGGATAATAGATGAGACCTGACGGACCCAATGGTGGGCCAACTCATCCTCCCATTGCACACAGTTATCCAAATCAATAATTGTCAGAGGCTGCTTACACGTTCCTTTAAAATTATGAACGAAGCGTGCCTTCAACTTAGCCCATGAAATAATGGAATTAGCGGGTAACACTTTCAACCAGGTTTGAGTCGGTCCATCCAACATCATGGTGAAGTACTTGGCACATACAGCATCATTAACATCCAGCATCTCCATAGCCAATTCATAGCTCTCAATCCACGCCTCAGGGGGAAGATCAGCTATATAATTAGGCACCTTACGAGGGCCCTTAAAATCCTTGGGCAGACGTTCATTGCGTAGAGCCGGTACCATACATGGCACACCAACTGTCCTGGAAGTTGTCCCAGTTTCAACGAATGCTAAAGGGTTTACTCGAAATTGCTGATGAGCCCCCAATTGAGCCGCAAATTCCGCCTCACGACGGGCTTTAGCCTGACCCACAAGGGCCTAAGCATGGTTCGGTCTATTATCATCACAGGGCGGGTTATGTCCAAAGGAGGGTCATCATTGCGAGGCGGGTCACAACACCGTTCACCGCTGGAAACCGCCGGCGACTCAATACACCGGCTGTTGATACGTCTCCAGCATATCTATAATTTTTGATTGCTCCATGCTATATTATCTACTGTTTTGGACCATACTGGGCTTTATTTTCCACTTTTATATTACTTTTGGGACTAACCTATTAACCGGAGGCCCAGCCCAGACTTGCTATTTTTTGCATATTTCAGTGTTTCGAAGAAACGAAATATCAAACGGAGTCCAAACGGAATGAAACCTTCGGGAACGTGATTTTCTCAACAAATATGATCTAGGAGACTTGGACCCTCCGTCAAGAAAGGAGGGAGGCGACCACGAGGGTGGAGGACGCCCCGCTAGGGCGCGCCCCTTGCCTCGTGGGCCCCCCTTTGCGCCACCGACGTACTCCTTCCTCTTATATATACCTACGTACCCCCAAATGATCAGATACGGAGCCAAAAACCTAATTCCACTGTCGCAACCTTCTGTACCCACGAGATCCCATCTTGGGGCCTGTTCCGGAGCTCCACCGGAAGGGGAATCCACCACGGAGGGCTTCTACATCATCACCATAGCCCCTCCGATGAAGTGTGTGTAGTTTACCTCAGACCTTCGGGTCCATAGTTAGTAGCTAGATGGCTTCTTCTCTCTTTTTGGATCTCAATACAATGTTCTCCCCCTCTCTCGTGGAGATCTATTTGATGTAATCTTCTTTTGGCGGTGTGTTTGTTGAGACCGATGAATTGTGGGTTTATGATCAAGATTATCTATGAACAATATTTGAATCTTCTCTGAAATCTTTTATGTATGATTGGTTATCTTTTCAAGTCTCTTCGAATTATCAGTTTGGTTTGGCCTACTAAATTGGTTTTTCTTGCAATGTGAGAAGTGCTTAGCTTTGGTTTCAATTTTGCGGTGTCCTTTCCCAGTGACAGTAGGGGCAGCAAGGCACGTATTGTATTGTTGCCATCGAGGATAACAAGATGGGGTTTTATCATATTGCATGAATTTATCCCTCTACATCATGTCATCTTGCTTAAGGTGTTACTCTGTTTTCATTAACTTAATACTCTAGATGCATGCTGGATAGCGGTCGATGAGTGGAGTAATAGTAGTAGATGCAGGAAGGAGTCGGTCTACTTGTCTCGGACGTGATGCCTATATACATGATCATACCTAGATATTCTCATAACTATGCTCAATTATGTCAATTGCTCAACTGTAATTTGTTCACCCACCATAGAATACTTATGCTCTTGAGAGAAGCCACAAGTGAAACCTATGGCCCCGGGGTCTATTCTCATCATATCAATCTTCCATCACTTTATTATTGCTTTGCTTTTTTACTTTGCCTTTTATTTCACCTTGCATCTTTATATCAAAAATACCGAAAATATTATCTATCATCTCTATCAGATCTCACTCTCGTAAGTGACTGTGAAGGGATTGACAACCCTTATTCGCGTTGGTTGCGAGGAGTTATTTGCTTTGTGTAGGTACGAGGGACTCATGGCGTAGCCTCCTACTGGATTGATACCTTGGTTCTCAAAAACTGAGGGAAATACTTAGGCTACTTTGTTGCATCATCCTCTCCTCTTCGGGGAAATCCAACGCAGTGCTCAAGAGGTAGCAAGAAGAATTTATGCCGCCGTTGCCAGGGAGGTCTACGCAAAAGTCAATATACCAAGTACCCATCACAATCCCTTATCTCTCGCATTACATTATTTGCTATTTGCCTCTCGTTTTCCTCTCCCCCACTTCACTCTTGCCATTTTATTCGCCCTCTCTTTTCGTTCGCCTTGATGTCTTACTTGGCTCGTTTGCTTGTTTGGTTGAAATAGTTGAGTATTTATTCCTAAACAAAGAAGCCAATATATATGGATCCTCATCCGCTTGCCAATATTTTTAAGAGATCCAATTATGATGAACCAATTTCTAGTGATTTGGATGCACTAGATTATCTTTATAAGGTTTTACTTGAAATCCGTGAAGTGACTCACGATTGATCTTTGAATAAAAAGCATGATTGCAGTGATTTTATTATAAATTCTTTTGATGTCGATTGTGCTAATAAGATGCAAAACCCTAAGCTTGGGATGCTAGTTTTGCTATGTCTACTACTTGTTGCAATGATCATGATTGGGGTGATTCTTCTTATGATCTTGAAAATTTATTTAAGCCCCATGATGAATATGAGATTGATAATATTGTTTGCAATAATAATGAAAGTGGGTTCGGAAGAGTGTCAACTTTAGATCCCACATATTTGGAGAATGTTCAATCTTCTGAAGTTTTTTGATAAAAGTGGGTTTGGAGACGTCATGACTCTAGTTAATGATAATCCCACTATTTTGGAGGAGTGTCAACTTTGCATGCATGTGGATCGTGTTGAGAATATACTTTGTGATAGCTATTTTGTTTTTGCTTATGACCCCACATGTAATTATTATGAGAGAGGAAAATATGGTCGTAAAAATTTTCATGATAATAAATTACCTCTCGTTATGTTGAGATTGCTATTGTTTATTTCCGCTTCCTTGCATATGCTAGTTTTTGCTTGCTATGATAATGTGTTTACCTATAAGATGCCTATGCATAGGAAATATGTTAGACTTAGATGTGTTTGTCGCGTGTTTCATGATGCTCTCTTTGTGCTTCAATTCTTGTCTTTCTTGCGAGCATCATTAAAATTATCAATGCCTAGCTAAAAGGCTTTAAAGAAAAGCGCTTGTTGGGAGACAACCCAATATATTTCCGTTCTGTCGTTGAATAATCCATCTACCTTCTGTTTATATGTGGTTTTATGTTTTAATTAGTGTTTGTGCCAAGTTAAACCTATAGGATCTTCTTGGATGATAGTTATTTGATCTTGCTGTAATTTCCAGAAACTTTGCGCTTAGTGACAGAATTGTTAAAAATCACCAGAACGTGATAAAATACTGATTCCAATTGCTGATGATCAATAAACAAATTGCCTAGGTCTTCCTATTTTTTCTGATTTTTTGTAGTTCCATAAGTTTGCGTTAGTTACAGATTACTACAGACTGTTCTGTTTTTGACAGATTCTGTTTTTCGTGTGTTGTTTGCTTATTTTGACGAGTCTATGGCTAGTAAAATAGTTTATAATCCATAGAGAAGTTGGAATACAGTAGGTTTAACACCAATATAAATAAAGAATGAGTTCATTACAGTACCTTGAAGTGGTCTTTTGTTTTCTTTCGCTAACGGAGTTCACGAGATATCTGTTGAGTTTTGTGTTGTGAAGTTTTCAAGTTTTGGGTTAAATCTTTTGATGGATTATGGAACAAGGAGTGGCAAGAGCCTAAGCTTGGGGATGCCCATGGCACCCCCAATATAATCTAAGGACACAAAAAGTCAAAGCTTGGGGATGCCCCGGAAGGCATCCCCTCTTTCGTCTACTTCCATCGGTAACTTTACTTGGAGCTATATTTTTATTCACCACATGATATGTGTTTTGCTTGGAGCGTCTTGTATGATTTGAGTCTTTGTTTTTTAGTTTACCACAATCATCCTTGCTGTATACACCTTTTGAGAGAGCCCTACATGAATTGGAATTTGTTAGAATACTCTATGTGCTTCACTTATATCTTTTGAGCTATATAGTTTTGCTCTAGTGCTTCACTTATATCTTTTAGAGCACGATGGTGAATTTGTTTTAAAGAAACTACTGATCTCTCATGCTTCACTTATATTATTTTGAGAGTCTGAAATAGCATGGTAATTTGCTTAATAATCATAATATGCTAGGTATACAAAAATAGTAAAACTTTCTTAGGAGTTTGTTGAATACTAAGAGAAGTTTGATGCTTGCTAATTGTTTTGAGATATGGAGGTAATAATATCAAAGTCGTGTTAGTTGAGTGGTTGTGAATTTGAAGAATGCTTGTGTTGAAGTTTGCAAGTCCCGTAGCATGCACCTATGGTAAACGTTATGTAACAAATTTGAAACATGAGGTGTTTTTTATTCTCTTCCTTATGAGTGGCGGTCGGGGACGAGCGATGGTCTTTTCCTACCAATCTATCCCCCTAGGAGCATGCGCGTAGTGCTTTGGTTTTTGACGGCTTGTAGATTTTTGCAATAAGTATGTGAGTTCTTTATGACTAATGTTGAGTCCATGGATTATACGCACTCTCACCCTTCCATCATTGCTAGCCTCTTCGGTACCGTGCATTGCCCTTTCTCACATTGAGAGTTGGTGCAAACTTCGCTGGTGCATCCAAACCCTGTGATATGATAATCTCTTTCACACATAAACCTCCTTATATCTTCCTCAAAACAGCCACCATACCTACCTATTATGGCATTTCCATATCCATTCCGAGATATATTGCCATGCAACTTTCCACCATTCCATTTATCATGACACATTCATCATTGTCATATTGCTAGCATGATCATGTAGTTGACATAGTATTTGTGGCAAAGCCACCTTTCATAATTTTTACATACATGTCACTCTTGATTCATTGCATATCCCGGTACACCGCCGGAGGCATTTATATAGAGTCATACTTTGTTCTAGTATCGAGTTGTAATCATCGAGTTGTAAATAAATAGAAGTGTGATGATCATCATTTTCTAGAGCATTGTCCCATGTGAGGTTAAAAAAGAGAGGCCAAAGAAGCCCACACAAAAAAAGAGAAAAAGAGAGAAGGGACAATGTTACTATCCTTTGCCACACTTGTGCTTCAAAGTAGCATCGTAATCTTCATGATAGAGAGTCTCTTGTTTTGTCATTTTCATATACTAGTGGGAAATTTTCATTATAGAACTTGGCTTGTATATTCCAACAATGGGCCTCCTCAAGTGCCCTAGGTCTTCGTGAGCAAGCAAGTTGGATGCACACCCTCTTAGTTTATTTTGTTGAGCTTTCATACATTTATAGCTCTAGTGCATCCGTTACATGGCAATCCCTACTCCTTGCATTAACATCAATCGATGGGCATCTCCATAGCCATTGATTAGCCTCGTTGATGTGAGATCTTCTCCTTTTTTGTCTTCTCCACATAACCCCCATCATCATATTATATTCCACCCATAGTGCTATGTCCATGGCTCGCGCTCATATATTGTGTGAAAGTTTATAGGTTTGAGATTATTAAAGTATGAAACAATTGCTTGGCTCGTCATCGGGGTTGTGCATGATGAGAGCATTCTTGTGTGACGAAAATGGAGCATGACTAAACTATATGATTTTGTAGGGATGAACTTTCTTTGGCCATGTTATTTTGAGAGGACATAATTGCTTAGTTAGTATGCTTGAAGTATTATTATTTTTGTGTCAATATGAACTTTTGTCTTGAATCTTTCGGATCTGAATATTCATACCACAATTAAGAAGAATTACATTGAAATTATGCCAAGTAGCACTCCGCATCAAAAATTTCTTTTTTATCATTTACCTACTCGATGACGAGCAGGAATTAAGCTTGGGGATGCCTGATACGTCTCCAACGTATCTATAATTTTTGATTGCTCCATGCTATATTATCTACTGTTTTGGACCATGTTGGGCTTTATTTTCCACTTTTGGGACTAACCTATTAACCGGAGGCCCAGCCCAGATTTGCTGTTTTTTGCCTATTTCAGTGTTTCGAAGAAACGGAATATCAAACGGAGTCCAAACGGAATGAAACCTTAGGGAACGTGATTTTCTCAACAAATATGATCCAGGAGACTTGGACCCTCCGTCAAGAAAGGAGGGAGGCGACCACGAGGGTGGATGGCGCGCCCCCCTTAGGGCACGCCCCTACCTCGTGGGCCCCCCTTTGCTCCACCGACGTACTCCTTCCTACTATATATACCTACGTACCCCCACACAATCAGATACGGAGCCAAAAACCTAATTCCACCGCGGCAACCTTCTGTACCCACGAGATCCCATCTTGGGGCCTGTTCCTGAGCTCTACCGGAAGGGGAATCCACCACGGAGGGCTTCTACATCATCACCATAGCCCCTCCGATGAAGTGTGAGTAGTTTACCTCAGACCTTCGGGTCCATAGTTAGTAGCAAGATGGCTTCTTCTCTCTTTTTGGATCTCAACGCAATGTTCTCCCCCTCTCTCGTGGAGATCTATTCGATGTAATCTTCTTTTTGCGGTGTGTTTGTTGAGACCGATGAATTGTGGGTTTATGATCAAGATTATCTATGAACAATATTTGAATCTTCTCTGAATTCTTTTATGTATGATTGGTTATCTTTGCAAGTCTCTTGAATTATCAGTTTGGTTTGCCCCACTAGATTGGTTTTTCTTGCAATGGGAGAAGTGCTTAGCTTTGGGTTCAATCTTGTGGTGTCCTTTCCCAGTGACAGTAGGGGCAGCAAGGCATGTATTGTATTGTTGCCATCGAGGATAACAAGATGGGGTTTTTATCATATTGCATGAATTTATCCCTCTACATCATGTCATCTTGCTTAAGGCGTTACTCTGTTTTCATTAACTTAATACTCTAGATGCATGCTGGATAGCGGTCGATGAGTGGAGTAACAATAGTAGATGCAGGCATGAGTCGGTCTACTTGTCTCGGATGTGATGCCTATATACATGATCATACCTAGATATTCTCATAACTATGCTCAATTCTGTCAATTGCTCAACAGTAATTTGTTCACCCACCGTAGAATACTTATGCTCTTGAGAGAAGCCACTAGTGAAACCTATGGCCCCCGGGTCTATTCTCATCATATCAATCTTCCATCACTTTATTATTGCTTTTCTTTTTTACTTTGCCTTTTATTTCACCTTGCATCTTTATATCAAAATACCAAAAATATTATCTATCATCTCTATCAGATCTCACTCTCGTAAGTGACCGTGAAGGGATTGACAACCCCTATTCGCGTTGGTTGCGAGGAGTTATTTCCTTTGTGTAGGTACGAGGGACTCGCGCATAGCCTCCTACTGGATTGATACCTTGGTTCTCAAAAACTGAGGGAAATACTTACGCTACTTTGCTGCATCATCCTCTCCTCCTCGGGGAAATCCAACGCAGTGCTCAAGAGGTAGCAGCTGTAACTTCGACTTGGGCGGGGGGTTGAATAAAAACGCTCGCGACAGTACGAATAAGCCGCCTGTTGCGCAACAACCGTCTGAAGAAGCTCCACAGCGTTTCGTGTCTCTACCGCAGCTGGAGACTCACCTTCGATCGGGATGGCCGTGAGCCGTGTGGCTGCTGCTATCATATTATCCAGCGGGTTAGAATAATGGCCGGAGGGTGTTGGTGTTGGGAAACGTAGCATGAAATTTCAAAAAATTCCTACGCTCACTCAAGATCTATCTAGGAGATGCATAGAAAGGAGAGGGGGAGAGTGTGTCCACGTACCCTCATAGACCGAAAGCGGAAGGGTTTGACAACGCGGTTGATGTAGTTGAACTTCTTCTCGTTTCGATGGATCAAGCACCGAACGTACGGCACCTCGCAGTTCTGCACACGTTCAGCTCGATGATGTCTTTCAAACTCTTGGACCAGCAAAGTGTCGAGGGAGAATTCCATCAGCACGACGGCATGGTGACAGTGATGGTGAAGTGATCCGTGCAGGGCTTCGCCTAAGCACTGCGTGAATATGACCGGAGGCGTAAACTATGGAGGGGCGCCGCACACGGCTAGGAATCAATGTTATGTGTTCTAGCAGTGGCCCCCTCGTATATATAGGTTTTAGGGAAGGAGAGTCAGCCAAGGGGGCACCCCAAGTAGGAGGAATCCTACTTGGGACCTCCCAATTCGGCCCCCCCTTCCATATTCATCCGGAGGGGGAAGGAAGGAGGAGGGAGGAGAGAAGGAAGGGGAGGCCGAATCCCTCCCCTTCCTTTCTCTCTCTTCTCCTCTTCCTTCCCTATTTCGCCTACATGGGCGCACCAGCCCCTAGGGGCTGGTCTGTCCCCTTCTTGGTGCATTAGGCCCATCTAGTTGCCGGGGGGATGCCCGGAACCCCTTCCGGTGACCCGATATGTACCCGGAACCCCCAGAACACTTCCCGTGTCTGAATATCATCATCCTATATATGAATCTTTACCTCTCGACCATTTAGAGACTACTTTAAATGTCCGTGATCTCATCTGGGATCCAATCAACATTCGGTCACTAAATCACATAACTCATATATGTCATCAAACATTAATTAAGCGTGCGGACCCTACGGGTTCAAGAACAATGTAGACATGACCGAGACACCCCTCCGGTCAATAACCAATAGCGGAACCTGGATGCTCATATTGGTTCCCACATATTCTATGAAGATCTTTATCGGTCGTACCGTAATGACAACATATGTTATTCCCTTTGTCATTGGTATGTTACTTGCCCGAGATTCGATCGTCGGTATCTTCATACCTAGTTCAATCTTGTTACCGGCAAGTCTCTTTACTTGTTCTGTAATACATTATCCCACAACTAACTCATTAGTCAAATTGCTTGCAAGGCTTCTAATGATGTGTATTACCGAGAGGGCCCAGAGACACCTCTCCGATACTCGGAGTGACAAATCCTAATATAGATCTATGCCAACCCAACAAACACCTTCAGATATACCTGTAGAGCATCTTTATAATCAGCCAGTTACGTTGTGACGTTTGATAGCACACAAGGCATTCCTCTGGTATTCGGGAGTTGCATAATCTCATAGTCAAAGGAATATGTATATGACATGAAGAAAGCTATAGCAATAAAACTGAACGATCAATATGCTAAGCTAATGGATGGGTCTTGTCCATCACATCATTATCCTAATGATGTGATCCCGTTCATCAAATAACAACACATGTCTATGGTTAGGAAACTTAACCATCTTTGATAAACGAGCTAGTCTAGTAGAGGCTTACTAGGGACACGATGTTTTGTCTATGTATCCACGCATGTATCATGCTTCTGGTTAATATAATTCTGGCATGAATAATAAACATTTATGATGATATAAGGAAATATAAAATAAAAACTTTATTATTGCCTCTAGGGCATATTTTCTTTAGTCTCCAACTTGCACTAGAGTAAATAATCTAGTTCACATCGCCATGTGATTTAACACCAATAGTTCACATCTGTACATGATTAACACCCATAGTTCACATCACCATGTGACCAATACCCAAAGGGTTTACTAGAGTCAATAATCTAGTTCACATCGCTATGTGATTAACACCCATAGAGTACTAAGGTGTGATCATGTTTTGCTTGTGAGAGAAGTTTAGTAAATGTGTCTGCCACATTCAGAGCGGTATGTATTGCAAATTTTCTATGTCTACAATGCTCTGCATGGAGCTACTCTAGCTAATTGCTCCCACTTTCAATATGTATCCAGATTGAGATTCAGAGTCATCCGGATCTGTGTAAAAGCTTGCATCGACGTAACTCTTTACGCATTTAACTCCTTATCACCTCCATAACCGAGAAATATTTACTTAGTCCTCTTAGGTAACTAAGGATAACTTTGACCGCTGTTCAGTGATCCACTCCTGGATCACTATCGCACCCCCTTGCCAAACTCATGATAAGGTACACAATAGGTCTGGTACACGGCATATCATACTTTATAGAACCTACGGCTGATGCATAGGGAATGACTTTCATTCTCTTTTTATTTTCTGCCGTGGTCGGGTTTTGAGTCTTCCTCAACTTTACACCTTGCAACATAGGCAAGAACTCCTTCTTTGACTATCCCATTTTGAAATACTACAAAATCTTGTCAAGGTATGTACTCATTGAAAAATCTTATCAAGCATCTTGATCTATCTCTATAGATCTTGATGCCCAATATGTAAGCAGCTTCACCGAGGTCTTTCTTTGAAAAAAAACTACTTTCAAACTCTCCTTTATGCTTTCCAGAAAATTCTACATCATTTCCGATCAAAAATATGTCATTCACATATACTTATCAGAAAGGCCGTAGTGCTCCCACTCACTATCTAGTAAATACAGGCTTCACTGCAAGTCTGTATAAAACTATATACTTTGATCAACTCATCAAAACGTATATTCCAACTCCGAGATGCTTGCACCAGTCCATAGATGGATCGCTGGAGCTTCCACATTTTGTCAGCACCTTTAGGATTGAGAAACCTTCTGGTTGCATCATATACAACTCTTCTTCAATAAATCCGTTAAGGAATGCAGTTTTGATATCCTTTTGCCAGATTTCATAAAATGCGGCAATTGCTAACATGATTTGGACAGACTTTAGCGTCGATACAAGTGAGAAAATCTCATCATAGTTAACACCTTAAACTTGTCGAAAACCTTTTGCGACAATTCGACCTTTGTAGATAGTAACACTACCATCAGCGTCCGTCTTCCTCTTGAAAATCCATTTATTCTCAATGGCTTGCCGATCATCGGGCAAGTCCACCAAATTTCACACATTGTTCTTACATATGGATCCTATGTTAGATTTCATGGCCTCAATCTGGGCTCATCACAGTTTCTTCATAGTTCGTAGGTTCATCATGATCTAGTAACATGACTTCCAGGACAGGAGTCCGTACCACTCTCGTGCGGAACGTGCTCTATTCGACCTATGAGTTCTAATAGTAACTTGATCTGAAGTTTCATGATCATCATCATTAGCTTCCTCTCTAGTTGGTGTAGGCATCACTGGAACATATTCCTCTCATGTGCTACTTTCCAAATTGAGAGAAGGTACAATTACCTCATCAAGTTCTACTTTCCTCCCACTCACTTCTTTCGAGAGAAACTCCTTCTCTACAAAGGATCCATTCTTAGCAACAAAGATCTTGCCTTTCGGATCTGTGGTAAAAGGTGTACCCAATTGTTTCTTTAGGGTATCCTATGAAGACTCACTTCTCCGATTTGGGTTCGAGCTTATCAGGCTGAAGCCTTTTGACATAAGTGTCGCAACCCCAAACTTTAAGAAATGACAGCTTAGGTTTCTTGCCAAACCATAGTTCATATGATGTCAACTCAACAGATTTAGGTGGTGCCCTATTTAATGTGAGTGCAACTGTCTCTAATGCATAATCCCAAAACGATAGTGGTAAATCGGTAAGTGACATCATAGATCGCACCATATCTAATAAAGTATGGTTACGATGTTCGGACACACCATTACACTGTGGTGTTCCAGGTGGCGTGAGTTGTGAAACTATTCCACATTGTTTTAAATGAAGGCCAAACTCGTAACTCAAATATTCGCCTCCGCGATCAGATCGTAGAAACTTTATTCTCTTGTTACAATGATTTTCTAGTTCACTCTGAACTTCTTTGAACTTTTCAAATGTTTCAGACTTGTGTTTCATTAAGTAGATATACCCATATCTACTCAAATCATCTATGAAGGTCAGAAAATAATGATACCCGCCGCGAGCCTCAACACTCATCGGACCGCATACATCTGTCGGTGTTCTTGGAACCAGGGTACCCAGACTTGCCTTCCTGCGGCCCGCGCCATGGCTCCATCAGCGGTCTGGTACGACCCATCTTCATCACCAGCAACATAAGACCCTCGCGATGGGCCAAGCCTCGCGAGACGGACGACGTCAAGACCTCCGGTAGGAACGGCCTGCTCAGGCTGGCTCCCCGAGGAGCGGAGATTTCTATGCAAGCCCTCACCTCGTGAGGATCGGATGACGCAAGCCATGACGACCAAGGCCAGGTGGGCGCCAGCACACGTAGAGCAGCAAGTTTCCTCTTTGGTTCTAAGGAGGAAAGCGCAGACGCAGAGTCCCGAGGAATCAACTAAAGGTTTCCATTTCCATGCTACGAGACCAAGACCGCCAGGACGGAGGTCATCGCCGAGCCCACCATGGCATCACGACCAGAAGCATTGTAGGCGAAGACCACCTTTCGTCAGTATAAGATGTATTAGTTGTCTCCCTTCGAATTTGTCCATTGTGGGATCACTTCCCGCCTTCATTTTGGGAAGAGGACCAAGCCACTATAAATAGAGCCTAGCCACCACCGTAGGTCGAGGTGGATCAGATCGAGTCCATCCTCGCATCCACCAGTTCACCCAAGAACACACCTCTTGACGTTGTTCTTCCACTATACTAGTTCTTCCTCAGACCACCTCGAGGCTAATCCACCACAAAGCAAGAATAGGATTTTACACCGCAAGGTGGCCCGAACCTGGCTAAACTGTTGTGTCCCATTTCCTTCCAGTTCACCAAGCTAGGCCGTGGGATCGACGAGTTGGCAAACTGGGGAGGTTGAGTTCTTCGCATGCACCCTAGAGTTCGAATCTATCCAGGGTCTGCGGAGCCCGGAATCTGACATTTGGCGTGCCATGTAGGGGTGCGTGTCGAAGGATCGCCTTCCCGTCGGCTGCTCTCCGTTCTCTCCATGAAGCTTCCATGGCCAACACCGCTCCACCCATCGCCTCGCTGGGCGTGTTTGGAGACGCTCCCGGCCATCGGGCCTTCTCCCCCACCCTTCGACGAGTGCAGTGGCCACTGAAGTTCAGGCCGGACTTGCCACCACGGTACGACGGCACGGCGGACCCCGTGGGGTTCCTCCAGACGTACAAAGAGGCGGTTTGGGAAACAGGAGGCAACGACAATGTCGCAGCAAACTGGCTACCCATGGCCCTTACGGGCGTGCCGCGTTCCTGGCTCCTGGGCTTTCCAGAGTCCTCATTGGCTTCCTGGGAGGAGCTGCGCAACCTCTTCATCGCGCGCTTCTCAGCGCCAGCTCCCCATGCCATCGCGGCACTCCTCGGCGGCTCGTAGGCGTCGGCATCGGACCGCCACATCAAGCAGTTCTTCCGCCAGATGGGCGCCGCCCACGCGCAGCGAGGAGCTCCTCCAGGCTGGGCGGCGCCTAAGGCCGACCTCACCTTTGACTCATGGGACCATCCCACGAATGCGGCCGGTGTCAACGCATTCCCGATGCTCTGCATGTTGGGGAACGTAGCAATAATTCAAAAATTTCCTACGTGTCACCAAGATCAATCTGGGAGATGCTAGCAGCGAGAGAGAAGGAGTGCATCTCCATACCCTTGAAGATCGCTAAGTGGAAGTCTTACAAGAACGCGGTTGGTGGAGCCGTACTCGCGGCGATTCAAATCGCGGAAGATCCGATCCAAGTGTCGAACGGACGGCACCTCCGTGTTCACACACGTACAGCCCGGGGACAACTCCTCCTTCTTGATCCAGCAAGGGGAGAGGAGAAGTTGAGGGAGAACTCCAGCAGCACGACGGCGTGGTGGCGATGGAGCTCGTGGTTCTCCGGCAGAGCTTCGCTAAGCACTACGGAGGAGGAGCAGGAGTTGGAGGAGGAGAGGGCTGCGCCAGGGAAGGGGTGCAACTGCCCTCTCTCTCCCTCAGTATATATAGGGGGAAGGGGGGAGGAGGAGGCGCCTAGGGTTTCCCTAGGGGAGGGGTGGCGGCCACATGGGAAACCCTAGATGGGTGCAGGCGCCCCACCCCTAGGAAACTTGCCCCCAAGCCGGGAGGATGGCTGCCCTAGGGGAGGCGCCCCCACCTCTCCACATAACGTGAGATGGGGTGGGAGGGGCGCACAGCCCCTTAGTGGGCTGATGTGCCCCCTCCCCTTGGCCCATAAGGCCCCCCAACGCTTGCCGGGGCCTCTGAAACCCCTTTCGGACACGCTGGTCGTCACTCGGTACCCCCGGAACGATTCTGTACTCCAATACCCTTCGTCCAATATATCGATCTTCACCTCTGGACCATTTCGGAGTTCCTCGTCACGTCCAGGATCTCATCCAGGACTCCGAACAACCTTCGGTAACCACATACTATTTCCCATAACAACTCTAGCGTCACCGAACCTTAAGTGTGTAGACCCTACGGGTTCGGGAACCATGCAGACATGACCGAGACACCTATCCGGCCAATAACCAACAACGGGATCTGGATACCCATGTTGGCTCCCACATGTTCCACGATGATCTCATCGGATGAACCACGATGTCGAGGATTCAATCAATTCTTTATGCAATTCCCTTTGTCTATTGGTATGTTACTTGCACGAGATTTGGTCGTCGGTATCCCCATACCTCGTTCAATCTCTTTACCGGCAAGTCTCTTTACTCGTTCCATAACGCATGATCCCGTGACCAACTCCTTACTCACATTGAGCTCATTATGATGTTGCATTACCGAGTGGACCCAGATATACCTCTCTGTCATACGGAGTGACAAATCCCAGTCTCGATTCGTGCCAACTAAACAGACACTTTTGGAGATACCTGTAGTGCACCTTTATAGCCACCCAGTTACGTTGTGACGTTTGGTAGACCCAAAGCATTCATACGGTATCCGGGATTTGCACAATCTCATGGTCTAAGGAAATGATACTTGACATAAGAAAAGCTCTAGCAAATGAACTACACGATCTTGTGCTATGCTTAGGATTGGGTCTTGTCCATCACATCATTCCCCTAATGATGTGATCCCATTATCAACGATATCCATTGTCCAGGGTCAGGAAACCACAACCATCTATTGATCTACGAGCTACTCAACTAGAGGCTCACTAGGGACATATTACGGTCTATGTATTCACACATGTACTACGGTTTTCGATTAATACAATTATAGCATGAGCAATAGACAATTATCACGAACAAGGAAATATAATAATAACCATTATATTATTGCCTCTAGGGCATATTTCCAACACTGCACCCCCACCATCTGCAATGTGGCAGTCACCAGGACCCTCATCGACGGTGGCGCCGGCCTGAACGTCCTCTCCATGGAAGCATTCAGCCTGCTTCATGTGCCCCACGACTGGCTCCGCCCTACCAAGACTTCCACTAGAGTCATCCATGGCTCAACCTGCCCCCTGGGCCAGATCCGCCTCCCCGTCACCTTCGACACCTGCGACAACTACCGCACTGAGCTCATCGACTTCGACATCGCCTGCATCGGCCTCCCGTACAACGCCATTCTTGGGCACCCAGCCTTGGCCAAGTTCATGGCGGCAACCCATCCTGGCTACAACCTCATGAAGATGCCGGGAAGCAGCGGCGTCCTCACAGTGGCGGGGGACGCCAACAAGGCACTCTCGGCCGTCAGGCTCGCCTTCAGGGCCGCAGCGGCCACGTGGCCAAGCGGGGTGGAAGCCCCGGGGGCTGCACCAGCAAAGAAGAAGCAATTGTTCTCTCAAGATCGGGCCGAGACGAAGCAGGTGCCGGTCGATCAGGACGGGGCATCGGGCTCCACCTTCACCAAAGACGCTGGCCTCCCTCCAGACCAAGAAGAGGTGTTGGTCAGCTTCCTACGCACGAACAAGGATGTGCTCGCAAACACAGGAACTACACCAAACAAGCAAGCAAACCAGGCACGACCTGCAAACTGGCATCACACGCCATGTCAGTACATTGAATGTACTTGCAAGCTCACAATAACAAAACCAATCAAGACAGACAATAACATGGCAATTACAGGTCAACAAGGATTAATATGATACTTTCAGATCAATCTTAACATGAACAAGATGAACATTATACATCTAGCACAACATGAGCATGGCATGAACTTATGAACATGATGATACTAGCATGGAACCTGATGAAATTATCATCCACCAACTTACTCTGCTCGTGTTACCTCGTAACCATCTCATGCATCAACTTACCAATATCAGTATCCATGATACCTCCGTGATCATCCCGCGATCACAACCAATCTCTGTCTCATCATCAAACGGGGTTATTATTAATCAAGTCATTATTATTATTACCGTTGACTCATAGTGTGATGGACTATGAACTGGGCCCATATCCGCGGGCGCGGCTATCGATAGATTAAAACACACTCTCCAGAGGTAGCGCACTTTACCCACACAACGGAACCCATGGCCTTGCACTTCCATACGTGTGGATCAACGGCATTCCGACAAAACCGATCTACTGCCATGACACTCCCCCGGCCACTCCTACAAACTCCCCTTTGGTCTAAGTCATGGGTGGCCCCATGCCTACCAAAGGCATCAATGGCCACCGTCGTGGCAAAACATAAACGGTGCCAAACTGGGACAAAAGCGCGCAAACAAATCGGGCACACAAGGCTTATGCCGTCCTACCCGGCCAAGGTAGCGCTTGCGCATAACCTTCCCTCGTTGGAGGAACCAGCGAGAGGCATCACAATAGACCCAGCTAGGTCCTTCCCATGAAGGCAAATGTGGTTTCACTGGTTAGCTCGATTCAGTGGCACCATGACTCAGCCTACAGTGGTTCAAGTTCATTATTATCTGGTTAAACTTGAATGTAATAAGCTGAGCCATAATACAAAAACATGATGTAACTACAATGCATGAACATGATACCAACATGAGCATGGATGTGCAACCATAATAAATCATCAATTATAACAATAATGAATCATATATCCAACTGAGCATGGCATACTGACGAGCATGATCATAACACTACACATGAGCATAGCATGAACACTAGCATCATAAAGAAATACCATGCAAGAACTTAACCAGAATACTATCAAGTAAGCATATAACCCGCTAGATGCAAAGTAACATGCGTAGCAACGGTACTTGATAATAGACGGTAAACATGCATCAGAAAGAACACCATTCTACCAGCATGCACTACTGCTATCAAGCATAACATGTGAAAATAATACTAGCAAGTAGTACCAGATAACAGGATTCATCGGAACATAGCATGAAGGTGAACAAGAAACCACGAGCATAACCGAAACAACGACGGTAGTAGCAAACAAGTAGACAGATAACGGGCAAACTTTTATTAAATATTTAAGTAGATACCGTGGCTACTGCATGGCTATCATTCAAGTGGCTGTTGTGGCTTGCCTGGGGGTGACGGAGACTCCAGGAAGAAGTGCGGTGAAGCCACGGAACAAAACACCGGATGGTTCTCTCTCGGAGGGGGCTGATTAGAGGCAAGGGCATAATGGTCATTTTCACAGTGTGAACACCGTATGCAAACGGTGCCAACAAAAAGATCTCGACGAGACGAAGAAGTGAGCGCTGGTTTCACCTCGATCGGAGTTACGTCGCAAAGTTATGAGGTGTACAAGATCAGGGACCTATCTGTGAATATTTTCATCACCAACGGGTCCCTGGCGGTTGAAACAGAAAGCGTCTTTCGGCCTAATATGTCTTCTGTAAAATAAAGCATGCTTTAAGGTGAAGTGGAATGGGAATACGCTTTCTAGAATGGAAAGCGTAATTTGAGCATAAGAGGCACGAAATACTTTTCCACTTAACGAAAACGCATTTCAGGAAAACGTGTCCACGCATTTCGCTTGGGCCCGGCCTAGTGCCACTTACAAAGGGACCTGTGGGCAGGGAGGGGCCAGGCGTGCTCATCTTCTTCCTTGTTCGTTTGGCCCCGAGCGAGACAGGGGACGAGGCGTGGCAGGGCGAAGCCGGTGGTGGCCCGGCCGGCTCCGGCCACCGTTGGCCGAGGCGAGGCCACCGGCGGGTGCGCGGGGTCGTTCTCATCCTTTCAGGTGAAGAGCAGCCGCCGGGGATGTCACACCCCCACCAACTACGTGTGTGTCTGACAGGCAGGTCCCAGACACGGCTGGGACCGTGACGGAAAGGTAGGCGTGCGTTGGTTTTGTGTTGAGTGTGTTGACCGGACAGACCGGCTGTAAGCGTGTGGATATAAACTCCCTGTAGCCTTTTGGGTAAATTATCAAATTAATGAATGAACTGAGCTGCTCCAGCTCCTTCGTTCTCGGTCAATCCCTTTGCCATTTCCTATTTCAATCCTCGTGATTCTCTAGCTGCTGCTAGGGACATCACAATTGGTATCGATCAGGTCGTTTCTACTCCACACAACGGCGCCGCATACACCACCAATCCCAAACGCCTGCACCAGATTCATCCTGCTCAAGATGGAGGAGATGCGTAAATCCTCGCAGGAATTCTTTACCAAAGCGCTTGACGAGAAGCTTCGCTCCGGTGACGGCCGAGTTCGTGAGCTTCGCCGGATTTGGAGGAGGTCAGCGGCGCGCTCCCGGTTGTTCCTCCCGCGAGCCCGCCAGAATCAGCTCGACGGCGGAGGCAACGGCGCCCAGCGCTGCTGCGTCGTTACCCGGACGCGGACGACCCGTAGGGTCACCTCTGTGGTCACGCCGACGAGCCGCATAACCTGCGGTCCGTATTTTGCGGCGAGCCGCTTCACGCTGGCGATGCGAGGACCACACGACGCCGACCACCGTGACGCCGGGCGACCACTACGAAGCGCCGCCGCCGACGCCGGGCCATTACTACGAAGCGCCGCCGTGTTCGGGGCGGCGACGATGACGCACCATGAGCGCCATGCGAGATTTCACCTGAAGCCGCCCAAACACGCATTTCCGGTCTTGAGGGCGCTTTCCTCTGCTCTGGGTTGATAATTGCTATACCTATTTTGAGATGTACAATGTTCCTGTCCGACATTGGATTGGCACTGCTACACTCTATTTTGAGGATCATGCTGCTCTATGGTTGCAAGCCTACAAGCGCCGCGACGCCCGGATTAATTGGGATTCTTTCATCACGGCGATTGGTTGCTGAATTTGGATCTCGATGAGTATGATGGGCGATGCCGACGTTCTCGCAACTTAGGCAAACAGCACGATGGCTGAATACAAGAGGTCTTTCGAAAACTGCATGTATCACTTGTTATCTACTGATGCCGCACTACCCTCCAAATGGTTTCTGTCTCATTTTATTCATGGCCTACGTGATGAGCTTTGTGCTGCAGTCAGATTACACTACCCCGCTAGTGTTACCAGGGCTGCGGCATTGGCACACATACAGGAGGAAGAGCATGATCACCAGCGTCCTCGTACACGACAGACAGCTTCCATCAAACACCCTACCACTGCAGTGACTTATGTGGCCCCTCGTGGTACCGGTCTTTGTTGTTCGAACAGACGGAGGCCGAAAAAATACAGATGATTATGCTCGGGAACGTCAATTGCGGGATTTCCGTAAGGCCAATGGCCTCTGTTTTCGGAGACAAATACACTAAAGAGCACAAGTGTAAACCAGGAGCTCAACTCATGATGATTGAATTGGGTGAATTTGGGGAAGTCTTTTCTGACGACACCGTGCATGCTCTGGAGCTGCTGGAGGAACCAACTACAGACCAAGCATGTTCGATGCTTTCCAGTCACGCCTTTGGTCGGTAAAGAGGACGTGAACACTTTGCGTCTCCGAACATTGGTGGGTAACAAGGTCATGCTAATCTTGTCGACTCCGGTAGCACTGGCAGTTTTGTCAACTCAGATTTTGTGCATCGGGCACAACTCCCTGTCCAAGAAGCCAAAAGTATTGCCGTGAGACTTGCTGATGGGTCTCGTATATACTCCACCACAGCAGTTCCGCAACTCACATGGTGGTGTCAAGGGGCAACTTTCTGTCACAACATGCGAATTCCGGACTTGGGCGCTTATGATGCTATGTTGGGGATGGACTGGTTGGACAGTTTTAGTCCCATGACTTGTCACTGGCGTAACAAGCACATTTCCTTCCCGTACGGTGACAAGGAAGTGCATTTGCAGGGTATTCTCACTGAAAAACAACAGCAATTACAGGTCATGGAAATTGACCATCTTCGGAAATCTTTAGCTGGTTACGATGTATGGGCGCTGGCACTAATTGAGCCTGCTCCGACAGACCAAGTGACAGGATCTAATTCTCCTGATGTGTTGAAATTGCTAGATGAATTTGATGATGTGTTCCAAGAGCCAAAAACCTTACCGCCTCATAGGGATTTTGATCATGCAATTACTCTACAGAAAGATGCGCCACCTGTGAATTCTAGGCCATACCGCTACTCTCCATTGCAGAAGGATGAGATTGAGAGGCAGGTCAAGGAAATGCTCAATGCAGGACTAATCAAACTTAGTTTTAGTCCTTTTGCATCCCCGGTGTTGTGGTAAAAAGAAAGACAACACTTGGTGCTTCTGTGTAGATTACCGCAATTTAAAGGAAGTGACTATAAAAAACAAGTTCCCAATGCCAATTGCAGATGAACTAATGGATGAGTTGGGAGGTACTAAATTTTTCTCAAAATTGGACTTGCATGCGGGATATCACTAGATCCGGATGTTGGAGGAGGATGAACCCAAGACAGCTTTCAAAACCCATCATGGCCACTACCAATTTAGGGTGATGCCTTTCGGTTTAACAAATGCTCCGACCACGTTTCAGTGCCTAATGAATTCAGTTTTTGCCATCTATATTCGGAAGTTTGTCATTGTCTTCCTAGATGATATCCTAGTGTACAGCCCTGATCTGGACACACATCTTCAACATTTGCGGCTGGTGCTAGCTATTCTGCAGGAACATAAATTGTATGCCAAGATGACAAACTGTTCTTTTGCCACAAACAGTATAGAGTATCTTGGAAATATTATATCTCATAAGGGAGTGGCCACCGATCCAGAAAAAACAGCGGTCATGGTCAAATGGCCCATCCCGACCAACACAACCGAGCTGCGAGGTTTTTGGGGTTAACTGTTACTACGTAAAGTTCGTGAAGAACTATGGCATCATCGCCAAGCCTCTCACGAATCTTCTAACCAAAAAAGGGTTCATCTGGACGGACCAAGCTACGGTGGCTTTTAAATTGTTGAAGGACGCCATGGCTAACACTCCGCATCTTGGCGTTACCTCATTTTAAACTGCCATTTGTTGTGGAGTCCGATGCTTGTGATACGGGTGTTGGGGCTGTATTGGCACAAGAAGGGCATCCAGTGGCCTATATGAGTAAAGCATTGGGAATAAAAAATAGTAAATTTTCAATTTATGAAAAGGAGTTCATGGCTGTAATTATGGCAATTGACAAGTGGCGTGCTTACCTCCAGCGGGGACCCTTTACTATACTCACGGATCATCAGAGTTTGTGCTACCTTACGGATCAACACCTCACTCTTGAACTACGTAAAAAGGCAATGTCAAAGTTGTTGGGCTTGCAATTCTCGATAAAGTATCGCAAGGGCAGCGAGAACAATGCTCACCGACTCTTTATCCGAGTGGGTCACTTACTACGTATGAATGCCCTGTCAATTTGTCAACCTGAATGGGCACAAGAAATCTTGAGTTCTTATGATATGGACTCAAGCCACCGAGTTACTTTCTCACCAGCCGTGAAGAGCCCTGATGCACGTGGATATTCGTTGGACAAGGGATTGATTCGCTACAATGGGCGGCTGTACATTGGCAACCTGTTGTCCTTGCAAACAAAGCTTCTGAGTGCTTTGTATGACAGCCCAGTGGGGGGGCATTCCGGTATTCATGCCACCTATCGGTAGTGCGTAAGGTGTTCTTTGGCCTGGACTCAAAATGGCAGTGGAGGATTTTGTGAAGCAATGCCCCACATGCCAGAAAGCAAAGAGTGAACGATGTCACCCTGCTGGAACAGTACAACCTCTTCCTATTCCCACCAAGCCATGGAATGACATCTGTCGGGGAGGCTGATCTGGCCCACGAACACCTATGGGGCCGGCGGACCGAGCCCCTTTCGGTTCGGCGGGGGGCCGAGGTCGCACGTAGAGCAGATCGAGGTGAAGCACACGAGCAGTTTACCCAGCTTCGGAGCTCTCCGGAGAGATAACACTCCTACTGCTGCATGTCTGAGTGTATTGAGTTCTTGCTCAGGAGCGCTGAGTGCTACAGTACACACGAGCTGCTAACGAGACCGAGCGTGGGTGTTCTCTGGCTTCAAACCTCTCGAACCCCCTCCCCTACGTTGCGCATGGGCCTCCTTTTATATGCTAAAGGGGTCTCCGACAGGTGGCAACGTAGACAAGGGTAAAAATGGAAAAGGAGTGGTTGGTACAGCTACTTGTACAGTGTATCATACCTAACCCTGATGGCGGGGACAAAGGCATTAAATGCCCGTCACGCCGCCCTAACAAAGGCGTAAAGGGACCGTCGGGCGCCACCGCTTGCCACGATGGCAATCTTGTCGTCGCCGCTTGCCACCGCGATCCGGCGTCAAGACGTCTTGCCACGCGCGCCTGGAAAGGTCCCAGGGCGACACGTTAGTGGATGTGCTGGAGCGCAGGTACAGAGTGGTGGTCTGCCGCGGCAAGCGCCTTGCCGCGGTTGTTGTCTTGTCGCGTCCGGAAGCTTGTCGCTCACCGGGCCTTCCCGGCAAGCTCCTCTTGCCGGGGCCTTGTCTCCTAGGTGCCTTGGGTGGCCTTCCCGGCAAGCTCCTCTTGCTGGGGCCTTGTCTCCTAGGTGCCTTGGGTGGCCTTCCGGCAAGCTCCTCTTGCCGGGCCTTGTCTCCTTGGCTTGAATACTTTGTTCTTGAATGGCTCCAAAGGAACCACGGAGGACCTTGGCGGTCACCCTAAGCCTTGCAGCTGGGGCTGGCTGCCCGATGCACAAGTTCGGGATACTAGGGTACCCCTACTCTAGTACACCGACAGAGCCCCGGCTCGGGCCACACACGGTGCCGAGCGCTGTTGGGCCAGCCCAAAAGCAGGCATCGGCACACGCGGCCTGGGTTACGCCGTAACTCACCCCGGACCACTCTTGCCGGACGCGACAACTCTTCCTCAAAGCAGCCCCCAGCGCAGCCCCCAGCGTAAGTATATGGTTTACTTCCTGCTATTAGGCGTGCATGGGTGCCCTTTCTTTGCTGATATCTAATTGCTGATTTGTGTAGGAGCAGAGCAGCCTTACCAGGAGTGCGTTGAAGCCGCTCCTGACATGCCTTCTGCTTCGACTACACCGCCAAGGGAGGATTCCCCGGCAAGGGAGCGTTCTCCGGCAAGGGAGACTTCTCCGCAAGGCGGCAGTTCTCTGGCAAGGGACAGCTCTCCGGCAAGGGGACACCAGCGATCCCCCGTGGCGGAGACCATGATCGCACACCCTCGCATGTAATCCTCTTGCTTGAAAACTTTCCTTGTGTTCTTCTTCTTCTGATTTTCTTTTTGAATATTTGCTTGACTTTTCTTCATTTTCCGGCCGTCACGATCCATCCGCCATGAGCCAATGGAGACCGAGGCCGCCGGCGAGAGGACACGCTGCTGCAATACCGATGACGCCGCTGCCATCAGAGAAGAAGTCAGCCGACGAGCCCTGGCCGCGAAGAGGCCGCCAAAGCTGCCGCCAGAGCCGGGCGAGGGTCCGACGATCGCACCGACGGCCCCGAGGACGCAGGGAGCGCCAGCGCCACGCCGATCGGGCCGATCCCTCCGCCGCTGCTGCAGCGTCGAGTTCGAAGAGCCCCAGCCCGGCCTATTTGAAGGCCGGCGATGGCGTCTTCATCAAGCTCCCATATGCCGAAGCTCCGTGGCGCCTACCGAAGGAGAAACTTTTGATGAAGAGCTGCTCGTTTTCTTTTCTTCTTGCCGCTGCTGGTCATGTTATGAGAACGGTCTATTAGATCTGTGACAAGTTATCTTGTAATATAACTCCATTTCGGATAGTGATTGCTATGTTATTTCCTTTACTTGATTCCTTCCTTTGTATGTTTTTTCCCTACGCTTTTAGGGAACTTGCCAGCGTATGAGCACCTGGGCATGGCGCCGTCTTGAGACGTCGCTGCTGGCGGTGCTGCTACTGACAAGAAACCTTGTCGCAACTAGTTGCAGCTCACTTAAGTTGTTGAGCGGACTCGAAACAAAGTAAGGGCGCAACTAGCTACGAGTTGGTTCCTCCACAAGCAGGTTTTCCATACAAAGTACGGTCCTTCGAGGAAGATAACTTAAAATTTTAAAACTGATTGCTCAAACTTTAGCAACTTAGCTTTTACATCGTTTGCTTCCGGTAAGGCTAGACTTCCTTGAGCGACGCCTTTGGTCCACACCATTATCTTCTCCTTTCCCCCGCAAACTTGTGGGCGAGGGAACCTTCCTTTCTTTGAGAAAGAGAAAGAAGAAAATAAAGATATGGAGCCTTATGGCTCGTTATTGCTTACCGGGAGTAGGTGCTATGCACGGGTCTGCGCCGGCTTTGTACAAAGGATTACATGCAACATCGGCAAGACTTGTATAAAAGGTGGTTGCCGAACAGGTTCCAAGAACGCGCTTCTGAGTAAAACTTACGAAGATGCTCAATGTTCCAGGAGTTGCTCACCGGAATGCCATCTTCGGTCTCAAAGCGGACAGCGCCAGGCCTAGTGACTCGTTTCACCCGGTAAGGGCCTTCCCCTTCGGTGTCAACTTGTTGGAATTCTTGGCGGACTGAACGCTACCAAGAACAAGGTCGCCTTCCTCGAGACTTCGCATTAACTTTGCGGCTTTGGTAGCTGCTCAAAGCTTGCTGGTATCGAGCAGCTCGTGACAAAGAGCCAAGACGATCCTCCTCAAGGAGCAGCGCGTCATCTTGTCGCATATCGCTTCTTGCTCAAGCTCATCATAAGCGAGCACTCAAGGTGATCCGTATACGAGTTCCGTGGGGAGAACTGCCTCTTCTCCATAGACTAGAGCGAAAGGTGTCTGGCCGGTGGCTCGTTTTGGCGTCGTCCTGATCGACCAAAGAACCACCGGCAGCTCCTCAATCCAGTTCTTTCCGCTCTTGTGCAGCCTGTCGAAAGTTCTGGTCTTGAGCCCGCGCAGACTTCAAAGATTCGCCCTCTCCACTTGACCGTTACTTCTCGGATGAGCAATGAAGCGAAGCACCTTGGCGCCAATATCTTGGACGTCTTGCATGAAGGTGCGGCTCGTGAATTGCGTGCCATTGTCGGTGATGATCCTGTTAGGGATTCGAAACGGCAAACAATCGACCTAAAGAACTTGATCGCTGACCGTCTTTGTCACCGCCTCATCGCTTCCACTTCCGGCCACTTTGTGAACTTGTCGATGGCAACGTACAAGTACCCAAAGCCCCCGATAGCTCGGGGAAAGGGGCCGAGGATGTCGAGCCCCCAGACCGAAAATGGCCAGGATAAAGGGATCGTCTAGAGAGCTTGAGCTGGCTGGTGTATTTGCTTGGAATAGAACTAGCACGCTTCACACTTGGTTACTTGTGCAGTTGCATCCTGGAGGGCTGTCGGCCAAAAGAAACCTTGCTTAACGCTTTGCGGCAAGTGCTCGCGCCAATGTGGTGAACACATATACCTCCATGTATCTCTGCCAACAGCTTTTGTCCGTCTTCCCGGTGAATACACTTCAATTTCACACCGTTGAGTCTTCTTCTGTACAGTGTGTTGTCGACAAACTGGTACATACTTGACTGCCGGGCTACTCTTTCCGCTTCTTCTTGCTCTTCGGGAAGTTCTCCTATCTGAAGGAAACGGACAATCTGCTGTGCCCATGCTGGAGCTTGCGGCTCGACAACAAGGACTAAAGGCACATCTGCTGCTGCGGGAACATCTACTTCCACGGCGAGAACCTGCGGCTCAGCCGGAGCTTGACGTTCCCCGGCAAGCTTGCCGGAGCAAAACTTGTCGGGAGCGTCTGCTTCAACGGAACAAACCCTAGGGCTTGCCGGAGCAGACTGCGACTTCGAGAAGCTCTGCCGGAAGGATCTTGTCGTCTCGCCCCCCGGCAGCTTGCACCGCGATGGTGTAGATGCTGAGGAACTCCAACGGATGCGTCTTGCCATCGTACTTCTCTGGTACATCTGGCTTGAAATTCTTCTTGCTGGGCCACTGGACTTGCCGCAGCTCACGAGTGAACGAAGGGCAACCTATCACAGACGGTAAGTCGCTGGTTCCCTTCGGCGCATGCATGTCGACAGAGGGCCCAGTCGCTGGTCGGATTGACGCCGCTTCTCTTGGCGCCGATGCGAAGTTCGAGCGTCTTCTTCTTTGTCGTTCGCGAAGAACTTGGCGCTGATCGCGACGAGCTCGTGGATCCGATGATGCGGTGGAGTCGCTGTCGAGGTGGATCCGCGAAGTCGGCGATCTTGGCCTTCGGGCGGAGAGTGCATGGTGGTTGCACCCCATCGGTTTTGCCGCCACCGGCTCGTGTTTGGCAGTCCTACCGCGGCAGCGATGCACTCGGCTGCCGCGAGCGCCGCCGTTGGCAAAGCCGATGAGACTTCGAATGGTGGCCTCCATTCATCCACCTTGTCGGCTGTTGGAGGGTAATCCAGAGCAGTTGAGCTCTCGCCAAAGCTTCGCTGGAGTGGTGGGTGGCGATGGCGAACGGCGCGAGGAGCGGATATGCTCGGACTTCTAACTATGTTAGAAGGAGCGATATCCCGCCTAGGCGACCGTGCCTCGCCGCGCCAAAGATGTTGGCGCATGCTGGTCTTGAGCATCCCGAGATCCACCAGCTCGATCTTGGTCCAACGAGCGTATGGCGTTGTGAATACCATGACGCTCTCGGTCCCGCGCCTCCTGAGATGGGCGCGGTGCATGTACGGACGCCGAGGTCTGTGCAGCCTTGTCCTTGGACTTGGCAGCACCGTGGGCCTCTGTCGACGTCCATTCTTCACCGGCGTCTACCCCACCACCCGCTTGCTCCGTGGTGGTGGGTTCGACGCAGACGGAACATCTGCCGAAGCCTTCTTCTTCGGTGGCATGTCAATGAAGATGATGAAGATCTAGCTTCGTGGACGCCGGATCAGGTTCACACAATCTCGACGCCTACCGGGCGCGCCAAAGATGTCGGGAGGCTGATCTCGCCCACGAACACCTATGGGGCCGGGCGGACCGAGCCCCTTTGGTTCGGGGGCGGAGGTCGCACGAAGAGCAGATCGAGGCGGCACACGAGCGCTTACCCAGCTTCGAGCTCTTCGGAGAGATAACACTCCTACCGCTGCATGTCCGAGTGTATTGAGTTCTTGCTCAGAGCGCTGAGTGCTACAAAGACAAACGAGCTGCTAACGAGACCGAAGCGTGAGTGTTCTCTCGGCTTCGAACCTCTCGAACCCCCTCCCCACGCTATGCATGGGCCTCATTTTATATGCTAAAGGGTCTCCGACAGTGGCAACGTAGACAAGGGTAAAAATGGAAAAGGAGTGGTTGGTACAGCTACTTGTACATGTTGTATCATACCTAACCCCGACGGCAGGGACAAAGGCATTAAATGCCCGCTTCACGCCGCCCTAACAAAGGCAAAAAGGGACCGCTGTGGGCGCCACCACTTGCCACGATGGCAATCTTGTCGGCGCGCCGCTTGCCACACCGTGCTCCGCTGGCCTGACCTCTTGCCATCTTGGCGCTGGAAAGGTCCTGTGGTGAACGTTAGTGGATGTGCCGGAGCACGTGCAGAGTGGTGGTCGCGCTGCAAGCGCCTTTGCCGCGGTTGTTGTCTTGTCGCGTCCGAAGCTTGTCGCTCATCGGCCTTCCGGCAAGCTCCTCTTGCCGGGCCTTGTCTCCTAGGTGCCTTGGGTGGCCTTCCCGGCAAGCTCCTCTTGCCGGGCCTTGTCTCCTAGGGTGCCTTGGGTGGCCTTCCCGGCAAGCTCCTCTTGTCGGGGGCCTTGTCTCCTAGGTGCCTTGGGTGGCCTTCCCGGCAAGCTCCTCTTGCCGGGGGCCTTGTCTCCTTGGCTTGAATACTTTGTTCTTGAATGGCTCCAAAGGAACCACGGAGGACCTTGGCGGTCACCCTAAAGCCTTGCCATGGGGCTGCAGAATCGCCTGCAGGCACAAGTTCGGGATACTAGGGTACCCCTACTCTAGTACACCGACAACATCACCATGGACTTTATAGAGGGCTTGCCTATGTAGGAGGGCATGAATGTCATACTGGTAGTGGTGGACCGTTTGACTAAATATGCACACTTCATGCCTCTCCGACACCCTTATACCGCTCCCTCCGTGGCAAAGCTTTTTCTTGATCAAGTGGTGAAATTGCATGGCGTTCGTAAACGATAGTCTCGATCGAGATCCTATTTTCACAAGTAATTTTTGGAGAGCACTAATTCAGGCTGTGGGCCCCAAGCTCAATTATAGTACTGCTAATCATCCAGCCACCGATGGGCGTAGTGAACGCGTCAACCAATGTTTGGAGCAAGATTTGCATTGTGCTGTTCATGATTGCTCAGAAATGGCGCCAATGGCTTCCAATGGCCAATTCTGGTATAATTCCTCCCACCATGCTTCCATCAAATGCTCCCCTTTCAAGGTGTTGTATGGAATGGATCCCAATTTTGGTGCACCGCCTCACCTATCTGTGGATCAAGCTTCCGCTGCTCATAATGTTGTCAGCCGAGCGCCAACAAGTTACTAACATGCTCAAAGAAAATTTGCTCAAAGCACAAAACAGGATGAAGTCTTATGCTGATCGGGGTCGCATGCACCAGTCATTCTCTGTTGGTGACCCTGTTTTGTTGAAACTACAACCCTATGCACAGTCTTCAGCACCAAATCGACCTTACCCAAAGCTGGCTTTCAAATTTTTGGCCCGCTCAATGTGCTGGAACGAATAGGTGAGGTCGCCACAAATTGGAGATGCCTGCAGCTAGTGCCATTCACCCCGTGTTTCATGTGTCACAGCTAAAACCCTTCTTGGCAAAGTATACCCTGTCTTCACTACTTTACCAGCTCCAGACACACTACAAGAAAATGCCCCGCATCCGTAAGCAATTTTGGATCGCCAGATGGTCAAGAAAGGTAATGTCAATCGTGCAAATTTTGGTTCAAGGGTCATCTCTTCCAAAGGAATGTACTACCCGGAAGATTTCTATGTACTCAAGAATCATTTTCCTAATGCTGCAATCTGGGATGAGCCTCCAACTCAAGGGGCGATTGTCACACCCCCACCAACTGCATGTGTGTCTCGACAGTAGTCCTGCATACGGGCTGGGACCGTGACGGAAAGGTAGGCGTGTGTTGGTTTTGTCTTGCGTGTGTTGACCGGACAGACCGGCTGTAAGCGTGTGGATATAAACTCCCTGTAGCCTTTTGGGTAAATTATCGAATTAATGAATGAACTGAGCTGCTCCAGCTCCTTCGTTCTCGGTCAATCCCTTTGTCGTTTCCTATTTCAATCCTGTGATTCTCTAGCTGCTGCTAGGGACATCACAGGGGAGGCTCGGAACGACAGCGACGGGCGGCGACCCAAGGAGGATAGAGAGGCGCGGGAGGAGGTGGAGCTCGGCGAAGCAGGACGCGCCTGCAAGGGCTGATCGAGTGGGGCGGCTCTACAGGAGGTGGGGAGCACTTTGGTGAGGTCGGGGAGGCACGAGGAGGCTCGGGATGGCCGGACGATGAGGTGCCCGAATGGTGAAGGCGGCGGACGGACTAGGGACTCGCGGCCAGTGGGGCTCCGGCGAGGAATTGGAGAGGTGCGGTGGCTCACGGAGGCGAGGGGGACTCGGTGGACAGCTTGGAACGACGAGGGGGGCTTGGTTTGGCCGGAATCAAGCTGAGGCCGAGGCGGCCATGGAGGACAGCGATGGACAGAGGCGAGATGGAGGCACTCCAGAGGACTAGAGAGGCGGGGGAGGGAGGCGTGAGGTGCGGGAGAGGTCGGGCATGCCTTAAATAGACCTGGGGATGGCTCGGGGATGCTCTAGAGAGCTCCAGCTCGACGCCAATGGAGGGGAGAGAGGAGATAGGTCATGGGCAAGCTCGACGGGGAGAAAACGACGGCGAAACAGGAGGGGGCTCGAGCACGGGGTGACTGAGTCGATTACGGGGAAGCTCCAGGACATGAATGGAGGTCGAGACGAGGAGGGAGCGGACGAGAACAGCGCCGAGGTCATGCCAGAGCGCGACTTTTGGCCTGTCTGACCCGTGGTCGCCGCGTGAGCTGGCTCAAGCGGCATGTTCTGGACGGGCCAACCATGTCTAGTAGAATGACCACGATACCGTGAGTCCACACGAAGCAACAAGTCGGTTCAGGGGCAAATATGTGATTTGCAGGAGGAGCCCAAACATTTTGGCAGCAAAGTGTTTGATGCTATCTGCAGAGGATTGGTCGGGAGGATTAGACTGAGGTTTGACTAGGGTTTATCACTCACTAAGGTGAGTAAGATGGCAAGGTTTCTGCTCATACTGAGGGGTTTAGCTAGTACTTGTAGTACAAAGTGTCTTACTGACCAGAATAGAAAACTTTGAAGTAGCACTCACATACTAGCTTGGATTGAGCTTAAAATTGGCATAGATGGGTTATTTGATCATATTAAGCTTCTATAAAAGTTTCTGGCCATTTGGAAATACCAAAATGGGACTTGCTTCACAATGCTTCATTCAGATCAGAAACTTGGAAAAATTGCATAGGGCAAATGGATTGATGAAATGAGCCAACACTTGGTGGAGGGAGTTCATATAGATTGGAGAATGCCCTGGAAAGTGTTCATCTTAAATGAAGCAAGATAAAATATGGCTACTTCACAAACTGAAAATCTAACCAGAAACTAAGATTTGGAGCTGAGCTCACATAGATGAGTTACATGAGCTCCAATTTGGTGGAGAGTGATTATTTGATCATATGAAGGACCTTGCAAAATTTCAACTCATTTGGATATTCCTAGCTAGTACTTCCTTTACAATGTCCTCCCTCAGACAGGAACTTTGAAAAATTGCTGAGGAATATTTACTAAGCAAAATGAGTTGAATTTTGACATGGGAAAATGATATGGACAGGAAAATATGTCCAAAAAGTTTGGGATCAATTGAGCAAAGATAAATGACACTTCCTTCTCAAACCACCACTTAGGGAAGAATCAAAAAAGGAATATTTGTGAATTATCTTTGATGATGCCAAGGAAGGATTTTGACATATTTGAGGAAGATATGACCCAAAAAAATTATGAGAATTATTTGGGAATTTTTGGAGTGACGGAAATATAGGTTACTTCACAACCTAGGGTTTAAAGGGTTATTCCTTTAATAGAAAAAGTATTATTCCCAATAAAAAGAATATTGGGTTAGGTCAAGGATGAAAATGACATGATCTTAGGATGATGATGAGGATAGCAAGCCACTACAAAACCTAGGAATACATGATCTTCCCAAGTTTCAGAACCACATAGCCCCACAAAAAGCAAATAAAATCAAGAAATCAAAGAAAATCAAAGGAAAAGAAAAGGGCAAAGTCTAGGGTGTTACAAACCTTTCCCCCTTAAAGAAATCTCGTCTTCGAGATTTGGTTGCTCAGGGATCAATAAATCTTCTGACTTGAAGAAACCGTTTCCAACTCGGGTTTCTTTTATTCATTCTCATATAATATGTTCCCACTGAATTGGATCTGACTAACTGCCTTGGTCTGGGGTGGTTTTCTTCACTGTATCTCACATTCTGACAGAACTTTCCTCATATGTTCCTGTTCATACTGACTCAAATTTTTCCTGCATATCTGCTGGCTGAGCTGGGGTCCGAAAGATCATCTGACATATGTGTCCTTCTCGATATTGATCCTTGCTGGAGAGGTTATTCTTGTATCGAGTACCGAGAATATTCCACGGAGTTGGGAACACATCTCCATAAGGAACAAGGAATCTCTTTTAGCCAGGCATCGGGTTCGTCGAATATATGCATGCCTTCTGTGTTCAAAACAGTGATGTGGATCATACCTGTTCTTGCAATGGGTCCTGACATCTTGCACGAGTTTCTGACATATCTTGACTCGGTTCACAGTCTTGAGTATCCAATTTGTACCAAGGGTTTGACTATCGCTTGACCTGACTGATAGAAAAATGCACCATCTCCTGGTGATAACATTTGCAAACTTGACTGGCGGTGTCCTTGGCAAAGAATTCCCATCCATGGCAGGCTATTTTGTAATTGTTTCCCATATGCGAGAAATAACAATCCCTCAAAGTATGTGCTCTCACACTGATTCTTCATTTTTCTGGTATACTCATGGGGATAGTAGGTTGTGCGATAATTTAGCACGGTGTCTGAAGTCAATTTATTGAACTGTCCTTGGGTCGGACTTGACAGACTCGGGTATCCAATGCTGATAGTTCTGAGCATATACTATGGACTGAGCTGGTTGCCTTGATACGAGTTCCTTACCGCAATGGAGTAGACCTCTTAAGCGTATCTTCACAGGGTTTGATATGAAATAAGACTGCCTTGTGCATTCGCACCACTTAGTTCACACAATAATTGGCATACCTGTATTGTTGGTTTTGCTCCTTCATTATCATTTTCTTCCTCTGTATCTTTAACTTGAAAGAGTGGGGCCTTATATATCCTTGACTAATTTTTGCGACCCTGAGTATTGTCATGGGCAATATCTTGCCATCATATCCTGGTCTTATTCATGTCTCCAGTCTCGGTATATTTATCCGGCTCATGTGTGTTTGTACGGTCCTCAATACTGTCGTTGACTATGCCAGACATTGACCGGATTAATAACATCACCTTGTCGGATGTGCGGGGCTGATCTTGGTAATCACTGCCAATATTGTTGGCTCAATGTTGTCTTTCTTCAAGATTTGTCGCTACTTGCATTCCCCACTTGGTTTCCCTTCACTTTCATATCCAGTGAGGTTGTCAGATGCGTACCATGAATTCTTCCTTGTGCGAGAGACTTTCATGAACTTGACATCATACTCATTGTATGAAGAACTATCTGATTCTTGAGGCATACCTTTGTTCTGACTGATTCTTATTTTTGACTTATCTATTGCAGATCTGACTCTTGGAAAACAATGCCATATGCTGACAACCCATTGTTTATTTTCTTGTACCAGTGTTGTATTGATGAAGATTTTGAGCAGCTTGCGTTGGAACCCATCGGAATATCGTGCTGAGGAAGACTGGATGGCTTGTGTCCGAAGCTTTCAGCAGATATCTTGCTAAGGAAGGCTGGGTAGCGTACCTCAGAAGATTCCTTAAAGACTTGCTGGGGAAGACTCGGTACCTTATGCCAGAAGCTTGTGCAGTATCTTATTGAGGAAGACTGAATATCTTGCACTGGAATCCATTCATACCTTACTGATGCAGACCGGGGAATCTTGCCTCGTACGCTTCGCTGAGAAATACTATGCTGCTTTTGTTTGTGAACGGGGTGCATATTCTTGACATTCTGGCTGCTGATTACTTGTATGGAAAGAATTTTCTGACTGTCCTTACTGAATTCATTGCATATTTGGACTGACTTCTGGGTGTCACATGCTTCAAAACTGACTCATGGCAGAATCAATTATTGTGTATGCACCATACCTCTGACTTGAAATGCATGGCTGGACTTGGATCCAATTTTGTTCTCCTACTGGTTTAATCATTGCTGCCATGAAGGTGTATCTCTGACGGGTACTTGTTACTGAAAGTCTGAGCAGAATATACTTGGTGTCCCGACTGGATGTCCGCAATAAAATGATGTCAACTGAAAATATCATTGCTTTCAACTGAGTTCCTTGGTGTATATCTTTACTTCTCATGGCTTCTTCTGATCCGGTGTCGGTTGATGAGAACTTTTCCATAAGGGGTAACACCAAAGACTCAAAACAAAGAAGCACGAGAAAATGATCGATTGCAACAATGTACACAGCAAACAAGCTACAAAACTACTCCACACAAGCATAATACTAGAGCAAATGCACATGCACTACACGAATGACTACACCCTACGCTTTAGCAAACGCTCAGGAGCTGACGAAGAAGCTAAGGGAGTAGCGAGTGGAACTGCGACTCCGAAACTCCGGATGGACGAGGCGGAGGGGTTGGAGAAGATGGTGGAGATTGAGGTAGGGTGGCACCCAGAAATTTCCTGGCTCCAATGGCGTCTCGGACTAACTCGAAAATAAGAAGACACTTGGCCGTCATGTAACGGGACATGGCGAGGATAGTCGGGTCTTCTTGGGGGTTGACAGAGGGGAAATTGATCCGCTTAGTATCCTCGACGATGGTGGGACAATACTGATAAGCACGGTTCTCTTGCACCATGCTCTCTTGATGATGAAGACCGACGATTCCTGCCACTGCGGCAAGCTGAACGGCACGCTCGGGAGTAGCACCGTAACCACCGTGGAAACTATAGGTGCGCTCACCAACAGGAATCGGGGCTAACAGATGAACATGAGCAACATACTCTAGGATTCTTCCTCCGGCAGAAAACTGGAATACTAGGTAATGGGGTGGATCTCCGCGGGGATAACTGCTACGCCACATGTTGCCAAGGAGGGCGGCGAAGATGGTAGGTGCAGGAGTGGGACTGAACGCAATAGGAACAACACCAGAAGCTCTGGGAAGGGCGTTGAACTCGTGGAAGATGACCGCCATCTACGCACAAAATAGAGGTTAGGTGTAACCGAATAAGACTATACGCAGCAAACAAATGCAACAATCAAATGCAACAAGCAAGGGCAACAACCAGACCCAATACTACTGTTTTGTAACGTTGCAGCGGACTAGGACGCTCTATAGCTAGACCTGCTCTGATACCAAGCCTGGGGCAACCCGGCTGAGAGAAACCGAACGCCCTGTATTCCAGCCCAGAGATCGAGGTGAAGTCTTCTAGAATATGACACTACTTAGCATAGAACAAACCAGCTCTCTATTACAACACGAATACGAATACAAGATCTCCGGATTACAATGAATAACACTGGCACAACGACATACACCAACCACGGTTGCTCTCTGCAAGTAGCATAACAACTTGAGGTAGCGGAACCTCTATTGGCAGCGGAACAACGAACGAGAGTGATGGACTCCAATCCGCAGGGACTCTGGCTGGAACGTTTATCCTAGCTCGCAAACACATGAACTACACCAAACAAGCAAGCAATCCAGGCATGACCTGCAAACTGGCATCACACGCCAGGTCATTACATTGAATGTAATTGCAAGCTCACAATAACAAAAGCAATCAAGACATACAACAGCATGGCAATTACAGGTCAACAAGTATTAATATGATACTTTCAGATCAATCTTAACATGAACAAGATGAACATGATACAGCTAGCACAACATGAGCATGGCATGAACTTATGAACATGATGATACTAGCATGCAACCTGATGAAATTATCATGCACCAACTTACTCTTCTCGAATTACCTCATAACCATCTCATGCATCAACTTACCAATATCAGTATCCATGATACCTCCGTGATCATGTCGCGATCACAACCAATATCTTTCTCATCATCGAAGGGCGTTATTATTAAAATCAAGTCATTATTATTATTACCATTGACTCATAGTGTGACCGACTACGAACTGGGCCCATATCCGCGGGTGCGGCCATCGATAGATTAAAACACACTCTGCAAAGGTAGCGCACTTAACCCACACTATCGGTGTACTAGAGTAGGGGTACCCTAGTATCCCAAACTTCGTGCAGCAGACGATTGCAACACTTCAGCGGGGCTTGCCTGGTCACCGCCAAGATCCTCCGTGGTTCCTTTGGAGCCATTCAAGAACAAAGTATTTGACCAAGAAGACAAGGCCCCGCAAGAGGAGCTTGCGGAAAGGCCACTCAGGCACGCAGAAGACAAGACCCCGCAAGAGAAGCTTGCGGAAGGCTCAGCGCCGACAAGCCTCCGGACGCGACAAGGATTCAGCCGCGACAAGGCACTTGCCGCGACAGGCAACCTCTCTTCATCTCCGCTCCAGCTCATCCATCAACGTGTCGCCATGGGACCATTCCATGCGCGCGTGTCAAGAGGTTGTGCAGCCAGCGGGGAGCAGCGATAAGCGGCGCTAACAAGCCTACCATCGTGGCAAACGGTGGCGCTCCTGACGGTCCTCACAGATGTTTAGGCGATGTGGACGGGCAATTAATGCTTTTGTCCCTTGTCTTCAGAGTTAGGTATTTTGCAATGTACACTGTACAAGTAGGTGTACCAACTACTGTTTTTACATTTGTACCCTCATCTACGTTGCCACCTGTCGGAGACCCCTTGAGCATATAAAAGGAGGCCCATGCGCAACGTAGAAAGGGTTCGGCCAGTTCGACTCCTTTGAGACCAGAGACACTCACGCTAGGTTTTGTAGCTCTCATCGCTCCCTAGCGAGAACACAATACATCAGACAAGCATCTATGGGGCCGGCGGACCAGGCCCCTTGTGGTTCGGAGGGGGGCGGAGACCGCACGAAGAGCGGATCGAGGCGAGGCACACGAGCAGTTTACCCAAATTTCCGAGCCTCTCCGAGAGATAAAACTCCCACCGCTGCTTGTCCGATGTATTGTGTTCTCGCTAGGGAGCGATGAGCTACAAAACCTAGCGTGAGTGTCTCTCGTCTCGAATGAGTCGAATCGCCGAGCCCTTTATATGTTGGCGCATGGGCCTCCTTTATATGCTCAAGGGTCTCCGGCTGTGGCAACGTAGATGAGGGTACAAATGTAAAACAGTAGTTGGTACACCTACTTGTACAAAGGTACATTGCAAAATACCTAACTTTGACGGCAAGGGACAAAGACATTGCCGCCCCTCGCCGCCTAAACAAAGGCAACAGTGGACTGTCAGAGCGCCCACCGCTTGCCACGATGGTAGGCTTGTCGCCGCTATCGCTGCTCCCTCACCGGCTGCACACCTCTTGACACGCTGCCAAGATGGAATGGTCCCATGGCTACACATTGATGGATGAGCCGAGCGAGATGAAGAGAGAAGTTGTTCGTCATGCAAGTGCCTTGCCGCGGCTGAATCCTTGTCGCGTCCGGAGGCTTGTCGCGCTCCGAGCCTTCCCGGCAAGCTTCTCTTGCCGGGGTCTTGTCTTCTGCGTGCCCTGGCCTTTCCGGCAAGCTCCTCTTGCCGGGGCCTTGTCTTCTTGGTCAAATACTTTGTTCTTGAATGGCTCCAAAGGAACCATGGAGGATCTTGGCGGTGACCAGGCAAGCCCTGCTGTGGGGTGCTGAAACTGTCCGTGCATGAGTTCGGTATACTAGGGTACCCCTACTCTAGTACACCGTCAGGAGTCCCCGGGCCTGGGCCACACACGGTGCCGAGCGTTGTTGGGCCAGGCCCAAAACAATGCACGGACACACGCGGCCTTGATCACGCCGTTACTTGCCCCGGACCCACCACGTCCCCCACTAACGGCACGCACCGAACATGGCGTCGTGTGAGAGATCGTGGGCGTGGTCGTGGGGGTTCTTTATTAGGAAAAGCGGAACGTCCGCCCCCTCTCCCTCCTTATAAACGGGGAAACAGGGGCAGGCCGTCCACCTCGCCATTGCTGTCTTGTCAAGAAAACCACCGCCGCTCCCCCCCTTCTTCTCCAGTGCGAAGAGAACAGTGCCCCGCCCCCTTTCGCCACAAACACACTCACCGCCGTCGACCTCCTCTGCCGCCTTCGCCATGGCTCCGAAAGCCGACAAGGGGAAGGGCGTCAAGTCGGCCGAGGCACAGCTCATGGGCGCGCCAAGGAGCGAGCGAGCCATCTTCTCCTCAGCTCGACGCAAAGGAGCCGAGGGAGCTCTTCTACCTCTTCTCGTCGACAGAGACGCGTGCGCATCCGCCAAGACGAAGGTACTCCCCGCCACCGCGTCGGATTTAGCCCCAACTGGGTATCCTTTCTTTGCCCTTTTCTTCTATTGCGGGCTCTGCCCGCCCTTTTCCGAATTCTTCTGCGACATTATGAACACATACGGGTTCCGCCTCCTAGATTTCACCCCCAACGCCATTCTGACCATGGCAGTTTTCGCACACCTTTGCGAAAACTTTGTCGGGATCCACCCCAATGTAGCCCTCTTCCGCCATTTCTTCATGCCTCGCGTAGTGAGACGGGAGCCGCTTGCCGGAGGGATTGCCTGGGTCTCCAGGGTCGGCAAGAAGGAGGCCTATCTGGAAGGAGAGTTCCGCAGCAAGTGGGAGGAGTGGAGAGCCAACTGGTGTTGGATTGTAGAGGAGAACCCGCAGCCCTTCACTGCCGTGCGCAAAACCCCAATAGTGCGCGGCAACGATTGGAGCAGCTTGGCGCCGGAGGATGCTAGGTTGAAGATAGTCATGACCGGATTTTGCGCCTCAGGCTTGCCGGACTAACCGTAGGCGCAGTTGGCGCAGATTTCCTTCGCCGCCGCATCGCTCCCTTGCAGGAGAGGAGCAGGCCTGCTTGGGAGTTCCAAAATGCGGCAGACATCATGAGGTTGCGCTCGGGTCTCAATTGGAACTTCACCATCTTGGAGCTGGATGCGATGCTGCTGGAGTTGTTCAAGAACGACCCCGACCACCCGAGTGGTTTAGGTTGCCGAGGGGGGTCGTCCCATTGTGCAACAACTCTGCACTCGACCGCATCCGCGCCATGATGTCGTTGTGCGATTCCCATGGGATCGTTCCAACCTGGCAGGAGCCTTCCGACGAGATCGTGTAGCAGTTCTTCGACAGCTTGGAAGAAGTGCCGATCTGCTCCGACGAGCAGAAGAGGCTCACCCGCGACACCACCGATGAAGAGATGGCGCGCATTGCCACAAGGTTGGAGGAGGCGGCAGCAGCTGCCACTGCTGGCGTCTTCGGGTACACCGTGGAGGAGGCAGACGCAGCAAAGGCGGCAAGCCTTGCCGAGTGAAGGGAGCTCGCCGGTGAGGAAGAGCTTGCCGAGCCCGAGGCCGAGTCGAGCGGACCAGCCGAGGGCGCTTCTTCTCCACCACCCAGCAGCTTGCCGCAAACGGAGCCCCCGGCTCCGCCAAAGAGGCGTCTCCGCAAGGCCGGAGACGAGACGGGGCGGCAGACGGGACCACAGCCGCAGCACCGCGCGATGCGCTCTACTGCGGCAAGCGATTTTGCCGCGGGAGCACCCCACGCTGCTGCGACAACTGGGGCTGAATCCTCCCAGGCCACCGCCGACGCCTCCGCCAAGCGGCCAAGAGAGCCCACTCCTCCGCCTCGTCGCACCGGAGGCGAGCCGGAGTTTGACTTCTCCGCGCTCAGCTCCGAGAAGGAAGAAGAAGAGTAAGCTTCAATATTGTGCTTATATTTCTTCAATTTTGTTGCTTCATCTTGAATCTAATTCGCTTCGTTCTGAACTCTTTCCTTTTTCAGGACGTTGGTCCAGAGAGCGTCGAAGAGAGCCAAGACCCCGGTGGTCGTCGTTGAGGACGATCCACCCGTGGCAACAGGGGACGCGTCTGAGACCCCCTTGCCGGACCCGACAACCCTTCATCAGAGCAGCCCCCAGCACAGCCCCCAGGGTAAGTATGCGGTTTTCTCCTTACTGTTAGGTGTGCATGGGTGCTCCTTCTTCATTGATATCTGACTGTTTGTTTGTGTAGGAGCAGAGCAGCCTCATCAGGAGGGCCCGGAAGCCGCCCCGAGATTACTGCTGCTCACGCGATTACGCCCGCCAAGGGAGGATTCTCCGGCAAGGGAGCCGCCCTCCGGCAAGAGAGGCTACTCCGGCAAGGGAGGCTACCCGGCAAGGGAGAGCACCAAGTGATCCTCCAAAGGGTCGAGACCATGGCTGCAGATCCCATTGCGTGTAATCCCTTACACGAAAATTTCCCTTGGGCTTGTTTTCTTCGCTTTTTCTTTGAATATTTGCTTGATCGTTTCTTCCTTTGTCCTCCATAGAGCCGATGGAGGTCGAGGTCGCCGGCGAGGAGGAAGCGCGCGGCAACACCGACAAAGCCGCCGTCGTGGAAGAAGAGGCCGTCGCTGACGAGCCTGTCGGCGAGGAGGCCACCGAGGCTGCCGATGCAGAAGCCGGCGAGGGGTCGGGCGATCGCACTGACGGCCCTGAGGCCGCAGGAGCGCCAGGCGCTACACCTACCGCCGACTCCCCCCCGCTGCTGCAGCGTCAGGCCCCGAGGAGCCCCAGCCCGGCGCCTACTTGAAGACCGGCGACGGTGTCTTCATCAAACTCCCCTGGGAGTCGAGCTCCAGGGCGCCGGTCGAAGGAGAGACCTTCGATGGCGAGCTGCTCGCCTCCGCTGGGCTGACGCTGGTGGACGCGCCAAGCAGCAGCAGCGGCGAGTCTGAGGAGGAGCAGCTGCTGAAGAAGCTGTTGTCGCTCTACCGCGCCCGGCAAGCCAAGTTGGAGTCCCGGGAGGCACTTGTCGCGAGGGCAGGAGCAGATATGGAGAAGCGCGCAGAAGAGCTCCGGAGCGCCAACCAAGAAGCTCTCCGGAACATAGCGAAAGAGCGGGCGCTACTCGCTGAAGAGCGCACGGCCTTCATCCTCGAGAAGGCCGCAGCTGAGGAGGAGCAGCGGCTTGCCGCCGAGAAGGTATCCGCGCAGGAAAGCGAGCTGGCGCAGCGGATGATCAACCTGGACAGCCACGAGGAAGAGCTTGTCGCGCGCGAGGAGTCACTTGGCGGGGCGCTTAAGGAAGCGAAGGATGCTGCCGCAGCCGCCGAGGCCGCCAAGGAAGAGTTGAAGACGAAGGTGGCGCAGCTGGAGGCCAGTCTCCAGAAGAGCGGCGAGGAGCTTGCCGCGCTCAAACACGAGCGCGAGAAGGACGCTTACACCCTTGTCGAGCTGCAGGGCCGTCTCGCCGATAGGGGCAAGGAGCTCGACGCCGCCAAGGATTCCAAGGCGGATCTTGAGCTGAAGCTGACCACTCTGACGCAGACGCTGGATGGCGCCAGAGAGCGGGAGGTGGGCATGTTGGAGACGATCAAGGCCAAGGAGGAGCTGCTGGCGAATGTTGTTGATACCTAGAGCACCTTGAGGGAGAGTGTGGAGCACTGGACCAAAGGTCTTGTGGATACTGCTGCCGACATCCACAACGAGCTGATGGAGCTGGGGATGGCGGACCTTGCATACTCCTCCGACGAGCATCTCCAACCCAGCGCCAAGCTTAGCTTATTCTTCAAGGGCGTGGTGACGGGCCTCCTGCGACTCCGGGAAGAGGTCCCAAAGCAGCTGGCCGAGGAATCACGCCAGATCTGTGCAGGAGCCCTCGAGAAGGTGTTGATAAAGGTGGCCTTCCGCAATCCAGGCCTCAACCTCAACGGCGTCCTCAGATCCTTGCCGCCAGATGCCAACGTGGAGGAGCTCAAAGCCCTTGTCGCACCCATTGTGGACAAGGTGAACAAGATCAAGCGGATTGATGGCGACCGCGTAGACTAGGCCGCCCATTTTATCTTTCCCTTGTCGCTGCTGATCATGTTTAGAACAATTTATTAGGTCTGCGACAAGTCATTTTGTAATATACTCTATCTTAGGCGATGAATGCAATGTTATTTCCTCTACTTGATTCCTTCCTTTGTACGTTTTTTTACCCTATGCTTTTAGGGAACTTGTCGGTGCAGGCACCCTTGCCGCGAGCGCTGAGTGTGGAACATCAGCAGCCTGCTGGCGACGCCGCCTCCGACAAGCAACCTTGTCGCGACTAGCTGCAGCTCACTTAAGTTGTTGAGCGGACTCGAAACAAAGTAAGGGCGCGACTAGTCATGAAGTTGGTTCCTCTGCACAGGTTTTCCATACAAAGTACTATCGTTCGAGGAAGATAACTTAAAAATTTAAAAATTGATTGCTCAAACTTTGGCAACTTAGCTTTTCTGTCGTTTGCTTCCCGATAAGGCGAAACTTCCTCGAGCGACGCTTGGTCCATAGTATTATCTCCTCCTTCCCCCCTGGTTAACTTGTGCGCGAGGGAGCCTTCCTTTCTTTGAGAAAAGAGAAAGAAGAGAAAATAAAGTTATGGAGCCCAGCGGCTCGATTTTTCTTACCGGGTGTGGGTGCTGCACAAAGTGTTAGCCAAAACATGCAATAAAATGATGAAAGCATGAATTTGACAAGTTGTGCAACACATGAGCTTTATCGATGCATCGGGTCTCATACCGACTTTGTACAAAGGATTACATGCAACAATGGCAAGACTTGTACAAAAGGTGGTTGCCGGAACAGGTTCCGCAACCGCGCCTTCTGAGTAAAACTTACGAAGATGCTCAATGTTCCAGGAGTTGCTCACCGAATGCCATCTTCGGTCTCAAAGCGGACAGCGCCCGGGCCTAGTGACTGCTTTCACCCGATAAGGGCCTTCCCACTTTAGGCGTCAACTTGTTTGAATTCTTGGCGGACTGAACGCGCCGAAGAACAAGGTCGCCTTCCTCGAGGCTTCGCACTAACTTTGCGGCTATGGTAGCGGCGCAAAGCTTGTTGGTAACGGCGGCTCGTCTGACCTGAAGACAATCTTCCTCAAGGAGCAGCGTCATCTTGTCGCAGCTGCTCTTGCTCAAGCTCATCATAGCGAGGACTCGAGGCGATCCGTGATCACGAAGTTCCGTGGGGAGTACCGCCTCTGCTCCATAGACTAGAGCGAAAGGTGTCTCGCCGCTGGCTCGATTTGGCGTCGTCTGATCGACCAAAGAACCACCGGCAGCTCCTCAATCCAGTTTCTTCCGCACTTGTGCAGCCCGCCGAAAAGTTCTGGTCTTGAGCCCGCGCAGCACTTCAGCATTGCCCTCTCGCTTGACCGTTGCTTCTCGGGTGAGCAAATGTACAAAGCAGACCTTGGCGCCAAGATCTTGGACGTACTGCATGAAGGTGCGACTCGTAAATTGTGTACCGTTGTCGGTGATGATCCTGTTAGGGATTCCGAAATGGCAAACAATCGACCTGAAGAACTTGACTGATGACTGTGCCGTCACCTTCCTCACTGCTTCCACTTCCGGCCACTTTGTGAACTTGTCGATGGCAACGTACAAGTACTCAAAGCCCCCGACAGCTTCGGGAAGGGGCCGAGATGTCGAGCCCCGGACCGAAAATGGCCGGGATAAAGGGATCGTCCGAGAGCTTGAGCTGGCTGGTGTATCTGTTTGGAATGGAACTGCACGCTTCACACTTGGTTACTTGTGCAGTTGCATCCTGGAGGGCTGTCGGCCAGAAGAAACCTTGCCGGAAAGCTTTGCCGGCAAGTGCTCTTGCGCCAATGTGGTGACCACATATGCCTCCGTGTATCTCTGCCAACAGCTTTTGTCCATCTTCCCGGCAAATACACTTCAATTTCACCCCGTTGAGTCTTCTTCTGTACAGTATGCTGTCGACAAACTGGTACATACTTGACTGCCGGGCTACTTTCTCAGCTTCTTCTTGCTCTTCGGGAAGTTCTCCTGTCTGAAGGAAATGGACAATCTGATGTGCCCATGCTGGAGCTTGTGGCTCGACAACAAGGACTAAAGGCACATCTGCTGCTGCGAGAACACCAGCTTCCACGGCAAGGACCTGCGGTCCTGCCGGAGCTTGATGTTCCCCGGCAAGCTTGCCGGAGCAAAACTTGTCGGGAGCGTCTGCTTCAACGAAACAAACCCTGGGGCTTGTCGGAGCAGACTGCCCCTCAGCTCTGTTGGTGTCGATCTTGGGGACCTTCTTGGCGGCGGAGCTCTGCCGGAAAGTAGTCACCAGAGATCAACTTTCTCTTCTTGTTCTGTCCAGTTGATTGTGTTACGGTTGGCTGAGTTAGCTTGAGCACAAAATCCCTGGTTCCATTGTGCAACTTAAGTGCAGCGCACTTTGACGAACCATCGGCAATATCATTACGAGCTCTTGGAACATGTTCCATTTGCAGGCCGTCAAAGTGCTCTTCTAGCTTCCTCACTTCATCAACGTGAGGCTTCCATCAATGGACTCGGATAATCTTTGTTCACTTGGCGGACGACAAGCTGCGAGTCACCCACGACAATAAGCTTCTTGATCCTGTGGTCTACCGCGATCCTCGAGACCGCAAGCAAACCTTCATACTCTGCGGTATTGTTTGTTGCTTGCTCCTTGGGAAAGTGCATCCGACTACGTGCTTGAGGTGCTCTCCGGTGGGTGCGACAAGCGACGCCGCACCGGGCGCCTTTGCAGCGAGAAAGCACCATCAAAGTACATCAGCCACTCTTTGCTTGCTTCCTTGACGGGGATGCTCGTCTCTGGAATTTCTTCATCTGGTGTTGGCGTCCATTCTGCTATGAATTCTGCCAATGCTCTGCTTTGGATAGTTGAAGTGCTTTCAAACTTGAGGACAAAGCTTGACAGTTCCAGTGCCCACTCGACAATCCTGCCTGTTGCCTCTAGATTCTGCAGTATCCTCTTCAGCGGAAAACGAGTGACAACTATGATCTCATGTGCTTGGAAGTAATGGCGCAGCTTTCGAGGCCATGAGGAGGCCGAGCAATTTCTCGCACACCGTAGTACCTTGACCTAGCCCCTGCAGAGGGAACCGACAAAGTAAACTGGCGCTGCACCATCCTTTTTCTGCATACTGCTCTTGCGTCTGCGCAGATCCGTCCTTGTCGGGACCAGAGCTTGCCGTGAAGCCCCGCTTGTCGCTGGATGTGTCCGCCGTGGTTGCTAGCTCATCATCCGCCTCCGTCTCCGCTACTAACGCAGCACTAACCATTTGATTGGTTGCCGCTATATATAGCAAAGCAACTTCTCTTGTGGCTTAGGTGCGACAAGTGTTGGAGTGGAGGACAGTACCTCTTTAAGTCCTGCAGCCGCAGCCTCCGCTTCGAGTCCATTGCATGGGACCCGCGTTTTCAAAATTTTGAAAAATGGCGAGGCGCGTTAGCGAACCTAGAGATAAACTCTGCTGAGAGCAGCTACGCAACCGGCAAGCCTTCGTACATCCTTGACGCGCTTTGGTGCTTCAATCTGCTCAATGGCCTTGATCTTGTTGGGATTGGCTTCAATTCCCCACTGGGACACGAAGAACCCGAGAAGCTTGCCGGAAGGAACTCCAAACACGCACTTCTCGGGGTTGAGCTTGAGGTTGATCTTGCGCAGATTTGCAAAGGTCTCATCCAAATCTTGAACCAGAGTTGCTTTGTCCTTGCTCTTGACCACTATGTCATCCATGTAGGCCTCTACATTTCTGTGCATTTGCGGCTCAAAAGCGTCATGGACTACCCTTGCAAACGTTGAACCAGCATTCTTCGCAGAAAGGCATCCGTATGAAACAAGATTATGTGCCACATGGAGTAATGAATGCGGTCTTCTCCTCATCTTCTTCAGCCATGAAGATCTGATGGTATCCTGAGTATGCATCAAGAAACGAAAGCAAATCACATCCAGCCGTGGAGTCAACAATCTGGTCGATGCGCGCAAGGGAAATGGATCTTTGGGACAAGCTTTATTAACATCCGTGAAGTCAATACAAAGTCTCCATTTTCCGTTAGCCTTGCGCACAACTACAGGATTGGCCAACCACGTAGGATGGAGCACTCCTCTGACAAGGCCTGCTGCTTCCAGTTTCTTGATCTCTTCCGCAATGAATTCTTGGCGCTCCACTGCTTGTTTCCTTACTTTCTGCTTGACGGGCCGCGCATGAGGACAAACGGCCAGGCGGTGCTCAATCACTTTCCTGGGAATACCGGGGATGTCAGACGGTTGCCATGCAAACACGTCGACATTCGCCCGCAGGAAAGCAACGAGCGTGCCTTCCTATTTAGGGTCGAGAGAGGCGCTGATGGTGAAGGTACCATCAGTGCCGTCCTCCTTGGCGGATACCCTCTTGGTCTTTGGCGGAGCTGCCATCTTCTTCTTGCACTTGCCGGTGGAGCTCGATGGTGCGTCCTCGACGGTAGCACAGCACTCCGAAGAGGTGCGCTTGCCGGAGTGGGCATCAGAGCTCTTGTCGGACTTGGACTTGGTCTTCTTCCCCCCGGGAGCTTCAGTGGCAAGTGTTTGGCAATCTGTTGCGGCTGCTGCATCCCGGTAGATCTTGTCGGCATAGATAAGAGCATCCTTCTTGTCGCCATGGACATAGATGACGCTTATCGGGCCTGGCATCTTGAGTAAGTTGTAGGCGTAGTGAGAGGCTGCCATGAACTTGGCGAGTGCTAGACGGCCAAGTATCCCATTGTAAGGCAATGGGAAACCAGCAACGTCGAATGTGACCCTCTCAGTCCTAAAGTTCAGCTCGCTGCCAAATGTTACCGGCAACGTGATCTTCCCCTTCGGCTTGCTCCTTCCCGGATTGATTCCTTGGAAAGTGCTAGTCTCTTCGAGCTCGCTGTCAGGGATTTGAAGCTTTTGGAGCACCGCAGAGGAGATCAGATTCGAGCCGGCCCCACCGTCAACTAGCATCTTGGTGACCTTGAGGTTGCGGATAGTTGGTGAGACCAACACTACTAGAAAAAAGGCTATTAGTGGCGCACCCAATATTGCCATTAGTGGCGCACCATGGGTGGGCCACTAATACCACGCCACTAATAAGGAATACTAATGGCGCACCTCCGATGCGCCATCGTTAATCAAATAATAAAGTGGCGCACCACCGTGCGCCATTGGTATTCCACATAGTGCGCCACTGGTAATCATATGGGTGCGCCACCGATATTCATACGGGTGCGCCATCGATATTCATACGGGTGCGCCAACGATATTCATTTGGGTGCGCCATTGTTATTTAATTGGGTGCGCCACTAATGTGCAAGATGGTGCGCCATCGGTATTACAGCGAGGGTCCCTACCGATGCGCCATCGATATCCATATGGGTGCGCCATCGTTATTTAACTGGGTGCGCCACTAATGTGCAATATGGTGCGCCACTACTATTAATTCTAGGAATTTTTTTTTCTGCATTTCTATTTGCACAGGTTACAAAATACAATACATCACAGAATATAAACAGCACATAATACAAATCATCACATTAGTCTCCGACCAAATAGCGAACACAGTTCAAATATTAGACAAGTTTAGGTCTCGAGACCGAGTAGCGAGTTTGTCGTCACATTACAAAGTTGATATCATCTAAACTACCATCACATAGAAGAGAGCTGCGGTCACGATGAGCATCATCGCGATGAAACTAGTCTTCATCCGGTTCCTCCTCCGCTCCCTCCTCTCCCTCTAGATAGCGCCAGATTCAGCTTCCGCCTCCGCCCTAGTGGTGTACCCTTTGTAATCAAGTATCACTGAAGCGGTGAACCTGTCTCCGACACTCCTCCCGGTCGTCATAGACTCCGGAAACCCTACCCTTGTACACCACGACATATGACGGCATCTCTATGCACTAGACAAACAAAAGCGTTAGTAGCAATTCACGAGATAATATATAAGTATGCAACAAAAGGATCGGAAGAGAAAAGCAACACATTAATAGCACGGTTCATGGTCCTACTAATAAATAGCATCGATTACATATAAGTTGAGCGACTCTCCAAACTAAAGAGACATACAAGTTCATTAAAGTTTAATTACAACACGAGCTAATCGACATTTCAGAACTATATACCATCAATACTTTCTTCGACTCGACTCGGGGACCGGGCGTGGATGAAGCCGCCGTCATCCGTCGGCGTCATGAATGTGCGGTAGTTGTCACCTGCATTAAGAGCGTTGTTTCTATTTCCCTGTTGGACGGTTGATATTTGAGGTGGAACTGCCCCGAGTACGAAGGACATCTTGACAGATGATTTCCGCAAACTCCGATCGGATGCGAAAGAATTCTTGTCCGATGTCCATGTCCTGGATTGCCGACAAGCGTGCGGCCCAATCTTGGAGACCCTTTGGTAGCATAAGGTGATTATGGTCCCGTATGATCGCCCGCATGTGATGGAGGGCGTAGTAGGCATCCTTCGACTGCTAGGCGGCTGCTTAACGCAGGGAACGTCGTTACGTGGGTGAACACGTGCTTGCCGTACCTACACATTTCCTTCCTGAAGGTGCCTCCAGATTTGGCGTGGCTGAGAGCATCATCAAGAACTTTCTTGATATTTGTGTAGTCTTTCTTCGACCGACGGTCCGAGTCGAAATACGTGGCCGTGGAATATTTCTGCTTAAGAGGATGAGTGTGCAACGTGTGTCACCGCAAAAACACGGAATGTTAGAAAAAAAAGAACGATCGAAATCTAAGAAATCATATGTTACGGGCGGTGAGGGGATGACTTACTCAGAAAGTAAGGCACGAGGAAGGTATCCTTATCTTTGTTCGCCATAATGACGCCTTGAGGTATGAACTCGCGATTTGCGGTCCCCAGCGCTGTCCAAGTGCTTGGCACGCATGTAGAAGGGGTCGACTATCACGATGTCCGGGTCTTGTCTCTAATGGTCTGCATCTCCATATTGAGCGAAAATAGCCGAATGAAGGTGTAGTGCAGCGGATGAAGGTTAAACATAGCGAAGATGTCATCAAACCGCAGGTCGATCATACTCCCAATGGTGCCATCGACAAAGCCCTTGCCCTCCGGCACCTTGGCCACGAAAACCGGTATGAGTCATCTTTCTCGGAGAGACGCCGCTTCTCCATAGAAAGAACACCATCATGCAGACTCCGCATAGCACCGGTTGCAGCCTTGAGCAGATTAGCCGGTAGCATCGGCCTACCCGCCACATGCATCGCCCTCATGATATCCTTAGGTATTGGTGGCCCGTCCCGAGCACGGATCGTATTTCGGTGCCGGGCTGGCTCGCACCCTTGTTAGTTTTTCTTTTCCGTCCCTTCTTTGGCTTCCTGGCTGATGTAATGGGATCGAGGTCTGCTCGAGACCACCTTCTTGAGTGTGGTGGGGCTGATAATATTTCCCACCTCGGCTGTTTGAGTCTCGGTGAAGGCGGCAGCTGGAGGCGTCTCTCGAGAACCGAGCAGACGGCGCTGTTGCAATTGGGTTTCTCCGCGGTACCAGCTAGATCGCGATCGACTTTTTGCGAGGTTGGGTTCTTGAGAAGGAGGCGCCAAGAATTCGTCACCGTACCCACCATGTTCGTTGAAGTAGTCATCGGCGTTGACAAATGTACCGTCGTCGGACGTCCGGATCTGTGCCATATGCATGCCCGGATCAAGCGGCGGCGATAGCGTTCGGCCGGTCTTGCCATGGCTTGGCGCCGGCAGATCTGGCGGTGTTATGCGTGGGGTGGTGACCCCGCCCCAAACGAATCTGGCTCTTCGCCAAAGCAATGGCCAGTTGAAGCGGCGCCGAGGGTCATCACATCCTCTTCGTCGGCCCCATGGGGTCGATACGGAGGTAACAAGTCGTCGCAGCCCCGCAAAGCACCAACCAGTTGAACCCTATACACGGTGGGTGGCATCGGATTATGGTGGAACACGCGGTTGCCGGTTCAACGATTTTGGCCTTGGCGACATCGATCAACTTGCCGTCCACGAAGTGCAGGAGAGTGCATGGAACTTCGTTGGCGGCGCCTGCGAAAACATGTAGGGCGTCGGGGATGCCCGATCGAAGGCAAGGAGATGAAGTCATCGGCCGAGGCTTAGTTACCGTGATGGCGTCGAGCTCGGCTAATGTCGAGGCACCGCCAACGGCGGGCGATGCAAGTAACGGAGGGGCCGCTTGCGCCGAGGTGCCGCCGGGCGTATTCTTCCCACACCGGGTGCATCAAGCTCCAATGCGGCGCCCGGCACGGAGACACCAATGACGCCTCGCCGGAGACACCATCGCCGGTAGCGTTGTGCGAGTTGCTGCCGTCAAAATTTGGGAATCGGGCGGCCCTGTTGGCCGCCCACAAACCACCCCCGCAGCCCTCAACCAAGGTAGGCATAATGGCGGTGATCGTCGCTCCCAGTTGGTCTCGCACTTGCTCTTCGACTATCTCGAGGAATCTGCGCCACTTTTGCCTTGAGTTCTTTAACCTCCGGCTTTCCAAGCTGGTCTTTCTCTCCTTCGCCTACCTTATAGTATTCCGACCATTTCGTGGACAAGCCTTCGCCGGCCACACGACCAGGTGACGTCGGCTTAGTTAACTTATCCTTCGTTTCATTACATTCAACGCCCTATTTAAAGTGGTGTCCCAAGGCGACGGGAGCTCTGAGACCCAGCTATCGCTTTCAGCTTCCTCGGAAGGAACGTGAACCATTTAGAAATTTGGCTTCATTAATTAGAATGCAACCATATGGAGCTAATTACGCGGGGGTGTATTCCTTACCAGAACAAGCTCAAGCGCCTTGACCTTCGGATCCGTGGTAAGCTCCTTTGTTACCGGGTCCTCCTTGTACCGGGCTCTGATATAGTTCCTGGTCTGCTTTTCATGGCGGTATTTATCGAAGAGGGGCGGTAGGCCTTGCTCGACACGCCTCGTCCTCCTTGTCCCATTTAGGTTCCGCCACTCAGAACCGCCGGGACCGAGTTTGTGGACCCTAAGTTCAATTCCGCATTTCTTTCCCCATCGACTTGATTCCACGGATGCGTTGCTCGCACTTGGTCTTGAACTCCGTAGTCAGCTTTGCTGATCGAAGGATTTTTCTCCTTGATCTTCTCATAACTATCACCTCTTTCAATCATTTTCTTCACCGGGCTCTCCAAGAAGCCGGGCCGTGCTCATCTTCGTGAGGGCGGCACTGTTCACTTTATTCCCCGAGAGGCGTGTGTTTGCGAAGTCACCGGGAACTTGTATCGTTCGTGCAGCTTCGTGAAGAGGAGGATCCGCAAATTCCCTCGTTCACGATGCCTTAGGTTCTCGGTGTTGATCGTGACGGTGCTCCGGACAATGCACCCGAGTTGTCCCGCTGCACTCCATCGACTAATTCTTTGGGCGCCGTTGGATGCCCTTTGGAGGACACTTCAAGAATTCCTCCTCGACGGTGCCGAGCACGCTCGGGCGCCGGTCCTTCCGTTGCCTCTTCGGTTGGCTACCATCCGTATGCGTTCGCTGCCATCATCGGTGGTGGCATCCCGGCGGCACCATCAAGTGTCATCCCGACGCCACTAGGGGTTGTGTAGTCGGGATCGGTGTCTTCCATGGCGTCCTCATAGCGGTGAGGGTATTCCTCCATCTCCTGGGACAGCTCCCAGAAGGGCTTGCCGCCCGAACCGCCGGCCTCATCGTTGTCGGCCATGTTCGCTCTAAATAGGAAAAAAGTTTGGTCAAAAAGTTGGTTATTGTCAAGGAACAAGATCTCATCATTTAGGGTTTGTGAGGAATTATCATGGTCTCATCACTTAGGGTTTGTCGACACCGAGGCATCCTAAAAGCTACGGTTTTATCATTTAGAGTGCCGTTGATAGAAGCTATTCAGAACTAGTCCTACTTAATTCTTGATCCTACTTAATTAAGTACTAAGATACCCTGACCCATGCATTACTCGCAAGTACCCCATATGTCCTATTTTTAGCAAAGTCATGCTAAAATTCACGGAAAATTTCAGCATGACCTTTGCTGAAAATAGGACATATGGAGTACCCGAACTTGCGAGCGGAAGTTAATCGACATTCCGGCAAACTCAAGGGCCTCTCGGTACCTGCAAAATCATCACGACACGATGGTCGGAGACAAAACCCAGCAAACTAGCACCACAATGTGCCTCTACTTTCATTATGGATGAAAAGGCCACGCACCATATGGTCCTCTGCTTTCATATGAACAAAAAAGGCCTACATATAGGCACAACAGAGCAACAAGCCCATCACTCTTTTGGTGAACAGAAACTATGTTTGAATCTGTATAATAACAGAGCAGCAAGTCTATTGTCCAATCTTGAACAAGTGTACTTTCGTAACCATGATAATAATTTAAGTAAAGTAGTATAAGAACCTGTATAGGAACATGGCGGTAGCCATATAACTAGTGCTTATATACCTACAAGAGTGTAACAGACCAACAGCATAACTGCATTTAAAGAAAATACAACAGTAGTATAAACCTACCAAGAGTATTGCGGTGTATATTTCCTTCTAATAGCTCACTGGTTTGACTAGAATTTTGATAAAACAGTAGCAATTCTTCTCGTAAAATATGACTATCAAGATGTGTATAGTTCACTAAGTTGACAATCAGTAGGAAATTCTACCAAGATAATACTTATTGTTAGGGTACTGCTTTCAGAGGTATGTACGTAGTAAATATTGGCTCTTTGCTGTTCTCATCTGGGCTTGAAGGAAATTCATGTTCATGTTCACGATATGAAGCATGAAACTGACTGCAACAAAACCATCGGCGCATGATGACCTGCTTTTATTTTACTTGTTCCTATCTATACGCCTCCGCTTCCCTAAGAGAAAAGGAAACACGACAACAATTTGGCATCAATACAAATGTTTATAAGAGTATTAATCTCAATCGGGACCAATTGATCGGGACACTCATAACCAACATGGAAATATCCAAGAGAGAAAAAGTATTACATAAGATTGTAGGCAATTCATGATAGGTCAAAGATTACATTTGCAATCGACTGGGAAATGGAGATGAGGTTTTGCATCAAGTTCGACAATCAGCCCGGCAAGTGAACACTTAGCACGGCGTTGTGCCTTTTGGTTCTTTCCAGGATTTTTTATACGAACATGTAGTGAGCTGCAAGCTTTAATATGTCTATGTTCTAAACTCACTAATAACTTGGGTCATGCTCTTTTTTGTTTCACTCTATGTGCAATGTCATGCTGGTAGCCTGAAAGCCAAACTACGAGTGCACATTGCATGCGTTGTCATTGTCGGTTTCAACTTCCACCATAAGGCGATGGTGAAGCGGTCTTCAGAAACCTCGATTACTACCCAGCTCGGAAGTCTGAATGAAAGCGTAAAATGGAGGTGAAGAGAAACAGGGTAGTATTTAATTTAGAACTACTGGCAGTTACCACTTAACACTTTATGTCTGACGAAACTGAACTTTAGTTTCAGACAAATTTTGAGTCAGAGTTGATTAGCTCGATCAAGTAATTAAATTGATCCCTAGAATGAAGTAGAAGCTAGATTAACACCCTAGGAACCCTAAGCTAGTACCCAATTGAACCAGAGCATCATCAAAAGGTATGAACCCTAGAACAGGAACCCTCGAATTGACAGAGAGCTGGCAGCAGAGAGAAGTTAGATTAGAGAAAGAGAGAGGGAGAGGAAGGGAACTCATGAGGAGGGCGTCGGAGGAGGTCGTCGGAGGAGGGCGTTGGAGGAGGTCATCGGAGGAGGGCGTCGGAGGACGTCGTCGAAGGAGGCGTCGGAGGAGGTCGTCGGAGGAGGGCGTCGGAGGAGGTCGTCGGAAGAGGGCGTCGGAGGAGGTCGTCGGAGGAGGGCGTCCAGATGGGAAGAAGCGGCCGGATGAGGTCGCGAGGAGGGCGTCGGAGGAGGTCGGGGACCGCGGTCCAGGCCGGCAGCACGCGGGGAAGGAGAGAGGGCGAGGGCGGAGTGCGGCGGCGGTGGGGGAGAGGGCGGAGTGCGGCGGCGGTGGGGGCGGGCGGCGGGGAGGGGGGATTTGGGTGCGGGGAGAAGAGAAAGCAGGGGGAGGAGAGGGAGGCGCGGGGAGAAGAGAAAGGGGGGAGGGCCAGCTAGCAATGGCGGACTGTGGGACATGCGCCATAACAGATCGATATCAATGGCGCACCCGAGGACATGCGCCATAAACAGCTCAATATCAAAGTCATAAGAATTGTGTGTGTGGTTATGGGCAGAACCACACACATGGCCTAGTGGTTGGCGCGTTGGTTATGGGCAGAACCACCCAGGTTGAATCACAGCAACCCCACTTTTTGCATATTTTTTAAAATTTTATTTTAACCTTATGATAAACATCCAAACACTTTAAAATAAACACATGGCAATTTTAATACTCCCTCCATTCCTAAAAGTAGGCGTATAATTTTTTACAATGCATCTCCTTTACTCAATCACAATATAGAATCATTTACAATGCTATGGCATGGTTGAAATCAAGTGAGATGAAATAACGGTCATCAAAGATTGACATGAAATAACAAATCGTCAAATTAAGATTGAGTTTGCATGTAAAGTAATATAATGTTTAAAAGATCTTTAATAATGGTTGAAATCAAGTGATACATGTAATAATTTAGTTGCATGTAATAATTGAGCTTGCCAGCGACACACACACACACACCTTGGCCGACACGTCGTGATTCAATCTTAGCTATCTTTTCACAATCTTCTTGCCCTTCTTCCTCGCGGTTGAATAATTTAGCCCCGGAACCCCTTGAATTGATCTTCTCTTGAGCGGACGTCCTTTAGGTAGGGTGGTCCTGCTTCTTCTTGTGGTGTATGGTACTTCATCGTCGTCGTCATCTTCCATCTTCGGGTCGCCGTACTTGTCAAAGTCTTGCTCATTGGCGACTCCATCCATTCCGATGATGTTCCTTTTGCCTCTCCTCACGACAACAAGACTGGGCTTTGGCGGGTCGGTAATGAAGAAGCATTGGTCCACTTTGGAAGCCAGTACCCATGGCTCATTTTTCGCGGTGACGCTATACCATGCGGTCTTGGATTTGGCTTCGGTATAACCATGGTGGTGAAATACCGGTCTTCTTTTAGGGCGCTCTTGGCCCATCGACACGGAACATCGGGACCTTCTCTCCAGCGTAGCTCAGCTCCCAGATCTCCTCGATCCTTCCGTAGTATCTGTCCTTGTCGTTACGGTGTAGGATTCCATCGTTACCCGGAGTTACGATAATCGCTCTTCATGTCCTTTTCCTCGGTGTAGAATGTGTAGCCGTTGATATCGTCGCCTCATAGGTCATCGAGGTTGTGCTCGGCATACAGTGACAAAGCGAATATGAGTTTTTCTTCCGCGGAAGAATCCTCATGTAAAAGTGCAATGAAGCTTCTCCTTGAACCAACGCGTGAAACATGAGTTATGCTCTTTGATTATAGCTCCCTCCGTCCTCTGTTGGCCTCGGTCATTGTATGCGTCTTCTCAATAAAGATTTTGTGCTCTACCACCCAAGGATCGACCACGTCTATGTGTTGTAAGCGCGACTAGGTTTGCTCTTTCAAAGTCGGCGAGTCGACCCATGAAGTCGACATGCATTTCGCGGCGACCCTCGCGGTGACCCCATCCAGCGAGCCTGCCGAGGTGCCTGTTGTGAGCGAGACCAACGGGTTCTCGATGCCTAGATAATTCGTGCGGTCTGAGATGCACTCTTGATCGAGAAAGCCCCTGGCTATGCTTCCCTCTGGGCGTGACATGTTGCGAACGTATCCTTTGATGACACCATTCATCCTTTCGAGCGGCATCATCTTTGTGCGAGGAACGTCGGCCCGAGTTGGATGATATCCTCCACTATATGGACCAGCAGATGCACCATAACGTCGAAGAATGCGGGCGGGAAGTACATCTCAAGCTCGCATAGTATCACCACGATCTCTTCCTCAGCCTTCCGAGTTGCCTCACGCCAACCGACTTCCGAGAGATGACGTCGAAAAAAGTTGCATAGGCCAAATAGCGTGTCACGGACGTGCGCGTCCATGATCCCACGGATTGCAATCGGAAGTATCTGCGTCATCGGACGCGTGACGGTCGTGAGACTTCATCCCGCTGAACTTCTGCTTGGCTGAGTCTAGGTATCTGCTTATCTTCCCAGCGTAACCGTAAGGAAGTTTTACTCCTACGAGGCGGTGAAAAACTGCTCGATCTCCTTCGACTTAGAGTGAAGCACGCGGGAGGGTAGTCATATTCGATCTTCTTGGCCTTTTTGCCTTTGCGATGACTTTCCGTGTCCTTCGCCTCATCATCATCATCATCATCATCATCATCATTAGGGCGCGAGCTCCTCCACGATGCCCATTTTTGCAAGTCTGCCCTTGCTTTCGGCCCATCTTTGGTCCTCTCCGCATGTTGAGCAGGGTACCAAGCAGACTCTCGCACACATTCTTCGTGATATGCATGACATCAAGGCTGTGAGGCACACGGAGGATCTTCCAGTATGGCAAGTTCGTTAAAACAGACCTCGTTTTCCATACCTTCAAGCAGCGGCTCTGGCGCCTTTTCGCTTCTTTCCGACGGTGGGCACTCTTTCCAATTTTTCAACAGCTCGTCTATTTCCTCGCCGCTCCTCGTGCGTGGGGTCTTCGAGTTCGGTTTCACCATCGAACAGATCCTTGCGTTTTCTCCATGCGTCATCGTCAGCGAAGCCACCTTCGATGTCCCATGAACACGGTTTTCAAGACCCGGGATCTCTATCTAGTAGCGTCGTTGTATCATCCATGCACCGTGACGCATCCGGAAAATCCATGGACTACCTGCCTCATGAGATATCCGTAATCGAGATAGTCGTGCACCGTCGTGAGCGATGCGGCTCTCATAGGAAATATTCTTTCTGCGGCGTCCCACGTATTGGCTGGCGTTTTCCACAGCGTGTCTAGCTCCTCCTTGACAGCCCGGTCTGATTGATGTCGTTCCACAGTTGTTTCGGCCCTTCAATTAGCATACTCATGTGAATGTACTTCCTCTTCATGCACAACCAGGGGGAAGGTTGTACATCCACACAAACACGAGCCAGGTGCTATGTGTGCTTCTCACGGCTGCCAAGCGGATTGACTCCATCGGTGCTCGCGCCCGAGCACGATGTTCCTTGGATCCTTCCCAAATTCTGGGTATTCAAAATTCAACGCTTGCCTTTGGCTCGCATCCTTAGGGTGACTCGGCATCTTGTCTTTTTATCTATCTCCGGATCATTTGCGTCATCTTCTCGCTTCTTCTCCTCCCTATCCGGCGTGCCAACGCAGGAGCTTTGCTACCTTAGGATCCATGAAATACCGCTGCAGACGAGGTGATCGGAAAGTACCACACCACTTTTCGAGGAGCTTTCTTCCTCTTCTTGTATCGAGTGGCGCGCTACACCGGACATATGGTAGACTCGCGTGCTCGCCCGATAAATGATGCAATTGTTCATGCGGACATGGTATTTCACGTCGCGGTAAATCCAGAGGACACACGATTTTCTTCGCCTCCTCCAAACTGGTCGGGCACTTGTTCCCTTCGAAGACGTTCGTGCGAATGACATGTTCTCGTCGAAGCATGCGTCCGTCATTTTGTGTTTTACCTTCATCTCCGTGAGCCATGAGCGTTACTTTCAAAGCGGGTATCCTCGGCTGCATCCTTCATACAATGGAGTAACCGCGTCATCTCCGGTTGATCCAGCTTGGCTTTCTCTCGGCGGCAGCTCTTGCGTTACCCGTCGCTTGAGAAGCAGCTCTTGAATATGAGGGTCATGCACCCAGCCCATCGATGGTCCATCGTCGTCTGCTCCGGCATCTTCATCTTCATGATCATGCCCTTCGTCTTGATCTTCCTCATCATCATGTCCGGCATCTTCTACATGATGACCGTGTCCCTGCATCTACTTCGTGATCATGTCACGGAGATTCTTCGTCTTCTCGCCCGCCCTCGCCGCTATTGTCTTGCTGCCCTTCCTTTTTACGCTTGCCCGGCCCCCATGGATGACTTCATAGTCATCTTCATCACCTGCCACCAATAGCCATCCATGAAACCACGCAAGAGCAAGTGGTCCCGCACCTGCCGGAATCCGGTCCGCAATAAGGCTCTTCACTTGCATCTTCGACACGGACATCTTATCTCCGTCTCGTTCTTTTGAAGCATCTCGGCCTTCGCGAGCTCAAAACCTATTCTACGATGCCTTCGTCATCGTATGCGGACCATAATTAGCTGCGAGGTAGAGCAAAATGATATTTTAGAACAAAAAAAAATTTGGCATGACTTTGCCTAAAAATAGGACCAAAAAGAATGCATATAGTGCCAAATTCTTGCAAAGCGGAAATGAATCAACATTCCGGCAAATATTGGCAACTATCGCATTTCAAATACCGGTACCTGCAAACACAAACATATGCAACACCACAAACATACGTAGATCTCTAGGCCATAAAAAGTGTATGCGTTGTTGGAGCGGAGAAAAGTAGATCTAGAACATAAAGAAAGCTTTCCCTTACTTACCTATCAAAAAAGGAAATTTAACCACTTAATTTGGGTGAATCTATGGTGCAAATGAGGTGAGGAGGAGGAGCAAGAAGACCAAATCTGTTTTGGTGGAGGGAAAGTGAGTGTGTGGTAGGTGTGGCTGCCTAATTATAGCTCTGCTCCCAGGTTACCAGTGGCGCACCCTTCACTAGTACGCCACTAGTAGCCAGGAATACTAGTGGCGCACCAGTGAAGGGGTGCGCCACTGCTATATTTTTTTTGGACCACCACGCCCAGCCTTACCAGTGGCGCACCAGGGCAACTTGCGCCACTACTAGCAAAAAAAGTATAGTCGCACCAAGGCCTGGTGCGCCACTGGTAATCCTGAGCATGGCTGGCTTGTTCAAAAAAATAGTAGTGGCGCACCAGGGCAAGGTGCGCCACTACTATCAAAAATAGTAGTGGCGCACCTTGTCCTGGTGCGCCACTGGTAAGCTTCTGGGCATGGCTGGTTACTGTTCAAAAAATAGTAGTGGCGCACCCCACACCTGGTGCGCCACTAGTAATGTCACTATTAGTGGAGCACCTGTTTGTGGTGCGCCACTGCTATATAGTAGTGGCGCACCACATCTCTGGTGCGCCACTAACAGTGATATTACCTATAGCCGTTTTTCTAGTAGTGCAATATCGGCAAGCACCCGACCGCAGTTATGTGATCAGGGTGGTCCTCAATATCGAAGATGATAGGCGTGCTGGACCACTTCAGAGGCTTGCGTGACTCTACGGATGGTTCCGCTGCATTGACCTCCCGCATCCACTGCTTGAGTTGGCGGTGGGAGGTATGCAGGGAAGCACCTCCGTCAACGCAGAGAACCTCCGTGGCTTTCTGAAACTCCTGCTCGTCGGCGTCGTCATCATCCATATTTTCATCGTCGTCGTCATCTTCGTCCTTGTCGCGGCCGCGGGGAGGTCTATCTCCTTGCCGCTGCTTGGCATTGCCGCAACGTCCTCCCCGGCCGGGACGTTTCTTGCTTGCTCCCCCAGCACCTTCCTGGGCCTTCTCCTTGTCGCGCCGCTCGTACTCAGCCTTCTGCTGTTCAACAAGCTGCTCGACTTTCTTGCAGCTCTGGAGGTCATGGCCCTTGGTGCGGTGGATCTTGCTTGCACTACTTGCGGGCCGTCACGCTTGTCGGCGGCCGCGACAGATCGGTGGTTGGCGTCGGCGGCAACCTCCTTGCGAACCACACCAGCCTTGGCGTTCTTGTCGCCACCTCCGTTGCGGATCGCTCAACGGCTAGCACTTCTCTGCCTTTCTTCTTCCTGTTTCCTCGCCACGCGGCTCTTCTTTTGCCGGGCGGTCTCCTCACCGCCGAGATCCTTACGCATTCTCTCAGGAGTCTTCTCCCTTCCTCGACGCGGCGCACTTGTCGGCCAAGGCATACAGCTCGCGGCGTCCTTGACTTTGCACATTGCCATCTCCTCCCTCATCCTGCGGTTCCGCGCGTTCGATGAAACGCAGATCACCGCGGCAGGGTGGACAACTGGGATGTTGTAGTGCACGGCTGAATCTCTGAATGAACTTGCGAGGACTCTTCTTCCTTCCGGGCGGCGGATGAAGGTCACTCTCTTGGCCATGAGGCTTGTGGCGCTGTGAAGGCACCAACAAACTGATGGCATAAATCTGCCCAAGAGGATATGGAGCTGTCCGGCAAGTGCATGAGCCAAGACCTGACGTTGGGCTTGAGTACCAACGGGAAGTAGTTGGCGAGGATCTTGTCGTCCCGTCCCCCCGCAGCTTGCACCGCGATGGTGTAGATGCTGAGGAACTCCGACGGATGCGTCCTGCCATCGTACTTCTCCGGCACGTCTGGCTTGAAGTTTTTTACGGGTAGGCCATGGACTTGCCGCAGCTCACGAGTGAACGCGGGGCAACCTGCCGCGTCTGGCGAGTCGCTGGTTCATCTGGCGCAGCGTGTCAACAGAGAGGGCCCGGCGGACCGACGTCGCGCTTCTCTCCGGCGCTCGTCGCGAAGTTCGGCGTCCTCTTGTTGTCGTTCATGAAGAACTTGGCGCTGATCGCGGCGAGCTCATGGATCCGACGACGCAGTGGAGTCGCTGTCGAGGTGGATCCGGCAAGTCGGCGATCTTGGCCTTCGGGGCGGAGAGTGCATGGTAGTTGCACCTCCGACAGTCTCGTCGCCACCGGCTCGCGTTTGGCATTCCTGCCGCGGCAGCGACGCACTTGGTTGCCGCGGAGCGTCGCCATTGGCGAAGCCGATGAGACTCTGTATAGTGGCCCTCCACTCGTCGACCTTGTCGGCCGTTGGAGGGTAGTCGAGGAGCAGTTGAGCTCTCGCCAGAGCTTCTGCTGGAGTAGTGGGTGGCGATGGTGAGCGGTGCGAGGCGGGATATGCCGGACTTCTAACTATGTTAGAAGGAGCAGCATCCCGTCCAGGCGACCGTATTTCGCTCGTGCCAGTGTGTTGGCGCGCACGCTGGTCTTGAGGGTCTCGATCCAACGAGCGTATGGCATTGTGAACGCCATGACGCTGTTGGTCCCGCGTCTCCTGAGATGGCGCGGGGGGTGTGCGGACGCCGAGGTTTGCGCAGCCTTGTCCTTGGACTTGGCTGCATCACGAACTCCTTCGCCGGCGCCCGTTCTTCCGCCAGCGTCTACTCCACCACCCGTTTGCTCCAGTGATGGTGGGTACGACGCGGACGGCTCCGCTGCCGCCGAAGCCTTCTTCTTCGGTGGCATGTTGATGAGGATGTTGAAGATGATGAAGACGCTACTCGTGTGAACGCCGGATCAGGTTCACACAGCCTCGACGCCCCCTACCTGGCGCGCTAAAGATGTCGGGGAGGCTGCTCGGACCCACGAACACCTATGGGGCCGGCGGACTAGGCCCCTTGTGGTTCGGAGGGGGGCAGAGACCGCACGAAGAGCGGATCGAGGCGAGGCACATGAGCAGTTTACCCAGCTTCGGAGCTCTCCGGAGAGATAAAACTCCTACTGCTGCTTGTCTGATGTATTGTGTTCTCGCTAGGGAGCGATGAGAGCTACAAAACCTAGCGTGAGTGTCTCTGGTCTCGAATGAGTCGAACTGGCCGAACCCTTTCTACGTTGCGCATGGGCCTCCTTTTATATGCTCAAGGGGTCTCCGACAGGTGGCAACGTAGTTGAGGGTACACCTACTTGTACAGTGTACAGTGCAAAATACCTAACTCTGACGGCAAGGGACAAAAGCATTAATTACTGTCACATCGCCCTAAACAAAGGCAACTGTGAGGACCGTCGGGGCGCCACCGTTTGCCACGATGGTAGGCTTGTCAGCGCCGCTTATTGCTGCTCCCCGCTGGCTGCACAGCCTCTTGACACGCGCGCATGGAATGGTCCCATGGCGACACGTTGATGGATGAGCTGGAGCAGAGATGAAGAGAGGTTGCCTGTCGCGGCAAGTGCCTTGCCGCGACTGAATCCTTGTCGCGTCCGGAGGCTTGTCGCGCTCCGAGCCTTCCCGGCAAGCTTCTCTTGCCGGGGTCTTGTCTTCTGCGTGCCCTGAGTGGCCTTTCCGGCAAGCTCCTCTTGCCGGGGCCTTGTCTTCTTGGTCAAATACTTTGTTCTTGAATGGCTCCAAAGGAACCACGGAGGATCTTGGCGGTGACCAGGCAAGCCCTGCCGCGGGGTGCTGCAACTGTTCGTGCACGAGTTCGAGATACTAGGGTACCCCTACTCTAGTACACTGACACACACCACGGAACCCATGGCCTCGCACTCCCATACGTGTGGACCAACGGCGTTCCGACAAACCGATCTACTGCCATGATACTCTCCCGGCCACTCCGACCAACTCCCTTTTGGGCTAAGTCATGGGTGGCCCCGTGCCTACCAAAGGCATCAACGGCCACCGTCGTGGCAAAACATTAACGGTCCCAAACGGGGACAAAAGCACACAAACAACTCGGGCACACAAGGCTTATGCCGTCCTAACCGACCAAGGTAGCACCCGCGCATAATCTTCCCTCGTTGGAGGAACTGGCGAGAGGCATGACAATAGACCCAGCTAGGTCCTTCCCATAAAGGCAAATGTGGTTGCACTGGTCAGCTCGATTCAGTGGCACCATGACTCAGTCAATAGTTGTTCAAGTTCATTATTATCCGGTTAAACTTGAATGCAATAAGCTAAGCCATAATACAAAAACTGATGCAACTACAATGCATGAACATGATACCAACATGAGCATGGATGTGCAACCATAATAAATCATCGACCATAACAACAATGAAGCCTATATCCAACTAAGCATGGCATACTAATGAGCATGATCATAACTCTACAAGTGAGCATAGCATGAACACTAGCATCATAAAGAAATACCTTGCAAGAACTTAACCAGAATACTATCAAGTAAGCATATAACCAGCACTACAAAAAAATACACTTCCATGAGGATACGTGTTTGTCATAGTAGGTCACGTTTTTTGTCATGCATGTACATCCTTGACGATTTTATGACAGAATCAAGATAGCCATACCTGTGCTGTCGTAGAAGTGTTCCATGACAATACCAAAATTATCATCACGGAAGTGTCCACTTCCATGACGATAAATCGCGCGTCACAGAAGAAGTGCTTCCCTCAAGGGTGATCGACACGTGGCATCCACCGTAACGGAACGCCATTAAGCCATCGGGTCCGGTTTTGGATCCGATAACCCATTAACAGCCCCGACCAATGGGGATTATCCACGTGTAAAATTATCATTGGCTGGAGGAAACACGTGTTGGCTCACTGTCGGGACAGATGTCATCCACTCACTAGACCCAAGGGGCCTATTATACGTCGACATGTGGCACGGCCCAAGAAAGGCCCATTCCTGTAAAAAGGCAGGCACGTTTGACTTGGTTAAAAGGTGGCGGGCCGGCCCACGGAAAGCCTGTTAACGGTATGTTCGCATATAGCCCATTTACAGCCCGCTAACCCAGGGCCTGTTCCGACCTCTCTGAATTAGGCCCAGTACCGTCATCTGGGCCATCCAATATGATTCCAGCCCATTTTAACTTCCGGCCCATGTTTGGCCAATGACGTCTTTCATCCCATATGAGGCCCTTTGTAACTCTTGGCCCATTAATGGCCCGTGGTTAAACTGGCCCGTAATGAACAGTGTATCACTTCATACCCATTAACGACCCATTATTCCGTTGGGCCGTTTCTAGCCCATGTTATCTTTCGGCCTTCTCAGGGCCCATTTATTCTTGGCCTCATTTCCAGCATTCGGTTACTTACGGTCTGTTACTGTCATTTTCTGCTTGTGGGCCAAATTCAGACGTGGTTACAGTCGGCTCGTTTGTGGCTCGTTAATATGTTGGGCCGTTTTCATGTCAAAAAAACCCATTGGGCTGTTTTCATAGAGTTATCAAATACGGCCTATTAACGGCCCGTTATGGTCCACGAATAGTATGGCCCATGATTGGCGAAATGATGATATGCCCCGTAGAAGGCCCATGGATCCTACGGCCCATAAAAGGCCCATGGATCATATGGCCCATAGAAGGCCCATGGATCCTACAGCCCGTGTAGAAGGCCAATGGATCCTACGGCCCGTAGAAGGCCCATCGATCATACGGCCCGCAGGAGGCCCATGGTTACAACAGTACGTGTGTTGCCATTATTATTTTGGCCTAGTATCCAAAAATAGGTTATTGTGGCCACTAGGAAAACACAGAAAAAGAACTGCAGTGACTACGAGCAAACAACTAAACAATAAAATAAGGGAATAAATAAGCAAGCAATTAACGCTAGCCTATTACCGCTATTACACATATTACATCCACTGGGCATCAAAGTTTGCCACCAGTGCAAATATAGGGAACAAAGCAGCATATTACATACACTGGCCATCAAAATTGGCCACCAGTGCAAATAAACGCGGCAGCAAAACAAGAGCATAACTGAAACAACTTCAGAAGAGCTCAAGAAACGTTATCCTAGGTATCCACCATGCTGGCAATAAGCTTAGCAAGCTTATTTCTTTGTCTTGTTTGGCGCGAAAATCCTCCAACGCTTGCTGTTGCACCAGAAAGTATGCATCTGAATGCTCCAGGGACTTCCGCAGTTTGTAGTTGAGACTCAAGAAACCGAATTGACTCAGACAGTGAGTTTGAATAGCTTGTGCAAGCGGTAGTGGCCAGTAACTCGAACACTAAACCAAGACAGGACTTTGGGGTTGTCTCACTGTCTTCGAGATAGTCTTCCTTAGCTGTTTTATCAACTTTGTTGGAGACCAACAAGAATGTGTCACTATCCTGAACCTTATCCGCATTACTTCCTTTACCATTGCTTAATAAGGTACTCTTCCCCAATATTCTGTCAGCATTCTAAAAGAAGAAACAAGCAGACACATAACAGGTTTAGCATGTACTAGTATATGAAACTCATTTCGGTGAACTAGTTCATTAGTAAGGTGGATAGGATTAAACTACCATGTCTTCTATTGCCTAGTACTAGTACATAATAAAAGCATCAAGCAAACATATATTTATGTCATATGGTCACTGCATTGTCTAGTACTAGTTCAAGACAAAGCAGCAGTGAAAGAATACAAAGCGTGGGAAACTACACGGCACAACAAGATTTCAGGTCGGTACCATGGGTCTAGATGTACAACAACACTATTGGCTCTGTTGTGATGCTAGTAATGTGCATGATATGAGAAGTCAACTGTATACACAATTGAAATTGAAATCAACAGAGCTATTGATAAGAGCAAACACATTAAAGAAACATGCGTGAACATACCTGTTGTGCCATTGGAGTTTCGATTGGATCCTTCAATTTAAAAATAAGTTTGTATGAGTAAATACAGTGATACAAGAGCAAAGCAGTATGCATGATAGCAATCATAGTAAAAAAGGCGCGCCTAGGCGAGCGCTTAAGCGCTCCTAGGCTCTAGGCGTTGGCAAAACACATTGCGCATAACTAAGCTTAATCTGTGCATAACTGCGCATAAGCATGCGCTTTGGTCAGTAAAGCGCAAGACGGTGGAATCTTAAATTAGAACAATTGTTCTTCAGGTTTAGGCAGTTGTTCTACATGAACAGAGTACAGTAAGACGCAATAATATAGTACTTACAAATAAAAAATGAGCTCATAGATCTTACCACATTCTTGGTTCAGGACCGGTACAGAACAAGGCATTCCCAGTCATCGTCCAGTACATGTTTCTCAGGAGAACGTAAGGGAATTTGATGAGTTTCTTTGCCGGTGAAGTACGTTTTCTTCAGGTAATTCCGATACTGCCACCAAGCATTCGTGAAGATAGCAGATGTATTAGCACAGGTTACCTGATCCTGAGTTTCCAACTCGGTCCTTCTCTATTGAGAAAAATGGGAAAATTTGCTGTATTATAACCATCATGGAGGTAGGATGTATGGGCCAAAGCAAAGTAATTGCCATGAATAACATTACTTACACATAACTCCTGGACAAACACCTGCAACTGGCATTTTCCTTCATCTTCAGTATAATATTTCCAAGATGGGAAGATACGCACATACGATTTAACAACATCAAATGCGATAGATGCTAAACTATGACTAGCTGGTTGTGCTTCCTCCACAGGAATAGGCGTACTAACTGGTGGAGTTGGGGTTCGCCGTGGTAGTACTGGCCCTTTGGGCACTGGAGCTGCCTTACTAACTGCTCTTGTTTGGGAGCTCTATGGTGGAGATGGTGTTGTGTCAATAGGAACTGGGTTACTATCTGCTGGGGTTGGGGTTAGATTGGGTGAAGCTGGTTCTCTGTCCATTGCAGTAGGGGTACAATCTGCGAGAGTTTGGGTTATGTGTGGTAGGGCTGGTTCTCGTGCATGTACAACCGGGGTGCTATCTCCACTAAGAGGTAGCACTGTTTTATTTGAAGACCGTGTTTTTAGTCCGCTAGATACTGGCATCACCAGCTCCAATTCAAATGGCTGATAAACAGGAAACATAGTTGAATGTACATACAGTGTATGAGAGTAGATTCAATAGATAGTGTGGAAAAAAGAGGGCATGAAATAGTTGACATGTATATTGTTTAACTAAAACGGATAGCATGACATAATTTCACATATATGATGTCTATCTAAACTGGATAGCATAGCATAACATAATTCAAAGATATGATGAATAACTAAACATGATCGCATGACATAATTCACCTACATGTTATCTAAGTAATCGAGGATCGCATCATTTAATTCACATATGTGATTTATATGCTAAGCGAGAGGGCATTCGATATGATGTACGAACTAAGAACATGGTGCTGAATATTGTGTATATGATGTCTAAACTATGCAATGCAAGACACCATATGCATGATATGAGCGATATAACCGCCAAGTTAGAGCATACACCTTGGTGGGGGAATAGGACTGGTCATCTATCTCTGAATCCATCTCTGTGGAGCTATCGGGACCCAACAAGAGATCTGCTTCGACAGGTAGCACTGTCTGCTCTGAAGGCCTTGTTTTCACTCCAGATTTTTCAATCTCCCACCCAAATGGCTGATTCACATGAAGAGTAGTTTAATGTACAAACATTATCGACAAATTGAAATGTAATGAAGAAAAGTATGGGCAAGATATCATTCAAATATATGATGCCTGGTTAAACAGGATGGCATTGCACATTTCACATATATTATGGCTGGCTAAAAGACATGAGACTGCATAATTCCCATATATGATATAGAAACTAAATAGGCGGCATTATAGAACATGTCTAAACTAAGAAGATGACATATATGATGTCAAAAGTAGGCTCTGCAAGGCAACATATGCAAGATATGACTAACATCATCATGCCAAGGTAGAGCAAACACCTTGGGGGGTAAATAGGAGTGGTCGTGACGTGCAGATCCGCCTCGAACAGATATCTTCCTCTGGATTACAATGCGGAGAGGGGTGGGGAGGGTTTGCCATTGAACCCACAATGGAGCGATGTCTGCATGACATTGTATTGCCACGCAAAACTCTTCTCTTTTTCTCTACATGTTCAGCATGACTGTGTACATTATCTGACATGCATATGAAAATAATATGGTGAGATTATGTAAGGAGAGCATGCAGAAATTTAGAGTGATGGTAACAACCAGTGGATGGATTCAAAAATAATGATAGCAGGCTGATGATTGCTTTAATTTAATAAAAAGACAGATGATGATTGCTTTACTATTTTTTTCCACCCAAGATGAACAACATAGGCATGCCCTAGGTGAACCACATATGAGACAGAGATACTATTCATTGCTTCCTCGATATGTGCCCCACAACTAATTTAGAACTCAAGTTTGAACATTAATTTGGACCTGACTTGGAGTCCAAGAGGTGAACAGGACGATAAAGTAGCAGGTAATTTTAAGCAATGCATAACATAAGCAGAAACAAAAGAGTGTGACCTCTCTTGTGGACCCGTGTACTCCTCAGGTTCATTTGCTGAGTCGACGATGGTGATGCCGTTGCGGTGGGTGCCGGCGGCAGGGAAGGAGATCTAAGGCGGCAAAAGACGGCCAGGAGTCGTGATGTATGGTTTGGTGGATGTTTCTGTCGATGGTGCAGATCAGGTGAGGTGGACGAAGTCACGGCAGGAGCAGGACAAACTACACAAAGTTCCTTTCGACACCTACCTGTAACTGAAGTAATTTTGTAAGGGCTCATTTGGCTTGCATGATTCTAAAAACGCAGGGATAGGAAAAACACCGGAATAGGATAGGAATGCACATGGTAAATAGAGCATCTGTAAACACATCATTTCTGTCAACTTGGGTGTTTGGTTTACAAGAATTGGAAGAGCAGAGGAATGCAAAGAAACATGGCCAAAATAAAGTGAAACCATATGAAAGCGTGTACAGTTAGAATGTCATTCTGCCACTAATGCACTTGGTCTTGTTTTCATGCATAGGATTTTGAAAAGTAGGTCCAGGTGGATGTTTTGCTTCATTTCTTTCAACAAAATGCATGAGTAACTGAATAGTAGAGTGCCATTGGAAAATTCCCTATTGCTATGTTTTTCCGCTGAATCAAAATAGCACTAATGGATCAACATGAATGTATAGTAATAAGTGATGCAACAAGTGTACAACCTTTGCCGTAGCCGTGTCGACCTCAGCATCATTGGGTTGGTCGCTGAAGAAGATGAGGTAGAGGTGGCTGTCGAATGTGTGGAGGAAGATTTGAGGAATCTGTAGACGGTGTCCAGGGCACTACTCTGCTGTGATGGATCGTTTTGTCATTGGAGCAGCTCTGATGAGCTGTAAGACGTAAAGGCTGAAGCAGCACAAGACATACATCGTCAATCTCAAGTGGGATTCTAATAGCATCTCCAATAGATGATGTAAAATAGATGTAAAATTTACATCACAAAAAACCACCAGACTACAACAGACGAGGTAAAAACTGTTGACTCTGAACCTAACTGTCGAAACTGAAATTTACTGTGGAATCTGAATGTTACTGTCGAAATTGAATGCAATGGTAGCAGAGAGGCACTTGACATGTAGTTTAGGGAGGGCTTGCAGTTCATCTTCAACCTGCACCCCCCTGAGCCGCCAGCCACCATCGGCCGAACCGCCGGCCCCAGCGCCGCCTCGCCGCCCCGAAACAAGTCCCCACCACCGGTCCGCCGCCACCCCAGACAGCCCTTTAGGCCCCTGGCCCCACCCTGAACCCTAAGATAGATAGTGGGGTACCCCTCCGTGAGCCCCGTCCCATTGTGGGTGGTTCTTCCTTAACTCCGCGAGCCCCCACCCCACGAAAACCGGCCCGACCTAAAAGTCGATTCAGTCGACTGAAGTGTAGCTAAATCGGAGCAGAGCAGCAGCACGAGCGAGAGGGAGAGCAGCAGCAGCAGCGCGAGCGAGAGCTGGAGCAGTAGCAGCTAGGCGAGCGAGAGCCGGAGCAGCAGCAGCGCGAGCGAGCGAGCGAGAGCCGGAGCAGCAGCAGCAGATCCGGTTGGTATGGACGCCGCCGCCAAAGGGGCCTCACACTGGGGGAGAGCCGCCGTGGAGAAGTCGCCCGCGGCGCCGGCTTCAAGGTAGACGCTCCATGGGGGTGTGGGATGGAGCACCATCGGTGCCGGGAGGTCGAGTTAAGGAGAAGATGCGATGCGATGAGTGTATAACCTCTTTGGTGGCGCCGAGTAGGCCTCGGCTTCGTCCGAGGAGTCGGTGAGGATGCTACGGTTCCGATGGAGCAGGTTAAGGCAGCGCTATGGGGATGGAGCAGCCGCAATAGACGAGGCGATCGTCGGAGCAGCTCCTTGGAGGTGGAGGACGGGGCGGCTAAACCGACGGGACGACGAGATGGACGACGGATCCTCATTCGAAGAGGTGGACGAGGGACGTCGAGTTGTTGCGGTGGACGACGTTGTCAGGGAAGAGGCTCTGGCTGGGCAGCGGTGAGGTGGCGGATGGAGGAGGGTTGGGTTTCGCGGCTGGAGCGGAGAGGTTATGGCTGCACAGGATTTGAATGGAAAAAAAAGGCGATGGGAGGGGGTGAACCATGACTTAGGGACGCGCTTGTCCAAAATGTAGGGTGTGTTACAAAAGAACCCCCACCAATTTGAACTAGCGGCCCTTTTGGCTCAGGGTTAGAAGGGGGATTTCACGTGCTGGGATTTGGCAGCTGGAGGGAGTTTTCGCGCGCGTTGTTATTTCGGGATATCAAGGCACGGGTTATGAAGGCGCCAGTTTTGGGAGCATGATATCTAAATTTTCGGGATATAACAAGGCGCGGGTTGAATTTTAGGGACAAGCCTAACGTGTAATATTGTACTTGTACGTACCAAATCAATTCACACTTCCCTCAACCAAAAAGAAAACGTAAAAATAAAACTATTCACACCACACAAAGAGAGAGTCTTGCCCATTTTACTATAATTTTTTTTATTCAAAGCTACTCCCTCCTTCCATCCATATAGGGCCTAATGCGTTTTTCGATGCTAACTTTGACCAAATATTAGAGCAATAATATATGACATGAAACTGACACAAAGCACACAGTTAAATTCGTCTATGAAAGGTTCTTTCAATGATATAATTTTCACATTGTGCATGTCATGTACTATTAATCTTGTCAATAGTCAAAGGCGGTCTTAAAAAACGCATTACGCTCTATATAGATGGAAGGAGGGAGTATGAATCCATGTTATGTCCAATTAGTTTTTTTTGCTTGTTGTGTAATGCATGTAACCTACTCATACCAACATTTTATTACATTCTAAATGTCTATACTACCGCTGCAATTCGAACTGAATTTGAATTCGTTTCTCTATTTCCATAAGAATCTACAATCATGATTGTTGCCAACTTCAACCATCATTCGTGTATTACCTTAATAACACACCACATGATTACTATAGAGATAGATATGAACTATGTGTACTACATGAACTCGAATTCTATTGTATGAATATACTTGATGTTGATTCCAAATAATAGTACATTTGATGTAATAACTATATATTCATAATCTAAACCATGTTCCATACGTACACCGTGTTTATCACACATAGTATAGTGCCCCACCCCCTACATTATGACAAGTATTTAGACCTGAGCTGCAAAAGCCACACATTAGCCCAAATTATGATCAATGTTCTGTATATTATACGTATTACTAGCAAGATGCCCATGCGTTCCACAAAACATCAACATGGTCAAGGGGAGGCCTAATTTGCAAATATGGAGAGGGGTGTGGGTATCTTTTTTCAAAATTGCCATAGTTTCCTTCCTATCCGTCAGATATAAATCGGATGGACTATATTGCAGGATGGCAGGCACACCATCATCAACAACTCTGTTTTTTTTATAATAGTAGAGATAAAATATATTATATGTAGTATAACATGTTCATAACCACACCATGTGTATCACCATTATATATATTCACACATGTGTCGGTTTAAAACACTATGATAAATTCTTCAAATATCCGATTCACTTTTTATAATGGAGTATGATCTCTATTTGTCTTTTACACCCACACAATCCTCTTATATTTGTAGCTAGTGCTAACTTTCTCTCGTGGATGCACACACCCGCATCCCTCTCACCCTCGCTCAGCATTCTCTAGCTCCATCACGTAAATTCGTCTTTTCACTTTAGGTCGTTCACCCATGGTGTGTGTAGGCCCCCCAGCTCCTTCTCTACGACACACATCGATCGATATGCCTCTCTAGCCAGGTGTGCCTAGCACAAACACAAGCTTCCCCTCTTCTCTTATCACCGTTCATGCCTCACTCCCACCACTCTTTTCATCGATCTCGTATTCGCACACTCCTTCCCTCTCGATATAGTATGACTCTCACACCACCTCCTAGATGCATCCCTCTCTCTCTATCCTTCTCCCCGTGCCTCATTTGCTTCTAACACACACATGCATGTATACCGATCGATCTCCCAACATATACCTAGGTCGACTTTAACTATTCCCCCCCATCGATCGACGTACCTCACAAGTTATGTCTCTCCTTTCTCTGACAAAGGACGATTGATCTTCCTATGTAGTTACGTCTGCTTACCACAACCATATCGTCCCCCCTCATTATTCGTGCATGCCTCCTGACCCGTCTCTCACACGCATGTGCACAGACAGGCAGCCATCCCCTCTCTTATTGATATTGCAGGCGTGCCCTCCGGTTGTCTGGCAAGCCTATCCCACCATTTGTTAGAAGCAACTCCACTACCACCCCCTCCAACACTCTAGCTCTGTCTCTCTCCCAACCTTATTCCTCTCCTACACATATGCATGGATGCCGATCGATCTCCCTTAATACATGAGGTAGGCCTCTCTCCTCCTCCACACATATACCAACCATTGTACCTCTATAGTTAATTAGGCCTCCCCCCACCACACACCGATAGTCGAGCGCTGTAGGTAGGTATCCATGCCACAGAGACAAACTGCACCTGTCCCCTCTCACGTTCCAGTAGGCCAGCCACTCTATATCTTTGACGTGGGCACACACAAATTCGATGGCACTCTTTATCGATTGCGCACGCGCACACACACATCATCCCTCTCTTCGATTCTATGGACACCTCAAGCCGATGATACCTCCACTCTCTTCTCGTGGATCGCCCCTCTATATATATGATATATCCGGGACTCTATTTCACACACATTGCATATATTACATTTTTGATTGACCCCCCCCCTAAAAAAACTCTCACGAACCCACACACTATCTCTCTACGTTTGTATCTCTCTCACACAACCCCATGTAGGTGGTGTACGTATACAAGAAGAGAATAGGTGCACCGTGCATGTACTCACGCTTCGTGCCCAGCCACACCCGCGCGGGTACACGGTGGAGCTCATTTCTGTATGAAATGGCAGCCCACGTGCTAATTTGAACACGTGTAGCGGTTGTTTACCTACGGAGGTCGTGTACCACGCATGCAAGAAACAAAGTTCGACTTGATGCGTTGGCGCATTATTTTTAAATAAAGTTATATAGCTCAATGGCACGTACACATAATATAAAATGATTTTTATGGAGAAAAAGGTAGTTCGCTCCACTATATACAATGGAGCCTGCCTTTCTGGTTTGTCTCTCTTCAGAGTATCTCACACAAGGCTGCGGTGGCCTCTCTCTCTCTCTCTCTCTCTCTCTCTCTCTCTCACCGTTGGTTACTGATCCGGCCGCACCCCGTCCGCCAGCGGAAAGGGAGGACTGTCGGTGTACTAGAGTAGGGGTACCCTAGTATCCCGAACTGCGTGCCGCAGACGATTCTGACACCAGCAGCGGGTTTGCCTGGTCACCGCCAAGATCCTCTGTGGTTCCATTGGAGCCATTCAAGAACAAAGTATTTGACCAAGAAGACAAAGCCCCGGCAAGAGGAGCTTGCCGGGAAGGCCACTCAAGGCACGCAGAAGACAAGACCCCGGCAAGAGGAGCTTGCCGGGAAGGCTCGGAGCGCGACAAGCCTCCGGACGCGACAAGGATTCGGCCGCGGCAGGCAACCTCTCTTCATCTCCGCTCCAGCTCACCCATCAACGTGTCGCCATGGGACCATTCCATGCGCGCGTGTCAAGAGGCTGTGTAGCCAGCATGGAGCAGCGATAAGCGGCGCTGACAAGCCTACCATCGTGGCAAACGGTGGCGCTCCTGACGGTCCCTGTTGCACTGTTTAGGAGACAGGGATGGGCATTTAATGCTTTTGTCCCTTGCCGTCAGAGTTAGGTATATTGTATTGTACACTGTTCAAGTAGGTGTACCAACTACTGTTTTTCCATTTGTACCCTCATCTACGTTGCCACCTGTCGGAAACCCCTTGAGCATATAAAAGGAGGCCCATGCGCAACGTAGAAAGGGTTGATTAACTCGATTCAACTCATACGTAACGAGAGAACACTCACGCTAGGTCTTGTAGCTCCCATCGCTCCCTAGCAAGAACACAATACAAATCGGACAAGCGGCGGTAGGGGTTTTATCTCTCGGAGAGCTCGAAGCTGGGTAAAACTGCTCGTGCTTAACCGCCTCGATCCGCTCTTCGTGCGATCTCCGCCCCCTCCGAACCATAAGGGGCCTGGTCCGCCGGCCCCATAGGTGTTCGTGGGTCCGATCAGCCTCCCCGACATCTTTGGCGCGCTAGGTAGGTGGCGTCGAGGCTGTATGAACTTGATCCGGCGTTCACACGAGCAACATCTTCATCAACATGCCACCGAAGAAGAAGGCTTCGGCGGCAGCGGAGCCGTCCGCGTCGTACCCACCATCACCGGAGCAAACGGGTGCTGGAAGCGAGACGCTGGCGGAAGAACGAAGCGCCAGCGAAGGAGTTCGTGGCGCTGCCAAGTCCAAGGACAAGGCCGCGCAAACCTCGGCGTCCGCACATGCCCAGCGCCCATCTCGGAGGCAGCGGGACCAACAGCGTCATGGTATTCACAATACCATACGCTCGTTGAATCGAGACCCTCAAGACCAGCGTGCACGCCAACATCTTTGCCGCGGCGAGATCTGACGGTCGCCCTGGGCGGGATGCTGCTCCTTCTAACATAGTTAGAAGTCCGAGCGTATCCCGCTCTTTGCACCGTTCACCATTGCTACCCACTACTCCAGCAGAAGCTCTGGCGAGAGCTCAACTGCTACTCGACTACCCTCCAACGGCCGACAAGGTCGACGAGTGGAGGGCCACTATACAGAGTCTCATCGGCTTCGCCAACAGCGACGCTCCGCGGCAACCGAGTGCGTCGAAGGTGGGGGTGGCGACGAGAGCCGGTGGGGGTGCAACCACCATGCACTCTCCGCCCCGAAGGCCAAGATCGCCGACTCACCGGATCCACCTCGATAGCGACTCCACCGCGTCATCGGATCCACGAGCTCGCCGCCATCAGCGCCAAGTTCTTCATGAGCGACAATAAGAGGACGCTCGAACTTCGCATCGGCGCCGGAGAGAAGCGCGGCGTCGATCCGACAAAGCGCGCGGGCCCTCTGTTGACATGCGCGCGCCCGGAAGGAACCAGGCGACTTGCCGTCTGCGGTGGGTTGCCCTGCGTTCACTCGTGAGCTGCGGCAAGTCCGATGTGCCCAGCGAAAAACTTCAAACTAGGCGTGCAGGAGAAATGCGATGGCGGGGCGCATCCGTCGGAGTTAAATCGGCATCTACACCATTGCGGTGCAAGCTGCGGGGCGAGGCGACAAGATCCTGCCAACTACTTCCTGCTGCGTGCTCAAGCCCAACGTCGAGTCTTGGCTCATGCACTTGTCGGACAGTTCCATATCCTCTTGGGCAGATCTATGCCATCAGTTTGTTGGCGCCTTCACAGGCGGCCACAAGCCTCATGGCCAAGAAAGTGACCTTCATCTGCTCGCCCAGAAGGAAGGAGAGTCCCTGCGCAAGTTCATTCAGAGATTCAGCCGTGTGCACTACAACATCCCAGATGTCCACCCTGCCTCGGTGATCAGCGTGTTTCATCAGAACGTGCGGAACCGCAGGATGAGGGAGGAGATGGCGATGTGCAAAGTCAAGGACGTCAGTGAGCTGTATGCCTTGGCCGACAAGTGTGCACGTGCTGAGGAAGGGAGGAGACTCCCAGGAGAGAATGCAGAAGCAGGATCTGACAGTGAGGAGACCGCCCCGGGAAAGAAGAGCCGGCGGCGAGGCAACAGAAGAAAGAAAGGCAGAGAAGTGCTAGCTGTTGAGGAGTCCGACAACGGAGGTGGTGACAAGAACGCCAAGGCTGGTGGCTCCGGCAAGGAGGTTGCCGCTGACGCCAACCACCAGCCTGTAGCGGCCGCCGACAAGCAGGACGGCTCCGGCAAGCAAGATCTTGCAAGATCCACCGCACCAAGGGCCACGACCTCCAGAGCTGCAAGAAGGTCGAGCAGCTTGTCGAACATCAGAAGGCTGAGTACGAGCGGCGCGACAAGGAGAAGGCTCAGGAAGGTGCTGGAGGAGCCAGCAAGAAACGTCCCGGCCGGGGAGGACGCCAGCAAGGCCAAGCAATGCAAGGAGACAGGCCTCCAGCGGCCGCTACAAGGATGAATATGACGACGACGGCGAAGATATGGAAGGCAGCCGAGGCCGATGAGCAGGAGTTTGAAGCTACAGAGGTCCTCTGCGTTGGCGGAGGTGCTTCCTGCATACTTCCACCGCCAACTCAAGCGGTGTATCACGGGAGGTCAATGCAGCGGAACCATCCGTGAAGTCGCGCAAGCCTCTAAAGTGGTCCAGCCGCCTATCATCTTTGATATTGAGGACCACCCTGATCGCATAACTGCGGTCGGGTGCTGCCGATGTTGGTATCACCAACTATCCGCAACCTCAAGGTCACCAAGATGCTAGTTGTGGCGGGGCCGGCTTGAACCTGATCTCCTCCGCGGTGCTCCAGAAGCTTCAGATCCCCGACAGCGAGCTCGAAGAGACTGGCACTTTCCAAGGAATCAATCCAGGAAGGAGAAAGCCGAAGGGTAAGATCTCGTTGCCGGTAACATTTGGCAGCGAGCTGAACTTTAGGACTGAGAGGATCACATTCGGCGTTCTTTGATTTCCCATTGCCTTACAATGGGATACTTGGCCGTCCAAAGACTCGCCAAGTTCATGGCAGCCTCTCACTATGCCTACAACTTACTCAAGATGCCAGGCCCGATAAGCATCATCTCTGTCCATGGCGACAAGAAGGATGCTCTTATCTGTGCCGACAAGATCTACCGGGATGCAGCAGCTGCGACAGAAAGCAAAACACTTGCCGCTGAAGCTCCCGGAGGGAAGAAGACCAAGTCCGGCAAGAGCTCTGATGCCCACTCCGGCAAGCGCACCTCTTGGTGCTTGCGCTACCGTCGAGGACGCACCATTGAGCTCCACCGGCAAGTGCAAGAAGAAGATGGCAGCTCCGCCAAAGACCAAGAGGGTGTCCGCCAAGGAGGCGGCACTTGGTGGTACCTTCACCATCGGTGCCTCTCTCGACCCTAAATAGGAAGGCGCTTGTTGCTTTTCCTGCGAGCGAACGTCGGCGTGTTTGCATGGCAACCGTCGACATCCCGGTGTTCAGGAAAGTAATTGAGCACCGCTGGCCGTTTGTCCTCATCTTGGCGGCCCGTCAAGCGAAAGTCGAGGAAGCAAGCGGTGGGCGCCAAGAGTTCATCGCGGAAGAGATCAAGAAGTTGGAAGCAGCAGGCCTTGTCAGAGGAGTGCTCCGTCCTACGTGGTTGGCCAATCCTGTAGTTGTGCGCAAGGCAAATGGGAAATGGAGGCTTTGTATTGACTTCACGGATGTTAATAAAGCTTGTCCCAAAGATCCATTTCCCTTGCCGCGCAACGACCAGATTGTTGACTCCACGGCTGGATGTGATTTGCTTTCATTCCTTGATGCATACTCAGGATATCATCAGATCTTCATGGCAGAAGAGGATGAGGAGAAAACCGCATTCATTACTCCATGTGGCACATCTTTGTTTCATACCGATGCCTTTCGGTTTGAAGAATGCTGGTTCAACGTTTGCAAGAGTAGTCCATGACGCTTTTGAGCCGCAAATGCACAGAAATGTAGAGGCCTACATGGATGACATAGTGGTCAGGAGCAAGGACAAAGCAACTCTGGTTCAAGATTTGGATGAGACCTTTGCAAATCTGCGCAAGATCAACCTCAAGCTCAACCCCGAGAAGTGCGTGTTCGGAGTCCCTATCTGCAAGATTCTCGGGTTCTTCGTGTCTCTCGGGGATTGAAGCCAATCCCGACAAGATCAAGGCCATTGAGCAGATTGAAGCACCAAAGCGCGTCAAGGATGTACGAAGACTTGCGGTTGCGTGGCTGCTCTCGGCGGTTTATCTCTAGGTTCTGCTGAGCAGCTACCGCCATTTTTCAAGATTTTGAAAAAGGCAGGTCCAATGAAATGGACTCCGAAGCGGAGGCTGCGCTGCAGGACTTGAAGAGATACTGTCCTCCACTCCAACACTTATCGCACCTAAGCCACAAGAGAAGTTGCGCTATATATAGCGGCAACCAATCAAGTGGTTAGTGCTGCGTTAGTAGCTTAGAGGGAGGCGGATGATGAGCTAGCAACCACGGCAGACACATCCAGCGACAAGCGGGGGCTTCACGACAAGCTCTGGTCCCGACAAGGACGGATCTGCTTGAGCGCAAGAGCGAATCTGAGAAAAGGATGGTGCAGCGCCCGATTTACTTTGTCGATTCCCTCCTGCGGGGCTAGGTCAAAGGTACTCGGTGTGCAGAAATTGCTTCGGCCTCCTCATGGCCTCGAAAAGCTGCGCCATTACTTCCAAGCACATGAGATCACAGTTGTCACTCGCTTTCCGGCTGAAGAGGATCTGCAGAATCCAGAGGCAGCAGGCGGGATTGTCGAGTGGGCCTTTGGAACTGTCAAGCTTTGGCCTCAAGTTTGAAAGCACTTCAACTATCCAAAGCGAGCATTGGCAGAATTCATAGCAGAATGGGCGCCAACACCGGATGAAGAAAATCGAGACGAGCATTCCTGTCAAGGAAGCGAGCAAAGAGTGGTGATGTACTTTGATGGTGCCTTCTCATGCAAAGGCGCCCGGTCTTGCGGCGTCTTGCTTATCGCACCCACCGGAGAGCACCTCAAGTCACGTAGTCCGGATGCACTTTCCCAAGGAGCAAGCAACAAACAATACTGCAGTATGAGGGTTTGCTTGCCGGTCTCGAGATCGCGATGGACCTTGGGATCAAGAAGCTTATTGTCGGGGTGACACGCGGCTTGTCGTCCGTCAAGTGAACAAAAGATTATCGAGTCCATTGATGGAAGCCTCGTTGATGAAGTGAGGAAGCTAGAAGAGCACTTTGACCTACAAATGGAACATGTTCCAAGAGCTCGAGAATGACATTCTTGATGGCTGTCAAAGTCGCTGCACTCAAGTTGCACAATGGAACCGAGGGATTTTGTGCTCAAGCTAACTCAACCAACCGTAACACCATCAACTGGACAGAACAAGAAGAGGAAGTTGATCTCTGGTGAATACTTTCCAGCAGAGCTTCCCGAAGCCGCCGCCGCGAAGGTCCTCAAGATCGACACCAATAGAGCTGAGGAGCGATGCCTGACAAGCCCGGGGTTTGTTTCGTTGAAGCAGACGCTCCCGACAAGTCTTGCTCCGGCAAGCTTGCCGGGAAACATCAAGCTCCGGCTGAGCCGCAGGTTTTTGCCGTGAAAGCTGATGTTCCCACAGCAGCAGATGTGCCTTTAGTCCTTGTTGTCGAGCCGCAAGCTCCAGCATGGGCGCAACAGATTGTCCATTTCCTTCAGACAGGAGAACTTCCCGAAGAGCAAGAAGAAGAGGAAAGAGTAGCCCGGCAGTCAAGTATGTACCAGTTTGTCGACAGCATCTTTGTCTGAAGAAGACTCAACGGTGTGAAATTGAAGTGTATTTGCCGGGAAGATGGACAAAAGCTGTTGGCAGAGATACATGGAGGCATAAGTGGTCACCACATTGGCACAAGAGCACTTGCCGGCAAAGCTTTCCGGCAAGGTTTCTTCTGGTCGACAGCCCTCCAGGATGCAACTGCACAAGTAACCAAGTGTGAAGCGTGTCAGTTCCATTCCAAAGAGATACACCAGCCAGCTCAAGCTCTCCAGACGATCCCTTTATCCTGGCCATTTTCGGTGCAGGGCTCGACATCCTCGGCCCCTTCCCTCGAGTGTCGGGGCTTTGAGTACTTATGCGTTGCCATCGACAAGTTCACAAAGTGGCGGAAGTGGAAGCGATGAGGAAGGTGACAGCACAGCCAGCAGTCAAGTTCTTCGGTCGATTGTTTGCCGTTTGAATCCCTAACAGGATCATCACCGACAACGGCACGCAATTCTGATACGCACCTTCATGCGACGTCCAAGATCTTGGCGCCAAGGTCTGCTTCGCTTCTGTTGCTCATCCGAGAAGCAACGGTCAAACGGAGAGGGCAAATGCTGAAGTGCTGCGCGGGCTCAAGAACAAAACTTTCGGCAGGCTGCACAAGTGCGGAAGAAACTGGATTGAGGAGCTGCCGGTGGTTCTTTGGTTGATCAGGACGACGCCAAATCGAGCCACCGCGGACACCTTTCGCTCTAGTCTACGGAGCGAGGCGATTCTCCCCACGGAACTGGTATACGGATCGCCTCGAGTGCTCGCTTATGATGAGCTTGAGCAAGAGCAGCTGCGACAAGATGACGCGCTGCTCCTTGAGGAGGATCGTCTTCAGGCCGCTGTACGAGCCGCTCGTTACCAGCAAGCTTTGCGTCGCTACCATAGCCGCAGTTAATGCCGAAGCCTCGAGGAAGGCGACCTTGTTCTTCGCGCGTTCAGTCCGCCAAGAATTCAAACAAGTTAGCGCCAAAGTGGGAAGGCCCTTATCGGGTGAAGCGAGTCACTAGGCCTAAGCGCTGTCGCCTTGAGACCGAAGATGGCATTCCGGTGAGCAACTCCTGGAACATTGAGCATCTTCGTAAGTTTTACCCATAGAAGCGCGGTTGCGGAACCTGTTCCGGCAACCACCTTTAACCACAAGTCTTGCCGCTGTTGCATGTAATCCTTTGTACAAAGTCGGTAGCGCGAACCCGATGCATCAGTAAAGCTCATGTGTTGCGCACAACTTGTCAAATTCATGCTTTCATCATTTTATTGCATGTTTTGGCTAACACTTTGTGCAGCACCCACACCCGGTAAGACACATCGAGCCGCTGGGCTCCATAACTTTATTTTCTCTTCTTTCTCTTTTCTCAAAGAAAGGAAGGCTCCCTCGCGCACAAGTTAACCAGAGGGGAAGAAGGAGATAATACTATGGACCAAGCATTGCTCGAGGAAGTTTCGCCTTATCGGGAAGCAAACGACAGAAAAGCTAAGTTGCCCAAGTTGAGCAATCAGTTCTTAAATTTTGAAGTTATCTTCCTCGAACTATAGTACTTTGTATGGAAAACCCGTGCGCGAAGGAACCAACTCGGAGCTAGTCGCGCCCTTACTTTGTTTCGAGTCCGCTCAACAACTTAAGTGAGCTGCGGCTAGTCGCGACAAGGTTGCTTGTCGGAGGCGGCACCGCCAGCAGGCTGCTGACATTCCGCACTCAGCGCTTTCATGACAAAAGGTGCCTGCACCGACAAGTTCCCTAAAAGCATAGGGCGAAAGCATTACAAAGGAAGGAATCAAGTAAAGGAAATAACATTGCAATCATCGCCTAAGATAGAGTTATATTACAAAATAACTTGTCGCGGATCTAATAAGTTGTTCTAAACATGATCAGCAGCGACAAGGGAAAGATAAAATTGGCGGCCTAGTCTACGCGGTCGCCATCAATCCGCTTGATCTTGTTCACCTTGTCCACAATGGGTGCGACAAGGGCTTTGAGCGCCTCCACGTCAGCATCTGGCGGCAAGGATCTGAGGACGCCGTTGAGGTTGAGGCCTGGATTGCGGAAGGCCACCTTCATCAACACCTTCTGGAGGGCTCCTGCATAGATCTGGCGTGATTCCTCGGCCAGCTGCTTTGGGACCTCTTCCCGGAGTCGCTGGAGGCCCGTCAACACACCCTTGAAGAATAAGCTAAGCTTGGCGCTGGGCTGGAGATGCTCGTCGGAGGAGGTATGCAAGATCCACCATCCCCAACTCCATCAGCTCGTTGTGGATGTCGGCAGCGTGATATCCACAAGACCTTCGGTCCAATGCTCCACACTCTCCCTCAAGGTGCTCTGGGTGGCAACAGCATCCGCCAGCAGCTCCTCTTTGGCCTTGATCGTCTCCAACAGGCCCACCTCCCGCTCCTTGGCGCCATCCAGCGTCTGCGTCAGAGTGGTCAGCTTCAGCTGAAGATCTGCCTTGGAATCCTTGGCGGCGTCGAGCTCCTTTCTCCTATCAATGAGGCGGCCTGCAGCTTCGCCAAGAGTGTAGGCGTCCTTCTCGCTTCGTGCTTGAGCGCGGCAAGCTCCTCGCCGATCTTACGGAGGCGGCCTCGGCTGCGCCACCTTCGTCTTCAACTCTTCCTTGGCGGCCTCGGCGGCTGCGGCATCATCGCCCGCTTCCTTAAAGCGCCCGCCAAGTGACTCCTCGCGCGACAAGCTCTTCCTCGTGGCTGTCCAGGTTGACCTTCCATTGCGCCCGGCTTCGCTTTCTGGCGAGCAGCTTCTCGGCGGCAAGCCGCTGCTCCTCCTCAGCTGCGGCCTTCTCGAGGATGAAGGCCGTGCGCTCTTCAGCGAGTAGCGCCCGCTCTTCCGCTACGTTCCGGAGAGCTTCTTGGTTGGCGCTCCGGAGCTCTTCTGCGCGCTTCTCCATATCTGCTCCTGCCCTCGCGACAAGTGCTTCCCGGGACTCCAACTTGGCTTGCCGGGCGCGGTAGAGCGACAACAGCTTCTTCAAGACTGCTCCTCCTCGAACTTCGCCGCCCGCTGCTTGGCGCGTCCACCAGCGTCAGCCCAGCGGAGGCGAGCAGCTCACCATCGAAGGTCTCTCCTTCGACCGGCGCCCTGGAGCTCGACTCCCAGGGGAGTTTGATGAAGACGTCGTCGCCGGCCTTCAAGTAGGTGCCGGGCTGGGGCTCTTGAACTGGCAGCTGCAACAGCGGAGGGGAATCAGCGATCGGTGTAGCGCTGGAGCTCCTGCGGCCTCGGGGCACGTCGGTCGATCGCCGAGACCCTCGCCCGGTTTACGTGGCGGCAGCCTCGGTGGCCTCTTATTTGTCGGGCTCGTCGGCGCCGGCCTCTTCTTCCACGGCGGCTTCGTCGATTGCCGCGCGCGTCCTCCTCGCCGACGACCTCGATCTCCATCGGCTCTATGGCGGACAAAGAAAGAACAGTCAAGCAAATATTCAAAGAAAAATAGAAGAAAACAAGCCCAAGGGAAATTTTCGCGTAAGGGGGTTACCTGCAATGGGATCTGCAGCCATGGTCTCGACCACTGGAGGATCATTGGCGCTGTCCCCTGCCGGGGTAGCCTCCCTTGCCGGAGTAGCCTCTCTTGCCGGAGGATGCTCCCTTGCCGAAGAATCCTCCCTTGGCGGCGTAGTCGGCAGCCGAAATTTGAGGCGGCCTCCGGGCCCCTCGATGAGGCTACTCTACTCCTACACAAACCAACAGTCGAGATATCAATGAAGAAGGAGCACCCACGCACACCCTAACGATGAGGAGAAAACAGCATACTTACTGCAGGGGCTGTCTTGGGGGCTGCTCTGAGAAGGTTGCGGAGTCCGGCAAGGGGGTGTCGACAGCGCCTCCTGTTGCCACGGGTGGATCGTCCTCAACGGGGACCACCGGGGTCTTGGCTCTCTTCGACGCTCTCTGGGCCAGCGTCCTGGAAAGGAAAGAGTTCAGAACGAAACAAATCAAATTCAAGATGAAGCAACAAAATTGAAGAAATACAAGCACAATGTTGGAGCTTACTCTTCTTCTTCCTAGTCGGAGCTGAGCGCGGAGAAATCAAACTCCGGCTCGCCTCCAGTGCGACGAGGCGGAGGAGTGGGCTCTCTTGGCCGCTTGGCGGAGGCATCGGCGGTGGCACAGGAGGATTCAGCCCAGTTGTCGCAGCAAGTGGGGTGCTCCAGCGCCAACATCGCTTGCAGCGGTGATGAAGCGCGTCGCCATGGCGCTTCTGTGGTCCCGCTCTACCGCCCGTCTCGTCTCCGGCCTTGCGAGCGCCTCTTTGGCGAGCCGGGGCTCCGTTAGTGGCAAGCCGCTGGGTGGTGGGGAAGAAGCGCCCTCGGCTGGTCCGCTCGACTCGGCCTCGGGCTCGGCAAGCTCTTCCTCACCGGCGAGCTCCCTTCGCTCGGCAAGGCTTGCCGCCTTTGCTGCGTCTGCCTCCTCCACGGTCTACCCGAAGACGCCCGGTAGCGGCAGCTCTTTGTCGCCTCTTCCAACCTTGTGGCGATCGCGCGCCATCTCTCGTCGGTGGTGTCGCGGGTGAGCCTCTTCGCTCGTCGGGCGGATCGGCACTTCTTCCAAGCTGTCGAAGAACTGCCGCGATGTCGTCGGAAGGCTCTTGCCAGGTTGGAGCGATCCCATGGGAATCGCACAATGGCATCATGGCGCGGATGCGGTCGAGCCTTGAAGTTGTTGCACAATGGGGCGACCCCCTCGGCAACCCTAAACCACTCGGGGTGATCGGGGTCATTCTCGAACAGCTCTAGCAAAGATCGCATCCAGCTCCAAGACGGTGAAATTCCAGTTAAGGCCAGGCGCAGCCTCATGATGTCCGCTGCGTTTTGGAACTCCCAAGCAGGCCTCCTCCTCTCCCGCAAGGAGAGATGCGGCGGCGAAGGAAATCCAGCGCCAAGCTGCGCCTCACAGTTAGTCCGGCAAGCCCGAGGCGCAAAATCCAGTCACAGCTATCTTCAACCTAGCATCCTCCGGCGTAAGCTGCTCCAATCGTTGCAGCGCACTATTGGGGTTTGGCGCCTGACGATCGAAAGGGCTGCGGGTTCTCCTCTACAATCCAACACCAATTGGCTCTCCACTCCTCCCACTTGCTGCGGAACTCTCCTTCCAGATAGGCCTCCTTCTTGCCGACCCTGGAGACCCAAGCAATCCCTCCGGCAAGTGGCTCCCCTCTCTCTGGCGGGGCATGAAGAAGTGGCGGAAGAGGGCTACGTTGGGGTGGATCCCGACAAAGTTTTCGCAAAGGTGTGCGAAAACTGCCATGGTCAGAATGGCGTTGGGGGTGAAATCAAGGAGGCGGAACCCGTATGTGTTCATAATGTCACAAAAGAATTCGGAAAAGGGCGGGCAGAGTCCGCAATAGAAGAAAAGGGCAAAGAAAGGATACCCAGTTGGGGCTAATTCCGGCCAGCGGTGGCGGGAGTACCTTCATGCGCGGATGCGCACGCGTCTCCGTCGACCAGAAGAGGTAGAAGCCCTCCCTCAGCTCCTTTGCGTCGAGCTGGGGGGAGAAGATGGCCCGCTCCTTGCGCAGCGCCGCGAGCCGCTGCGCCTCGGCCGACTTCACGCCTTTCCCCTTGTCGGCTTTCGGAGCCATGGCGGAGGTGGTGGAGGAGGTCGACGGCGTTGAGTGTGCTGGTGGCGAAAGGGGGCGCTGCTCTCTTCGCACTAGAGAAGAAGGGGGGCGGCGGTGGTTTTCGAGACAAGACAGCAATGGCGCGGTGGGCGTCCTGCCGCTGTTTCCCCGTTTATAAGGAGGGAGAGGGGACGGACGTTCCGCTTGTCCTTATAAAGTACCCCCCAAGACGACGACCTCAATCTCTCTCACGATGCCTCGTTCGGTGCATGCCGTTAGTGGGGGACGTGGTGGGTCCGTGGCAAGTAACGGCGTGATCAAGGCCGCGTGTGACCGTGCACTGTTTTGGGCCTGGCCCAACAACGCTCGGCACCGTGCGTGGCCCAGGCCCGGGGGCTCCTGTCGATGTACTAGAGTAGGGGTACCCTAGTATCCCGAACTCGTGCACGGACAGTTGCAGCACCCCGCGACAGGGTTTGCCTGGTCACCGCCAAGATCCTCCGTGGTTCCATTGGGGCCATTCAAGACCAAGAAGACAAAGCCCCGGCAAGAGAGCTTGCCGGGAAGGCCACTCAAGGCACGCAGAAGACAAGACCCCGGCAAGAGGAGCTTGCTGGGAAGGATCGGAGCGCGACAAGCCTCCGGGCGCGACAAGGATTCGGCCGCGGCAAGGCACTTGCCACGGCAGGCAACCTCTCTTCATCTCCGCTCTAGCTCACCCATCAACGTGTCGCCATGGGACCATTCCATGCGCGCGTGTCAAGAGGCTGTGCAGCCAGCGGGGAGCAGCGATAAGCGTCGCTGACAGGCCTACCATCGTGGCAAACGGTGGCGCTCCTGACGGTCCTGTTGCCTTTGTTTAGGCGGCGAGGGCGGGCATTTAATGCTTTTGTCCCTTGCCGTCGAGTTAGGTATATTACCTTTGTACCTTTGTTCAAGTAGGTGTACCAACTACTATTTTTCCATTTGTACCCTCATCTACGTTGCCACCTGTCGGAAACCCCTTGAGCATATAAAAGGAGGCCCATGCGCAACGTAGAAAGGGTTCGGTTCGGCTCAGTTCGACTCATACGTAACCAGAGAACACTCACGCTAGGTCTTGTAGCTCCCATCGCTCCCTAGCAAGAACACAATACAAATCAGACAAGCAGCAGTAGGGGTTTTATCTCTCCGGAGAGCTCCGAAGCTGGGTAAAACTGCTCGTGTGCTTCGCCTCGATCCGCTCTTCGTGCGATCTCCGCCCCCCTCCGAACCATAAGGGGCCTGGTCCGCCGGCCCCATAGGTGTTCGTGGGTCCGATCAGCCTCCCCGACAAGGACGTGCATCATTTCTCCGTTCGATGGCGCCGAGGTAGCACGTCCCGATCTGCGGTACACGTCGTTCTCTCTAACCAAGCTCCGGCGCGGTAGGGCCTACGCCACCTGCTTGCTACCACAGTATGGGCAGATTCCACCCGCCGCCGCTCACCTAGTTACATCCCGACGACCTCCAGGTATCCCCTCCGACCTTGCTCCACTGCCCGTCTTCCCACGTCGCTGCATGTGAATCTTCTGTAGTTCTTTGCCCAAAACGTAGCTCGTCCGGCGTACTTTCCATATTGCAATCTCGTCCTCACACCGTTTTAGACAAACACAACCGTGTTGTTATCTTCCCTTAGGACAAGGAATATGCTTCTTTTTTGTCGTTGCATGTGTCATCAACTGTTAGGGCGTGTTCGGTAGCCCTCCACGGCTGCAAAATCCTCAACTCCATCGCCCAACTCCAGCAGCCAGCTTCTCTCGTGAATTCTGGGAGTCAAGGATCTGTTCGGTGCACTAGCTTCCAGCCGCTAGTGATTGGTGAGGCCAAAAGCCCACAGAAGGCATATTCGGCCCGCTTGGGTTGGCCTCATTTGCCTAGTGGACCGAGGGTAGGTGGGCTCCTGTCGAATATGGAGGGGAACGGAGACGAGGGATGGATGTGACGTGAGTATCGAACTGGTATGAATTACTTCGCGGTGGCATGATGACGTAATTTCTCTCTACTCTCGCTTCTCAATTTTCAGGGAGCTGGGATTTCTCAACTCCGCAACTCCTCAGATATTACACTAAGGTTTTAGCCAGCTCCCCACGCCCATAACCAGGAATTGAATCGTTCGTCTACACTCCACACATGGAGTTGTGGATTTGAGAAGCGGGAGGGTTCCTGAACACGCCCTTATTGGCCAGTAATTGTTTCCTTTCTACCTCTTTTTTGCAAACAGGGATGTCCATTTCACCTCGTTGCTATTGCGACCTTTTGGTGAACTGCACAAATCACTTTTTTCTTAAGAGTGTTTTGTGCAGTTGTACTAAAATGTCACACGGGAAACGTCTCTACATTTCAGTGTGATTGAACAAAGGGAGATTGGTTTTGCTCATCCTCCTCATCCAACTCCGAGCCTAATCTTCTCCAACTATTTAGTCTTAAGAGAGACTGCAAAGGTGACCGGCCTCTATTTGTGTGTTTATTGTTTCATCAGCAGTCCTCTATTATCGAAATCACACTTAATATCTTTGGAACATGGACGCTCAGCTCTATTTTAGTGGAATTGCACAAAATGATCGAAATGTTGCATGCTCCAGACAGCTACTTTTCCCCCCAACATGCCTTGTTGATTTAGACAGAGCTGGGGGGACGTTGCTGCCAATGAAAGCATGGATCAATTTTAATTTAACGACTTCTCACAACTTTCTCTTCAGTTGTGATGTAAATATTAGCTCTGATCTTCTAATAATTGAGATGCATTAGCAAGGAAGTTAGTTTTTTTTGTTTCCGAAAGAGCATCGATGGCAAGACACACAAAACAAAGCTGAAAGCTCACACCATTGTACAATTTCATGTAGCTGGAAAATTATTTGTATAGTACGTCAATTATGTAAACAAATGCTGGAAGCTTGATAGCATTGCCAGAAGCCTCTTCGTCATCCAGGTCCATGTGCCATGCACAAAATTATACTCCTTCGTTCCTAAATATTTGTCTTTTTACAAATTTCAAATGGGCATATTTTAGAGTGTAGATTCACTCATTTTGCTTCAGATGTGTACTCCTTCGTTTCCTAAATATTTGTCTTTCGAGAGATTTCAACAAGTGACTACATACGAGCAAAATGAGTGAATCTACACTCTAAAATATGTCTATATACATCCGTATGTAGTAGTCCATTTGAATCTCCAAAAGACAAATATTTGAGTAGTCACTCGTTGAAATCTCTAGAAAGACAAATACTCCGGAGTATATTTAAGAACCGAGGGGGTAGTGCACAGCCGCATGGGAGACTCAGCCCGGTCGTTGCGCCGCATTAATAGTGAGTAATGAGCAGTCAAATCATAAGCCCCACCTTTCCCACTGTAAATACACTCTTCTTTGAATCCGCTCGTACTACTCCATCTGTCACTGTTTATAGAGCGCGCTTCAGAAAAAGAAAAAATCTCTGTGACCAAGGAGAATAGCGACCGGCCTGAAAAATAGCATTGGTAGTTATAGCACGGTGTCTACTACTAGAGGAAATAATGCGTACACACATGCATGCAGTGCTTCCACCCCAGGTACACCACATGCATGCACTTACTCCACTATAGTACATCGAGAAAAAATTGTGGACTTGATTGCGGTTACCATGCCCTAATTAATTGAGCATTAAACCAAACGCGTCTAAAGTCTCTCTGGTGATGGAAATGCACTGAGAGAAATGCATCATAATGAAGCGCGCCCTGTAAACTGTGACGGAGGGAGGAGTAGTATGAAGTTGCAAAACCAAGTACGTGTATGGCCAGTCGGTCAATGCACCTCCTCTTGGCATATCACTGACATGTGGGACCGGAGTGTGAGCAAACCGATCTCAATTGACGGCAAAATGGCCAACCCGCCGTTCCTTGAGAGAGACGAGGAGCGAGAATACACAGACGGGCTCGCACGGAGGCCAAGATATATTCGAGCATAGTTGATCGATATCATCATTACATGTTGGGCTGCCGTTTTCCGCCCTTCTCCGGAATAAATGTGTACTTTATCAAAGATTAAAAAAAAGAGTACATACGCTCCACCATGCGGTTCTAGTAGTAGTACTACTCGTACTACTAAACCTTTCGCTTGGCTCTTCGCCTCTTCGTGAAGTCGAACGATGATGGTACTCCGCATGTTCAGTACTATAGTGTATGCCTCTAGCAATCTAACACCGAATGAACTGATGCATGTCCACCGCCTGGGCGAGGGTAGGTTGCATTAGTCAAAAGGCGTAAGCGAGCTTCACCTTGTCCTGCAAGCTTCGCCTCATTCTGCGAGTTGGCGGGACACACCAAAAAGTAGTGCTAGTCCATACTCCCTCCTTTCCAGTTAACATGGCTTAATCTTTTTCGCGGGTAAATGAGAGAGCTTTATTCATATATAAGCATTCTTAGGACGATCAGCCAAGACACTGGTCACTAGGAAGCGAGGTACCCCGCAAAAAAGAAGAAGGAAGCGAGGTGTTTCATCGAGCCATCTCTCGACCACATTCAAAGTGCAGCAAGCACGGTTCGCACAAAGATGCGCCGCAAGGTTTGCTGACCTGTTTACATGCTGAATAACAAAAAAGAGGAAATATTACCGAGCACTCCTATTTGTAACAGGATATGAGCCAGAATTAAGCGAGAATTGTGGCGAGTGTTCCATGCAATCAACTTCCATTATCACATGCGAGAACCCTCAAAGAGAACCAAATGTGTTGAAGATTGTTTTATCGCATTTTGAAAATATAATAAGAGTGTATATGCTCCTCCATCCGGTTCCTAGTACTAGTATAGTACATACCTCTATAGACTATAGTAGTAGTACTAGTACTAGTAAACTTTGCGCTTGGTTGTTCGCCTCTTCGGGAAGTCGAACAATAATAGTACTAGTATAGTGTATGCTTCTGGCAATCTGACACCAAACTAACTGTTGCACGTCCACCGCCTGAGCGAGGGAGAACTTGCATTAGTCAAAAGTTTCTCCTTGTACTGCGAGCCACCGCGCGCAAGCTTCTCCCGTCCTGCAAGCACCTCCTCATTCGGCAAGTTGACGGGACACAACAAAGTAATGCTAGTCCATACTGCCTCCTCTCGGTTAATATGGCTTAATTTCAAACGAGATAAATACACTGTCTGTCACTGTATATTTGTAAAAATACAGTCAGTGAACTTCATAATACGCTCACAGCGCTCAATATATACATTTTTCGATGTTTATACGGCCACTAGCTCACCCTGGCTGAGCATGTGTGTGCATGCACGTGTAAGTTGAGCACTTGAGCGTGGCCGTGTGTGTTCCATCGTGTGCTCAGACATGCATGCATTAGGGGGTCACACGTGTTTTTTGCGTCCATGTATACGTGTGACTTTTGCATACACGTAGGGGGAGTACGTGTAGGGGCCACTAAAGGAGCAGTCAAATCACACAGTAAGTTAGTCGGAAGAAGTAACCATCATTTCACTCTTCAATGACCCGTACGCAATATAAAATGGTTGATACAGAGAGAAAAATAAAACCACTATATACACACTAGCAGGAGCCTAAGCTACAAGCCTGCTTGCTTGGGTTGCTCTCTTCACAAGCATAGAACGACGGTGGCCACACAGCTGGTCACATATCTGGCCTGATCCCGCAGCTAGGGGAAGGGAACAATGTTCTGCGTAGACGCGGTCGACATTAGCGAGGAAGAAAATCCTCATTCGGTGCGTCCCAATCAGGGGTCACCATGGTATGGGCCGATGCCGCATCCCAACCGCCCTTCTAGCTACAGCCCGACGTCCCTGGTAGTCCATCTTCCTTTTGGAGCTGGCTTGCTATACTGCCGCAGCTCCCCACGTAGCTCCATCTCCATGTCGATCTTCCTCTACTTCTACTGGCTTCTACTTGTGATGAGTTTATGTCTCATGAACTAGTGCCAGTACTATTATTCTAATCGCACTTCTTCAATATCTTTGCCATCAGGGATGCTCAACTCGATTTTAGTGGAACTACACAAAAGCATCGTATGATCCGAGGGTGCCAGCGCGTCTTTCCTTCGACAGGTTCTACCTGACCAGGAAATTAAATCCCGTTTAGGGTTTAAGTCGTAGTGACCCCATCAGTAGTTTTTATTTCATACACGCTCTCACAACTTTCGTCTATAGTTGTGAAGTAAATATTGGTTATGATCTGTGAATTATTGAGATGCATCAGCATGCGTGTTAGTTTTCCTTTGTATTTGATGGAATGTTGTAACGGGGCAACCTTGGAGTAGGAATGAAAATGGAGTGGAAAGTTTCCGTTTTTCGGGAGAAAAATGGAAACGGAGAGAAACCAACATTTCGTTTCATTGGATCGCGCCATCGAGCAAAACCAACGTTTAAATCACGTCTGTCACGTTCGTGTCTCACCCTCCTCCACGGCTCGACCCCACACGGTTGCTCGGCATGGCACTCACCGCAAACCGAGTATACGATAAATTCCCCGCCTGGTTGTCGATGGATTGCGCCATGGAGTACTAGCACTACTGGAAGAGATTGAAGAGTTGGGGGAGGACAGCTAGCTTTAGAACGGACTCCCAAGAACATTTTACATGCATGTTGTGGCTGGCTATTGCGACCTTTGAACACGGAGCAGGCACGTGCACCAGGAAGCGGCGCGGACGACGCTCTCTCGGTCGGCGTGCCGCTTCAATGCTGGCGCCAGTGAGAGGTCGCGTCCGCTCTGGCCGGGCATAAATGCGGCACTGACCGTGTCGGGCGGGAAGCACGCGCGGGTGATGAAGAGGGCTTGGGTTGGCCAGGAATGGCCGTGGCAGCAGTCTGGACGCCCGCAAACAAGAGATGCTGCACTTTAATATTCCCTCGTATATAATTAACAACATAAATAATGTGCCAGTTGGACAAATATGGTTGGAGATGGAGATGGAAATGGAATTTTACGTAAACACAGATATGCATGTCTATGTCTATGTGTGTGTGCGCGACGACTCTCGCGACCTGGAAGCGGGGGCGTGTTTTTGATCGAGTTTTCTTTCTTGGTATGTTTAAAAATTGTCTGCCAGTTTTCGTTTCTTTTTTTGGGAACACGCGTATTCTATTTAAAACCACTACTATGGAGAGATTTTTTTACTCCATTATAGCCTCTTGTTTGATAGAGTTTCTCGCGTCTCGCTCTCTCACCCTCTCCATATCAAAACAACATGATAGTGTCCACACTATCTCTCTCCTCACCGGTGGTGACAGATCCGGCCGAATCCCGTCCGCTTCGGGAGGTGAGGAGGTGTAGTGTTGACGTTGTCGCCGTCGGCGATGGAGGAAGCCGATGCTCTCCGTCCTCTCAGAGTCGGCGCTGGCGCGGACGAAGGTCCTCCTCGCCCTTGTTCGCTACCGTTGTGTGGGCAGATCCCGCCCGCCCGCCTATGCGACATCTCGCCCACCTGAGGTATAACTTCTTGTACTGGTCCAGCTCCCCAGGTCGCTGGATGCGGGTTTTCTTCTATGCGACTACTCCCCAGCTCCCCATGTATAGTAGCTAGGGTTCGTCGGCTGGTCCAACATCACCTACTATTATAGAGGAGACGCCACTCGAAAAGTTGAGATTTATGCCTCGGTGGAGGTATACATGTTGTTTCGATAAAAAGTACATGGTGGTTGTGCGGTCATTGTCCATATGCTCCTATTGCTGCTGTTAATCTAATACTATCACTGGTTAAATGAAGAATTTTTTTTTTCTCGGGTATCCTGGTTTAGTTCCCATCAAGATAATCATGATGCTTCTGCTTGTTGGTGTACTTTTCATAATTCTTATTGACAATTGAGATGTCGTTGTTAATCTTGTAAAACAAAGTAACAACACTATATCCCTTTTTTATATTTTTGGAAACAGCGATGCGTATCTCCATACCCGGGCATGTCTTCCTGAATTTTAGTGGAGCTGCACAAAATTGGATGGCCATTGTTGTTCCGCCTCACTGTCCTCTGCCACGTGGTCCTTCCTTCCATGAGCTTGATTACTGAGAAGAAACATACCACAGTGAGGATTTGTCGAACTTCATAGGCGCCTCACCCAAACGTGATGCCAAATGGATGATGCCTCGCCACGATGACCTATCGATGCACCTCATGGTTGAGTCGGCTGGTGAAGCTGATCGATTTTCAATGAAAACAAGTTGTCTTCCATCAGTGCTCTTTGCTTGTTACCCACAAAGATGATATCCTTCGTCAGTTCACCTTGGTTGCGTTGCAGACGCAGTCGTCTTTAACGTTGGTGCAATTTTATCACACAATTGGCTATGACCCAAATGTTTCCTCGAAGAAGGATCGATGTTGGTACTAAGAGCGTAAGTTTTGTATTGATTTATAAGCCTTCTCACAACTTTGTCTCCAGCTCCCCTATAATTTTATTTGTCCAGCTATTAACTTTGATTAAAAAATGGTGTGGACTAAAAACCCGGATGGACGTAGTAGCCCTCCATTTTTATTTACTCCGCATATTAGATTTGACTGAAGTCAAACTTTGTAAAGTTTGACCAAGTTTAGGCCGAACACAACAAACCATAATTATTAGAGAGGGCAAACTGTACATACTCTCAAACCTTTCCGATAATTGAAATTAAAATTCTTTATTTGTACACACTCTCACACGTTTCCGATAATTTGGCGCATGTGTGGTTGTTCACTTAGGGGAGGGTAGTGTACCGCACGTGAAGGACAGGAAGTGCGACTAGGACGCGTGGATCGTTAGTTCTTCAGAAGTACTCCCTCCGTTCCTAAATATTTGTCTTTCAAGTGGTTTGAAATGGACTACCACATACGGATGTATATAGACATTTTTACAGTGTAGATTCACTCATTTTGCTCCGTATGTAGTCATTTGTTGAAATCTCTAGAAAGACAAATGTTTAGGAACAGAGAGAGTAGTAGTTTTCTTCAACTGCACGTTAAATAAAGAGTTTCGTTTCGTACTTACACAATTTAAAATGATTGTTATGGAGAGAATAAGAAAACCACTCCACTATATATTAGTCGTATACACAAGTACTATATGGACGCAGCTTCATTGACTTTAGTACACCTGCCTTTGGGTTTATGATAGGTGGGCCCAAAATGTGGCTGGCCCACCTGCCATATAACCAAAAGCAGATGCAGTTAAGGCACCGGAGCTCAGTCTGTACTACAGTATATATATAAACTGGAGCCTCAGCGCTTGTTCGCTAGGGTTTGCACTCTCCACACTCTCCCTGCACTACATATATATACATGTTGGAGGCTCAGCGTTCCTTTGCTAGGGTTTTCTATATTCACAGTCTCTCACCCTCTCTTCACCAGATCTAAACAAGATTGTGTTGGCCTCTTGTCTCTCTCTCCCCCCTCACAGCTGGTGAAGGAGGCGTCCGGATCCCGTCGCACCGGGAAGGGGAGGAGGTGCAACGTTCACTCTATCGCCTTCGGCGAGGCAGGCAATCCACTGCCAGTTGCATTGTTCTCTTTCACCCATGGGAGGGCCACCGACCCCTTCTTCCTTGCTGTCGTACGTAGTGTGGGCAGATCTGGCCTCCCGCCGCACGCCTTGCCACATCCTGACGACCTGAAGGTATAAGTTTCTTTGAAACCATCATTGGTCTAGCTGCATGCGGATCTTTTTCGATTTTGTAGTCAAATCTAGTCTTGGTTCAAAGAGGAAAGAAGGGTGCGGTGGGGTGGAGCATGAATCTAGAATGCGGTTCAATGAGGAAAGGAGGGAGGGAAAGTAGTATAGACTAGCTATCCAGCCGCTTTGTTGGTTGAAAAGGGAAAAAGGGGGTAACCCAGTACACACATCTGTAAGGAACCGAACTCTTTGTTGAAAAGGGAAAGAAACAGGGGGGTCGGGTAGTTTGTGCAAGACTAGATTTGCTGCCCTCACATAGGAAAAAGTTTCAAAGAGAACAAATATGGGACCAACACAGATATGCTGCTTGGCTACATACTCTGCATCACCCATTTATACGTGTGGACGCACATGGTGCTGGCATGTCCCATGTCCCATGTCATGTTCCATACAACTATTTTGCTGTTGTTAATCTAAGAATGCTGCTAGAAAATTGAAGCAATGCCACTGTTAAAAGTAAATTACATTCTTAATGAATGTTGTTTTAAGAGAATGTTTCTTTTAATATGAATCAATGCAACCGTTTTAGAAATGCTACTGTCCTACTTTGTTTTCCATCAAGATAAGTTACTTGCATCTTTTTGTCGCCGTTTATTTCATCCTCCTTTATTGGCCAGTAATTGTTTCCTTTTTTGCCTCTATTAAAACAGGGATATCTATTCAACTTGTTGCCTAGCAAATTTAAACGTCACACCGGCGGCTTTGCTTGATTTCAGTGCAACTGCACAAAACGAGATTGGATTTCTGATTCGTGTTGGCAGATTCGTAGGTGATCTTGTGTGCGTCATGACAGGTTGGTACTTGCCTTCATCCACATGATCGTGCAGTGTGTTTTGAGATGTTGTGCTACTTGTATTGGTATTGTTTTAAATAAATGTTGAATTGAAGTTATTGTATTGCTCTCTTTTCCCATTAAGTAGTGAACAAAAATGGTACCAACCCAGACATGATGCTTGTTGCTTTGTTACAACAAACTCTGCATCACCCCCTTTATAAGTAGATGGAATCACATGGTGTTGCTGCGCCCACTCGCCCCTGGAACTGTTTATGCTTTTTCTTAATCTAATGCCGCTGGTAAAATTAAGCAATGCCACTCTCAGAATTAACTACTGAACTATTTTAAGAGAATTTCTCTGTTAATATGAATCAATGCAACCATTTAGAAATGCTACTGTCCTATACTTTGTTTTCCATCAAGATAAGGTAGGATGCTTCTTTTTGTGGACGCATGTTTCATCCTCCTTTATTGACAGTAACTGTTTCCTTTTTTGCCTCTGTTAAATCAGGGATATCTATTCAACTTGTTGCTATAGCAAACTTAAATGTCACACCGGCGACTTTACTTGATTTTAGTGCAACTGCACAAAACGAGATTGGATTTCCTATTCGTGTTGGCAGATTAAATGCGTGATCTTGTGTGCGTCATGACAAAGTTGGTACTTGCCTTCATCCACATGATCGTGCAGTGTGTTTTGAGATGATGTGCTACTTGTATTGTACTATTTTAAATAAATGTTGAATTGAAGCTATTGTATTGCTGTCTTTTCCCATTAAGTAGTGAACAAAAATGGGACCAACCCAGACATTATGCTTGTTGCTTTGTTACAACAAACTCTGCATCATCCCCTTTATAAGTAGATGAAAGAACATGTTGTTGTTGTGTCCACTCTCTCCTGGAACTATTTATGCTTTTGGTTAATCTAATGCCGCTAGTAAAATTAAGCAATGCCACTCTCAGAATTAACTACTGAATCTTATTTCAAAACTACAACACTTGTTAGGGATTGGCGGGATTACCATTTTTGTGGCCGCATGTTTCATCCTCCTTTATTGGCCAGTAATTGATTCCTTTTTTGCCTCTATTAAAACAGGGATATCTATTCAACTTGTTGCTATTGCGACATTTTGCTTCGGTTAATTTTGGTGGAACTGCACAAAATGAGACCGGATTTCCATATATGTGTCGAGATCTCTTTTAGACCTTCCTCAAGAGTTGTTTCAAATCTTGGTCTTGAAAGGTCAGTACCTACTTTCCTCAGAATTAACTATTGAATCTTAGTTCAAAACTGCAACACTTGTTAGGGATCGGTGAGTACCATTTACATTAGGGATCGGCCGGAGTACATGTTTAAGAAATGTATTGTTCAGATAATGTCTCTGTTATTATATATCAGTTACAATGTTTTACAAATGGTACTATCCTGCTCTGTAGTTCTTTCTACATGTTTAACAAAGGTATTGTTAAGATAATGTCTTTCTTAAAATGAATTAGTCGCATTGTTTTAGGAATGATACTTTTCTGCTTTGTCATTCTTTATACATGTTGAAACAAGGCATTGTTAAGATAATGTCTCAGTTAATATGAATAAATCACACTGATTGAGAATTGCTACTCTCCTGCTTTGTTTCCCATAAATATAAGGTAAATTAGAAGATGTTTTTCTTCTGGGAGTACAAGTCATCAACCGTTATTTCTCAGTAATTGTTTCCTTTATACCTGTTGTTGCTTAAAGGGATATCAAAATTAAAGCTCGATTTTATTCCGACTTTGATTTTAGTTGAACTGCACAAAAGGAGCCAATGTGTCTAAGGCAAACTGCTGCATTAGTGGGTCTAGTTGGTCTTACCACTTTGCAGAAAGAAGCAGTCACTGTTTGTGCTACATTACACAAGGAATGATCGATAAGCTTTACAGAGTATTAGTAGACGCTGGTGACATGACTAGTCTGCAGAGAGCATAGGAAACTCTACAACACGTGGAGTGCACTGGGCAAAAAGTGCCCAAATAAGTACAGGAAGCCAAGACATGACTCCAAATCTGTCAATGTCATTCTAAGCAACAATGATGGGGCATTTGGGTATGGTAATCTGTTTACCATACTTTTAGTTTGTTAGCCCACCGATTGGTGGGTTGACACTGGGGCCAATATTCATCTGTGTGCTGCTGTGTCTTTGTTTTCTTGCAGCATATAAATACGACATCCACAGGGATGCTCAGCTTGATTTTAGTGCAACTGCACAAAATGTCCACATGGTTTGTGTCCTCCATAATACTTCATCATGCACAATACATTGAATGGTTCTCTAATCATTCATCGTCACCTTGAGCCACCAGACTATATGTTTGAATGGTGCTGCCAGCGTCGTCCATTAAGAAGGGTAAGAAGAAAGACAAAAAGAGTGATGGCTGCTTTACTTGTGGTTCGGAGGAACACTGGGCAAACAAGTGCCCAAACAATTACCAAGAAGCCATCACAGGACTCCAAGTTTGTCAATGTCACTCTAAGCAACAATGCTGGGGCATCTGGTTATGGTAATCTGTTTACCGTACTTTCAGTTTGTTAGTCCACCGATTGTTGGGTTGACACTTGGGCCAATATTCATGTGTGTGTTGATGTGTCTTTGTTTTCTGGCAACATATAAATACGAAATCCACAGGGATGCTCAGCTTGATTTTAGTGGAACTGCACAAAATGTTCAGATGGTTTGTGTCCTCCATAATACTTCATCATGCACAATACATCGAATGGTTCTCTAATCATTCGTTGTCACCTTGAGCCACTTGACTATCAGATGATAAACTGATGACAAACCCTGCCTGTTCCACAATCATAAGGATTGCATATTTTGAATGGGAAAATCTTGTCAAAGTTAACATTAATTTAATATATTGGAATTGGAAAACCTTGTTAATTTTTGCTCATTGATGTTAGCCAGAAGACATGCATTTGATATTTTTGAGTGGGATGCCCTTTGCTGTGAGCAACGTCGATCGTTTTTTCCTATTCCTGTCTTCAGTTCAAAAGTAAATATTTACCCTGCTGAGATGCATAGTCACATGAATTTTGACTTATGTAAGATATTTTAAGAGCTTGTTCTGAATATTGTCTATGTAATGCCAGGCCTTGTGTTTGATTGCAAAGTTGAGCTTGGAATGTTGTGGCATGCGGCATCATGAGCTGTTCACGGTGCCTCCTGAGAATAATGCTTCATATTGATTTGCATGTCGATTTAATGCCAGTGATTTGCTTGTTAAGAATATCGTCCTCTTCTTTTGTTTCCGTGCTTAAGAAGTTCATCGTCTTATGTTTCATTCATAGCCTATACAACAAGTCGGGTAGGTTAGACGTGAAACCATATGATCTTCTGACAAACTCATCATCTTAGGCCGTGATTGGATCGTCGTTTTCCAACCAAAACCACTTGTAAAATTGACGCTTGTAAATAAAAGCAGATGGTCTCTGGCGAAGCGCTTGGTTGGTCGATTTCGACTAGTAAAATATACACTGGTCTCTCAAATTACACGCGTAACCCGCCAGTTTTACTTACAGACCTCGGACCCTCGGTTTCATTAAGCCTGTATTTTACGCGTTGTTTCCATGACGAGTAAATTGCACTTGTATCTTAGTACATGTGTGAAATAAACCAGAGCTCCCAAGCGCGGCCTTACCGTTTTATGCCATCTCAGTCTCTCGAAGGTGCTCATAGGTGTCCGATGATCCTGGCTTCCTGAATGAGCAGCGGGAGCTGTATCAGACCATCCGTAGGGCCCGCGAGGCCCTCTCCGTCGTCCTTCGAGTTGTTGCGCTCGCCGTGGCGCAGAGCATTGTTAACATGGTCAATGAACATGAGGATTCAGGAGATGACTTTATTTTGACTGGATGACAGTAGGGACCCACTAGGGCCATAGCCGTACGTACACAAGTTCTCCTTATTATGTACAACTATAGTTTTTTTTGCTTCCTCCTGGTTTCCTGACATCACGGTCCCACACCATTGTCAACCTATGTAGTCAATATAAATGAGAGAATTGCACAAGGTGCGGCCGACCGGGACCAAGCAGCTCGGCGATTTGTGTTTTTGAGGCATGAGCACTGCCGAGTTTTTCTTGGCGATGTTTTCGTTGTTGTTCAGAGGAGAGCAGGGTATTAACTGGGCGGGCTGTGGCCCTTCTAGCTCAGGACAGATATCCAGCCCAGATATTTATTTTTTTTCAATATGAAAATGGCTAGCCCAGCTATACGTTTTTTTGAGGAATACCCAGGCAAGGTCAACTTGTTATTCTCCGCCCCGCTGGGCTGCAAATCTTTCCTAGGAGGGATGCATTACGCTTAACAGGAAGATGGGCTTTAAAAATAATAAATGGGATGTAACTATAAAAACTAGGCAGTAACTATAAAAAAATGCACCAAACACGAAATTAGTTTATAAAATATTATTTATGGATTTTGAAAATCTTAATTTTTAATTGTTGCGCGTGCAATGTTTCTTTGGATTTTTACGTAATACAAATTTATATTTAATCTGACTAGAAATTTCGGGATAAAAATATTTCGGATCCCATCAAAATGTGGGAAATTTTATGGAACTTTGTCTTGAACGGTTGGTTCAAATTATTAATCATTGTCCTAGCTAGAAAATGGGTTGTACTTTTAACAAACTGTAAATGGGGTGTAGTAAATTCCATTAGAATTCAAAAATGGGTTGTACATTCTCACAAATCGCAAATGGGCTATAAGTTATCTGCCACACACTCGTGGGCCTACTAAGTTGACGCGTCCCCTAAAAAAAAGTTGATGCGTATGCAAGGCTTTGTCAACTTATTATAGTCAACACACGATTCTAGCAGCAGTGGCCGTTGGATGTCTATCCAACGGATGTCGTGCTTCTTCTTCAATCTCGGATATTCTAGCCTCGGCCACCCAAAAAAATGATTCCTCCCCCTGACATCTGGGGCGCACCGTTTCGTAGGCTGACCTGTGGTCCTACTAAGTTGATGCGTACCAAGGGCTTTGTCAACTTAGTCAATATAAACGATTCTAGCTGAAGTGATCGTTCGATGTCCATCCAACGGCCATAGTGCTTCTTCAACCTCTGGTCTTCTTGCTCCAGCCGCCCAAAGCAGCGCCGGTCGTGCCGCCTGCTCCTGCCTCCCCTGGCCGGCCGTGTTGCCACGGAGGCCTCACCACCCCTACTACTCCCACCGCTGGCCAGGCCATCCCTCCACTCACCCACACCCCCTGTTATTCTGCGGTGACGACAGCCTCACACCGCAGCCGAACCAGTGAACCCTCGTACTCCTCTCCACGCGGGCTTCCACTGCCGCGTCTTCCCCGGCTCCGCGTCATCCCCTTCCTAGGCCTCATCGTCGTCCACCGCCCTAGTGCTCTCAGCGCAGCGTGGTCAACATGGTCAATGAACGACTTCCATCGAAAGAGTACTGTATGTGGACAGGCTGACAGCTGGGTCCACGCGGCCACAAGGAAGTGCCTCCTTATTACACGCAAAATAATTATTCCTCCACCTGAAAGCAGGGAACCACCAGACGGGCCACCATATTTAGTGAAAAGAATGTTTCCCCCTGACTGTTGGGACCCACCAGCTACGTCTTCGCATGCAAGGAAGTGCCTCCAGAAAAAAAATGATTCACCCCCTGACTGCTGGGACCCACCAGCTACATCTTCGCAGCAAGGAAGTGCCTAACAGTGGGGACCCACTTGGTCGAAGCGTACGTAGCGTTGTCATTCTGGTCGCGAACGTGTACGTGCATACTGGTCGATGTAGATGTGCATGTGTCATAGTAGAGGCGCACACGTAGCATGTACACGTACGTACAACGTCCAGGGTGCAAGAAAGAAAATATGGCCATGTACGTACATACGGGTGGGATCTCGAACTCCTACTCACGCATACGTACAGCTAGGGCTCGTGTACATGGTTGGGTCAGAATGGAGAAAGAGCGTCGTCGTCGTGTTCATGGGGAGCCAACCGGTTGGGTAGGAAAGGAATGCGTCGTCGTGTTCATTGGGAGGGCTTGGACGGAACAGCTGATGGAAACAAGGCCTAGCGTATCGCAGAACGGAGGAAACGGCCTTGTGTTCGACCGTCCACGTTTGAAACGGGATCCTGTTCATCAGGAGGAGCCTGGCATACTGAAAAACGGAGGATACAGACTTGTGTTGGACCTCCTACGGTCAAAACGGGGGTCCTGTTGATCGGGAGGGGTGTGGCGTACCGCAAAATGGAGGAAACAGACTTGTGTTGGAGCGCTATGGTCGAAACAGGGGTCCTGTTCATCGGGAGGGGTGTGGCGTACATAAGCAGGACTCCACGGGATATTGTTCATCTCCACCGTCGACCCCCTCCGGCCTCCACAGACTCTTTGTTCATCCACCATCGACCTCCTCCAGGCTCCACCTATGACTGTTCATCCACAGGCTCCTATTCATCCAGCCTCCACCGCGCGCTACTCCACCGGCTACTGTTCAACCAGCCCTCTCAACGTGCTCCTGTTCAACCAGCCCTCCACAAAGCTCGTTCATCCAGCCCTCCACCGTCTCATCGCTCATCCAGCCCTCCATGGGTGGTCCAGCTTCATCCAGCCCCCACGGGGTCCTGTTCATCCAGCCCCAACCGGCTCGATCGATCGGGGTCCTGTTCATCCAGAGGCAACACCACGGGGTCCTGTTCATCCACCCCCACCGGGAACTATTCATCCAAACCCCCCAGCAACACTATCTGTTCATCCAGAGGCAGCATCTATCAGCTTCAGTTAGCAGCAGTAGCAAAGGAATCGCTCGGGTTCAGTAACGTAGCTAGTGCAATCGCTCGGGTTCAGTTAGAGCCCAACGCCTCGCACACATGCGCGTACGTGTATGATAGAAACGCGCATCACTCGGGCCCCGACCACCCACCGTAACCGGGAACTCCCCGAAATTTTCCTCTCCCTCGCTTCTACCACGGTTTTTTCTGTCATGGACAGCCCAAATAATGTCATGCAGCTGTGTCTCCGGCCCTCCCAGGATGAAAAGCCCATTTCCTGTCATGATTTTTTGTCATAGAAGTAGGAGCCCACCACATCTATGATGATCCCCGGTTTGTCACAATTATCGTCATAGAAGTGTCATAAGTATGACAATTTTTTTTGTTCGGCCCAAAATTTCATGGATGTGTCTTTTTTGTAGTGTAGCTGGATGCAAAGTAACATGCGTAGCAACGATACTTGATAATAGATGGTAAACATGCATCAGAAAGAACACCACTGCTACCAACATGCACTACTACTATCAAGCATAACATGTGACAATAATACTAGCAAGTAGTACCAGATAACAGGATGCATTGGAACATAGCATGAAGGTGAACAAGAAACCACGAGCATAACCGAAACAAGGACGGTAGTAGCAAACAAGCAGACAGATCGGGCAAACTTTTATTAAATATTCAAGTAGAAACCATGGCTACTGCATGGCTATCATTCAAGTGGTTGTTGTGCTTGCCTGGGGGTGACGGAGACTCCGGGAAGAAGTGCGGTGAAGCCGCGGAATGAAACACCGGACAGTTCTGTCTCGGAGGGGGCTGATCAATGAAAATTCATTATAAAGGTCAACAAAAAGAGAGGAAATGAAAATCCATTTAACTCAGCAACTCACCATCATACAGATCACCAATCTTATCGTAGAGGGGAAAGGGCTTATTCTAGAACTTAGTTGTTTACGCCACATTTGTATATATAAAAGAAATGATTTATCAAACTTAGATTGCTCGAAAACAAGATTGATTACAAAAGCATGGAATACATGTCATCAAGTTTTGCAAAGACAAAATACACTACACTAGAACTTACAATCATCAAGTTTTGCCAAAGATATGCGTCGACATCTATCTTTGTGTATGATAGTTCCAACTGACACCGCTCTGTTTGGGGGCATCCTTAAGAAGTCTGTATTGAGCTTTCAAGTCTTTCTGCTTTTCCTGAATCTGTATCTTTGTAAAATTAGTGTGGTCATATCTTTCGTGAAATAAATCTGCCATCCTATTCCATGCTTTAGTTGACCAACCATTCTGTCCCCTATGGTACGGAGTGTTGTGCTCCTGAAATACCTCCACCAAACCCTTTTCCAAAGATGGGTTCCATTGAGCTCTTGGCTTTTCAACTACACTAACACAAATTTACAATGTTCAAACTTAATGCTCAACATGATAAGAGGAGTTACTACAATTCAATTTGAAAACAAATAGTGATAAACTATCATGAGCTAGCTAATATTCAAAATGAGAAATATTAATGCAGCAAGTATTGGCCTCCAGAAGATCATGGTGAGCTATCTCTTTGCTCTAGACCTGTTTACGCTATAATGCACCACTACATGTAATCTTGAAAGATATCATTCACCAAACATAACATCAAGCACATAACTTAATTGGCAAGATCAGAGAAATGGAGATTAAGTAGACCAAATACCTCTTGGAGGTGTCTTTTTAATTTTGGGTGATGGCTTCTTTGCACCGTGTGAAGCTTTTTTCCCACTTGCTTTCATGAGATGATACTTTGGGGACCCCTTTGGATACATATCTGCATTTCAACACACACTACATCATTAGATGATGAAGACGAGAGAAGTTAATTAATTAATATATGTATATATATGATTAAACACACACCATCATGTTGGCTATTCAGGATGGTATGCTTCCCACATTTGTATTGCGATTTCATCCCTTGGAGTGTTCCCAAAGTCGTTGTTCGCATAGTTATTCTCGTCACCATTCGGGAGATCAGCAAAAACATTTGACGCTATGTTATCAGGCTGATTGTCCAGCCAAGTCTCGCCACCATTCTCCATTTTGACGATATTGTGAAGAACCGAGGCAGCTGCGGGAAGTTTCACTTGGTTCTCTATTGAATGCAGTGTGCCAACATGAAGAATTGGGAAGTGCTTTTTAAGAATTCCTAGAGACCTTTCCACATAGTTCCGTAGAACAACATGCCGATGATTGAACAATTCCCTGTGGTTTTGTGGCCGAGGATGTCCACGATCAAATTCCTTCAAATGATACCGGGCACCTCGATATGGTGCGAGAAATGACTGAGTGTTTGCATAACCCCCATCAACTAGGTAAAACTTTCCCTCGGGTACTTTAAATCCCTTGCTCATTGCAGAATGAAGAACCCTCGCATCCGTAGATGAACCCTCCCAACCATATGATATGAAAGTGAATCTTAAATCGAAGTCACATGCAACCATAATATTATGACTCAAGGTACCCTTCCTATTCCTAAATGGAGCAGAAATCCCAGGTGTTGCGGTTATAGGAACATGTGACCCATCAATGGCTCCTAAACAGTTCTGGAAGCAAAGATTGCAGGTCAATAAAGAACTATAAGTTAGATAAGAAAAGGAATTGTGGACGCATTAAAAGTGGAAACTTGGAAGTAAGGATAGAATCTTGTGTCGGTGGAGATTATTGGATGTGGCTCATTAATGTTCGCAGGCTTAAAAATAGACTAGCCAAGATGGGGACAATGTTGAAGAACTCATTGATGTACTCATGAAATGTTTGTCCACTATGCTGAAATTCTAGCTGGAGATCTTCATAAGATGCGTCCTGAGACACCATGTACAGGAAAAATGCTAACTTCTCCTCCACCTTAATTCTTGTATCCGAAATCAAATTTTCTCTTCTAAGATAAGATGCCAAAGCCCGAAATATATGTGGCTCCATCCTATAAGCTACGAGGCAATTCTTAACATGGCCTCTAAGTATATCGTCAACATGCTTCTTGCCATATAGAATGGAGCTATGTCGCTGCTTTCTCTCGACTGGTCCTCTATTACGCATTTGATGCAATACGGGTAGAATAAAGGACACCATATCTTCATCATCCTTGCTTCTCCTCTTCCTAATTCGATCGATAATCTCAGAGTTCATGTTGACACTAAAACTAGAATTAAGAAGCAACAAATAAGAACTACATTTCATGGTTTACTTGACTTGAAGCAAATTATTAATAAGACATACACACATAGTAAGACTACAAGAGCCATCAAGTAGGATATAGTACTTCGGTTAAGACTTTCGAAACAAGGTCTGGATTTCATATCATGAGGACAGAATGATAAGACTACAAGATCTATCAAGTAGGATATAGTACTTCGATTAAGACTTAAGAAACAAGGTCTACAGGCCAAAAAGCTTGTGCAAATTACCGAACTTAGGCGTGACAATTGGATCCCAAGATGGAGGCAACTCGTCCACCCCAACAAGAATCCAGGCTGCTGTCTGTCAAAATACGAACATATCAGAACCTCCCAATCAGTAATTAAAAATGAAACAGGGAAAATCAGGTATATTCCAATCAGGTTACATCATATCATATCTTTCAGTTCAAGCAATACTCCAGTTTGCAATCAAGTACAGACTCAAAACATGAACTCACAGTATCTATATAATCTGCTGAACTGTCATTTTACACAGCCTAACAGTTAGGACCAGACATACTATCAATCTAAATATAGAGAAAGTTATACCCGTTGAAGAATGTCTCTGTAAAGATTTGCAAAATATGCACAGCCGTATCTTGCTGATACTACACTAATCAAGATGTTAGATTCTACACATAGCGACATCAAACAAAGCAAAGCGAGAGAAGGTGAAGGCTTTGATTCTACACATAGCGACATCAAACAGCAGTAAACAGAAATGAAAGTTGCGGCAAAACTCTGGCGAGTCAATACAGACTTTCCAAAGCGACCTAGTAGTTCAGAGACGAGAGGAAACTGACCAAGATTTTATAAGGTGAGGTGTTGGGCTGATTACTAAGGATCAAAATTCTCTGCTATACAACATTGACTTGTGGGATCCAAAAATATTTCCTTATTGGCCCATTCAAGCCATTTCTAACTAGCCAACTTGTAATTCACAACCTACTTATGAAAGAACTAGTGAAAGACGCCATGATTTACTAACAACCTAGAAAACAGACAAAAGAATATTCTGCACAGTATAAGTTTCCATTTCAAATAGAACATACCACTGCACCGATAGATTAATCTATTAGCAAAACAGTCAAGCAAAGATAAGTTTAGGCTGGCTGACACCTGAGAAAGCACATACTTGGCTCTTATTCAATCATTCAAAACAATTCTGGGAGAATTGAAAATAAGAGAATTCAATAGTCTCCCAGAGAACAGGTAACTTCTAACTTTAGCGAAAGAAGGCAAAGAACAAGCGGTCAAACTTGAGCAATGAATTATATAGAACAATAGTAACTCCAAAATTCAGCTAAACAACTACAAGTTGCCAATTACACACTGGAAATGCAACATACAACAGATCGTCCAACAACAGATAATTTTTGGTTAAATTCAACCAACCCATACAAAAGAGAAGCAAGCACTAGGCATATCAGCACAAACAGACAAAAGTTCCAACATCAAATTTGCTCCATGGTCACAGCACATATAGACAACAGTTCCAACATCTAATTTGCTCCATGGTCACAACACATATCAAGATCACAATCACTATTTGACAATCTGTACCACACTGCCATTACAATCAACAATGAAAAAGTTGGTTTACAATCTGCCAATTTATCCCCAACACACAAATTTATGGCAATCTTGATGGCTAGGGTTAGGGTAGAAGGGGACGGTGTACTTGGCAAGCTAGCTGGGTAGGGTTAGGGTACATGTGGAGCTGGGGGTAGGAGACGCCGTTCTTGGCGTGCTCGCCAGTGAGGACGAGGCGGACGGAGGGCGTGCGAGAGGTGGTAGCCATGGAGAGGAGGGGGGAGGGGAGGGGAGGGGCTGCGATGACTAACCACCGATGAGAAGTCCAGTATGCCGGAGGAGATCACCGGTGTCGAGGCGTCGGGTGGCGCAGCGAGTTGGGGAGGAGGCGGCGCGGAGTCTTGGGGAGGAGGCGGCGCAGCCAAATGCTTGAGGGGGGCCACGATGATTATGAACCGCGTGGGAACAGGTGGGTCGAAAGGGAATCGAGGGGATTGGGCCGTCCAAACCACGCCTACCAAATGGGCCAACGGGTATTTGCGGGGATTCTGGGCCTCACGTTTTTTTTCTCTAAACACCCCTCTGATCCATGCGAAACAAACGAGGCCTTAGAGAGCTCCAGCTCGACGCCAATGGAGGGGAGAGAGGAGTCAGGTCATGGGCAAGCTCGACGGAGAGAAAACAACGGCGAAACAGGAGGGGGCCCGAGCACGGGTTGACTGAGTCGATCACGGGTAAGTTCCAGGACATGAATGGAGGTCGAGACGAGGAGGGAGCGGACGAGAACTGCGCCGAGGACGTGCCAGAGGGCCAGTTTTTGCCTGTCTGACCCGTGGTCACAGTGTGAGCTGGCTCAAGCGGCGTCTTCTGGACGGGCCGACCATGTCTAGTAGAATGACCACGATACCCTGAGTCCAAGCGAAGCAACAAGTCAGTTCAGGGGCAAATAATTGATTTGCAGGAGGAGCCAAAACATTTCGGCAACAAGGTGTTTGATGCTATCTGCAGAGGATTGGTCGGGAGGATTAGACTGAGACTTGACTAGGGTTTATAAGTCACTAAGGTGAGTAAGATGGCAAGGTTTCAGCTCATACCGAGGGGTTTAGCTAGTACTTGTAGTGCAAAGTGCCATACTGACCAGAATAGCAAACTTTGAAGTAGCACTCACATACTAGCTTGGATTGAGCTGAAAATTGGTATAGATGGGTTATTTGATCATATGAAGCTTCTGTAAAAGTTTCATGCCATTTGGAAATACCAAAATGGGACTTGCTTCACAATGCTTCATTCTGATCAGAAACTTGGAACTGTACAGGGCAAATGGATTGATGAAATGAGCCAAAACATGGTGGAGGGAGTTGATTAGATATCAGAATACCCTGGAAAATCTTCATCTTAAATGAAGCAAGATAAAATATGGTTGCTTCACAAACTGAAAATCTGACCAGAAACTAAGATTTGGAGCTGAGCTCACATAGATGAGTTACATGAGCTCCAGTTTGGTGGAGAGTGATGATTTGATCATATGAAGGACCTTCCAAAATCTCAACTCATTTGGATATGCCTAGCTAGTACTTCCTTTACAAATCTTCCCTCAGATAGGAACTTTGAAAAATTGCTCAGGAATTATTACTAAGCAAAATGAGTTGAATTTTGGCATGGGGCAATGATATGGACAGGAAAAGATGTCCAAAAATTTTGGGATCAATTGAACAAAGATAAATGACACTTCCTTCTCAAACCACCACTTAGGGCAGAATCAGAAAAGGAATATTTGTGAATTATCTTTGATGATGCCAAGGAAGGATTTTGACATATTTGAGGAAGATATGACCCAAACAATTTACGAGAATTATTTGGGAATTTTGGGAGTGACAGAAATATAGGTTGCTTCACAACCTATGGTTTAAAGGGTTATTCCATTGATAGAAAAATGATTATTCCCAATAAAAAGAATATTGGGTTAGGTCAAGGATGGAAATGACATGATCTTGGGATGATGATGAGGATAACAAGACACTACAGAACCTAGGAAGACATGATCTTCCCAAGTTTCAGAACCACATTGCCCCAGGAAAAGCAAATCAAATCAAGAAATCGAAGAAAATCAAAGGAAAAAAGAAAAGGGCAAAATCCAGGGTGTTACAGAAACAGAAGGTGCAGCGGAAATCCACGGAGAAGCAATCGTTCATCGTCCAAGAGACTCGCAAGCTCCAAGAGGCTGGCGTCATTCGGGAGGTGCAGTATACAGAGTGGCTGGCGAACCCAGTTATCAACCCCAAGAAAGGCTGGAAGGAGCGCATGTGCATCGATTTCACCAACCTCAACAAGGCTTGTCCTCAAGACCCCTTTCCGCTTCCACACATTGATCAGATCGTCAATTCCACCACTGAGTGTGATTTTCTATGCTTCCTGGACGACTTCTTGGGCTATCACCAATTCAAGATGGCGGTGCAGGATGTTGAGAAGACGACCTGCTTGACCCCATGTGGGGTGTACTGCTACACCTGCATGCCGTTCGGGCTGCGTAAAGTAGTTGATGCACATCCCTTTGGGGTGGTAGCTCTGGAGGAATGCCAAGGCATACGTCGACGACATAGTGGTGAAATCTCCGGAGGCAAGGACCCTTATCGAAGACATGGAGGAGACATTTGCCAGCCCGCACAAAGTAGACCTGCGACTCAACCCGGAGAAATGTATGTTTGGCGTCCCGTCCGGGAAGCTGTTGGGTTTCCTGGTCTCGCACAGAGGGACCGAGGCCAACCCGGAGAATGTCAAGGCCATAGAGAGGATGAGTCCGCGGAAAAGCCTCAAGGAGATGCAGAAGCTGGCGGGCTGTGTAACCTCGCTCGGGCGTTTCATCTCCAAGCTGGGGGAGCGCGCCCTCCCTTTCTTCAAGCTGATGAAAAAGAAGGTCCCATTCGAGTGGACTCCGGTGGCTGACGCCGCCTTTCAAGACCTCAAGACGTACCTCACCAGCCCGCCGGTGATGGTAGCACCGCGCTCATTGAGCCTTTGGTGCTCTACCTGGCCGCCATGCCTCACTCTGCCAGCATAGCATTGGTGGCGGTGCGGGAGGAGCGCCCGACCAAGGGTTCACAACGAAGCACCTCGCACCCGGTCGAGGCGCTGCAGCCTGAGGACGACGATCCCGAGGCCCTGGCCGGCCCGCCGGTAAACGACGCTCCTAAGACCTCGACCAATCCTCCAGGCGGCAAGACTCTTGAGGACGGAGTTCCCGAGGCCACGGCTACACCGACGGATGACAAGGCTCCTGAGGATCATCAACCTCAGGAGGTGCAAGACTCCGCTAATGTCTCCTCCCTCGTCGAGCACCCGGTGTACTTCGTCAGCACGGTGCTACGTGATGTGTGGGCGGGAACCCCATGCTGCAAAAGCTCTTGCTCGTGCTCCTTGTCGCCTCTCGAAAGCTGCACCACTACTTCCAAGGCCACTCCATCAAGGTCGTCTCTGCTTACCCACTGGAAAGGGTGCTGCGGAGCCCGAACGCCGCGGGGATGGTCACCGAATGGAACATTGAACTGCAGGCATTTCAATTGGTTTTCGGCACCACCAGGATCATCAAGGGTGCAGCCATCGCCGACTTCGTAGCAGGATGGACTAACGCTCCCAACCGAGAAGTGGGCGAGGACCGTTCCCTTTCGCTTGGGGACGAAGCACCGGATGGTTGGGTCATGTACTTCGACAGTGAATTCTCGTGTCAGGGTGCGAGGGCTGGAGTCGTGCTCATCTCGCCCACCCAGGACAAGCTCTACTACGCCGTGCATCTCTGCTTCCAGCAAGACAAGAAGGTCTCTAACAACATCCCGGAATACGAAGGCCTGATCGCCAGCCTCAAGGATGCAGCAGCTGTGGGGGTCAGGCGCCTCACCATCAGGGGCAACTCGCAGCTCCTCATCCACTTCTCCCACAAGAAGTACAAGCCAAAGGACGAGCACATGGAGGCATACCTCGAGGAGGTACGCAAAATCGAGAAATGATTCTTGGGCCTGGAATTGCAGCACATGCCACGCGACATGAACAAGGAGGCGGACGACATCGTCAAGAGGGCATCTCGGCGTCTGCCTCAGGGGCCTGGCGTCTTTGAGGAGCGGATCTTCAAGCTATCAGGGGCTCCCCCCCACCTCGGGACCAGCAACACCTCAAGAGGAGCTCCCCTCAGTGCCCCTCTCAGGTGCCCCAGCTTGCGGTCGAGCCCGCCTCCTCCTTGCGCTTGAGCCTCAAGAGGGGTAGTGGACCGAGGAGTTCAAGGCGTACCTGCTTCTGGGCACCCTGCCAGAGGAGGAAGATACGGAGCGTATGGCGCACCAGGCCACTGCATACTGCATCCAGGACGGTGAGCTCTATCAAAGGCGTCCGAATTTTTTTTACGATGCATCTCCAGGGAGCAGGGATGCTAGCGGCTGGCCGACATTCATGGCGGGGACTGCGGGCATCACTCCTCTCGCGCACCCTCGTGGGCAAGGCGTTCCGCAGCGGATTCTACTTGCCCACGACGCTCAACGGTGCAGCGGAATTGGTATGATCCTATGAAGCCTGTCAATTCCACGCCAGGCAGTTCCACCAGCCCGCTCAGGGCCTCCAGGCCATCCCGCTCTCATGGTCATTTGCGGTCTGGGGGCTGGACATCCTGGGCACATTCCCTCGACCGCCCGGGGGCTACCGCTACCTCTACGTCGCCATTGACAAGTTCATCAAGTGGGCGGAAGTGGAGGCCGTACGCACCATCCCAGCTGGCTCGGCAGTTAAGTTCATCAAGGGCCTCGTGAGCCGGTTCGGGGTACCTAATCGCATCATCACCAACAATGCCTTGCAGTTCACCAGCAACCTTTTCAAAACATATTGTGCTAACCTTGGAACACAAATATGCTACGCTTCAGTGGCACACCCCCGGAGCAATGGCGAAGTTGAGCGCACCAATGTGGAGGTCCTGAGAGGCCTCAAGGCAAGGACCTTCAACATGAAGCTCAAGGCATGAAGCAAGGGGCTGGCTCGATGAGCTCCAGTCCGTGCTGTGGTCCATCCGCACCACCACGACCAAGTCGACGGGCGAGACTCCATTCTTCCTTGTCTATGGAGCGGAAGAGGTTCTCCCTCACGAGGTCAGGCATCGCTGCACGCTGGTCTTGGCGTTTGACGAGGCACGCCAGGACGCCTCGTGGGGGATGGACCTTGTGCTGAGGGAGGAACGCCGCCGCCAAGCCTCGCTCCAAGCAGCGAGGTACTAGCAGGCGCTGCGGCGGTACCATTGGCGCAAGCAGGCGCTGCGGCGGTACCACTGGCGCAGCGTTTGCTCCACGACACTCGAGGTGGGCGATCTCATCCTGAGGCGGGTGCTCTCCAGGGAAGGGCTGCATAAGCTCTCACCCATGTGGGAGGGCCCGTTCAGGATCGCCCGTGTCTCCAGGCCTGGCGACGTGCGCCTGGAGATGCAGGATGAGATCCCCATCTACAACGCCTCGAACATCCACTACCTCCGGAAGTTCTACCCATGAAGCAAGGCCCCGCACCTGTGAATGTCTCCGCTCGTGAAACACTCACGTAATAATGAGTTAGGGTTGTACACGCCCCGGAGTCTCCTGAGGTCGCCCCTGGGCCTCACGGGGGCTCCCACCCACATCCTAGTGGAGGCCCCATGCTCCGTGCTGGTGGGAAGACAAGAAGACTAGTCTAGGTGCCGGACGCGGCTATTCCTTTTCTTGCTTTCTATAGTTGGTTTTCAGCTTCTTGAATGAAATTTGGAGTTTTTCCTGTCTTTTGTTCGCAAAAGTTGGGATTTTCTCTCTTTTTGCCTGCCTTTCTGACCTTGTCCCAGGAGGAGCGGCAGTTGCCCATTGATCCTCCTAGCGCGTCTCGCGCATGGGGGCTAGGTAGGTGTGTGCGCCTAGGCTCGCCCGCGACCACACCTCACAAAAGCCCTGTCGCCCCAGAGCTTCGGCGTCCTCAATCCTCGCGAGATGCTCTCGAACGAGCCCGTGAGCATCCGCACCCCCTCAAGTCCGTGCCTCCGGGCATCATGACGCGGTGCACCAACAACAACCAACCCATGCTCGGGGGCTTGTGCGAGGTAGGATGAGACGCCTCACAAGGCCTACCAATTCTAAAAATTCTGCAGCTACACAACGTCTCTAGAGGCTCGGTGGCTCCTGAGTCGTCAGCAAGGAAGCCCTTGAAAGATACCTCCGAAAAGGCGTGCCCTCATGACATGGGAGAATACCACAAGCACACCGAGCTAAGTTACCCTAACCGCACCTAGTAGAAACACGGGTATCGTGGCACGATATCAAAATAACAATCATAGGATAGTGGCGCAAGCGCCATGGTTCATTACACACCCTAGCGGGGCCCTCTACCTTTTTCAAATGCAAGAGAAAGGAAAGGTTAAACAAAAGTGGGCCATACGGCTGCAGCAACTCCTGAGGCCAGGCTCCAGCGGCGCCCGAGCTCAGTCCGGGTGTTCCTCCCGCTTCAACGGAGCATGACGATGAGACGGCTTGTCACTTTCCCCGATCCAAGCCCGGTGGCGTGGTGGTTCGTCATAGCCGCCACTACTGGTGCTCTCGCCAGAGGAGGATCCGCAGTTGCTAGAGGTAGCGCGGCCGTCGCCAAGGGCTAGCTCACCCACGCCATCATCATGGTCGTCTCCAAGGGCAAGCTCGTCATCGCCGCTGCCATCTTCTGGGCAGCACTCCGCACTACGGCCGTCCTCCCCGAACACCCTCACGTAGAGGGTCGCAAGGCCGTCGTACCTGAAATGGAGGGTGCACCTCCTGCTCAGGCCCCACACACAGGCAAACGCCTTCCAACCGCGAGTCAAGGACATGCTGCCTGCGGCGGTGACTTTGACCCCAGCGCACGAGGCCCTGCTGCTGCAGCCGTCGGCCTGCAGCCAGAGGCCATCAAACCCTGCGATCGGAAGCTCACCCGCAAAGAAGCGCGGAAGCAGGAGTCAGGTGCCAACGGGCCTCTCCGACCACATGACAAACTCCGGGAACACATCCGCCGAGTGGAAGCGCGACCGAGAAGGCCGGGCGACCACGGCGAGCCTCCCCTCGTTGCAGGGGATGCCCCGTTCTCGGCGGCTCTCACCACGAGAGGAAGCGCCGCCGCGGCTGCCCAAAGCGACACCTACCCTCAAAGAGGTGTGCCCGCGTCCCCGAGGGGCCACTGCCGGGGTCGCAACATACTTGCGGGGGCGACTGCGGCCTCTTGTGTGGCGGTGAACCCGGCGCCTCCATGGGGGCCTTCCCCTTTTCAGCAGCGGAGAACCTTCTCGTCGGCGCCATGGATATTACGGCAAGACCGGGAGACAAAGAAGATGAAGGTAGAGCGAGCGGCAAGAAGATGGAGATGAGCAGGGGGTTCTGCCCCTCCCCTCATTTATAGCTAGAGGGAGGCCAACCGCCGGCCTCCACGATCCCCAGTCATGATGGTTTTTTTGCATGCAGCAGGCTCTTGTCAAGTCGAACGGTTGTCGAGGCTACATGGGAAGCAGAGATGGCCACATCCCATCAGGTGCCATGCGTCGACCGAGGCTACAGGCGGTTGGGGCTAGCGACGCTTCACACTTGCCCTTTGGCTTCACCTCGAAGCCAAGTCCGAGCGTGCCTTGGGCCCGGGGGCTACTGTCGGCGTTCTGGGAACCGGGGTACCGAGACTTGCCTGCCTACGGCCCGTGGCGTGGCTCCATCAGTGGCTTGGTATGGCCCATCTTCAGCACCAGCAACACAAGACCCTCGCGAGGGGCCAAGAATCGCGAGGCGGATGACGTCAAGACCTCCAGAAGTAGCGGTCTCCTCAGGCTGGCTCCCCGAGGAGCGGAGATTTCTACGCAAGACCTCACCTCGTGATGTTCGGATGACGCAAGCCATGACGACCAAGGCCAGGTGGGCGCCAGCAGGCGCAGAGCAGCAGGTTTCCTCTTTGGTGCTAAGGAGGCAAGCACAGACGTGGAGTCCCGAGGAATCAACTAAAGGTTTCCATTTCCATGTTACAAGACGAAGACCGCCAGGACGGCAGGACAGAGGTCAGCACTGAGCCCACCATGGCGTCACGCCAGAAGCTTTGCAGGCGAAGACCACCTTTTCTCAGGATAAGATGTACTAGTTGTCTCCCTTCGAATTTGGCCGTTGTGGGATCCCTTCCCGCCTTCATTTTGGGACGAGGACCAAGGCCACTATAAATAGAGCCTAGCCACCACCGTAGATCGGGGCGGATCAAATCGAGTCCATCCTCGCATCCACCAGCTCACCCAAGAACACACCTCCCGAGGTTATTCTTCCACTGTAGTAGTTCTTCCTCAGCCCACCTCGAGGCTAATCCACCACAAAGCAGGAGTAGGGTTTTACACCGCAAGGTGGCCTGAACCTGGTTAAGCTGTTGTATCCCATTTCCTTCCAGTTCATCGAGCTAGGCCATGGGATCGACGAGTTGGCAGACTAGGGAGCTTGAGTTCTTCGCACGCACCCCAGAGTTCGAATCTATCCACGGTCTGCGGAGCCCGGATTCCGACAACATCGGTATGTATTATTTCCAATAAGTCATTTGCTCGCTCAATTGTTCTGGAGAATGGAGTTTTTAGTCATCTTGCCCATGAGGCGTGGTTCGCAACCATCAAATGATTCATAATCAAGTGATTCCAAAAGTCCATCCGCATGGAGTTTCTTCATGTGCTTTACACCAATATGACCTAAACGGCAGTGCCACAAATATGTTGCGCTATCATTATCAACTTTGCATCTTTTGGCATCAATATTATGAATATGTGTATCACCACGATCGAGATTCAATCAAAATAGACCACTCTTCAAGGGTGCATGACCATAAAATATATTACTCATATAAATAGAACAACCATTATTCTCTGATTTAAATGAATAACCGTCTCGCATTAAACAAGATCCAGATATAATGTTCATGCTCAACGCTGGCACCAAATAACAATTATTCAGGTCTAAAACTAATCCCGAAGGTAGAGGGAGTGTGCAATGGTGATCTTATCAACCTTGGAATCACTTCCAGCACACATCGGCACCTCGTCCTTAACTAGACTCTATTCATTTTGCAACTCCTGTTTTGAGTTACTACTCTTAGCGACTGAACCGGTATCAAATATCCTGGGGTTACAATGAACACTAGTAAAGTACACATCCATAACATGTATATCAAATATACCTTTGTTCACTTTGCCATCCTTCTTATCCGCCAAGTATTCGGGGTAGTTCTGCTTCCAGCGACCATTTCCTTTGCAGTAGAAGCACTCAGTTTCAGGTTTAGGTCTAGCTTTGGGCTTCTTCACATGAGTGGCAACTTGCTTGTCATTCTTTTTGAAGTTCCCTTTCTTTTCCTTTGCCCTTTTTCTTGAAACTAGTGGTCTTGTTAACCATCAACACTTGATGCTCTTTCTTGATTTCTACCTTCGCTGATTTTAGCATCGCGAAGAGCTCGAGAATCTTTTCCGTTATCCCTTGCACATTATAGTTCATCACGAAGTTCTAGTAGCTTGTTGATAGTGACTAGAGAGCTCTGTCAATCACTATCTTATCTAGAAGATTAACTTCCACTTGATTCAAGTGATTGTAGTACCCAGACATTCTGAGCACATGCTCACTAGTTGAGCTATTATCCTCCATCTTGTAGGCAAAGTACTTGCCAGAGGCCTCATACCTCTCGACATGGGCATGAGTCGGAAATACCAATTTCAACTCTTGGAAAATCTCATATGTTTCGTGGCATTCAAAAACGTTTTTGAAGTCCCGGTTATAAGTCGTAAAGTATGGCGCACTAAACTATCAAGTAGTCATCATATCGAGCTTGCTAAACATTCACAATGCCTGCATCTGCTCCTGCAATAGGTCTGTCACCTAGCGGTGCATGGAGGACATAATTCTTCTGTGCAGCAATGAGGGATAATCCTCAGATCACAGACCCAGTCCGCATCATTGCTACTGTCATCTTTCAACTTAGTTTTCTCTAGGAACATATAAAAAACATAGGGGAGCTACAACGCGAGCTACTGATCTACAACATAGATATGAAAATACTATCAGGACTAAGTTCATGATATATTAGGTTCAATTAATCAAATTACTTAAGAACTCCCACTTAGATAGATATCCCACGAGTCATCTAAATGATCAGGTAATCCAAATCAACTAAACCATGTCCGATCATCATGTGAGATGGAGTAGCCTTCAATGGTGAACATCTCTATGTTGATCATATCTACTATATGATTCACGTTTGACCTTTCGGTCTCTAGTATTTTGAGGCCATGTCTGTACATGCTAGGCTCGTCAAGTTTAACCCGAGTATTCCGCATGTGCAAAAATGTCTTGCACCCGTTGTATGTGAACGTAGAGCCTATCACACCCGATCATCACGTGGTGTCTCAGCACGACAAACTGTTGCAACGGTGCATACTCAGGGAGAACACTTATACCTTGAAATTTTAGTAAGGGATCATCTTATAATGCTACAGCTGTACTAAGGAAAATAAGATGCATAAAAGATAAACATCACATGCAATCAAAATATGTGACATGATATGGCCATCATCATCTTGTGCCTTTGATCTCCATCTCCAAAGCACCGCCATGATCTCCATCGTCACCGGCTTGACACCTTGATCTCCATCGTACTGTTGTGGTCGTCTCGCCAACTATTGCTTCTACAAGTATTGCTAAAACATAGTGATAAAGTAAAGCAATTACATGGCGTTTGCATTTCATACAATAAAGAGAGAACCATAAGGCTGCTGCCAGTTGCCGATAACTTTTACAAAACATGATCATCTCATACAACAACGTATAGCACGTCATGTCTTGACCATATCACATCACAACATGCCCTGCAAAACCAAGTTAGATGTCCTCTGCTTTGTTGTTGCAAGTTTTACGTGGCTTCTATGGGCTTCTAGCAAGAACCATTCTTACCTACGCATCAAGACCACAACGGTGATTTATCAAGTTTGTTGTTTTAACCTTCAACAAGGACCGGCAACAATATGATGAAAACCCCTTCTTTTTACCCTTGATGGCAACAATACAATACTTGCCTCGCTACCCCTACTTTGTCAGTGGGTGAGGACACCGCAAGATTGAACCCAAAACCAAGCACCTCTCCCATTGCAAGAAAAACCAATCTAGTTGGCCAAACGAAACCAATAATTCGAAGAGAAATACAAAGATATCAAATCATGCATATAAGAATTCAGAGAAGACTCAAGTAATATTCATAGATAATCTGATCATAAATCCACAATTCATCGGATCTCAACAAACACACCAAAAAGAATATTACATCGGATAGAACTCCAAGAACATCGAGGAGAACATTGTATTGAAGATCAAAGAGAGAAAAGAAGCCATCTAGCTACTAGCTATGGACCCATAGGTCTGTGGTAAACTACTCAGGCTTCATCGGTAGGGCAATAGAGTTGATGCCCTTCGTGATCGAATCCCCCTCCGGCAGGATGCCGGAAAAGACCCCAAGATGGGATCTCGCGGAAACAGAGGCTTGCGGTGGTGGAAAATCATTTTGGTGGACACTTCTGTTGGTTTGGGAATATTTCCGAATTTATAGGTCAAGAATTAGGGCTGGAGGAGCTCTGAGGGGCCCACAAGCCCTCAGGGTGCCCCTCCACTAGGGCGCGCCATTGAGGCTTGTGGCCGCCTCGGGACTCCTTTGACTTCATCTCCAAGTCCTACGTGTGTTTTCTGGTCCAAGAAAAATCATCGTAAATGTCGGGGAGGCTGATCTGGCTCACGAACACCTATGGGACCGGCGGACCGAGCCCCTTTCGGTTCGGCGGGGGGCGGAGGTCGCACGAAGAGCAGATCGAGGCGAAGCACACGAGCAGTTTACCCAGCTTCGGAGCTCTCCAAGAGATAACACTCCTACTGCTGCATGTCTGAGTGTATTGAGTTCTTGCTCAGGAGCGCTGAGTGCTATAGTACACACTAGCTGCTAACGAGACCGAGCGTGAGTGTTCTCTGGCTTCGAACCACTCGAACCCCCTCCTCTCTTCTCTAACCTTCCTCCCTACGTTGCGCATGGGCCTCCTTTTATGTGCTAAAGGGGTCTCCGACAGGTGGCAACGTAGACAAGGGTAAAAATGGAAAAGGAGTGGTTGATACACCTACTTGTACAGTGTACCATACCTAACCCTGACGGCAGGGGACAAAGGCATTAAATGCCCGTCTACGTCGCCCTAACAGTGCAGAAAGGGACCGTCAGGGGCGCCACCGCTTGCCACGATGGCAATCTTGTCAGCGCCGCTTGCCACCGTGCTCCGCTGGCCGCACGGCCTCTTGCCACACGCGCCTGGAAAGGTCCCAGGGCGACACGTTAGTGGATGTGCTGGAGCGCAGGTACAGTGGTGGTCTGCCATGACAAGCGCCTTTGCCGTTGTTGTCTTGTTGTGTCCGAAGCTTGTCGCTCATCGGGCCTTCCGGCAAGCTCCTCTTGCCGGGCCTTGTCTCCCTAGGTGCCTTGGGTGGCCTTCCGGCAAGCTCCTCTTGCCGGGCCTTGTCTCCTAGGTGCCTTGGGTGGCTTTCCCAAAGAAGCTCCTCTTGCCGGGCCTTGTCTCCTTGGCTTGAATAATTTGTTCTTGAATGGCTCCAAAGGAACCACAGAGGACCTTGGCGGTCACCAAGAAGCCTTGCCGCGGAGGGCTGCAATCGCCCGTCCACAAGTTCGGGATACTAGGGTACCCTACTCTAGTACACCGACAGGAGCCCCCGGGCCTGGGCCACACACGGTGCCGAGCGCTGTTGGGCCAGGCCCAAAACAGGGCACGGGCATTTGTAGTTCTTCGGCTTGTTGCTTTGTCTTGTATCTGATTTGCTTCACTCTGAACCCATTCCTTTTCAGGACGCTGGCCCAGAGAGCGTCGAAGAGAGCCAAGGCCCCGGTGATGGTCATCAAGGACGAACCCACCGTGATGACAGGAGGCGTCCGAGACCACCTTGCCGGACGCGACAACTCTTCCATAGCAGCCCCAGCGCAGCCCCAGTAAGTATATGGTTTACTTCATCTTTGTTAGGCGTGCATGGGTGCCCTTTCTTTGCCGATATCTCGATCGCTGATTTGTGTAGGAGCAGAGCAGCCTTACCAGAGTGCCACAAGCCGCTCTCGACATGCCTTCTGCCGACTACACCGCCAAGGGAGGATTCCCCGGCAAGGGAGCGTTCTCCGGCAAGGGAGACTTCTGCGGCAAGGGGCAGTTCTCCGGCAAGGGACATCTCTCCAGCAAGGGACAGCACCAGCGATCCCCTGGTGGCGGAGACCATGACTGCAGACCCTAGCACAGGTAATCCTCTTGCTTGAACACTTTCCTTGTGTTCTTCTTCTGATTTTCTTCTTGAATATTTGCTTGACTTTTCTTCATTTTCTGGTCGTCAGATCCATCCGCCGCAGAGCCAATGGAGACCGAGGTCGCCGGCGAGGAGGACGCGCGCGGCAATACTAACGACGCCGCTACCATCGGAGAAGAAGCTGGCACTGACGAGCCCGCCGGCGAAGAGGCCGCCAAAGCTACCGCCGCAGAAGCTGGCGAGGGGTCCGGCGATCGCACTGACGGCCCTGAGGCTTCAGGAGCGCCAGGCGCTACGCCGACCGCCGATCCCTCCGCCGCTGCGGCAGCGTCGGGCTCTGAAGAGCCCCAGCCCGGCTCCTATTTGAAGGCCGGCGATGGCGTATTCATCAAGCTCCCATGGGCGTCGAGCTCCAGGGCGCCGGCCGAAGGAGAAACATTTGATGAAGAGCTGCTTGTTTTCTTTTCTTCTTGCCGCTGCTGGTCATGTTATGAGAACGGTCTATTAGAGCTGTGACAAGTTATCTTGTAATATAACTCTATTTCGGATAGTGATTGCTATGTTATCTCCTTTACTTGATTCCTTCCTTTGTATGTTTTTGCCCTACGCTTTTAGCAAACTTGTTTGCAGGCACTGGGTCATGGCCGAAGTCTTGGGACGTCAAGCCTTCTTTGGCGGTGCTGCTACCGACAAGAAACCTTGTCGCAACTAGTCGCAGCTCACTTAAGTTGTTGAGCGGACTCGAAACAAAGTAAGGCGCAATCGCAGCTCACTTAAGTTGTTGAGCGGACTCGAAACAAAGTAAGGGCGCAATCGCAGCTCACTTAAGTTGTTGAGCGGACTCGAAACAAAGTAAGGGCGCAACTAGCTACGAGTTGGTTCCTCCGCGCACAGGTTTTCCATACAAAGTACGGTCGTTCAAGGAAGATAACTTAAAAATTTTAAAACTGATTGCTCAAACTTTAGCAACTTAGCTTTTCTGTCGTTTGCTTCCCGGTAAGGCTAGACTTCCTTGAGCGACGCTTGGTCCACACCATTATCTTCTCCTTTCCCCCCGGCAAACTTGTGGGCGAGGGAACCTTCCTTTCTTTAAGAAAGAGAAAGAAGAGAAAATAAAGTTATGGAGCCTTATGGCTCGTTATTGCTTACCGGGGGTAGGTGCTGCACAAAGTGTCAGATATTGCATGCAAAAATAGAAGTATAAAGCATGAAATTGACAAGATGTGCGAAGCACATATGCACGGGGTCTGCGCCCGGCTTTGTACGAAGGATTACATGCAACATCGGCAAGACTTGTACGAAATGTGGTTGCCGGAACAGGTTCCGGCAACCGCGCCCTGTGGGTAAAACTTAGGAAGATGCTCAATGTTCCAGGAGTTGCTCACCGGAATGCCATCTTTGGTCTCAAGGCGGACAGCGCCAGGCCTAGTGACTCGTTTCACCCGGTAAGGGCCTTCCCACTTCGGCGTCAACTTGTTGGAATTCTTGGCGGACTGAACGCGCCAAAGAACAAGGTCGCCTTCCTCGAGACTTCTGGCATTAACTTTGCGGCTATGGTAGCGGCGCAAAGCTTGCTGGTATCGAGCAGCTCGTACAGCAGCCTGAAGACGATCCTCCTCAAGGAGCAGCGCGTCATCTTGTCGCAGCTGCTCTTGCTCAAGCTCATCATAAGCGAGCACTCGAGGTGATCCGTATACGAGTTCCGTGGGGAGAACTGCCTCTGCTCCATAGACTAGAGCGAAAGGTGTCCGGCGGTGGCTCGATTTGGCGTCGTCTGATCGACCAAAGAACCAACACATCTGTCTGATGCGGGAACATCTGCTTCCACGGCGAGAACCTGCGGCTCAACCGGAGCTTGACGTTCCCCGGCAAGTTTGCCGGAGCAAAACTTGTCGGGAGCGCCTGCTTCAACGAAACAAACCCTAGGGCTTGCTGGAGCAGACTGCTCCTCAGCACTTGCCGGTGGAGCTCGATGGTGCATCCTCGACGGTAGCGCAGCACTCCGAAGAGGTGCGCTTGCCGGAGTGGGCATCAGAGCTCTTGCAGGACTTGGAGCGTCTGCTTCAATGGAACAAACCCTAGGGCTTGCCAGAGCAGACTGCTCCTCAGCACTTGCCAGTGGAGCTCGATGGTGCGTCCTCGACGGTAGCACAGCACTCCGAAGAGGTGCGCTTGCGGAGTGGGCATCGAGCTCTACCGGACTTGGAGCGTCTGCTTCAGCAGAACAAACCTAGGGCTTGCCGGGCAGACTGCTCCTCGGCACTTGCCTGTGGAGCTCGATGGTGCGTCCTCAGCGGTAGCGCAGCACTCCGAAGAGGTGCGCTTGCCAGAGTGGGCATCAGAGCTCTTGCCGGACTTGGAGCGTCTGCTTCAACGGAACAAACCCTAGGGCTTGCCGGAGCAGACTGCTCCTCAGCACTTGCCGGTGGAGCTCGATGGTGCGTCCTCGACGGTAGCACAGCACTCCGAAGAGGTGCGCTTGCCAGAGTGGGCATCAGAGCTCTTGCCGGACTTGGTCTTCTTCTTCACCGCTGGTTTTTCTTTGCCGGGGCGGTCTCCTCACTATCGCATCCTCCCGCTTCAAGATTCTCTCGGGAGTCTCCTCCCTTCCTCAAAGACGCGTGCACACTTGTCGGCCGGGGCATATAGCTCATCGACGTCTCGATCTTGCACATCGCCATCTCCTCCGCATCCTCGCGGTTTCGCACTTTCGATGAAACGCTACCGATTACCGCAGTGGTGGACATCTGGGATGTTGTGCTATACGCGGCTGAATCTCTGAATGTACTTGCGCAGGGGCTCTCCTTCCTTATGGGCGAGCAGATGAAGGTCGCTTTCTTGGCCATGGGGCTTGTGGTCGCCTGTAAAGGCGCCGACAAACTGATGGCCTAGATCTGCCCAAGAGGATATGGAGTTGTCCGGCAAGTGCATGAGCCAGGATCGACATTGGGCTTGAGCACCAGCCGGAAGTAGTTGGCGAGGATCTTGTCGTCTCGCCCGCAGCTTGCACCGCGATGGTGTAGATGCTGAGGAACTCCGACGGATGCGTCTTGCCGTCGTACTTCTGCGCATGCGTCGGCTTGAAATTCTTCTTCTTTGGGCCAGGACTTGCCCAGCTCACAAGTGAACGCAGGGCAACCTACCGCGTACGGCAAGTCGCCTGGTTCCCCTGGCGCATTCATGTCGACAGAGGGCCCAGCGCGCTGGTCGGATTGACGCCGCGCTTCTCTTCGGTGCTCGACGCGAGTTCGAGCGTCTTCTTGCTGCCGTTCGTGAAGAACTTGGCACTGATCGCGACGAGCTCGTGGATCCGATGATGTGGTGGAGTCGCTGTCGAGGTGGATCCGGCGAGTCGGCGATCTTGGCCTTTGGGGCGGAGAGTGCATGGTGGTTGCACCCCCACCGGTTTCGTCGCCACCGGCTCGTGTTTGGCAGTCCTGCCGCGGCAGCGATGCACTCGGCTGCCGCGGAGCGTCGCCGTTGGCAAAGCCGATGAGACTCTGAATGGTGGCCCTCCATTCATCAACCTTATCGGCTGTTGGAGGGTAATCCAGGAGCAGTTGAGCTCTCGCCAAAGCTTCTGCTGGAGTGGTGGGTGGCAGTGGCGAACGACGCGAGGAGCGGGATATGCTCGGACTTCTAACTATGTTAGAAGGAAGCGATACCCGTCGGCGACCGTGCCTCGCTCGCGCCAGCATGTTGGCGTGCATGCTGGTCTTGAGCATCCCGAGATCCACCAAATCGTTCTGGCTCCAACGAGCGTATGGCGTTGTGAATACCATGACGCTGTCGGTCCCGCGCCTCCTGAGACAGGTGCGGTGCATGTACGGACGCCGAGGTCTGCGCAGCCTTGTCCTTGGACTTGGCAGCACCATGGGCTCCCCCGTCGACGTCCATTCTTCTGCCGGCGTCTACCCCACCACCCGTATGCTCCGGTGGTGGTGGGTTCGACGCGGACGGAACATCTGCCGCCGAAGCCTTCTTCTTCGGTGGCATTTCGATGAAGATGATGAAGATCTAGCTCGTGTGGACGCCGGATCAGGTTCACACAATCTCGACGCTTCTACCGGGCGCGCCAAAGATGTCGGGAGGCTGATCCGCCCACGAACACCTATGGGACCGGGGACCGAGCCCCTTCGGTTCGGCGGGGGGCGGAGGTCGCACGAAGAGCAGATCGAGGCGAAGCACACGAGCAGTTTACCCAGCTTCGGAGCTCTCCGGAGAGATAACACTCCTACTACTGCATGTCTGAGTGTATTGAGTTCTTGCTCAGGAGCGCTGAGTGCTATAGTACACACAAGATGCTAACGAGACCGAGCGTGAGTGTTCTCTGGCTTCGAACCTCTCGAACCCCCTCCTCTCTTCTCTAACCTTCCTCCCTACGTTGCGCATGGGCCTCCTTTTATATGCTAAAGGGGTCTCCGACAGGTGGCAACGTAGACAAGGGTAAAAATGGAAAAGGAGTGGTTGGTACACCTACTTGTACAGTGTACAGTGTACCATACCTAACCCTGACGGCAGGGGACAAAGGCATTAAATGCCCATCTACGTCGCCCTAACAGTGCAGAAAGGGACCGTCAGGGGCGCCACCGCTTGCCACGATGGCAATCTTGTCAGCGCCGCTTGCCACCGCGCTCCGCTGGCCGCACGACCTCTTGCCACGCGCTACCGAAAGGTCCTGGCGACACGTTAGTGGATGTGCTTGGGCGCAGGTACTGAGTGGTGGTCTGCATGCAAGCGCCTTGCCGCGGTTGTTGTCTTGTCGCGTCCGGAGGCTTGTCCCTCACGGGCCTTCCCGCAAGCTCCTCTTGCCGGGCCTTGTCTCCTAGGTGCCTTGGGTGGCCTTCCCGGCAAGCTCCTCTTGCCGGGCCTTGTCTCCTAGGTGCCTTGGGTGGCCTTCCCGGCAAGCTCCTCTTGCCGGGCCTTGTCTCCTTGGCTTGAATACTTTGTTCTTGAATGGCTCCAAAGGAACCACGGAGGACCTTGGCGGTCACCCGGTAAGCCTTGCCGCGGAGGGCTGCAACTGCCCGTGCACAAGTTCGGGATACTAGGGTACCCCTACTCTAGTACACCGACAGTAAAGTTTTATTTTGTTTGGACTCCGTTTGATATTCCTTTTTTGTAAAACTCAAAAACAAGGAAAAAATAGAAACTGACACTGGGCACTAGGTTAATAAGTTAGTCCCAAAAATAATATAAAATAGCATAATAATGCATATAAAACATTCAAAACAGATAATATAATAGCATGGAACAATAAAAAATAATAGATACGTTGGAGACGTATCAAGCATCCCCAAGCTTAATACCTACTCGTCCTCGAGTAGTTAAATAATAAAAACATAATTTTTGATGTGGAATGCTACCTAACATATTTGTCCATGTAATTTTATTTATTGTGGCATGAATATTCAGATCCATAAGATTCAAAACAAAAGTTTAATATTGACATAAAAACAACAATACTTCAAGCATACTAATAAAGCAATCATGTCTTCTCAAAATAACATGGCCAAAGAAAGTTATCCTTACAAAATCATATAGTCCGGCTATGCTTCATCTTCATCACACAAAGTATTTTATCATGCACAACCCGAATGACAAGCCAAGCAATTGTTTCATACTTTTGGTGTTCTAAAATTTTTTCAACTTTCACGCAATACATGAGCGTGAGCCATGGATATAGGACTATAGGTGGAATAGAATATGGTGGTTGCGGAGAAGACAAAAGAAGGAGATAGTCTCACATCAACTAGGAGTATTAATGGGCTATGGAGATGCCCATCAATAGATATCAATGTGAGTGAGTAGGGATTGCCATGCAACAGATGCACTAGAGCTATAAGTGTATGAAAGCTCAAAAAGAAACTAAGTGGGTGTGCATCCAACTCGCTTGCTCACGAAGACCTAGGGAAATTTGAGGAATCCCAATATTGGAATATACAAGCCAAGTTCTATTGGAAAATTCCCACTAGTATATGAAAGTGACAACATAGGAGACTCTTTATCATGAAGATGCATGGTGCTACTTTGAAGCACAAGTGTGGAAAATGGATAGTAACATTGTCCCTTCTATCTTTTCTCTCATTTTTTTGGGCTTCTTGGCCTCTTTTATTTTTTGTGGGCTTCTTTGGCCTCTTTTTTTTTATAAAGTCCGAAGACTCATCCCAACATGTGAGGCAATCATAGCTTCCATCATCCTTTCCTCACATGGGACAATGCTCTAATAATGATGATCATCACACTTTTATTTACTTACAACTCAAGAATTACAATTCGATACTAGAACGAAACATGACTCTATATGAATGCCTCCGGCGGTGTACCGGAATGTGCAATGATCAAGAGTGACATATATAAAAATATATGAATGGTGGCCAAGCCACAAATACTTTGCCAACTACATGATCATGCAAAGCAATATGACAATGATGGTGCGTGTCATAATAAAACGGAACGGTGGAAGTTGCTTGGCAATATATCTCAGAATGGCTATGTGTCAGGGAAACGACACCTATGGGTTCACAGGGAATCCCTACTACGGTTGACAGGGCACGGTGCTATGGAAAGAGCGGATTTAGAAGATCAACATGGGGGGATTTTATCCAGGTTTGGGCCTCAAGCGATGCGTAGCACCCTAATCCTGCTTTGGTGTGTTTATTTGGTGTTCTTGGACTAGCTACAATATGTGTCGGGTCTAAAAAGTACGAATCCTCCCTCAGTACACCTCGGTCCTCATTTTATAGTCAAAAGGGGTTGCCACAGTGGCACACAGGAGGTGGAAAGTATGTACTGTATACAAGTCTATCGCCTGGCACCGTAGGACAAAACACATTTAATGCGCTGCCGACGTGCCCTCTCACTTTATCAGGGACGGCAAGGAAGCTCGTCATGTCCGTCGCTGCCTCGCCCCGCTCCGACACGCGTCCAGGCTGACGAGGCGCGTAGCGCCACGCTGGCTGGCTGGCTGGCTGGCTGCTGAGCTGTTGCGGTGGCAGAGTATTCATGAAGATCTACATGCCACCACGCTGGTGCTTTTTGAGTTGGCCTGGAAGCCGTATGTCGCCACGCAGGTGCCTGCCTAGTTGGCTGGCTGACTGCTGTGTTGGAACGGCGGTGGAGCCTTGGTAGGTGTGGGCCTGGCTGTGGCCCCGCAGGCGTCCCAGGCAAGGGTCTTGCCGGGGTCTCAGCAAGGGTCTTGCCGGGGTCTCATGGGCGTTCCCGGCAAGGATCTTTCCAGGGGTCTTCATCTTCTGATTCTCATCTAGTCTTGCAGGCCTTTTGGTCTTCACAAAGATCTGCATGCCATCGTGCAGGGGCCTCCCGAGCCTTGGTTCCAATGTTGTTGATGGTGTTGGAACTCTTAGGCTCAAGGGTGGCGACTTTGCTGTTGTTGGGAAAGTTGCTCCGGCAAGGCTCTTGCCAGGGCTGTGTGGGCTGCCCCGGCAAGGGCCTTGCCGGGGGAATGCACCTTGCCTCTTTGCTCTTCATGATTCTTGCTTGGGTGCTGCCCTGGTAGTCTTGTGTCTTCGCTTCCTCTGCCCTGCCAAGCGTGGCCGCGGGTGTGGCTACAACTGCCCGTGCACAAGTAAAGGGGTACAGAAGGCCCCTACTTTTGTACACCGACAGGAGCCCCCGGGCCTGGGCCACACATAAGCATAGAGCGTTGTTGGGCCGGGCCCAGCACGTTGCGCGGGCGCGCGTGGCAGAGTTTTACCGTAGTAACTCCTTCGGAAGTTGCGCTTCCCCATGACACACGTTGAATGCGTGACGTGGGGGTCGTGCATGGATCGGTTGCTGCATGTTGGATTTACGTCGTGGTGAATAGTAAAGAGGCAGCCCGCGTCTTCGCCATAAAAAGGAAAACCGAGGGGCACCACTCTTTTATTCTCCGTGCCATTTCCAATCTCGGAACCGCCGTGCCCCTCTTCTTCTTCCTCAAACGCAATTTGAATCTCTTGCCTCTGCTCTCCGCCGCTGCGCCCCCATTGCCCTCGATTCTTCACCCTCTCCCAGTCACCATGGCGCCCAAGACAGGCAAGGACAAAGGAGCGGCTAAAGATGACGGAGGGAAGGAGGCGCCAGAGAGTGAGTTGGTGGCGCTTCAGACGGAGTGCGCCCTCCTCCCCTCGACGATCGATGGGGTCACCCTCAGGGACTACTTTAGGCCCCTGTGGCGGAGGGAGACGTCGGGGCACCCTACCACGCGTATCATCCCTGTCGCTTCACCGAGGCTGGTCCAAATCGGTACCCCTTATTTGTCGACTACTTGTCCTGCGGGCTCTGCTCCCCTTTCTCTGATTTCTTCAACGACATCATGCACACATACGGCTTCCACCTTCTGGACCTTACATCGAATGCCGTGGCGTGCATGGCCTTCTTCTCCCATCTCTGCGAGGGCTTTGCCGGGGTGCTTCCTAGCACGACGCTCTTCCGCCACTACTTCTACCCTCGCATCCAGCCCGGGGTGCTATCTCTGGTTGCATCACCTGGATCCCGAGGACCAAGGGCAGGGGCACGTACCCAAAGAGCGCCCAGAAGGAGAGGTGGGATGAGTGGCAGGGCCGGTGGTGCTGGATCAAGGAGAGGGATCCACATGAGTTCTACCAGGTTCGCTGGAGGCCGCTGGTCCTCCGCAAGGACTGGAGCAACCTCGACGCCAATGACAAGAAGGTTACGGTCGCCAGCACCAGGATCCATCGCCTGACCATGGCCGGGCTCACCCTTGAGATGATTGGGGCCGATTTCATCCGCCACCAGATTTCCCCACTGCACAACAAGGGGAGGCCGGCCTGGGACTACAGGAACGCGACCTACATTATGAGGCTCCTCCCTGGCTTCAAGCACAATTTCACGATGCTGGGGCATGCCCATTTTTGCCAAAGGCTCTTCAAGCTCAAGGTGGGTGAGGCTGGCGGGGTCGAGCGGACCGGCAAGGCCGAGAAGGCCGGCAAGGCCGTCAAGGTCGGCGGGTCTCTGTTTGGATTGCCAGCAGGAGTGGTCCCGTTGAGCAACAATTCTTGCCAAACCGCTATCATCGCCATGATGTCGGACTTCAACGCGCGCGGCCTTGATCCGAGCTGGGCCGAGCCGGAGGTGGAGCAGGTGCTGGCCTTCTTTGACAACTTGTGTGAGAGCTATGTTCGCGACAAGCCACTGCTCATCCACGACACCACCAAGCAGGAGGTGGAATAAATTGCCGCCATGGCGGAGGAGGCGGCGCTTGCCCGGGAGGCCTGTAGCGTTGGCACCGTGCATGACGAGGCCGACACGGCCGCGGAGGAGAAAGAACTCGCTGAGTGGGCGGGGTCTGCCGGGGATGCCAGCGGCACCAGCGCCAGGGCTCCCCTTGTTGAAGACGTGGTCGAGACCGAGGCAGACAACTCCTCGGCCTCGGGGAGGAGACGCGTCCTGCGGCGGGCCAGCTCTGGTGAGCCGGTCCGGCCCGGCAGGACGACAAGACGGCAACAAGCCCAGGCGAAGCCCATGCATGAGACGAGGGCTGCAACAACGAATAAAGTCACAGCCGCCGCCTCTTCCTCGTCCAAGTGTCTCGCCTCTTCCTTGTCCAAGCGGCACAGGACGCCATCCCCTTCTCCCCCTCCTTCGGACGATGCCCCGGAGGCCGAGTTTGATCCTGGGTCCTTCAGCCCAAAAAGGAAGAGGAAGCCAGCGGAGGAGGAGGTGGAGGACGAGAAAGTGCCTTTCCCCTCATCATCCCCTGGGCCCCGCCTGTGCTTATCTTTCCTTAACTTGCTCTTGTCTTCCCATGGGACACGGAGACGTTGGCCTAGAGGGTGGCGAAGAAGGCCAGGGCTTCGGCTGGCACAAGGCCCCGACGAGCACCCCGCGCACGCCGGCGTTGGTGGTGATCAGCCTGGACAATAGCCCCCAGCGCAGCCCCCGCCTTAGCCCCCAGCGTGAGTTCATTACTCACTCCTCACTGATGAGCGTTGGGGCACGAACCTTGGTGCTGACCTTGCTAGATTTGCAGGAGGGGAGCAGCAACAGGAGAAGCCGCTGAGGGCCGCCCCTGACACGGCGCCCCCATCGACCACGCCGCCCAGAGGGTCGTCCCCTCCAAGGACACCTACCGACAAGCCCACCCACACGGAGGAAGAGGAGGTGAACTTGGGTGCTGGCGGCTCCGTCCCGTCCACGAACGTTGGCGGGAAGGGAACCACTTCTTCCCAGCTCGACACTGGTAAGTAGCCTGCCCTACGTCCCCGTTGTTTTTTTGCTTCATTCTGAACCTTGATCTTGGCCTCGTTGCATTCTCCTTTCTGGTTTCCAGACCCTCCCCCGACGGGCCAGGAGGACATCGACACCATCATCAGGGAGGTCGCCAAGGATGCCAAAGCCGAGGTCACCAAGATCGCGACTGAGGAAGCCGCCAAGTCCGTCGTCGAGGAGGCCGCCAAGGAGCCTGCCGGGGGAGCCCGGCAAGGGGCCTGCTGGGGAGCACGGCAAGGCCGTTGCCGAGGAGGCCACCAAGGGGCCCACTGAGGAGGAGGTGGCCAATGACCAAACTCCCTCCCCTGCAGCCCCTTCCTCGGGCAAGTACTTGAAGGTGGGCAATGACCTGTTCGTCCACCTCCCGAGGACGGCAAGCACCAGAGTGCCAACCTAAGGGGAGGTGTTTGATGACGAGGCACTCGCCACCACCGGGCTCCAGGTTGTTGACGAACCGAGCGCCGGTGGTGGCGGTTCTCAAGAGGAGAAGCTTCTCTGAGCCATGAGCGCCAACTTCTAGAAGCTCCAGGTGCTCGACCGTGCCGACCAAGACAAAGTGAAATCCAGGATGGCAGTGGTGGACAAGGCGGAGGCAGATATTGAGGAGCGCGTCGCTCAGACACAAGTTTGGTTTGGCGAGGCCCGGGACGAACTGAGGGCTGCCCAGGGTGGCTTGAGGAGCGCAAGCGGGAGCTCATCCTGAAGCAGGCCGATATCTAGAAGGCCCAGGAGGTGGCGAAGGATCTGGCCGCCAAGGTCGAAGCTGCCCGGCAGCAGTAGAAGGCCCTGCTGGACACCTAGGAGGAGGACCTTGCCGCTCATGAGCAGGCACTTGCCGCCACGCTCCATGGCAAGGACGAGGAAATTGAGAAGATCATCACGCAGTGGACCCAGGAGCTGGAGCAGAGCAACAAGAATGCACTCAATGCTCTGGCCCTGGACCACGCCAGTAAGGTGAAGGAGCTGGAGTGGGAGCGTGACGGGCTGACGAGGGAGGTCTTGGAGTTGACGAAGGAGAGGGACATGGCCAACCGTGCTTTGGCGGACATGCATGTCGTGGTCTTCGACAAGGCAAAGCTTCTCTCCGAGGCCAATGAGTCCATCAATGATCTGAAGCTGAAGGCGGACGGATTGGAGGGGACGCTCTCAGAGGTTAGGGCTCGGGAGGGGACCCTGACTAAGGCCCCTTAGACCAAAAAGCGGCTGCAGAGTGATGACACCACCACCCACAAGGAGTATGTGGGCAGCGTCAATCTCTAGATCAGCCGTTTCATCAACGTTGCAGGGCACAGCTAGCCACCATGGGCCTGCCGGATGTCAGGTACTCCCAAGAGCCGAACGTGAGCTCCAATGCCAGGCTGACCTTGTTCTTCGAGGGCGTCCTCGAAGCCCTTGAGAAGCTACGATCCAATCGAGCAGTTTATCTGGCCAATGTGTCCTGGAGGCTCTTCCGGGGTGCCCTGACCAAGGTGCTCACAAAGGTGGCATTCTGGAACCCCAGCATCGACTTCCCCGACGCGCTGGAGAGCTTGCCGCAGGACGTGGACCTCATGATGCTCGAGGAGCGTATCGAGCCCATCATCAGCTGTGTCGATGGATTCAAGAGGGTGGAGGGTCAGTGCCGGGACTAGGCACCCCGTTTCTCATTGCCGCTGCGAGTTCAGGACCAAGACAATTTTATCTTAAGTTAGAACCGCAACAATTATTGATGTAATATAACTTTGCAGTACTTTAAAATGAAGCATGCTATCTTCCTGTTCGATCTTTCCTTGTATGTACACACCCTACGCCTAGTTGGATAGGCTTGCTGGCGCGTAAACCCGTCCTATGGCACCTTGAGGACGGATCCTCAGCAGCCTGCCGGGGGGCGTGCTGCCGGGCAAGCCACCTTGTCGTTCTCAGCGTAGCCGCTCAAACTGTTGAGTGGACTCGAAATAGAACAAGGGCGTTGCCAATAGCGGAGAGGCCCCTTTCCGTTCTCAGCGTGGCCGCTCGAACTGTTGAGCGGACTCACAACAGAACAAGGGCGTTGCCAATAGCGGAAGGGTTCCTTGCATGCACGTTTTCCATACAAAGAGCAGGACCTTTCAAGGAAAATAACCTTATAAAAAAAGGAAGAAATTGTTCAAGGTTTTGCGTGACTTAGCTTTTTCCGTCGCCACGCGGGTGATTATTGTAGCTGCGGATAGCACCGCCTCGCCTGGCTGGTGGCACTAGGGCGTGGCTGATCGACGTCTCCTTCTTCTCTCGAGCCATCGCGACGAAGGAATCGATGAGTTGACTCCAAAACCGGATTTTCACAGCCTACCCCCCTACCTGGCGCACCAAGGATGTCGAGGAAACGACACCTATGGGATCACAGGAAATCCCTACTACGGTTGACAGGGCGCGAGGCTATGGAAAGAGCGGGTTTAGAAGATCAACACGGGGGGATTTTATATAGGTTCAGGCCACAAGCGATGCGTAACACCCTAATCCTGCTTTGGTGTGTTTATCTGGTGTTCTTGGACTAGCTACAAGATGTGCCGGGCCCAAAAAGTCCGAATCCTCCCTCAGTATGCCTTGGGCCTCCTATTATAGTCAAAAGGGGTTGCCATAGTGGCACACATGAGGTGGAAAGTATGTACTGCACACATGAGGTGGATTTGAGAACACTTGATGTATGTCTTGCATGTGCTTACATGTGGTGACAATGGGATATTCACGTGATCTACTTGATGTATGTTTTGGTGATCAACTGGCGGGTTCAGTGACCTTGTGAACTTATGCATAGGGGTTGGCACACATTTTCGTCTTGACTCTCCGGTAGAAACTTTGGGGCACTCTTTGAAGTACTTTTTGTTGGTTTGAATAGATGAATCTGAGATTGTGTGACGCATATCGTATAATCATACCCACGGATACTTGAGGTGACATTGGAGTATCTAGGTGACATTAGGGTTTTGGTTGATTTGTGTCTTAAGGTGTTATTCTAGTACGAACTCTAGGATAGATCGAACGGAAAGAATAGCTTTGTTTTATTTTACTACGGACTCTTGAATAGATCGATCAGAAAGGATAACTTTGAGGTGGTTTCGTACCCTCCAATAATCTCTTCGTTTGTTCTCTGCTATTAGTGACTTTGGAGTGACTCTTTGTTGCATGTTGAGGGATAGTTATATGATCTAGCTATGCTATTATTGTTGAGAGAACTTGCACTAGTGAAAGTATGAACCCTAGGCCTTGTTTCCTAGCATTGCAATACCGTTTACGCTCACTTTTACCACTCGCTACCTTGCTGTTTTTATATTTTCATATTACAAATACCCATATCTACCATCCATATTGCACTTGTATCACCATCTCTTCACCGAACTAGTGCACCTATACAATTTACCATTGTATTGGGTGTGTTGGGGACACAAGAGACTCTTTGTTATTTGGTTGCAGGGTTGTTTGAGAGAGACCATCTTCATCCTACACCTCTCACGGATTGATAAACCTTAGGTCATCCACTTAAGGGAAATTTGCTACTGTCCTACAAACCTCTACACTTGGAGGCCCAACAATGTCTACAAGAAGAAGGTTGTGTAGTAGACATCAACGCGCATCCATGTTGACGAGGGGCGTAGCGCCACGCTGGCTGGCTGGCTGCTGAGCTCGTGCGGTAGCAGAGTCTTCACGAAGAACTACATGCCACCACGCAGGTGCTTGCTGAGTTGGCCTGGAAGCCATATGTCGCCACGCAGGTGCCTGCCTAGTTGGCGGGCTAACTACTGTGTTGGAACGCCAGTGGAGCCTTGGTAGGTGTGGGCCTGGCTATGGCCCCGCAGGTGTCCCCAGCAAGGGTCTTGCAGCGGTCTCATGGGCGTCCCCGACAAGGATCTTGCCGGGGGTCTTCCTCTTCTGGTTCTCATCTAGTCTTGCAGGCCTTTTAGTCTGCACAAAGATTTGCATGCCATCGTGCAGGCGGCTCCCGAGCCTTGGTTCCAATGTTGTTGATGGTGTTGGAACTCTTAGGCTCAAGGGTGGCGGCCTCGCTGTTGTTGGGCAAGTTGCTCCGGCAATGGTCTTGCCGGGGCTGTGTGGGCTGCCCCGGCAAGGGCCTTGTAGGGGGAATCCACCTTGCCTCTTTGCTCTTCATGCTTCTGGTTTGGGTGCTGCCCCGGTAGTCTTGTGTCTTTGCTTCCTCTGCCCCGCCAAGCGTGGCCACAAGTGTGGCTACAACTACCCGTGCACAAGTAAAGGGGTACAGAAGGCCCCTACTTTTGTACACCAACACTATGGAAATGCCATAATAGGTAGATATGGTTGCTGTTTTGAGGAAGGTAATGGTGGGTTTAATGCACCGACGAAAATTGTGCAGTACTAGAGAGGCTAGCAATGGTGGAAACATGAGAGTGTGTATAATCCATGGACTCAACATTAGTCATAAAGAACTCATATACTTATTGCACAAATCTATTAGCCATCAAAACATAGTAGTACACGCATGATCCTAGGGGGATAGATTGGTAGGAAAAGACCACCGCTTGTCTCCGACCACCACTCATAAGGAAGACAATCAAAAAAATAATGCTCCGACTTCATCACATAATGGTTCACCATACGTGCATGCTACGAGAATGACAAACTTTAACACAAGTATTTATACCAATCCAAAATTACTTACTAGCATGACTCTAATATCACCATCTTTATATCAGAAAACAATCATAAGGAATCAAACTTCACATAGTATTCAACGCTCTTTATATGAAAGTTTTTATTATATCCCTCTTGGATGCCCATCGTATTAGGACTAAATTCATAACCTAAGCAAATTGCCATGTTGTTTAGAGACTCTCAAAATAATATAAGTGAAGCCTGAGAGTTCAACAATTTCTATAAAATAATGCCACCACTGTGCTCTAAAAAGATATAAGTGAAGAACTAGAGCAAATTGCCTAGCTCAAAAAATATAAGTGAAGCACATAGAGTATTCTAATAAATTCGTGATTCATGTGTGACTCTCTCAAAAGGTGTGTACAGCAAGGATGATTGTGGCAAACTAAAAAGCAAAGACTTGTATCTACAAGACGCTCCAAGCAAAACACATATCATGTGGTGAATAAAAATATAGCCTCAAGTAAATTTACCGATAGACGAAGACGAAAGAGGGGATGCCATCTGGGGCATCCCCAAGCTTAGATGCTTAGTTTTCCTGGAATATTACCTTGGGGTGCCTTGGGAATCCCCAAGCTTAGGCTCTTGCCACTCCTTATTCCGTTTTCCATCAAATCTTTACCCAAAACTTGAAAACTTCACAACACAAAACTCAACAAGAAAACTCATGAGATCCGTCAGTGTAAGAAAATAAATAACCACCTTTTGGTACTGTTGTGAACTCATTCTTTATTTATATTTGGCATAATATCTACTATATTCCAACTTCTCCATGGTTCGTACCCCCCGATACTACCCATAGATTCATCAAACTAAGCAAACAACACATAGAAAAACAGAATCTGTCAAAAACAGAACAGTCTGTAGCAATCTGAAAACTTTGTACACTTTTGTAACTCCAAAACTTTTGTAAAAATTCAGAATTTTTCCATGCTTCTGTGATTTTTAACAATTCTGGCAATGTGCGCAAAAGTTTATGTTTTTCAGCAAGATCAGATAAACTATCACCATAGATCATCCCAAAGGTCTTGCTTGGCTCAAACACTAATTTTTTTTGACTGAACACTGTAGGGAAAGCCCCCACAACCATTTATTGATTTAAAAAACATAATTACAAAGATTACAAAGGCTACCAGGAGTAGCTAAAAAGGAAAAAGAAAATAGAAAATACATTTAAGGAGGGAGAAAGGAGACCCATCTAACCAGGTCTTCCTTGAACCTCACCTTGATTCTGTGAGAAAGTAAAAGCATATCATTCACAAAAGCCCATCTCCACCTATTAAAACTGGGCCTTTCATGCCTAATTTTTTTTTCCATTTCTTATGATCCAGATATTCCAGCAAGTAGTGAAGACCACTTCAGCAAAGAAAGGGTGTGCAAATTTTCTCTTAGCATTGAGCACAATCTGGCCCATGTCATTCCCAGTCTCCCAATCAATCTGGAGAAAATTCCAAACCCTCTGACTAAAATTACAGTTAAAGAAAAGATGATCCCTATCTTCCCAGGTGTGAGTGGGACAAATCACACAATTAACTCCATCATCTATATGCCAATGCCTTATTTCCACCATATCCTTGGTGTTGAGCCTATCCATTATTAGCATCCAGGCAAAGACTTTGATCTTCATGGTGCAGCAACTCCTCCAAATCCAAGTCAAGACAGGGTTAAAAGTATGATTAGTGAACCTGGATACATAAAACTGTTTGGGAGTATAGGGTTTGCTTAAGCCATGCCAAGACCAAACATCCTCCAGATCAGGATTCCTCTCATGATTCTGCATAAGAGATTTCAGAACCAGAAGCTCATTGTGCGCCTGCTCAGAAAGTGGGAGATGAAACCAAGAGATCAGGTCAGGGGCAGAAAATCCATCCTTGACTGAGACCAGAGCATCTTTGACATAAGAAAATAACCCGGGAAACCTGTGCTGCAAAGGCAAAACAGAGTTTCCAAGCTGCCATTTATCCTGCCAGAAAAGAGCAGTGTAGCCCACTTTAACTTTAACCCATGTGACTTCTCTGAATTGATCCAGGAGTTTGAGAATATCCTTCCACCAGAAAGACCCACATGGAGAGGTTCCTTGTGGGACAAGTTCATGATAATAAGAGTTCCAAATGAGATGTACCGAAGGAATATCAGCCTTGTTGAGAAACTTATTGACATGCTTCAGTAAGAGGGCCACATTTTGAAAACCGAGGTCTAGAATACCAAGCCCTCCTTTGTTTTTCGGTCTACAAATCAGATCCCAAGCAGCCAGAGAAGGAGCAGGTTCCTGCCTATTTTTCCTCCACAAGCACTGCCTTTGAATTCTCTGTAGTTGCTTCAAAATACCAGGAGCAATAAGCAAACTGCAGAGGAAGAAGATTGGTAAGGAGGACAAAGCAGAATTTAAGTATTGCAGTCGACCTCCCTGAGGTAGGAAAGATGAACTAGCAGATATCCTCCTCTCCATGCAAGTAACCAGAGGCAGCACATCAGACATTGTAGGTTCGGATGTTCCAACTAGTAAACCTAGATAGGTGAAGGGCATGTTTCCCACTTGACAACCAAAAATGGATGCCAATCTCTGAATTTCCTCCTGGGAAACATTTATTGGGATCATAGAAGATTTGTGGTAATTAACCTCCAGGCCAGTTGACTGAGAAAAAACTAGCAACATTTTCTTAAGAGCCAAAAGTTGTGCTTCATCAGCAGGTACCACAATCAATGTGTCATCAGCATACTGCACAATTGGGTAGTCCTTGTCATGACAAGGAATTGGCAACTTAATTTCCCCTCTGATATGCATATCATTGACCACAAATTGCAAAAGATCTGCAGGAAGAACAAAAAGAAGAGGGGATACTGGGTCTCCTTGTCTAACATCTTTTTTACAGACAATTTTTTTCCCAGGCACACCATTAAGCAGAACAGAGGAAGTCCCAGATGACAAAAGAGATTTCACCCAACTAATCCATTTGTCATTAAAACCCTTGTGCTTCATGGTCTGAAAGATAGCTTCATGTTCAATGGAGTCAAAAGCTTTCTCAAAATCTAGTTTGAGAATCAAAATGGGCCTTTTTGACTGATGACACTGGTGCAAATATTCCAAGGTCCACCCAATGCAGTCTTGAATAGTCCTAGACTTAATGAAACCATACTGATTTTTATGGATGCACATCATTATCAATTCCTCAAATCTGTTGGCTACCATTTTGGACAGAAACTTTATGCCCATGCCAGTCAATGAAATAGGCTTGTAATCCCCAACCACTTCAGGTGAAAGTTTCTTAGGAATCAAAGTGATGAAAGACCCATTTATGTTTTCCAAGCTAGCTTTACCATCAAAAAAATCCTGAGCTAAAGCATAAAACTCATGCTAAATAATGTACCAGCACTTCTTGAAGAAGAGGCCATTGACACTAATTAAAACACCAAAACGCAATTATTACAAAGGTAATAATGTGTATTTATTGCAAATTAGAACCAAAAACATAAAAATAAAATTTGGTTCCCTCCCAACAAGTGCTATTGTTTAACACCCCTAGCTAGGCATAAAATATAGATCTAGGTATTGTGATGCAATTCCTTCTTAATCAAATCTTCCAACGCTTTTCTTAGCAAATCTCTCTTTGCTTTTCCTTCCTTTCTAGTAGGTGAACTTAATTCATGAAAAGGACTTTGATTAGTGATTTTGACATTGATAAACGCATAGTCTAGATCGTCACCATATATATCATCATAAAAATATGTATCTCATTTTTAATGGGTCCCCTAGTCCTCTCTTCCAACCAATCATCATTAAATCCAACATAAATTCCCCTAGTCAACCAATCATATTTATCATAAGTCTCAAGGTACATGGTTTGAGTAATTTCTGAATAGGGAACTCTCCTCCTAAGATTGTCACTGTAAGATTGATAATCTCTAGATTCCAAACTACGCAAAGTTTCTGTATCATGGAGAATTTCTTCAATCGTAGGGTGTTCAATATCTTTATTATATAAAACAAAAATTTCCCTAGCCTCTTGTATTATAAAATCAAATTCCTGCATAAGAATGATAGTGGCAATATTCTTTAGCTTTAGGATGATTAATATTGGGAAGTTCATAAAACACCTTTTGCAAAGCGGAATGGATGTGCACAAATTTTCTCTCTAGTTTTTCAATAAGCATGGCAATGGCATCCGCGTAACAATTTGTATCAAGAAGAATAGATCTCTTACTAATAGTGATAGTTCCCCTATAATCAAAGAATTCTTGAATAACACTTTTCCCAATAATATTACCGTCTCCCACATGAAAAGTTTTTGCTTTATAATTAGGAGGAGTTTTGGTTCCGTGGTCCAGGGAACAAGACATAAGTTTTTCATCAAGATTTATACTAGCAAGATCCTCAAAATTTCCATTGATAACCTCCCTAGATTCATACATGGTGGCAAGAAACCAATCTAACAAACGAGCAACCAAAAGCAAACAAAAAGACAAACGAAAGAAGGGTGAATAAAAAGGCAAACCCTTCTGTGTTTTTCTAAAAACGTTTTAGAAGTGGGGAAGAGGAAAATGAGAGGCAAATGACGAATAATGTAATGCAAGAGATGAGAGTTTATGGTGGGTACTTGGTAGGCTTGATGTAGATTTCCCCGGGCAACGGCGCCAGAAATTCTTCCTGCTACTTCTGAACTTCGTTGGTTTTTCCCATGAAGAGGAAAGGATGATGGAGCAAAGTAGAGATAAGTATTTCCATTTGTTAAGAACCAAGGTATCAATCCAGTAGGAGATACACGGAAGTACCCAATTTATGCAGCTGCACAAAAATCAAACACTTGCACCCAACACGATAAAGGGGTTGTCAATCCCTTCACAGCCACTTGCAAGGATGAGATCTGATAGAGATAGATATAAAAGATTAATAAAACGTAAAACAAAATAAAAGTAAAAAATTGCAGCAAGGTATTTCTGGGTTTTCTGCTTTATAGATCTGACAATATATGATGAAAAATAGACCCGGGGGCCATAGGTTTCACTAGAGGCTTCTCTCTTGGAGGAAAATAATACAATGGGTGAACAAATTACTGTCGAGCAATTGATAGAAAAGCGCAAAGTTATGATGATAACCAATGCAAAGATAATGAATATAGGCATCACATCCATATCAAGTAGACCGACTCCTGCCTGCATCTACTTGTATTACTCCACACATCGACCGCTATCCAGCATGCATCTAGAGTATTAAGTTCATAAGGACAGAGTAACGCCTTAAGTAAGATGACATGATGTAGAGGGATAAACTCAAGCATTATGATGAAAACCACATCTTTTTACCCTTGATGGCAACTATACAATACGTGCCTCGCTACCCCTACTTTGTCACTGGGTGAGGAAGCCGCAAGATTGAACCCAAAACTAAGAACCTCTATCAGATCTCATCCTTGCAAGTGACCATGAAGGGATTGACAACCCCTTTATCGCATTGGGTGCAAGTGTTTGGTTGTTTGTGCAGGTGCATAAATTGGAGACTTGTGTGTACCTCCTACGGGATTGATACCCTCGTTCTCAAACTAAGGGAAACAATTATCTCTACTTTGCTGCATCACCCTTTCCTCTTCAAGGGAAAAACCAACGCAAGCTCAAGAAGTAGTAGGAAGAATTTCTGGCCCCGTTGTCGGGGAGTTTCTACATCAAGCCTACTAAGTACCCATCATAAACACTCATCTCTTGCAATTACATTATTTGCCATTTGCCTCTCGTTTTCCTCTCCCCCACTTCTAAAACATTTTAAAAAAATACAAAAACATTTCCCTTTTTATTTGCCATCTTTCTTTTCATCTTTTCGTTTGCCTCTATGTCTTACTTGGTTCGTTTGCTCGTTCGCTTTGTATAATTGTGTATTTATTAAAAATCAAAAAGCAAAAGTTTTAAGGATCCTCATCCACTTGCTAATCTTTAAAAGATCTCTAACTATGATGAACCAATTTCTAGTGAGTTGAGTGCACTAGATTGTCTTTATGAAGTTTTGCTTGAAATTCATGAATCTGAAAATTGTGACGAAGTGTTAAAAGAAGAAATTTATGAAGTGATTCATGATAGCTCCTTGAATGAAAAGCATGATTACAATGATGTTATTATAAATTCTATTAATGTTAATTTTGCTAATAATATGGAAAACCGCAAGCTTGGGGATGCTAATTTTGCTATGTCCACTACTTGCTGCAATGATCATGATTGGGGTGATTTTTATTATGATCTTGAAAAATTATTTAAGCCTCATGGTGAATATGTTTGCGATAATATTGAAAGTGGGTTTGGAAGAGTGTAAACTCTAGGTAATAATGATCCCACCACTTTGTAGAATGATCAATCTTATGAATTTTTTGATAAAAGCGGGTTTAGACAGGTCATGGCTTTATTTGATGATAATCCCACTATTTTGGAAGGGTGTCAACTTTGCATGCATGTGGATCATGAAGAGAATATTTTTAGTCATAGTTACATTGTTGAATTTGATTATGATCCTACATATAATTATTATGAGAGAGGAAAATATGGTTGTAGAAATTTTCGTGTTACTAGATTACCTCTCATTATGTTGAGATTGCTGTTGTTTCTTTCTTCTTCCTTGCATATGCTAATTTTTGCTTGTCTTGATAAAATGCCCATGCATAGGAAGTATGTTAGAATCAAACTTGTTTTTCACATGCTATATGATGATCTCTTTGTGCTTCAATTTTTTGTCTTTCATGTGAGCACCATTAAAATTATCAATGCCTGGCTAAAAGGCTTTAAAGAAAAGCGCTTGTTGGGAGACAACCTAATATTTTTTTCTCTGTTTTTATGAGAATACACATTATTACCTCTATAGTAATTGAGTTTTGGTGTTTTAATTAGTGTTTGAGCCAAGCAAGACCTTTGGGATACTTTGGTATATCGTTGATTTGATCTTGCTGAAAAACACAAACTTTTGCGCTTATTGTCAGAATTTCTAAACCCGTGTTCTTGCTCCGTGCTTGCAATTTTCGATCTCCTTGCTCGGAACTTTGTTTCTGAAACTGTTTTCGGAGATTATTCTTCAGTATGTGGCTCCTCCAACGGTCCAATTAGTTTTTGTTCTAGTGCTTTATATATTGCAATTTTTGCAGTTGTGGTGATGCTACTTGTGAGCTGCGTTGAGATTTCCCTGAAGAGGAGAGGATGATGCAATACAGTAGAGATAAGTATTTCCCTCAGTTATGAAAAAAAGGTTATCAATCCAGTAGGAGAACCAAGCAACACTATGGAAACAATACCTGCACACAAACAACAAATATTTGCAACCCAACATGTAGAGGGGTTGTCAATCCCTCAACGGTATTGAGAAAGATTAAATTGTATAAGTTTTGATAAATAAATCTCAAAAATACAAAATATATAAAATAGAATTGCAGCAAGGTATTTTTGGTTTTAATATATGATAGAAAATAGACCCGGGGGCCGTAGTTTTCACTAGTGGCTTCTCTCGAGAAAATAGCATACGGTGGGTAAACAAATTACTGTTGGGAAATTGATAGAAAAGCAAATAATTATGATGATATCCAAGGCAATTATCATGTATATAGGCATCACATCCAAGATTAGTGGACCGACTCCTTCCTGCATCTACTAGTATTACTCCACACATCGACCGCTATCCAGCATGTATCTAGTGTATTAAGTTCATGAAAGAACGGAGTAATGCTTTAAGGAAGATGACATGATGTAGACAAGATAAACTCATGTATGAATAAACCCCATATTTTTACCCTTAATAGCAACGATACATGCGTGTCATGTATCTTTCTGTCACTGAGATTGAGCACTAGAAGATCGAAACCATCACAAAGGACCTCTTCCCATGGCAAGAAAAATCAATCTAGTTGGCCAAACTAAACAAATAGATAGGAGAAGAAATACGAGGCTATAACTATCATGCATAAAAGAGTTCAGACAAAACTCAAATAATATTCATGGATAGATCTGATCATAAACTCACAATCCATCACATCCCGACAAACACACCACAAAAAGTCATTACATCAAATAGATCTCCAAGAACATCAAGGAGAACATTGTATTTCAGATCAAAAAGAGAGAAGACGCCATCTAGCTACTAACTACAGACCCATATGTCTGTGGTAAACTACTCACACATGATCCGAGGGGCAGCAAGGATGATGAAGAACCCCTATGTGATCGTTTCCCCCTCCCGCAAAGTGCCGGAAAAGGCTTCTAGATAGGATCTCGTGGTTCTGGAACTTGCGGCGGCGAAAAAAGTATTTCGTGGACTCCCCAAGGGTTTTTGGTATCTTAGAGTATTTGTAAAGGTGGAGGTAGGTCAAGACAGTGCCCATGGGCCCCACTAAGCATCAGGGTGCGCCAGAGGCCCCTGCGTGCCCTGGTGCCTAGTGGGCTCCACTTTCATCTTCTCGTGACCTCTAGAAGCTTCTAAGGTCTCTTATCACGAAAAAAATCTCCAAAAAGTTTTGTGGCATTCAGACTTCGTTTGGTATTGATATTCTGTAAAGTAAAAAACAAGCAGAAAAATAGTTACTGGCACTGGGCACTAAGTTAATAGGTTAGTACCAAAAATGATATAATGTTGCTTGTAAATGTATATGAAACATCCAAGATTGATAATATAATAGCATGGAACAATCAAATATTACAGATACTTTGCAGATGTATTAGGTGACCTTGTTTTTGAGATTACATGTTGAATTTATATGGTTCAAAGTAGTTTTGATGCTTGATATAGCCTCTAGACACTTATGGGAGTAGTTGCTATCAATTTTGTTGAGTTTGGTTCACGTTTTTTTAGTAACTAAAAATTTCAGAAATTTTCGGAAAAGGAAAATTCTCAAGTGGAGGTTGAGAGGATCTTCGAGGCGGAGTCCTAAGGAGTCTCCGAAGCCCAAATACCATCTTCCTCGCGTAGCTGAGGTGTGGCCATGTGAATGGCTGTGCGACACTTTCTCGAGGGATGCGGAAATTCTCGACGACTTTTATCACTTGGTGAACAATGCCGGCATCATCCCCTTCCTCGAAGATAAGTATGATCAGTACCTTCTCTTCACACATACTTTCGTGCATAGTTTTCCTTTCCACTCTAGGGCAGAGCCACCCATAGTTAAATTGAACTTATATGATATCCCTAGAGAGATGACACTTGATGAGTTTTGTGAGGTTTGCTTGATTCCATATGAGGGTAGCTCCATAGAGCCACATCCTCGTGACATTGCGGATTTTATATCTGAAGTTACTGTGGGGGAGCATAAAGGGTTTCTGAGGCTAGGGTCGCTAGCTTACATTTTCCCGTGTTACATTAATACTCATTATTTGCCGGGAGGTGTTTCACTGGACGGTGGGAGAGTGGATCACTCGGCTCGTGTAACCTTGCTATCTAGCACCATGCTCTTTACAGCGATAGAATTTTTAGTTTGGGCGCTATGATTGCTCAATGGTTACACCTAACAACTCGAAGGGAGTTATTTATGGTGGCATTTATGCTTCTTGCCTCGCTAGGAGTTTTGAGATTGCTATTAGGAACGATGAGGTTGATGAGAAGCTATTACCTATTAGGTACCTTGATTAGACTAGCATGGTTGGTCATGACTTTATTGATAGTGGAACGCCACGATTTCGATGTAACCTCGTGTTTTGTCACGATACCCGTGAGACTATTACCTTTCTTGCACCTTCTTTGTTTGATCTCTTTTCAGGCAGGTACAATATTATGCCAGAGGATATTTATGCCTATTGGGTCCACCAACAACCCCCACCACCTTAGCCGGCACCTGAGTCCAAGGCGGCCGCAGAGCCAGTTTACCAGTGGGATCCTCAAGATCCCGTTTATCAGTGGGACCCGTAGGAGCCTCAGCACTTTCCTGGAGAGGGATACTTCGACCCATGGATATAGACCAACTTAGGCCAAAATCCTAAGCTTGGGGGAGTATGTATTTCTCACCGATATTACATTCATGTACCGCACATTCATTCCAGTTGTCGGTGTTCGTCCTTTTTCATGTATATCCATGTTAGTTTTATTTCCGCTTTCTTCTTATGTGTCTGAAAAACTTCGAAAATCCAAAAATATTTCTTATTTTTTTTGGTTTTTCTTTCTTGTTTAGTAGTATGTAGAAGAAACCCCAAAAATATTTCTTGTTCTTCTTTTTTTGTTGGGAGCTTCCCTGTGTAAATTGTTTCTCTCGTTTTTGTTTTCTTCCCCTTGTTAATTTGCTTTCTTACAAAAAACCAAAAACTCCAAAAACATTTCAATGTGCTTCTCTGAAATTCTTTCTTTTTCTTTGAGTTGTCATAAGGAGAAGACCACCATGAAACTGTTGAGTGGCTGTCATATGCATTATTGTTGATCTAACAAAAGCCCATATTACATTGTCTTCTCCTTTGGATAAAATGTTTGCAGATTCCAGCTTAGTCCATGGCAATCTTGCACTATTATTATTTTCATATCATTCGGTCATGCAAGTGAAAGGCAATAATGATGATGATTTGATGAAGTGATTGAGGTGAAGGAAAGCTAGTATGAACTCCTCTAATTTTTGTTTTTGTAAATAATTTTAGTTCACCTTCTTGATTCATCTTATTACGAGTAAACATGTTTGTGATGAAAATTACAGATTATAGTTTCTCATGCCATGCTTAAATATCTAGGAGTGGATAATGATTCATCCTGAGTGTCAACATGCATTAAATTTGGTTATGATGTAGTATGATAGTATGATATCTCTCTCTGAATGATTCGAGTGGCTTGACCTGGCACATGTTCACACATGTAGTTGATTCAAAACCAAGATAGCCTCCACAATATTTATTTTCATGGTGTTTGATATCGTACTCATGCTCGTATTCAATGTTAATTATTCTCAATGCATGTTTATGATAGTTTTTTCTCTCTGGTTGGTCGCTTGTTAATCTATTTGCTAGCCTTTGCCTGTACTAAGTGGGAGTATGCTTGTGCATCCGAATTCCTAAACACAAAGTTATTCCATATGAGTCCACTATATCTACCTATATGTGGTATTACTCTCTGCCATTCCAAGTAAATTTGCATGTGCCACCTCTAAACATTCAGATAAGCATCTGTTTTGTTCGCTCGTACCGCTCATGGAGTGATAGGGGGCAGTCAGTATCTTCCATGCTGAGTGGATTATTCTCATGACGAGTGTTTATTCACTTGTCCTTACACAACAGGGGCTGGTATTCGGGATGCCCAGACCCATGATCAAATCGCAAAATAATGAAATAAACTCCCTCGAAAAGTTGTTAGTATGGAGGGCACCCGAAGATTCGGCTAGCCATGGCTTGTGTTGGTCGGCTGAGGGGGTTAAACTTTACTTTTCCACTTGGTAACCACCGCTAATAGCATGGAATATATTGAAAACTCTGTCATGACGTTAACAGGAAAGGCATACCTCTCAAAATTATATTCATCTTTGTTTTAAGCTTTGAGCTCTGCCACCTCTACAAATCCCTGCTTCCCACTGCGAAGGGCCTATCCATTTACTCTTATGTTATTTTACTTTTATTGTTGAGTCATCACCTTCTCATTCAAGCACCAGCTGGAGAGCACTATTGTCATTCTTATGCATTGAGTGTGACATGACTGGATCTCTTTTACCATGAATGTAACACCTCCATAATCAAGCTACAGTAACCTCACACGAATGTGCCATGTCATCGCGTTTAACTAAGCCAATTTTCCACTTGATAAAAATGAAAGCCATTTTCAAGTTTAAAATAAGTCAATTAATTTATAATTTATTTCTTCGAGCAATAAAACTAAAATGTTTGAATAAACCATCATTGATTCACAAATTAATCCTGAGCAAAATATTCAAGTGGTCCAAGAGCAACTATTATAGGCATTTAAATATGAACAAATGTTTATGTTTTTCCAAATCACTTGAAACTTTATGTGTTGTCTCAAAATATTGCCTACTAATTATGTGCCAAATTTCAAGTTGACCTAAATTTATTTACTATGGAGTTTGAGCAAAAAATAGTACCGAAATAAATAAAACGGAAAATAAAAAAAAGAAAATGGCCTAAACCTATTGATGGTTGGGCCTTAGTGGCAGAGGAGGCCCAGCCCACCTGGATCTCCCCCTTCTTGCTGCTACAAGAGGTAGAGAGGGGGCGTGGCGGCCATCCACACCGCCCTGGTCGCTGCTGCCTCTGTGTCGTGCATCTGGCGAACCCTCCACGATGGATACACTACAAAAAAAATACACTTCCATGATGATACATGTTTGTCACATTAGGTCACGTTTTCTGTCATGCATGTACATCCATGACGATTTTATGACAGAATCAAGATAGTCATACCTGTGCTGTTGTAGAAGTGTTCCATGACATTACTGAAATTATCATCACGGAAGTGTCCACTTCCATGACGACAAATCGCGCGTCATAGAAGTGCTTTCGTCAAGGGTGCCGACACGTGGCACCACCATAACGGGTCGCTGTTAAGCTATCGGGTTCCGGTTTGGATCTGATAACCCGTTAACAGCCCGGACCAATGGGGATTTTCGACATGTAAAATCATCATTGGCTGGAGGAAACACATGTCGGCTCACCGTTGGGACAGATGTCATCCACTCATTGGACCGAAGGCGCCTATGATTCATTGACACCTGGCACAGCCCAACAGAGGCCCATTCTAGTGAAAAGTCCGGCCCGTTTGACTTGGTCAAAAGGTAGCGGGCCGGCCCACGGAAAGCATGTTAACAACTTGTTCGCATATAGCCCATTTACAGCCCGCTAACTCACGGCCTACCGGAATTTGGCCCAGTAGCGTCATCTGGGCCGTCCAATATGATACTAGCCCGTTGTAACTTCTGGCCCATGTATAACCCATGACGTCTTTCCACCCATAGGAGGCCCTTTGTAACTCTGGGCCCATTAAAGGCCCGAGATGAAACTGGCCCATAATGAACAATGTATCGCTTTATAACCATTAACGACTCATTATTCCGTCGGCCGTTTCCAGCTCGTGTTAACTTCCAGCCTTCTAAGGGCCCATTTATTCTTGGGCTCATTTCTAGAATTCGGTTAGTTACAGTCCGTTACTGGCGTGTTCTGTTTGTGGGCCAAATTCAGCCTGTGGTTACATTCGGCCCGTTTGTGGTGCGTTAACCCGTTGGGTTGTTTTCATAGCATTATCAAATATGGCATATTAACGGCCTGTTATGCTCCACGAATAGTACGTCCATGTTTGGCGAAATGATTATACGCCCCGTAGAAGGCCCATGGATCCTACGGCCTGTAGAAGGCCAATGGATCCTACGGCCCGTAGAACACCCTTGGATCATATGGCCCGTAGAAGGCCCATGGATCCTACGGCCCATAGAAGGCCCATGGATCCTACGGCCCGTGGAAGGCCCATGGATCCTATGGCCCGTAGAAGGCCCATGGATCCTACGGCCCACAGGAGGCCCATGGTTACAACAACCCGTGTGTTGCCATGGTTATTGTGGCCTAGTTACCAAAAATAGGTTATTGTGGCACCTAGAAAAACGTGAAAAAAGAACTGCAGTGACTACAAGCAAAAACTAAACAAGACAATAAGGAAATAAATAAGCAAGCAACTAACGCTAGGCTATTACTGCTATTACACATATTACATCCACTAGGCATCAAAGTCTGCCACCAGTGCAAATATAGGGAAGAAAGTAGCATATTACATACACTCGCCGTATAAATTGGCCACCAGTGCAAATAAACGCGGCAGCAAAACAAGTCCATAGCTAAAACAACTTCAGAAGAGCTCAAGAAACGTTATCCTGGGTATCCACCATGCTGGCAATAAGCTTAGCAAGCTTATTAGCTTTGTAATGTTTGGCACTAAAATCCTCCAACGCTTGTTGTTGCACCAAAAAGTATGCATCTGAATGCTCCAGGGACTTCCACAGTCCTTTCACTTCTTGTCGCGGCACAGATGATCGATGTCTTTCAGCTTGTAGCTGAGAATCAAGAAACCGAACTGATTCGCATAAAGGAGTTTGAATAGCTTGTGCCGATGGTAGTGGCGATGCTTTCGAACACTAAACCAAGACAGGACTTTGGGGTTCTCTCACTGTCTTCAAGATAGTTTTCCTTAGCTATTTTATTAGCTTTGTTGGAGACCAACAAGGATGTCTCACTATCCTGAAACTTATCTACATTACGTCCTTTACCATTGCTTAATAAGGCACTCTTCCCCAATATTCTGTCGGATTCTAAAAGAAGAAACAAGCCGACACATAACATGTTTATGATGTACTAGTATATGAAACTCATTTCGGTGAACCAGTTCATTCATAAGGTAGACAAGATTAAACTGCCAAGTCTTCTATTGCCAATTAGTACATTATAAAAGCATCAAACAAACATATATCTATGTCCTATGGTCACTACATTGTCTTGCAAAATAGAGACACGGTTCAAATCATATCAGTTCAAGAGAAAGCATCACTAAAAGAATACAAAGTGTGGGAAACTACACGACACAACAAGATTTCAGATGGGTACCATGGGTCTATATGTACAACAACACTATTGGCTCTATTGTGATGCTAGTAATGTGCATGATATGAGAAGTCAACTGTATACACAAATGAAATTGAAATCAACATAGCTATTTATAAGAGCAAACAAGTTAAAGAAACACGTAAACATACCTGTTGTGCCATTGGAGTTTCAATTGGATCCTTCAATTTAAAAATAAGTTTGTATGAGTAAATACAGTGATACAAGAGAAAAGTAGTATGCATGATAGCAATGGAATCTTAAATGAGAACAATTGTTCTTCAGGTTTAAGCACTTGTTCAACATGAACAGAGTATAGTAAGACGCAAGCATATAGTACTTAAAAAAATGAGCTCATAGACCTTACCACATTCTTGGTTCGGGACCAGTACAGAAAAAGGCGTTCCCAGTCATCGTCCAGTAAATGTGTCTCAGGAGAACGTAAGGGAATTTGATGAGTTTCTTTGCCCGTGAAGTACGTTTTCTTCAGGTAATTCCGACACTGCCACCAAGCATTCTTGAAGATAGCAGAGGTATTAGCACAGGTTACCTCATCCTGAGTTTCCAAATCGGTCTTTCTCTAGAGAAAAATGGGAAAAATTTGTTGTATTATAACCATCATGAAGGTAGAATGTATGGGAAAAAGCAAAGTAATTGCCATGAATAAAATTACTTACACATAACTCCTGGACAAACACCTGCAACTGGCATTTTCCTTCATCTTCAATATAATATTTCCATGATGGGAAGATATGGACATATGATTTAATAACATCAAATGCGATAGATGCTAAACTACGACTGGTTGGTTGTGCTTCCTCCAGAGGAATAGGTGTACTAACTGGTGGAGTTGGGGTTCGCCATGGTAGTACTGGCGCTTTGGGCACTGGAGCTGCCTTACTAACTGCTCTTGTTTGGGAGCTCTATGGTGGAGATGGTCTTTGTGTCAACAGAGGCTGGGTTACTCTCTGCTGGGGTTGGGGTTAGATTGGGTGAAGCTGGTTCTCTGTCCATCGCAGTAGGGGTACAATATGTGAGAGTCTGGGTTATATGTGGTAGGGCTGGTTCTCGTGCATGTACAACCAGGGTCCTATCTCCACCAAGAGGTAGCACTGTTTTATTTGAAGACCATGTTTTTACTCTGCTAGATACTGCCATCACCCACTCCAATTCAAATGGCTGATAAATAGGAAACATAGTTGAATGTACAGATATTGTATGAGAGACAGATGCAATAGATAGTGTGGAAAAAAGAGGGCATAAAATAGTTGTGTCGGTGTACTAGAATAGGGGTACCCTAGTATCCCGTGCTACGTGCCTGCAGACGATTCTGACACCCATGGCGGGGTTTGCCTCGTCGCCGCCAAGACCCTCCGTGGCTCCTTTGGAGCCATTCAAGAACAAAGTATTTTGATTAGTAAGACAAGGTCCCGACAAGAGGAGCTTGTCGGGAAGGCCACTCAAGGCACGCAGAAGACAAGGCCCCGGCAAGAGGAGCTTGCAGGAAGGCTCAGGCGCGACAAGCCTCCGGCGCGACAAGATTCAGCTGCGGCAAAGGCGCTTGCTGCGGCATGCAACCTCTCTCCGTCTCGCTCCAGCTCATCCAGCGACGTGTCGCCATGGGGCCGTTCCATGGGCGCGTGTCGAGAGGCTGTGCAGCCAGCGGAGAGCAGCGATAAGCGGCGCTGACAGGCTTGCCATCGTGGCGAGCGGAGGCACACCTGACGGTCTCTGTTGCACTGTTTGGGCGACACTGACGGGCATTTATTGCTTTTGTCCCTTGCCGTCAGAGTTAGGTATTTTGCACTGTACACTGTTCGAGTAGGTGTACCAACCCCTCTTTTTACATTTGTACCCCCGCCTATGTTGCCACCTGTCGGAGACCCCTTGAGCATATAAAAGGAGGCCCATGCGCAATGTAGAAGGGGTTCGGCTGGTTCGGTTGATTCGACTCACTCGAGACCAGATACACCCACGCTAGGTTTTGTAGCTTGCATTGCTCCCTAGCAAGAACACAATATATCAAACAAGCAGCAGTAGGAGTTTTATCTCTCCGGAGAGCTCCGAAGCTGGGTAAACTGCTCGTGTGCCTCGCCTCGATCCGCTCTTCGTGCGATCTCCGCCCCCCTCCGAACCACAAGGGGCCTGCTCCGCCGGCCCCATAGGTGTCCGTGGGTACGATCAGCCTCCCCAACATCTTTGGCGCTCCAGGGAGAAGGCCCAGGAAGGTGCTGGGGGAGCGAGCAAGAAACGTCCCGGCCGGGGAGGACGCCGCGGCAAGGCCAAGCAGCGGCAAGGAGATCGACCTCCCCGCGGCCGCGACAAAGATGAAGATGATGACGGCAGCGAAGATATGGAAGGCGGCGACGCCGATGAGCAGGAGTTTCAGAAAGCCACAGAGGTTCTCTGCGTTGACGGAGGTGCTTCCCTGCATACCTCCCACCGCCAACTCAAGCAATGGATGCGGGAGGTCAATGCAGCGGAACCATCCGTAGAGTCACGCAGGCCTCTGAAGTGGTCAAGACGCCTATCATTTTTGATATTGAGGACCACCACGATCGCATAACCGCGGTCGGGTGCTTGCCGATGTTGGTCTCACCAACCATCCGCAACCTCAAGGTCACAAAATGTTAGTTAATGGCGGGGCGGCTTGAATCTGATCTCCTCCGCGGTGCTCGAAGCTTCAAATCTCCGGCGGTGAGCTCGAAGAGACCGGCACTTTCCAAGGAATCAATCCCGGAAGGAGCAAGCCGAAGGGGAAGATTACGTTGCTGGTGACATTTGGCAGCGAGCTGAACTTTAGGACTGAGAGGGTCACATTCGACATTGCCGATTTCCCATTGCCTTACAATGGGATACTTGGCCGTCCGGCACTCGCCAAGTTCATGGCAGCCTCTCACCTCGCCTACAACCTACTCAAGATGCCGAGTCCGATAAGCGTCATCTCCGTCCATGGCGACAAGAAGGATGCCCTTATCTCGTGTGCCGACAAGATCTACCGGGATGCGACAGCGCGGACGGACTGCCCAACACTTGCGGCTGAAGCTCCTGCGAAGAAGAAGCGAAGTCCAAGTCCAGCAAAGGCTCGATGCTCACTCCGGCAAGCGCACCTCTTGGTGCTGCGCTACCGTCGAGGGCGCACCATCGAGCTCCACCGGCAAGTGCAAGAAGATGGTGGCTCCGCCAAAGACCAAGAAGGTGCCCGCCAAGGAGGGCGGCACAGGTGGTACCTTCACCATCGGTGCCTCTCTCGACCCTAAATAGGAAAGGCGCTCGTTGCTTTCTGCGAGCGACGTCGGCGTGTTTGCATGGCAACTGTCGACATCCCGGTGTTCCCAGGAAAGTGATTGAGCACCGCCTGGCCGTTTGTCCTCATGCGCGGCCCGTCAAGCAGAAAGTCAGGAATTAAGCGGTGGAGCGCCAAGAATTCATAGCCGAAGAGATCAAGAAACTGGAAGCAGCAGGCCTCGTCAGAGGAGTGCTCCATCCTACGTGGTTGGCCAATCCTGTTGTCGTGCGCAAAGCAAATGGAAAATGGAGACTTTATATTGACTTCACGAATGTTAATAAAGCTTGTCCCAAAGATCCATTTCCCTTGCCGCGCATTGACCAGATTGTTGACTCCACGGCTAGGTGTGATTTGCTTTCGTTTCTTGATGCATACTCAGGATATCATCAGATCTTCATGGCTGAAGAAGATGAAGAGAAGACCGCATTTATTACACCATGTGGCACATCTTGTTTTCATTGAATGCCTTTCGGTTTGAAGAATGCTGGTTCAACATTTGCAAGAGTAGTCCATGGCGGCTTTTGAGCCGCAAATGCATAGAAATGTAGAAGCCTACATGGATGACATAGTGGTCAAAAGCAAGGACAAAGCAACTACGGTTCAAGATTTGGACGAGACCTTTGCAAATCTGCGCAAGATCAACCTCAAGCTCAACCCGAGAAGTGCGTGTTTGGAGTCCCTTCCGGCAAGCTTCTCGGGTTCTTCGTGTCTCAACGGCGATTGAAGCTAATCCCGACAAGATCAAGGCCATTGAGCAGATTGAAGCACCAAAGCACGTCAAGGATGTACGAAGACTTGCGGTTGCGTGGCTCCTCTCGGCAGGTTTATTTCTAGGTTCTGCTGAGCGCGCCTCGCCATTTTCAAGATTTTGAAAAAAGCAGGTCGATAAAATGGACTCGAAGCGGAGGCTGCGCTGCAGGACTTGAAGAGATACCTGTCCTCCACTCCAACACTTGTCGCACCTAAGCCACAAGAGAAGTTGCTGCTATATATAGCGGCAACCAATCAAGTGGTTAGTGCTGCGTTAGTAGCGGAGAGGGAGGCGGATGTGAGCCGGCAACCACGGCAAACACATCCGGCGACAAGCGGGGGCTTCACGACAAGCTCTGGTCCCGACAAGGACGAGTCCACGAAGACACATGAGCAGATGCGAGAAAAGGATGGTGCAGCGCCCGGTCTACTTTGTTAGTTCCCTCCTGCGGGGGCTAGGTCAAGGTACTACGGTGTGCGAAATTGCTTTTCGGCCTCCTCATGGCCTCGAGAAAGCTGCGCCATTACTTCCAAGCACATGAGATCACAGTTGTCACTCGCTTTCGCTGAAGAGGATCTTGCAGAATCCGAGCGGCAGGCAGGATTCTCGAGTGGGCCTTTGGAGCTGTCAAGCTTTGGTCTCAAGTTTGAAAGCACATCAACTATCCAAAGCGAGCATTGGCGAATTCATAGCAGTAATGGGCGCCAACGCCGGATGAAGAGATTAGGAGGCGAGCATCCCGTCAAGGAAGCGAGCAAAGAGTGGCTGATGTACTTTGATGGTGCCTTCGCTGCAAAGGCGCCCGGTCTTGCGGCGTGCGCTTATCGCACCCACCGGAGAGCACCTCAAGTCGTAGTCCGGATGCACTTTCCCAAGGAGCAAGCGACAAACAATACTGCAGAGTATGAAGGTTTGCTTGCGGTCTCGGGATCGCATGATGGACCTTGGGATCAAAAAGCTTATTGTGAGGGGTGACTCGCAACTTGTCGTCCGCCAAGTGAACAAAGATTATCAGAGTCCGTTGATGGAAGCCTACGTCGATGAAGTGAGGAAGCTAGAAGAGCACTTTGACGTCCTGCAAATGGAACATGTTCCAAGAGCTCAGAATGATATTGCTGACGACCTGTCAAAGTGCGCCGCACTTAAGTTGCGTGTGGAACCAGGGATTTTCGTGCTCAAGCTGACTCAACCAACCGTAACACCATCAACTGGACAAAGCAAGAAGAGGAAGTTGACCTCTAGTGACTACTTTCCGACAGAGCTTCCCGAAGCCGTCGTTGCAAAGGTCCCCAAGCTCAACACCAACAGTCTTTGAGGGCGATGCTGCTCCGGCGGACCCCAAGGTTTGTTTCGTTGAAGCGAGCGCTCCCGACAAGTCTTGCTCCGGCAAGCTTGTCGGGAGCATCAACTCCGGCAGAGCCGCGGGTTCTTGCCGTAGAAGCTGATGTTCCGCAGCAGCGGATGTGCCTTTAGTCCTTGTTGTCGAGCCAAGCTCCGGCATGGGCGCAGCAGATTGTCCATTTCCTTGAGACGGTGAACTTCCGAAGAGCAAGAAGAAGCGGAAAGAGTAGCCCGGCAGTCAAGTATGTACCAGTTTGTCGACAGCATCTTTATGCAGAAGAAGACTCAACGGTGTGAAATTGAAGTGTATTCCTAGGGAAGATGGACAGAAGCTGTTGGCAGAGATACACGGAGGCAAATGTGGTCACCACATTGGCGCAAGAGCACTTGCCGACAAGGCTTTCCGGCAAGGTTTCTTCTGGCCGATAGTCCTCCAGGATGCAGCTGCACAAGTAACCAAGTGTGAACCGTGCCAGTTCCATTCCAAACAGATACACCAGCCAGCTCAAGCTCTGCAGACGATCCCTTTATCCTGGCCATTTTTGGTCTGGGGGCTCGACATCCTCGGCCCCTTCCCCGAGCTGTCGGGGCTTTGAGTACTTATGCGTCGCCATCGACAAGTTCACAAAGTGGCGGAAGTGGAAGCGATGAGGAAGGTGGCGGCACGGTCGGCGATCAAGTTCTTGAGTTGATTGTTTGCCGTTTCAGAATCCCTAACAGGATCATCACCGACAACGGCACACAATTTACGAGTCGCACCTTCATGCAGTACGTCCAAGACCTTGGCGCCAAGGTCTGCTTTGCTTCTGTTGCTCATCCGAGAAGCAACGGTCAAGCAGAGAGGGCAAATGCTGAAGTGCTGCGCGGGCTCAAGACCAGAACTTTCGACAGGCTGCACAAGTGCGGAAGAAACTGGATCGAGGAGCTGCCGGTGGTTCTTTGGTCGATCGAGCAGCGCCAAATCGAGCCACCGGCCGGACACCTTTGCTCTAGTCTATGGAGCAGAGGCAGTTCTCCCAGCGGAACTTCGTATCTGGATCGCCTCGAGTGCTCGCTTATGATGAGCTTGAGCAAGAGCAGCTGCGACAAGATGACGCTGCTCCTTGAGGAAGATTGTCTTCAGCCGCTATCACGAGCTGCTCGCTACCAACAAGCTTTGCGTCGCTACCATAGCCGCAGAGTTAATGCCGAAGTCTCGAGGAAAGGCGACCTTGTTCTTCGGTAGCGTTCAGTCCGCCAAGAATTCAAACAAGTTGGCCTTGAAGTGGGAAGGCCCTTATCGGTGAAATGAGTCACTAGGCACTGGCTGTCATGCCTTGAGACCGAAGATGGCATTCCGGTGAGCAACTCCTGGAACATTGAGCATCTTCGTAAGTTTTACCCATAGAAGCGGTTGCGGAACCCGTTCGGCAACCACCTTTAATACAAGTCTTCTTTGCTGTTGCATGTAATCCTTTGTACAAAGCCGGGCGAGACCCGATGCATCAGTAAAGCTCATGTGTTGCGCACAACTTGTCAAATTCATGCTTTCATCATTTTATTGCATATTATGGCTAACACTTTGTGCAGCAACCACACCCGGTAAGCAGAATCGAGCCACTGGGCTCCATAACATTATTTCCTCTTCTTTCTCTTTTCTCAAAGAAAGGAAAGCTCCCTCGTGCACAAGTTAACCAAGGGGGGAGGAGGAGATAATACTATGGACCAGGCGCCGCTCGAGGAAGTTTCACCTCATCGGGAAGCAAGAGACAGAAAAGCTAAGTTGCCAAAGTTTGAGCAATCAATTTTTAAATTTTCAAGTTATCTTCCTCAAACGATAGTACTTTGTATGGAAAACCTGTGCGCAGAGGAACCAACTCGCCGGCTAGTCACGCACTTACTTTGTTTCGAGTCCGCTCAACAACTTAAGTGAGCTGCGGCTAGTCGCGACAAGGTTGCTTGTCGGAGGCGACACTGCCCGGCCAGGCTGCTTGACGTTCACTTTTCGGCGCTTCATGACAAAAGTGCCCGCACCGACAAGTCCTCCAAATGCGTAAGGCAGAAACGTACAAAGGAAGGAATCAAGTAGAGGAAATAACGTTGCATTGATCGCCTAAGATAGAGTATATTACAGAATAACTTGTCGCTGATCTAACCAAGTTTTCTAAACGTGATCAGCAGCGACAAAGGGAAAGATAAGGTTGGCGGCCTAGTCTACGCGGTCGCCCTCAATCCGCTTGATCTTGTTCACCTTGTCCACAATGGGTGCGACAAGGGCTTTGAGCTCCTCCATGTTGGCATCGGGCGGCAGGGATCTGAGGATGCCGTTAAGGTTGAGGCCCGGATTGCGGAAGGCCACCTTGATCAACACCTTCTCGAGGGCTCCTGCACAGACCTGGCGTGATTCCTCGGCCAACTGCTTCGGGACCTCTTCTCGGAGTCGCTGGAGACCCGTCACCACGCCTTTGAAGAATAAGTTGAGCTTGGCGCTGGGTTGGAGATGCTCGTCGGAGGAGTATGAAAGGTCCGCCATCCCCAGCTCCATCAGCTCGTTGTGGATGTCGGCGGCAGTGTCCACGAGACCTTCAGTCCAATGCTCCATGCTCTCCATCAAGGTGTTCTGGATGGAGGCAGCATTCGCCAGCAGCTCCTCCTTGGCCTTGATCGCCTCCAACAAGCCCACCTCCCGCTCTCTGGCGCCATCCAACGTCTGCGTCAGAGTGGTGGCTTCAGCTCAAGATCCTCCTTGGAATCCTTGGCGGCTTTGAGCTCCTTGGCCCTATCAGCCGAGGCGGCTCTGCAGCTCGCCAAGGGTGTAAGCGTCCTTCTCGGCTCACGCTTGAGCACGGCAAGCTCTTCGCCGCTCTTCTTGAGGGTGGCCTCGGCTGTGCCACCTTCGCCTTGACTCTTCCTTGGCGGCCTCGGCGGCTGCGGCAGCGTCGCCGCTTCCTTGGCGCCCGCCAAGTGATTCCTCGCAGCAGCAAGGTCTTCTTCGTGGCTGTCCAGGTTGACCTTCCGCTGCGCCAGCTCGCTTTCCTGCGCGGCGAGCTTCTCGGCAGCCAGCCGCTGCTCCTCCTCGGCCGCGGCCTTCTCAAGGATGAAGGCCGTGCGCTCCTCTGCAAGATATCCCCGCGCTTCTGCTATGTCGCGGAGGGTTTCTTTGTTGGCGCTCCGGAGCTCCTCTGCGCGCTTCTCCATGTCCGCTCCCGCCCTCGCGACAAGGGCTTCCCGGGTCTCCAACTTGGCCTGCCGGGTGCGGTAGACAGCGGCAGCTTCTTCAGCTGCTCCTCCTCGAACTTCGCCCTTCTGCTGCTTGGCGCATCCACCAGCGTCGAGGCCAGCGGAGGCGAGTAGCTTCGCCGTCGAAGGTCTCCCCTTCGACCCGGCGCCTGAGCTTCGGTTCCCGGGAGCTTGATGAAGACGCCTTCGCCCGGCCTTGGTAGGCGCCGGCTGGGGCTCCTCGAACTGGCCTTGCAGCGGGGGAGTCGGCTGTCGGTGTAGTGCTTGTCGCTCCTGCGGCCTTGGGGCCGTCAGTACGATCGCCCGACCCCTCGCCAGCCGCTGCGTCGGCAGCCTCGGTGGTCTCCTCAGCAATAGGCTCGTCGGCAACGGCCTCTTCCTCCACGATGACGACCTCCTCTTCCTCGACGGTGGCCTCGTCGGTGTTGCCGCGCGTTTCCTCCTCGCCGGCGGCCTCGACCTCCATCGGCTCTGCGTCAGACGAAGAAAGAGCAGTCAAGCAATTGTTCAAACAGAGAAACAAAAGAAAGCAAGCCCAAGGGAAATTTGCGTGTAAGGGAGTTACCAGCAATGGGATCCACAGCCACGGCCTCGACCACTGGAGGGTCACTGGCGCTGTCCCTTGCGGGGGTAGCCTCCCTTGCCGGAGTGGCCTCCCTTGCCGGAGTGGCCTCCCTTGTCGGAGGGCGTTCCCTTGCCGGGGAATTCTCCCTTGGCGGCGTAGTGGCAGCGGGCAGGATCTCGGAGGCGGCTTCCGAGCCCTCCTGATGAGGCTGCTCTGCTCCTACACAAGCAAACAATCAGATATCAACGCAGAAGGGGCACCCCTACACACCCAATAGTAAGAAGAAAACTGCGCACTTACTCGGGGCTGTGATGGGGGCTGCTTTCGGAAGGAAGGGTTGCGGGTCCGGCAAGGGAGTCTCGGACGCGTCCCCCGTCGCCACGGGAGAATCGTCCTCAACGACGACCGTCGGGATCTTGGCCCTCTTCACCGCTCTCTGGGCCAGCGTCCTGAAAAGCAAAAGAGTCCAGAACAAAGCAAATCAGATTCAAGATGAAGCAATAAAATTGAAGAAATACAAGCACAATCTCGAGAAGCTTACTCTTCGCCTTCCTCCTCGGAGCTGAGCGCGGAGAAGTCAAACTCCGGCTCGCCTCCGGTGCGACGAGGCGGGCGTGGGCTCTCTGGCCGCTTAAGCGGGCGTCGGCGGTGGCACGAGAAGATTCCGCCCGATTGCCAGCTGCGGTGTGGGCGCTCCTTGCAACCTCGCTTGCAGCGGTGGGCGTCGCAGCCGCTGCTGCTGCTGGCTGGTCTGTCGCCCGGCTCGTCTCCGGCCTTGCGGAGCGCCTCTTCGGCGGGCAGGGGCTCACTGGCGGCAAGTCACTTGGCGGTGGGGAAGAAGCGCCCTCGGCGGGTCCACTCGACCCGGCCTCGGGCTCGACAAGCTCGTCCTCGCCGGCGACCTCCCCTCGCTCGGCAAGGCTTGCCGCCTTCGCCGCGTCCACCTACTCCACGGTGAACCCGAAGGCTCTAGCGGCAGCGGCTGCTGCCGCCTCCTCCACCCTGGTGGCAATCCGCGCCATCGCCTGGAAGGTGGTGTCGCGGGTGAGCCCTACGCTTTCGTCGGGCGGATCGGCACTTCTTGCAAATCATCGAAGAATTGCTGCACGACCTCGTCGGGGGGCTCCTGCCAGGTTAGGACGATCCCGTGGGAGTTGCACAGTGGCATCATGGCGCGGATGCGGTCGAGCGCCGAGTTGTTGCACAATGGGACGACCCCCCGCGGCAACCTAAACCACTCGGGGTGGTCGGGGTCGTTCTTGACCAGCTCGGCGATGTCGAGTCCAGCTCCAAGGCGGTGAAGTTCCAGTTCAAGCCAGGCGCAGCCTCATAATGTCTGTCGCATTTTGGAACTCCCAGGCAGGCCTCCTCCTTTCCTGCAAGGGAAGCGATCTGGCGACGAAGAAATCTGCGCCAACTGCTCCTCTGATTAACCCGGCAAGCTTTGGCGCAGAATTGGTCACGGCTATCTTCAACCGCATCCTCTGGCGCCAAGTTACTCCAATCCCTGCCACGCACTATTGGGGTTTGGCGCCTGCGGTGAAAGGGCTGCGGGTTCTCCTCTACGACCCAGCACCAGTTGGCCCTCCACTCCTCCCACTTGTTGCGGAACTCTCCCTCTAGGTAGGCCTCTTTCTTGCCGATCCTAGAGACCCAGGCTATCCCTCCTACAAGTGGCTCTCCTCTCGACGCTGGGAACAAAGAAATGGCGGAAGAGTGCCATGTTCGGTGGACTCCGACAAAGTTTTCGCACAAATCTTGTGAAAACTGCCATGGTCAAGATGGCGTTGGGGTGAAATCAAGGAGGCGGAGGCTAAAGGTGTTCATGATGTCGCAAAAAGAACTTCCGGAAAAGGCGGGCAAAGCCCATAATAGAAAAAAGGCGAAAAAGGGGTACCCTGTTGGGGCCAAATCAGCGGCGGAGGCGGGAGTACCCTCGTCTTGCGCGAATCTTGCCGCAGCGTCTCCGTCGACCGGAAGAGGTAGAAAGGCGTCCACAGCTCCCTTGCGCCCGAGCTGCGGGGAAGATGGCCCGCTCCTTGCGCAGCGCCCATGAGCTTGCGCCTCGGCTGACTTGACGCCCTTCTCCTTGTCGGCTTTCGGAGCCATGGCGAGGGGGGCGGAGGAGGCCGACGGCGGTGAGCGTGCTTGTGGCGAAAGGGGGGCAGGGCGCTGCTCTCTTCGCACCGGGGAAGAAGAGGGGAGCTGCGGTGGTTTTCTTGACAAGACAGCAATGGAAGGAGTGGGCGGCCTGCCTCTGTTTCCTCCGCTTATAAAGAGGGGGAGGGGGCGGACGTTCCGCTTATACTAATAAAGAACCCCCACGACCGCACCCACGATCTTCGCCTGCGGCGCCATGTTCGGTGCGTGCCGTTAGTGGGGATCGTGGTGGGTCCGGGGCGAGTTGCGACGTGATCGAGGCCGCGTGTGTCCGTGCACAGTTTTGGGCCTGGCCCGACAAGCGCTCGGCACCATGTACGGCCCAGGCCCGGGGGCTCCTGTCGGTGTACTCCCGTACTCGTGCAAGGACAGTTGCAGCACCCCGCGGCAGGGTTTGCCTCGTCGCCGCCAAGACCCTCCGTGGCTCCTTTGGAGCCATTCAAGAACAAAGTATTTTGATTAAGAAGACAAGGTCCCGACAAGAGGAGCTTGTCGGGAAGGCCACGAAAGGCACGCAGAAGACAAGGCCCGGCAAGAGGAGCTTGCGGGAAGGCTCGAGCGCGACAAGCCTCCGGGCGCGACAAGAGATTCAGCTGCGGCAAAGGCGCTTGCTGACATGCAACCTCTCTCCATCTCCGCTCCAGCTCATCCAGCGGCGTGTCGCCATGGGGCCGTTCCATGGGCGCGTGTCGAGAGGCTGTGCAGCCAGCGGAGAGCAGCGATAAGCGGCGACAGGCTTGCCATCGTGGCGGCGGAGGCACACCGACGGTCTCTGTTGCCTTTGTTTGGGCGACAACGGCGGGCATTTATTGCTTTTGTCCCTTGCCGTCAGAGTTAGGTATTTCGCACTGTACACTGTTCGAGTAGGTGTACCAACCCCTGTTTTTACATTTGTACCCCCGCCTATGTTACCACCTGTCGGAGACCCCTTGAGCATATAAAAGGAGGCCCATGCGCAACGTAGAAGGGGTTCGGCTAGTTCGGTTCATTCGACTCACTTGAGACCAGATACACCCACGCTAGGTTTTGTAGCTTGCATTGCTCCCTAGCAAGAACACAATATATCAAACAAACAGCAGTAGGAGTTTTATCTCTCCGGAGAGCTCCGAAGCTGGGTAAACTGCTCGTGTGCCTCGCCTCGATCCGCTCTTCGTGCGATCTCCGCCCCCCTCCGAACCACAAGGGGCCTGCTCCGCCGGCCCCATAGGTGTCCGTGGGTACGATCAGCCTCCCATATATGATGACATGTATATTGTTTAACTAAAACGGATAGCTTGACATAATTTCACATATATGATGTCTATCTAAACTGGATAGCATAGCATAACATAATTCAAAGATATGATGACTAACTAAACAGGATCGCATGCCATAATTCACATACATGTTATCTAAGTAATCAGGATCGCATGATTTAATTCACATATGTGATTTATATGCTAAGCAGAGGGCATTCACATATATGATGTCTCATCTAAGAACATGGTGTTGAATATTGTGTATATGATGTCTAAACTATGTAATGCAAGACACAATATGCATGATATGAGCAGTATAGCTGTGCCAAGTCAGAGCATACACCTCGGTGGGGGAATAGGACTGGTCATCTGTCTCTGAATCCATCTCTGAGGAGCTATCGGGACCCAACAAGAGATCTGCTTCGACATGCAGCACTGTCTGCTCTGAAGGCCTTATTTTCACTCCAAATTTTTCCATCACCTACTCAAATGGCTGATTCACAGGAAGAGTAGTTTAATTTAAAAAAATTGTCGACAAATAGAAATGTAATGAAGAAAAGGATGGGCAAGATATCATTCGAATATATGATGCCTAGTTAAACAGGATGGCATTGCACATTTCACATATATTATGGTTGTCTAAAAGATACGAGACCGCATAATTCCCATATATGATATAGAAACTAAACATGTGGCATTACAAAACATGTCTAAACTAAGCAGATGACATATATGATGTCGAAAGTAGGCATTGCAAGGCAACATATGCATGATATGACTAACATCATCATGCCATGTTAAAGAAAACATCTTAGGGGTAAATAGGAGTGGTCAGCTGCGTCTGAATCCACCTCAGAACAGATATCTTCCTCTGAATTACAATCTGGAGAGGGAGGAGAGGGTTTTCTATTGAACCCACCATGGAGCGATGTCTGCATGACATTGTATTTCCGCGCAAAACTCTTCTCTTTTTCTCTACATGTTCAGCATGACTATGTAAAATATCTGACATGCATACAAAAAAAATTGTGAGATTATGTAAGGAGAGAGCATGCAGAAGTCTAGAGTGATGGTAACAACTAGTGCATGGATCCAAAAATAATGATAGCAGACTGATGATTTCTTTAATTTAATAAAAAGGCAGATGATTATTGCTTTACTATTTGTTTCCCACCCAAGATTAACAACATAGGTGAACCAGATATTAGACAGAGATACTATTCATTGCTGCCTCGATATGTGCCCCACAACTAATTTAGAACTCAAGTTTTAACATTAATTTGGACCTGACTTGGAGTCTAAGAGGTGAACAGGACGATAAAGTAGCAGGTAATATTAAGCAATGCATAACATAAGAAGAAACAAAAGAGTGCGACCTCTATTGTGGACCCGTGTACTCCTCAAGTTCATCTACTGAGTCGATGATGGTGATGCCATTGAGGTGAGTGCCAGCGGCAGGGAAGGAGATCTGAGGCGGCGAAAGATGGTCGGGAGTCGTGATGTCTGGTTTGGTTGATGCTTCTGTCGATGGAGCAGCTCAGGTGAGGTGGACGACGTCGCGGCAAGAGCAGGACAAACCACACAAAGTTTTCTTCGATACCTACCTGTAACTGAAGTAATTATGTAAGGGCTCCTTTGGCTTGCATGATTCTAAAAATGCAGGGATAGGAAAAACACCGGAATATGATAGGAATGCATAGGGGAAAACAACATTTGTAAACACATGATTTCTGTCAACTTGGGTGTTTGGTTCACATGAATTGGAAGAGCAGAGGAATGCAAAGAAACATGGCCAAATTAAAGTGAAATCATATAGTACAAGACAAACATCATTAATCTCAAGTGGGATTCTATTAGCATCTCCAATAGATGATGTAAAATACATTACCAAAAAGTGATAGATGTAAATTTTACATCACCAAAAAACGCTTGGCTACAACAGATGAGGTAAAAACTGTTGCCTCTGAACTTAGCTATCGAAACTGAAATTTACTGTGGAATCTGAATGTTACTGTCGAAACTGAATGCAATGGTAGCAGAGAGGCACTTCACATGTAGTTTAGGGAGGGCCTGCAGTTAATCTTCAACCTGCAGCCCCCTGAGCCGCCCGCCACCACTGGCAGAACCGCCGGCCACTACCGCCGCCGGCCGGCGGCGCTCCCGCGCCGCCTCGCCGCCTTGAAACTACTCCCCACCGCTGGTCCGCCGCCGCCCCAGCCAGCCTTCTAGCCCCCCTCTCGCGCCAAGCTTTTTCTCCGGCGATCCCCACGCCACCGCCCAACCACGGCGCCCCCACCCACCGACGGTGACCACCGCCCCCACCCTGAACCCTAAGATAGATAGTGGGGGACCTCTCCAGCAAGCCCCCTCCCTGTTGCGGGTGGTTCTTCCTTAACTCCAGTGATCCCCCCACCCCCTGAAAATCGACTGACCCAAAAGTCGATTCTGTCGACTAAAGTGTAGCTAAATCGGAGCAGAGCAGCAGCACGAGCAATGGGGAGAGCAGCAGCAGCAGCGCGAGCGAGCGAGGGAGAGCCAGAGCACCAGCAGCAGCGCGAGCGAGTGAGATAGAGCTGGAGTAGCAGCAGCAGCGCGATCGAGCGAGGGCCCGAGCAGCAGCAGCAACGTGAGCGAGCGAGAAAGAGCCAGAGCAGCAGCAGCAGATCCGGCTGGTATGGACACTGCCGATGAAGGGGCCTTGCACTGGGGGAGAGCCGTCGTGGAGATGTCACCCGTGGCACCGGCTTCGAGGTAGCCGCGCCATGGGGGTGCGGGATGGAGCACCGTCGGTGCCAGGACGTCGAGTTAAGGAGAAGGTGTGATGCGATGTGTGTACAACATCTTTGGTGACGCCGAGTAGGCCTTGGCTTCGTCTGAGGAGTCGGTGAGGATGCTGCGGTTTTGGTGGAGCAGGTTAAGGCAGCGTTGTGGGGATGGTGTAGCCATGATAGACGAGGCAATCGTCGGAGCAGCTCCTTGGTGGTGGAGGACGGGGCGGCTGAACCGGCGGGACGATGAGATGGACGACGGATCCTCATCTGGGGAGGTGGATGAGGGACGTCGAGCTGTTGCGGTGGACAATGTTGTTGGGAAGAGGCTCTGGCTAGGCAGCGGTGAGGTGGCGGACGGAGGAGGGTGGGGTTTCGCCGCTGGAGCAGAGAGGTTCTGGCGGCCTGAGATTTCGAATGGCGAAAAGGAGGCGATGGGAGGGGGGAACCATGACATAGGGACGCGCTTGTCCACAATGTAGGGTGTGTTACAAAAGTAACCCCACCGATTTGAACTAGCGGCCCTTTCGGCTTAGGGTTAGAAGGGGGATTTCGCATGTCGGGATTTGGCAGCTGGAGGGAGTTTTTGCGCGCGTTGTAATTTCGGGATAGCAAGGCGCAGGTTGTGAAGGCACGAGTTTTGGGAGCACAATATCTGAATTTTAAGGATATAACAAGGTGCAGGTTGAATTTTAGGGACAAGCCTAACGTGTAATATTGTACTTGTACGTACCAAATCAATTCACAATTCCCTCAATGAAAAAAGGGAAAAAAATAAAAGTATTCACACTACACAAAGAGAGAGACTTGTCCCATTTTACTATAAAAATGTTATGTCCAATTAATTTTTTTTGCTGGCTGTATAATGCATGTAACCTACTCATACCAACATTTTTGTGCATTCCAAATGTCTCTACTACCGTTGCAATTCGAACGAAATTTGAATCCGTTTCTCTATTTGAATAAGAATATACAATCATGATTGTTGCCAACTTCAACCATCATTCATGTATTACCATAAGAACACACCACATGATTACTATAGAGATAGATATGAACTATTTGTACTATGTGAACTCGAATTCAATTTTTTAATACACTTGATGTTGATTCCAAATAATACTGCATTTGATGTACTAACTAGATATTCATAATATAAACCATGTTCCATATGTACACCATCTTTATCACACAAAGCATAGTGCCCCGCCCCCTACATTATGACAAGTATTTAGCCCTGGGCTGCAAAAGCCACACATTATCCCAAATTATAATCAACGTTCTATATATTATATGTAGTACTAGCTAGATGCCCATGTGTTGCACGGAACATAGAGATGATCGAGGGGAGGCCTTATTTGCTAATGTGGAGAGGGGTGTGGGTATCTTTTTTCAAAATTGCCATAGTTTGCTTCCTATCCGTCAGATATAAATTGGACGCCCTATATTGCAGGATGGCAGGCACACCATCATCACCAACTCTGTTATATATATATATATATATATATATATATATATATATATATATATATATATATATATATATATATATATACTAGCAAGATGCCCATGTGTTGCACGGAACATCAAGATGCATTTGTATGAGTAGTTTATCTTGTGGGAGAAAAGGATGAACGAGGGAAGGCCTTATTTGCAAATGTGGAGAGGGGTGTGGGTATCTCCTTGCGAAATTGCCATATTTTTCTTCCTATCCGTCGGATATAAATCGGACGGCCTATATTGCAGGATGGCAGGCACACCATCATCACCAACACTGTTTTTTATAAGAGTAGAGATAAAGTATATTATATATAGTATAACATGTTCATAACCACACCATGTGTATCACCGTTATATATATTCACGCACGCGTCGGTTTAAAACACTATGATAAATTCTTCAAATATCCAAATTCACTTTTTATAATGAATTATGATCTCTATTCGTCTTTTACACCCACACAATCCTCTATTCTTTGTAGCTAGCGCTGACTTTCTCTCGTGCATGCACAAGCCAGCATCCCTCTCACCCTCCCTCAACATTCTCTAGCTCCATCACGCAAATTCATCTTTTCACTTTAGGTCGTTTACCCACGGTGTGTGTAGGCCCCCCAGCTCCTTCTTTATGGCACACATCGATTGATATGCCTCTCTAGCCAGGTGTGCCTACCACAAAAACAAGCTTTACCTCTTCTCTTCTCACCGTCCATGCCTCACTCCCGCCCGTCTTTTCATTGATCTCGTACTCGCACACTCCTTCCCCCTCGATATAGTATGCCTCTCACACCACCTCCTAGCTGCATCCCTCTCTCTCTATCCTTCTATCCGGGCCTTATTTTCTTCTAACACATACATGCATGTATACCGATTGATCTCCCTACATATACCTAGGTCGAATTTAACTATTTTTCCCCACCCATCGATCGACGTACCTCACAAGTTATGTCTCTCCTTTCTCTGACAAAGGAATATTGATCTTCCTATGTAGTTATGTCTACTTACCATAGCCATATCGTCCCCCCTCATCATTTGTGCATGCCTCCTGACCCGTCTCTCACGCGCACGTGCATAGACAGGCAGGCATCCACTCTCTTATTTATATTGCAGGCATGCCCTCCATTTGTCTAGCAAGCCTCTCCCACCATTTGTTAGAAGCAACTCCACCACCAACCCCTCCGACACTTTAGCTCTATCTCTCTCCCAACCTTATGCCTCTCCTACTACACATATGCATGGATGCCGATCGATCTCCCTCAATACATAAGGTAGGTCTCTCTCCTCCTCCACACATATACCAGCCATTGTACCTCTATAGTTAGGTCTCTCCCCCCCCCACCCCCACCCCACACACACACTGATAGTCGAGCGCTGTACGTAGGTATCCATGCCACAAAGACAAACTGCACCTGTCCCCTCTCACGTTCCAGTAGGCCAACCACCCTATATCTTCGACGTAGGCACACACAAATTCGATGGCACTCTTTATCGATCGCGTGCACACACACACACACATCATCATCATCCCTCCCTTCGATTCTATGGATACCTCAAGCCGATGATACCTCCACTCTCTTCTCGTGGATCGCCCCTCTCTATATATGATATATCCAGGCCTCTATTTCACACACATTGCATATGTAACATTTTTTGATTGAAATATCATCGACACATATTCCCTGTCTATCTCTCGCCCCCCACACACAATAAAACACTCATGAACCCACACACTACGTTTATATCTCTCTCACACAACCCCACGTAGGTGGTGTACATACACGAAGAGAATAGGTGCATGTACTCATGCTTCGTGCCCAGCCACACCTGCGCGGGTACACGGTTGAGCTCATTTCTATACGAAATGGCATCCCACGTGCTAATATGAGCGCGTGTAGCGGTTGTTTACCTACGGAGGTCATGTACCACGCGTGCACGAAAAAAAGTTCGACATGATGCGTTGGCGCGTTATTTTTAAATAAAGTTATATCGCTCAATGGCACGTACACGGAATATAAAATGATTTTTATGGAGAAAAAGGTAGTCCGCTGCACTATATACAATGGAGCCTGCCGGCCGGGGTTTGTCTCTCTTCAGAGTATCTCACACAAGGCGGGAGGGGCCTCTCTCTCTTACTGTTGGTCACTGATCCGGCCGCATCCGGTCCGCCGGCGGAAAGGGAGGATGTGCATCATTTCTCCGTCCGATAGCGCCGAGGCAGCACGTCCCGATCTGCGCACTACAAAAAAAAGACATATTTGTGACATTTTGGGCCGAACGAATTTTTTTCCTGTCGTACTTATGACACTTCTTTGACGATAATTGTGACAAAACCCGGTATCATCAGAGATGTGGTGGGCTCCTACTTCTATGACAAAAAGAATGACAGAAAATGGGCTTTTCGTCCTGGGCGGGCATGACATTCTTTGGGCCCTCCATGACGGCAAACCCGTGGTAGTAGCGAGGGCGAGGAAAACATCGGGGAGTTCCCGGTTACGTTGGGTGGTCGGTGTCCGAGCGATGCGTGTTTCTCTCATACACATACGCGCGTGGGTGCGAGGCATTGGGCTCTAACTGAACCCGAGCGAGGCGTTTGCCTACTGAACCTGAGCGATTGCACTGCAGGCTACGCGTTACTGAACCCAAGCGATCGATCGATGGCTGTTAATTGAACCCGATTGACCAATTCCTTCGCTACTGCTGCTAACTGAAGCCGATTGAACCTGCTTCCTCTTGATGAACAGTGAGCGTTGTTGGGGGGTTTGGATGAACAGTTCCCGGTGGGGCTTGGATGAACAGGACCCCCTGGTAGTAGAGGCCGTTGCCGCTGGATGAACAGAATCCCGATCGATCGAGCCGGTGGATGAACAGGCCCCCGTGGAGGGCTAGATGAACAGGACCCCATGGAGGTCTGGTTGAATAGTAGCCGGTGGAGGGTTGGTTGAACAGTAGCCGGTGGAGGGCTGGATGAACAGTAGCCCATGGAGGGGTGGTTGAATAGGACCCCCTTGAGAGGGCTGGTTGAACAATAGCCGGTGGAGGAGCGCTGTCGAGGCTGGATGAATAGGAGCCCATGGATGAACAGTCGCAGGTGGAGAATGGAGGAGGTCGACGGTGGATGAACAATAGCCTGTGGAAGCTCTGGAGGAGGTCGACGGTGGAGATGAACAGTATCCTGTGGAGTCCCATTTTGCGGTATGCCACACCCCTCCCGATGAACAGGACCCCCGTTTCGACCGTAGCGCTCCAACACAAGTCTGTTTCCTCCGTTTTGCAGTACGCCACACCCCTCCCGATCAACAGGACCCCGTTTCGACCGTAGGAGGTCCAAGAGAAGTCTGTTTCCTCCATTTTGCGGTACTACAGACCCCTCCTAATGAACAGGATCTTGTTTCGACCGTGGCCGGTCCAACACAAGGCCGCTTCCTCCGTTCTGCGGTACGCCAGGCCTCGTTTCCATCGGCTGTTCCGTCCAAGCTGGTTGGCTCGGCGAACAAAGACGCGCTTCGCTGCCTCCCGATGAACATGATGCATTCCGTTGCCTCCCCATGAACACGACGATGACGTAGTTTCTCCGTTCCGACCCAGCCATTTACACGAGCCCTAGCCGTACATATGCGCGAGTAGGCATTCGAGACCCCAGCCGTATGTACGTACGTGGCCGTATTTTTTGGCGGGTGGCTGTATGTACGTGTACACGGTTTATACGGGACAACCTGAACTGCTACATGGGGGGCTCTACTATGACATGTGCCTCTACTTACTCGGCCACAGTTCATACTTGCAGAGAGACCGGTCGACCAGTATGTACGTACACGTTCCGACAAGATAGACAACGGTAGTAACCGGATGGGTCCTAGCTGTCAGGGTGGATAAGGACGCACTTCCTTGCGTGCGAAGATATAGCTGGTGCGTCCCAGCTATTAGGGGGGTATTTTTTTTGTTTGTAATAAGGACGCACTTCCTTGCGTGCGAAGATGTAGCTGGTGGAACCCTGCAGTGAGGGGGAGAAAACACTATTTTTCAGGGTAAAAAGGATGCAATTGCATGCATGCGTCCATGGGCGTGGTGCGTCCCCACTATCAGCCTCCCATGTACGATCATCTTCCAATGACTCTCGTTTGTTGACCACATTGACAACACCGCGCCGAGCGCACTAACACCGGTGGACGACGGCGAAGCCCTAGACTGGAATGACCCAGTGATGGGGAAGACGCGGTAGTGGAGTCGCAGATGGAGAGGAGTGGGAAACTTGACTGGTTTGGGTGCGCGGAAGCACTGCCGCCCGCGGGAGACAGGAGCAAGAACAGAGGTTGAAGAAGGATCACGGCTGTTGGATTAACATCCAACAGTCCAGCTGCTAGAATCATTTGTTTATTATGTTGACAAAGCCCTGCGTACACGTCTGCTTAGTAGGCCCACAAGTCAGCCACCAAATCTGCCGGGTCCCAGCTGCCATCGGGAGGAATGGTTTTTTCGCATAACAAGGAGGCACTTCCTTCCGTGCGAAGATACAGCCGGTGAGTCCTAGCTATCAGGGGGAGCAAACAACTTAATAAGGAGGAACTTTCCTTGTGTGTGACCATGGACATCATGGGTCCTAGCCGTCAGGCTGTCCATATACAGTCCTCTTCCAATGACTCTCGTTTGTTGACCACGCCGCACCGAGCGCTGCTAGGCGGTGGACGACGACGAGGCCCCAGACTGGAACGACCCGAAGATGGGGCAGACGCGGCAGTGGAGTCGCAGACAAAGAGGAGTGGGAAACTTGACTTGTTCGGGTGCGGGGTGGGCCTATACTCGACAGAGAATAACAGGAGGTGCAGAGTGGAGGGATGACCTGGCCGTCGGCAGGGTAGCATTTCGCTGAGGCACGCAAAACAACGCCGTTGGACGCTGGAGGCTGGAGCAGGCGGTCCCGGTAGCGCTGGGGGAAGAAGACGAGAGATTGAAGAAGAATGCCGGCCGTTGGATGTAAATCCAATGCCTTGCTTAGGCTTCGATCTACTGGCCCACATGTTAGCCAATCCATTTGTTTTTTTAGTCCATTTGGTGGGCTGGGTGAAACACTGATGTAGCATCTATGCAGCCCGTTTATATATATGGTAGAATTTAAAGCCCATTTGCATTTTTCTCAAAATCCATGGACTTGCTGGGCTGGGTGAAAATATCATGTTGGGCTGGACGGAGAAATGTTATGAAAACATAAACACATGATTGCACTTTTATTACTGCATTGGTCAGTAAAATCTTTGCAAGCTTCTGTACGCAATCACTAGGAGTTAACTTGCCAAGTTATATATAAACAATTATTGTTATTATTTTGTAAGAACTTTCAATTTACGAAATAAAATACCATTTTAATTTGATGAGTTAATAGGACGTGGGGTATTATTATTTTTTAGGCTAGATGTGGGACAATTGAGTTGGTTCTAGGGAAAAGTATTGAGAGAAAACTCAGTTTACATCGAAAAAGAAAGTGGGTGAAAATTCAGATATAGGATTAACGAAAATGAAAAATAAAGGAAGTGGGAATGTCTATAAAATGGTTGGACGAATGACAGGTTTAACGGAACCTTATGTTGTTTATATTATATATATATGTAATAAAGTAAGATATAAATATAGGTTCCTTTTTGCATTCTTATAGAAAACATAGGTTCAGTTTTGCATTCTTATAGAAAAATAGAACTGAGCTGTCTGTCGTCTTGAAAAAACAAACATAACTTGGGCTGCTGATGTTATGGACAAGCTAGGTTGGGAGGCCCAGAGGCCGCTTGATACCTGCTGGATCCAAAAAATGTTGAAACATGTCGTGGGCTGCCCATGTTAAACAACAAAACCTAGGCCATGGACCTGGTGGGCCCGGGACTATCAGCCTCTCACGAACAGTTGTCTCCTGATTCCTCTTGTTTTGCTGACCATGTTGGGAACGACATACAGCGCGCCACGACGAGAGCACCAAGGCGGAGAACGACGTCGAGACCTCGGACCGAACGAACCGGAGCAGGGGAAGACGCAGGCGGAGGGGAGTACGAGGGTTGACTTGTTCGGGTGCAGGGTGGGCCGGTGGAGCCGCCGCCACCGGAAAATGTGTGCGAGTAGAGGGATGGCCTCACCAACGCTATAGGCTATGATGGCCAGCCGTTGTATATGAAGAGGACGAAATATTGAACAAAATAAAGAAATACAAATGGATAGGTTGTTGGTCCCATATGTCTGTGTACGAGACCCGCTAGGTCCACCTGAGAAGGGGAATATGTTGGGAGGAAGGAGATTCAAAGCACGGCAGCCGAGTGAACTAGTTTTTTTTAAACGGACGAGTGAATTAGTTACATACATAAGCAAATAGCCACTAAAAAAGCAAACAGGTTAATGGGTTCTTAAAAGAAATATTTCAGACAAAACAGGTAATTACGAAACGTAGGCTAATGCATGAAACATTCGGATGACAAATGTGCTTATAAACAGATAAAGTACAACATCTAGACCTTCCTGGCACGCTTGATCATGATGTTGTGGCTGTCCGTGTACTCATCGGTTACGGGAAGGAGACACGCCATCATGTCCAAGATCCTCCTGTACATGTCGTAGCATGCGTATGCGTCCTTGGCCGCGTAGGTTATGTAGGCTAGATTCATAGGTACCTCCCACGTGTTCAGGTCCTTGGTATCGTTGTCTTCTTTCATGTTGGCATTTCAGGGGTTGATGATGGTCTCGGCGAGGTCAACCACGGAGTCCTTCTCCTGCATGTTGCCGATGATCTTGTATTGCTTCTGGATGTCGACAAGCTTGTTGCACCAGATGGCCGAATCGTCCCGTTCTTCCTTCTCTCCACCGTCGCGAAGGTGCAGTCGACGTTGTCAATGAAACGGGTAAATGCTCCAGAACCTGGGCGATGGCAATCCACTGGTCCCTGTCAGGAGACGAATGGATGGGCACAAGGTCTAGTCCTGCGACCTTGTGCTTTCTCGTCCTGTAGGTACTGCTTGAACTCAGCGAGGCAGAGCTTCACTGAGTCTGGATCGTTGGTGCACATCACATTCAACTTGGTGCAGCCATAGGGCTGAATGGCGAAATCAAAGGTGAACTCCTTGCTGAAGTCCATATCCAGCAGGCTCACCCCTCGGATCGCCATTGGAGTCTCTTCAAGTGAACAAGTGGGTAGGCGGCGGCAGCAGTTCATTTTTTAGCTCTTGGGGAACTGGATTCAACAGTAAACTGAGTGTGTACAGGCGACAACAGTTACTACCCCTCCCTCGCCCGCTGCACGCCCGGCAGAAGATGCACCCTCGGCGCATTCAAACGCCTCCATTAAGAAACCTACTCCGGCCACACGTCGGTTCACGAGCGGGTCTATATTGGTACTGTAATAACAAGAGTTAGTGGTCACCTTACTTAATTTTAATTAGCTTAAATAGAAATTTATACTAAAAACAAGCAATGCATTGGCTTGTTCTATCAGTGCCACATGATCAACATGCACAACAATTAGAATTATTATTCTTAGGACGCACACGATCAGCACATTTGTCGATTTTCGCATGTATAATACTACCAAGTTTGAACTGTTTGTTATCGTTGTTGTCCTCTGCATCATCATGCCGTGTTTCCCAGCTTGCAAGATTCAGAACCAACAAATAAGATCCAAATAATAAGTACAACAAAGATGCCTACACATCTCATTGATTCCCAGCTTGCAAGATTCAGAACAACCAAATAATATTCAACTAATAAGTACAACAAAGATGCCTACACATCTCATTGATTACCAGCTTGGAAGATTCAGAACCAACCCATTAGAGCCTTTTGATAAAGTGAATATCAGGATTAAATCCATCTTGGCTAGCCGTGTCATACAACCAAAAAACTTGGCAAATGCTCTTGACCGTCACAACATCTGTAGTTGAGTATTCCTGTTTGCACAACACAAATAAGAAGAGCATGATTACTATAATAATGGCACTCCTCGAACTCAACCTACAGCTCCAATCGGATGAGGCCAGCCTAGAGTTCCATGATTCAATTCATGCACCTTTTTTTGTAGTTCACCTGAAATGAAGCAAAGATTGCATCATTCAGCTAGCAAGAAGTACTTGCTCTCGTGAGTCAAGGTGTTCTTCTTTAGTAGTTGCACTAAAATTGAGGAACATTAAGGTTGGCTGTCCGGCTCATATAAGGTGCAACTATAGTTTCCTTATCCTTTTGTGCAATTCCACTAAAATAAAGTGCCATTGTGGTGACAGTGACGACTCATCTTGCAAAGGCTAATAAAATGTTGCATGAGATTACCAGCATAATTTGACGAAGATTTTGGAAACGCCAATCACCATTTTGTGCAGTTCCACCAAAATTCAGAGATGTTGCCCATGTCACATTTTAGTTGAACTGCACAAGACACTCATTCCAAAACAAGTGTTTTGTGCAGTTCACCAAAAGGTCACAATAGCAACAAGGTGAATTGGATATCCCTATCAGCACAAAAAGATAGAAAGTAAATAGTTTCTGGTCAATAAGAATAAAAGAAACATACACGAAATGAAAAGAAGCATCTTAATTATGTTCATGGCAATCACACAAGGACAGTAGAAATTTTAAAACGTCAGCAATGCTTCATGTTACCGGAAGCATTACGATCAACAATGACATTCGTCAAATATGGGATTACTTTAATGGTGGCATTGCTTGTTTACCAGATACAGTAAATCAACAACAGCTAAAGAGTTGGTTTAAGGGCATGGGACCGTGGGGACACCAGGACACTCAGCAGCGTAAAGGAGCAACTTACTTATCATACTGGGGAAAACAGCATGAGTACCATTTGTAACATAGTTTACTTGCATCATATCACTGGAGGCATTAGATTAACAATAACACTGGTTAGACATGTCCTTAAGGTAACAGTGTGATCGCTTCATTTTACATGCGCCATTACATTAACAACATCAAAAGGTTGGTATAAGGACATGCGATGAAGGACGATCGCACAATGTACCTACAAGGAGGCATAAAGTGGTGATGCCGAGTTTTTTCATGCTCTGTGAGGACAGCAAATCTAATCCTGGGGACCTTTTACTATGTGAGGGCAGCATATCTAATCTTGGAGACCTTTTACTATGTGAGGGCAGCAAATCTAATCATGGAGACCTGTTACTATGTGAGGGCAGCAAATCTAATTATGGAGACCTTTTACTATGTGAGGGCAGCAATTATAATCCTGGAGACCTTTTACTATGTGAGGGCAACAAATCTTATCATGGACATACTCTGTTGACTTGTCCACCAGCCGCCACTTTCTATCCTTTTTCAACCAATAATAGATACGTTCCTTATCCAGTTTGTACTGTGTTTTCCCATTATTTCCCTTTTCAACCAAGAGACCGGTTGGGTATCATGTCTCTACTACTTTCTATATGTTATTTCCTCTTTGAATCATGTCCTAGATTCATGCTACAACTTTCCCCCTTTCTTCGTTGTTTGAACCAAGTCCTAGATTTGAATGCATGAAGTAGCTTTACCTCTAATAATACTAAAAATTTAGGTGGCTTTGGAAGAGATGATGGGAGTAGAAAAAGATGCACATACAGACACGTGGGTAGCTGGGGTAGTAGAGCAAGGCCGCTTTCGAAGAACTTATACCTGAGGGTTGTTGGGATGTCGGCAGTGGCAGAGAGGAAGAAGGGTCAGAGGACCTCCCAAGCTGGCGCTCTGTCAGAGAGAACGGCACGGACAGAGGATCGGGCCCCTCTGACAGTTGTGGGTTTCCTCCCTTGCCGGTGATGACTGCGTGAACGATGCACCTAGTCCTCTACACACACCAGCCGAAGGGATCCAGCCGGATCTGTGACCAGTGGTGAGCAGAGAGAAAATGTCGCTACCGCTGTCTTGTTTGGATCTGGAGAGGATGAGAGAATGAAGAGAGCAACCCTGGTAAAGCAAGCACTCAGGCCCCTGCGTACATATATAATGGAGTGATTATCTTTTTCTCTCCACAACAAGCGTTTCAATTTGTGTATGTGGCATTAAATAAAAGAAACTCTCTATTTAAGGTGACTAAATGTACGACTTCCACTTACTACTACTAGTAGTAGTATTGTTCACTTGAGCTCCCCGGCCTTCCATTCATTGAACAACCCCACGGGTGAATAAACATACAGTACTAGTATTTGTATAGAACGAACAAGCTCGAACTATTTTCGCGTAGTTAAAAGTTGAGGGCAGGGCTTTTCCACGGCAGTACGCGCGGCAGTTTTCGCATAGGCTGTTTGACAGAGAGGCGAGGAGGGTGAGGGAGTAGCGGATTCAAATTACTTACTGCTGGAAAGGTCAGGCTCTGCGATTTGACGGCGCGTTACTGCTGGAAAGACTTGTGATATGACTACTCGCCATAGTCATGAATTACTGGCGGTACGACTGGGGTGATGCCCCCTTCCGTTCCGCACTCTAATCTGGTGCATGACACGTCGACCCGGATGCTGGCTCTGCCACATGTCGGTGAAGTACGTAGTAGTAAGAAGGAGCAATGAATCATATGGTATATACTACTAGTACTAATACTCACCTCGGAGGAGTGCGAACCACGGCATCCCAGTGAACCAGCAGTAGAAAACAATGTGCTGATATGGCCATAAAAAACAATGTGCTACGGTCCAGACTGTAGCATGTACAATACTACTCCTCTTTGTTTGGATTCCTGAGTTAAAGCTAGTTTGGGTTGAAATAGCCTCAAATTATCCAAACAGGAGGGGTTAGTTTGAACTAGTTTGCTCTAACCCAGCTAAAAAAACTAGCCCGGTGGGGAGGTTCTAATTGGGTTAGTTCTCCTCGGGCCCACTAAAAGAGAACTAAAAAATCTCCCCTGGTCGCACTAGATCGCTCGCTCCACTCCCCCTCGCACGACTCCTCTCTATTCCCCATCGAGCCGCCTGCCCAAGCGCTGCTCCGCCACTTGCCCTCTCTCTCCTCTGGCCGCCCTCTCCCTCCGGCCTTCGCCGCCCTCCTCCGGCCGCCCTCTCCCTCTAGCCTTCGAAGCTCGCCCCGCTCCCCCTTCACCGGTCATTTGTCTCCCTCTGGCGTGCGCGACAACGGCGCATCTACCAAGGAGGTCGCGAGAGGGGTGAGTTTTTTCGTTCCTTCTCTGTCTCACAGCCATATCATTGATCTTGCTCGCTCTAGCACTAATTCTGATTTGGAAAAGTAGATCCTGATTAAACTCGGTATAGATTTGTGGTGCACACATGGAATTATTTGATGCTGCTTGAGGAGGTAATAAATCTTTCTAGAGGCCCAAAGATTCAGTTCACCTTTCTAGGTATTTCAGTTTTAGGCTTGCATTATTTCTAGAGGCCCAAAGAATCAGTCCACCTTTCTAGGTATTTCAGTTTCAGGCTTGCATTATTTCTAGAGGCCCAAAGATTCAGTTCACCTTTCTAGGTATTTCAGTTTCAGGCTTGCATTATTTCTAGAGGCCCAAAGATTTTGTTCACCTTTCTAGGTATTTCAGCTTCAGGCTTGCATTATTTCTAGAGGCCCAAATATTCAGTTCACCTTTCTAGTTATTTCAGTTCCAGGCTTGCATTATTTCTAGAGGCCCAAAGATTCGGTTCACAGTCGTCGAAAAGTGGCCCTGCTACCGATGCTGGTGTCGACCTCAACTCGCAAGCGCCAGCGTTGGAGGGGTTCCCGGGGCTTGGGCTCTACAGAGCCTTCCTCCAGAGCGACAATGACGAGCTCCTCCCTGGATGTGTGAGGGGCTCCGGGCTCCCTCCCTATCGTGAATGACTTCCGCGACGAGTTAGCTCATGCTTTGTTTCATGGAGTGTATTTTTTTGTGAAGCTTGATTGAGGAATTGTATGTTTAAGTGAGATATCTCATTTGTATGGACAAAGTAAAATTTATCATGTTTTGCATGCTTGATTTGTAAAGATGGTTCGTTTATGTCAATTGTGAGTGGGAGGAGGCCACACAAGAGCCGGCCACACCAAATCCGGAAGGAAATAGGATCCAAAGTAGTCAAATGATTGAGAAAGAACATTTATTGTCAATGTAACCCTGCCATCCATACACCTCTTTGGTTTAGAGTTAGTTCATGGTTAGAATCTAACTCTAACCTCTAACTGAGTTAGAGTTCTCCTCATCTCGGTTCATCGCCATCATACTTTCCCCATTCCTGTGTTTTCAGTATCCTGCGAATCAAAGAGGCCCTTAGACTGGTTTAGGTCCGGTAGTTTTCTATAAATGTGTTATGTAAAAAATTTAATGAACATGCTCCGATTTCTATGAAAATAATCCGGTTTCATGTAGTAATTCATTCATTTATTTATTCTTCTGCGGGGGGTTTGCATGTAATTCGTGAGGTCTGAAACATAAAGTACCTTGGCATATGCTCCGAGTCGTGCATGCACTACTACCCAGATGCTCTATGTCCCACATGTCGGCGAAAGGGAGCACGTGGAAATAGCCTAGGAGTACATATAGGAGGATAAATGCATGAAAAAAATATGTACAGTGAAGCGTAGCTGCGGTTCGAAAAGGAGACCTAAAGTGATGACAGATATAGGTCGCACGCACCCAACTAGTGGTAGTACTAGACATACGACTACTTTTTCCCCCAAAAAAAGAGTTACGAGTGCTTAGTACTCCTATTCTATCAACATGAGTCCCATTTGACAACAGCGTCCGTGCTACAGCTAGCTCTTCTCCCTCGTTTCTCTCTTCTAATTCTAAACTCAGCGGACACTCGGTGGGCGGTGTGGGGATTTGCCGATGGTCGGTTTGCTCAACTGCGGCCCCACCTCACAGTGAAAACGTTACGAGTGGAATAAAAATGCCATATACTCCCTCCGTTCCGAAATATAAGCCTTTTTATATATTTCAAATGGAATACAACATACGGATGTATGTAGACATATTTTAGAGTGTAGATTCACTCATTTTGCTCCGTATGTAGTCACCTGCTGGAATCTCTAGAAAGACTTATATTTGGGAACAGAGGGAGTACTATACTAATAAAACATTAAGGCCATGAGGCGATGCAGTGCTGGTTACAGGAGGCAAGAAGAAGAGATGCATCCATCAACGACGTCCACCTCCTCGACTTAGGGCGCCGGCCCACCGAACGGCGTCTAAGTAGCAGCGGCTTTCGTGGCCAGGTCGACATGCTTCTGAGCAATGGCGTCCAAAGATTCCAGCCGCTGGAAGAAGGCCAATGTCTTTCTGTCCTTGCTTGCCTTGTAGTGGCCTATGTAGATGTAACATCCCAAATTTCCTATTTGGAATGTTTTACAATTATAGCTAAGCATCCTATGCATCCTGTTTGAATTTGAATGCCATTTGGAGTTTCAGAGAATTTTGAGTTTTGAATTTGAATTCAAACTTTGGCAAGTGGGAAACATTTCAAAAACTAAGCCTGATAAATACTTGATCAAAAGTACGAGAGGAGTAAACATGACACTCCAAAAATATCAGAGGAAAACATTGCCAAAAGATTTGGATTCAAATCTGAATTTTATTTGAATTTGAAAATGGATTTTTATAAAGTTTGGATTTTGCCTTTGGAAAAATGTTCAAATGAAAGGGAATATTCCCTTGATCATTTTGGTATATATATACCCTATATAAAATATTTATAGTTATTGTTTTAATTCTGTTTTTGTTTTATTATAAAAAAATTAAATTTTAAAAAGAAAAACCCCAGGCGCCCAGCCCCCCAGCCCGGCCAAGACCCACCACTGGCCCGGCCAGTAGCCCGGCCACTGCCCAGCCAGCGCCAGCCACCGACCGGCTCCCCTCGCCCCCGCGCCCGAATCCGCTCCGAGTCGGTCACCCGCTCGCTCCTCACCCCTCCCTCTCTCACTGACAGCGGGGCCCGCCCCATCGTCAACCCCCGCCCCACGCCACCTCGCCGCGCCGCCGGAGATCGCCGGATCCCGAAGGATCCGGGATCCCGATCCGTTCCCGATCGCCCCCCCGTTGCAGGCCGAGGCCCCAGCCTATAAAACCCGTCGCCCCGCACCCCATTCCCCCCCTAGCCCTCGCCGGAACCCCCTCTCCCTCTCGTTCGAGCTCGCCGGAGCCCGAAGCTCTCGCCGCCGCCATACTCGTCGCCGTCGCCGCCCTAGACCACCCCGACCCCCATCGACTCCACCAGAAGCCTCCCCGAGCTCCCCCGCACCCGACCGGCCGCTTCCCCGACCTCACCGACGCCCGGAGCCCTCGCCGCACTCTCGCCGCCGCCGCCGCCGTCGCCCGAGCATGTAAGTCACCGAGCCCCTCCGCCGTCAGATCCCCATCTACGGCTAGGATTAGACCCCGAAGGGGTATGTTTTATTTTTGAAAACCGGCCCGGTTCATTACGGTTTATTTTAGTTAGGTTTTTCTGTTTTAGCCCGGCCCGTTTTAGTTTAACCCTAGGCCCGTTTAGGCTATATTACGCTCAGGGCACAGTTTAGGCCCAGTAGGCCTTTTTCTTTTATTTTTGTTTTTCTGTTTTAGCAGAATAGTTTCTGTTTTGAAAAATTCATATCTTTTATTATGTTTAATATTTTTAGGTGATTCTTTTTTTGTTGCTTTGCAAATTTTCTAAAGTTTCTGTAGAATATATATTTAGTTATTTTAAAATTATTTAAAATTGCTTTATTTTAGTTTTAGCCAGAATAGTAAATCTGCTATAACTTGAGTTAGAAAAATTATTTTTATATGATTCTTTTTGTCCCAACTTTATTTTTACATTGCCAAACCATAGAAATTAATTTGGTTATTTTAGGATTAATAAATAATTAGTTTTAAGCAGAATCTTGTTAATCCTAATTAATTAGCTAGCTACTGTTTTCCTATTAATTTAATTAGTAAATAAAATTATTTTTAACATGTTATTGATTATTCTAGGATAGTTTCTGTCACTTTATAGGATGAACTTTTATTTATAATAAATAAAAGTTTTATTTTATTTTCCTTAATAGAAATTGAATTAGGCCTAATAGGAGTTTCATATTAGATTTTAAATTAATTCTTTTTGCTCCTAGTTGCTTAATGCATCCTTTTCTGTTAAGTTAACATAAAACCATGATTAGGTTATGTTAGAAATTTTTTTGTTATATAAATCTATTCTTGTTGTTATTTGAAGTAGGAAAACTTTGAATGGGTTTTCTTTGAGTTTTTCCTGTGAGATCTGATTTGTTTGTTTGGTGTGTTATGTTACTATGTATGCTATTGTGTTATGTGATCATATGCTATGTGCTTATTATAGTTATTGTTTGCCTCAGTAGAATTTCCGAGTGCGAAGATTGCTACTACGAAACCCTAGTTTTCAAGATCGTCAACCGAGCAAGTTCACTTTGACCATGCTTTCATACCTATGTTTTATTGCATTTAGTGGCATCTCTGCAACCACCCCTCAGTGTTATTGAATCCTTGTAGTTGAGTAGTATGCATGAGGTAGGAACCCATCACCCTGTTACCAAGCCCGGGACGATATTTTATTTTAATGCTACGCTATAGTAGACGGGGTTTGGTATGAGTGCACGAGAGTGGTGTGAAGAAGGAGGACTCTACGTCAATGACGACAACTCCATGATGGAATCTGCAAGGACTGCACCTTCAAGACCTCAAGACTTCAACACTCGAGACAAGAATTCAATACACACTCTTTGGGTGAAGGACGGTTGACGGGCACCTGGAGAACCCAGGTGGTTGGCGGGATGCATGGAGAAGCGCCATGACATCTTGCGGAAAGCTTCACCTGCACTCAAAGAGACGGAAGAATACTTCATGCCCTAAGCTTACCGTGCAACCGCAAGTCATTATGGGCTCTGGCTTGGTTGACCTTAGTGGTGACTCTGGCTGGGACGGTACTAGCAGATGTAGAACTACGGTAGGATGGGATGAGTACCGGACGGTGGTCGAGGAACTCTTCGAAGACCATGTTTTGATCGTCTTGTTCTCAAACACCACGAAGTGCGAGAACGTAAAAGAGGGATCGAATCTTGCGGGTAAAGTGTACAAACCTCTGCAGAGGGTTATAACCTAATCGATTAGCCGTGTCCCCGATTCACGGACAATTTGAGCATCTGGACTTGGATCTATCTCGGAACTCTCAACACCGGATGATAACTTAATTGTGGGCAACTTATGATGAATTTGGGCTATGAGACATCGGTTGGCGGAACCATGTCATGATAGAAAACTCCTTAGTACAGACTTCATTCTATTCCTTTGATGTAGGTAAAATAAAATCAGCATTTACGCAAACAAAATTCAGATACAGAGCCATAAAGCCATATTGCATATAGTATAGTTTTATCATCTGTTTATTCATGTTGTGATCTTGCCGGTACATTCAATGTACTGACCTACACGGCTGCAACGTATCATGTTGCAGATATTTCCTCGACGAGTAAGAGTTACGATGCAGGGTTACGGTCTACACTCAACCTGCCGATGGCGTTGATGGGACTCCACACCCGTTTGATTGTTTCCGCTGAGTATTATGAGGTATATATCATTTTACGTTATTTATACATGTGATTACACTTTGATATATACATTGATGTCTTGTGTGTGCCAACATCTTGATCCGAGGATGGCACAGATACACGTAGGCTTGACCGTCGAGGTCGGGTCGCTCTGAAATGGTATCGAGCACATGTTGATCAGAGAACGTGACCCTAGAAATCGGAAAGCCCCTAGGACAGGATGTCTCAAAAAACTTTATTTACAAGAAGACTCTTACTTCTCATCTTTTCTGAATTTATCAAATAGACCCTCTCACCTCAAATAGTTAGAATATACCCCTTATCCTTTGATCACCCGGAGGATCAATCAAGACGCTCCAAGAAGGATTTGATATCGGAGAACTGATGACCCCTTCAGAGTAAAGAGGATTTCACCATGTATTTGAAGCTACAACAGTTGAAGACTCCGAAGATTTGAAGTTCCTGAAGAAATATTTGACCTTTAGAAGACCAAACCCTTGTTACACACTTACGTTAGATGCGACGATGTGTGAGCTGTCATTTGTTTGATGTTTTCCGACAGCCACAAAGTAAAACTTGTTTCTTCAAAAACTATTGTTTGTATTGTGTGTATATCCCTCCACACCTCTCTCTCATCTCACCTTAAAACCCTTGAACCCCATAGATGATGAATGAAGTTGGACTGATATTCTCTGGACCAAGACTCAAATGAGGCGGAGCTATGGATGCGTAACATGGAGAATCACTTCGGGAACAATTTGGTTTCAAGGAAGTATGAGGTCCAATACGCTCTTCAAGATTACTTTACGTAAAGTGCTGCAACCTGGTGGAGAATGCATCAATCCATACAAGGATTTAAAGGAGAAATAACTTGGGAGGAATTCAAGAAGACCCCGATGAGATCACGTCTTATCCTAAGCACAATGATACACCAAGAAATAAACCTTGTGCCTGCAAGATTTATGGAGAAATAGGACACACCGTAAGGTTACGCAAAAACACGAGAGTGGTGAAGTAACGATAGATGTTTTGTTTGGCTTGCAGAAACCATGGAATTACTCGAACCCAGTTCGAGAACAAGAGAAATTCTGCAATGCTTGTGAGTATGCCCAAGTGTTAGATACGTGATTCGATATTTACGTATGTGGTAATGATTCAAGTACGGGATGGATTGGCCCCCATACCGAAGACTTCTATCATGGACTATCATATGTTGATGGAAAATCAGAGAGCCTCGAAACCTTAGAAGAGTGTTGATGCGAGAAGCCATAAAACCATAAAATGGTAGGACGATGGAACCCTTTACAGGCAACCGTTGCCAATCGTAGGATATACGGTGAAGTTCAACCCAGACCCGTTTTCTGCAGGAGAAAACCATAAGTTGTAGACCACCATGAGTGTTTCGATAGTTGTTTAGAATGGACACGCACCCATCAGCTAAGAAGATCCAGTCTCGATTTAACTTCAACTTTGACGAACCAACCCAAGATTTTGAGGAAAACTCTATGCTTCTGACAGACGAGCGCTAATGAAGGAGCTATTGTAAGATATGTGAAGAGACATACATTGTCAACACTCCAGAGGAAGTATCTGAGTTTATTGGAACTGTAACGTTGTTTTTAAGTGTGGTAGCACCTGACCTTGACCAAAATATTTACTAGAAGACCCCAACCCCTAACCTTTTCTTGTTAGCCTCTTGAATCTCGAGGACGAGATTCATTTTAAGTGTGGTAGGTTTGTAACATCCCAAATTTCCTATTTGGAATGTTTTACAATTATAGCTAAGCATCCTATGCATCCTGTTTGAATTTGAATGCCATTTGGAGTTTCAGAGAATTTTGAGTTTTGAATTTGAATTCAAACTTTGGCAAGTGGGAAACATTTCAAAAACTAAGCCCGATAAATACTTGATCAAAAGTACGAGAGGAGTAAACATGACACTCCAAAAATATCGAGAGGAAAACATTGCCAAAAGATTTGGATTCAAATCTGAATTTTATTTGAATTTGAAAAAATGGATTCTTATAAAGTTTGGATTTTGCCTTTGGAAAAATGTTCAAATGAAAGGGAATATTCCCTGATCATTTTGGTATATATATACCCTATATAAAATATTTATAGTTATTGTTTTAATTCTGTTTCTGTTTTATTTTAAAAAATTAAATTTTAAAAGAAAAACCCCAGGCGCCACCAGCCCTGCCCAGCCAGTCAAGACCCACCACTGCCCACCTGGCCCGGCTCCCTCCTCTGGCCAGCCAGCCCACCGAGCCACCCACCCTCGCCTCCCAGCGCCCAATCCGCTCCGAGTCGGTCACCCGCTCGCTCCTCACCCCTCCCTCTCTCACTGGCAGCGGGGCCCGCCCCATCGTCAAACCCCCCCCCACGCCACCTCGCCGCCGGAGATCGCCAGATCCCAAGGATCCGGATCCCGATCCGTTCGATCGCCCCACAGGTGCCGAGGCCCCACCTATAAAACCGTCGCCCGCCTCCATTCCCCTAGCCCTCGCCGGAACCCCCTCTCCCTCTCGTTCGAGCTCGCCGGAGCCCGAAGCTCTCGCCGCCGCCATACTCGTCGCCGTCGCCGCCCTAGACCACCCCGACCCCCATCGACTCCACCAGAAGCCTCCCCGAGCTCCTCAAGACCCGACCGCTTCCCGACCTCACCGACGCCTCGAGCCTCACAGACTTCCGCCCGCCATTGTCAGCCGAATGATAAGTCACCGGGAGCCCCCTCCGCCGTCCGATCCCCATCTACGGCTAGGATTAGACCCCGAAGGGGTATGTTTTATTTTTGAAAACCGGCCCGGTTCATTACGGTTTATTTTAGTTAGGTTTTTCTGTTTTAGCCCGGCCCGTTTTAGTTTAACCCTAGGCCCGTTTAGGCTATATTACGCTCAGGGCACAGTTTAGGCCCAGTAGGCCTTTTTCTTTTATTTTTGTTTTTCTGTTTTAGCAGAATAGTTTCTATTTTGAAAAATTCATATCTTTTATTATGTTTAATATTTTTAGGTGATTATTTTTTTGTTGGTTTGCAAATTTTCTAAAGTTTCTGTAGAATATATATTTAGTTATTTTAAAATTATTTAAAATTGCTTTATTTTAGTTTTAGCCAGAATAGTAAATCTGCTATAACTTGAGTTAGAAAAATTATTTTTATATGATTCTTTTTGTCCCAACTTTATTTTTACATTGCCAAACCATAGAAATTAATTTGGGTATTTTAGGATTAATAAATAATTAGTTTTAAGCAGAATCTTGTTAATCCTAATTAATTAGCTAGCTACTGTTTTCCTATTAATTTAATTAGTAAATAAATTTATTTTTAACATGTTATTGATTATTCTAGGATAGTTTCTGTCACTTTATAGGATGAACTTTTATTTATAATAAATAAAAGTTTTATTTTATTTTCCTTAATAGAAATTGAATTAGGCCTAATAGGAGTTTCATATTAGATTTTAAATTAATTCTTTTTGCTCCTAGTTGCTTAATGCATCCTTTTCTGTTAAGTTAACATAAAACCATGATTAGGTTATGTTAGAATTTTTTTTGTTATATAAATCTATTCTTGTTGTTATTTGAAGTAGGAAAACTTTGAATGGGTTTTCTTTGAGTTTTTCCTGTGAGATCTGATTTGTTTGTTTGGTGTGTTATGTTACTATGTATGCTATTGTGTTATGTGATCATATGCTATGTGCTTATTATAGTTATTGTTTGCCTCGGTAGAATTTCCGGAGTGCGAAGATTGCTACTACGAAATCCTAGTTTTCGAAGATCGTCAACCAGGCAAGTTCACTTTGACCATGCTTTCATACCTATGTTTTATTGCATTTAGTGGCATCTCTGCAACCACCCCTCAGTAGTGTTATTGAATCCTTGTAGTTGAGTAGTATGCATGAGGTAGGAACCCATCACCCTGTTACCAAGCCCGGACGATATTTTATTTTAATGCTACGCTATAGTAGACGGGGTTTGGTATGAGTGCACGAGAGTGGTGTGAAGAAGGAGGACTCTCGTCAATGACGACAACTCCATGATGGAATCTGCAAGGACTGCACCTTCAAGACCTCAAGACTTCAACACTCGAGACAAGAATTCAATACACACTCTTTGGGTGAAGGACGGTTGACGGGCACCTGGAGAACCCAGTGGTTGGCCGGGATGCATGGAGAAGCGCCATGACATCTTGCGGAAAGCTTCACCCAGACTCAAAGAGACGGAAGAATACTTCATGCCCGGAAGCTTACCTGTGCAACCGCAAGTCATTACGGTGACTCTGGCTGGGACGGTACTAGCAGATGTAGAACTACGGTAGGATGGGATGAGTACCGACGGTGGTCGAGGAACTCTTCTAAGACCATGTTTTGGCCGTCTTGTTCTCAAACACCTGAAGTGCGAGAACGTAAAAGAGGATCGAATCTTGCGGGTAAAGTGTACAAACCTCTGCAGAGGGTTATAACCTAATCGATTAGCCGTGTCCCCGATTACGGACAATTTGAGCATCCGGACTTGGATCTATCTCGAACTCTCAACACCGGACTGATAACTTAATTGTGGGCAACTTATGATGAATTTGGGCTATGAGACATCGGTTACGGAACCATGTCATGATAGAAAACTCCTTAGTACAGACTTCATTCTATTCCTTTGATGTAGGTAAAATAAAATCAGCATTTACGCAAACAAAATTCAGATACAGAGCCATAAAGCCATATTGCATATAGTATAGTTTTATCATCTGTTTATTCATGTTGTGATCTTGCGGTACATTCAATGTAATCGACCTACACGGCTGCAACGTATCATGTTGCGTATATTTCCTCGACGAGTAAGAGTTACGGAACAGGGTTACGGTCTACACTCAACCTGCCGATGGCGTTGATGGGACTCCACACCCGTTTGATTGTTTCCGCTGAGTATTATGAGGTATATATCATTTTACGTTATTTATACATGTGATTGCACTTTGATATATACATTGATGTACTGTGTGTGCCAGCATACTGATCCAGGGATGGCACAGATACACAGAGGCTTGACCGTCTGAGGTCGGGTCGCTACAGTAGATGATTTCCTCGTAGACGTGGATGTGCAGGTTGATGATTTCTTGCATGGAGAGGTGTTGCGCGGCGAGCGCGGCCTCGAGGTGCACATTCTTCGTCGCGACCTCCGGCACCTGCAGGGCCACCAGGGCTTGAAACAGTTCGTCACCATGGAGGCCGATGAGGATGGCAGGTAATGAGGAGCCTGGGTGCATGGGCTGGAGCAGTACGGCAAGGTCGTCCGCGCGCTTCTTGACGGCGGTGAACTTGCGGATGGAGTTGACCATAATGTCGTCCATGCGAGAGGCAAAGCCGTCGTCGGCGAGGGCTACGATGCCGACGGTCACCAGCACCCTGTGGAAACGCTACATGGTGCGGGGCCGCAGGCCAGCGCCTTGGATGATTTGGCACAGCCGGCTGCCACTCACGTCCATCGCCTCCATATGTGCTTGTGGATCATGGTCACTTGGTCTTGGATTGGAGTGAGCAGGGTTGCGCATAGACTAGGATTGGATGGATTGGAGTGGTGGGGCTCCTTTATATGAGAGTCCAAACTCTGTTGCATTCACATCATGCTGGCTCTATTCTGCTTCTCCAATTAATTCCCTCTGCATGTAATTGAGGGTGCATCATTGACCGTTCAACATCTCGGGAACCACTACCCTCTCCCTCCTTGGCATTCAAGCACCTATGGAGGCGATTGCTGCTCGCGTCTATCGCGTGTCAGGAGATGTTCCCGTCGATGGCGAGGTGCCTATGGTGACTTCGTAAATTTCAAGATGATATTACTAGTATACTCAATATTGTGCACCGCGACCCATGCGGCGAGGAAAACGAGAGAACTATATATTTATTTATGGTGTAGATTCACTCATTTTGCTCCATATGTACTCCGTCTCGGTGTAGTCTAGTCACTTGTTGAAATCTCAACAAAGGAAAATACTCCTTTCTGGTTTACAGGGCTAGACTAGCAAGTGAGTACTACAATAGTGGGCTCACATAACAATTTTGTCTCATGCAAGAGCCTGGATATATGCGTGCTCCAAGGTTTGCAACTGCGAAGTTCGGGATGCGCTTGGCTCTTCGCCTCTTCGAGAAGAGGAACAATGATGTTCCTACTACTGCTTCTACAGTATTGAATCCACTATTGCATGTCCGTCCACCGCGAGCAGGAGGGATAACTTGTTTTAGTACTATAAGCAAAAGCATGTCCTCGTCTGCGAGCTACCGCTCGCATGGGCGAGGGAGAAGGTGTGCAGTAGTAAAATCAAGTTTTTCCTTGTTGTACGAGTTGACGTGACACATCATAGCACTGGCCCCACATGGTTGCCTCTAAACTTGGCTGAAAGACCCGCAATGTACAATATATTTGCTGCAACCTCTAATATTTACCCCACCATAAATTAAAATATATATTCCAGTCTTGAAAAGATGAGCGAGCAAACTACAATCACCAGGATGACAGGTAGGGCCAAAAGATTATTTTCATCGAAAAAAAGCTTCGAGACAGCCTCATAGCATGGAGCCAACCCCAATGAATTTAAGCTTACAGGTATGGTACACGCTATCCTAGACTACTATACACATGAAACTGCTACACGAACATCCGGGCTGCTCTTGGCTCTTCGCCTGTAGCGACCAGACCTCAAACAATCTGATCTCTGTGCTCGGGTGTCATCCCTGGATCAGTAATGCTGACACCACACAGTACTTGAAGGATTTATAACAGAGTAGCAATCACACACTTATTACATCGAATGTCTCAAGAGAGAACTTATTACAATAAAATGGCTTAACGCCATCTAAAAACGATAACAGCGGAAGGCTTGGAAGATAAGCGAGTCCATCAACTCCAACGACATCACTGAGTATAGAACCACGACCTAAAGGCACCTTACTCGTCAGTTCGAAAAGTCTCGCCACATCAAACGTTGCAGCCCGAAACGGGTCAAGACATGGAATATGCCGCAATGTAGCACATAGAGAGTAATGAAAGAATAAGCTATACTACATGCATATATGGCTGGTGGAAAGCTCTATGGTTACAGTTTTTCGTAAAGCCAAATTTTCCCTACTGCAAAGGAATAAATTTTATTTAACTATCATGGTGGTTGTTAAACACTGAGAATGGTTGACAGCATCCTCAATCCCAATTAAGCATCATCATTAAAACCCAACAAAATTAATTAAAGTAACATGATGAGATCCACATGATAATCCAAGTACTAGATACTCAAAACGTCCATAACCAGGGACACGGCTAACCATTATTAGTTTGTACACTCTGCAGAGGTTTGCGCACTTTGCCCCACAAGACTCGATCTCCTCCGTTGGATTTCTCACACTACATGGTGTTTGAGAAACGGATGACCGAGACATAGTCTTTCAGAAGCGCTAGCACCTTACGATCGGGTAGACCGTACCAACCTACATCCCCTACATCAACTAGTCTACCACTGTAAGAATTCGCACGACTTAGTCAACTATGCTAGAGCCCAAAGTAGCTTGTGGCTGCACACGGAAGTTTCTAGTATGAATAGTCTCATGATCCCTTTGAGCCTGGGTGGCGGTCCAAAAGAAGCAGGCAATCTTGGAATACCCAGGTACCTCAATCCACCCAGATGTGTGTTTAAGTTGCCACCTTAGATAAACCATTTATTAACAATCTCACATCTGTCATGGATATCACTCACCCAATCCACGTCTAGTAGCATAGCATGGCATAAGAAGCAAACATAGAAGTAACTCCCAAAGGTTTAATAGTAAAACCGGTAATAGGTACTACCTCATCTACTTCCCATCCCACAATTTAATTAGATCCTAATCATGCAATGTTTGAGGATTGATCTAATGCAATAAAAAAATGGGCAGTAGAAAGGCATGATCAAAGTGTTACTTGCCTTGCTGATGATCCGCGAAACCTAGAGATTCGAAGTAATAGGCGGCGCACTCCGGGTACTCTATCGCAAACAAACAAACAAGCATACAATAAGTAGTCATATAATGCACAGGTAAACCTCAAATAAGAGATCTAACCAGAAAGTTCAACTTAAGAACTCCGGTTTGCAAAAAGAATCAAATCAAACGAAGCAACGAAAGTCAAACGGCGAAAGAAAACAACTTCGTTTTACTAATCTGGACTTAAGAAAAATTTTACAGAAGCAAAAACTTGTTTAAGTTGGTTAAATGGAAAGAGGGTTTCGAGACGACACTCCAGGCGCTTGAATCGCCTAATTCCGGTAAACGAGCGAAAAGTTATACTAAAACGAAAATCGGATCAGAAATCGCGATCAGAAATAATCGCGGAAAATCCGAGAAAAAGAAAAACAACGAACAGATTAACGAACGATCGTCCGTTATCTGGATCTAAATGATGAACACGTTGTTAAAACGAACGAACGAGCGAACGCTCACTAAATAAATAAACCGGAAAAAAACCGATCTATAAAAAAACGAAACTTCAAAAAATAAACCACGGTTAAATAAAAACACCGGGCGGTTTTCTGAGGAAAACCGGGCGGTTTTCTGAGGAAAAGCGCCGGCAACGGCGGCTACCTCGGGCGGCGGGTCCGGCGAGGCTGCGCCGGCCCGAGGAGCGGGCGGGCGGCGGTGGCGCTGAACGAGGCGGCGGCGACGCTTAGGGTTTGGGGCGCGGGCGTGGGCTGGTGGGTCGGCTCGGGGCCCCAAGGCGGCTTATAAAGCCCCGACCAGGCGGAGTCCTGGCCGGTTACGGCCCAAGGTCGGTTCGGACTTTTTAAAAAAAAATTAATTCTGCGCAGAAAAAATAACGAAAGAAATTCTAAACGGACTCCAAAAATCCCGAAATAAATTTTCGCCGACTTCTAAAATCAAGCCGGATAAAGTGAAAATTTATTTGGGGCCTAAATGCAATTTTGAAAAACGCATATTTTTCCTAAATTCAAATAAAATAGCGAAAAACTCTGAAATAAAATCTTATTTGATTTTATTATTAAATCCTCAATATTTCTTTATTTTGGGAAAGTCATTTTATTCCCTCTCTCATTTTTTTGTAATAGAAATAATTGAAGGAAAAATAATTAAAATCAAATGATCCTATTCTCAAAATTTGAGAAAACTCAAATATGAAAATAACTAAATCTCCAACTCTCTCCGTGGGTCCTTGAGTTGCGTAGAATTTCTAGGATCAAAACCAAAAGCAAAGAAAATATGATATGCAATGATGATCTAGTGTATAACATTCCAAATTGAAAATTTGGGATGTTACAAACCTACCCCCCTTAAGATGAATCTCGCCCTCGAGATTTGGTTTGGCTAGAAAATAGGTGAGGGTGGTCTTTCAGCAAATCTTCCTCTGTGTGGTGGCTCCACTGAACTTTGCAAAACTTGATAACCTTGCTGCGGGTGACTCGACTGGCAAACTCAAGAATCTTAACTGGTTTCTCCTCATAGGTCAAATCGTTATCCAACTGAATTGCCTCCAACGGCACGGTATCCTCAACAGATATCAGCCATCTCTGCGTGGCACTTCTTCACCGAGAAACGTGGAACACATCATGAACTCCCCGACAATCCTTTGGGCAATTCCAACTTGTAGGCCACTTCTCCCATACGTTCCACAACTCGGTATGGTCCTACAAAACGGTGGCGCTAACTTTCCCTTAACACCAAAACGCTTAATTCCCCGAAGTGGAGATACTCGAAGATAAACTCGGTCTCCGACTTCGTAAACTGTCTCCTTGCGTTTAGAATCTGCGTAGCTCTTCTGCCTGGACTGGGCTACCTTGAGCCTATCGCGAATCAACTTCACCTTCCGTTCAGACTCCTTAATCAAATTCGGTCCAAACAACTGGCAGTCTCCAACTTCGTCCCACGACAACAGTGTCCTGCACCTCCTTCCGTACAAGGCTTCGAAAGGGGCCATCTTTAAACTGGATTGATAGCTATTGTTGTAAGAGAACTCTTCATATGGCAAGTTGTCATACAAACTTGATCCATAATCTAGCGCACAGGCTCTTAGCATATCCTCCAAAATCTGATTGACTTTCTCGGTCTGTCCATCTGTCTGTGGATGAAAAGCTGTGTTGAACTCTAGCCTGGTACCCAAAGTTTCGTGCAACTGATTCCAAAACTTTGAGGTAAACTGTGTTCCTCTATCTGATACGATGCTCCTCGGAACTCCATGCAAGCATACGATTCTGGTCATGTATATCTTCGCCAACTTAGCACTGGTGTAAGTGGTCTTTACCGGGATGAAATGAGCTACCTTTGTCAATCGATCAACTACAACCCAAATTGAGTCATAGCCTGAACGAGTCCTGGGTAATCCCGTGATAAAATCCATGCCTAACTTATCCCACTTCCATTTGGGTATCGGCAATGGCTGTAACAATCCTGCTGGCTTCTGATGCTCTGCCTTTACTCTCTGGCATACATCACAAACTGCTACATACTCCGCAATATCTTTCTTCATTCCGGTCCACCAGAAAGTATCCTTCAAATCCAAATACATCTTGGTATTTCCTGGATGAATCGAATATGGTGAATCATGGGCCTCTTGCAGAATTAACTTCCTGATCTCTGGGTCATTTGGCACATAAACTCGGTCCTCAAACCATAGGGTATCGTGTTCATCCTCACGAAATCCCTTAGCCTTTCCTTTGCTCATTTTCTCCTTTATAGAGGCAATCTCCTTGTCAGTATTCTGAGCTTCTCTGATTTTATCAATCAAAGTCGACTGAATCTCCAATGCTACTATATAGCCTCTCGGAACTATCTCCAAACATAGCTCACGAAGATCCTCGGCTAACTCCTTTGGCAACTCTCCCGTCATTAGTGTATTGACATGGCTCTTACGGCTCTATGCGTCAGCTACTACATTAGCCTTTCCGGGATGATAATGCAATCTCGTATCATAATCCTTGATGAGTTCCAACCATCTCCTTTGTCTGAGGTTTAACTCCTTCTGAGTGAAAATGTACTTCAAACTCTTGTGATCCGTGTACACCTCACAATGGTTTCCAATGAGGAAATGTCTCCATGTTTTCAATGCATGCACTACAGCTGCTAACTCCAAATCATGTGTGTCATAATTCAATTCGTGAGGTTTCAGTTGTCGTGAATCATACGAAACAACTCTTCCCTCTTGCATAAGCACGGCTCCAAGTCCTCGACGTGAAGCGTCGCAATACACCTCATAATCCTTGTTCTGATCTGGCAGAATCAACACTTGTGAGGTAACCAATTTATTCAACTCCTGGAAACTAGCCTCACACTCCTCAGTCCATATGAACTTGGTATCCTTCTTCAACAACTCCGTCATAGGCTTTGCAATCCTTGAGAAATTCTCTATAAATCTCCGGTAGTATCCTGCTAGTCCAAGGAAACTCCGGATCTTTCCAACTGTTGTTGGTGCTTCCCAATTTGTTACAGTGATAACCTTTATGGGATCAGCTGCTATTCCTTCTCTGGATATAACATGTCCGAGGAATCCCAATTCCTTCAACCAAAACTCACATTTGCTGAACTTGGCATACAACTGATGTTCTCTGAGCTTCTCAAGTACCAATCGCAAATGTTCTTTATGCTCCTCTTCATTCTTTTAGTAAACCAGCATATCATCAATGAACACTACGACGAACTTATCCAAAAACTCCATAAACACTTTGTTCATCATGTTCTTAAAATAGGCAGGTGCGTTAGTCAGGCCAAATGACATAACAGTATACTCATACAGCCCATACCTGGTGGTAAAAGCCGTCTTAGGTATGTCCTGCTCTCGAATCTTCAACTGATGGTACCCTGATCGCAAATCGATCTTGGAAAACACTTTAGCCCCTTGCAATCGATCAAACAGATCATTGATCATCGGTAGTGGGTACTTGTTCTTGATTGTTACTTCGTTCAATCCACGATAATAAACAACCATCCTTAATGTTCCATCCTTCTTCTCCACAAGAAGTACTGGCAATCCCCAAGGCAAAGAACTTGGGCGAATATACCCTTTATCCAATAACTCCTTAATCTGCTTCTTAATCTCCTCCAAATCATTTGCGGGCATCCTGTATGGTCTCTTAGATATTGGTCCTGTGCCTGGAAAAAGCTCAATCAAAAACTCGATGTCTCTATCCGGTGGCATGCTTGGCAACTCTTCTGGAAATACATCCGGAAAATCCTTTACTACTGGTACTTCCTCCTGCACAACTCCTGATAAGGAATTTACTTGAGTCCTTTTCGGCACATGCCGTGATACATACTTGATCCTTTTTCCTTCAAGGCCGTAAGCAAGATTGTCTTACTAAGCGCATTCAATGTTCCCTTCATACTTTGATAACCAATCCATGCCTAATATCACATCCAATCCTTGAGATTCCAATACTATTAGGTCCGAGGGAAACACATAGTTACCAATCCTTAATGGTAATCGATCACACCATCGACTAGCCATATACTCTGCTCCAGGCGAGGTTACTAACATGGGTGACCTAAGGGCTTGGGTTGGTAGGTTATACTTATCCACAAATCCCCTTGAGATGTATGAATGCGATGCACCAAGATCAAAAAGAACGAAAAAGAAATGACTTAACCAAAAACTTACCTATTACTGCATCAGGTTGAGCTTCAACCTCCTCCACGTTAACATGGTTCACTTGTCCCCTGTTGAAAGGGTTCTGCTTCTTTCCATACCTTCCATTGCCATTCTGGCCTTCAGGACATTCATTGGCATAATGTCCGGTCTTCTGACACTTAAAACAGATGACTTGGCTTAGGTCTCTCTTGGCTGGGGTTGATGGGGTGGTACGGTTCTGGCCGTTGCTTCCTCCATTCCCATTACCATTCTTGGGGCCATTATGGTTGTGCGAGCTACCTCCTCCATGGGTATGCTGAAAATGAACTCCCGGTTTAGGGGTAAGACGGGGTTTCTGCTGAGCTCCAGAATTGTACTTCCCCTGTCCATACTTCCTCTTGCGGTTTTCAATTTGCTGCTGCTTCCCTTCAATCATAAGAGCACGATCTACCAACTCCTGGTAGTTGTTGAAGCTTGCTACCATCAACTGCATGCTCAGCTCGTCATTCAGTCCTTCCAGAAACTTCTCCTGCTTAGCTGCATCCGTAGCAACGTCATCTGGGGCATAACGTGCTAGCTTACTAAAGTCATCCACATACTGGCCAACTGTCCGTCCTCCTTGGCGCAAGTTGCGAAACTCACGCTTCTTCATGGCCATAGCTCCTGCTGAAACATGGGCAGTACGGAAAGCTTGCTGAAACTGATCCCATGTGACAGTATCCACAGGGTAAGTGGCTGTGAAATTCTCCCACCATGCGGCTGCGGGTCCTTCAAGCTGATGAGCGGAAAATTTCACCTTTTCCCCATCTGTACATCCTGCAGTGGTCAACTCCCTCCCTGTCTTACGGAGCCAATCATCTGCCACTATCGGCTCGGTGCTACTGGAGAACACCGGCGGATTCAGCCTAAGAAAACGGGTTAAGTGATCAACAGGTGGTGGCGGTGGTGGGTTGTTGTTGTTGTTGTTCCCCTGGTTCTTGTTCTGGACTAGCAACTGTTGGGGAACGTAGTAATTTCAAAATTTTCCTACGATCACGCAAGATCATGGTGATGCATAGCAACGAGATGAGAGTGTTGTCTACGTACCCTCGTGAACCCGACAGCGGAAGCGTTGACGCAACGTAGAGGAAGTAGTCGCATTTCTTCACAATCCAACCGATCCAAGTACCGAGCGTACGGCACCTCCGAGTTCTGCACACGTTCAGCTCGATGGCGTCCCTCGAACTCCGATCCAGCCGAGTGTTGAGGAGAGTTTCGTCGACCTGACGGCGTGGTGACGATGATGATGTTCCACCGGTGCAGGGCTTCGCCTAAGCTCCGCTACGGTATTCTCGAGGTGTAATATGGTGGAAGGGGGCACCGCACACGGCTAAGGAACGATCTCAATGATCAACTTGTGTGTCATGGGGTGCCCCCTGCCTCAGATATAAAGGAGGGAAGGGAGGGGCTGGCCGGCCAAGGAGAGGTGCGCCAGGGTGTCCTACTCCTACTAGGAGTAGGATTCCCCCAAATCCTAGTCCAACTAGGTTTCCCCAAGTGGGAAGGGAGAGAGAGGGGCGCCTTCTCCTAGTCCTAATAGGACTAGGGAAGGGGGAAGGTGCGACCAGCACTTGGGCCCCTTTCTCCTTTCCACTAAGGCCCATGTTGGCCCATTAGCATTCGGGGTTCCGTAACCTCCCGTACTTGGTAAAATTCCCAATTTCACCCGGAACACTTCCGATGTCCAAACATAGACTTCCAATATATGAATCTTTATGTCTCGACCATTTCGAGACTCCTCGTCACGTCCGTGATCTCATCCGGGACTCGAACAACCTTCGCACAGAAACATCATAAAACTCATAGTAAGCTATCGCCGAAGCGTTAAGCGTGCGGACCCTACGGGTTCGAGAACTATGTAGACATGACCGAGACACCTCTCCGTCAATAACCAATAGCGGGACCTGGATGCCCATATTGGCTCCTACATATTCTACGAAGATCTTTATCGGTCAGACCGCATAACAACATACGTTGTTCCCTTTGTCATCGGTATGTTACTTGCCCGAGATTCGATCGTCGGTATCCAATACCTAGTTCAATCTCGTTACCGCAAGTCTCTTTACTCGCTTCGTAATACATCATCTCACAACTAACACATTAGTTGCAATGCTTGCAAGGCTTATGTGATGTGCATTACCGAGAGGGCCTGTAGATACCTCTTCGACAATCGGAGTGACAAATCCTAATCTCGAAATATGCCAACCCAACATGTACCTTCGGAGACACCTTAATGTACCTTTATAATCACCCGATTCGTTGCCAGGACGTTTGGTATCACCCAAAGTGTTCCTCGTGCAAACGGGAGTTGCATAATCTCATAGTCATAGGAACATGTATAAGTCATGAAGAAAAGCACTAGCAACAAACTATACGATCAGGTGCTATGCTAATGGAATGGGTCATGTCAATCAGATCATTCAACCAATGATGTGATCCCGTTAATCAAATAACAACTCCTTGTTCATGGTTAGGAAACACAACCATCTTTGATTAACGAGCTAGTCAAGTAGAGGCATACTAGTGACACTCTGTAGGTTTATGTATTCACACATGTATTATGTTTCCTGTTAATACAATTCTAGCACGAATAATAAACATTTATCATGATATAAGGAAATAAATAATAACTTTATTATTGCCTCTAGGGTATATTTCCTTCAGTCTCCCACTTGCACTAGAGTCAATAATCTAGATTACACAAGAATGATTCTAACACCCATGGAGTCTTGGTGCTGATCATGTTTTGCTCGTGGAAGAGGCTTAGTCAGCGGGTCTGCAACATTCAGATCCGTATGTATCTTGCATATCTCTATGTCTCCCACCGACCAAATCCGGATGGAGTTGAAGCGTCTTTTGATGTGCTTGGTTCTCTTGTGAAATCTGGATTCCTTTGCTAAGGCAATTGCACCAGATTGTCACAAAAGATTTTCATTGGACCCGATACACTAGGTACAACACCTAGATCGGTTATGAACTCCTTCATCCAGACTCCTTCATTAGCTGCTTCCAAGCAGCTATGTACTCAACTTCACATGTAGATCCCGCCACGACGCTTTGTTTGGAACTGCACCAACCGACAGCTCCACCGTTTAATGTAAATACGTATCCGGTTTGCGATTTAGAATCGTCCGGATCAGTGTCAAAGCTTGCGTCGGCGTAACTGCGTTCTGACGAGTTCTTTGTCACCGCCATAAATGAGAAACATATCCTTAGTCCTTCTCAAGTACTTAAGGATGTTTTTGACCGCTGTCCGATGATCCACTCTGGATTACTTTGGTACCTGCCTGCCAAACTTACAGCAGGCACACATCAGGTCTGGTACACAGCATTGCATACATGATAGAGCCTATGGCTGAAGCATAGGGAACATCTTTCATTTTCTCTCTATCTTCTGCGGTGGTCGGGCATTGAGTCTTACTCAACTTCACACCTTGTAACACCGGTAAGAACCCTTTCTTTGCACGATCCATTTTGAACTTTTCAAAACTTTATCAAGGTATGTGTTTTGTGAAAGTCCTATTAAGCGTCTTGATCTATCTCTATAGATCTTAATGCCCAATATGTAAGCAGCTTCACCGAGGTCTTTCATTGAAAAACTCTTATTCAAGTATCCTTTTATGCTATCCAGAAATTCTATATCATTTCCGATCAGTAATATGTCATCCACATATAATATCGTAAATGCTACAGAGCTCCCACTCACTTTCTTGTAAATACAGGCTTCTCCAAAAGTCTCATATAAAACCAAATGCTTTGATCACACTATCAAAACGTTTATTCCAACTCCGAGAGGCTTGCACCAGTCCATAAATGGATCGCTGGAGCTTGCACACTTTGTTAGCTCCCTTTGGATCGACAAAACCTTCTGGTTGCATCATATACAACTCTTCTTCCGTAAATCCATTCAGGAATGCAGTTTTAACATCCATTTGCCAAATTTCATAATCATAAAATGCGGCAATTGCTAACATGATTCGGACGGACTTAAGCATCGCTACGGGTGAGAAGGTCTCATCGTAGTCAATCCCTTGAACTTGTCGAAAACCTTTTGCAACAAGTCGAGCTTTATAGACGATAACATTACCATCGGCGTCGGTCTTCTTCTTGAAGATCCATTTATTCTCAATTGCTTGCCGATCATCGGGCAAGTCAACCAAAGTCCACACTTTGTTCTCATACATGGATCCCATCTCAGATTTCATGGCCTCAAGCCATTTTGTGGAATCTGGGCTCACCATCGCTTCTTCATAGTTCGTAGGTTCATCATGTTCCAAAGAATATGACTTCCGAATAGGATTACCGTACCACTCTGGTGCGGATCTTGCTCTGGTTGATCTCTGAAGTTCTGTAGAAACTTGATCTCAAGTTTCATGATCATCATCATTAGCTTCCTCCCTATTTGGTGTAGGTGTCACGGAAACTGATTTACGTGATGTACTACTTCTCAATAAGGGAGTAGATACAGTTATCTCATCAAGTTCTACTTTCCTCCCACTCACTTCTTTCGAGAGAAACTCTTTCTCCAAAAAGTTTCGAATTTAGCAACAAAAATCTTGCCTTCGGATCTGTGATAGAAGGTGTACCCAACAGTCTCCTTTGGGTATCCTATGAAGACACATTTCTCCGATTTGGGTTCGAGCTTATCAGGTTGAAGCTTTTTCACATAAGCATCGCAGCCCCAAACTTTCGTAAACGACAACTTTGGTTTCTTGCCAAACCACAGTTCATAAGGCGTCGTCTCAACGGATTTAGATGGTGCCCTATTTAAAGTGAATGTAGCCGTCTCTAAAGCATAACCCCAAAACGATAGCGGTAAATCAGTAAGAGACATCATAGATCGCACCATATCTAATAAAGTACGACACGACGTTCGGACACACCATTACGTTGTGGTGTTCCGGTGGCGTAAGTTGCGAAACTATTCCGCATTGTTTCAAATGTAGGCCAAACTCGTAACTCAAATATTCTCCTCCACGATCAGATCGTAGAAACTTTATTTTCTTGTTACGATGATTTTCCACTTCACTCTGAAATTCTTTGAACTTTTCAAATGTTTCAGACTTGTGTTTCATTAAGTAGATATATCCATATCTGCTCAAATCATCTGTGAAGGTGAGAAAATAACGATATCCGCCATTTAGCCTCAACATTCATTGGACCACATACATCGGTATGTATGATTTCCAATAAATCTGTTGCTCTCTCCATAGTTCCGGAGAACGGTGTTTTAGTCATCTTGCCCATAAGGCACGGTTCGCAAGTGCCAAGTGATTCATAATCAAGTGACTCCAAAAGTCCATCAAGATGGAGTTTCTTCATGCGCTTTACAATCGATATGACCTAAACGGCAAGTGCCACAAATAAGTTGCACCATCATTATCAACTCTGCATCTTTTGGTTTCAACATTATGAATATGTGTATCACTACTATCAAGATTAAGTAAAAACAAACCATTCTTCAATGGTGCATGACCATAAAAGATATTATTCATATAAATAGAACAACCATTATTCTCTCGATTTAAATGAATAACCGTCTCGCATCAAACAAGATCCAGATATAATGTTCATGCTCAACGCTGGTACTAAATAACAATTATTTAGGTCTAATACTAATCCCGAAGGTAGATGTAGAGGTAGCGTGCCAACTGCGATCACATCGACTTTGGAACCATTTCCCACGCATCGTCACCTCGTCCTTAGCCAATCTTCGCAATCCGTAGCCCTGCTTTGAAGTTGCATATATTAGCAATGTAACCAAAGATCAAATACCCAAGTGCTCTGCGAGTATTAGTAAGGTACACATCAATAACATGTATATCACATATACCTTTGTTAACCTTGCCATCCTTCTTATCCGCCAAATACTTGGGGCAGTTCCGCTTCCGATTAAATTGTTTGCAATAGAAGCACTCAGCCAGGCTTAGGACCAGACTTGGGTTTCTTCTCTTGATCAAGAACTTGCTTGCCGTTTTTTTGAAGTTTCCTTTTCTTTCCTTTGCCCTTTTTCTTGAAACTAGTGGTTTTGTTAACCATCAACACTTGATGCTCCTTTTTGATTTCTACCTCCATGACTTTCAAAGCATCGCCAAGAGCTCGGGCATTGTTTTGGTCATCCCTTGCATATTATAGTTCATCACGAAGCTCTTGTAGCTTGGTGGCGATGATTGGAGAATTCTGTCAATGACGCAATCATCCGGAAGATTAACTCCCGGTTGAATCAAGTGATTGTTATATCCGGACATTCCGAGTATATGCTCCTTGTAACCGTTCTCCTCCATCTTACAGCTATAGAACTTATTGGAGACTTCATATCTCTCAATCCGGGCATTCGCTTGGAATATTAACTTCAACTCTGGAACATCTCATATGCTCCATGGTGTTCAAAAAGCAACGTTGAAGTCCCGGTTCTAAGCCGTAAAGCATGGCACATCGAACTATAGAGTAGTCATCAGCTTTGCTTTGCGGGACGTTCACAACTTCTGGCGCAGCCCTTGCACCAGGCACGGCACCTAACGGTGCTTCCAGGACGTAATTCTTCCGTGCAGCAATAAGGATAATCCTCAAATTACGGACCCAGTCCGTGTAATTGCTGCCATCATCTTTCAACTTTGCTTTCTCAAGGAACGCATTAAAATTCAACGGAACAACAAGACGAGCCATCTATCTACACATCATAGACAAGCAAGATACTATCGGTACTAAGTTCATGATAAATTTAAGTTCAATTAATCATATTACTTAAGAACTCCCACTTAGAAAAATATCCTCCAATTCTCTAAGTGATTGCGTGATCCATATCAACTACACCATGACCGATCATCACGTGTGATGGAGTAGTTTCAATGGTGAACATCAATATGTTGATCATATCTACTATATGATTCACGCCGACCTTTTCGGTCTCTGTGTTCCGAGGTCATATCTTATATGCATAGCTCGTCAAGTATAACCTGAGTATTCTGCGTGTGCAACTGTTTTGCACCCGTTGTATTTGAACGTAGAGCCTATCACACCCGATCATCACGTGGTGTCTCAAAGACGAAGAACTTTCGCATAGCGGTGCATACTCGGGGAGAACACTTCTTGATAATTTAGTAAGGGATCATCTTATAATGCTACCGTCAATCAAAGCAAGATAAGATGCATAAAGGATTAACATCACATGCAATCAATATAAGTGATATGATATGGCCATCATCATCTTGTGCTTGTGATCTCCATCTCCGAGCACCGTCATGATCACCATCGCCACCGGGCGCCGACACCTTGATCTCCATCGTAGCATCGTTGTCGTCTCGCCAAACTTATGCTTCTACGACTATCGCTACCGCTTAGTGATAAAGTAAAGCATTACGTGCGATTGCATTGCATACAATAAAGCGACAACCATATGGCTCTGCCGATTGCCGATAACTTCGGTTACAAAACATGATCATCTCATACAATAAAATTCAGCATCATGTCTAGACCATATCACATCACAACATGCCCTGCAAAAACAAGTTAGACGTCCTCTACTTTGTTGTTGCAAATTTTACGTGGCTGCTACGGGCTTAAGCAAGAACCAATCTCACCTACGCATCAAAACCACAACGATACTTCGTCAAATAGACTCCGTTTAACCTTCTCAAGGACCGGGCGTATGCCTCAGTTCAACTAAAGTTGGAGACAGTCTTCCACAAGCCATCTATGTGCAAAGCACGTCGAGGGAACCGGTCTCGCGTGGAAATGCAGCGTAAGGTTGGTCTGGATCGTCATCCCAACAATACCGCTGAACCAAAGTATGACATGACATCTTTGGTAGGCAGTATGACTTGTATCGTCCACAAAGCTCTTGTGTTCTACTCGTGCATATCATCAAACCATAAACACCTAGGCTCGGATGCCACTGTTGGGGATCGTAGTAATTTCAAATTTTTCCTACGATCACGCCAAGATCATGGTGATGCATAGCAACGAGATGAGAGTGTTGTCTCGTGCCCTCGTAGACCGGCAACGGAAGCGTTGACGCAACGTGAGAGGAAGTAGTCGTGCTTCTTCACAATCCAACCGATCCAAGTACCGAGCGTCACGGCACCTCCGAGTTCTGCACGTTCAGCTCGATGGCGTCCCTCGAACTCCGATCCAGCCGAGTGTTGAGGGAGAGTTTCGTCGACCTGACGGCGCAGGATGGTGGCGATGATGATGTTCCACCGGTGCGAGGCTTCGCCTAAGCTCCGCTACGGTATTCTCGAGGTGTAATATGGTGGAAGGGGGCACCGCACGGCTGAGGAACGATCTCAATGATCAACTTGTGTGTCATGGGGTGCCCCTGCCCCTGTATATAAAGGAGGGAAGGGGAGGGCTGGCCGGCCAAGGAGAGGTGCGCCAGGGTGTCCTACTCCTACTAGGAGTAGGATTCCCCCAAATCCTAGTCCAACTAGGTTTCCCCAAGTGGGAAGGGAGAGAGAGGCGCCCCTTCTCCTAGTCCTAATAGGACTAGGGAAGGGGAAGGTGACCAGCACTTGGGCCCCCTTTTCTCCTTTCCACTAAGGCCCATGTTGGCCCATTAGCATTCCGGGGTTCGGTAACCTCCGGTACTTGTAAAATTCCCAATTTCACCCGGAACACTTCCGATGTCCAAACATAGACTTCCAATATATGAATCTTTATGTCTCGACCATTTCGAGACTCCTCGTCACGTCCGTGATCTCATCCGGGACTCGAACAACCTTCGGTACAGAAACATCATAAAAACTCATAGTAACGCCATCGAAGCGTTAAGCGTGCGGACCCTACGGGTTCGAGAACTATGTAGACATGACCGAGACACCTCTCCGGTCAATAACCAATAGCGGGACCTGGATGCCCATATTGGCTCCTACATATTCTACGAAGATCTTTATCGGTCAGACCGCATAACAACATACGTTGTTCCCTTTGTCATCGGTATGTTACTTGCCCGAGATTCGATCGTCGGTATCCAATACCTAGTTCAATCTCGTTACCGGCAAGTCTCTTTACTCGTTTCGTAATACATCATCTCACAACTAACACATTAGTTGCAATGCTTGCAAGGCTTATGTGATGTGCATTACCGAGAGGGCCCAGAGATACCTCTTCGACAATCGGAGTGACAAATCCTAATCTCGAAATATGCCAACCCAACATGTACCTTCGGAGACACCGTAATGTACCTTTATAATCACCCGATTACGTTGTGACGTTTGGTATCACCCAAAGTGTTCCTCGTGCAAACGGGAGTTGCATAATCTCATAGTCATAGGAACATGTATAAGTCATGAAGAAAAGCACTAGCAACAAACTATACGATCAGGTGCTATGCTAATGGAATGGGTCATGTCAATCAGATCATTCAACCAATGATGTGATCCCGTTAATCAAATAACAACTCCTTGTTCATGGTTAGGAAACACAACCATCTTTGATTAACGAGCTAGTCAAGTAGAGGCATACTAGTGACACTCTGTAGATTTATGTATTCACACATGTATTATGTTTCCTGTTAATACAATTCTAGCATGAATAATAAACATTTATCATGATATAAGGAAATAAATAATAACTTTATTATTGCCTCTAGGGTATATTTCCTTCAGCAACTGCATCAAAGCATTCTGCTGATGGATCAATTGAGTGAGCTCCGGTGGGAAAGCAAATCCATTGTCACGTCTCGGAGGCATCTGAGGGTTTAGAAAAGATGAGAATTAAGAATAGAATGAGGTCTAAAGAGAAAACACTACCCAAATGCAATGAGGCAAATGCATACAAAATCACTTCATTCAATCAAACAAGGCATACAATCGGTCTAGAACTATCGTAAAAGTGCTTGGACTATGCTATGTACATGGTGGAACACTACTACTGTTATGGTGGTCTACTAGAAAAACTGCTCCGATGAAGACTCCATGATATCTGCTCCGGCTTCGTCTTCGAAGTCATCATCACTAGGATCGGAATCGGTGTCGTCGATGATGATGTAGTTGTCTGGACAAGTGCAATCGTCATCTTCTCCTCCGGGTGCTGAATTCCCCATGAGTTCTTCAATCTTCTCCTTATGGTCGCCGTTTTGTCTCACTAGAGCGACGATCTCCTCCATCTAATCCTTGCGAGTGTCCTTTAGTTCTCCTTCTAGCTCGATAATTCTAGCCTTTGCATTCTTCAACTCCATCATGTCTACGCACATCTGGTTCTCTTGGCGTCGAATGTGCTGGTTTAACTCCTGGATGAAGGTTGCAATGGATCTATCCTTCTTGGTGTTAACTATCTCCCATTGTTCATCTCGGCGCCCACAAATCTGGTAGATAGTATCCTTGAGGTCATCTTGGTAGACTTCTCCAATGCATCCCATGGTGATGTGAGCTGCCATGCTCTTTCCCAGACTCCAGGTTGGTGCATTAAAAGTACATTCTATGGGCTCCGTGACTGGCGCGAACGTTCTTCCTGGAACTTGAGCTTGAATCTTCCAACGCTCCTCTTCGGTTAAAGTGGCATTGTAGGTCCCGATGAAGCTTGGTATTCCGATGTTCAGGTACTAAGTGATTTCCTTAAGGTGTCGTCCAAAGGGTGTATCTTCATCCGGCTGCGTGAACTTGATCCTTGCTTCCATCATCCTAAAAGAGTAGAAAAGATGAGGAGTCAGAAATGAGAAGAAAGTAGTGATCTAGGGCTTTAGCTTAGTGGTCGTGTCCTATAGTCAGCGTGTGCTCTGATACCATCTTGTAGCGACCAGACCTCAAACAGTCTGATCTCGTGCTCGTGTGTCATCCTGGATCGATAATGCTGACACCACACAGTACTTGAAGGATTTATAACAGAGTAGCAATCAAACACTTATTACACCGAATGTCTCAAGAGAGAACTTATTACAATAAAAATGGCTTAAGGCCATCTAATAACAATAACAGCGGAAGGCTTGGAAGATAAGCGAGTCCATCAACTCCAACGGCATCACTGAGTATAGAACCACGACCTAAAGGCACCTTACTCGTCGTCTGAAAAGTCTGCAACATGAAACGTTGCAGCCCGAAAATGGGTCAGCACATAGAGAGTAATGAAAAGAATAAGCTATACTACATGCATATATGGCTGGTGGAAAGCTCTATGGTTACAGTTTTGCGTAAAGCCAATTTTTCCCTACTGCAAAGGAATAAATTTTTTTAACTATCATGGTGGTTGTTAAACATTGAGAATGGTTGACAGTATCCTCAATCCCAATTAAGCATCATCATTAAAACCCAAGAAAATTAATTAAAGTAACATGATGAGATTCACATGATAATCCAAGTACTAGATACTCAAAACATCCATAACCGGGGACACGGCTAACCATGATTAGTTTGTACACTCTGCAGAGGTTTGCGCACTTTGCCCCACAAGACTCGATCTCCTCCGTTGGATTTCTCACACTACATGGTGTTTGAGAAACGGATGACCGAGACATAGTCTTTCAGAAGCTCTAGCACCTTACGATCGGGTAGACCGTACCAACCTACATCCCCTACATCAGCTAGTCTACCACTGTAAGAGTTCGCACGACTTAGTCAACTATGCTAGAGCCCAAAGTAGCTTGTGGCTGCACACGGAAGTTTCTAGTATGAATAGTCTCATGATCCCTTTGAGCCTGGGTGGCAGTCCAAAAGAAGCAGGCAATCTTGGAATACCCAGGTACCTCAATCCACCCAGATGTGTGTTTAAGTTGCCACCTTAGATAAACCATTTATTAACAATCTCACATCTGTCATGGATATCACTCACCCAATCCACGTCTAGTAGCATAGCATGGCATAAGAAGCAAAGATAGAAGTAACTCCCAAAGGTTTAATAGTAAAACCGGTAATAGGTACTACCTCATCTACTTCCCATCCCACAATTTAATTAGATCCTAATCATGCAATGTTTGAGGATTGATCTAATGCAATAAAAAACTGGGCAGTAGAAAGGCATGATCAAAGTGTTACTTGCCTTGCTGATGATCCGCGAAACCTAGAGATTCGAAGTAACAGGCGGCGCACTCCGGGTACTCTATCGCAAACAAACAAACAAGCATACAATAAGTACTCATCTAATGCACAGGTAAAACTCAAATAAGAGATCTAACCAGAAAGTTCAACTTAAGAACTCCGGTTTGCAAAAAGAATCAAATCAAACGAAGCAACGAAAGTCAAACGGCGAAAGAAAACAACTTCGTTTTATTAATCTGGACTTAAGTCAAATTTTACAGGAGGAAAAACTTGTTTAAGTTGGTTAAACGGAAATAGGGTTTCGAGACGAAACTCCAGGCTCTTGAATCGCCGGATTCCGATAAACGAGCGAAAAGTTATACTAAAACGAAAATCGGATCAGAAATCGCGATCAGAAATAATCGCAGAAAATCCGAGAAAAAGAAAAAGCAGCGAGCAGATTAACGAGCGAGCGTTCGTTATCTGGATCTAAGCGATGAAACGCTCGTTAAAATGAACGAACGAGTGAACGTTCACTAAATAAATAAATCAAAAAAACCGATCTATAAAAAAACGAAACTTTAAAAAATAAACCGCGGTTAAATAAAAAAACCGGGCGGTTTTCTGAGGAAAACCGCCGGCGACGGCGGCTACCTCGGGCGGCGGGTCCGGCGAGGCGGCGGGGCGGCTCCGGCGAGCGGGCGGGGCGGCGGCGGTGCGGCGGGCGGGCGGCGGCGACGCGCTAAGGTTTGGGGCGCGGTCGGCTGCGGGCTGGTGGGCTGGCTCGGGGCCCCAGGCGGCGGCTTATAAAGCCCCGGCCAGGCGGAGTCCTGGCCGGTTACGGCCCAAGGTCGGTTCGGACTTTAAAAAAATTTTAATTCCGCGCAGAAAAACTGACGAAAGAAATACTAAACGGACTCTAAAAATCCCGAAATAAATTTTCCTCGACTTCTAAAATCAAGTCGGACAAAGTGAACATTTATTTGGGGCCTAAATGCAATTTTGAGAAACACATATTTTTCCTAAATTCAAATAAGATAGCGAAAAACTTCGAAATAAAATCTTATTTGATATATTATTAAATCCTCAACGTTTCTTTATTTTGGGAAAGTCATTTTATTCCCTCTCTCATATTTTTTTGTAATAGAAATAATTGAAGATAAAATAATTAAAATCAAATGATCCTATTCTCAAAATTTGAGAAAACTCAAATATGAAAATAACGAAATCCCCAACTCTCTCTGTGGGTCCTTGAGTTGCGTAGAATTTCTAGGATCAAAACCAAAAGAAAACAAAATATGATATGCAATGATGATCTAGTGTATAACATTCCGAATTGAAAATTTGGGATGTTACGTCGCCTCTTCGGGAAGTCGAACAATGATGGAGTACTACTGAAGTGGAGGAGTACTATAGTAGGCTTATGGCCATCTGACACCGATTGAACTGGGCGAGGGAGGGATGCAGCTTCATTGACTTACTGGTCCTGCTTTGCGTGTATGACAGGTGGGCCCAACAGGTGGGTGTCCCACCTGTCATGTAATAAAGGCGAGTGCGATTAAGGCACCGAGCTCTCGATCCATGAGGAGAGAGGGCATTGTAGTAATCAAACTTCTCAGTCTTGTACGAGTTGACGCGACTCATCAAAGCACTACACTCGATATATTTCATTTGCATTTACCGATGCATTAATTACAATGCATGCATGCCGTGACTCTCTTTTTGATACTTGCATGTGTTGATTTAATGCACCTTGAAGTAGTTTGAATATGTGACGGTAAAGCTTTGTAATGCCCCGGCCCTAAAGTGAGAGATGGTTGTGCACGAGGAGGGCGAGATCATGCAGACGAAACAGGACCTGACGATGGAGCCCCTTGTGCCTCCGCCCCTTGAAGCCTCCAGTGTATGAGGTTCGAATACACCTCGTCCGTTTGGCTGATCGAGCAAGGTGCAGGTTTCTTGATTTATGTGTTGTTCGATTGATTTGTGCAATGCAAGGGAGGGCACCTGGCATGCGCGGACTGCCGCATCAAGCACCCTGGGAACCAGTGGTAGTGCCAGAAGTGCGAGCGTGGCGGTCGAGGGAGTCCTGGATTAAGGGGTCCTCGGGCGTCCGGGCTATGTGACGTGGGCCGGACTAATGGGCCATGAAGATACAAGACAGAAGACTTCCTCCCGTGTCCGGATGGGACTGTCCTTTGCGTGGATGGCAAGCTTGGCGTTCGGATATGAAGATTCATTCCTCTGCAAACCGACTCTGCACAACCCTAGGCCCCTCCTGTGTCTATATAAACCGGAGGGTTTAGTCCGTAGTGCCAATGACAATCATACAGGCTAGACATCTAGGGTTTAGCCATTACGATCTCGTGGTAGATCAACTCTTGTAATCCTCATATTCATCAACATCAATCAAGCAGGAAGTAGGGTATTACGTCCATCAAGAGGGTCCGAACCTGGGTAAACATCGTGTCCCCTGTCTCCTGTTACCATTGACCTTAGACGCACACTCCGGGACCCCCTACCCAAGATCCACCGGTTTTGACACCGACATTGGTGCTTTCATTGAGAGAGATCCGGTGTGTCGTTACTAGAAGGTTCGATGCACTACAAAAAAATACACATCCTTGACATTTTGGGCCGAATGAAAAAAATTATGTCATACTTATGACCCTTCTATGACGATAATTGTGACAAAACCCGGTATCATCATAGATGTGGTGGGGTCCTACTTCTATGACAAAAAACCATGACAGAAAATGGGCTTTTCGTCCTGGGCGGGCCGGAGACGTAGCTGCATGACATTCTTTGGGCCGTCCATGACAGAAAAACCCGTGGTAGAAGCGAGGGCGAGGAAAATATCGGGGTCTTCCCGGTTACGGTGGGTGGTCGGGGCCGAGCGGTGCGCGTTTCTCTCGGACACGCATGCGTGTGGGTGTGAGGCGTTGGGCTCAAACTGAACCCGAGCGATTGCACCGCAGGCTACGCGTTACTGAACCCGAGCGATCGATCGATGGCTGTTAACTGAACCCGATCGAGCGATTCTTCGCTCATCGCCGCTAATCGAAGCCGATCGATGCTGCCTCGGGATGAACAGTGAGTGTTGCTGGGGGGGTTTGGATGAACAGTTCCCGGTGGGGGTGGACGAACAGGACCCCGTGGTGTTTCCTCTAGATGAGCAGGACCCCGATCGATCGAGCCGGTTGGGGCTGGATGAATAGGACCTAGTGGAGGGCTGGATGAACAGGACCACCCCGTGGAGGGCAGGATGAACAGTAGACGGTGGAGGGCTGGATGAATAGTAGCCCGTGGAGGGGTGGTTGAACAGGAGCCCGTGGAGAGGGCTGGTTGAACAGTAGCCGGTGGAGTAGCGCGCGGTGGAGGCTGGATGAACAGGAGCCCGTTGATGAGCGATCGCGGTGGAGGCCGGAGGAGGTCGACGGTGGATGAGCGATGGCCCGTGGAGCCTGGAGGGGTCGACCGTGGAGATGACCAGATCCCGTGGAGTCCGTTTTGCGATGCACGCCACACCCCTCCTCATGAACAGGACCCCGTTTATCAGTGGCGCTCCAACACAAGTCTGTTTCCTTTGTTTTGCGGTACGCCACACCCCTCCCGATCAACAGGACCCCCGTTTCGACCGTAGGAGGTCTGTTTCCTCCGTTTTGCGGTACGCCACTCCCCTACCGATGAACATGATCCTGTTTCGACCGTGGCCGGTCGAACACAAGGCCGTTTCCTCCATTCTGCGGTACTCTAGGCCTCATTTCCATCGACTGTTCCGTCCAAGCCCTCCCAATGAACACGACGACGCATTCCGTTCGGACCCAGCCGGTTGGCTCCCCATGAACACGACGACGACGTTGTTTCTCCGTTCCGACCCAGCCATGTACACGAACCCTGGCCGTACGTATGCGCGAGTAGGCATTCGAGACCCTGCCTGTATGTACGTATGTGGCCGTATTTTCTTTCTTGCACACTGGCCGCTGTACGTACGTGTACATGCTATGTGCGCGCCTCTACTACAACACATGCGTGCCTCTACATCGACCAGTATGTACGTACATGTTCACGACCAGAATGACAACGCTACGTACGGTTTGACCAGGTGGGTCCCGACTGTCACGCACTTCCTTGCCTGCGAAGATCTAGCTGGTGGGTCCCAGCTGTCAGGGGGGCAAGTTGGTTTTTTTACCCGGACGCACTTCCTTGCGTGCGAAGATGTAGCTGGTGGGTCTAGGGGAAATGTTTTTTTTGTGAAATATGGTGGCCCCTCCGGTGGGTCCCCGCTGTTAGGTGGAGGAATAATTATTTTGCGCGTAATAAGGAGGCACTTCCTTGCTGCGGCCGTGGACCCAGCTGTTAGCCTCTCCACGTACAGTACTCTTCCGATGGAAGTCGGTCGTTAACCACATAGACCACGCCACGCCGAGAGCACCAAGGCGGTGGACGACGGCGAGGCCTAGGAAGGGGACGACACGGAGCCAGGGAAGACGCAACAGTGGGTGCCCACGTAGAGAGGAGTACGAGGGTTCACTGGTTCGGCTGCGGTGTGAGGTTGCCGTCGCCGCAGAATAACAGGGGGTGTGGGTGAGTAGAGGGATGGCCTGTCCAGCGGTGGGAGTAGTAGGGGCGGTGAGGCCTCCGCGGCATCGCAGCCGGCCACAGGAGGCAGGAGCACGAGGCACGACCGGCGCTGGTTTGGGTGGCTGGAGCAAGAAGACCATAGGTTGAAGAAGCAATACGACCGTTGGATGGACATCATACGATTACTTGAGCTATAATCATGCATATTGACTAAGTTGACAAAGCCCTCCGTCCCCGTCAACTTAGTAGGCCCACAAGTCAGCCTCCCACTATACTGGGACCCAGCTAGTAGGGGGAGTATTCATTTTTTTTGTGCGCAATAAGGAGGCACTTCCTTGCGTGCGAACATATAGCTGGTGGGTCCGAGCTGTCAGCGGCGGTAACGTTTTTTTCGCGAAATAAATAGGCCCTTTCAGTGGGTCCCAGATGTCAGGTGGAGGAATCATCATTTTGCGCGTAATAAGGAGGCATTTCCTTGCGTGCGGCCGTGGACCCAATTTGTCACCCCTCGACGTCTGATCCACTTCAGATGAATGTCGATTCGTTGACCCACGTTGACCAGGCAGCGCCGAGAGCACCAGGCGGTGGGCGATGGTGAGGCCTAGGAAGGAACGACACGAAGCCGGGGAAGACTCGGCAGTTGTTTCCCACACGGAGGAATCTGTTGTCTGAGGGTTTACTGGTTCATCTGCCGTCGCCGGAGAATAACAACAGGTGTGGGTGAGTGAGGGATGGCTAGGCCAGCGATGGGAATACGGTGGGGCGGTGAGGCCTGCGTGGTAGCACAGCCGGCCGCGGGGAGGAGAGAGCAGGCAGTCCCGGCGATGCTTGTTTGAGCGGCTGGAACAGGAAAAGTGGAGATTGAAGAAGCACGACGGCCGTTGGATGGACATCCAACAGTCACTGCTTGTGCTTAAACCTTTTTTTAGAAAAGCCTCAAATCTGTGGAAAACATCATACAACCCATCTTCCATTATTTCTAATAATTTACAGCCCATTTGCTAATTCTTAAGGTTTTTTTGGAGCCCATATTCTTTTTGTTAGCATTACAGCCCATATTGAGGCCACAGTTAAAAAATTATACAAAATTTTGCATATTTCGGTGTGGTCCGAACTGTTTTTAATCCCGAAATTTCGAGTCACATTCAAACTGATTTTTAAAATAAATATATAGCAATATAAAATCCAACAAATTGTCCATGCATAAAAATCAATGCTATTTAAAATCTCGAAATGAAAAAAAGAATTTTGAAACTAATTGCCGGTTTGATGTGTTTTAAAAATGTACAGCCCATTTCTCATTACTGATAGGCCATTTTCTCGGCCAGCCGAATGAAAGCTCTCCTTGTCTTGAAAGATTTGTAGCCCAACACGCCTGACAAAGCGACTTACTTGGCAAATCACAAAAAAGCTGGGCTGTGGTCGTGGACCCGGTATCGACCTCTCCACGTATAGTACTCTTCCGATGGAAGTCGGTCGTTGACCACATTGACCACGCCGCGCCGAGAGCACCAAGGCGGTGGACGACAGCGAGGCCTAGGAAGGGGACAACACGGAGCCGGGGAAGACGCGGTAGTGGATGCCCACGTGAAGAGGAGTACGAGGGTTCACTAGTTCGGCTGCGGTGTGAGGCTGCCGTTGCCGCCGGGCCTGGCTAGCAGTGGGAGTAGTAGGGGCGATGAGGCCTCAACGGCAGCACAACCGGCCACTGGAGGCAGGAGCAGGCGGTCTCGCTGGCGCTGGTTTGGGCGGCTAGTGCAAGAAGAGCAGCAATTGAAGAAGCAGCAGGACCGTTGGATTCAAATCCAACGGTTACTGGTGCTAGAATCGTTTGTTGACTAAGTTGACAAGCCTAGCGTCAAGGCCAACTTAGTAGGCCTGAGTAAGCCTCCCAACCGGTGCGCCCCAGATGTCACTCGGAGGAATCATTTTTTTCGCATAATAAGGAGGCAATTGATTGCGTGCGGCCAGGCCAGCGGAGGTAGTAGGGTTGGTTGGGGAAGCCTGCGCGGCATCACAGCGGGCCACAAGAGGATGGAGCAGGCAGTCCCGCCGGTGCTAGTTTAGGCGGCTGGAGCAGGAAGATCAGAGATTGAAGAAGCACGTCGGCCATTGGATGGACATCCAACAGTCACTGCTGCTAGAATCGTGTGTTGAGTGACAAAGCCTTGCGTAAACAAGCCAGCCTCGAAATCTGTGGCATGTACAACCCATTTGCTATTATTTTTACATTTTTTACTCATTTTCTAATTCATATGGAATTTATTGCAGCCCTTCATTTTTAGAATAGCTGCCCATTTTGTGGTCAGTTCTAGGGTCAAAAAAATTAACTAAATATGTGGGTAATTTTGAAAATTTGCAAATTTTTGCTGGGGAATAAAATATTCTTAATCCAAAAATTAGTAGCCATACTAAAAAAAATTAAAAATAAATTAGTACTATGTCATGTTAAATCCAATGAAATACGTATAAGATATCAGTGAAGAACAAAAACAAAAAAAGAAACTAATATCCCATTTGCTATAATTTTTTTTGAATTTTCAACCCCTTTTGATATTACTTTTAAGAGACACTGACCATACTCTTTGGCCAGGCAGGAATGCATCCCTCCTCGTCTTGAAAGATTTGCAGCCCAGTAAGTCGGAGAAAACAAATAGGCCTAGCTTGGGTATTCTTCAAAAAGAAATCTTTGGGCTACCTATTTTCCCAAAGAAAAAACTGTTGGGCTGGTCATGTTGTTAGACGGGCCACAGAGACCGCACAACCCAGTTTATAGCCTGCTCCTCCGAATTACTACTAAAACAAAGTTGTGCAATTCCGTCATTAATTGACTATACGTTGAAAATGATGTGGGTCCCATATATCAGCAGGGTGGATTAGAGTAAAAAATGAGGCTTTCATCTGAGTAGTAAAAGAGGCGCTTACTTGTGTTCAGGAGTGGACCTGGTGGGTCCATACTGTCATACTCACAACTACAGTCCTTTCCCGATTCACTATGTTGACAGGGACCGTTTTGAAAAAAAAATATGTTGACAGGGCTGGACGGCGGCGCCGCAGCGAGCGCACCAAGGCGGAGGATAAAGTGTTGTCGCCAATGTGCTGGGCTGGGTTGGACATTATTATTGAAAAATAAAAATGGACCGGATCTATTTACAGCGTTGACTATGATTTGCATGGGTCCGCTGGTTGCAGGAAGAAAATGCTGGGAGAAAAAGACTGGTCGCTATCTTTGCCGAAGAATAATATCGACTGAATGTAACGACACTATCATAGGAAATAATATCCTCCTGTTAAACCGTGAATTTAAAGAACTGGTGCATGAGCATTTAGCTTTATTTATTTACTTATTTATGTTTAGGGGACCATGAGCATGTACAGGCGGATTCATGTGAGAGCCTCCCTTCCAGCTAATTATGGGCTTCTCTATTGGGCCTTCATCAGTGGGCTGCGTGTTATCAACAAGTGGAATATGTGTTCCATACGAAAAATAGTATGCGCTACGTGTGGTACGGGGCACTAAAGGATCGAACCGTGCAACGACTTCCAAAACATTGTGTTAGTCGTTCTAACAACACATTTATTCAATCAACAGACGAAATATAAAACTGATTGTACATTTAAAACAGCAGCAGCAGCAACCAGGGGTGGGCGTGCAATGTAAGCGATAGCGAGGCGGAAGAGTGAAGACGCAGCTCTCTCTTCCAAACCAAACATCAGCCATCATTACAAAAGGGCTACCAAAAAAGAACAAGTGTATGCTGATACGTCTCCGTCGTATCTACTTTTCCAAACACTTTTGCCCTTGTTTTGGACTCTAACTTGTATGATTTGAATGGAACTAACCCGGACTGACGCTGTTTTCAGCAAAATTGCCATGATGTCTTATAAAACAAAAGTTCCCCCTACCTCGGAATGACCTGAAACTCCACGGGATGTCTTATAAAAAATAATAAAACATCCTCGCCAAAGATGAAGACCAGGGGGCCCACACCCTGTCCACGAGGGTGGGGGGTGCCCCCCCTAGGGCGCTCCCCCTACCTCGTGGGCCTCCTCCGACGCCAACTCCAACTCTATATATTGGCTTTCGGGGAGAAAAAATAGGACAGAAGAAATCATCGCGTTTTACGATACGGAGCCGCCGCCAAGCCCTAAAACCTCTCGGGAGGGCTGATCTGGAGTCCGTTCGGGGCTCCGGAGAGGGGATTAAATCGCCGTCGTCATCATCAACCATCCTCCATCACCAATTTCATGATGCTCACCGCCCGTGCATGAGTAATTCCATCGTAGGCTTGCTGGGACGGTGATGGGTTGGATGAGATCTATCATGTAATCGAGTTAGTTTTGTTAGAGTTTGATCCCTAGTATCCATTATGTTACGAGATTGATGTTGCTATGACTTTGCTATGCTTAATGCTTGTCACTAGGGCCCGAGTGCCATGATTTCAGATCTGAACCTATTGTGTTTTCATGAATATATGTGAGTTCTTGATCCTATCTTGCAAGTCTATAGTCACCCGCTATGTGTTATGATCCGGCAACCCCGAAGTGACAATAATCGGGACCACTCCCGGTGATGACCATAGTTTGAGGAGTTCATGTATTCACTATGTGCTAATGCTTTGTTCCGGTTCTGTATTAAAATGAGGCCTTAATATCCCTTAGTTTCCACTAGGACCCCGCTGCCACGGGAGGGTAGGACAAAAGATGTCATGCAAGTTCTTTTCCATAAGCACGTATGACTATATTCGGAATACATGCCTACATTACATTGATGAATTGGAGCTAGTTCCATGTCACCCTATGTTATGATGTTACATGATGAACCGCATCCGGATAATTATCCATCAGCGATCCGGTGCCTCGAGCTTTATATACTGGTTCTCGCTTATTTACTTTCCATTGCTCTTTGTTACAATCACTACAAAATACCAAAAATATTTACTATTGCTCGCACTACTCTTTTGTTACCGTTACCACCACTATCATATTACTTTGCTACTAAACACTTTGCTGCAGATACTAAGTTTCCAGGTGTGCTTGAATTGAAAACTCAGATGCTAATACTTGAGAATATTCTTTGGCTCCCCTTGTGTCGAATCAACAAATTTGGGTTGAATACTCTACCCTCGAAAACTGCTGCGATCCCCTATACTTGTGGGTTATCAAGACCTTTTTCTGGCGCTGTTGCCGGGGAGCATAGCTCTATTCTTTGAGTCACTTGGGATTTATATCTGCTGGACACTATGAAGAACTTGAAAGACGCTAAGACAACAATTTATCCCTCAACTACGAGGGGAGGTAAGGAACTGCCATCTAGCTCTGCACTTGATTCACGTTACATTATGAGTAAGCTTGCAACACCTAAACCTGCTTACGCTATTCGCTCCGATATGTCGCATGTTATTGATGATGCCACTTCGCTATGCATGATACTTATGATGAAACTACTTCTATATACGATACTCTGTGCCCCTTAGTGAATTTCTTGATGAACAAATTGCTAGGGCTAGAGAGAAAGAAATTATTGAATCTGATTATAATGATGAAAGTGATGATGAAGATATACTGTTATTCCTGAGGGTTATGTTTTTGATATGGAATCTTCTGCCGCTATTTTAGCTTGCAAAGATAGATATGAGCTCAAGAGGTTATTAGCTAAATGGAACAAAGAATCACTTAGAGATAAAATGAGGCCTGATCCTGCTTTTGCTACTTCACCTATATGTGTTCCCGATAAGGATTATGAATTCTCTGTTGATCCTGATATAATTACTTTGGTTGAATCTGATCCTTTCCATGGCTATGAATCTGAAACTGTTGTGGCACATCTTACAAAATTGAATGATATAGCCACCCTATTTACTAATGATGAGAGATCGCGCTATTTTTATATACTCAAGATATTTCCGTTCCCATTAAAGGGTGATGCTAAGATATGGTTCAATTCTCTTGATCCTGGTTGTGTGCGTAGTCCCCATGATATGATTTATTACTTCTCTGCTAAATATTTCCCTGCTCATAAGAAACAAGCTACTTTAAAGGAAATATACAACTTCGTGCAAATTAAAGAAGAGAGTCTCCCACAAGCTTGGGGGAGGCTTCTCAAGTTACTTAATGCTTTGCCTGATCATCCTCTTAAGAAACCTGAAATACTTGATATCTTTTATAATGGACTAACCGATGCTTCTAGAGATTACCTGGATAGTTGTGCTGGTTCTCTTTTCATGGAAAGAACACCGGATGAAGCTGAAAATCTATTAAATAACATGTTGACAAATGAAAATAATTGGGCACCTCCTGAGCCAGCTCCTGCTCCAATTACTGAGTCTATTCCTAAACCAACTCCGAAGAAGAGAGGTGTTCTATTTATCAGTCCTGAAGATATGCAAGAGGCAAAGAAATCTATGAAAGAGAAAGGTATTAAAGTTGAAGATGTTAAGAATTTACCTCCTATTGAAGAAATACATGGTCTTAGTATACCGCCTGTTGAAGAATCATATGATCTTGATCCTTTATTTATTGAAGAACCTCCTGATCCAGATATCCCGACACATGTAGTAAAGGTAAATTCTCTCTATAGATTTGATGAAGGTGATATTCCTCATTATAAGTCTGCTAGATAATGCTTTGATGAGTTTGATAATTTTATTGTCAAACTAGAAAATTTTAATGCTTATTTTGGTAGACAATTGAAATACGATTCTGGTATGATTAAATATTTGGGTGATTATATGGCTAATATTAGAGGTGAACTAAAACTTGTTAGCAAACATGCTTCTATGGTTACCGGCCAAGTAGAACAAGTACTTAAATCTCAAAAAGAAGTGCTTGATGAAATGAATAGTAAGAAAAATGATTATGCTATTAGAGTGGCTACTAGAACTGGTAGAATGACTCAGGAACCTTTGTATCCTGAAGGCCACCCTAAGAGAATCGAGCAAGATTCTCAGAGAAATAATATTGATGCACCTAGTTCTTCCAAAAGGAAGAAAAAGAAAAATGATAGAACGGTGCAAACTTCCAGTGAACCTATTGCTGAACCACCTGATAATCCTAATGATATCTCTATGTCTGATGCTAAAACACAATCTGGTAATGAACATGAACCTAGAGAAAATGTTAATGATGATGTTCATGATGATGCTCAACCTAGTAATGATAATGATGTAGAAGTTGAACCTGCTGTTGATCTTGATAACCCACAATCAAAGAATCAACGTTATGATAAGAGAGACTTTGTTGCTAGGAAACATGGTAAAGAAAGAGAACCATGGGTTCGTAAAGCCATGCCTTTTCCTCCCAAACCATCCAAGAAAAAGGATGATGAGGATTTTGAGCGCTTTGCTGAAATGATTAGACCTATCTTTTTTTTGCGTATGCGATTGGTGATGTGCTCAAAACTAATCCTTATGCTAAATATATGAAGGATATCATTACTAATAAAAGAAAGATACCGGAAGCTTAAATTTCCACCATGCTTGCTAATTATACTTTTAAGGGTGGAATACCAAAGAAACTTGGAGATCCAGGAGTACTACTATACCATGATCCATTAAAAGAAATTATATTAAAACTGCTTTATGTGATCTTGGAGCCGGTGTTAGTGTTATGCCTCTCTCTTTATATCGAAGACTTGACTTGAATAAGTTGACACCTACTGAAATAACTTTGCAAATGGCCGATAAATCAACTGTTATACTTGTCGGTATTTGTGAGGACGTGCCTGTTGTGGTTGCAAATGTTACTATTTTAACGGACTTTGTTATTCTTGATATTCCCGAGGATGATAGTATGTCTATTATTCTTGGAAGACCTTTTTCTTAATACTGCAGGGGCTGTTATTGATTGCAACAAAGGCAATGTCACTTTTCATGTTAATGGTAATGAGTATACGGTACATTTTCCGAGGAAACAACCTCAAGTTCATAGTATCAACTCTATTGGAAAAATTCCATCGATTAAATTTGGAGGTTTTGAATTTCCTCTTCCTACTGTCAAGAAGAAATATGATATACTTATTATTGGGGATGTGCATATCCCCGTTGAGGTAACCTAGTGTTATTTGAAATTTCTCCGGTTTCATGATTATTGGAATGAGTTTGTTAACAAGACTTGATCAACCTTGTTAGTGGATTCCTTTTGATGAGCATGAGATGGATGAAACTAGAAGCACAAACTTCTGTACCCTCTCTATACTTTCTGTAATTCAGTAGAAATAAAGTAAAAATAGTATTTTTCTGTCGGTTTCCTGATTTATCCGTGCAATATAAAAATATCCCAAAATAAAAGTCCTCTGAATGACATGCCAATTTAATAAGATTTTTCGGGAATATTTGAAGATTTACTGTGCAAAAATCACCGCAGGGGGAGCTGCCACCTGGCCACAAGGGTGGATGGCGCGCCCTACCCCCCTGGGCGCGCCCCCCTGCCTCGTGGGCCCATGGTGGCCCTCCTCCACTTATTCCTGCACCCATCTTCTTCCTCTTCCTCACACAAACCCGAAAAACCAACTCAAGCACGAGTTCCAGCAACTTTTGTTGTGATTTTCGATCTCCTTGCTCAAAGCACCTCTCGCAAAACTGCTTGGGGAGATTGTTCCTTGGTATGTGACTCCTCCATTGGTCCAATTAGTTTTTGTTATAGTGCTTTATTCATTGCAAATTTGTGCTGCATAGGTGACCATGTTCTTGAGCTTGCATGTCAAATTTATATGGTTCCAAGTAGTTCTAATGCTTGATATAGGCTCTAGGCACTTGTAGGAGTAGTTGCTATCAGTTTTACTGAAGTTGGTTCACTTTTGTCTAAAGTTACTAAAAATTTCAGATTATTTCAGAAAATAATGAGGAGACTTTTGAGGGGCTCATCGAGCCGAAGCTCAAAGGAGAAACAAAATGAAGAAGCACAGAGGCCCAAATATAATTTGCCTCGTACCGCAGAGATTCGGCCGTGTGAATGGGCTTCTGATAATTTCTTAAGAGAGGCCGGGTGAAAGTGCGTTATATCGACTAGAGGGGGGGTGAATAGGCGATTTTTATGAATTCTTCACTGAGGAATTTGCCGGTGAGGAAATTCCTTAGGGAAGAACTACTTGCAGTGGAATAAGTACTCAGAAGTAAACATAAGAGAATGCGGGCATGGTCATCATGATGAAATGAAGACAAACAAAGAGTACAGAAAGCGTAAACACAGGATAGCACAAGATGAAGACAAAGCGGTGAAGAAATTGAACTGAGGAAATTGAGAAAGTCTTCAGTCAAAATCTTCAAACACAGATATGAACAAACACTCAACACAATAATGAGGAAATGAAAGGGTTGAGGAGATAGAACCAGTTAGGTTGGTGAAGACAATGATTTGGTAGACCCGTTCCAACTGCTGTCTCAGTTATGCGTCAGTTGGAAGCGGTGAGTATTTAAACTCGAGGACACACAGTCCGGACACCCAATCACCGAGCACGCAGCTCAGGACACCAAGTCCTCACCGTATTCTCCTTGAAATAAGGTCACACAGACCTCGTCCAATCACTCGTGGTAAGTCTTGAGCGACTTCCAAACCTTCACAGACTTCGGTCACCGGCGATCCACAATTCCTCTTGGATGCTCTAGACCATGACGCCTAAGCATGCGGAAGAAGCACAGTCTTCAAAGGTAACAAGCGTCGGATCCACTCAGATCAATCTCTTGATGATGCTCAATCACTTTGGGTTTTGTAGGGATTTGGGTTTGGGTATTCCTCACTCGATGATTTTCGCTCAAAGTCCTCGGAGGATGGGTTGCTCTCAAATGACAAGTGTCAAGTTTCTCTCGGAGCAGCCAACCAGCTAGTGGTTGTAGGGGGCGGCTATTTATAGCCTAGGGAGCAGCCCGACATGATAAGACATAAATGCCCTTCAATGATATGACCATTAGGTGGATAAGATATTTTGGGACAGTTGGCGCCAAGAAGATAAAGAACGGTCGGAAATTTGAATGTCAAATTCCTCGGGGCTATCATGTTCCTCATCGTAGGCAATCCGCCTTTGGCGAATTCCTAACTCCTCGGTCAGAACAAATTCCTCGGCGACCGGAAGAGCTTCGTCTACATCCTTTGAAGAAATTGACTGAACTGTATGAGATTTCCAAAGGCTTCACTCGAAGGGATTGGTAGGTGTAGGATTTTGAGTTGAGCATCACATGGAAAATTTTCCTTAGTATTTCCTCGACCCCCTTTAATAGTATGGTGTTTCCTATGACTCAAGAAAGAGAAAATGAAACTACGAAAACAAAAGTCTTCACGCTTCATGTTCCTCGAATGAATACCAAGTCTTCAAGGTCACACCAATTTCTTCACTTTCAAAGTCTTGAAAGTCTTCGTAATATCAAAGTCTTCAACAAAGAACTTCATTTTAGGGGTCGACTTTCTCTGTAAATATCAAACTCCTCATAGACTTATAGACCTGTGTACACTCACAAGCGCATTAGTTCCTTAACCTATAAGTCTTCAATACACCAAAATCACTAAGGGCACTAGATGCACTTACAATCTCCCCTTTTGGTGATTGATGACAATATAGGTTAAGTTTTCAATGGGGATAAACATATGAAGTGTAAATACTGATATTGAGGAATTTGATTGCGAGATATAGAAGAACTCCCCCCGAAGATGTGCATAGTGAGGAATTTGCTTTTGAGGCACTGCACATTTGAAGAGTTGAATCATGGAGATCTCCCCCTATATCTTGTAATTCATACACGCATTTGACATATAATATGAAGAATTTCAAATGCATGATGAAATATGGTGCTTGATGAAATTCAGCATGCGTGCGATAACATTAATGAGGAACAAGCATGCAAAATAACGCATCAAGAGTATCAGAGCTCAAGAGAATCAGAGCTCAGTGCATCAAAAGTATCAGAGCATAGTGCAAGAGCACAGTGCATCAAAAGTATCAAAGCACCACCGGGTTTAAGATTACAACTCGATTCAATAAAATTTTCAGAAGAACGAGAGTTGTAACTTAACAAAAATTTGCCCATATAATAGACCCGCTTGAAGACTAACTCAAATTTCTCCCCTTTGTCATCGAATGACCAAATGGGATCGAAACTGAGGACTAACGCCCCTGAAGAATTTCAAGTTGAGGAAGGAGCGCCAGCGTTGTTGGGGTCGGTTGTTGTAGTATGGCCTGCCGCGGTGTCGTCCAAAATCTTCATCTTCATCAGTGTCACGCGATGAAGAATAGGAGCTGGCCACCAAGGAAGGAACTTTGACTTTCTTGTATTTCTTCGAAGGAGGTGCAGACCAGTCAAATTCTTCCTTGAGACCCATTGTCGTCAGTTCTTCCACGCTGTAGAAATTAGAAAGAACAGCCCATGTGCGTTTGAAGGTTTCATGGAGGTAGTAGTGGCTTTTCTTCACTGCATTGTGTGTTGAGGTCATGTTGTGAAGAATTGAACCAAACTGACGCTTGACCCATTTATGATTGCGAACAACCTTCTGATGAAGACTGCGGAGTAACTCACGATCAGTCATCACCCTGGGTGCTGTAGCTTGAGGACTTTGCTTGGCTGAGGTATTTGCGGCAGAATCATGTGTGGCAGAGTCATCATTGGTGGAGTAGGATGCAGCTTTGCAAAACTGTCCATCCAATGGATGAATGCCTACATCGATCACAGCAGTAGCCTTGCCCTTGTCAAGCTGAGCAAAATGTCCGTTTCAGGACTTCAATCGGGGGCAAGTAGCTATAGTGGTTCAGAGTATCAACCTTGTAATTGAGTGAAGACCTTGTCCTGATGAATCTCATAATCCAAGGCGCATAAGGCTTCAGCTCAAATGGTGACATAGCAATGTTTGCCAGAGTCCTCATGAAGAAATCATGGAAGTTGGCGGAGCATGCCATGAATGATATTGAAAAGCATATTCTTCATGATGCCAACGACTTCTTCATTATTTGAGTCGTGGCCTTTGATAGGACTCATTGTCTTCGTCAGAATCTGATAGACAGTCCGAGGCACATACAATAATTCCTTGACGAGGAATTTGGTTCTTGGGGCCTGCCCTGGCTTCAAAGGCTTCATCAGCACTTGCATATAGTGATTTGAAAGCTCAGGTTCGTTGTAGATACAACGAGCACCATCAAGGGAGGATCGAGTGGTAGAGCACGAAGCAATTCAGATTCTTTGGTGCCTTGTAGTGAGTGTTTTCGGACATCCAGTCTAACACCCATGAGTTCATGTCTTGACGTCTCTGGTGATGTGCAGCGTTGCATAAAATTGAAGAATGAGTTCTTCATTCCGATCCACGACGTCGGTGCAGAAATTCAGAAGTCCTGCGTCGTGAAGAACACTGAGGACTGGCTCAAAGCCTGGCAGAGACTCCATGTCCACATGAGGAATATGAGCATGATCGAAGACTTTGTCTTTGTTGAAGAGCACTGAGGAATAGAAATTGGCTTGACTGGCAGTCCAGAAACGCCTCTTCCTTATGCGAGCAGAATCATATGGATTGTAATCAGTGAAGAATACATGTTCGCTGAAGAAGTCTTCAGCCTTGAACTTTTGCTTTGTTGAGAAGGGATCCTTTGGCTTTGGTAGTGGAGTGTCAGTGAGTTGCATCACGACCTCAGGAATCGCAATCACAGGTTCTTCAGGCTGAGGAATTTCTTGTTCCTCAACAGGTGCGATCGAGGATCAGCAGCAGGTTCATCAGCGCTAGTGGCTGGAATTTCTTCATGGACAGATGAAGTGGGATGAGTTTCTTCAGAGCCCATTTGAACTGTTGAAGTAGGGGACTGAGGTATCTATTGGATTGGGGTGAAGAGTGGAGAATTTGGACGCTGACTTTCCCAAAAGTCATCGTTCATCACTGGCGTTGTGCTTCCAATATCCACATCTTCTTCAATTTCCTCAACACCGCCTCTTCACCGTGAAACCGAGGCATAGGCGAGGAAATGATTGGGGTTGAAGGGATTGCTTCCACTTCAATTTCTTCATCAATCTGCTCGACGTGAAGCGGCAGAATGATTTTCTTCATCGATCCGCTTGGGATCACATAATCTTCATCAAAAGGAACAAGGTCCTTTGATGGAATTGAGGAAATTGGAACAGCATCAATAGGATTTTCAAAGGAGCTGGTCATTGGCTTCATTTTCTTCGCAGCCGAAGAATTTGACGCGGCTGATGCTTTCCGTTTCTTCACAGCAGCTCGTTCTGCCGCCTTGGTCTTCTTCACATTAGAGGAAGATGGAAGAATTGGAGTTGGTGTTGGCGCAGGAGGAGCTGAGGAATCTGGTTGATTTTCCTCAGGCGCAACTAATGCAGTTGCCCTGTTTTGTTCAGTTTCTTCAGGCGCACCACTAGTGGGTGCCCAGCAATTCCTCATCGGTGGAATGGGATCATCAGCCACAGGCTGGCATTTTCTGCAGCAGCCTGAACTTCATCGGGTCTTTGGCATGTTCTTCAGTCGGCTGAGCTGAGGCTCCAGCCTGAGGAATTTCATGTTGGTTTGGGGCAGCAACATTGGTGAATTTCTTCGTCAGGTTGACGAATCTGACCTTGGATCCTTGCCAATCAGCATAATAAGCATCGAAGTTTTTGCTGAGGTCTTGAATTTCAGTGTCGACCTTGAGAAGTTCCTCAGGTGTCATTACGACAACGTTTTCTTCGTGAACTTCTCCTTTACGTATTGAGCTTTCTTGATCTCTCTTGCCTTTTCAAACTTCCATTTCTCTTACGTGATGAAATGGGTCAAGATATGACTTTGTCCAGAGTCGATTAAAGTCGGGCATAGGGGTGTTTGGATCCTTGTGGCGTAGATCAATGTAATCGAGGATTTTCCTCGGATCCAACAGCGATGTACAGATGTGCCTTTGGCTCTAGCGGCCCTTTCTTGGCGATCTCGATGATTTCCATAAGTTCATCATCATCAGCCTCATCATCTTCGTGTGGCACTTGGAAGGCGACTGTTTCTTCTTGGGACTTGGCCAAGGACCTCGTCAGTGTGGCCTTGGTCTTCAGCAGAGTCGGGCCAGATGAAGACTTTGGTGCAGGTGAGGAACTTCTTTGAGACACCAGAGGCAATGGAGAAGCCTGCAGTCCTTTGGCACGTGGCGGATGCACAGTCTTGAGGACTTGGTCGGAACTCTTGAGGATTTTGTAGGAGCAGCTGAGGACTTGGGAGGAGCTGTTGCAGCATGAGGAATTGGCCGTGAGGGCACTGCTGAGGAACTTGGCCGTGAGGGCACTGTTGGTGAAGCACTTGGCTTGTGTGCGGGCTTCTTTGCCATAGATTTTCTTGGCTTGACAGAGGCCTCAGGGGCAGCAACGATGTGAGTCCTCATTGAATTTCCTCACTGCCTCGTTGGCTTGTCTTGCCAATTTGGCTTGGCGCTTGGCCCATTCTTCAGGAAAGTCCTCACCACGCTTGATGCTGGTGGGGTCAGCTTCTTGACCAGGTGCCAATGGACCTCTTAGGCATGGAGGATTGAGTGCGAATTTCTTCATGTACTTTGGAGTTACATATCTGTACTCCCTCCATTCCTTGCCCATCTCCGTTCAATCCTTTGAATGCGCACCTTGTGCTGATTTTTGTTTTCTTTGCCGAACTCGGCTTCATCAGGTGTGCAATAATCAGCATATATTTCCTCAGGGATTTCAAACGCGGTCATGACCTCAGGCCTCTTTCCTCCTTTCTATGGCTTCTTTCCTTCTGCCATATTCTTCAGCTGAGGAATTTGAACAAACGAATTCTCTGAAGAAGTATGCAACTTTTCTTCAAGGAACGCTGCAAATGAGTTAAGTTGATGAGAACCTAGTGATACAGTAGCGGACATGAGTACCTGTGAACAGAGTATAGTTGCGAGGAATTTGGAGAGGTCATATGCGTTCTCGTAAGGTTTTTCAAAAGAACAAGTTTTGAGGATTTTGACCAGATGAGCCTTGAAGAATTTCACTAAGCGTTCTTTGTCTTAGGTTCGAGTTGTACAGATCGAGGATCCACACAATTGAGGAATCTTGAAGAAAAATGATTGCTTAGAGAAAGGAATCAAGAGCATATAACTAGTGAGGTGTTTGTGTGTGAGGATTTGAAGAATAAAACACCTTTGAAGATTGTGTAGTGTAAAATTTGGATCAACGAGGGCAGTAAAAGTAACTTTTAATTACCCTGAACGAAGAACACGACGAACTGGGTGTTGTAGATGTGAAGCTCGTCTGTTCAGATCTTCCACGCCCTAACTCGGCGGAGGAAGATGGCTACGGCGGCGGCAGAGTGAAGATTTCCGCAATCAAGGCGCTGAGTACGATTTAATGACGAGGTCGAGGCGGTGAAGCTCTTCCTCACCGGCTGACGATGGAGTAGCGGCGGCGCTTAGGGTTTGAGGAGCTCGGCGGGAGAGAGAGGTCGAGCGGAGTAAAAGAAGTGAGGATGAGTAGAGGGGTATTTATAGAGGCGGTGAAAACTGTTACTCAAGATTTAGGACGAACATGCCCCTGACCATTCTCCTTCTCACGACATGTGTCACCCACGTACTGTGTAGTGGAGATCGTGTATGATCGTGGGTGAATAAAATAATGCATCATGGGATGCGGAACGGTTTGAGTGGCAAAATCTAAAGTTTGGATAAGATCAGTTTTAAAGTTCCGTTCGCAATTTCTTCAGCTGACAAGGACTCAGTGAAGATTTTTAACGAGTTTCAAATAGAATGCACATGAAGAATTTGTGAATAGATAGGGTTGAGTATAGCAGAGATGGGGAAGGGTCCGATCACATTCACTTAGCAGAAAAAGCGACTTGAAGAAATATCCATAAGTGAATGCTGTAGAGGACATAAACCCACATATATATATATATATATATAGCTAATGAAGAAAAACGACGGAAATAGTGAAGATTCTGCAAAGTTGAAGAATTTGAAAAACTGAAGAATTTCAAAACTGAGGAAAAACTCAAATTGAAGATTTTCAACTTTGGTGGTGGCGTGACCCACCGTATAAGAATGATGATTTCAGACACCGCGTACAATTGTCATAGGGTTCTGAGAATCAAATTCTTCATCAATTTCTTCACACTTAGAGTGTTATTCTTCATGGATTGAAGAAAAACGTTTCTTCATGTGTTGGACATCTAAGTCATCAATTTTTCATAAGTGTCAGGATGTGTGTCCTTTTTAAAGAACATTCAAAGATTCTAAGATATTTAGCTCACACCGCAACTTGCTAAATCTCTTCTCATCCAAGGGCTTAGTGAAGATATCGGCTAGCTGTTCTTCAATCTTCACATGCTCGATGGAGATGTCGCCCTTCAACACATGACCACGAAGAAAATGATGGCCGAATTTGAATGTGCTTTGTCTTCGAGTCTTTGAACTGGGTTGTGAGCAATCTTGATGGCACTCTCATTGTCACAGTAGAGAGGCACATTCTTCACGTTGATGCCGTAGTCCTTGAGAGTTTGCTTCATCCACAGCAATTGAGCACAACATGAGCCAGCAACAATGTATTTAGCTTCCGTTGTAGACAGTGATACGCAATTCTGTTTCTTCGAGGACCAACAGACCAAAGATCATCCGAGGAAATGACAAGTACCAGATGTTGACTTGCGGTCCACACGATCACCAGCATAGTCAGAGTCAGAATATCCAATGAGATCAAAAGTAGAGCCCTTGGGGTACCATAATCCTAGTGTTGGTGTGTGAGCTAGATAACGAAGAATATGCTTCACAACCTTATGGTGTGATTCCTTCGGTGTAGCTTGAAATCGGGAACACATGCAAACACTAAGCATTATATCTGGCCTAGATGCACATAAGTACAATAAAGAACCAATCGATGATTTTCCTCACTCGAAATCGGGCACACATGCAAACACTAAGCATCACTTTGGGTTTGTAGGGGTTTGGTTTTGGGTTTTTCCTCACTCGATGATTTTCGCTCAAAGTCCTCGGAGGATGGGTTGCTCTCAAATGACAAGTGTCAAGTTTCTCTCGGAGCAGCCAACCAGCTAGTGGTTGTAGGGGGCGGCTATTTATAGCCTAGGGAGCAGCCCGACATGATAAGACATAAATGCCCTTCAATGATATGACCATTAGGTGGATAAGATATTTTGGGACAGTTGGCGCGCAGCACAGCAACGGTCGGAAATTTGAATGTCAAATTCCTCAGGGCTATCATGTTCCTCACTGTGTAGGCAATCCGCCTTTGGCGAATTCCTAACTCCTCGGTCAGAACAAATTCCTCGGCGACCGGAAGAGCTTCGTCTACATCCTTTGAAGAAATTGACTGAATCGTATGAGATTTCCAAAGGCTTCACTCGAAGGGATTGGTAGGTGTAGGATTTTGAGTTGAGCATCACATGGAAAATTTTCCTTAGTATTTCCTCGACCCCCTTTAATAGTATGGTGTTTCCTATGACTCAAGAAAGAGAAAATGAAACTACGAAAACAAAAGTCTTCACGCTTCATGTTCCTCGAATGAATACCAAGTCTTCAAGGTCACACCAATTTCTTCACTTTCAAAGTCTTCAGAAAGTCTTCGGAAATCAAAGTCTTGATCAAAGAACTTCATTTTAGGGTCGACTTTCTCTGTAAATATCAAACTCCTCATAGACTTATAGACCTGTGTACACTCACAAGCGCATTAGTTCCTTAACCTATAAGTCTTCAATACACCAAAATCACTAAGGGCACTAGATGCACTTACACTCTCCCCCTTTTTGTGATTGATGACAATATAGGTTAAGTTTTCAATGGGGATAAACATATGAAGTGTAAATACTGATATTGAGGAATTTGATTGCAAGATATAGAAGAACTCCCCCACGAAGATGTGCATAGTGAGGAATTTGCTTTTGAGGCAATCGCACATTTGAAGAGTTGAATCATGGAGATCTCCCCCTATATCTTGTAATTCATACACGCATTTGACATATAATATGAAGAATTTTAAATGCATGATGAAATATGGTGCTTGATGAAATTCAGCATGCGTGCGATAACATTAATGAGGAACAAGCATGCAAAATAACGCATCAAGAGTATCAGAGCTCAAGAGAATCAGAGCTCGATTGCATCAAAAGTATCGAGCATAGTGCAAGAGCATAGTGCATCAAAAGTATCAAAGCACCACCGGGTTTAAGATTACAACTCGATTCAATAAAATTTTCAGAAGAACGAGAGTTGTAACTTAACAAAAATTTGCCCATATAATAGACCCGCTTGAAGACTAACTCAAATTTCTCCCTTTGTCATCGAATGACCAAATGGGATCGGCGAGGACTAACGCCTCAAGAATTTCAAGTTGAGGAAGGAGCGCCCGGCGTTGTTAAGTCGGTTGTTGTAGTATGGCCTGCCAGGTGTCGTCCAAAATCTTCATCTTCATCAGTGTCACGCGATGAAGAATAGGAGCTGGCCACCAAGGAAGGAACTTTGACTTTCTTGTATTTCTTCGAAGGAGGTGCAGACCAGTCAAATTCTTCCTTGAGACCCATTGTCGCCGGTTCTTCCTGTTGTAGAAATTAGAAAGAACAGCCCATGTGCGTTTGAAGGTTTCATGGAGGTAGTAGTGGTTTTTCTTCACTGCATTGTGTGTTAAGGTCATGTTGTGAAGAATTGAACCAAACTGACGCTTGACCCATTTATGATTGCGATCAACCTTCTGATGAAGACTGCGGAGTAACTCACGATCAGTCATCACCCTGGGTGCTGTAGCTTGAGGACTTTGCTTGGCTGAGGTATTTGCGGCAGAATCATGTGTGGCAGAGTCATCATTAGTGGAGTAGGATGCAGCTTTGCAAAACTGTCCATCCAATGGACGAATGCCTACATCGATCACAGCAGTAGCCTTGCCCTTGTCAAGCTGAGCAAAATGTCCGTTTCAGGACTTCAATCGAGGGCAAGTAGCTGCAGTGGTTCAGAGTATCAACCTTGTAATTGAGTGAAGACCTTGTCCTGATGAATCTCATAATCCAAGGCGCATAAGGCTTCAGCTCAAATGGTGACATAGCAATGTTTGCCAGAGTCCTCATGAAGAAATCATGGAAGTTGACGAGAACGCCATGAATGATATTGAAAAGCATATTCTTCATGATGCCAACGACTTCTTCATCATTTGAGTCGTGGCCTTTGATAGGACTCATTGTCTTCGCTGTAATCCGATAGAGCAGTCCGAGGCACATACAATAATTCCTTGACGAGGAATTTGGTTCTTGGGGCCTGCCTTGGCTTCAAAGGCTTCATCAGCACTTGCATATAATGATTTGAAAGTTCTGGTTCGTTGTAGATACAACGAGCACCATCAAGTGGAGGACTGAGTGGTAGAGCACGAAGCAATTCAGTTGCTGGTGCCTTGTAGTGAGTGTTTTCAGACATCCAGTCTAACACCCATGAGTTCACGTCTTCAGCGTCTCCGGTGATGTGCAGCGTTGCATAAAATTGAAGAATGAGTTCTTCATTCCAGTCACAGATGTCAGTGCAGAAATTCAGAAGTCCTGCGTCGTGAAGAACACTGAGGACTGGCTTAAAGCCTGGCAGAGACTCCATGTCCACATGAGGAATATGAGCATGATCGAAGACTTTGTCTTTGTTGAAGAGCACTGAGGAATAGAAATTGGCTTGACTGGCAGTCCGTAAACGCCTCTTCCTTATGCGGCGAGAATCATATGGATTATGTCGATGAAGAATACATGTTCACCGGAAGAAGTCTTCAGCCTTGAACTTTTGCTTTGTTGAGAAGGGATCCTTTGGCTTTGGCGGTGGAGTGTCGATGAGTTGCATCACGACCTCGTGAATCGCAATCACAGGTTCTTGGTGAGGAATTTCTTGTTCCTCAACAGTGCGATCGAGGATCGGCGGCAGGTTCATCGGCGCTTAGTGGCTGGAATTTCTTCATGGACAGATGAAGTGGGATGAGTTTCTTGAGCCCATTTGAACTGTTGGAGCAGGGGTGAGGTATCTGTTGGATTGGGGTGAAGAGTGGAGAATTTGGATGCCGACTTTCCCAAAAGTCATCGCTCATCACCGGGCGTTGTGCTTCCAATATCCACATCTTCTTCAATTTCCTCAACACCGGCCTCTTCAAATTGTGAACCGAGGCATAGGCGAGGAAATGATTGGGGTTGAAGGGATTGCTTCCACTTCAATTTCTTCATCAATCTGCTCTGACGAAGCGTTGAATGATTTTCTTCATCGATCCGCTTGGGATCACATAATCTTCATCAAAAGGAACAAGGTCCTTTGATGGAATTGAGGAAATTGGAACAGCATCAATAGGATTTTCAAAGGAGCTGGTCATTGGCTTCATTTTCTTCGCAGCCGAAGAATTTGACGCAGCTGATGCTTTCCGTTTCTTCACAGCAGCTCGTTCTGCCGCCTTGGTCTTCTTCACATCAGAGGCAGATGGAAGAATTGGAGTTGGTGTTGGCGCAGGAGGAGCTGAGGAATCTGGTTGATTTTCCTCAGGCGCAACTAATGCAGTTGCCCTGTTTTGTTCGGTTTCTTCAGGCGCACCACTAGTGGGTGCCCTGGCAATTTCCTCATCGGCCGGAATGGGATCATCAGCCCTGGAACTGGCATTTTCTGCAGCAGCCTGAACTTCATCGGTGTCTTGGCATGTTCTTCGGTCGGCTGGTGAGGCTCCGGCTGAGGAATTTCATGTTGCGTTAGGCAGCAACATTGGTGAATTTCTTCGTCGAGTTGACGAATCGACCTTGGCTCCTTGCCAATCGGCATAATAAGCATCGAAGTTTTCTTTGAGGTCTTGAATTTCGATCTGGACCTTGAGAAGTTCCCAGTGTCATTACGACAACGTTTTCTTCGTGAACTTCTCCTTTCTGTATTGAGCTTTCTTGATCTCTCTTGCCTTTTCAAACTTCCATTTCTCTTCTGTGATGAAATGGGTCAGCATATGACTTTGTCCAGGAGTCACATTAAAGTTAGGCATAGGGGTGTTTGTATCCTTGTGCCAGAGATCAATGTAATCGAGGATTTTCCTCGGATCCAACAAAGATGTACAGATGTGCCTTTGGCTCTAGCGGCCCTTTCTTGGCGATCTCTGATGATTTCCGCAAGTTCATCATCATCAGCCTCATCATCTTCAGGTGGCACTTGGAAGGCGACCTGTTTCTTCTTGGGACTTGGCCAAGGACCTCGTCAACAGTGGCCTTGGTCTTCAAAGAAGTCGGGCCAGATGAAGACTTTGGTGCAGCTGAGGAACTTCTTTGAGACACCAGAGGCAATGGAGAAGCCTGCAGTCCTTTGGCACGTGGCCAGATGCACAGGTGCTGAGGACTTGGTCGGAACTGCTGAGGATTTTGTAGGAGCAGCTGAGGACTTGGGAGGAGCTGTTGCAGCATGAGGAATTGGCCGTGAGGGCACAGCTGAGGAACTTGGCCGTGAGGGCACTGTTGGTGAAGCACTTGGCTTGTGTGCGGGCTTCTTTGCCATAGATTTTCTTGGCTTGACAGAGGCCTCAGGGGCAGCAGCAGTAGCAGAGTCCTCATTGAATTTCCTCACTGCCTCGTTGGCTTGTCTTGCCAATTTGGCTTGGCGCTTGGCCCATTCTTCAGAAAGTCCTCACCACGCTTGATCTTTGGTGGGTCGACTTCTTGACCAGGTGCCAATGGAGCTCTTAGGCATGGAGGATTGAGTGCGAATTTCTTCATGTACTTTGGAGTTACATATCCAGACTCCCTCCATTCCCTTGCCCATCTCCGCTCAATCCTTTGAATGCGCACCTTGTGCTGATTTTTGTTTTCTTTGCGAACTCGGCTTCATCAGTGTGCAATAATCAGCATATATTTCCTCGTGGATTTCAAACGCGGTCATGACCTCGTGCCTCTTTCCTCCTTTCTATGGCTTCTTTCCTTCCGCCATATTCTTCACCGAGGAATTTGAACAAACGAATTCTCTGAAGAAGTATGCAACTTTTATTCAAGGAACGCTGCAAATGAGTTAAGTTGATGAGAACCTAGTGATACATAATCGGACATGAGTACCTGTGAACAGAGTATAGTTGCGAGGAATTTGGAGAGGTCATATGCGTTCTCAGAAGGTTTTTCAAAAAGAACAAGTTTTGAGGATTTTGACCAGATGAGCCTTGAAGAATTTCACTAAGCGTTCTTTGTCTTAGGTTCCAGAGTTGTACAGATCGAGGATCCACACAATTGAGGAATCTTGAAGAAAAATGATTGCTTAGAGAAAGGAATCAAGAGCATATAACTAGTGAGGTGTTTGTGTGTGACGATTTGAAGAATAAAACACCTTTGAAGATTGTGTAGTGTAAAATTTGGATCAACGAGGGCAGTAAAAGTAACTTTTAATTACCCTGAATGAAGACCACGATTTAACTGGGTGTTGTAGATGTGAAGCTCGTCTGTTCAGATCTTCCACGCCCTAACTCGGCGGAGGAAGATGGCTACGGCGGCGGCAGAGTGAAGATTTCCGCAACCGGCGCGAGTACGACGACGACGAGGTCGAGGCAGTGAAGCTCTTCCTCACCGGCGACGATGGAGTAGCGGCGGCGCTAGGGTTTGAGGAGCTCGAGCGGGAGAGAGAGGTCGAGCGGAGTAAAAGAAGTGAGGATGAGTAGAGGGGTATTTATAGAGGCAGTGAAAAACTGTTCGCCCGAACATTTAGGACGAACATGCCCCTGACCATTCTCCTTCTCACGACATGTGTCACCCACGTACTGTGTAGTGGAGATCGTGTACGATCGTGGGTGAATAAAATGATGCATCGTGGGATGCGGAACGGTTTGAGTGGCAAAACCTAAAGTTTGGATAAGATCAGTTTTAAAGTTCCGTTCGCAATTTCTTCAGCTGACAAGGACTCAGTGAAGATTTTTAACGAGTTTCAAATAGAACGCACATGAAGAATTTGTGAATAGATTGGGTTGAGTATAGCAGAGAGGGGGAAGGGTCCGATCACATTCACTTAGCAGAAAAAGCGACTTGAAGAAATATCCATAAGTGAATGCTGTAGAGGACATAAACCCACATATATATAGCTAATGAAGAAAAACGACGGAAACAGTGAAGATTCTGCAAAGTTGAAGAATTTGAAAAACTGAAGAATTTCAAAACTGAGGAAAAACTCAAATTGAAGATTTTCAACTTTGGTGGTGGCGTGACCCACCGTATAAGAATGATGATTTCAGACACCGCGTACAATTATCATAGGGTTCTGAGAATCAAATTCTTCATCAATTTCTTCACACTTAGAGTGCTATTCTTCATGGATTGAAGAAAAACGTTTCTTCATGTGTTGGACATCTAAGTCATCAATTTTTCATAAGTGTCAGGATGTGTGTCCTTTTTAAAGAACATTCGAAGATTCTAAGATATTTAGCTCACACCGCAACTTGCTAAATCTCTTCTCATCCAAGGGCTTAGTGAAGATATCGGCTAGCTGTTCTTCAATCTTCACATGCTCGATGGAGATGTCGCCCTTCAACACATGACCACGAAGAAAATGATGACGAATTTGAATGTGCTTTGTCTTCGAGTGCTGAACTGGGTTGTGAGCAATCTTGATGGCACTCTCATTGTCACAGTAGAGAGGCACATTCTTCACGTTGATGCCGTAGTCCTTGAGAGTTTTCTTCATCCACAGCAATTGAGCACAACATGAGCCAGCAGCAATGTATTCAGCTTCCGTTGTAGACAGTGATACGCAATTCTGTTTCTTCGAGGACCAACAGACCAAAGATCGTCCGAGGAAATGACAAGTACCAGATGTTGACTTGCGGTCCACACGATCACCAAAGATAGTCGTAGTCGTAATATCCAATGAGATCAAAAGTAGAGCCCTTGGGGTACCATAATCCTACTGTTGGTGTGTGAGCTAGATAATGAAGAATATGCTTCACAGCCTTATGGTGTGATTCCTTCGGTGTAGCTTGAAATCGGGCACACATGCAAACACTAAGCATTATATCCGCCTAGATGCACATAAGTACAATAAAGAACCAATCATGGAGCGGTATACCTTGTGATTAAGTCAATACCATTTTCATCAGTGCATAGATGGCCATTTGTGGGCATAGGAATTTAGACGCCTTTGCAATCTTGCATGCCGAATTTCTTCAGGACATCTTTGAGGTATTTCTCCGAGATATGAATATGCCATTGTGTTGTTGACGAATTTGAAGACCTAAGAAGAATTTCAACTCTCCCATCATAGACATTTGATATTCTTCACTCATCATATAGTAAAATTCATCACTATAACGTTGGTCAGTACAGCCAAAGATACACTACACCACGGTCAAGTTTCGGCGACATAACAATCTGTTGGCATAGGGTACCTTTGCCGATACATAGCTTGTCGCTAACACGTATGTTGACAAAAGAGAAAAAAGTCGGAGGACTTGCTGTGGGGAAAGGCATTGCCGACAGAAGTTCACTTGCCGACACTTTTTTAGACAGTATACACCCTACCTACGCCGACAGTATGCTTGTGGACATACACCCTACGTACCCCGACAGATGGTTTGTGGGCATACATCCTAGGTATGCGCCGACAGCCTGTGTGTGCACTTACACCCTACTTTTGTCGACACATATGCTGTTCTTCTAGGTATATAACTATCCCGACAAATATTCTGTTTGGATATATTTGCACCTTTGCCGATTAATTTACGCTGTCTATATAGGTATATATCTTGGCCAACACATAGTCTGCTCGTCTAAGTATGTATGTTTGTTGACACTTTTCATGCCTAGCTAGCTAGTAGCCATGGCAGTTGCTTTCTGCAAGAATTTGTTTACCAACAGATAACTTGTTGGTAAGTAGTGCAAAGCCAAACCAATAATTTCACATATATACTGAGATGCAATTGACAAACAACATCAATATGGACACATTGGACAACAATGATTATAGGTTCACAAACATACATATACTGACATAGGTTCACGAACAGACATATACTGACATAGGTTCACAAATAGACATATATATCGACATAGGTTCACAAGCACAACCAGAAGTATAGTTTAACCATCCACAACACACAAGTCACACAAACACTAATCCACAAAGACACAAGTCACATCCATGAGCACAAAGTTTCTACACCAAAACACTTGAAGCACCAAATGGTTCAAACACACATCGATGCGTGACATGATTGAAGTTGGCTTCCAAAATACTAAGACACCCATGTATGTTCCAAGATACTCCAAGTCCTCCTCACATCCAATGCTAGGTGCCTAAGTACCTGAAAATATTGCATACGAATTTGTCAAGAATTGTCAAGAAAGTGTAATCAACCAAAAAGTTGTTCAAAACTCCTGAATAGTGATATGGCATTACTGTACTATTATTACTATCATTACTAGTACACCGCACTATGCACGCCCGATCTATAGTTCCATTTTATTAACCACATATCATGAATAATTTTTATGTGAAATACATGAGACCCTTGAAAAAGCTCAAAAGGGGAAGACAAAGAGAAACTTGCAGTTGTCAATCAAGGTACCAAACTGTACATGAACATTCAGCCACTTTCTAGTATTCACACTTGTCGTTGGATTTATCAATCATATGGCCAAAATTTCAGGGATTCGCGGGTGAGCCAACAATCTGACCAAAGCTCTAGAGCATTTGTACAACTAAAGCTAGGCAGACTACTATACGTGCATGTGACTATGGTACAACAACACACTAGCAGGGAGAGAGAGTTTTAAATTGGTAGAAATGTCGGCATCTATCTAGAATGATGTAGGAGCAGCATCGTCAACTATTGAATGCATGTATTATTCATGTCTTTCCTCTTTTTTAAAAAAATGCAAAAAGAGCATGACAGTGGGGAGACGAATTAGAATGGACACGAACGTCCAAAGAAACATCCTGGCAAGAAAAACATGCAAAGAAACATGGTACAGAATCACTATTTTTTTACTTTTTATTTGTTGCACTGGCTGTTGTAAGTCAATTTGTGCACACCTTGGGCAAAGTGCACAAGAAAACATAGTGAAATGGCCCCAATCTAGTATGTAACAGAACACTCTACAACGTGGCCTCACTACTTAGTTTCCAGATTACTAAATACTTATTTGCCCAAGAGTTTAAACAAGCTTTTAGGTGTCAATCAGTTGCCCAAGAGTTTAAACAAGCTTTTAGGTGTCAAGCTAGTTGTATCAACTTTTTTGTATGGATAAATATGGAGCTATAAACAGAAATAGGTGCACATAAATATGGAGATTGACAAACAGCTGCAGATTTTTACTTGTTAAATTTCTCCAAGGTAGGAGAAGTGCCAAGGGCTGGAGATAACAAGGTGCACACAAATATGGAGATTGACAGCTATTCAATACATCAATGGTCTTATAGGACAGATAAGTGGGCAGAAACAGACTAAGTCACATTAATTTTATTTGGTATGTAAATTTGATGTATATCATAGTACCTGCACCTCCTGGCACATTAGATGTCTTCTTGGGATCTTTGATCTGCAACAACAATCACTAATTAATAGGTGACCGATTAGCACAAAAGAAAAGAAACCAAGTGCTCTAGATTATTACCATAGCAGATGGCCATGCAATCGATTTCCCCTTAGCATCTCCCATAGTCAACACATTCCCATACGGACGAGGCAACTGAGTATCCTTTTTGAACACCGAATAGATGACAATTTTGACATATTGAGAACCTAGGGGCTCACCCCCCTCCACAACCTTTGGATTAGTTGTTTGAATTGTTCCTTTGGCAATAGCAACATTTAAAGGTCTAGTCATGCTATATAGTATCACATCTCTTCCACCCTATGGGAAAAATTTGCAATTCAGAATATAATCATGGTAAAGAAACAAGTTCATATAGCATCATATTGGCAATTAAAGGCCAAAAGGAAAGGAAAGACTTACCCTTGTTGTCTGTTATGTTTCTCAACATTAACAATTCTTCTTCCAGTAAGAGTGTCATCATTCTGCATAGAAGCATTTGACTCAGCCACCTCCTCTAGATGAGCATTGCCTTTTTCAATATTATTGGCTTCTCTTGTCCTTATGTTCTACATCAAAATCAAGCATTGTAGATGTTAAATATAATAAACTACAACGAGATCACAGCATTACATGTTCGGTATGGCAGAGGTACAATATACTATGGCAGAGGTACAATATAATAGAACTAGTGCTACCTGGTGTGGAGTAATTGGTTCATGTCCGTGTGTGGTATTGGTTTCATCTTGTTGCCCCTGTGAAGATAGAAAAAGTTGCCTCATCTCAGCCATTTGCTTCTTCATGTCATCCATTTGGTCTTGCAGATGTTCCACTTTTTGGTTAGATACATGACACTTTTCCATTGCTATTTGAAGCTTTGTAGATTTATACTGCTGGGTTCCTGGCAACTCTAGGTCAGATGGAGTTGGCCCCAAACCAACAGCACGAACATATCCATTTTTTTCTTTTCCACAAACAAACGCGAACAAATCACCATCCTTAATACCATTCTCCAACAATTCTGGGTGCTTTAATGCTTCATCTTGAAGTTCTTTCTGTAGATTTCAGGAATTGTTATGAGTTCCTAGTACTTGCTACATAAACAAAAATATGAAAGGAATCGAGAAATTAGAGTGCATCTGAACTTACAATTCTTACCGCAGACCCTTTTTGAGGAAGTCCACTAATTCGATGTGTATGTGTTTCAATAAACAATTCATGTCTATGTGGGCGGCGCTTGAGCTCCTCGGTCTATGTCAAGTGATAAGAAAGATTAAAACAATGAGCAAAATGTACAAACATCAAAGTTTAGAAAAGGAATAGCATGGTTGCATACCATTTCAAAGGTCAACCCGAGCAAAACTCTTACTTCCAGATGTGTGATTTTGCGTGTGATGTGCTCGATTATTTTTACCTCTTATTGAGCGAGCCTACCAAATGGTTTGATAAAGATCATGTCACACAAGCAATCATGTCACACAAGTATAATCAAAGGTGAATACTAACCTAACAAAGAGCATACCTTAGCTTTTGGAGTCAACCAAAATGCAACAAGCAACTTCCATTGGTCAGGATGAACTCTAGCATCACATGATGCTATAAGTTCATCATATTCATATGATTCATCATAATAATCCCTCTTTAGGTCTTATTTGAAGTCTTTCCATTTAATTTGTACTGTTTTCATATACCATTGGAAAACTCGTTCGTCTAATTCCCAAAACAACTGAAAATTTGGCATTTGGAAATAAGCATTAGAGAACAATACAACAACCAATAGCAATATAGCAGCATAGCAACAACCAATAACAATATAGCAGCAGCAACCAATAACAATATAGCAACATAGCAGCAACCAATAACAATATAGCAGCAGCAACTAATTATTACCTTTGCCTTGGTCCATAAAGCAAGTTTTTTAGACAGATCAACCTTCCTCCAATCATCAAATTCAACCGGAAAAGCCTTAGTTCTTACTTGTGTTCCAACAAAGTTGGCGAACCGTGTAGCAGATTTACCACGGCTGGCCATACTCATTGATTTCCAACTTGAGTTTAGGCTTGTTTTGCCTTCCCAATATGCTTTTCATAGCAGTAACTTTCCTAACCTCCCTTTCCTGGACTGATATCCAATAAATGCAGAAAATAGGTTTAGTACTACGAATGCATTATCATTCAATTTCTAATCTTGAAGGTACACACATCAAAGTAAAGAAGCTTACCTTCAGGTTCATTCAATACAACCTCAGGTTCAATTGAAATTTCAGTATTTAATCTTGAAGAAGACCGCATCAAACGCATCTGCTAGACCTTTAAGATTCAAAGTTCTCTTCATGTTCTCATTTTGTCTTCTACGTACATCAAGTACAGTTCTGTTCCTTTCGAGTTCATATTCAGGAGTTCTTTCTGCGCTTCTTGCTGCAGCTGCCATTTTTGCTCCTGCTCCTGTAAATGCTTACAGATGAGTTAGCAGTCCATACAACATGCAAGTATTTCAACTGAAGTAACAACCAAATTTTACACAGCTACCAAATAAAATGCAGAAAATCATTATCACACTTACTTCCTCTTTGGTGCAGCAACAATTATTCCATCTATATCAGTCCTTACATGAGAAAATTTGGTATAATCAATGTCGGGATCAACATTTGTGTGTAGATCAATTAACAACCCCTTATTAGCATTCTCAAGATCTACATTTTCATCATCCAAATTTTCATCATCCACAGCGGCCATAGAGTAGGTGCCATGTGGTTTTGTGTTCTGGACAACTGCACACCAGCCTTTATCATCAACCTCTGGAACGTAGAAAATTTGTGCAGCTTGTGATGCTAAGATGAAAGGTTCATCTGATAACTTATCACCACTACTGAATAAATGGTTGAAGTTAACAGTAGTAACCCCAAACTGATCGGTTTTTACCCATTTGTCTTGTTCACGATTGTCAACCCAATCACATCGAAATAACACCATATATCCTTTTTGGCGGTAGTTTAGCTCAACTATCTCCCTAATAATGCCATAATATATCTCTACTCCTCTTGAATTTTGTGCAGCTATAGCTACTCCACTGTTTTGAATAGGTCTACCGTCATCACTTGAGTGTGTATGGAAATCGAACCCATTAGTAGTATAGCTGTTAAGTTTTCTAGCAATCATGAAAGGCTCTTGGGCTAAAATTTGCATTTCTTCTGATACTTCTACACCTCTTTCAACTAATGACAACACCTAAGTATAGAATTGTTGTTAGTTACAACAGGTTAACATGATTAATGTTGAGCACAATCGGTTAAGTGATGTCCTACTTACATGCTCTCGAAACCACTCATGAAACTTCTCATGTTGCATAGTGTTGATTGCTTTTTCATTGGGAAGACCAATTGAGGATAGGTGCTCATGATTGCTTCCTATAATTGCATATCAAATTAAATATTATAAGAAAGATAAGAAAGAGATAATATTACTATAGTGTGGGCAGCTTACTTCACATAAGGTTCTATTTCATTGTGGTTGAACAAGACATATCTATGTGCTTGGATCCAAGAATTATTTGATAATGATACAATGCTACCCAAGCCTTGCCCCTAGTGGCACAAGTATGGACTGGTGTTAGACGTTTCACTATTCAGCACCTCAACATTATTATCTTGTCGAGTGAACCTAGTCTCACACCCTTTGAGATAGCGAGAACATAATGTAAGGCCCTCGTCAAACAAATAACCCTCAGCGATTGATCCTTCCGGATGGCTTCTAGTGCGAACATGTCCTTTGCAGTGCCCCAAATACCTACATACTATAGATTGTAAGCCTATTTGCAAAATTCATTTGCAAAAAAATAGGTTGCTATAAGACTTTGTTTAGAAGATCACCTTTCCAATCGACCACATGCTCAAGTGTACTGGACCACCAATTCTAACTTGGGCAGGCAAATGAACCATCAAGTGGGCCATGACATCAAAAAAACTTGGCAGGAATATAGTTTCAAGTATGCTTAAGGTCTCAGCTATTTCAGCCTCTAGAATTTGCATATCACTAACACGGATAACAGGTGAGCAAATCTTCTTGAAGAAGTTACTAACACGAGTCAATGCAGCACATACTCTTGTTGGCAATATTTTACGAATTGCAAGCGGAAGAAGGTGCTGCAGCAGAATGTGATTATCATGGCTCTTCAGTCCAGAAACCTTCTTCTCACCAACAGGGATATAACGTCGTATATCAGCTGCAAAGCCTTGTGGAAACTTGACTCCCATCAAGACTTGGAGAAAATGTTTCATCTGATCGGGTGTCAAAGTATATTCTGCTGGAGGTATATACAGTTGACCCTCTTCTACTTCAATAGGAGGCAGGTCCCCCATAATACCCAAAGCTTGGATATCTAAGCGAGAACTGGCGTTATCCTTTGATTTTTCCTCAAGGCCCAGAAGTGTGTTAACTATGTTATCACATACATTTTTTTCTATGCATAACATCAAAATTATGACGCAACATCGATCTTTCCAATAGGGCAACTTAAACCACAGATCATCTTTTATACAAGGGAGGGGATTCACCTTCTTTGCGTTTTCTCTTTGTTGCCTTCTTGGCAGCTGGATCTTTTCCAAAGGATGTTTCGAGATTTGCTGTCAAATCATCGATTTCCTCACCCGTAAGAGGTATAGGTGCTGTCCTATGCTCTGACTTGCCATCAAATAACTTTTCATCTGACCTAAACTTATGATTGGATGATAAGAACCTACGATGTCCCATATAGCAATATTTACTGCCCTTTTTTAATTGTAGAGAACAAGTGAATGAATGGCACTCAGGACAAGCTACCTCACCCTGGGTAGCACACCCATGAGTGTAGCCTAAACCTGGAAAGTCATGTATGGTGCAAAGGATGGCATACGTAGATCAAATATTTCAGACTTAGAAGCATCATATGTTTTTACACCATGATAGTACATATCTACTAGATCATCTACCAAAGGTTCAAGATAGACATCCATATCACCACCAGGTGCCTTAGGGCCGGGAATGAGCAAAGAAAGGATAAAATTAGTCCGCTTCATACACATCCAAGGAGGAAGATTGTATGGAATCAAAAGATCGCCAAATAATCGTAGGTACTCCTTGTTGACCTAAATGGATTAAAGCCATCAGTTGTTGCAGCCATTCTAAAATTCCGACTATCATCACCAATTATTGGATGTTTGGAATCAAAATCCTTCCAGAAAATAGCATCCGCTGGGCACCTAATCAAACCATATTTGGTCCGTTGTTCGTCATGCCACCTCATGTCAGTTGCAGTTTTAGAGGACATAAAGTACCTTTGAAGCCTTCTTTTAATAGGAAAATAGCGAAGAACCTTTCTAGGAACTCTATGTACCCTTTTCCCGTCAGGACTCTTCTTTTCTGATTTCCACCTTGAAGTTTTACACTTAGGACATTGATTCTCCTTATCAAATTCATTTCTGAACAGTACACAATCATTTTCACAGCATGAATACTAACATACCCAAGCCCAATAGATTTAACTATTTTCTTAGCTTCATTGAAATTTTTGGGAAGTACTGAACCTTTGGGGAATGCATCACTAAGTAACTCAAGCACCATGTCAAAACTTTTGTCACTCCATCGCCCAAGAAGTTTGATGTGGAGCAATTTGACAATAAAACGCAATTTTTAGAAGTTTTTACACCCGGGGTATAGTTCCTTGTTGTCATCATCAACCATCTTCACATAAGCCTTGGTATCATCATCACCATCCGTCCTAGGGTTTTTATTGTCCTCATTGTTCTCTTCCAACACCCCCCCATCATCTAATCCACAAGCTATGTCTCGCAAGAAATTAGCTAATTCATTTTCTGCCGGTGAACTCTCTACTTCTACCTCCTCAATATTAGGGCTAGCGTGGCTAGATTCTCCATGAAACAACCATGTATGATACCCCTCCATGAAACCATCACATATCAAATGGTCACGTGCTTCTGTTGCTGTTCTCCATTTAGAGTTCAAACATATCTTGCAAGGACATAAGATTTTGTTTCCATTTGTTGAATTAATAAAAGCAAACTCTATAAACTTGTCTAACCCCTGCAGATACTCATTTGTGTGCCTACATGTAATTGTTATTTTTAGATATCAGAACAGTTCATGACAAAATTATACCGTTTATGAGTTTGCAAAAAGGAAACTTGATGTACCTAGGCTTAGACAACCAGGTTTTGTCCACGATGCAACCTTAATATCAAAGTTGCCAAGTATCTGAATATGGACAGTGCTGTAGTGTTAGTTTTGCATCGGTGAAGCGACAATCATTATTCAAGCAATAGAAGTACAAAACAATAACCATTCAAGCAACAAATGCACATTCTTGTCCAGTTGTCTACTGTCACAAACAACTGCATATGATTCAGATACAGAGAACGTAATCTAGGGAGGAGTTGATGCTTACTCGGGGCACAGAGACGGAGCTGCGGGAGTGGAGCAAAGATGGAGCTTGGCCGGAGATGGAGCCTGACAACAGCAGAGCAGAGATCCGGCAGCAGCACTGTAGAGGTCCGGCAGCAGCAGGCCCGGAGATGGAGCTTCGGTAGCAGCAGAGCACACGTCCGGAAGCAACAGGCCCGGAGATGGAGCTCCGGCAGCAGCACAGCAGAGGTCCGACGGCAGCAGGAGCCCGGAGATGGAGCTCCGGCGGCGGCAGGAGCCCGGAGATGGAGCTCCGGCGGCGGTAGGAGCCCGGTAATGGAACCCCGGCGGTAGCAGGGAGACGGATCCCCGGCGGCAGCAGGGAGACGGATCCCCGGCGACAGCAGGGAGCCCGGAGATGGGTCCCCGGCGGCAGCAGGGACGGGGATGGGGATTGGCAAGGACGGCGGCTACATGTCAGGGGGGAGGGGGGAGGGGGCGGCGGTGGTTGGATGTGAAGCGCGACGACGGCGAGTCAATCTAGGGCTGGAGCTCGGGGGGAGGGGGGGTGCGAGGACGGCGATTGAGCTAGGGAGGAGGGGGCGCGAGGACGGGGTGGAGCGCGAGGGCGGCAGGACTGGATGTGTGCGACGGCGGCAGCCGATGGAGTGGATCGAACGCGAGGGCGGCGGCGGAAGGCACGGGTTAGCGTTGGGGTCGATTTGGGGTATTTTATGGGGAGGGGAGTATTTTATGGGATACTTTGCGAGCAGGCAAAAAAATTTCACTCAAGGCAATGAAATTGTGCGCCAAGGCAATCGATTGACACGTGTCCCTCTACGCCGACACTTAATCTGAGTCTATACACCCTATATACGCCGACACATTTTATATCACTAAATACGTACCTACACCGACTGATGAACTGTCAAAGCCCTTACATATGCCGACACATAACACGTTATTAAGCGATTACTGACAAATACATAGTTATTTAGTGGTTGCTGACACATAATATGACTACAATGGTGTACCTTTGCCCACACATGTTCCGAAGACAAAACTTAAAACCTACGGTGACAGTTATTTTGTGAAGATTAGTAGACCTTTGCCCACATAAATGTGTCACGTAAGCTCTACCGTGGTGTAGTGATAATATCATCAACATATATTTGGCACACAAATAGTTCACCATCATATGATTTAGTAAAGAGAGTAGGGTCGAGTGAACCGGGTGTGAAGCCATTCTTCACGAAGAATTCCTTCAATGTATCATACCACGCCCGTGGGGCTTGTTTGAGACCATAGAGGGCCTTGTTCATTTTGAAGACTTTGTCGGGATTCTTTGGATCTTCAAAACCTGGGGGTTGAGCAACATATACTTCTTCCTCAAGCTTACCATTGAGGAATGCACTTTTCACATCCATTTGATATAAAGTGATATTGTGATGGTTAGCATAGGCGAGTAATAGGCGAATAGACTAAAGTCTAGCAATAGGTGCAAAAGTTTCATCGAAATCAATTCCTTCAACCTGTGTGTAGCCTTGAGCTACAAGTCGTGCCTTATTCCTCGCCACAAGGCCATTTTCATCTTGCTTGTTGCGGTAGATCCACTTTGTGCCAATGATATTATGCTTGCGAGGATCCGGACGTTTGACCAGTTCCAGACATTGTTGAGCTCGAACTAATGTAATTCTTCTTGCATGGCCTGAATCCACTCGGGCTCGAAATGCTTCATCTACCTTAGTGGGCTCTGTGATAGAGACAAAAGCATAGTGCCCACAAAAGTTAGATAAATGTGAAGCTTTTGAGCGTGTGAGAGGACCTGGCGCTTCAATGTCATCGATGATCTTGTCAACTTGTACTTCTTTTGCAACGCGGGGATGAGCTGGTTGTCTTCGAGGAATTTGATCATTTTCCTCAGCACCATTGTCTTCAGCATTATCTTCAGGTGCATCAGCTCGACGTTCTTCGCGTACAGGAATGAATTCTTCAGCAGATTCTTCAGTAGGAATGACATCCTCATTGCCTTGAACCTGATAGATTCCTCGGTGCTGGTTCATCTAACACAGATGGTAGGTGCTCTCTTTGCGAGCCATTAGTTTCATCAAACCGCACATCTACAAAGGTCAACAATCTTGTGAAGAGCGATGTTGAAGACTCAGAGGTGTGCGTGTCCTTTCCGTAACCAAGCATAAAACCTTCATGTGCTTTCGGTGCAAATTTAGAATTGTGATGAGGATCTCTAATCCAGCATTTAGCAATCAAGACTTTGAAATAACTTACATTGGGTTTCTTGTCGTTGAGGAGTTCATAGGCAGTCTTCTTGGAGAATTTGTGAAGATATACTCTGTTGATGATGTGGCACGCGGTATCAATTGCATCGATCCAAAAACGACTAGGCGTTTTGTATTCATCAAGCATAGTGCGAGCCATCTCAACAAGAGTTCTGTTCTTGCGCTCCACGACGCCATTTTGCTGAGGAGTATAAGGAGCAGATAACTCATGAGTAATAGCAAGTTCATCAAGATAGGCATCAAGACCGAATTTTTGAACTCAGTTCCATTGTCACTCCGATGTGTCTGATCTTCACACCAAAGTTAGTTGAAGCCCTCGAGGAAAATCGTTTGAAGACTTCCCTGCACTTCATTTTTGTAAGTAACAATGTGTACCCATGTGTAACGAGAGTAATCATCAACAATAACAAAGCCATATAGAGATGCGTCATTAGTGACAACTGAGTAATGATTAGGACCAAAGAGGTCCATGTGAAGCAATTCGAAGCGACGAGTAGTGGTCATGATAGTCTTTGTTGGATGCTTGGCCTTGGTCATTTTTCCAGCTTCACAAGCTCCACACAAGTGATCCTTGAGGAATTTGACATTCTCAATGCCAATGACATGCTTCTTCTTTGCAAGCGTGTTCAAATTCCTCATGCCTGCATGACCAAGTCGTCGATGCCATAGCCAGCCTTCTGAAGCTTTTGCAAGTAGACATACGGCGGGTTGTGGTCCTGTAGAGAAATCAACAATATACAAGTCTCCTCTCCTAAAGCCTTCGAAGACTTTGGAATTGTCAGCTTCCATAATCACAACAGAACGATACTTGCCAAACATAACAACCATATCAAGATCACAAAGCATTGAGACTGACATGAGGTTGTATCCTAAGGACTCAACAAGCATGACTTTGTCCATGTGTATGTCCTTAGAGATCGCAACCTTACCAAGACCCAATACCTGACTTTTGCCTTTGTCAGCAAAGATGATATGCTTCAGATGAGACGGTGATAAGGGAGCATCCATCAATAGATTCTTGTCACCATTCATGTGATTTGTACATCCACTATCGAGAACCCACTCAGTGGCTTTGGGTTGATCATCCTGCAGATGAATTAGTGCAACTTACGATCTCATATACTTCATCAGTGAAGAATATGATATCAAGTTCACCAGATGAATTTCATCAACAAGATAACAGATAAGCAAGATGAGGACGTGTGAAATGAAAGTTCATTTCATGATGATTAGCTCAAGGCCCTTTCGTGCATTTTGTCGGGCCCCAAGAAATTCTTCTTCAGACGATTAAAGCACGTCTTGAGACCTGAACCTGCAGAATAGGTTAGTTCTTTTTCTTCACCACCCACATCTAAAGGGGTGTCAAAGAGTTCATCACTCATGAGCACCATATGAGAATGGTGGCATAGAGGCCAAACCATTTCATTTCACATAAGAGGGGTTAGGGTAAGCATATGAATAAGCAGAGAAATTCTTCGAGGACTTATGAACATATTGGTTTGAAGAATAATGCACATATTCATAGCCCTTAGCTCTACCTCGCTAAACAAAGTTGTTAGCACGATGATAATCATTTGAGGACTTTGATCCATTTGAGGAATTTGATCCACGTGAGGAATTTTGTCCGTATGAGGACTTGGATCCATATGAAGAATTTGGTCCATATGAAGAATTTGATCTGGGGTTCCTATTCTTCACAGGTGGTGTCATGAGGACATTCACCTGAAGACTTTCAAGGCACTTCTTGGGGACCCAGATTTTCTTCCTAGGGGAACCGTTCCTGCAGTTAGTGCCATGGCACATATCTAGCAAATACTTCACCATTCTGATTTTTGAACAGTTTATAGTTGGAGTCAAATGACTCATCATAAGAATGAGGAGATTCGCATGTAAAGCCAGATAAGTTAGATGGATCAACTGGAGGTCCCTTTGCAGCAACTCCATGAGGTTTCGGATACCGCTCGGGCTTCCAATATGTTCCATCAAGATTGAGTTTCCTCTCAAAGGCAATACCCTCTTTCCTAGGGTTCCTGTTGAGGATCTGCTTTATAAGCACATCACAAAGAGCCTGATGCCCTTTGAGGCTTTTGTACATGCCTGTCATATACAATTCCTTCAGCCCTGCATCGTCAATGATACTAGCAATGTCCTCGGATGAGGAATTAGTGATAGCAGAGGCAGGTGAAGAATTTGTAACAGTTGAAGCATTTGAACATTCAGGTGAAGAATTAGCAGATTCACGTTCAATGCACTTTAAGCATGGAGGAACAAATTCTTCCTGAGAAGCGCTGATTTGTTGAGCAAGTAATGAATCGCGCTCCTTCTGAAGATCTTCATAATTCACTCTTAGCTTCTCAAGATCTTTCTTTCTTTGAAGAAATTCATAAGAAAGTTTCTCATGATCGTATAAGAGAGTGTTATGATGACCTTGAAGGCTGTCAAACCTAGACTGAAGTCTCAAGATTTTCAAATGTGGCTTTAGTGCGATCCATTTCTTCACCTAACATATCATCACTCCTATCTAGCATGTTTTGAACCTTTTCAAAAGCCCTTTGTTGTTTTACAGCAATCTTAGCAAGTTTTGAGTAATCGGGCTTTAGATCTTCATCGATTCATTTTCACTAGATTCGTGAGGAGGAACATTCGTTACCTCGACACCCTTTGCCATGAGACATGATGCAGAAGATGATGATTCTGGTTCGAAAGTCATCGTTTTGAGAGATTCCTTGAAGTCCTCAAACCAAGGATCATGACGGGTTCGATGACCTTCATAGATGTCGGAGATTCGGTCCCAGATAAGCTTCGCATTGCAAAGATGCATAATGCGCTTGAATTCATCTCTAGATAGGCAGGAACAGATGATATCCTTCGCCATGATGTCAAGTCGAGTGAACTTGCGAATATCATCTGCATTCGCCGTCTTGCATAGATCAGTCAGACCAATTTCAGTGATGGTCCACAGCTCGCTGTCCATTGCCATGAGGCGCTTCCTCATCATGGCCTTCCACTTGGGATAATCATGACCGTCAAAGATAGGGCATGTCACTTTCTTCATACGTGCGGTCGACATAACTAAAACTCCAGGTGGTTAAACCAAAATCACACAGAACAAGGGAGTACCTTGCTCTGATACCAATTGAAAGTGCGTTATATCGACTAGAGGGGGGGTGAATAGGCGATTTTTATGAATTCTTCACTGAGGATTTTGCCGGTGAGGAAATTACTTAGCGAAGAACTACTTGCAGCGGAATAAGTACTCAGAAGTAAACATAAGAGAATGCGGGCATGGTCATCATGATGAAATGAAGACAAACAAAGAGTACAGAAAGCGTAAACACAGGATAGCACAAGATGAAGACAAACAGACTGAAGAAATTGAACTGAGGAAATTGAGAAAGTCTTCAGTCAAAATCTTCAAACACAGATATGAACAAACACTCAACACAATAATGAGGAAATGAAAGGGTTGAGGAGATAGAACCAGTTAGGTTGGTGAAGACAATAATTTGGTAGACCAGTTCCAACTGCTGTTTCAGTTGTACGTCTGGTTGGAGCGGCTGAGTATTTAAACTCGAGGACACACAGTCCCGGACACCCGATCGAAAGCACGCAGCTCAGACACCAAGTCCTCATCGTATTCTCCTTGAACTAAGGTCACACAGACCTCGTCCAATCACTCGTGGTAAGTCTTCAGGTGACTTCCAAACCTTCACAGACTCGGTCACTCGGCGATCCACAATTCCTCTTGGATGCTCTAGACCATGACGCCTAACCGTCTGGAAGAAGCACAGTCTTCAAAGATAACAAGCGTCGGATCCACTCAGGATCAATCTCTTCAGTGATGCTCAATCACTTTGGGTTTGTAGGGGTTTGGTTTTTGGATTTTTCCTCACTCGATGATTTTCGTTCAAAGTCCTCGGAGGATGGGTTGCTCTCAAATGACAAGTGTCAAGTTTCTTTCGGAGCAGCCAACCAGCTAGTGGTTGTAGGGGGCGGCTATTTATAGCCTAGGGAGCAGACCGACATGATAAGACATAAATGCCCTTCAATTATATGACCGTTAGGTGGATAAGATATTTTGGGACAGTGGCGCCAAGAAGACAAAGAACGGTCGGAAATTTGAATGTCAAATTCCTCGTGGCTATCATGTTCCTCCTTTGTGTAGGCAATCCGCATGGCTAATTCCTAACTCCCCGGTCAGAACAAATTCTCAACTCGGAAGAGCTTCGTCTCTATCATCAAGAAATTGACTGAATCAGTATGAGATTTCCAAAGGCTTCACTCGAAGGGATTGGTAGGTGTAGGATTTTGAGTTGAGCATCACATGGAAATTTTTCCTTAGTATTTCCTCGACCCCCTTTAACAGTACGGTGTTTTCTATGACTCAACAAAGAGAAAATGAAACTACGAAAACAAAAGTCTTCACGCTTCATGTTCCTCGAATGAATACCAAGTCTTCAAGGTCACACCAATTTCTTCACTTTCAAAGTCTTCAGAAAGTCTTCAGAATATCAAAGTCTTCAGTCGAAGAACTTCATTTTAGTGGTCGACTTTCTTTGTAAATATCAAACTCCTCATAGACTTATAGACCTGTGTACACTCACAAACGCATTAGTTCCTTAACCTATAAGTCTTCAATACACCAAAATCACTAAGGGGCACTAGATGCACTTACACCGGGATTTATGAGGATTTCTATTCATTGATTGAGAATGCTGGCCTCACCGAATTCGTCCGCGACCAACGTCCACAGTATCTCTTACTCACAAATACTTTTGTGTAAAACTTCTACTTTTACCCTAAGGAATCACCTCCTTCGGTAGAGTTTCATTTATATGACGTTGTGAAGAAAATTCCATTGTCTGAATTTTGCGCAGTCTGCAACATACCCCCTGAGGGTACTTTAGAGGAACCACCTCGTGAAGAGGTGGAACCATTTGTTTTTTTTACTGGTGACTGTAGGGAAAAGCCCCCACAGAATTAAGAATTTATTAATAAAAAGCATATGAAAGTACATGGATTACAAGAGGTAATCTAATCTATACAGAAAGAGAAATAAAACTACACTAAGAGACTAGATAAAAGAACCTCAAGGAGGCAAGAAAGAAATCCATCTAAGCAACTCCTCGTTATATCTTTGCTTGACTCTATGCTGCATGAGTGAAATATCATGGATGAAGGCACTTCTCCATCTATTAAAGCTTTGTCTCTCATGTCTGAAAACTCTAGCATTTCTCATTATCCAAATATTCCAGCAAGCAACAAAGACAACCTCAGTAAAGAAAGGTTTAGCAAAATCTTGCTTAGCTTGCATGACAATTGTGGACATATCCTCTCCAGGTGGCCATGAAATTTGAAGGTAATTCCATATTCTCACACTGAAATTACGTTCAAAGAATAAGTGGTTTCTGGTCTCACATGTCACCAAGGGACAGAGAACACAATTTACCCCATCCTCCAAATGCTAGTGCCTTCTTTCAACCATATCTTTGGTGTTTAGTCTATCCATGATTAACATCCAAGCAAACACCTTGATTTCCATTGTGCAGGAAGATCTCCAAAGACATGTGTGAGTGCAAGAAGGAGTAGAACAGCTTGGGCTTAAAAGGACGACTAGATCCCTGCCAGAACCAGATGTCATTTGCTTCCACATCCCGATTACAATTGGCCATCAAATTCTGCACAGTCATATACTCCTGACAAGCCTGTGCAGATAGAGGTAAGTGGAACAACTGTGTAAAATTCTGTGATTGGAAAGCCTCAGAGACTGTAATCCAGGGATCCTTGACATATGAAAAGAGCCTTGGAAATCTGGTTTGCAAGGTGATCACTGTTTCATCAATCTTCCACTTATCAGACCAAAACAGAGCTGAAGTCCCAGAGTTGATCTGAACCCAAGTTGTGCTCCTGAAATGATCCAGCAATTTACATATATCCTTCCACCAAAAAGAACCACAACTATCAGTCCCCTGTGGTACAGAAGAGTGATAATATGTATCCCATATAAGTGAGACCCATGGCAAATCCAACCTATTCAAGAATTTATGCAAATGTTTCAGCAAGAGAGCCATGTTTTGTACACCCAGATTTAAGATGCCCAACCCTCCTTTGTTTTTGGGCCTACAAATGAGGTCCCAGGCTGCCAAGGATGGTGAGGGCTCATCTCTGTGTTTTCTCCACAAGCATTGCCTTTGTATTCTTCCAATTTCTTTAAAAATCCCTGCAGGAGGCTGCCAAGATAGAATATGGGCATGGAAGACAAAGCAGAATTTAAGAACTGAAGCCTTTCCCCCTGGTTTAAGAAAGAAGAACTAGCTGACATTCTTCTCTCCATGCAATCAACAAGGGGCATGAAATCCACCATTTTGGGTCTGGTAGTACCAACAGGTAGTCCAAGATATGAGAAGGGCATTTTGCCAACCTGGCATCCAAAAGCAGCAGCCAAACTGGTGGTAGTGTTCTCATCAACATTAATGGGTACCATGGAAGATTTGTGGTAGTTCACCACTAGTCTAGTCGAGGTGGAGAACACATGAAGCATGTCCTTGAGAGCCAAAAGTTGAGCTTTGTCTGTTGGCAAGATGATTAGGGTATCATTAGCATACTGAACTATAGGATAGTCTTGGTCATGACATGGGATTGGCAGCTTTAAGATACCCCTTTTGAACATATCATTTACTACTGATTGCAAGAGGTCAGCAGCAATCACAAAAAGCAGGGGTGAAAGACATTCTCCTTGCCTAACTCCCTTTTTACAAAGAAACTGTCTGCCAGCTACTCCATTTAAGAGGACAGAGGAAGTTCCAGTTGATAGCAGTTGCTTAACCCAAGAAATCCATTTTTTATTAAATCCCTTGTGATTGAGAATTTGCAGAATAGCTTCATGCTCAATGGAATCGAAGGCTTTCTAAAAATCTAATTTAAGAATAACAATAGGTCTCTTTCACTGATGGCATTGGTGCAGATATTCAAGTGACTAGCCAATGCAGTCCTGAATTGTCCTACTTTTAATAAAACCATATTGATTCTTATGTATACATTCCATAATGATCCTCTGAAACCTGTTAGCAGCCATTTTGGACAGGAATTTGAGGCCCATCCCAGTCAAGGAAATTGGACTATAATCTCCAACATCTTCAGGGGCCAATTTTTTGGGGATGAGTGTAATATAAGAACCATTTATATTCTCCAAGTTTGCAGTGCCATTATGGAAAGCTTCAGCCAGCTCATAAAAATCCTGACAAATAATGTGCCAACATTTCTTGAAGAATAACCCATTAAAACCATCTTGGCCAGGGTCCTTGTCAATGGGCATATGCTTGACGGTGTCATCCATTTCCTCTTTTGTAAATGGTTCAGTTAGGAAATCTAGCCCATCAATTGGCTTGAGCAAAGCATTCAGGTCAAAACCCATTACTATACCAGCAGAAACTCCCATTCTATTTTTGAAACAATTCCATATGATGCCCTCCATCTGAGAACGGCTAGACACCACAGTCCCATCAATATCTGTCAGAGAAGAAATGGATGTTAACACTATCTCTGTGGGAGAAACCAGAAAGGTTTCTGATGCAAGAATCACTAGCATACATTTTCCTGTTTTACGCTACTTTGCCTTATTTGCTAGTTGTTGGTTGATTGGTCGGGGGAACTGTGGGAACCTTAGCGTTCCTGATATTATTATTTTGTTCCATGGGTTATACCGCGACAACACTGTTAGTATGGGCGGAATTATTGCTAGACGGTTAAGTCTGAACCATACTAAGGGTCCCATCTTTGGAGGCATTTATGCTTCACGCCTCGCTGCACACTTTAACATAGCTATTAGGCTTTATGAGAAAGAAGAAAAATTGCTGCCTAGTGCTTATATAGATTATAAGAGTATGATAGCACATGATTTTCTCGTTAAAGGCAAGGATGGAGAGCTCAAATATAAATTATTCTTTCATAAACATCATCCTGAAACTATTACGTTGCCTGCTCCTTCTTTGTTTAAGTTTGTAGGACCTTATCTCGTTACGTGGGCTGCCGTTCAAGCTTACCGGAATCCTGCGCCAGCCCCGGAACCGGAACCACAAGATGAGCCTCCACAACAATCTGTTTACTCGTGGGATCCAGAGATGACTGTCACCCAGTGGTAGTCAGAGTCTTCTTCATCACAGTATGATCCCAGCTATCCTTCGTCGCAGTATGACCCCAGCTACATATATGGATATCCGCCAGGCTATCCTTGGCAATAGACCAACTTAGGCCAAAAGCCTAAGCTTGGGGGAGTACGTATTTCTCACCGACATTACATTTATGTTCACACACACTCATTGCTAGATGTCGGTGCTCATACTCTTTCACTATAATATCCATGCTAGTTTATTTTCTTTTTCCTGCTTTCTTCTTGTGTGTTTGTTAAACCTTAAGAAAAACAAAAAAAAGTAGTGGTAGTTTATTTTTCTGCTGTAGTAGTAATTAAAAAAACCCAAAAATATTTCCCGTTCTTCTTTTGCTTGTTGGGAGCTTTCCCATGTAAATAGTTTTTATTTCTTTTCTTTTCTTTGGGGGTCGATAGGAGAAGACCATGATTAAATTGTTGAAGTGGCTCTTATATGCATTATTGTTGATTTAACCAAGAGCCCATATTGCCTTGACTTCTCTTTTTTATTGAATGCTCGCATATTCTAGCTTAGTCCAATGCACGTGCACTCTTATTATTATTCACATCTTCCGGACGTGCAAGTGAAAGGCAATTATGATGATATATGATGGACTGACTGAGATGAGAAAAGCTGGTATGAACTCGACCTCTTTTGTTTTTATAAATATAATGAGTTCATCGTTCTTGATTCAGCTTATTATGAATAAACACGTTTGCAATGACAACTAGAGATCATAGTTGCTTGTGCCATGCTTGATTAGCTATGAGTTATAATGGTTTACCTTGCGTGCCAACATGCTATTGAAATGGTTATGATATGGTATGATGGGGTGGTATCCTCCTTTGAATGATTTAAGTGACTTGACTTGACACATGTTCACGCATGTAGTTGAAATAAATCAATATAGCCTTCACGATATTTATGTTCATGGTGGATTATATCCTACTCGTGCTTGCATCCAATGTTTATTAATTTTAATGCATGTACATGGCTGTTGTCGCTCTCTAGTTGGTCGCTTCCCAGTCTTTTGCTAGCCTTCACCTGTACTAAGAGGGAATACTGCTTGTGCATCCAATCCCTTAAACCCCAAAGTTATTCCGGATGAGTCCACCATACCTACCTATATGTGGTATCTACCGCCGCTCCAAGTAAATTTGTATGTGCCAAACTCTAAACCTTCAAATAAACATTATGTTTTGTATGCTCGAATAGCTCATGTATCAACCAAGGCTGCCCTTATCTTCCATGTTAGGCGGGTTATTCTCAAGAGGAGTGGACTCCGCTCCTCACTCACGAGAAAATGGCTGGTCTGCGGGATGCCCAGTCCCATGCTTTATGCAAACTAAATAAAAATTAATTGCAAACAAAACTCCCCCTGGGACCTGATGTATGTTGGAGGCACTCGTTCTTTCGAGCAAGCCATGGATTGATGCTTGTTGGTGGAGGGGAGTATAAACTTTACCATTTTGTTTGGGAACCGCCTATAATGAAAGTATACCGCTCAAAATATAATTTTTATCTATTTCAAAACCGAGCTCTGGCACCTCTACAAATCCCTGCTTCCCTCTGCGAAGGGCCTATCTATTTAATTTTATGTTGAGTCATCATCCTCTTATTAAAAAGCACTAGCTGGAGAGCACAGCTGTCATTTGCATTCATTACTGCTAATCTATATTGGGTATGACTATGATTGGATCTCTTTTACCATGAATTACAATGTCTAGTCAGTCCTTGATCTTTAAAGGTGCTCTGCATTTATGTTTTATGTCTCGTAAAGGGCTAGAGAGATACCATCTTGTTATATCATATTATGATTTTTTTGAGAAAGTGTTGTCATCCGAGATTTATTATTATGGCTCGCTAGTTGATTATGCTATTGATATGAGTGATTGTGAGACCTGAGAATTATTGCAAATGTGGTTAGTTATAATCTTTGCTGAAAACCTGAATGCTGGCTTTACATATTTACAACAACAAGAGCAAACAGAGTTTGTAAAAGTTTTTCTTTTTCTCTTTCAGTTTGTCAACTGAATTGCTTGAGGACAAGCAAATATTTAAGCTTGGGGAGTTGATACGTCTCCGTCGTATCTACTTTTCCAAACACTTTTGACCTTGATTTGGACTCTAACTTGTATGATTTGAATGGAACTAACGCGGACTGACGCTGTTTTCAACAGAATTGCCATGATGTTGTTTTAAGTGCAGAAAACAAAAGTTCTCGGAATGACCTGAAACTCCTCGGGATGTCTTATGAAAGATAATAAAAAATCCTCACCAAATATCAAGACCAGGGGGCCCACATCCTGTCCACGAGGGTGGGGCACGCCCCCCCCCCCCTAGATCATGCCCCCCTACCTCGTGGGCCCGCTGGACCTCCTCCAACGCCAACTCCAACTCTATATATTGGGTTTCGGGGAGAGAAAAATAGGAGAGAAGAAATCATCGCGTTTTACGATACGTAGCCGCCGCCAAGCCCTAAAACCTCTCGGGAGGGCTGATTTGGAGTCCGTTCGGGGCTCCGGAGAGGGGGATTCGTCACCGTCATCATCATCAACTATCCTCCATCACCAATTTCATGATGCTCACCGCCGTGCGTGAGTAATTCCATCGTAGGCTTGCTGGACGGTGATGGGTTTGATGAGATTTATCATGTAATCGAGTTAGTTTTGTTAGGGTTTGATCCCTAGTATCTATTATGTTCTGAGATTAATGTTGCTATGACTTTGCTATGCTTAATGCTTGTCACCAGGGCCCGAGTGCCATGATTTCAGATCTGAACCTATTATGTTTTCATGAATATATGTGAGTTCTTGATCCTATCTTGCAAGTCTATAGTCACCCACTATGTGTTATGATCCAAAGAACCCGAAGTGACAATAATCGGGACCACTCCCGGTGATGACCATAGTTTGAGGAGTTCATGTATTCACTATGTGCTAATGCTTTGTTCCGGTTCTCTATTAAAAGGAGGCCTTAATATCCCTTAGTTTCCACTAGGACCCCGCTGCCACGGGAGGGTAGGACAAAAGATGTCATGCAAGTTCTTTTCCATAAGCACGTATGACTATATTCGGAATACATGCCTACATTACATTGATGAATTGGAGCTAGTTCTGTGTCACCCTATGTTATGATCATACATGATGACCCGCATCCGGCATAATTATCCATCACTGATCCGGTGCCTACGAGCTTTCCATATACTGGTTCTCGCTTATTTACTTTCCCGCTGCTACTGTTACAATCACTACAAAATACCAAAAATATTTACTATTGCTCGCACTACTCTTTTGTTACCGTTACCACCACTATCATATTACTTTGCTACTAAACACTTTGCTGCGGATACTAAGTTTCCAGGTGCGGTTGAATTGACAACTCAGCTGCTAATACTTGAGAATATTCTTTGGCTCCCCTTGTGTCGAATCAACAAATTTGGGTTGAATACTCTACCCTCAAAAATTGTTGCGATCCCCTATACTTGTGGGTTATCATATGCATCAAACTAAATAAATATCCTACTACACCAAGTGTACGCATCTAACTAACTGGCTCAGTTAGATGTTACTATTTATTAAGCTGTGGAGATTGGCTGACGACTTGAACCAGATGGGTGCCCGACGGGGAAACTCCAGCCAAAGGTCAAGTCCGATACTTGCGACCCTCTCTCCTACTTTGGGCTGCACAGCGTGGCGGCACATATCAGGGTATGGTGCATGCAGAGACACATGGTATGCTGTGTACACACAATTTTGCCTGATGAATGAAACCGCGCCGCCATCATGATCCTTGCCGTCGGTTATCTCCTGGTTAATCGGATAATTCAGTCCGACAAATAGAGAGCGTGTACCAAGGCTACTTACCAACCTCTAGTCAAAAATTCCTGAAGGCCCAGAGAAGCTGGGATCCTGCTCAAAGACCTTGCAGTGACTGTGATTGTATTCCGCGAAACAACACGTCTGGTACGTGCGAACGATCATTAAACGTCATTGCCGTTCGATCGAGCCAGGAACCACCTGCAACTGCCATGCCGCTTTTCTTTGAAAGGTTCTAGGATTAGGAAGGGAAGGGACACCAGGCGGCCTACAACATCATATCAAGTTTGAGTCAAATAACCCTCAAAAAAAGTTTTAGTCAATTAAAAAAGGGCCTTGATGTAGTCAATCTGAAGAACAACATGTTATGAGCATGAATATTTTTTCAGTAAATGTTGACAGTAATATAAGGAAGCCATCATGATATCATAGGAATGTAACATACTGCTGTAATGTACCGTTTGTAGCGATGATCGAGTAGGCCGTAAATACGCCCAGCCATAGAAGGAGTCGACAACAGAATGAAGCCCTTGTGTTCAATGGCATCAGAGAACCATGGAGGATGTATGATCCTGCAATGGATGTGCAGACTTATCCACTTACCGCAGTGACCTGTCAGATAGGCGAGACCGCGGTTGAAGAACGCAATTAGCCTAAAGTCTTTATAATTCGCAGATCTTGTGGGCACTTGGAAGATTACAACTTTGAGCAAATCAAACTTGGTATCATGTTGGATACTATAAAATTCCGAGTATTCTCGGGTCATGTGCCAAAGCAAAGGCAAAGGTTAATCGAAGGAAGGGGGATCAATCGCCGGGTGTAGACCTCCACGAGCATCCAGCTGCCACGACCGTCGGCGAGCACCATCCAAGACGTGTTCATGTCGACCCAGTACATACCATTAATGTAGTTGAGGGTGACGGGGATCAGATCGCAGTCAAAGGTGTTGATGCTCACCAGCCTACGATCGTTATGCTGTGTGACATGCCGTTTCTGAAGATCGGGCGGCATCAGCAAGCAAGGAGCTGGCTTAAAAAGCTCCATCCTGAGGGCTTTGAGTAAATGGTACAGCCCCGACGAGCATGCGGCGAGCGGCTTGGTACTATGATTGTCCACACGCGAAACAATGATCTTGATTACCTTTGTGGGGAGCGAATTCCAGCCACTCTTTCGGCGGATGCTGCTAGGTTCTGCCATTGTTAGTGCTTGGGTTTCGGACGAGGGGGAGGCACCTTAGCGGGGATGGAAGATTGGACGAGGTGAGGCGCCTTAGCGAGGATGGAAGAGCGGACAAAGATGGAGAAGCGAATATGTGCTGCGGGAAGTGGATAGGAGATGATGACTATAGCACGCCGCTTGACTTACGAGACACATACCAGTAGCGTAGGGTCATATCAAAGTCAGACAACTTGCTTGAGTGATCACAGTACTGGTACTCCCTACAGTACCTGCTACTATGCCCTAACTTGCTTGAGTAGAGTAGTAGTGGAGTAGGACTCTGCTCTACTACTAGCACCGGAGGAGTAGTATGTTCTAATCTAAAATAGTTACAAACTTCAATGGCCAAGCGTGGAATGACTACGTACCGCCATCGGTTCTAACTCCAATCCTGCAAGTCATGGTTTTGTTTCTTTTTAACTTTCTGTATGAATCTGTAGCCAGCTTGCAAGTCATATACACTGTACTGACAGTGGAACCCACAGAGTACTTAGAATACAAGATTAAGGATGCAATTAACTTTTTATAGAGGGAGAATCATACACGCAATTAACTCAAATGGATTGGACGTGACTCTATTATTCTCCAACGGCAATCGACAAATTTCCTCCCGCGAGCCGGAGTAGGTTTCTCGGTTTGCATGCGGGTTTAACGGAGGGGTTTGATGGAGGCGAGGAGGCATGTTCTGTCGGGCGTGCAGTGGATGGTGCAGTACTATTCGATTTGACAACTACAACTAGTATATTATAAAAACAAAGAAGAGTAGTAGAGATAGAGATAAGAATAGATACTAGGGAGGAGCACCATCTACTACTTCGTGGGCTACTCCTGCGCTCCATTCGGCGGCCGCAACGTCTCCTACAACCACTCCCTCCTGCACTCCATTCGACGGGCGCTGTTGAAATTTGGGGAGCGCACTCTCGCGACTGATAGCAGCGACGACTTCACTGATGACGACTTCTTCCCCGACCTCGGCAACCTCTTCCTCAACAACATAGGCGACAACCTCAAAGCCAATGGTGCTGCTCCCGTTCCACCGTATGTGTTTCTGTCCTTCCTGTTTGAAATCGTGGTAGAATTCATGTTTCTAGTCTCTGTCCTGGATTCGATCTGTTCATCTACTATGCTAGTCCGCATGATTAGTTTAATCTCTGTTATAGCCATCATGATTTATTTTGTAGTAAATCTCGTAGTAACTTGCTCATATATTCAACTGGCGGAACATCCCCTACAGCCACTCCCGTTTCATGGACGGCCTGGTTGATGCCTCCAAGGAGCCCATCGTCTATTGCTATGAGTGCCCGGTGCCATTTTGGGGCTTGCCTGCGGACATCATGCATCACCTGACGCAGGCATGCGAAGATCACTACTGGCCCTTGGCGAATAACATCAAGTACGAGACGTGCTACCCGTTCATCGTGCCGCAGTCGCTGGAGGATCAGAGCCGCCTGCTAGTCTCGGAGGAGGACGACAGCGTCTTCCTCTTGATCGTGGCCACCGGCGAGGCTCACGCAGGCCGCTGCCACATCTCTCTAGTGTGCATCAGGGGCGACGCCACTGACGCTGACACTGACACGAGGCCGATGTACGGGTGCGTGCACACTATTACTACCCCTCGGAGGTACGTGGGCGGTGACACTGGCTACATCAAGCTGACTTGGACTCTGCCTAGCTGGGACCTTCCCGCCAATGTGGACATGGAAGACGCATGCTATTATTTTACCCCCAACAATGTGCATGGGGACTCCAAGGAGGTTCACCTGGACATCTGCATTACTAAGTTAAATGTTGATCATTAGTCTTCGCTCAATGTAATCCGCTGTCTAAGCATGTGAAGACTTTCATGCATGATCTTGCTCTATTGGAGTATCGCGCATGAATAGAAGTGTATCCATTTATGGTTTAGTCTAGAATCTTCTATGTATGAATTTTTTACTACAGTACTGGTGAAAGACTTATGATGAACCATTTCTTATATATCCTCTGCCCCCTTCCAAGTCATCCTGATTTAATCCCTCCGTCTAGGTGTATAAGGGCATGGTTAATACTTAAATAGTATAGCCAACTATTGACTATAAGAAAGTGCCATGTCATATGTAGCCAACATGTATAACAATGCATACTCAAAAACTAATTCTTCAAGATCATTTCCTACAAAGCACAATAAGAGTTATTTCTTCACAAGTTTTGGATGCAGGTTGAACAGTTGAACGCTTTTGTTGGCAAAAGATACTTTTTATCTATTTCACCCGGATGTTTGTGAGCTCTAGAGATGAAATAATATACGAACAAACCTATCGATACCTGTTACACATGAGATGACCCCCACATCCTTTGTCAAAATAAACAACACCCCGATCAATGCATTTCACTCTTCCGTGCAACGCACGGGCACCTTACTATAGATTAGTACGACCAAAGATTGAACTAACATTATATATAGTACGGTAAATGATATGCATGTCACCTAAATTTATATCATTGAAAACTATGTTCAAATACGAATCCAACGATATTGTTTTTGTTGACATGCACTAACATTTTGTCAGTTAAATCTTCAGTCAAATTCAATGGGGGATAAACCACGAACGATGTAGTAGTACTAGTGTAGAGGGCGGCGCTGCACGGGAGTCTCACCCCGCTCGTGGCGTGGCAATAAAGCCGTCATATCACAAAACCCAACCACTCCCAGTAATAAGTGGCCTGGTAAAATAAACGGACAAGCAACCATCATATCCCTCCGTCTTTTTTCATTTCATCTCTCTGCATTTACTTTCTCCGGTTCATCTCGCACACTCGATCCCTAGCTACTACTCCTAGTATCCCTAGCTACTACTCGTAGGGCCAGTTCTTTTGGCGGCTTCCCCAGCTTTTCCCATAAGAATAGTCACACTGGAGAGTAACATTAAGGCGCCTCACTCATTTATTTCGGCTTATAAACTACTACTAGTAGTACCTCCGTCCTGGTTTATTCCTCACCATTGTAATTTGTGCTAAAATTTGACACAGATTACAATGGGGACCAATAAACCAGGACGGAGGTAGTAGTTATGGGATTACTAATCTAGAAGCCTAAAAGAACTGGCCCCTGGTACTCCTACTAGTAGTAGTACTCAAGTTGGAATTCCAATTGAACGGGACAACTTGTTAGGAAAAAAATTCGATACAGGGTGTAGGAAGCGGTTTGGGAATTTGCATGCCTTTCCGACCAGTGAGATACTCTGTACAAAGTACGACAGAGAAATAACCACAGAGAAGGAAGCTAAAAGTAAACAATCGAATGAGCATTTTTGCATTTTTTTTGCATTGAATCGTTTCACAAGCTTGACTAGTGTTGTTTTTCTACTTTTAGAAAAACCACATCGTAATGTTAAAACGTGCATTTGCACGTACATAATTAATAGTAGTACTCCCTCCGTCTAGGTGTATAAGTCTTCCCTCCTTCTTGGTCACGGTGCACAACCAAAGATGACTTATTGACCTGGACGGAGGGAGTAGCACAGTCTGCAAGCATATATAGAGAGAGACGTGTAGTGCGATAGTATATACTCCCTCTGTTCCAAAATAGATGACTCAACTTTGTACTAATTTTAGTACAAAGTTAGTACAAACTAGGGTCATCTATTTTGGAACGGAGGGAGTAGTAAAGTTTGTGCTATATGCACGTAATTGCAAAATGCGTACGAATACACAAGGTTTCCAAACTTTCCCTTTTACATACTCAATTAAGGATGCTAATAATTCCTGAACGTTCAGGATTTATCATTTGCGTCCCAAAACTAATGAGATCTCCTTACAAAACAAAAATTATACTCCTACTAAAAGCCACGGCGCTCGCTGGAGCGCTTGCGGCACGTCATGAGTGCCCTGGTACGCGGACGTTTCCCAGCGCGCCGACACAACGCCTCTTCCTCAGCCTCGCAACTCGTGAGGTGCTGATTGGCGGCTTGCCGGTGGGCAAGAGCGATCTCACCGGTGTGGTGATCCGGCACCAACAGGTACTCCTCCTCGCTAGAAGTGTGCACCCGGTCCACGTACCGCCAAGCGTAGATGAGGCGCTTGGTCCCGACTGCACTCCGGGCTTCAGCACGGCCATCCTCCGCCACCCTCATGGCCCGGGCACGACCCTTCTGCCAAAGAGCCAATTGCCTGACTCTCTCAGACGCAACATAGGCCTGGCAGGCAGCTTGTTCCGCGGTGCTCTTCTCTTCCTCGGCCTTCTTCTCCACCTCTATTTTGGCACGCTCTACTGGAGGCAAAGCCTCCCACAAGGCGACATCCATTTCTTTCCAAAGCTCCTCAAGGCTGGGGGGCTCGGCAGGCGGCGCGGCGTTCTCCTCATAGCAGGGAGCTGACGCGTCCTCCGACGCGCTTGCTGGCGAGATTGGGAACACCGACGCGTCCACCTCGATGCGTCGCAGCGAGGAGCGGAACACTGATGCGTCCTCCTCGACTAGTGGCGGCGAGGAATGGAACGGCGATGCGTCGCGTCACGGCGAGGAGCGGAACGCTGACGCGTCCTTCTCGACTAGTGGCGGCGAGGAACAGAACGGCGACGCCTGACCGTCCGCGCGGTGCAGCGAGGGGCGCCTAGGGCTTGGGAGGGGCGATGCCATGGTGGTCGACATGAGAGGGAGGGGGAAGAGATAGCGATGAACATGAACGTGAGGGGGAGGAGATATCGATGTCGTGGGTGGCGCAGTATTTATAGCGAGCAATGGCACACCTACGTAAGATATGGACTGAGCTACACAGACTTAACTGCAGGTCCAGTTGCATCACTGACATGTGGGCCAGACCCCTATTGGGCCCATATGTCAATGAACCAATGCACCTGCAGTTAAGAAACAACTACGTGGGCATATTTGTTGGAGTAAATTACGGGGGAGGGAAGGGGTGGAAATATTGCTGGTCACAACGTATTGGACGAGCGCGGGGGGAGGAGAGTCATGCATGCAGATTTTTTTCCACACAGGGTGGAGTAGTGGGACCGCCGGAGGGAGAAGGAGAGTCTGGCAGGCATATTGTTTCCACACATGGAGAGGAAAAGATTTGGAGACGAACGGGCTTCTTGCAGGTATGGGGAACGGCGCATAATAAGTCTCATCTTGCATGTCAGGCTAGGTATAGTCTCAAGTCATTAAAAACATACACGCCCCACACATGTTCATATTTCAAGGTGCACTAAATTATTGCATGCGAAGATTAAGGTTGGCCATAATGGTGGTATCTTAGCTAGTATCATGCTGACGGGAATAGCAAACATGCTGATGTGGCAAAGAATTAAAAAAGAGAGGGGGTTAGAGTAACTAGTGTTCATGCATGCATTGGTAAACACATTTTTTGTGAAGAACTACAAAAACTATTCCACCGCCTCTATCTTGCTAAGAGTAGGTGAAAATTTTGAATCAAGCCCTTTAAACTAGAAGGGAGGTAGTAGTACTCTAATAGCTAACCTTGGCCCTGTTTGGATCCATGTGTTAGAGTTAGTTTGGGTTAGTTTGAACTCAACTAACCCCAAAAAATCTAACACACCCAAGAGGTGCTTATTTGGGTTACTCCCTCCGTCTAGGTGTGTAAGTCATCTTACAAAAACCAAATAATCCCAAAACACTTAGGCGCGGTGCATTAACTTCTACCTCGTTTCTTGTTTCTGTACATATCAACCAATAAGAGATGAGGGGTGTGCATGCTTTTAATGACTTAAGACTACCAAACATGACATGCAATGGTTAGTTCATTGCATGCAATGCTTTTAATTAGAAAATAAACATTAAGGTCTCTCGTTTTCCCCTTCACCTTGGTCATGGTGCACAACCTAAGATGACTTACTCACCTAGACAGAGGGAGTAGTTCTTCTCGGGACACTAAAAACACATTTTTCTCTCGCTCTCCCCGTAGCATATCCCTCCCCACTTCCTCGAAGCTTATCGTCCTATCCCTCCCTCCCTCCCTCTCGCATCGCCCATGAAGGCACCTCGCCGTATCCGCGCTCCATCTAACCCTGTCATCCAAACACCTCTTTCGCTAGAGTTACTTCAGGGTTAGTTCAGGATTAGAATCTTTAACTCATCTAATAGTAGTTCTTATACTCATTATAATCAGTATTGTAGATATTGATATTTTTAGTATAAATTTGGCCAAACACTTTGCAAATGGTTGACGGAAGTAAAAATGACTAGAGGGAGTATCATGCATGCGGAGTAGGCAAAAAAATTGCTCATTTATAGCCGATCGAAGTCTCAAAGGGCGCGACCGCACGAGGGAGACGAAGGTCTTTGGAGGCGTGACGGTTGACAGAATTAAGTGAAGTTACTTCCGTCAACCAGGCAGAAGCTATACCGTCAGGCCTACACTATGGGTCTGGTAGACATGACATCTAGTGGGTCCCACATAGTTCTCGAGAACTCTTTGGGGGCTTGCAGCCGTTTATCCACCAGGCAAGCCAGCAACCCCACGCCGTTCGCACACCCTACTAGTCCCCGTCTTCCACTAGTACAGTACCTTACAACAGTTCGCTCCCAGTCGTCCCGTCCTTTGACATTATTGCAGTTCCACTAATCCTAACCCTCCTCCCGAATCCATGGCGTCCCAAATCTCCATGATCGGCGGTGAGTACAACGTTATAACCATCACCGGCGATGAGTTTGACGTCATCTACACCCGTTCTTCCGCAATGGTGAAAGAATGCCTTGCTCGCTTCAAACGCATGTTCGAAAAGTCAAATGATGAGTGGGTCGCTGGGCTAGATGTTGAGTACACCACAGTCCTGGGAAGCGAGAAGAAACTAAAGGAGGCAGAGAAGAAGAAGCCCGCCGTGATCCAGGTTTGCGTGCATAACTTATGCTTGGTCTACCACGTATGCCATGACGACATTGAGTGCGAGGAATTTAAGAAGTTCCTCAAGGGCGGCTGAGTCAAATTCGTTACTGTAGACTTTAGGAACGACAAGGAAATCCTGGGTCGGATAGGCCTCGTTGTAGGCCAGCCCTTCGATCTTCAGAAGGCAAGCCTGGTGTCCTCCTCTCAGCCTTCAATGCTGACCCTGGCAGCAGCCATGATTGATCGCTCAGACGCTTAAATCAAGAAACCTCACCACGAGTTTCATAATGCATGGGAGTCAAAGACATTAGATGAAGATCACATCCTGTACGCAGCAATGGATGCCTTCCTTTGTTTAAATATCTACAAGGGTTGGATGAAGAAGCAGAGCCCAGTGTCCAGTTCAAGCAAAGAAGCGTCGACGAATAGGAAGAGGAAGAAGGACGAGGACGAAGTCGAGGACGTGGAGTCGGACTCCGAGTAGGTGGCAGTGTCGTCGCTCATGCTGGTTCTACTACAGTGTCAAGCGGACTAGTTGCTTAGTTTATTTTTCAAGGGGCGTGTTATGCTGAGGCCCCAGCAGAACTATGTTTATGTTCTGTCTCATTATTTGAACTCTTTAGTACGTATAGTAGTACTAGTACTATGTCTTACTACTGTTCTTCTTGCAGTTGGTACTACTGCTCAGATCTTCGTGTTCCTATCCGAAGTTAATACGTTCGTACTAGTAGTATAATTTGGGTCAGTCGATTTGTGAAAGAAGTTCAATGGAGTGAAGGAAGAAGACGGCAGGGTGCCCATGATCTATCTTATGAGTGTTGGGTGTGGAATTCAGTTCGCCAGAAGAAATGGATCGTGCCTGGGCTTAAACGGATGCCGGGGGTGGGGGGAGCATGGCGGTGGCAGGCGGTTCAGTGGAGGGCGCGGCGGCAACGGCAGGCGGTTAGGCGTGTGGCGGGCTGAGAAGATGAACCGTGCATCTATTTCGGAGGTTGAGGAAGCCCTTCTAGCCATCCATGTTGCATCAAACGGCTCACAAGAGTCGACTAACCCAAATTGCTCTTCAGATTGCAGGATCCACGTGGCATTCAAGGTCTCGAAGGTAGATTCCGCGTCCGCACCCGGTTTGCGGGCTCGACGCGCGTGCGACCGGCTTCCGCCGCGACAGCCACCATGCGCGCCTCCTCCGCGCGGGCGGAGACGACAATGACACGCTAGTTCCTCCTCGCCGGCGTGCTGGAGCATGCGCTCGTCCTCCTCTTCGTACGCTGCGTGCATAGACGCGGCTCCACCAGCTGCTCGCGTGCTTGGCAGCGCGGCGGCATCGCGAGGAGGGACTGCAGACGACGTGAGCGAGCGAGCCTTCAGCTTGGCGGCGACACGGCGGTGAAGAGCGAGAAATTGTTGGCCGGAGCAGGCGGGCACCGGCATGCGCAACTGCGGCGGCGGCATATTGATGAGTGCGCGTATGGGAGCTTAGCTTAGTTTTATATAGGGTTGGTCAAACTTAAAAGAAAACCGTACTAGTACACGTAAACATTGGACTTAGGCAGCGCTTTTATTAGTTACCACAACCACGATACGGAATCCTGTGCAAGCGCGTGAACCGCGGCCGCGCGGTCGATCGAACGGTGCGTGACCATGTCGCGCTCGAATTACATCCACCGAACCTTTTTGTGTGTGTGAAAACAATCCCCGAATATTACTCAACTTTTTTATGGGAAAAGTTCTCGACGCTACAATATTTCCATATATATGAATTTAGCTCCAGTTCATGTTTATTTGGATTTGGACGTTTTAGGTGCGCCCTAGTTTTTTTTAATACCGATTTTGGGGCTGTTTGGTTCCCAGCCACCGTTTGCCACGCCAAAATTTGGCAGCCACAGTTTAGTTGGCATGTGTTTGGTTTTTGCCGCACTTTGGCTTGCCACACTTTATTGTCCCTATGGCCCACTTGTCATAGAGACAATTTTTTGCGAACTTTTGCCAAAGTTTGGCGTCCAAAGGGGTTGTTTGGTTCTAGGCCTAGCATTGCCACACTTTGGCACACATTTTTGCCAATCTTGCGTAAGCTTAGTTCATCAAAATGAGAGCCACAAGTTGGCAAGCCTAAGGGAATCTTGCCACAATTTTTGTGTGTATGCCATGTGGGGTCAAGTGTGGCTTGCCTAAGGTGTGGCTTAAACCAAACACTCACCTAAGTTAGTCAAACTTGCCTAACCTTAGGTATGGCAACCTTTGGCAAAGTTAGTCACAAACCAAACAGCCCCAACATGTCTGTGACTAAGAGAGAACGGGTGTATGTGTCCATATGTGTGTTAGAGACATAGAGAGGTGTGAATGTGCAAATGATCATGCATGAGTGAGACATAGACAGATGCCGATACATTGTGTATACATGAGAGAACAGTCTTCTATTTTACTTGTGTGTGTGTGTGTGTGTGTGTGTGTGAGAGAGAGAGGAGCATCCGTAACAGAACAACCATCTCTCTTGATTTGTCCGTCCCTCGCACGATCGCATGTAACACATGCATCAACGCGCACATTTTGACACCCTCACCCGGCCTCTGCCCACCTCAAGGCCCGCACATCGCTCTCTATCTCGCACGCACAATCTCTTCGTGAATACCCTGTTTAGCAAGTAGCTTTCCGTCACATACACACACATTTCTCTCCTTAGGTTTGTTTTCTCTCAATATGTGACACACACACACACACACAGACGGCACACATCACACACACACCTCCTCCCCCGAGCACACAATTCATCCCCATCCAAGGTTATATGGCGACCACTCTCGCTTGTGCTTCTCTGCACCCCAGCATGCACAACACCTCAATCTTCAAAGAGGGCATCGAGGAGATCAAAGACGACGACCACACTGCGCTAGAGAATGCGGGGCCATTTGGAAGGAGGAGGATGTGACGACGGCTAACTGACTCCTCCCCCACCCTCTCTCTCTTGCACAAAATTACCAATCCCTCTCTCCCCCGCACAAATTTATCAATCCCTCAACCCACGAGATCCTTCCCCTCTCGCCCATGTTTTTCCATCTCGCTCATCAAACCTATTGTCTCTTCTCCTTCCACGTGTACAGAATCCGGTTGCACACGCATCTCACGTATACTACATGTCTCCATCTTTCTCACAGACCTAACTTCTTCCTCTCTCTTTCTCTCTCTATCTCCCTCTCTCTGTTTCTTTAGGTTTGTCTCCTACTCTCTTGTCCACATACATGCAATCTTTCCCGCTCTATCTGCTCCATCTTCGCAAGCTCTCTCTGCACGTTTCATTCACACATTGGGATATGTTCAAAATGTTGCTTTTATAATGGCTGATGTAGAGTTATTGTTGGTTTTGTTGCATCCTACAAAGTAATAACTATGAAATGCATTTTGATTGTCATTTGACTGGGATTATGCGAGTTTGAGCATGTTGTGAACTATTATAGACCTCGTATACATCTTGGAATTCGACAATGATTGTAACTATTGAATTGTATAGACCATTACATTCAATGTCAGTAGCCTAATATATTTATTTCACAATTCCAACAAATGATTAATTCACTACATACTAAGAAAACAAATGTGTACACCCTCCGTTTTTATTTAAGTCAGTGTATTAGCATTGGTCAAAGTCAAGTTTTAGAACTCGAGAAAGTTTATAACAAAAATATTAACATATACAATAACAAATAAATACCATTAGATTCATTATTGAATGTACTTTCACATCATAAATATATGTTATGGTAAATGTTTATATTTTTCTATAAACTTGGTCAAACTTTAGGAAGTTTGACTTCGGTCAAATCTAATATGCAGAGTTTACTAGTACTACTCGCTAGTTGCTTAGCCAAATCACCCAACACGCCACATGGGGAGTTCAGTGTCACAAAATTTTGAGGTCGGCGGGAAAATCTCCCGCGACCCTGATTCGAGCAGTGGGAAGTTACGATCATAGCCTTCAGAACAGGCCTACGGATGACGGTTGGTAGGCGGCTGTTTTCGTAACTACAGGTTCACCCTACCCAGCCAACCCCACCTCGGCACCCAGAGTAGTACACCTGAATACTCCCCATTTTCTGTGCCCAATGAAAAATAGACTTCCCCACGGCACTGCAGCCTTCGTGCTCCTCCCCTTCTGCATCGGCGCACTCGTCCACTGCAGAGCATGTGCCTCATCGACGACCTTGTACGCCGCACTGGAGCCGGTCCACCGTCGTCGTCGTACATGGAGCCTCTTCCCCGGCACCGTCTTCCATGGTGTCGGATCTGCTTCCCGGAAGCCGAAGCCAAGCGCACAAGCACCACCGTCGTGGACAATGAACTGACTCCCGTTGCCGACCATGACTCACAGAGGCCGCCGCGACCATCGTTCTCCTCCTCGATTGGTAATGTCTATATTGAATCACTTAGCAGTACATGTGTAGTTCCAATTTTGTTCATACCCACCCTTCAAATTTCCTGGGTGCTATTGTTCCCGTAAAAGTAATTGGTTATAGCCTCCATTGTCCAACAGAATATAAGCTTGTAATTGTGCGTCGCTCCTATATCGCGCTATGCTTGGGTAGGTATTTCATCTGCAACCAGTAGTGTGGCAAATGATGGATAGTTTTTTAGAACTAGCAAGATTCCATGTGTTGCACGCATCAAGACGCATTTGTATGAGTAGTTTATCTTGTGGGAGAAAAGGATGAACGAGTGAATGCCTTATTTGCAAATGCAGAGAGGGGTGTGGGTATCTTTTTGCAAAATTGCCACAGTTTCCTTCCTATCCGTCGGATAAATCGGATGGCCTATATTGCAGGATGGCAGGAACACCATCATCACCAACTCTGTTTTTTATAAGATTAGGGAAAAAGTAGAGAAAAAAATAGAGAGTAGAGAAGTAGAGATAAATATTAAATATTAAATAAATATAACAGTAGAGAAGAGAGTAGAGATAGAAGAGACATTGGGAGAGAATTGCGCGCGCGCGTGAAAAAGCGGCCAGACGTGCGCTAGTTTTGGCGCGCGGCGTCCGACGCGCTTTATAAAATCCAACGCCCTTCCACCGCTCTGTGCCTTGCCACCGCTCTCTCCGCGCTCTGTGCCTCACCACCACTCTCTCCCCGCTCTTTCTCGCCTCACCGCTGCGCCACCATGCCGCCGCATCACCGGGAAAATTGGGGATACCGCGGCGTTCGCGTGCGCCCCTCCGGCGGCTTCTCCTCCGAGATCCGGTTCCGCGGGATGCGCCTCGGCCTCAGCAATTTCGACACCGCAAACGAGGCCGCCCGCGCGTATGACGCAGCGGCGTGGTGCCTCCGGTGGCCTATAGAACATTGAACTTCCCCAACGTGCTGACGCGGGAGAGGGCACAGGAGCTCGCGCCTCTGCCGCGGCTTATCACCGACGAGGATCGTCGCGACAACCGGAGGCGGGAAGACCGTCTCGGCATCGCCGAGATGGACGAGGAAGCCATGGCACTGTGGCGCCAACACTTCCCGCAGGACATCATCAACGAGCGCGATTTCTACGAGCAAAGGAGGGCGGAAAGGGATAAGAGGAGGACGGAGCGAGCCGCCTATCGCGAGGACAAGCGTAGGCGAAAAGCGGATGCTCAATTCAACATGAGGCTAGGAGCAGCGTCGCCCTGCGAATCCAACGACGATCGGTATCTTCACGCCTATAGTCAGACGTCGGAGGAGGACATCACCGAGGAGGAGTCGGACGACGAGGAGTAGTTGAATAATCTATTTTTTTATCTATCTATGCCGAGAACTATCCTCTACTCTCTATCTCTACTTCTCGATCTCAAAGATCAGAACGCTTTTTTAAAAGCGCCAGCATTGCAATTCTGTTGGAGATGCTCTAACATGGCAGACGAGTGCTTTAATGTTGCCCACAAGATGCGCGAGTATTACTAGTAGTACTTATAACGTGCCATTGAAAATCGGAACTCTTAACCCTGCTAAAGAATGATATTTTAAATGTGGCTACTCAATCTGTGGCAACTGGCGAGCCACCGCCTCCATGTCGTTCACCTGTGGTCCCGACCATCAACTCCTACGGATCAAATTATCACACGAGCTGACTATTCCTACAAAGGTGCGCTCCACCACGTACACGGTACCCGCGAATGCAGCAATTGTCCACCTAGGGTTTTAGGGTTTATTTGTTAACGTTCCCTTTACGTAACACTCATGTGTGCGAGACAACGAGAGACCGACTGCGTGCGTGCGCCTCTTCTCTTAGTATATGTACTCCACCGTTTGTCTGGTGTCCAAAAATTATAATAACTACTAGCAATGTGCCAATGCGTTGCCACACGATCAGAGTAGATTAATACATATTCACCGATTTGATAGGAAAAAGTCTAGTTTTGAAATACGTATATCACTAAAAAAATGTTATGTTTCACTTAAATTATATTCCTTTAGCGGTTTTGATGAGATAAGGGAGGAATGTTGTTGGTTTCAAGATTCGAAAAGTGGTATATGTCTAATTTCTACTCTTACTAGCAAGATGCCCGTGCTTTGCACGGAACATCAAGATCTTGTGGGAGAAAAGGATGAATGAGGGAAGGCCTTCTCTACAAATGTGGAGAGGAGTGCGGGTAAATTGACATAGTTTCGTTCCTATCTGTCAGATATAGATCGGACAGCCTATATTGCAGGATGGCAGGCTCACCATCATCACCAACTCTGTTTTTTATCCCTACTCCTATAAAAAGCATAGTAAGTGATGATCGTGTGCCTGCCATCCTGCAATATAGGCCGTCCGATCTATATCTGACGGATAGGAAGGAAACTATGTCAATTTTGCAGAAAGATACCCACACCCCTCTCCACAATTGCAAATAAGGCCTTCCCTTGTTCATCCTTTTCTCCCACAAGATAAACTACTTATACAAATGCATCTTCATGTTCCGTGCAACGCATGGGCATCTTGCTAGTTGTTGCAAAAAGCCCATGTGTGAGAGAGAGAGGGAGAGAGGAGGAGGACGGAGTGCATGTGTGACAAAGACACAAAGAGTGTGTGTGTGAGAGGTATCAGCTTAAAATGAGGCGATAGTGTGTGTGTCCACGATCGAGAGGGCGTGTCTCAAGAAGGGAAGAAAAATCTACATAGATACAAGGAGCGGGAGAGAGACATGCATGCGATAGTGGAAGCATAAGTGTGCGGGTGTATAAACCTATCTAGAGGCTAGTCGATAAATGTTTGTGAGAGAAATACAAGTCGGTGGTGCGAAAGCAAGAGATTTGTGTGAGAGAGAGAGAGACGGTAGTCGGGAAGGGGAGTGGAAGCAGGAGTTGTGTGTGTGTGTGTGTGTGTGTGTGATAGGGGGGGGTTTGTCTGATCGGTAAACAAATTAATAATGTCAGTCGGGGATGGAGACGAAAAGGAGACCGCAATAAATGTTGTGTCTACAGGAAAGAGAGAGAGAGAGAGTAATTTTAGTGGTACGATTCATATTTAGAGACATATAGGGTGTGTGAGAGAATCCCATAGAGAGAAAGACAAAGTGAAAGATGAGTGGAGACTGTGTGTGTGGCGGTGAAAAAGAAAGCTTAGGTACCTAGTGATACGAGAGAACGGTAGAGACGTGAGAGATAACGAAAACCGTGTAATGTATAATGATAGGGAGAGTGTGACACTTCTCAAGGGAGACGCCGAGAGTCCATGTTTGCGAGGATAGGAGAATCTTGAAGTGAGCGTGCGGGTGAGCTGGAGGAAAGAGAGTGATAGCTACATGAAGGAGCATGCATGCGAGAGAGATGGACATGAAAGGAGTGAACATAAAAGGGATTCAAATATTTGAATTCGAGATGATGATACATGTAATCCATACTCAAACCAAAATTGATCTATCAAACATGCATACTCATATGAATTCACAAGATCTATGTTATTTAATATGTAGATATTACTGATCCATACATTTTAGTAGAACATAATTTGGTTTAATTTTTTGAATTCAACCTTATGATTTTGAGAACATTGTATTTGTAAATCATATTATACATATAAAGGAGCAGAATTATTTGGTGTGCTTTTGAAAGTATATATAAAAATGATGTATATAGAATTTTATTCCAATCGAAAATGGATCCCGCCCGAAAAAAATAGAACACAAACGGGATTTGAATTGAGCTGGCGCGGTAAACATGCACTCTGCAAAATTTGAACGGGTGGAAGTCACAGAATCGTCAAACCAAAATCTGCGAGATGGAAATTACTACTGCCTATCCCTGCCACGCAAAGCCTATCTGCTTGATTTCTATAGGTTTCGATAGGGGTAGGTTTGTAATGTCACTCAAACGTGACATAACCGCCTCTCACCCGGATTCATACATGGTGGGTGCCAAAACACAGTGTGTCCTCGCCTGAAATCGGCTCCCTCCCCGATTCATACACGGTGGGCGCCAAAAACAAACTCTCTTCAGCAAATATTCGGTGTATACGAGATTACCGTCCTATCCCCAACTAACTAATATTGCTGTGATGTAGGAAATTTGAAACGGGGGCTAAGTTTGTATATTTCCTCGCATTTGAGACAAGCGCGCGCTGAAGACATGGTTCCCCCTTCCTCCCCACCTCCATTTCCCCATTCGTACTCCATGGGCGCCAAAACACCCTCTCCACCCCATCCTCCTCCGTCCGCCACCCCATCCACGGTTGTCCTCCTCCACCATGCCGAAGCTGATACCCCGATGCCGCCGTCCATTACAAGAGATCGACCTCTCTCATCCACAGCTTCGGACCAGGATCCTTGCATCCCGTCCTCTCGCTTCATCCTCATTGCCGTCCACCTTGCCGGGCGCGCTGCTCCTACAATCGTCTTCGCCCACCGCATACCGCCGCCACCGTCTACCCTCCTAGATCTGCTTCCACACCACCGACAGCCATCGCTACCGCGACACCGTCAAATTCTTAGCAGATGCATACACGGCACTGCACCAGAGGCGGTACTCTTGCGTATCTGCTGAACTTATTTATCGCAGCAGGAAAATAGATCGCCACTGCTTTACACTGATTTCTTGTCCATCACTTACTTGCTAGTTGAGAGCAAACATTGGTTGCAAAGTTGCCTTTGTCCGGTTTGCACCTTCAGATCCGCCATGGCACGGTCAACACTATACTCCCAATGCTTATGGTTTTCCCGTTTTATATTACATACTAGTTAAATCACAGTAGACTAAATTTCAAAACTAGTTCAGTCAATTTTTTAGAGCTTGCCGGAGTTTGCCGGTGCGAATGAAGGGGCTCGGGTAGGGACTTTGGTTGGGGGGGGGGCGGTGGTGGGGCCTCGCCGAACGAAGAAAACTCGACGCGGGTGGGGGTGGGGGTGGTAGAGGAACACATGCGGTGGGGGCCGGTGGTCTGGCCGGCGGCCCGTGCGGTGTTCTGTATGGGAAGAATCAGAGACAGGGAAGAAGAAGGGTTAGGAGACGTAGGATCTTCATCCAACCGCCTGAAATGGTCGACTGACCCAAATGACAAAAGTCACGCGACTTGCATGCAGACATGCCTTTATATTCAGTACCATCATCGCATTCGCTTAGCAATCGCTCCCTGAATCCATCAAGCTAAACAACGTGCCACTCATAATTCCAAACTTGTTGCTCAAGTACGAATCTGATATGGCGCTGATATTACTAAAACAGATAACATTTAATTGGTCAGCTAATGTTCCTACTTTACTTTCGAAAAAGCACGTGCACCACATATAGAGAGACAGTAGGGAGTTGTTTTCTTAATGCGCTCTGGTTCATCATGTGTGGGCACTGCGCAATGAACATTTTATTATCCAAAATCTGCTTGCTCTTCTTTAGCATGTTCCTCTTCCATTCTTCTTTAATAAGTACTCTCTCCGTTCCTAAACACAAGTCTTTGTATAGATTCCACCATGGAATACATATGGAGTAAAATGAGTGAATCTACACTCTAAAATGTATGTGGGTACATCTGTATGTGATCCATAGTGGAAATCTCTACCAAGTCTTATATTTTGGAACGGAGGGAGTATGATAGTAGTACAGTATATTCCTTGTAGTGAATATGAGCAGGGACATTTTCAGTGTAGAGGTCTATACGGTCGGTTGATATGGACACTTTGAACTCGTCGGGCCTCTTTGATTCGTAGGATTTTGTAAACATGGGAATAGGATTTGTAGTGGCCTGCCCACTTGAATCCTATAAGAATAGCAAGGAAATGCGGGGCGCTGTGTTGCCTTTGATAGTTACACTGATATTAAGAGTACCGCACCTTCAGTTGAAGAGAGCTGGTATCTGAAGCCTTTCTAGCCGTACCGGCAATACTAGCACATATATTCCAGCAAGTTCCACTTTGCTGATTTTACTCTGATGCTTACGGTTTTGCCATTATATCTACACTATGATCTGTGTAGCTGCTTTGTGTCACACTAGCAGCAGTCCACTCTTGAAGCTAAACACTGCAATGACTTACAAAATTGGCACCAAGCCATTGAGTGCCATTCAGGATGAAGTGAAACTCATACGCTCACCACCTGTTGATTCATGTTCAGAATATGATCCTAATGACTATTCTAACCTCGAGGAGTCAAAGGCAGATGGCCTGTCCTAGTCACCCATCAAGGTGCCTGTTCTAATTTGGCAAGTTTTTATTGATTGCGCGTATCTTGCATATGTTGTCTTGCATTTCTTCTACTTTGTTGCACCGCCATCTGCTTAATTTACTCATCATATATGTCGAGATGCCATGCCCATACATTATCAATACATATTCCATCTGTCATCGTACCATGCTTTTCCACTCAAATGTTGTTCTTGTGCATCAGAAATCAAAAAGGAAGAGGGTGATTGCTGAACCTGAAGGAGCACCAGCAAAGTCCTTGAAAAACGTGGTTGTGCCGGAGAAATCAGACAACACCCCACTTATATTGGCTGTAGAAACAGTGACACAAAACGTAGGACCGACTCCAGCAGACTGTACCCATACTTCACTGGCCACACCACTAGCTGCACCACACAGGACCTGCACTCCAGCAAAAGGTATGCCGATTTCAGTTGCCATAGCACCAGCCGTACCATAGAAAAATCCCACTCCAGCAAAAAGTACAACAAGTCCACCGGTCGAACACTTATCCCAACTGCAGAGACGGCCAATTCCTGCAGATTGGAACCCCATTCCAGTTATTCCCAGTTTAAAAGACAATGCTTTCAATGTTGTTCGGGACTACGTGCATATATTCCCATCATGGGAAGATTATAGTGAAGACAAACACCATTTTCACATCTTCCTGTCCCACTTACGTGTAAGTGCTATTATTCATGGTGATTATTTTCCTATTTTGTGCTGATTGAACACATCAATGATTTACATTACATTGTTGTAAGTAGGTGAGGGTCAATCTGGATAGTCATGACGAGCAAAGCTTGCTTGCGATTTTCAAGGAAGCATTGCAGCAGTATTGGTGTTACCTGAGGAAATCACACTTTGATGGCAAGTCTATAAACGAATTTCTGGTGAAGTCTCCTGTGCTAAATTTAGAAGACATTGAATGGAAAAACCTTGTTATGCAATCGTCTCATTCCAAGGATGAGGTAATCATCTATGATACCGCATGACAATTTGAACTTCTACTTTTCCGCATGTGCCTTACAGATATTTTTTGCAGGAAATCTGCTCGTAAAAGAATTCTGGTTTGAAAAGAATGACAGGATATCGCAAATATGATGCCCGCTGCTTTGCTCTTGTTAGTACCTGTTGTCCTGTATCACTGTACTTGCATACATACCTGGTTCATTATGTGACAGCAGTATGCATGATAGCTCGCTTATCAATTGTTCGCTCCAAACTATCTGATCTGTATGAATGGTTACATTAGTGTAGAATATATCCAATGCCAATGAATTTTTTTAGCTCTACATTGTTCTTGTAAGTACCTGCTGTCCTTTATTATTGTACTTATATTGACAGGTAGTTGTTCATCTACCATCACTCTGCAGCTTATTTTCCTTCGCCCTCCATTTTCTACACATAAGATCTATATTTTCTCTTACCATAAGGTTGGATAACACCGATGTACTAAAGAAGTTTAGCTCTGCATTGCTCTTGGCTATACCTTTTGCCTGTATCATTGTACTTACATTTATAGCTACTTGGTTATGTAGCATCACTCTTCATCTTATCTTAAATATTCTCCATTTTTTCTTATATTGTCACATCTATATTTACTCTTAACAAAATGTAGAATAAAGGCAATGCATATGAAGAAGATTATGTGGTAAACTTCTTGAATTGCCCCCCCCCCCCCATCAGCATGGACAAGGGCTTTATAGAGCCTGCCTTCACCAACAATGTAAGTTTGTCCTTCTCAAGCCTTCAAACTTTGTTGTGTATATTTGGTTAGGCATGACTGCAACAGCTGTTTATTTTTTGTGTTTGCATTAAATTGCATGTTTAAAGTTTATTATGTAGTTCATAAACAAAAGTTTGTCCTTCTCAATTTAACTTTTCAGTTGTACAACCAAGTTCCTTCTTCACACCATGTAAATTAAACTATACGGAGCAAGTGATCTTCTTGTGCACTGCATGTATGCTTCTGTTCTTGATCCTTAATCCAGTGGTGTGGTGAACCTACCCACTACAACACAATGTCATATTCTGCAATGTCTTAACTATGAACTATGTCATATCATTCTACTATTATTTAAACCGTCTCTTTATTTGCCAATCTGAAATGGGATAAATTGACAGCACACTAACCATTGATACTTATGATTTCTTGATCTGTAATGAGTGGTGTCTTGAAGCTGCCAACTCCTTCACAATGTCATTTCCTGCCATGTCTTGACCTGAACAATACCATATTGTGTTAATGTGATTTTAAACTGTGTCACTTTATTCGTCAGTAAGAAATGTGATAAATTATCAGCACTGATACTTTTATGTGCAAAACATGTCATCTGTCTGCTTGTTTATCTTTCAGAGTGAGGAGGATATAAGTGTTAAACAAGCAGCCTCATCGGCTTGCTCACCGCTATGCCGCAGCTCCGCAAATAGGGCTAACCTTTCTTGAACTCTATTGAAGTGTTGTCGGTTTTGTATATTATTTTGTCGGCGTGTTTAGTTGCACCGGTGGTGATGTTTGATGCCCCGTGTATGTAATGTGTTGTCTGCTTGTGCTTTATTATCATAGTGGCGAACTTTGATGCCCAGTGGATGTAATATGCCGTAATTTTTTTATTGTATAGTCTAGGTTTTTTTTATTCACGATGCCGCAGTTATTTTACTATATATATATATCCTATCTTCGCAGTAAACCGGCCAAACCGTAAAATTACGGTACATAATCGGGCCATCATGCAATCATGATGTATGATCTGCATCATGGGCCCCGTCATCTTGGTCTGTTAGAAGGCCTAAATGTAAACTGGCCCACTAGTAGAGTCGGGCATTTAATAGGCCGAGTAAACCGTCGGCCCTCTTTTCGCAAGAAAACAGAATGTGCTTTTAGGAGGCTGAGAAGTAGGTTGGGCCTGAAACATGCCGAACAGCTCACGAAATTTGGCGAAGCCGAAATGGACTTCGCCCATGATTGTGCCAATCAAATCACGGTCTTTTAACATGCCAAAATTATCTCGGTCCTTGTTTGGCCCAATCAGATTGTCGGCTGCGAGCATTCTGGATGCAAACCGGGCCGTAGTTAGGCCCAACTATATGACGGGCTTTTAACAGACCGAAATTAATATAGGGCCGAAATGTTAAACGGGCCCTTAACAGGCCGAAACTAATATCAGGCCGAACTACTAAATGGGCCTTTAGCATGCGGGCCCAAAAGCACAGCGTCCAGTTGACGGGCCGAATCTGATATGGGCCATAATTTAGCCCAAAGCCTCTTAAAGGGCCGGACCTGATCTGCGCCGTAATTTGGCCCAGAATGTGTTAGGCTTTTAACGATCCAGATCTCATATGGGCCATTGTTAGGCCCGGAATGTGGCAGGCCATTAATGGACCGGATCAAATATGGGCCGGCATTTGGCCCAAAACATGGCAGCTAGTTAATGGGCCGGCCTACTAGGGTCCTCAAAATCTTGTGGGCCTATAGCTAGGCCGGCCCATTAATGTCGGCGAAATCTCGTGGGCCTTTAGCTGGGCTGGCCCATTATGGTCCACAAAAATCTTTTGGGCTTTCACATGGGCCGGCCCACTATGGCCCGCAAAAATCTTGTGGGCCTTTGTGTGGGCCAGCCCATTATGGCCCGCAAAATCTTGTGGGCCTTTAGCTGGGCCAGCCCATTATGGTTCGCAAAATCTCGTGGGCCTTTAGGTGGGCCGGCCCATTATGGTCCGCAAAATCTTGCGAGCCTTTAGTTGGGCCGGCCCATTTAAACTTTATGGGCCACTTTTGGGCCGGTCCACGTGTCAACATATCATAGGCGCATCTCGCCCATTGAACGAGTGACACCGTACAACGCCGGAGTCGACATCGTGTTTCCGTCAGCCAATCAGAATTTTACACATGGAAAATCCCCATTGGTCCGGGCTGTTAACGGGTTATCGGATCCAAAACCGGACCCGATAGCTTAACGGTGTTCCGTTACAGTGGATACCACGTGTCGGTCATCCTTGACTAAAGCACTTTTGTGATGCGCGATTTATCGTCATGGAAGTGGACACTTCCATGATGATAATTTTGGTAATGTCATGGAACACTTCTACGACAGCACATGTATGACTATCTTGATTCTGTCATAAAATTGTCATGGATGTACATGCATGACAGAAAACGTGACCTACTGTGACAAACACGTATCATCACGGAAGTGTATTTTTTGTAGTGATGGCTCCATCATCTAATACAACACTGCCCTGAGGGAGGTCTTTCTCCCCGACCAGATCTTTGTGTTCGGCGGCTTCGCACTGCGGGCCAACTCGCTTGGCCGTCTAGAGCAGATCGACAGCTATCCAAGGCTTAGAAACCTGGAATTATGTCGCTGATATCCGAGGAGACTTGATCTTCCAAGGGTTCGCGACCCTAATCCCCGCTCTGGCCTTAGCTCCGGAGCACATCACCAGGTCCGAAGACGGGATTCTCAAGCCCGCCGGACCCTCTGCTGCCATTGAGCATAGCATGGGAGAGCCATAGGAAGTAGTATCAATGGCAATCATCATGAAGCCGGAGTCTTCTCCGAACACTGGCCCCAAACCATCAGAGTCTGCATTATGTGAGCCCGGCCAAGGGATTTTCTTCCCGCCGTACTCCACGGACTCTCTTCTCCCTGGCCGAACCTCGCCTTTAAGCGAGGCTCTGGAGCTAATGCGATCACTCGTCATTACAAAGGAGCAACGTCCGAAATACGCTCAGCCCGCACTAGGGGATGAGGGCGGGGAATTTTACGTCCCACCCACCACCCACTTCGTAGCCACTTTCGAGGACCTTACCGACATGCTTGACCGTAACTCTGAAGACATCTACGGTATGGACATTGATGCCGGAGACGCACAAAGCCAAAACCCGCCGCATACCACACGCTGGGCGGCCACCTCCACATTCAACGTATGCATGGTAGATACACCAAGAGAGGATGGTGGTGAGGGCAGTAAGGATCCAATCAAGGACAATAACACCGATAAATCACCAAAGAAGCGGCATCTGCGACGCCATTCAAAATCACGCCGCGGCAAGGAAAGCAATAACGGCAATGGAGACGATAACACTCCGGAGAAAGCCGAATACTCAGATGCCCCCGTCAAACCAACAACTGAACAAGATGATTGGGAGGAGGGGCAGGGTAACCCTGATTAGCCAGTTAGAAGCGAGGACTCGGAGGACATCAATTACATGCCACCCTCCGAAGACGACATAAGCCCCGGTGACGAAGATTTCATCGTGCCAGAGGAGCCCCACGAGAAAGAATGCTTTAGGCAACAGCTCATCGCAACCGCGAGGAGCCTGAAAAGGAAGCAGCAACGGCTTCAAGCCGAACGGGATACGCTCAACGACAGATGGACTAATGTCCTGGCAGCCGAGGAATACGGCCTTGCACGACCAACCAAAAGCTACCCGAAGCGTAAGCTGCTACCTCAATTCGACGACGAGGCACTGGAGCCCGTACAATCAACGAACGCGGCTGACCGACCACCACCTGGCTGGGACAAAATGGCAACTCAAGCCGAACACCAACCCATACTACCTCCCCGTAAAGGTAGAGACACAACAGCTCGGGGATATACATATGACCTGCGGCACGACCTGGAAGATAGAGTAGGTCAGACCAGATCGATCTATGGATCACGGGGGCGTGCCTCGGCACGCGACGATGGCTTCTAGCTAGACGTGACAAGCATAACCATGTCCGGGCCGAAAACTGTGGATGGACTCGATCCGAGCTACGTTGCGACTTGGCCTGATATAGAGGCGCCGCACACCCCCTCTGCTTCACTTATGAAGTAATAGATCACGAATTCCCAGAAGGGTTTAAACACATGAATATTGAATCATATGATGGAACAACTGACCCCACAGTATGGATTGAGGATTTTCTTCTCCATATCCACATGGCCCGCGGTGATGATCCCCACGCCATTAAATACCTCCCACTAAAATTAAAGGGAGCAGCCCGACACTGGCTAAACAGCCTCCCAGAGAACTTCATTGGCACCTGGGAAGACTTGGAAGACTCCTTTCATGAGAATTTCCAACGTACATATGTCCAGCCTCCGGACGCCGATGACCTCAGTCCATCATCCAGCAGCCCGGAGAATCAGCCAGGAAACTCTGGACTAGGTTCCTAGTTAAAAAGAAAAAAAATTGACTGTCCGGATGTCGAAGCACTCGCGGACTTTAAACATAGCATCTGCGACGAGTGGCTCGCCCGCCACCTCGGCCAAGAAAAGCTAAAGTCCATGGCAGCTCTCAGCGCACTAATGACCCGCTTTTGCATGGGCGAAGATAGATGTCTCGCTCGTAGAAGCAATAGCACGAGCAATCCTCGCACCTCCATAGTCAGGGACGGCAATGGCAAGCCACGACGCAATAAAAACAAGCGTCGCAATAATAATGCAGGAACCCAAGACACAATGGTCAAAGCCGGATTTAGTGGCTCCAAAACCGGTCAACGGAAGAAGCAATTTAAGGCAAACAGAGATGTTCCATCAAGTCTAGACAAGATACTGGATCGGCCCTGTCAGATCATGGCAGCCCCGACAAACCCGCCAACCATACCAAAATAAATTTTTTGGTTTTCAAACAGGCCGGCAAGCTCAATTCCAAACACAAAGGGAAGGGGCCGCCAAGTGACAATGAAGAAGAGGAGGCTCGCCCACCGAGAACTGGGGGACAGAAGCAATTTCCCCCCGAAGTAAAAACAGTAAACATGATATACATGACGCATACCTCTGAAAGGGAGCGCAAGCACGAACTACGAGATGACCATGCCATTAAGCCGGACACCCCAAAATTCACCCCATTGGCGGCCTGCTCGATCACTTTTGACCACAAGGACCACCCAACCAGTATTTGTCATGGAGGTTTGGCAACTCTGGTCCTCCATCCAATTATCGGTGGATTCCATCTCACGCGAGTCCTCATGGACGGCGGCAGTAGCCTCAATTTACACTATCAAGACACAATCCACAAAATGGGCATTGACCCTTCAAGGATCAAGCCCACGACAAATACCTTCAAGGGAGTAATACCCGTCGTAGAAGCTCACGCCACAGTCTCAATCTCACTGGAAGTCGTCTTCGGTTTACCGGAAAACTTCCGACGAGAGAACTTGATCTTCGATATTGTCCCGTTCCGCATTGGCTACCACGCACTGCTCGAGCGGACCGCTTTTGCTCGTTTCAATCCAGTCCCAAACTACGCCTATCTAAAGCTTAAGATGCATGGTCCAGGCGGCACCATAACGATCAACGGAAACACAGAATGCTCCCCCCGCGCTGAGGGGCACACTGTGGCAATCACAGCCGAAGTACAAAGCGGCCTCCTCAAGCCGCATATATCATCGGTCATTAAACCGCCGGCCTCTACTACATAGGACCGGTCAATTTTAGAGCTGGATTAGCAGCTCCGCCTCCATCGTTCGCCTCTTATACCCGCGGAGTTTGTACCCCGCATACATAACTATGCACTCAAAATACCCTGGTCATCGGCGGAGGAACAATAAGGATAGGCCTACAGAGTGGTTCGTCCGGACTTTAGCCTTTTCTCTTTTCTAACTATTTTCTTATCTTTTTGCCACAGGTGAATCAATACATGTCCGCCTATGGACCTGAAAGGTCTCTTTATGAGCCCGGCTTTCCTGCAAATAACTGAGGATTTCTCCCTTTAAGGAAGCCTTTTCGCAGAAGCACAGGCAGCGCAAACGTGCGACAGGAGGTCCAAAAGATTTTTTGTAGACCAAAAACTCTATTTGAAACCTGTACAGAGCCTTTTTCCACAGCCCTCAACCCCTGACACGTAAAATGGCCTGGGTGGTGGTTTTATAATTTGTAAGATTACATTTGACGTATCAATCAAATTCTAGTGAACATAATCCGTCTTCAGTATTTTCTTTTCCGCACATAAACATACCTTGCTTCTTCGGTTTGGTCACGTAGACACCTGTGCACAAATCTCCAAGGGCTTGATACGGCAACATATGGGTTGCCAAAAAAGTCCGAACAGCTCTATAGCATACTTCGGCATCACGAGTTTGGCATTATATGCATCAGCTCCGAATCATGTCTTTGGTCAATAGTTGGGTTGCCCGGCTCCTATGCTTGCTACCCTACATTCCGTCTTATCGGCTAGGGTAGTAAAGGGAGAACTACTGCGATTATGTTCCTGGTTCACCTGGTCAGACACCTCAGTAGAGAAAGCCGAAAACTGACTGTCATGATGCGGCGAGAGCTGGTCAACCACTCGGTGACTTATCAGAATCTTTTGCGATTTCTTCCGTATTACATGAAGGACCGTTTTCTGGTCACCTATGTAACGCAACCGTATTCGGATAACTTCATACATACTAGGGGCTACATCGTAGACCCACCGTAAAACTACTATGGCTAGGTGAAGGTGTTAAAGACCTATAGTCCGAGTGCCTAGTTCGCCGCACTGACACCTCCGTTCCGGACCAAGATGTTGGGTCAAGAGTGATCAGGTGCTATTTCGAACACACCAGTATTATATGCGAGGGGGCCGAAGCCGATGACTGGCAAACTTTCAGGTTATAAGAAATGGTTGCACAAAAGGAAATAATGGCAAAGGTATAGAACACAGCTTTAACGTATCATAATATTGTTTTCACAATTCCGGTACATTTATTCAAATATAATATCCTTCGAGCACTGACCGTCTATCAAGTGGGAGCCGTCTAGGGCGTCCTCCAAATAATGCTCTGTCGGGGCAGGCTGATCTGGCCCACGAACACCTATGGGACCGGCGGACCGAGCCCCTTTTGGTTCGGCGGGGAGCGTAGGTCGCACGAAGAGCAGATCGAGGCGAAGCACACGAGAGGTTTACCCAGCTTCGGAGCTCTCCGGAGAGATAACACTCCTACTGCTGTATGTGTGAGGTGTATTTCGTTCTTGCTCAGGAGCGCTGAGTGCTACAGTACACACGAGCTGCTAGCGAGACCGAGCGTGGGGGGGACTGACCGACCGACCCTTTTTACGCTATGCATGGGCCTCCTTTTATATGCTCAAGGGTCTCCGGCGGTGGCAACGTAGACAAGGGTACAAATGGAAAAGTAGTGGTTGGTACACCTACTTGTACAAAGGTACGATGTATCATACCTAACCACGGACGGCAGGGGACAAAGGCATTAAATGCCCGTCACGCCGCCTCTAACAAAGCAAAACAGGGACCGTCAGGGGCGCCACGATGGCAATCTTGTCAGCGCCGCATGCCACCTTGCACCGCTGGCTGCACAGCCTCTCGCCACACGCTACCGAAAGGTCCTGTATGCGACCACGTTAGTGGATGCGCTGGGCGTAGGTACAGAGAGAGGTCTGCCGCTGCAAGCGCCTTGCCGCGGTTGTTGTCTTGTCGCGCCCGGAAGCTTGTCGCTCACCGGCCCTTCTCGGCAAGCTCCTCTTGCCGGGGCCTTGTCTCCTAGGTGCCTTGGGTGGCCTTCCCGGCAAGCTCCTCTTGCCGGGGCCTTGTCTCCTTGGCTTGAATACTTTGTTCTTCAATGGCTCCAAAGGAACCATGGAGGATCTTGGCGGTCACCCGGTAAGCCTTGCCGCAGAGGGCTGCAACTGCCCGTGCACAAGTTCGGGATAGTAGGGTACCCCTACTCTAGTACACCGACAGGAGCCCCCGGGCCTGGGCCACACACGGCAGTCGAAGCGCTGTTGGGCCAGGCCCATAACAGGGCACGGGCACGCGCGGCCTGGGTCACACCATAACTCACCCGGGACCCACCACGCCCTCCACGAACGGCACGCATCGAACGTGGTGTTGTGTGAGAGATCGTGGGCGAGATCGTGGGGGTTTCTTTATTCGGAATAACGGAACGTCCGCCCCTCCCTCTTTATAAGCAGGGGAAACAGGGGCAGGTCGCCTACCTTGCCAGTTGTTGTCCCATCGAAAAACCACCGCTGCTCCCCCCTTCTCTTCAAGGCTGAAAAGGGAGCAGCGCTCCGCCCCCCATCGCCACTAGCACCCTCAACGCCGTCGATCTCCTCCACCGCCTCCGCCATGGGCCCGAAAGCCGACAAGGGGAAGGCCGTGAAGTCGGCCGAGGCGCAGCGGCTTGTGGTGCTGCGGAAGGAGCGGGCCATCTTCCCCCCTCAGCTCGCCAGCGAGGGAGCCGAGGGAGAACTACTACCTCTTACGGTCGACGGAGACGCTGAGCGCATCCAGCGCATCGGCAAGGTACTCCCGCCGCCGCGAATTGGCCCCGACTGTGTATCCCTTCTTCACGCTCTTCTTCTACTGCAGGCTCTGCCCGCCTTTCTCTGAATTCTTCTGTGACATTATGAACACCTATGGGTTCCGCCTCCTTGTTTTCACCCCCAATGCCGTTCTGACCATGGCAGTTTTCGCACATCTCTGCGAAAACATTGTCGGAACCACCCAAATGTAGCCCTTTTCCGCCACTTCTTTTTACGTCGAGTCGAGAGAGGGGAGCCTCTTGCCGGAGCAATCGCTTGGATCTCCAGGGTCGGCAAGAAGGAGGCATATCTAGAGGGAGAGCTCCGTAGCAAATGGGAGGAATGGAGAGCAGATTGGTGCTGGATTGTCGAGGAGAACCCGCAGCCATTTACCGCCCAGCGCCAAACCCCAGTAGTGCGCGGCAATGATTGGAGCAATCTGGCCCCGGAAGACGCTAGGCTGAAGATCGCAGTCACCCGAATCCTTCGCCTCAGACTTGCCGGACTCACCGTAGGCACTGTTGGCGCAGACTTTCTTCGCCAGACGCTTCCCCTTGCGGGAGAGGAGGAGACCTGTCTGGGAGTTTCAGAACGCGGCAGACATCATGAGGCTGCGCCCAGGCCTCAATTTCAACTTCACTGTCTTGGAACTTGACGCGATGCTCTTAGAGCTGTTCAAGCCCGATCCTGATCATCCGGAGATGTTTAGGTTGCCGAGGGGCGTCGCTCCGCTGTGCAACAACTCGTCGCTTGACCGCATCCGTGCAATGATGCCGTTGTGAGACTCCCATGGAATTGTCCCAACTTGGCAATAGCCTGCGGATGACGTCGTGCGGCAGTTCTTTGATAATCTGGTGGAAATGCCGGTCCGCCCCGATGAGCAGAGGGGCCTCACCCACGACACCACTGAAGATGAGATGCAGCGCATCGCCACCAGGCTGGAAGACGCTGCAGCAGCCGCTGCCGCGGGCGAGTTTGGCTTCACTGTGGAGGAGGCAGAGGCAGCAGAGGCGGCAAGCCTTGTCGAGCGAAAGGAGTTTGCCAGCGAGGAAGAGCTTGCGAGCTCAAGCCGAAGTCGAGCGAAGCCACGAGGGCGCCTCCTCCCTCTCCAAGTAGCTTGCGCGAAGCGGAGCCCTGCTCCACCAAGAGGCGCTTTGCAAGGACGGAGACGTAGCGGCTGCGGCAGACGGGCTAACAGCCAGAAGGCGCACGACGCGCTTCCACCGCTGCAAGCACTATTGCTGCGGGAGCACCTCACGCCAACGCTGTAATCGGAGCGGGGCCTCGCAGACCACCGTTCCGCTCCCGCCAAGCGTCCAAGGGAACCCACTCCTCCGCCTCGTCGTACTGGAGGCGGGCCAGAATTTGACCTTTCCGCGCTCAGCTCCGACGAGGAAGAAGAAGAGTAAGATTCTTTGCCGTACTTGTAATTCTTTGATTTGTTGCTTTGTCTTGTATCTGATTTGCTTTACCCTGAACTCATTCATTTTTAGGACGCTGGCCCAGAGAATGTCGAAGAGAGCCAAGACCCCGGTGATTGTCGTCGAGGATGAACCCACTGCGACGGCAGAGGGCGCATCCGAGACCACCTTGCCGGATGCGGCAACTCTTCTTCCAAGCAGCCCTCACAAGCAGCCCCCAAACAGAAGTATATGGTCTACTTCTTGCTGTTTACGTGCATGGGTGCTCTTTTCTTCTGCCGATATCATTCGTTGATTTGTGTAGGAGCAGAGCAGCCTCCTTCTGCTTCGACTACGCCGCCAAGGGTGGATTCCCCGGCAAGGGAGCATTCTCCGGCAAGGGAGACTTCTCCGGCAAGGGGCAGTTCTCCGGCAAGGGACGACATCAGCGATCCCTTGGCGGCGGAGGCCATGACCGCAGACCCCGGCACAGGTAATCTTCTTGCCTGAGAACTTTCCTTGTGTTCTTCTTCTTCTGATTTTCTTTTTAAATATTTTCTTGACTTTCTTCATCCATCCGCCACAGAACCAATGGAGACCGAGGTCGCCGGCGAGGAGGACGTGCGCGGCGACACTAATGAAGCCACCGCCATGGAAGAAGGAGCCGGCGCTGACGAGCCCGCCGGCGAAGAGGCTGCCGAAGCTGCCGCCGCAGAAGCTGGCGAGGGGTCTAGCGATCGCACTAACGACCCTGAGGCCGCAGGAGCGCCAGGCGCTACGCCGACCGCCGATCTCTCCGCCGCTGCTGCAGCTGCCAGTTCAAGAGCCCCAGCCCGGCGCCTACTTGAAGGCCGGCGATGGCGTCTTCATCAAGCTCCCATGGGAGTCGAGCTCCAGGGCGCCGGCCGAAGGAGAAGCTTTCGATGAAGAGCTGCTCGCCTCCGCTGGACTGACGCTAGTCGACGCGCCAAGCAGCAGCAGCGGCGAGCCTGAGGAGGAGCAGCTGCTGCGGAGGCTGTTGTCGCTCTACCGCGCCCGACAAGCCAAACTGGAATCCCGGGAGGCGCTTTTCGCGAAGGCGGGAGCAGACATCGAGAAACGCGCGGAGGAGCTCCAGGGCCGCAACCAGGAAGCTCTCCGGTCCCTGGTGGAGGAACGGGAGCAACTCGCCGAGGAGCGCAAGGCCTTCATCCTCGAGAAGGATGAAGCTGAGGAGGAACAGCGGCTTGCCGCCGAGAAGCTGTCTGCACAGGAAGGTGAGTTGGCGCAGCGGAAGGTTAACCTTGACAGCCACGAGGAGGATCTTGCCATGCGCGAGGAAACATTTGGCGGGGCTCTGAAGGAGGCAAAGGATGCTGCCACAGCTGCCGAGGCCGCCAAGAAGGAGCTGGAGACGAAGGTGGCGCAGTTGGAGGCCAGTCTCAAGGAGAGCGGCGAGGAGCTTGCTGCACTCAAGCACGAGCGAGAAGGACGCCTACACTCTTGGCGACCTGCAGGGCCGTCTTGCCGAGAGGAGCAAGGAGCTCAGCGCCGCCAAGGACTCCAATGCAGATCTTGAGTTGAAGCTAACTACTTTGACTCAGGCGCTGGATGGCGCCAGGGAGCAGGAGGTGTCCTTGAAGGAGAAGATCAAGGCCGACGAGGCGCTGCTGGCGAGTGTTGCTGCTGCCCAGGATGCCTTGAGGGAGAATGTGGAGCACTAGACCGAGGGTCTCGTGGATACTGCTGCAGCCATCAACAGGGAGCTGATGGAGCTGGGGATGGTGGATCTTGGATATTCCTCCGACGAGCACCTCCAACCCAGCGCCAAGCTTAGCTTGTTCTTCAAAGGCGTGGTGAAGGCCCTCCAGTGACTCGTGAAGAAGTTCCAAAGCAGCTGGCCGAGGAGTCGCGCGCCAGATCTGCGCGGAGCTCTCCAAAAGGTGCCGATGAAGGTGGCCTTCCGCAATCCAGCCTCAACCTCACCAACGCCCTCAAGTCCCCGCCACGGATGCTGATGTGGAGGCGCTCAAGACCCTTGTCGCACCCATTGTGGACAGAGTGAGCGGAATCAAGAGGGTTGAGGGCGATCGCGTAGATTAGGCCGCCCGTTTTCTCTTTTCCTTGCTGCTGCTAGTCATGTTAGGATAACAATCTATTAGCGCTACGACAAGTTATCTTTGTAATATAACTTTATTTTGGGTATCAATTGCTATGTTATTTCCTTTACTTGATTCCTTCCTTTGTATGTTTTTGCCCTACGCTTTTGGGGAACTTGTCGGCGCTGGCACCTGAGCCGCGAGTCTGAAAAGTGGACGTCGGCTGACTTCTTTGGCGGTGCCGCTTCCGACAAGCAACCTTGTCGCAACTAGTCGCAGCTCACTTAAGTTGTTGAGCGGACTCGAAACAAAGTAAGGGCGCAACTAGCTATGAGTTTGTTCCTCTGCGCACAGGTTTTGCATACAAAGTACGGTCGTTCAAGGAAGATAACTTAAAAATTTTAAAACTGATTGCTCAAACTTTGGCAACTTAGCTTTTCTGTCGTTTGCTTCCCGGTAAGACTAGGCTTCCTTGAGCGACGCTTGGCCCACACCATTATCTTCTCCTTTCCCCCCGGCAAACTTGTGTGCGAGGGAACCTTCCTTTCTTTGAGAAAGAGAAAGAAGAGAAAATAAAGATATGGAGCCTTATGGCTCGTTATTACTTACCAGGGGTAGGTGCTGCACAAAGTGTCAGATAACGCATGCAAATAGAAGTAAAAAGCATGAAATCGACAAGGTGTGCGAAGCACGCTAGCTTTACTTGTGTATGGGGTCTGCGCCCGGCTTTGTACAAAGGATTACATGCAACAGCGGCAAGACTTGTACAAAAAGGTGGTTGCCGGAACAGGTTCCGGCAACCGCGTCCTACGGGTAAAACTTACGAAGATGCTCAATATTCCAAGAGTTGCTCACCGGAATGCCATCTTCGGTCTCAAGGCGGACAGCGCCAGGCCTAGTGACTCGTTTCACCCGGTAAGGGCCTTCCCACTTCAAGGCCAACTTGTTGGAATTCTTGGCGGTGAATGCGCCGAAGAACAAGGTCGCCTTTCCTCGAGACTTCCGCATTAACTTTGGCGGCAATGGTAGCGGTGCAAAGCTTGCTGGTACCGAGCAGCTCAGACAAAGAAACAAGACGATCCTCCTCAAGGAGCAGCGGCGTCATCTTGTCGCAGCTGCTCTTGCTCAAGCTCATCATAAGCGAGCACTCGAGGCGATCCGTGATACGAAGTTCCGTGGGAGAACTGCCTCTGCTCCATAGACTAGAGCGAAAGGTGTCTCGCCGCTGGCTCGATTTGGCGTCGTCACGATCGACCAAAGAACCACCGGCAGCTCCTCAATCCATTTTCTTCCGCACCTGTGCAGCCTGTCGAAAGTTCTGGTCTTGAGCCCGCGCAGCACTTCAGCATTTGCCCTCTCCGCTTGACCGTTGCTCCTCGGATGAGCAACACAAGCGAAGCAAACCTTGGCGCCAAGATCTTGGACGTACTGCATGAAGGTGCGGCTTGTGAATTGCGTGCCGTTATCGGTGATTATCCTGTTAGGGATTCCAAAACGGCAAACAATTGACCTGAAGAACTTGACCGACCGATGTCTGTCACCTTCCTCATCGCTTCCACTTCCGGCCACTTTGTGAACTTGTCGATTACAGCGCATAAGTACCCAAAGCCCCGACAGCTTCGGGAAAGGGGCCGAGGATGTCGAGCCCCCGCATCGAAAATGGCCGTGATAAAGGGATCGCCCTGGAGAGCTTGAGCTGGCTGGTGTATCTTCTTGGAATGGAACCGCACGCTTCACACTTGGTTACTTGTGCGCTTGCATCCTGGAGGGTTGTCGGCCAAAAGAAACCTTGCCGAACGCTTTGTCAAGCAAGTGCTCTGTGCCAATGTGGTGACCACATATGCCTCCATGTATCCTCGCCAATAGATTTTGTCCGTCTTCCCGGTGAATACACTTCAATTTCACACCGTTGAGTCTTCTTCTGCATGGTGTCGTCGACAAACTGGTACATACTTGACCGCCGCTACTCTTTCCGCTTCTTCTTGCTCTTCGGGAAGTTCTCCTGTCTGAAGGAAATGGACAATCTTCTGCGCCCATGCTGGAGCTTGTGGCTCGATAACAAGGACTAAAGGCACATCTGCTGCTGCGGGAACATCAGCTTCCACGGTGAGAACCTACGGCTCAGCCGGAGCTTGACGTTCCCCGGCAAGCTTGCCGGAGCAAAGCTTGTCGGGAGCGCTCGCTTCAAATGAAAACAAACCACAGGGCTTGTCGGAGCAGACTGCTCCCTCAACATCGTTGGTGTCGATCTTGGGGACCTTCTTGGCGGCGGCTTCGAAGCTCTGCCGGAAAGTAGTCACCAGAGATCAACTTCCTCTTCTTGCTCTGTCCAGTTGGTGGTGTCACAGACGGTTGAGTCAGCCTGAGCACAAAAATTCCTGGTTCCACAGGTAACTTAAGTGCGGCGCACTTCGATAGGCCATCAACAATGTCGTTCTGAGCTCTTGGAATATATTCCATCTGTAGGCCGTCAAAGTGCTCTTCTAGGTTCCTCACTTCATCAACATATGCTTCCATCAATGGACTCTGATAATTCTTGTTCACTTGGCGGATGACAAGCTGTGAGTCACCCCTGACAATGAGTTTCTTGATCCCAAGGTCTACTGCGATCCTAAGACCGGCAAGCAAACCTTCATACTCTGCAGTATTGTTTGTCGCTTGCTCCTTGGGAAAGTGCATCTGGACTACATACGTGAGGTGCTCTCCGGTGGGTGCAACAAGTAGTACGCCCGCACCGGCGCCTTGCAGCGAGAATGCACCATCAAAGTACATCAGCCACTCTTTGGTTGCTTCCTTGACGGGGATGCTCATTTCTGGAATTTCTTCATCTTGTGTTGGCGTCCATTCTGCTATGAACTCCGCCAATGCTCTGCTTTGGATAGTTGATGTACTCTCAAACTTGAGGCCAAAGCTTGACAGTTCCAGTGCCCACTCGACAATCCTGCCTGTTGCCTCTGGATTTTGTAGTATCCTCTTCAGCGGAAAACGAGTGACAACTGTGATCTCATGTGCCTGAAAGTAATGGCGCAGCTTTCTCGAGGCCCTGAGGAGGCCGAAAAGCAATTTCTACACACCAGAGTACCTTGACCTAGCCCCCTGCAGAAGGGAACTGACAAAGTAAATCAAGGCCGCACCATTCTTTTTCTGCACCTTCTCATGTGTCTCATGCAGATCCATCCTTGTCGGGACCAGAGCTTGCCGGTGAAGTCCCCTGCTTGTCGCTGGATGCACCTGCCATGGTTGCTAGCTCATCATCCGCCTCCCTCTCCGCTACTAACGCAGCACTAACCACTTGATTGGTCGCCGCTATATATAGCAGCAACTTCTCTTGTGGTTTAGGTGCGACAAGTGTTGGAGTGGAGGACAAGTATCTCTTCAAATTCTGCAGCGCAGCCTCCGCTTCCGGAGTCCATTGCATCGGACCTGCCTTTTTCAAAATTTTGAAAAATGGCAGGGCCCGCTCAGTAGACCTAGAGATAAACCTGCTGAAAGCAGCTACGGAACCGGCAAGCCTTCGTACATCCTTGACGCGCTTTGGTGCTTCAATCTGCTCAATGGCCTTGATCTTGTCGGGGTTGGCTTCGATTCCCCGTTGAGACACGAAGAACCCGAGAAGCTTGCCGGAAGAGACTCCAAACACGCACTTCTCGGGGTTGAGCTTGAGGTTGATCTTGCGCAGATTTGCAAAGGTTTCGTCTAAATCTTGAATCAGGGTCGCTTTGTCCTTGCTTTTAACCACTATGTCATCCATGTAGGCTTCCACATTCCTGTGCATTGGCGGCTCAAAAGCGTCATGAACTACTCTTGCAAACGTTGAAACGGCATTCTTTAACCCGAAGGGCATCCGTACAAAACAAGATGTGCCACATGGGGTGATGAATGCGGTCTTCTCCTCATCCTCTTCCGCCATGAAGATCTGATGATACCTCGAGTATGCATCCGAAATGAAAGCAAATCACATCCGGCCGTGGAGTCAACAATCTGGTTGATGCGCGGCAAGGAAATGGGTCTTTGGGACAAGCTTTATTGACATCTGTAAAGTCGATACAAAGCCTCCATTTCCCGTTAGCCTTATGCATAACTACTGGATTGGCCAACCACGTAGGATGGAGCACTCCTCTGACAAGGCCTGCCGCTTCCAGTTTCTTGATTTCTTCTGCGATGAACTCTTGGCGCTCCACTTCCTTCTTCCTGACTTTCTGCTTGACGGGCCGCGCATGAGGACAAACGGCAAGATGGTGCTCAATTACTTTCACAGGAACACTGGGATGTCGACGGTTTCCACGCAAACACGCCGACGTTCGCGCGCAGGAAACCAACGAGCGCCGCCTTCCTATTTAGGGTCGAGAGAGGCACCGATGGTGAAGGTACCACCGGTCACCGTCCTCCTTGGCGGACACCTTCTTGGTCTCTCGTGGTGCTGCCATCGCCTTCTTACACTTGCCGGTGGAGCTCGATGGTGCGTCCTCGACGGTAGCGCAGCACTCCGAAGAGGTGCGCTTGCCGGAGTGGGCATCAGAGCTCTTGCCGGACTTGGTCTTCTTCTTCCCCCCGGGAGCTTCAGCGGCAAGTGGCTTGCAATCTGTTGCAGCTGCTGCTTCTCGGTAGATCTTGTCGGCGCAGATAAGAGCATCCTTCTTGTCGCCAGGGACAGAGATGACACTTATCGGGCCAGGCATCTTCAGCATGTTGTATGCATAGTGAGAGGCTGCCATGAATTTGGCAAGTGCTGGACGGCCAAGTATCCCATTGTAAGGCAACGGAAAGTCGGCAACATCAAAAGTGACCCTCTCAGTCCTGAAGTTCAACTCGCTGCCAAATGTCACCAGCAACATGATCTTTCCCTTCGGCTTGCTCCTTCCCCGATTGATTCCTTGGAAAGTGCCGGTCTCTTCGAGCTCGCTATCAGGGATCTGGAGTTTCTGGAGCACCGCGGAGGAGATCAGGTTCAAGCCGGCCCCGCCGTCAACTAGCATCTTGGTGACCTTGAGGTTGCGGATAGTTGGTGAAACCAACATCGGCAAGCACCGACCGCAGATTACACGATCGTGGTGGTCCTCAATATCAAAGATGATAGGCGTCTTTGGACCATTTCAGAGGCCTGCGTGACTCGATGGATGGTTCTGCTGCATTGACTTCCCACATCCACTGGTTGAGTTGGCGGTGGGAAGTATACAGAGAAGCACCGCCGTCAACGCACAGGACCTCTGTGGCTTTTTGAAACTCCTGCTCATCGGCCTCGTCATCATCCATGTCTTCATCGTCGTCGTCGTTGTCATCCTTGTCGGGGCCACGGGGAGGTCTGTCTCCTTGCCGCTGCTTGGCCTTGCCGCGGCGTCCTCCCCGGCCGGGACGTTTCTTGCTAGCTCCTCCAGCACCTTCTTGGGCATTCTCCTTGTCGCGTCGTTCGTATTCAGCCTTCTGCTGCTCGACAAGCTGCTAGACCTTCTTGCAGCTCTGGAGGTCATGGCCCTTGGTGCGGTGGATCTTGCAGTACTGCTTGCCGGAGCCGTCCTGCTTGTCGGCGACCGCCACACCTTGGCTGTTGGTGCCAGCGGCAACCTCCTTGCCGGAGCTACCAACTTTGGCTTTCTTGGCGCCAGCTCCGTTGTCGGACTGCTCAACAACTAGCACATATTTGCCTTTCTTCTTTCTATTATTACGACGCCGGTTCTTCCTTGGCGGAGCGGTCTCCTCTCTATCGGATCCTCCTGCTTCTGTATTCTCTCCGGGGAGTCTCCTCCCTTCCTCAGAACGTGCACACTTGTCGGCCAGGGCATATAGCTCACTGACGTCTCTGATCTTGCACGTCGCCATCTCCTCCCGCATCCTGCGGTTTCGCACGTTCTGATGGAACGCGCTGATTACTACGGCAGGGTGGACATCTGGGATGTTGTGCTGTACACGGCTGAATCTTTGAATATACTTGCGCAGGGGCTCTCCTTCCTTCTGGGCGAGGAGATGAAGGTCACTTTCTTGGCCATGGGGCTTGTGGCCGCCTGTAAGGCGCCGACAAACTGATGGCATAGATCTGCCCAAGAGGATATGAAGTTGTCCGCAAGTGCATGAGCCAGATCTCGACATTGGGCTTGAGCACCGCCGGAAGTAGTTGGCAAGGATCTTGTCGTCTCGCCCCCCGGCAGCTTGCACCGCGATGGTGTAGATGCTGAGGAACTCCGACGGATGTGTCTTGCCGTCGTACTTCTCTGGTACATCTGGTTTGAAGTTTTTCTTGCTGGGCCACTTGACTTGTCGCAGCTCACGAGTGAACGCAGGGCAACCTACCGCGTACGGGAAGTCGCCTGGTTCCTCTGGCGCATGCATGTCAACAGAGGGCCCAGCGCGCTTGTCGGATTGACGCCGCTTCTCTTGGCGCCGATGCGAAGTTCGGCGTCTTCTTTGCCGCTGCTCGTGAAGAACTTGGTGCTGATCGCGACGAGCTCGTGGATCCGACGATGCGGTGGAGTCGCCGTCGAGGTGGATCCGGCGAGTCGGCGATCTTGGCCTTCGGGCGGAGAATGCATGGTGGTTGCACCCCACCGGTCTCTGCCGCCACCGGCTCGTGTTTGGCAGTCCTGCCGCGGCGGCGATGCACTTTCGGTTGCGAGCGTCGCCGTTGGCGAAGCCGATGAGACTCTGAATGGTGGCCCTCCATTCATCGACCTTGTCGGCCGTTGGAGGGTAATCCAGGAGCAGTTGGGCTCTCGCCAAAGCTTCTGCTGGAGTGGTGGGTGGCAGCGGTGAACGGCGCGAGGAGCGGGATATGCTCGGACTTCTAACTATGTTAGAAGGAGCAGTATCCCGTCCAGGCGACCGTTTCGCCGCGCGCCAAAGATGTTGGCGTGCATGCTGGTCTTGAGCATCCCGAGATCCTCCAGCTCGATCTTGGTCCAACGGCGTATGGCATTGTGAATGCCATGACGCTGTCGGTCTCGCGCCTCCTGAGACGGGCGCGGTGCATGCACGGACGCCGAGGTCTGCGCAGCCTTGTCCTTGGACTTGGCAGCACCGTGAGCTACCCCGTCGCCGTCCATTCTTCCGCCGGTGTCTACCCCACCACCTGTTTGCTCCGGTGGCGGTGGGTTCGACGCGGACGGAGCTTCTGCCGCCGAAGCCTTCTTCTTCGGTGGCATGTCGATGAAGAAGATCTAGCTCGCGTGGACACCGGATCAGGTTCGCACAAACTCGACGCCCCCTACGTGGCGCGCCAAAGATGTCGGGGCGTGCTGATCTGGCCCACGAACACCTATGGGACCGGCGGACCGAGCCCCTTTCGGTTCAAGCGGGAGCGGAGGTCGCCTGAAGAGCAGATCGAGGCGGCTAACACGAGAGGTTTACCCAGCCGAGCTCTCCGGAGAGATAACACTCCTACTGCTGCATGTGTGAGGTGTATTTCGTTCTTGCTCAGGAGCGCTGAGTGCTACAGTACACACGAGCTGCTAGCGAGACTGAGCGTGGGGGGGACTGACCGACCGACCCTTTTTACATTGCGCATGGGCCTCCTTTTATATGCTCAAGGGGTCTCCGACAGGTGGCAACGTAGACAAGGGTACAAATGGAAAAGTAGTGGTTGGTACACCTACTTGTACAAAGGCACGTGTATCATACCTAACCACGACGGCGGGGACAAAGGCATTAAATGCCCGTCACGTCGCCCTAACAAAGGCACAGCGAGGACCGTCGGGGCACCACTGCTGCCACGATGGCAATCTTGTCACAGGCCGCATGCCACCTCGCACCGCCCTGCACAGCCTCTTGCCACGCTGGGCAGCGAAAGGTCCTGTGCGACACGTTAGTGGATGCGCTGGAGGCGTGGGCTCTGAGAGGTGGTCTGCCACGGCAAAGCGCCTTTGCCGCGGTTGTTGTCTTGTCGCGCCGGAAGCTTGTCGCTCATCGGGCCTTCCCAAAGAAGCTCCTCTTGCCGGGCCTTGTCTCCTAGGTGCCTTGGGTGGCCTTCTCGGCAAGCTCCTCTTGTCGGGGCCTTGTCTCCTTGGCTTGAATACTTTGTTCTTGAATGGCTCCAAAGGAACCATGGAGGATCTTGGCGGTCACCCGGTAAGCCTTGCCGCAGAGGGCTGCAACTGCCCGTGCACAAGTTCGGGATACTAGGGTACCCCTACTCTAGTACACCGACATGCTCCGGCGTGCGATGGTCCTTGCCTCCGGGCGGACCCTTGGTTGCAACATCGGTAGCCTTCATCTTTGCCCAGTACATCTTGACACGGGCGAAGGCCATCTGGGCACCTTCTATGCACACCGACCGCTTGACGGCATCAGTACGCGGCACTGCATCGACAAGCCGTTGCACCAAACCAAAATAGCTGCTCGGAACAGGTTCGGCTGGCCATAGCCGAACCACGACATCCTTCATGGCAGCTCCGGACATCTTGTGTAGCTCGGCCCACTGGGCCATCTGTTCGTTCAGCAGCGCCGGACGCCTTGCCATGTTGAATTGCGACCATAAAAGCCTCTCCGCAGCATGTCCTTCCTATGCTTGGAAGAACTGCGACGCGTCGAAAACACTCTTCGGCAGATCCATGAACGCATCTAGAGAACTCCACATTTGGTTAAGCTGAGCATACTTTGGGTCGCCAAAGTTAGTCTGTAAAAAAAAGGGCTTACCAGCCGCTATCTCCCCAGCCTGTCGGATCTCCTCCTGAGCCGCTCTAGATTCAGATCGCGCTTCTTTTGCCTCTAGTAAGGCCTTATCGAGTTTGGCTGCCTTGGCTTTGTTATCCTCCTCGAGGGATTTGCATTTGCTAGTGGCATCCTTTAGCTCCCGCTCCATGGTAGATATTCTCTCCTGGCACTGGCGCTGAGCATCCTGTTCGGCCTTTAAATCCGTAGCCGCCTTCTTAGCAGTCGCGTCGCTCACTCTGGCCTGCTCCTTGGCCCGAGCAAGTTCAGCCCAAAGGGTCTCAACCGTGGCAGCACCATCTACAGTTATGCATGTCATAGTATATGATTTTCAGCCTCGTGCTCATACTACTATACATGCATAAACAAGCTGCCCCAACACATACCTTGTGCCTCGTCGAGCCGAATGTTAATAAGAGTGATGTCCTCATCTGCTAACTCAAGCTTCTGCTTTAGATCTGCAACTTCCGTAGCTTGGGCGGTCTCCATGGACGTAACAGCCTATGTTCAAATTAATTAGGTTACTTCCTCAACATATCTTTTTGATCCTCTGATCGCCTCCCTGTGGAAGCCGACTAGAGCCTCAGGGGCTACTATCGGTACACAGGCGCATTATGCATGTAAAAATAGTTAAGCTATTACATTGCATACCTCGAAGCCTCTCAACAGTCCCATGAAAGCTTCATTCAATCCGCTTCTCGTGGACAGAACCCTTTCAACTACCATACCCATTAAGGTACGATGTTACTCTGAGATGGACACACTTTGTAATGTGACCATCAAAGTATCCGGCACCTCCGGATTCCTGGAGGCTGCTGCGGGAGTATGCATTCCCTTCAAAGGGGTACATTAGCTCGACCCTAGAGTCGTCTTCGGCTGTAAGCCAGATAGTTTGGGGCCTTCATTGCTGGCCCCCGTAGGGGTTGCGCCCCTTGGACCCTTGATGATCGAAGTACCACCCTGGGGCGTTGTCTTCATTGTCCCCCTCGTCGCTTGATGGTCCGGGGAGATTCTCCGAGATGACACCTCGAAGTCGTCCGCCCTAAGAGGCGAGGAAGCATGAGAAGGCGTCTCACTTTCCATCATCCCCGGAGTTAAGTCCCCTGATGAGGAGGACTGTCGGGGTGGACTATGGGCCGAACTGCAAGCATATAGTTTAAATGTTACCCCTGCAATCCGAAAAGAATGGATATGTTTAGAGCATCCTTGTTCACTTACGATTCGGCAAGGGGCTTGTCCATAGAGAGGTCCCTTGCGACGACATCGGCTTCGGAACACGAACCATATGGTAGGGGTACCTTCCCTCTCTTGGGTGCTTCCACCTCCAAGTCTTCGGATGCAGTCCTTTTCCTCCCATGAGGGGAAGGGATATCACCTTCTCCTTCTCCTTTGTCTTTCTAAGAGGGAGCTTCATTCTCGCCGAACATAGTGTCCGGCATACCTGTAGAATGGAGGCCGCTTTTGGCCTCTTCGCTCTTCTTCTTGTCCTCTTGCGCTAGCACTTGATATGGCGTCGGGACCAGCATCCTCATCAACACAGGACCGGTCAAGTCTTCGGGAAGTGCAGCTGAACACGTCAGTCGTTCCGCCTTCTTTATCTAGCCCTGGTCAAAGATAGATCTCTCAGTACATCGCTATGGGATAATCGACCAAGTTGCGGTCAGAAATTGGGTGCTTACCGAGGTATTCGGATGGTTGCAGTTGAGACTAATGTCCTCTGATGTGTCCGGCCACTGCTTTCGAGTCTTGAAGAATAGTTTCCACATCCCTTCGTGTGTTGTGCCGAATAATTGCTGAAGGGTCCGTGGTCCTTCTGGATTGAACTCCCACATACGGAGAGGTTGTCCCTGGCACGGGAGGATCCGGCGGACTAGCATCACTTGTATCACGTTAATAAGTCCAATGTCCCTTTCGAGGATACCCCGGATACGACTTAGCAGAGTCTGTAGTTCATCAGCTGATCCCCAGTCTAGCCCCTTATTTATCCATGGTGCGAGCCGCAATGGAGGGCCAGATCAAAACACAGGTGCGGCTGCCCATTTGGTGCCGCGGGGTTCGGTGATATAGAACCACTCATGTTGCCATAAGTTGGAGGTTTCCGTGAAGGTGCCTTTTGTCCAGATAGTGTTGGCAAGCTTGCTCACCATAGCACCGCCACACTCCACTTGCTCCCCGTTAACTACCTTCGGCTTCACATTAAAAGTCTTGAGCCATAGGCTGAAGTGTGGGGGGATGCGGAGAAAGGCTTCACACACGGCGACGAACGCCGAGATGTGGAGAAAAGAGTCCAGAGCTAGATCGTGAAAATCTAGCCCATAATAGAACATGAGGCCACAAACGAAGGGGTGAAGAGCGAACCTAGCCCGCGAAGGAAGTGGGAGATGAATACAACCCTCTCACCAGATTTTGGTGTGGGGATTACCTGCCCTTTTGTAGGGAGCCTGTGGGGGATTTTCGTAGTCAGGTACCTCGCCTTCCGAAGCTTCACGATATCCTCCTCGGTGACCGAGGAGGCTGCCCACCTGCCTTGGGAGATGGATCCGGACATAACTAGAGGGCCTGGTAACAATGGAAGAAATCTAATCCTGGGCGCTGGAGCCTGAGGTTGGGATTGTTCAGGTAGAGGTAGGCGTGGGGGAGAAAGACGGGCCGGTACCCCTTTATAAAGGCGAAGAATATCGAACGCCTCCTCACAGGCCTTAAAGCTCGCCTATTCTCAAGGGATCGCCAACGACACGGTTGGATTACCCACGCCCATATTGATGAGGATCCCGTGATAAGGGGACACAATCTGTGCATCGACAAGACGAGCCAATGGAAACCGCATCTCGTAACACGGAGCGGGAGACTAAAAAATGGTTCGAAATAATGATCGGGCGGAGACGTGGCATCTCACTACAAAAGATGTCAGTAGATGGGATTTCTTAAATACTATATTCTTTGCGGAGCTTGTTTTGCAGAGCCAGACATGTTCTCTGTGTTCAAGGACTACTTTGAAATATTCAGAGGAGGAACCCGCCTTGCAATGCTGAAAACAATCTACGTGCCGGACACATCATCATTGAAGCCTGGTTCAGGGGTTACTGAGGGAGTCCTGGATTAAGGGGTCCTCGGGCGTCCGGGCAATGCAACGTCGGTCGGAATAATGGGCCATGAAGATACAAGACATACGACTTCCTCCCGTGTCCGGATGGGACTCTCCTTTGCGTGGATGGCAAGCTTGGCGTTTTGATATGAAGATTCTTTCCTCTGCAAACCGACTCTGTACAACCCTAGGCCCCTCCGGTGTCTATATAAACCGGAGGGTTTAGTCCGTAGCGCCAATGACAATCATGCAAGCTAGACATCTAAGGTTTAGCCATTACGATCTCGTGGTAGATCAACTCTTGTAATCCTCGTATTCATCAAGATCAATCAAGCAGGAAGTAGGGTATTACCTCCATCAAGAGGGCCTGAACCTGGGTAAACATCGTGTCCCCTGTCTCCTCTTACCATTGACCTTAGAAGCATAGTCCGGGACCCCTACCCGAGATCCGCCGGTTTTGACACCGACATCGGTGGCTTCGACGTGCGGAACACGGCGGTGGACGCCGTCCTCTCCTCGGTGAGGGTGGAGTGCACACACGAAGGCTGTGGGCTCTACGTCAGTTACCACAAGCTCGTCGATCACCAGAGAGTGTGTCTGCTCGCGCCTTGCAAATGCCCCATGCCCGTCTGCGGCTACGAAGGCCCGCCGCCGATGCTCTCCCACCACATCAGCACCGTGCATCCCATGCCCGTGCCCAGGATCCAGTACGACAAGGCGCTCCAGCTGCAAGTGCCACTGCGGAGCCACGACTCTTGCTGTTCGTGGAGGAGGACGACCGCACGTCTTTCTTGGTCCACTGCATGCTTGACATCGGCGTGCCTATCGCCGTGTCGGCCATCTGCATCAGAGCGGGCGAGTCCCCACTATAGCATTACGTGGCCAAGCTGTGGGCAAACGGCCCACCGAGGGAGCCCAAAGGTAGGACCGACGTCGTCAAGGTGGAATTGAAGGTGACAAGCAGCAAGGATCCAGGCAACGTTGCCATGCAGGAGCTGACCTTCTTCACAGTTCCGGCCAAGCTGCTGGCCGGGGCTAAGCTTGTGTCCCTCCACATTCAGATTGACAAGCTCACGTCCTAAATGATTCTACAGTGCCTTCTATTTATCTTAGTAATATGCTAATATAGGGGTTAGCTTGGTCTACTTTAGCTTAAGAGATGGTGGGTTTTGGTGGCGATGCAACAATTACTGCGACATCAGATCAACAGTTAAAGTAATTTCCAACAGTCGAATAGATATTTTGTGTTTGTTGGATATAAAGATCCTTTGGGTAGGAAGTATAACAGCTTATATGCTTGTTTGTTCAGGAAGTGTTGCATACTTGTGCAAGTTGACGCGACACATCAAAGTAGTACTACTACTAGTAGTACTCCCTCCGATCCTAATTTCTCTATGCATAAGTCAAGGTGCAGATACCCAAGGAGGGCCTGGTTGTGTCTATACATGGACAACCCACCCGACTGCGCACCCGGCAGACGAAGCTCGTGTCGTGTTGGTGCCGTGTGTGGCGCACATTAACCAAAACCTCGCGCCTCCAGCTTAGCCTTCGCGTTTTAAACTTCTCAATCTCAAGGCCAAGGAGCAATGTGAAACATATCATAGAGCCAATCGGATGGTTGAGAACACTACAATTTGTAGCTACAGATGCGTGTGTGAGAGAGGATGAGTGCGTGCGTGGACCTCTTCTCTTCGTGTATAATGTACTGAAATCGGAGTACAAGTGTATGTGGGTGGCATTGACCTATGGAGGTAGAGATGGTGCGTGCGAGAAGTCCCCAGAGATAGGTGTGTGTGGGAAAGAGGGAGAGAGATGATATGTGTCGATGTAATGCGTGTGAAAAAAGACTAGTCTATAGCTTGCCACGAGGCTATTCCTGTCGAACACCCCAATAACCGTAAGATATGTATCCGACGGTACCAGTTATTGCACGTACACAGCAGTAGAAAAAGAAGTACAATGGCATATGCTACACCACGGCCGAGAACACGTGTCCATGTTACGCCATCCGGGAATAGTGCCGCACTTCAAAACTAGAATCGTCAATAAATTTTGAGCTTGCGTCTCATCACATTCCAAATTACTACCACGCTATATTTAATTGCAAACATGTTCACACCGATCACAACCTAAAGAGTTTCCCACTTAGGAGCGTATTAGTACTACTCGGTTATAAATACTCCTATGCCAAGATGACTGCACATTCCTCCTCAACTCCTCATCCAAAAAAAACAATCAAGTCATTCAGCATCGTTCCCTTGCGTCTGCCATGGCCAGCGTGAGTTCTGGGTCGAGAGATTTCCACCAGGGAGAGGAGAGCATGGAAGAGGAAGCACGAGAGATGTCCCGCCACACCGCGAAAGCAGCCGACATGTCCAGCCGCGCAGCAGTAGCAGCACAGAGGTCTCGTTGCGCTGCCAAAGCAGCACGGAGGTCCCACCGCGCCATCGATATAGCAAGCTGGTCCGGCCGCGCCGCGGAAGCAGCAGAGATGTCCCGCCATGCCGCCGAAGCAGCATGTAGGTCCCGCCGCACTGCGGCGGCCTGGGAAAATTTCTCACGGGCAGTCGAGGACTCTTATAGGCGCATGCATGCGATCGTCCATGGCTAGATGGATCAGATCTCCGGTTGGGAGAGGTTGCAGGACGAGGCTACCGGCGTCATCCAGCAACTAGGGGAGGGCAATGCGAAGCTCTGGGCCGAGCGCAACCTGCTGAGGGCGAAGATAGCCAGAAGGGCGAAGCAGGCGGAGGAGACCGCTGCCTTGTTGCAGAGGACGAGCGTCATCGTCAAGAAACTTATGGACAAGAATGCCATGCTCCTCATCGAGCGCAAAAGGCTGGTGGAGGAATCCGTGGATGCTGCCAAGCAGCATATTAAGGACATGAAACTGATGAAAGAGATCATCGTCGCTCGCCGCGAGAACTAGTCTCCGCGACCTGCAGCGCATAAAGAAAGTAGAGATCAGCGAGCCAGATCGTTGTATGCGTCTTCCTTCTTCTTTTGCCCTTGTGTATTTCGGGCGTAGCCGCATGTGTCTTTTTTAATTATCTTCCTAATTATGTAAGACAATTATTATCCACTCCCGTTGTCCTTATATATATTCATCAGTCTTGCTATAAGTCACAGTAGATGCTATATAGGTCTGTCGGATCTCACATCAAGATCCGTGAATTTTTTTCTTGTTTCTGTCTTAAATCTCAGTCGAGTGAGACATAGCCATGCCATTAAATAGAGGCTCGGGCGCTATTAATGGAGACCTTGGGAGAGAGGTGGACGACAGATGGAGGTCAAAGGGCTCTCCTCCTGATAAGCACACGCAGGGGTCTAATCACATGCCTCCCGTACTCAAATAGCTAACCTGCACGACGCCTCCTAGCTAAGAAAAAAGGGGACGCGTGGCGGCACGTAAAAGGTAAACAGAATACCACGGTTTCAATAATACTTGTGTTTCCGAGTGTAACGTGACAACACTTGTTCCTAAATGACTTTGTTGATTGTTAATGTGTGCGCATTCGCAAATCGGACAACAAAATTATGACAGCATGTTGGTGCCATGTCATGACACCAAGCCAAGTTTCGTGATTTTAATGCGTGTTCTAGATTTACAGGAATTAAAAAACCAAGTTTCTCAATGTTTCCAGCCGAGCCACGACGCCCAGATGTTTGAATTTCATTCCTATTTCTTTCATGGGACCTAGAATTTTACCCGAGGACACACATGTGATTTTTCAAGCAGCTTTGGTGCACTAGAGCATGTGCTTGTATTTCAAATTGGAATTACGCACACAAAGGTGACACGTTCCCTCTCAGAACCACGAGCCTTCTTGAGAGAAGCTCCGGTTTGCAAGAAACTTATACCAAAACTTGTTCCTATTCTGCCAATTTTTTTACCACATCATGGTAGTACCATGACATGACACCATGGCAAGTTTCATGATTTTTAGGCGTGTTTTGGATTTACAAGAATTTTAAAACCAAGTTTCTCAATGTTCTCGGTCGAGCCACGATGCCCAGATGTTTGAATTTCATTCCCATTTCTTGCATGTGTCCTCGGGTGAATTTCTGGTTGAAAAAGGCAGGTCCATTTCATTGGACCTTCCTTTTTCAAAATCTTGAAAAACGGCAAGGCGCGCTCAGCAGACCTAGAGATAAACCTGCTGAGAGCAGCCATGCAACCGGCAAGTCTTCGTACATCCTTGACGCGCTTTGGTGCTTCAATCTGCTCAATGGCCTTGATCTTGTCGGGATTGGCTTCAATCCCCCGCTGAGACACGAAGAACCCGAGAAGCTTGCCGGAAGGGACTCCAAACACGCACTTCTCGGGGTTGAGCTTGAGGTTGATCTTGCGCAGATTTGCAAAGGTCTCATCCAAATCTTGAACCAGAGTTGCTTTGTCCTTGCTCTTGACCACTATGTCATCCATGTAGGCTTCTACATTTCGTGCATTTGCGGCTCAAAAGCGTCATGGACTACTCTTGCAAACGTTGAACCAGCATTCTTCAAACCGAAAGGCATCCTATGAAACAGTATGTGCCACATGGAGTAATGAATGCGGTTTTCTCCTCATCTTCTTCAGCCATGAAGATCTGATGGTATCCTGAGTATGCATCAAGAAACGAAAGCAAATCACATCCAGCCGTGGAGTCAACAATCTGGTCGATGCGCGGCAAGGGAAATGGATCTTTGGGACAAGCTTTATTAACATCCGTGAAGTCAATACAAAGTCTCCATTTTCCATTTGCCTTGCGCACGACTACAGGATTGGCCAACCACGTCGGATGGAGCACTCCTCCGACAAGGCTTGCTGCTTCCAGTTTCTTGATCTCTTCTGCGATGAACTCTTGACGCTCCACTGCTTGTTTTCTGACTTTCTGCTTGACGGGCCAGACGGTGCTCAATTACTTTCCTGGGAACACCGGGGTTGTTAGACGGTTGCCATGCAAACACATCGACATTCGCCCGCAGGAAAGCAACGAGCGCGCCTTCCTATTTGGGGTCACTGATGGTGAAGGTACCACCAGTGCCGTCCTCCTTGGCGGACACCTTCTTGGTCTTTGGCGGAGCTGCCATCTTCTTCTTGCACTTGCCGGTGGAGCTCGATGGTGCGTCCTCGATGGTGGCGCAGCACTCCGAAGAGGTGCGCTTGCCGGAGTGGGCATCAGAGCTCTTGACGGACTTGGACTTGGTCTTCTTCCCCGGAGCTTCAAATGACAAGTGTTTGGCTTTCGTCGCGCAGCCGCCGCATCCCGGTAGATCTTGTCGGTACAGATAAGAGCATCCTTCTTGTCGCCATGGACAGAGATGATGCTTATCGGGCCTGGCATCTTGAGTAAGTTGTAGGCATAGTGAGAGGCTGCCATGAACTTGGCGAGTGCTGGACGGCCAAGTATCCCATTGTAAGGAAATGGGAAATCAGCAACGTCGAATGTGACCCTCTCAGTCCTAAAGTTCAGCTCGCTGCCAAATGTTACCGGCAACGTGATCTTCCCCTTCGGCTTGCTCCTTCCCGGATTAATTCCTTGGAAAGCGCCAGTCTCTTCGAGCTCGCCGTGGATCCAAGCTTCGAGCACCGCGGAGGAGATCAGGTTCAAGCCGGCCCCGCCGTCAACTAGCATCTTGGTGACCTTGAGGTTGCGGATAGTTGGTGAGACCAACATCGGCAAGCACCCGACCGCACTTATGCAATCAGGGTGGTCCTCAATATCAAAGATGATAGGCGTGCTGGACCACTTCAGAGGCTTGCGTGACTCTACGGATGGTTCCGCTGCATTGACCTCCCACATCCATTGCTTGAGTTGGCGGTGGGAAGTATGCAGGGAAGCACCTCCGTCAACGCAGAGGACCTCTGTAGCTTTCTGAAACTCCTACTCATCGGCGTCGTCATCATCTATGTCTTCATCGTCGTCGTCATCTTCATCTTTGTCACGGCCGCGGGGAGGCCTGTCTCCTTGCCGCTGCTTGGCCTTGCCGCTTCTTGGCCTTGCCGCGGCGCCCTCCCCGGCCGGGACGTTTCTTGCTGGCTCCTCCAGCACCTTCTTGGGCTTTCTCCTTGTTGCGCCGTGCCAGACTCAGCCTTCGCTGCTCAACAAGCTGCTCGACTTTCTTGCAGCTCTGGAGGTCATGGCCCTTGGTGCGGTGGATCTTGTAGTACTGCTTGCCGGAGCCGTCCTGCTTGTCGGCGGCCGCCACAGGCTGGTGGTTGGCGTCAGCGGCAACCTCCTTGCCGGAGCCACCAGCCTTGGCGTTCTTGTCGCCACCTCCGTTGCCAGACTGCTCAACAGCTAGCACTTCTCTTCCCTTCTCCTTCCTGTTGCCTCGCCGCCGGCTCTTCTTTGCCGGGGCGGTCTCCTCCAATCGCCGATCCTGCTTCGTGATTCTCTCCCGAGAGTCTTCTCCCTTCCTCGGTAGCGTCGCACTTGTCGGCCAAGGCATACAGCTCATCGACGTCCTTGACTTTGCACATCGCCATCTCCTCCCTCATCCTGCGATTCCGCACATTCTCGATGAAACGCTACCGATCACCGCGCAGGTGGACATCCGGGATGTTGTAGTGCACGGCTGAATCTCTGAATGAACTTGCGCAGGACTCTCCTTCCTTCGGGCGGCAGATGAAGGTCACTCTCTTGGCCATGAGGCTTGTGGCCGCCTGTGAAGGCGCCAACAAACTGATGGCATAAAGCTGCCCAAGAGGGTATGGAGCTGTCCGTCAAGTGCATGAGCCAAGACCTGACGTTGGGCTTGAGTACCAACGAGAAGTAGTTGGCGAGGATCTTGCCGTCTCGTCCCCCCGCAGCTTGCACCGCAATGGTGTAGATGCTGAGGAACTCCGACGGGTGTGTCCTGCCATCGTACTTCTCTGGCACGTCTGGCTTGAAGTTCTTGTTGCAGGGCCACTGGACTTGCCGCGGCTCACGAGTGAACGCAGGGCAACCTACCGCGTATGGCAAGTCGCCTGGTTCCCCTGGCGCATGCATATTGACAGAAGGCCCAGTGCGCTGGTCTGACTGACGTCGCGCTTCTCTTCGGCGCTCGATGCGAGTTCGAGCGTCTTCCTGTTGTCGTTCATGAAGAACTTGGCGCTGATCGCGGCGAGCTCGTGGATCTGACGACGCAGTGGAGTCGCTGTCGAGGTGGATCCGGCGAGTCGGCGATCTTGGCCTTTGGGGTGGGGAATGCATGGTGGTTGCACCCCCACCGGTCTCGTCGCCACCGGCTCGCGTTTGGCGTTCTTGCCTCGGCAGCGACGCACTCGGTTGCCGCGGAGCGTCACCGTTGGCGAAGCCGATGAGACTCTGTATAGTGGCCCTCCACTCGTCGACCTTGTCGGCCCTTGGAGGGTAGTCGAGGAGCAGCTGAGCTCTCGCTAGAGCTTCTGCTGGAGTAGTGGGTGGCAATGGTGAACGGTGCGAGGAGCGGGATATGCTCGGACTTCTAACTATGTTAGAAGGAGCAGCATCCCGTCCTGGCGACCGTATCTCGCTCGTGCCAGTGTGTTGGCGTGCACGCTGGTCTTGAGGGTCTCGATCCAACGAGCGTATGGTGTTGAGAGTACCATGACGCTGTTGGTCCCGCGTCTCCTGAGATGGGCGCGGGGGATGTGCGGACGCCGAGGTCTGCGCGGCCTTGTCCTTGGACTTGGCAGCATCACGAACTCCTTCGCCAGCGCCCGATCCTCCGCCAGCGTCTGCCCCACCACCCGTTTGCTGCGGTGATGGTGGGTACGACGAGGACGGTTCCGCCGCCGCCGAAGCCTTCTTCTTCGGTGGCATGCTGATGAAGATGTTGAAGATGATGAAGACGTTGCTCGTGTGAACGCCGGATCAGGTTCACACACCAAAGATGTCGGGGAGGCTGATCGGACCCACGAACACCTATGGGGCCGGCGGACCAGGCCCCTTGTGGTTCGGAGGGGGGCGGAGATCGCACGAAGAGCGGATCGAGGCGAGGCACACGAGCAGTTTACCCAGCTTCGGAGCTCTCCGGAGAGATAACACTCCTACTGCTGCTTGTCTGATTGTATTGTGTTCTTGCTAGGGAGCGATGAGAGCTACAAAACCTAGCGTGAGTGTCTCTGGTCTCGAATGAGTCGAACTGGCCGAACCCCCTCTACGTTGCGCATGGGCCTCCTTTTATATGCTCAAGGGGTCTCTGACAGGTGGCAACGTGGATGAGGGTACAAATGTAAAAACAGTAGTTGGTACGCCTACTTGAACAGTGTACAATGCAATATACCTAACTCTGACGGCAAGGGACAAAAGCATTAATTGCCCGTCTATGTCGCTTAAACAGTGCAACAGAGACCGTCAGGTGCGCCACCGCTCGCCACGATGGCCAGCTTGTCAGCGCCGCTTATCGCTGCTCCCCGCTGGCTGCACAGCCTCTTGACACGCGCGCATGGAATGGTCGGCGACACGTTGATGGATGAGCTGGAGCGGAGATGAAGAGGGGTTGCCTGCCGCGGCAAGTGCCTTGCCGCAGCTGAATCCTTGTCGCGTCCGGAGGCTTGTCGCGCTCCGAGCCTTCCCGGCAAGCTCTTCTTGCCGGGATCTTGTCTTCTGCGTGCCTTGAGTGGCCTTCCGGCAAGCTCCTCTTGCCGGGCTTTGTCTTCTTGGTCAAATACTTTGTTCTTGAATGGCTCCAATGGAACCACGGAGGATCTTGGCGGCGACCGGGCAAGCCCCGCCATAGGTGTCAAGAATCGTCTGCGGCACGAAGTTCGGGATACTAGGGTACCCCTACTCTAGTACACCGACACCAAGTTTCATGATTTTCAGGCGTGTTTTGGATTTACTAGAACTTTAAAACCAAGTTTCTCAATGTTCTCGGCCAAGCCACGATGCCCAGATGTTTGAATTTCATTCCCATTTCTTGCATGTGACCTAGAAATTCACCCGAGGACACACATGTGATTTTTCAACCAATTTTGGTGCACGGGAGCATGTGCTTGTAGTTCAAATTTTAATTATGCACATTAAATGACCAGAAACTCAATTAATGTATAAAAAAGGCCAAACGAACCTGGAATAATTCCAAAATTTCACAGGGCACTCATGTAGTTCTATGTTGCCTCTGTGAAGAAACTCAAGGGGGGCAGCGTATATCGTTTCACACTCAAAGGTGACATGTTCCCTCTCAGAACCACGAGCCTTCTTGAGAGAAGCTCCGGTTTGCAAGAAACTTATACCAAAACTTGTAAAAAATAGGCCTAATTTTTTACCACAACATGTTAGTGCCATGCCATGACACCATGCCGAGTTTCATGATTTCCAGGCGAGTTTTGGATTTACATGAATCTAAAAAACAAGTTTCTCAATGTTCTCGGCCAAGTCACGACACCCAGATGTTTGAATTTCATTACCATTTCTTGCATGTGACCTAGAAATTCACCCAAGGACACACATGTGATTTTTTAACCAACTTTGGTGCACCAGAGCATGTGCTTGCACTTCAAATTTGGATTATGCACATCAAATATCCAGAAACTCAATTAATGTATAAAAAAGGCCAAACGAACCCGGAATAAATCCAAAATTTAACAGGGCACTCATGTAGTTCTATGTTGCCTCTGTGAAGAAACTCAAGGGGGGCAGCGTATATTGTTTCGCGCTCAAAGATGACACGTCCCCTCTTAAAACCACAAGCCTTCTTGAGAGAAGCTCCGGTTTGCAAGAAGCTTATACAGAAATTCGTTCCTATTCGGCCAATTTTTTTACCATGACATGGTAGTACCATGACATCACACCATGCCAAGTTTCATGATTTTTTGGCGTGTTTTTGATTTATGAGAATTTTAAAACCAAGTTTCTCAATGTTCTCGGCCAAGCCACGATTCCCAAATGTTTGAATTTCATTCCCATTTCTTGCATGCAACCTAGAAATTCACCCGAGGACACACATGTGATTTTTCAACCATCTTTGGTGCACGGGAGCATGAGCTTGTAGTTCAAATTTTAATAATGCACATTAAATGACCAGAAACTCAATTAATTATATAAAAAAGGCCAAACGGACCCGGAATAATTCCTAAATTTCACAGGGCACTCATGTAGTTCTATGTTGCCTCTGTGAAGAAACTCAAGGGGGCCAGCGTATATCGTTTCACACTCAAAGGTGACACGTTCCCTCTCAGAACCACGAGCCTTCTTGAGAGAAGCTCCAGTTTGCAAGAAGCTTATACCAAAACTTGTAAAAAAATAGGTCTAATTTTTTACCACAACATGTTAGTGCCATGACATGACACCATGCCGAGTTTCATGATTTCCAGGCGAGTTTTGGATTTACATGAATTTAAAAAACATGTTTTTCAATGTTCTCGGCCGAGTCACGACGCCGAGATGTTTCAATTTCATTCCCATTTCTTGCATGTGACCTAGAAATTCACCCAAGGACACACATGTGATTTTTGAACCAACTTTGGTGCACAGGAGCATGTGCTTGCAGTTCAAATTTGGATTATGCACATCAAATATACAGAAACTCAATTAATGTATAAAAAAGGCCAAACGAACCCGGAATAAATCTAAAATTTAACAGGGCACTCATGTAGTTCTATGTTGCCTCTGTAAAGAAACTCAAGGGGGGCAGCGTATATTGTTTCGCACTCAAAGGTGACACGTTCCCTCTTAGAACCACAAGCCTTCTTGAGAGAAGCTCCAGTTTGCAAGAAGGTTATACAGAAATTCATTCCTATTCGGCCAATTTTTTTACCACGACATGGTAGTACCATGACATCACACCATGCCAAGTTTCATGATTTTCAGGCATGTTTTGGATTTACGAGAATTTTAAAACCAAATTTCTCAATGTTCTCGGCCAAGCCACGATGCCTAAATGTTTGAATTTCATTCCCATTTCTTGCATGCGACCTAGAAATTCACCCGAGGACACACATGTGATTTTTCAACCAACTTTGGTGCACGGGAGCATGTGCTTGTAGTTCAAATTTTAATTATGCACATTAAATGACCAAAAAATCAATTAATGTATAAAAAAGGCCAAACTAACCCGGAATAATTCCAAAATTTCACAGGGCACTCATGTAGTGCTATGTTGCCTCTGTGAAGAAACTCAAGGGGGGCAGCGTATATCGTTTCACACTCAAAGGTGACACGTTCCCTCTCAGAACCACGAGCCTTCTTGAGAGAAGCTCCGGTTTGCAAGAAGCTTATACCAAAACTTGTAAAAAATAGGCCTAATTTTTTACCACAACATGTCAGTGCCATGACATGACACCATGCCGAGTTTCATGATTTCCAGGCGAGTTTTGGATTTACATAAATTTAAAAAACAAGTTTCTCAATGTTCTCGGCCGAGTCATGACGCCCAGATGTTTGAATTTCATTCCCATTTCTTGCATGTGACCTAGAAATTCACCCAAGGACACACATGTGATTTTTGAACCAGCTTTGGTGCACCGGAGCGTGTGCTTGCAGTTCAAATTTGGATTATGCACATCAAATATCCAGAAACTCAATTAATGTATAAAAAAGGCCAAACGAACCGGAATAAATCCAAAATTTAACAGGGCACTCATGTAGTTCTATGTTGCCTCTGTAAAGAAACTCAAGGGGGGCAGCGTATATTGTTTCACACTCAAAGGTGACATGTTCCCTCTTAGAACCACAGGCCTTCTTGAGAGAAGCTCCGGTTTGCAAGAAGCTTATACAGAAATTTGTTCCTATTCGGCCAATTTTTTTACCACGACATGGTAGTACCATGACATCACACCATGCCAAGTTTCATGATATTCAACCAACTTTGGTGCACGGGAGCATGTGCTTCTCGTTCAAATTTGAATTATGCACATTAAATGACCAGAAACACAATTAATGTATAAAAAAGGCCAAATGAACCCGAGGACACACATGTGATTTTTCAACCAGAAATTCACCTGAGGACACACATGTGATTTTTCAACCAACTTTGGTGCACGGGAGCATGTGCTTCTCGTTCAAATTTGAATTATGCACATTAAATGACCAGAAACACAATTAATGTATAAAAAAGGCCAAATGAACCCGGAATAATTCCAAAATTTCACAGGGCACTCATGTAGATCTATGTTGCCTTTGTAAAGCAACTCAAGGGGCAGCGTATATCCTTTCACACTCAAATTTGACACGTTCCCTCTCAGAACCACAAGCCTTCTTGAGAGAGGCTCCGGTTTGCGAGAAACTTATACCAAAACTTGTTCCAAATCGGCCCAATTTTTTACCACAATGTGTTAGTTCCATGACATGATACCATGCAAAGTTTCATGATTTCTAGGTGAGTTTTGGATTTACATGAATTTAAAAACCAAGTTTCTCGATGTTTTCTCGGCCGAGTCCCGATGCGCGGATGTTTGAACTTCATTCCCATTTCTAGCATGTGACCTAGGAATTCACCTAAGGACACACATGTGATTTTTCAACCAACTTTGGTGCACGGGAGCATGTGCTTGCAGTTCAAATTAGGATTATGCACAATAAATATCCAGAAACTCAATTAATGTATAAAAAAGGCCAAACGAACCCGGAATAATTCCAAAATTTAACAGGACACTCATGTAGTTCTATGTTGCCTCTGTAAAGAAACTCAAGGGGGGCAGCGTATATTTTTTCACACTCAAAGGTGACACGATCCCTCTTACAACCACGAGCCTTCTTGAGAGAAGCTCTGGTTTGCATGAAGCTTATACAGAAATTTGTTCCTATTCGGCCAATTTTTTTAGCACGACATCGTAGTACCATGACATCACACCATGCCAAGTGTCGGGGAGGTTGATCGGACCCACGAACACCTATGGGGCCGGCGGACCAGGCCCCTTGTGGTTCGGAGGGGGGCGGAGATCGCACGAAGAGCGGATCGAGGCGAGGCACACGAGCAGTTTACCCAGCTTCGGAGCTCTCCGGAGAGATAACACTCCTACTGCTGCTTGTCTGATTGTATTGTGTTCTTGCTAGGGAGCGATGAGAGCTACAAAACCTAGCGTGAGTGTCTCTGGTCTCGAATGAGTTGAACTAGCCGAACCCCCTCTACGTTGCGCATGGGCCTCCTTTTATATGCTCAAGGGGTCTCCGACAGGTGGCAACGTAGATGAGGGTACAAATGTAAAAACAGTAGTTGGTACACCTACTTGAACAGTGTACAGTGCAATATACCTAACTCTGACGGCAAGGGACAAAAGCATTAATTGCCCGTCTGTGTCGCTTAAACAGTGCAACAGAGACCGTCAGGTGCGCCACCGCTCGCCACGATGGCCAGCTTGTCAGCGCCGCTTATCGCTGCTCCCCGCTGGCTGCATAGCCTCTTGACACGCGCGCATGGAATGGTCCCATGGCGACACGTTGATGGATGAGCTGGAGCGGACATGAAGAGGGGTTGCCTCCCGCGGCAAGTGCCTTGCCGCGGCTGAATCCTTGTCGCGTCCAGAGGCTTGTCGTGCTCCGAGCCTTCCCGACAAGCTCTTCTTGCCGGGGTCTTGTCTTCTGCGTGCCTTGAGTGGCCTTCCCGGCAAGCTCCTCTTGCCGGGGCTTTGTCTTCTTGGTCAAATACTTTGTTCTTGAATGGCTCCAATGGAACCACGGAGGATCTTGGCGGCGACCAGGCAAGCCCTGCCGCGGGGTGCTGCAACTGTCCGTGCACGAGTTCGGGATACTAGGGTACCCCTACTCTAGTACACCGACAGGAGCCCCCGGGACTGGGCCACACACGGTGCCGAGCGCTGTTGGGCCAGGCCCAAAACAGTGCACAGTCACACGTGGCCTTGATCACGCTGTTACTCTCCCCAGACCCACCACGTCCCCCACTAATGGCACGCACCGAACGTGGCGTCGTGCGAGAGATCGTGGGCGTGGTCGTGGGGGTTTCTTTATTAGGAAAAGCGGAACGTCCGCCCCCTCCCCCTCCTTATAAACAGGGGAAACAGGGGCAGGCCGTCCACCTCGCCATTGCTGTCTTGTCAAGAAAACCACCGCCGCTCCCCCCATCTTCTCCAGTGCGAAGAGAGCAGCGCCCCGCCCCCTTTCGCCACAAGCACGCTCACCGCCGTCGACCTCCCCCACCGCCTCCGCCATGGCCCCGAAAGCCGACAAGGGGAAAGGCGTGAAATCGGCCGAGGCGCAGCGGCTCGCGGCGCTGCGAAAGGAGCGGACCATCTTCTCCCCTCAGCTCGACGCAAAGGAGCTGAGGGAGCTCTTCTACCTCTTCCGGTCGACGGAGACGCGTGCGCATCCGCCGCATCGAAGGTACTCCCGCCTCCGCTTCGAATTAGCCCCAACTGGGTATCCTTTCTTTGCCCTTTTTCTATTGCGGGCTCTGCCCGCCTTTTCCAATTCTTTTGCGATATTATGAACACATACGGGTTCCGCCTCCTTGATTTCACCCCAACGCCATTACGACCATGGCATTTTTTCGTGACACCTTTGCGAAAACTTTGTCAGGATCCACCCCAACGTAGCCCTCTTCCGCCACTTCTTCATGCCCCGCGTTGAGAGAGGGGAGCCGCTTGCCGGAGGGATAGCTTGGGTCTCCAGGGTCGGCAAGAAAGAAGCGTATCTGGAAGGAGAGTTCCGCAGCAATTGGGAGGAGTGGAGAGCCAATTGGTGTTGGATTGTAGAGGAGAACCCGCAGCCTTCATCGCTGCGTCATGAAACCCCAATAGTGCGGCAACGATTGGAGCAGGTTGGCGCGGAGGATGCTAGGTTGAAGATAGCTGTGACCGGATTTTGCGCCTCGGGCTTGCCGGACTAACCGTAGGCGCAGCTTGGCGCAGATTTCCTTCGCCGCGACGCTTCCCTTGCAGGAGAGGAGGAGGCCTGCTTGGGAGTTCCAAAACGCGGCAGACATCATGAGGCTGCGCCCGGGCCTCAATTGGAATTTCACCGTCTTGGAGCTGGATGCGATGCTGCTAGAGCTGTTCAAGAACGACCCCGATCACCCCGAGTGGTTTAGGTTGCCGAGGGGGGTCGTCCCATTGTGCAACAACTCTGCACTCGACCGCATCCGGGCCATGATGCCGCGCAGCGATTCTCATGGGATCGTTCCAACCTGGCAAGAGCCTTCCAACGGGATCATGCAGCAGTTCTTCGACAACTTGGAAGAAGTGCCGATCCGCTCCGACGAGCAGAAGAGGCTCACCCGCGACACCACCGACGAGGAGATGGTGCGCATTGCCACCAGGCTGGAGGAGGCGGCAGCAGCTGCTGCCGCTGGCGTCTTTGGGTACACCGTGGAGGAGGCAGATGCAGCCGAGGCGGCAAGCCTTGCCGAGCGAAGGGAGTTCGCCGGCGAGGAAGAGCTTGCCGCACCCGAGGCCGAGTCGAGCGGACCAGCCGAGGGCGCTTCTTCTCCACCACCCAGCGACTTGCCGCCAACGGAGCCCCCGGCTCCGCCGAAGAGGCGTCTCCGCAAGGCCGGAGACGAGACAGGGCGGCAGACGGGCCCACAGCAGCGCCACATGACGCGCTCTACATGACAAGCGATGTTGCAGCTGAGCACCTCACGCCGCGACAACTGGGCAGGATCTTCCTGTGCCACCGCCGACGCCCGCCAAGCGGCCAAGAGAGCCCACCTCCGCCTCGTCGCACCGGAGGCGCAGCCGAGTTTGACTTCTCCGCTCAGCTCCGAGGAGGAAGAAGAAGAGTAAGCTTCAATATTGTGCTTGTATTTGTTCAATTCTGTTGCTTCATCTTGAATCTGATTTGCTTCGTTCTGGACTCTTTCCTTTTCAGGACGCTGGCCCAGAGAGCGTCGAAGAGAGCCAAGACCCCGGTGGACGTTGTTGAGGACGATCCACCCGTGGCAACAGGAGGCGCGTCTGACACCCCTTGCCGGACCCGACAACCCTTCCTCAGAGCAGCCCCCAGCACAGCCCCCAGAGTAAGTATGCTGTTTTCTTCTTACTGTTAGGTGTGCGTGGGTGCTCCCTCTTCATTGATATCTGACTGTTGGTTCGTGTAGGAGCAGAGCAGCCTCGTCAGGAGGGCTCGGAAGCCGCCCCTGAAATTCTATCTGCTTCGACTATGCCGCCAAGGGAGGATTCTCCGGCAAGGGAACGTCCTCCGTCAAGGGAGGCTACTCTGGCAAGGGAGGCTACCCAGGCAAGGGACAGCGCCAGTGATCCTCCAGTGGTCGAGACCATGGCTGCAGATCCCATTGCAGGTAATCCCCTTACGCGAAAATTTCCCTTGGGCTTGTTTTCTTCTGTTTTTCTTTGAATATTTGCTTGACTATTCTTTCTTTGTCTGACACAGAGCCGATGGAGGTCGAGGTCGTCGGCGAGGACGAAGCGCGCGGCAACACTGACGAAGCCGCCGTCGTGGAAGAAGAGGCCGTCGCTCACGAGCCTGTCGGCGAGGAGGCCACCAAGGCTGCTGACGCAGAAGCCGGCGAGGGGTCGGGCGATCGCACTGACGGCCTTGAGGCCGCAGGAGCGCCAGGCACTACACCGACCGCCGACTCCCCCGCCGCTGCTGCAGCGTCGCCAGTTCGAGAGCCCCCACCGCGCCTACTTGAAGGCCGGGCGACGGCGTCTTCATCAAACTCCACGAATCGAGCTCCAGGCGCCGGTCGAAGGAGAGACCTTCGATGGCGAGCTACTACGCCTCATTGGCCGACGCTGGTGGACGCGCCAAGCAGCAGCGGCGGCGAAGTCTGAGGAGCAGCTGCTGAAGAAGCTGTTGTCGCTCTGCCGCGCCCGGCAAGCCAAGTTGGAGTCCCGGGAAGCACTTGTCGCGACGGCGGGAGAAGACATGGAGAAGCGCGCAGAAGAGCTCCGGAGCGCCAACCAAGAAGCTCTCCGGAACATAGCGGAAGAGCGGGTGCTACTCGCTGAAGAGCGCACGGCCTTCATCCTCGAGAAGGCCGCAGCTGAGGAGGAGCAGCGGCTTGCCGCCGAGAAGCTGTCCGCCAGAAAGCGAAATGGGCGCAGCGGAAGATCAACCTAGACAGCCACGAGGAAGAGCTTGTCGCAGCGAGAGTCACTTGGCGGGCGCTTAAGGAAGCGGGCGATGCTGCCGCAGCCGCCGAGCCCGCCAAGGAAGAGTTGAAGACGAAGGTGGCGCAGCCGGAGGCCGCCTCGTAAGAGCGGCGAAGAGCTTGCCGCGCTCAAGCACGAAGCGCGAGAAGGACGCTTACACCCTTGGCGAGCTGCAGGGCCGCCTCGCCGATAGGGGCAAGGAGCTCGACGCCGCCAAGGATTCCAAAGCGGATCTTGAGCTGAAAGCTGACCACTGGACGCAGACGATGGACGGCGCCAGAGAGAGGGAGGTGGGCCTGTTGGAGACGATCAAGGCCAAAGAGGAGCTGCTGGCGAATGCTGTTGATACCCAGAGCGCCTTGAGGGAGAGTGTGGAGCATTGGACTGAAGGTCTTGTGGATACTGCTGCCGACATCCACAATGAGCTGATGGAGCTGGGGATGGCGGACCTTGCATACTCCTCCGACGAGCATCTCCAACCCAGCGCCAAGCTTAGCTTATTCTTCAAGGGCGTGGTGACGGGCCTCCAGCGACCCCGGGAAGAGGTCCCAAAGCAGCTGGCCGAGGAATCACGCCAGATCTTTGCAGGAGCCCTCGAGAAGGTGTTGATAAAGGTGGCCTTCCGCAATCCGGGCCTCAATCTCAACGGCGTCCTCAGATCCTTGCCGCCAGATGCTAACGTGGAGGCGCTCAAAGCCCTTGTCGCACCCATTGTGGACAAGGTGAACAAGATCAAGCGGATTGATGGCGACCGCGTAGACTAGGCCGCCAACTTTATCTTTCCCTTGTCGCTGCTGGTCATGTTTAGAACACTTTGTTAGATCAGCGACAAGTTATTTTGTAATATACTCTATCTTAGGCGATCATTGCAATGTTATTTCCTTTACTTGATTCCTTCCTTTGTAATGCGTTTTGCCCTACGCACTTAGGGGAACTTCGGTGCAGGCACCTTTGTCATGAAGGCCGAGTGCGGAACGTCAAGAGCCGTCAAGGCGGTGCCGCCTCGACAAGCAACCTTGTCGCGACTAGCTGGAGCTCACTTAAGTTGTTGAGCGGACTCGAAACAAAGTAAGGGCGCGACTAGTCAGCGAGTTGGTTCCTCACGCATAGGTTTTCCATACAAAGTACTATCGCTCGAGGAAGATAACTTAAAAATTTAAAACAAACTGATTGCTCAAACTTTGGCAACTTAGCTTTTCTGTTGCTTGCTTCCCGATAAATGAAACTTCCTCGAGCAACGCTTGGTCCATAGTAATATTTCCTCTTTCCCCCTGGTTAACTTGTGCGCGAGGGAACCTTCCTTTCTTTGAGAAAAGAGAAAGAAGAGAAAATAAAGTTATGGAGCCTGGCGGCTCGATATTGCTTATCGGGTGTGGTTGCTACACAAAGTGTTAGCCAAAACATGCAATAAAATGATGAAAGCATGAATTTGACCATTTGTGCGTAACACATGAGCTTTACTGATGCACGGGGTCTGCGCCCGGCTTTGTACAAAGGATTACATGCAACAGCGGCAAGACTTGTACAAAAGGTGGTTGCCGGAACAGGTTCCGCAACCGCCGCCTATGGGTAAAACTTACGAAGATGCTCAATGTTCCAGGAGTTGCTCACCGGAATGCCATCTTCGGTCTCAAGGCAGACAGCGCCAGGCCTAGTGACTCGTTTCACCCGATAAGGGCCTTCCCACTTTGGCGTCAACTTGTTTGAATTCTTGGCGGACTGAACGCGCCGAAGAACAAGGTCGCCTTCCTCGAGGCTTCTGGCACTAACTTTGCGGCTATGGTAGTGACGCAAAGCTTGCCGGGTAACGAGCGGCTCGTGACAATGACTCAAGACGATCCTCCTCAAGGAGCAGCGCGTCATCTTGTCGCAGCCTGCTCTTGCTCAAGCTCATCATAAGAGAGCACTCGAGGCGATCCGTATACGAAGTTCCGTGGGGAGAACTGCCTCTCGCTCCATAGACTAGAGCAAAGGTGTCCGCCAAGGCTCGATTTGGCGTCGTCTGATCGACCAAAGAACCACCGGAAGCTCCTCAATCCAGCTTTCTTCCGCACTTGTGCAGCACTGTCGAAAGTTCTGGTCTTGAGCCCAAGCAGCACTTCAAAGATTTGCCCTCTCTCGCTTGACCGCTGCTTCTCGGATGAGCAATGTATAAAGCAGACCTTGGCGCCAAGATCTTGGATGTTGCATGAAGGTGTGACTCAAAATTGTGTGTCGTTGTCGGTGATGATCCTGTTAGGGATTCGAAACGGCAAACAATCGACCGAGGAACTTGATCGCCGACTATGCTGTCACCTTCCTCATCGCTTCCACTTCCGCCACTTTGTGAACTTGTCGATGGCGGCGTAAAAGTACTCAAAGCCCCGACAGCTCGGGGAAGGGGCCGAGGATGTCGAGCCCTGCATCAAAAATGGCCAGGATAAAGGGATTGTCCGGAGAGCTTGAGCCGGCTGGTGTATCTGCTTGGAATGGAACTGCACGCTTCACACTTGGTTACTTGTGCGCTGCATCCTGGAGGGCTGTCGCCGGAAGAAACCTTGCCGGAAAGCTTTGCCGGCAAGTGCTCTTGCGCCAATGTGGTGACCACATATGCCTCCATGTATCTTCCGCCAACAGCTTTTGTCCATCTTCCGGCAAATACACTTCAATTTCACACCGTTGAGTCTTCTTCAGATAGTATGTCAGTCGACAACCTGGTACATACTTGACTGTCGGGCTACTCTTTCCGCTTCTTCTTGCTCTTCGGGAAGTTCTCCCGTCTCAAGGAAATGGACAATCTGCTGCACCCATGCCGGAGCTTATGCTCGACAACAAGGACTAAAGGCACATTCGTTGCTGCGGGAACATCAGCTTCCACGGCAAGAACTTGCGGTACTGTCGGAGCTTGATGTTCCCCGGCAAGCTTGCCGGAGCAAAACTTGTCGGGAGCGTCTGCTTCAACGAAACAAACCCTGGGGCTTGTCGGAGCAGACTGCCGCTCAGCTCTGTTGACGTCGATCTTGGGGACCTTCGTGGCGGCGGCTTCGGGAAGCTCTACCGGAAAATAGTCACCAGAAATCAACTTTCTCTTCTTGCTCTGTCCAGTTGATGGTGTTACGGTTGGTTGAGTTAGCTTGAGCACAAAAATCCCTGGTTCCACAGGCAACTTAAGTGTAGCGCACTTTGACAGGCCATCAGCAATATCCTTCTGAGCTCTTGGAACATGTTCCATTTGTAGGCCGTCAAATTGTTCTTCTAGCTTTCTCACTTCATCAACGTAGGCTTCCATCAATGGACTCTGATAATCTTTGTTCACTTGGTGGACGACAAGCTGCGAGTCACCCCTGACAATGAGCTTCTTGATCCCAAGGTCCATCAGTGATCTCGAGACCGGCAAGCAAACCTTCATACTCTGCAGTATTGTTTGTTGCTTGCTCCTTGGGAAAGAGCATCTGGACTACGTACTTGAGGTGCTCTCCGGTGGGTGCTATAAGTAGCACGCCAAAGACCGCGCCTTTGCAGCGAAGTCACCATCAAAGTACATCAGCCACTCTTTGCTCGCTTCCTTGACGGGATGCTCGTCTCGAATTTCTTCATCCGGTCTTGGCGTCCATTCTGCTATGAATTCTGCCAATGCTCGCTTTGGATAGTTGAAGTGCTTTCAAACTTGAGGCCAAAGCTTGATAGTTCCGATGCCCACTCGACAATCCTCGCCTGCCGCATGGATTCTCGCAAGATCCTCTTTAGCGGTAAGCGAGTGACGACTGTTATCTCATGTGCTTAGAAGTAATGGCGCAGCTTTCTCGAGGCCATGAGGAGGCCGAAAAGCAATTTCTGGTGACACGTTCAAATTTGGATTATGCACATCAAGAAATGGGAATGAAATTCAATCATCTCGGCGTCGTGACTCGGCCGAGAACATTGAGAAACTTGTTTTTTAAATTCATGTAAATCCAAAACTTGCCTGGAAATCATGAAACTCGGCATGATGTCATGTCAGGGCACTGAAATGTCGTGGTAAAAAATTGGGCCGATATGGAACAAGTTTTGGTATAAGTTTCTTGCAAACCGGAGCTTCTCTCAAGAAGGCTCGTGGTTCTGAGAGGGAACGTGTAACCTTTGAGTGTGAAACGATATACGCTGCCCCCCTTGAGTTTCTTCACAGAGGCAACATAGATCTACATGAGTGCCCTGTGAAAATTTGGAATTATTCCGAGTTCATTTGGCCTTTTTTATACATTAATTGTGTTTCTGGTCATTTAATGTGCATAATTCAAATTTGAACGAGAAGCACATGCTCCCGTGCACCAAAGTTGGTTGAAAAATCACATGTGTGTCCTCGGGTGAATTTGAGAAGCTTATACCAAAACTTGTAAAAAAATAGGCCTAATTTTTTACCACAACATTTCAGTGCCATGACATGACATCATGCCGAGTTTCATGATTTCCAGGCAAGTTTTGGATTTATATGAATTTAAAAAACAAGTTTCTCAATGTTCTCGGTACGAAATCACGACGCCCAGATGTTTGAATTTCATTCCCATTTCTTGCATGTGACCTAGAAATTCACCCAAGGACACACATGTGATTTTTGAACCAATTTTGGTGCACCGGAGCATGTGCTTGCAGTTCAAATTTGGATTATGCACATCAAATATCCAGAAACTTAATAAATGTATAAAAAAGGCCAAATGAACCCGGAATAAATCCAAAATTTAACAGGGCACTCATGTACTTCTATGTTGCCTCTGTAAAGAAACTCAAGGGGGGCAGCGTATATTGTTCCGCACTCAAAGGTGACACGTTCCCTCTTAGAACCACAAGCCTTCTTGAGAGAAGCTCCGGTTTGCAAGAAGCTTATACAGAAATTCGCCCTATTCGCCAATTTTTACCACGACATGGTAGTACCATGACAGCACACCATGCCAAGTTTCATGATTTTCAGGCATGTTTTGGATTTACGAGAATTTTGAAACCAAGTTTCTCAAAGTTCTCGGCCAAGCCACGATGCCCAAATGTTTGAATTTCATTCCCATTTCTTGCATGGGACCTAGAAATTCAGCCGAGGACACACATGTGATTTTTCAACCAACTTTGGTGCTTGGGAGCATGTGCTTGTTGTTCAAATTTTATTTATGCACATTAAATGACCAGAAACTCAATTAATGTATAAAAAAGGCCAAACGAACCCGGAATAATTCCAAAATTTCACAGGGCACTCATGTAGTTCTATGTTGCCTCTGTGAAGAAACTCAAGGGGGGCGGCGTATATCGTTTCACACTCAAAGGTGACACGTTCCCTCTCAGAACCACGAGCCTTCTTGAGAGAAGCTCCGGTTTGCAAGAAGCTTATACCAAAACTTGTAAAAAAATAGGCCTAATTTTTACCACAACATTTCAGTGCCATGACATGACATCATGCCGAGTTTCATGATTTCCAGGCAAGTTTTGGATTTACATGAATTTAAAAAACAAGTTTCTCAATGTTCTCGGCCGAGTCACGACGCCCAGATGTTTGAATTTCATTCCCATTTCTTGCATGGGACCTAGAAATTCACCCAAGGACACGCATGTCATTTTTGAACCAATTTTGGTGCACCGGAGCATGTGCTTGCAGTTCAAATTTGGATTATACACATCAAATATCCAGAAACTCAATAAATGTATAAAAAAGGCCAAATGAACCCGGAATAAATCAGAAATTTAACAGGGCACTCATGTAGTTCTATGTTGCCTCTGTAAAGAAACTCAAGGGGGGCAGCGTATATTGTTTCGCACTCAAAGGTGACACGTTCCCTCTTAGAACCACAAGCCTTCTTGAGAGAAGCTCCGGTTTGCAAGAAGCTTATACAGAAATTCGTTCCTATTCGGCCAATTTTTTTACAACGACATGGTAGTACCATGACATCACACCATGCCAAGTTTCATGATTTTCAGGCGTGATTTGGATTTACGAGAATTTTAAAACCAAGTTTCTCAATGTTCTCGGCCAAGCCACGATGCCCAAATGTTTGAATGTCATTCCCATTTCTTGCATGCGACCTAGAAATTCACCCGAGGCCACACATGTGATTTTTCAACCAACTTTGGTGCGCGGGAACATGTGCTTGTAGTTCAAATTTTAATTATGCACATTAAATGACTAGAAAACCAATTAATGTATAAAAAAAAGGCCAAACAAACCCGGAATTATTCCAAAATTTCACAGGGCACTCATGTGGTTCTATGTTGCCTCTATGAAGAAACTCAAGGGGGGGGGGGGCAGCGTATATCGTTTCACACTCAAAGGTGACACGTTCCCTCTCAGAACCACGAGCCTTCTTGAGGGAAGCTCCGGTTTGCAAGAAGCTTATACCAAAACTTGTAAAAAATAGGCCTAATTTTTTACCACAACATGTTAGTGCCATGACATGACACCATGCCGAGTTTCATGATTTCCAGGCGAGTTTTGGATTTACATGAATTTAAAAAACAAGTTTCTCAATGTTCTCGGCCGAGTCACGACGCCCAGATGTTTGAATTTCATTCCCATTTCTTGCACGTGACCTAGAAATTCACCCAAGGACACACATGTGATTTTTGAACCAGCTTTGGTGCACCGGAGCATGTGCTTGCAGTTCAAATTTGGATTATTCATATCAAATATCCAGAAACTGAATTAATGTATAAAAAAGGCCAAACGAACCCGGAATAAATCCAAAATTTAACAGGGCACTCATCTAGTTCTATGTTGACTCTGTAAAGAAACTCAAGGGGGGCAGCGTATATTGTTTCGCACTCAAAGGTGACACGTTCCCTCTTAGAACCACAAGCCTTCTTGAGAGAAGCTCCGGTTTGCAACAAGCTTATACAAAAATTTGTTCCTATTCGGCCAATTTTGTTACCACGACATGGTAGAACCATGACATCACACCATGCCAAGTTTCATGATTTTCAGGCGTGTTATGGATTTACAAGAATTTTAAAACCAAGTTTCTCAATGTTGTCGGCCGAGCCACGATGCCCAGATGTTTGAATTTCATTCCCAATTCTTGCATGGGACCTAGAAATTCACCCGAGGACACACATGTGATTTTTGAACCAACTTTGGTGCACGGGGGCATGTGCTTGTAGTTCAAATTTTATTTATGCACATTAAATGACCAGAAATTCAATTAATGTATAAAAAAAGCCAAACAAACCCGAAATAATTCCAAAATTTCACAGGGCACTCATGTAGTTCTATGTTGCCTCTGTGAAGAGACTCAAGGGGGGCAGCGTATATCGTTTCACACTCAAAGATGACACGTTCCCTCTCAGAACCACGAGCCTTCTTGAGAGAATCTCCGGTTTGCAAGAAGCTTATACCAAAACTTGTAAAAAATAGGCCTAATTTTTTACCACAACATGTCAGTGCCATGACATGACACCATGCCGAGTTTCATGATTTCCAGGCAAGTTTTGGATTTACATGAATTTAAAAAACAAGTTTCTCAATGTTCTCGGCCAAGTCACGACGCACAGATGATTGAATTTCATTCCCATTTCTTGCATGTGACCTAGAAATTCACCCAAGGACACACATGTGATTTTTGAACCAACTTTGGGGCACCGGAGCATGTGCTTGCAGTACAAATTTGGATTATTCACATCAAATATCCAGAAACTCAATTAATGTATAAAAAAGGCCAAATGAACCCGGAATAAATCCAAAATTTAACAGGGCACTCATGTAGTTCTATGTTGCCTCTGTAAAGAAACTCAAGGGGGGCAGCGTATGTTGTTTCGCACTTATAGGTGACACGTTCCCTCTTAGAACCACAAGCCTTCTTGCAACAAGCTAATACAGAAATTCGTTCCTATTCGGCCAATTTTTTTTACCACGACATGGTAGTACCATGACATCACACCATGCCAAGTTTCATGATTTTCAGGCGTGTTTTGGATTTACGAGAATTTTAAAACCAAGTTTCTCAATTTTCTCGGCAAAGCCACGATGCCCAAATGTTTGAATTTCATTCCCATTTCTTGCATGCGACCTAGAAATTTACCCGAGGACACACATGTGATTTTTCAACCAACTTTGGTGCACGGGAGCATGTGCTTGTAGTTCAAATTTTAATTATGCACATTAAATGACCAGAAAATCAATGAATGTATTAAAAAAGGCCAAACGAACCCGGAATAATTCCAAAATTTCACAGGGCACTCATGTAGTTCTATGTTGCCTCTGTGAAGAAAACTCAAGGGGGGCAACGTATATCGTTTCACACTCAAAGGTGACATGTTCCCTCTCAGAACCACGAGCCTTCTTGAGAGAAGCTCCGGTTTGCAAGAAGCTTATACCAAAACTTGTAAAAAATAGGCCTAATTGTTTACCACAACATGTTAGTGCCATGACATGACACCATGCCAAGTTTCATGATTTCAAGGCGAGTTTTGGATTCACATGAATTTAAAAAACAAGTTTCTCAATGTTCTCGGCCGAGTCACGACGCCCAAATGTTTGAATTTCATTCCCATTTCTTGCATGTGACCTAGAAATTCACCCAAGGACACACATGTGATTTTTGAACCACCTTTGGTGCACCGGAGCATGTGCTTGGAGTTCAAATTTGGTTTATGCACATCAAATATCCAGAAACTGAATTAATGTATAAAAAAGGCCAAACGAACCCGGAATAAATCCAAAATTTAACAGGGCATTCATGTAGTTCTATGTTGCCTCTGTAAAGAAACTCAAGGGGAGCAGCGTATATTGTTTCGCACTCAAAGGTGACACGTTCCATCTTAGAACCACAAGCCTTCTTGAGAGAAGCTCCGGTTTGCAAGAAGCTTATACAGAAATTTGTTCCTATTCGGCCAAATTTTTTACCACGACATGGTAGTACCATCACATCACACCATGCCAAGTTTCATGATTTTCAGGCGTGTTTTGGATTTACAAGAATTTTAAAACCAAATTTCTCAATGTTGTCGGCCGAGCCACAATGCCCAGATGTTTTAATTTCATTCCCATTTCTTGCATGGGACCTAGAAATTCACCCGAGGACACACATGTGATTTTTGAACCAACTTTGGTGCACGGGAGCATGTGCTTGTAGTTCAAATTTTATTGATGCACATTAAATGACCAGAAACTCAATTAATGTATAAAAAAGGCCAAACGAACCCGGAATAATTCAAAATTTTAACAGGGCAACCATGTAGTTCTGTGTTGCCTCTGTGAAGAAACTCAAGGGAGGCAGCGTATATCGTTTCACACTCAAAGGTGACACGTTCCCTCTCAGAACCACGAACCTTCTTGAGAGAAGCTCCGGTTTGCAAGAAGCTTATATCAAAACTTGTAAAAAATAGGCCTAATTTAGTCCATATGGTAGACGACAATATATATGTTCATAGGGTGGAGTAAAATGTTCATATATGATGGAAGATCAAAATGTAGGCCTACATCCATTATAAACCGCAAGGTCACCTAACGATATATTCGAATTCAACATAACATGGATTCAAAAATTGAAATTCGAGATCCTTGCATTTGTAATCATATAAAAAGGGACATGACTCTTTCTTTTGGTGGGAATTGATTTGGTTTTTGTTGTTATTGAGGGAAGTGCGAATCGATTTGGTACTGTACAGGGTAATCTTGTTCTCCCGAATTTTTTTACATTTTTTTGGTAGTTTTTTCAATGACATTCATAGCAATATAGTAAAAGGGGACATGACTCTCTTGTGTCTTGTATGAATTGTTTTTTTGTACATGTTAAGTTTGTTCTACCGAACAAGGAATTCGCGCCTTGTTATCCTGAAATTTTCAAACTCGGGTATCTTTTGTCTCATCTGATTTGAAACTCCCGCCTCTTCAACCTGCACCGTGCCTTGTTATCCCAAAATTTCGACGCGCGCGAAAACTCCCTCCCCATCCGAAATCAGCCTCGCAGACCAGACACACGAAATCCCCCTTCTACCCCTTGCCGGAAATGTTGGCTCGATGTCGCAGTGTCAAAACCGGTGGCGGTACGCTTGTAACTTACCCTACATTTTGGACAAGCGCGTCCCTAAGCCATGGCTCCCCCCTACCTTCCCCTTCGTCCCCCCCCATTCATACACCGAGGTCGCCAAAACCCACGAAACCCCACGCTCCTCAGTTGGCCTACTGACCGCCGCCCAGCCGGAGACTCTTCCCCGACGACGTCGTCCACCACAACAGCTCACCGTCCCTCAGCCACCGCACCGAATGAGGATCCGTCGTCGATCTTGTCATCCCACCGGATCATACGCCCCGTCCTCCACCTCCAAGGAGCTGCCCCGACGTTCGCCTCGTCTATCGCGCCACCTCCATCCCCACAGCACCATCTTGACCTGCCCCACCGTAACCACAGCACCCTCACCAATTCCTCCAATGAAGCCGAGGCCAACTCGGTGCCACCAAGGTGGTTCTGCACTCACCACTTCATTTTATCTTTTATTCGATCTCAAGGGCTGCTGGTGCTCGATACCGAGCAGCCATGGTGGGTCTCCATCGACGGTGCCGTTGACGGCCACTTCATCCACGGTGTCTCTACCCCATGTCGTTGCTTCCTCGGCGGTGACTTCCACACCGGCACTAGCTGTAGCTGCTCCGGCTCTACTTTGCCTTTATTCTGCTGCTTGGCTCTTGCTTTCGCGTTCTTGCTCGTTCTTCTTTGTCGGTCGCTGCTGCCTTTGCTCTTGCTTTCGTTCATGCTGCTGCTCTGCTCTTCTATTGCTGTCGGTCACGCTGCTGCTCCGCTCTTGCTCTCATTCGTGTTGCTGCTCTGCTCTTGCTCTCGCTCACGCTGCTGCTGCACGACCTCCGACAGCTACATGAGTTGCTGCTTTAGCACTCGCGCGCGGTTCTGTTGCATGACTTGCTCTCTGCTAGTGCATTCCCTGCTCGAGCGTCTGCAGATTTAGATCACTGCTTCTCTTCTACTAGTGCTCGAACGCCCTAAACATCTATTGCAATGCTCTTCTACTAGTTCAATCAGTTTTGACAGTAAAATTCAGTTTTGACTGTAACGTTCAGTTTCTTCAGTTAAGTTCAGAGTAAACAATATTTACAGCATCTGTCAGAGCGGCCATGGTGCGGCTGATGCGTTTTACATCCAACACTTTTTGGTGATGTATTTTACATCATCTATTGCAGATGATATTAGAGACCCACTTCATATTAACGTTGTCTTTCTTGTCCTGCTTCAGCCTCATCGCCGTACACCTCACCGGAGCTGCTCCAACGACGGAACCGTCCATCATAGCGGAGCAGTACCCTTGGCGCCGTTTCCAGAGGCCTCAGATCTTGTTCCATGCCTCCGACAGTCACACCAATATCACCATCCTCCACGTCCAACCCAATGATGCTGAGCTCGACAAGGCTATGCCAAAGAAGTTGTACACTCGTTTCATCACATTGTTACTCTGCATTCATGTTGATCCCTTAGGGATCCTTTGCTATGGAACTACTATGGTACTACTATTCGTGGATTTGGTTAGGAGTGGAGCAAAGCAAAACTGGAGGGTTTTTTCCTTTGGTGTCTCTTTCAAAGAAATTGGTAGGAATTTTAATATCCATTTGGACGTCCTTTTCAAATTAATATGCATGAAGAATAGGACTAATTGCTGCATTACTGGCATAATAAGATTCTTATTTTTCATTTTCATGTGGTTTGACTTTAATTTGACCATGTTTCTCCATTCCTGTGTTCTTCCAATTCATGTGAACCAAACACCGAGGTTCACAGAAATCCTATGTTTCCAAATGCTCTATTTTGCACGTGAATTCCTATCCTATTCCTGTGTTTTTCCTGTCCCTGCGTTTATAGAATCCTCCAATTCTAAGGACCCCTTACAAATTTACTTCATTTTTAGATAGGTGTCAAAGAAAACTCTGTGTGTTATGTCCTACTCCTGCCGTGCCGTCATCCACCCCACCTGAGGTGCACCATCGACAGCAGCGTTCACTGCAGCAGAGATTCCCCCTGCAAACTTTCTTTCACCACCTCAGATCATCTTCCCCGTTGCCGGCAGCCACACCAACTGCATGACCATCATCGACTAAGTACATGAACCTGAGGACTACACGGTTCCGGAAGAGACGTCGCAGTCTTTCATGTTTGGTTACGTTATACATCGATTATTATTACCTGCTACTTTATCGTCCAAACTTGAGTTTTAAAATGCCCAAGGGTCTCATATCGAGGCAGCAACGAATAGTATATGTCTACTATCTGGTTCATCTGGGGTCTTCTATGTGGTTCATGTTGGGTGGGCAACGAACAATAGAAGATCTATTGTCTATCTTTTTGAACTAAAGCCATAATCTACCTTCTATCATTAGTTTTGGATCTATCCACTCGTTTGCTACCATCAGTCTTGATTTGTGCATGCACCCCTTAGGCCTTACAAAATCTAACTAATGTTTTTATTATGCATGTCAGTTATTGTACACAATCGTACTGAACATGTAGAGAAAAAGAGAAGACCGTTGCGTGGGAATATAATGTCATGCAGACGCCGCTCCATGGTGGGCGAAGTGGCCCCCCCTCCCGCCATTCCAGATTGTATTCCAGAGGAAGATAACTGTTCAGATGGGGATTCAGAGGGAGCCGACCACTCCTATTTACCACCTGAGGTGTTTGCTCTAACCTGGCATGCTGATGTTGGTCATATCATGCATATGGCGCCTCGCATTGCTTACATTATACATCTTATATGTCATCAGCTTAGTTTAGATTTGCTTTATGTGAATGCCACCTTTTTGGTTTCTTTATCATACTCCCACCATTCCTAATATTTGTCTTTTTAGAGATTTCAACAAGTGACTACATACGGAGCAAAATGAGTGAATATACACTCTAAAATATGTCTATATACATCCGTATGTGGTAGTCCATTTGAAATCTCTAAAAAGAGAAATATTTAGGAACGGAGGGAGTATATGGGAATTATGCAATGCCATCTTATTTAGCCAGGCATCATATATGTGAATCATGCAGTGCCATCCTGTTTAGCCAGTCATCGTATATGTGAATTGTATCATGCCATATTTTTTTTCATAATGTATTCCATTTGTCAACAGTGTTTATACATTCATCTACTCTTCCTGTTGCATCAGCCATTTGAGTTGGTCATGGGAAAATATGGAGTGAAAACAAGGTCTTCTGAGCAGTCAGTGCTACCTATCGATGCAGATTTCTTGCTGGTTACAGATAACTCCTCAGAGTAGGATTCAGAGATAGATGACCAATCGTATCCCTCCCCCGAGGTGCATGCTCTAACTTGGCAAGGTTATATTGCTCATATCATGCATATGGTGTCTTGCATTGCCATGCCATCTTCTTAGATTAGACATGCTCTGTGTGAATGCCTCCTGTTTGCTTTCTATATCAGATATGTGAATTATGCAATGCCATGTTTTCAGCCAGTTATCATATATGGGAATTAGGCACCGCCATGTAGCCAGGCATCATATATGTGAATTATCTCATGCCATCTTTTTTCATTATGTATTCCATTTGTCCACAATCTGTGTATATTGAACTACTCTTCATGTGAATCAGCCATTTGAGCCGGTTATGGAAAAAATCAGGAGCGAAAACAAGGTCTTTAGAGCAGGCAATGGTACCCGTTGAAGCATATGTCTCGATGGTTAAAGGGAGCTCCTCAGAGGAGGATTCAGAGACAGAATACCAGTCCTATATCCCACCTGAGGTGTATGCTCTAAGTTGCAATGTTTATATTTCTCATATCACTAGCTGCCTGCATGAGGAGGTGTCTCTAGGGGTCTTTACGCAACCCGGTCAGAGCTAGGAAGAAGATTTGAAGGATAATCATGCATATGGTGTCTTGCATTGCTTAGTTTAGACATCATATGCACAATATTGAATTCCATCTGCTTAGTTTAGAGATCGTACATGCGAGTGCCAGCTGTTTAGTATATGAATCAATTATGTCAATTATATCATGCCATCATGTATACGTAGACAACATTTATGTGAATTATTTCATCCCAACCTATTTTAGAAAGACACCATATAGTTTTGTCATGTCATCCTGTTTAGATACTCATCATATGTTGAATTATGCCATTATATCCCGTTAAGTTATCCATCATATATCTGAAACTGTGTCATGCTATCCTGTTTAGTTAGGCATCATATATGTGAAATTGTGTCATGTTGTCATGTTTGTTTAGACAACATATATGTGAATTACCACATCTGTCTATCATACAATGTCTGTACGTTCAATTTCTTTTCTTGTTTATCAGCCATATGAATTGGAGGGGGTGATGGTAGTATCTAAGGGAGCAAACACCCGTTCTTTAGAAAAGACAGTGCTACCCATCGATGTAGATAGAACCATGGTTGTACTGGCCCACAAACTAGCCCCACCACACATAATCAAGACTCTTCCAGATTGCACACTTACAACGTTGGGCAGAGAACCAGCTACAACCCATCTAACCCCAACCCCAGCGGATAGTAACCCACTTCTAGTTGACAAAGCACCATGTCCACCATAGAGTACCCCCACACAAGCAGTTTGTAAAGCAACTGCAGTGCCTAAAGCTCGAAGACCACCACAGCGAACCCAAACTCCACATTTAAAGCAGAAGAGCAACTGTTCTCAGGTCAGATTCCATAGCTGGTCCATACTCCTTTCTTTGTTGCATCATCAGATTTACTCATACCAACAACTTTCGAATTTGAAGGATCCAATTGAAACTCCAATGGCGCAACAGGTATGTTTTACACCTATTTCTTTAATTGGATTGCTGTTCTAACTTCTTGGTCTATGTTGATTTCAGTTTCAGTTGTATAAACAGTTATGTTCTCATGTGATGCACATTACAAGTGTTGCCAATGATGTGTAGTTTCTCACACTTATATTCTGTCTATGATGTTGTGTCTTCAAAATATATGAGTTGAACTATGTCTCTATCTTGATTTGGCAACATAAACTAGCATGATATGGACAATACAGTGACCATAGTACATAGATATATGTTTGTTTCATTCTATTATCCTGTCCACCTTACTACTGAACCAGTTTACCAAATTGAGTTTGGTATACTACATGCTAAACCTGTGATGTGTATGCTTGTTTCTCCTGTAGTATGCGAACAGAATATTGGAGAAGAGCACCCCACTATGCAATGGTAGAGAAAGTAATGCAGAAAAGGTTGAAGATAGTGAGACAACCCTGTTGGTCTCCAAGAAAGGTGATAAAAACGATCTTGTAGACAGTGAGAAAACCCCACAGTCCTGCGTTGATGTAGTGTTCGAGTTACTGGCCAGTACCGCTGGCACAAGATCTTCGACCTTGCTGCCTGAATCACGTCGGCTTCTTCAGTCTTAGCTACAAGCTGAAAGGCATCAATTAGCTGTGCTACGGCAAGAAGCCGAAGAACTGAGGAAGTCCCTGCAGAATTCAGATGCACACTTTCTTGTCCAACAGCAAGAGTGGGAGGATTTAAGCGCCAAACAAGAGAAAGTTATTAAGCTTGCTAAGCATCTTGCCAGCATTATGGGTACCCAAGATATTGTTTCTTGAGCTCTTTTGAAGTGGTTTTAGTTCTGGACTTGATTTGTTGCGGCGTTTATTTGCACTGGTTGCCAACTTTGACGACCAGTGTATGTGATATGCTGCTTTGTTCCCTATATTAGCACTGGTAGCGAACTTTGATGCCCAGTGGATGTAATATGTGTAATAAGCGTGATAGCCTAGCGTAAGTTTCTTGTAGTCAGTGCAGTTCTTTTTTCGCGGTTTGCTAGTGGCCGCAATAACCTATTTTTAAAACTAGGCCACAATAACCATGGCTACATATTTACTGTAGTTGCCATGAGACTCCTACGGGCAGTAGAAACAATGGGCCTTTTAAGGGCCATAAAAATAATCGGCCTTCTACGGGCCGTAGCATCAATGGGCCTTCTATGGACCGTATGATCGATCGGCCAAACATGGGCCAACAACGGACCGCATTATAGGCCTTGAACGGGCTATAGTTGGGAACGTCCGTTCATGGGGCGACCATAATGGGCCGTCGTTAATCGTCCATATTTGATGATGCTATGAAAACAGCCTAACGGATTAACGGGCCACAAACGGGCCGACTGTAACCACATGCTTAATTTGGCCCACAATCAAAAAAGGCCAGTAACAGGCCGTAAGTAACCGAATGCTGGAAATGAGCCCAAGAATAAATGGGCCCTGAGAAGGCCGAAAGATAACATGGGCTTGAAAGGGCCCAATGGAATAATGGGCCGTTAATGGGTATAAAGCGATATACTGTTTATTACGGGCATGTTTCACCACGGGACGTTAATGGGCCAAGAGTTACAAAGGGCCTCACGTGGGCCGAAAGATGTCATGGGCCATACATGGGCCGGAAGTTACAACGGCCTGTAATCATATTGGACGGCCTAGATAAAGCTACTGGGCTTAATTCCGATAGGCCGTAACGGGCCGTGAGTTAGCGGGCCATAAATGGGCTATATACGAACATGTCGTTAACAAGCTTTCCGTGGGCCGGCCCGTTACCTTTTGACCAAGTCAAACGGGCCGGCCTTTTCACCGGAATGGGTCTCTGTTGGGCCGTGCCACGTGTCGACGTATCATAGGCGCCTCCTGTCCGATGAATGGATGACATATGTGCCCAACAGTGAGCCAACACGTGTTTCCTCCGGCCAATGAGAATTTTACACGTGGAAAATCCTCATTGGTCCAGGCTGTTAGCGGGTTATCGGATCGAAAACCAGACCCGATAGCTTAACGATGACCCGTTACGGTGGATGCCACAAGTTGGTCACCCTTGACGAAAGCACTTCCATGACGCAGCATTTATCGTCATGGAAGTGGACACTTTCGTGATGATAATTTTGGTAATGTCATGGAACACTTCTACGACATCATAGGTATGACTATCTTGATTCTGTCATAAAATCGTCATGGATGTACATGCATGACAAAAAACGTGACCTACTATGACAAACACGTATCATCACGGAAGTGTATTTTTTTTGTAGTGGTGGTACCTGTCGTTCTCTCTAACCAAGCTCTGGCATGGTATGGCCTAGGCCACTTCCTCGCTGCCACAGTATGGGCAGATCCCGCCCGTCGCCGCTCTCTTAGTTACATCCCGACGACCCCCAAGTATCCCCTCCGGCCTTGCTCCTTTGCCCGTCTTCCCACGTCACTGCATGTGGAAAATCTTGCATGTGGATCTTCCATAGTTCTTTGCCCAAAATGTAGCTCATCTAGCATACTTTCCATATTGGAATCCCGTCCTCACACCGTTTTAGACAAACACAACCATGTTGTTATCTTCACTTAGGACAAGTTATATGCTTCTTTTTTGTCATCGTATGTGTCATCAACTGTTATTGGCCAGTAATTGTTTCCTTTCCACCTCGTTTTTGCAAACAGGGCTATCCGTTTCACCTCGTTGCTATTGCGACCTTTTGGTGAACTGCACAAATCACTTTTTTCTTAAGAGTCTTTTGTGTAGTTGTACTAAAATGTCACACGGGAAAAGTCTCTACATTTCAGTGTGACTGCACAAAGGGAGATTGGTTTTGCTCTATCCTCCTCATCCAACTCCGAGCCTAATCTTCTCCAACTATTTGCTTAACCTTCTCCAACTAGTTATTCTTAAGAGAGATTGCAAAGGTGACCGACTTCTATTTATGTGTTTATTGTTTCATCAACAATCCTCTATTATTGTGATCACACTTAATATCTTTGGAACAGGGACGCTCAGCTCTATTTTAGTGGAACTGCACAAAATGATCAGAATGCTGCATGCTCGAGACAGCTACTTTTTTTCCCAGCATGGCTTGTTGATTTACACAGAGCTAGGGGAAGTTGTTACCAATGAAAGCATGGATCAATTTAAATTTAACACCTTCTCACAACTTTGTCTTCAGTTGTGATGTATTAGCTCTGATCTGCTAATCATTGATGAAAGCAAGGAAATTAGTTTTTTATTTTTTCCGAAAGAACATGGATGGCAAGACACACGAAACAAAAGCTGAAAGCTTAGATCATTATACAATTTGATGTCGCTGTAAAATTATTTGTATAGTACGTCAATTATGTAAACAAATGCTGCAATCTTCGTAGCATTGCTAGAAGCCTCTTCAGCATCCGGGTCCATGTGGCATGCACAAAATTATACTCCCTCCGTTCCTAAATATTTTTCTTTTTAGAAATTTCAAATTGACATATTTTAGAGTGTAGATTCACTCATTTTGCTTCGTATGTAGTCACTCATAGAAATCTCTAGAAAGACCAATATTTAAGAATGGAGGGAGTAGTGCAAAACCGCATGGGAGACTCAGCCCGGTCGTTACGCCGCACTAATAGTGAGTAATGAGTAGTCAAATAATAAGCCCCACCTTTCCCACTGTAAGTTTCTCGGAAGAAGCAACCATCAATACGCTCTTCTTCGAATCCGCTCAAACTACTCACTCCGTCACTGTTTATAGAGCGCGCTTCAACAATCTCTAGGACCAAGGCGGCTAGCGATCTGCCTGAAAAATAGCACTGGTAGTTATAGCACGGTGTCTATTACTAGAGGAAATAATGCGTACACATATGCATGCAGTGCTTCCACCCCGAGTACACACATGCACGCACTTACTCCACTCCGCGTACACACCTAGTACATCGAGAGAAATTGTGGACTTGATTGCGGTTACCACACCCTTATTAATTGAGCATTAAACCAAATGCGTCTAAAGTCTTTCTGGTGGTGGAAATGCATGGAGAGAAATGCATGAGAATGAAGCGCGCCCTATAAACTGTGACGGTGGGAGGAGTAGTAGTACTACCTCCGTCTCGGTGAATAAGTCATTCACGTAGTTCTAGGTCGATGATTTAACTATCTAAATATGTATTATATGTGACAAAAAATATATATTTAGAAACTACATCCGTGTATAAATCTAGTGATACACTTTTCATGACATATAACACATATTTAATTGCTCAAATTGATGACCTAGAACTATGCGAATGATTTATTCACCTAGACGGAGGTAGTATGAAGGTGCAAAACCAAGTACGCGTATGGCCAGTTGGTCAACTCACTTCCTCTTGGTATATCACTGACATGTGGGACCGGAGTGTGAGCAAACCGATCTCAATTGACGGCAAAATGGCCAACCCGCCGTTCCTTGAGAGAGACGAGGAGCGAGAACACACAGACGAGCTCGCACGGAGGCAAAGTTATATTCGAGCATGGTTTATCGATATCATCATTACATGTTCGATGTTTATTAATACTACTATTGGGCTGCCGTTTTCTGCACTTATCCCGAATAAATGTGTACTTTATCAGAGATTAAAATAAAATAAGAGTAGAGACGCTCCACCATGCGGTTCTAGTAGTATTACTACTCGTACTACTAAACCTTGTGCTTGGCTCTTCGCCTCTTCGTGAAGTCGAACAATGATGGTACTATAGTGTATGCCTGTGGCAACCTGACATCGAATGAACTGATGCATGTCCACCGCCTGGGCGAGGGCATGTTGCATTAGTCCAAAGCTTCTCCTCGTCCTGCAAGCCACCAGGCTTGAGGTAAATGGACTGGGTGTAAGCGAGCTTCACCTTGTCCTACAGGCTTCTCCTCGTTGTGCGAGTTGATAGGACACACGAAAAAGTAGTGCTAGTCCATACTCCCTCCTTTCCGGTTAATATGGCTTAATCTATTTTGCGGGTAAATGAGAGAGCTTTATTCATATAGAAGCATTCTTAGGACAATCAACCAAGAGACTGGTCACTAGGAAGCGAGGTACCCCGCAAAAAAAGAAGAAGGAAGCGGGGTGTTTCATCAAGCTAGCTCTCGGTCACATTCAAAGTGCAGCAAGCACGGTTCGCACAAAGATGCGCCGCAAGATTTGTTGACCTGTTTACATGCTGAATGACAAAAAAAGAGAAAATATTACCGAGCGCTCCTATTTGTAATAGGATTTGAGCCAGAATTAAGCAAGAATTGTGGCGAGTGTTCCATGCAATCAACTTCCATTATCACATCACTCCAAAAAAATACACTTCCGTGATGATACGTGTTTGTCACAGTAGGTTAAATTTTCTGTCATGCATGTACATCCATGACGATTTTATGACAGAATCAAGATAGTCATACCTGTGCTGTCGTAGAAGTGTTCCATGACAATACCAAAATTATCATCACGTAAGTGTCCACTTCCATGACGATAAATCGTGCGTAATAGAAGTGCTTTCGTCAAGGGTGACCAACACATGGCATCCACCATAACGGTTCGACGTTAAGCTATCGGGTCCGATAACCCATTAACAGCCTGGACCAATGAGGATTTTCCATGTGTAAAATTGCCATTGGCCGGAGGAAACACGTGTTGGCTCACCGTTGGGAGAGATGTCATCCATTCATTGGATAGGAGGCACCTATGATAGGTCGACACGTGGCACGGCCCAACAGAGGCCCATTCCGGTGAAAAGGCCGGCCTGTTTGACTTGGTCAAAAGGTAATGGGCCGGCCCATGGAAAGCCTGTTAAGGGCATGTTCGTATATAGCCCATTTACGGCCAGCTAACTCACGACCCGTTATGGCCTATCAGAACTAAGCCCAGTAGCTTAATTTGGGCCGTCCAATATGATTCCAACCCGTTGTAATTTCCGGCCCATGTATGGCCCATGATGTCTTTCGGTCCATACGAGGCCATTTGTAACTCTTGGCCCATTAACGGCCCGTGGTGAATTTGGCCTGCAATGAACAGTTTATCGCTTTATACCCATTAACGACCTATTATTCCATTGGGCCATTTCCAGCCCGTGTTATCTTTCGGCCTTCTCAGGGCCCATTTATTCTTGGGCTTATTTCCAGCATTCGGTTACTTACGTCCCGTTACTGGCCTTTTCTGCTTGTGGGCCAAATTCAGCCCATGGTTACAATCGGCCCGTTTGCAGCCCGTTAATCCGTTGGGCCGTTTTCATAGTGTCATCAAATATGACCGATTAATGATGGCCCGTTATGTTCGGCCCATGAAGAGACGATTCCAAATCTAGCCCGTTTACGGCCCATAATGCGGTCTGTTATTGGCCCATGTTTGGCCGATCAATCATACAGCCCGTAGAAGGCCCATTGATGTTACGGCCCACAGAAGGCCCTTTTTTCTACGGCCCTTAGAAGGCCCATTGTTTCTATGGCCCGTAGGAGGCCCATGGTAACTACAGTAAATATGTAGCCCATGGTTATTGTGGCCTAGTTTTAAAAAATAGGTTATTGCGGCCACTAGCAAACCGTGGAAAAAGAACTACACTGACTACAAGCAAACAAATAAACAAGACAACAAGGAAATAAATAAGGAAGCAACTTACGCTAGGCTATCACGGATATTACACATATTACATCCACTAGGCATCAAAGTTCGCCACCAGTGGAAATATAGGGAACAAAGCCGCATATCATATACATTGCTTGTCAAAGTTGGCGACCGGTGCAAATAAACGCCGCAACAACACAAGTCCAGAATTGAAACCACTTCAGAAGAGCTCAAGAAACAATATCCTGCGTACCCATAATGCTGGCAAGATGCTTAGCAAGCTTATTAATTTTCTCTTGTTTGGCGCTTAAATCCTCCGGTAACTTTGTTGCACCAGAAAGTATGCATTTGAATTCTACAGGGACTTCCTCAGTCCTTCAGCTTCCTGTCGTAGCACATCTGATCGATGTCTGTCAACTTGAAGTTGAGACTCAAGAAGACGAACTGATTCAGGCAGGAAGTTTGAAGAGCTTGTGCCAGCAGTAGTGGCCAGTAACTCGAACACTACATCAAGACAAAACTTTTGGGTTTTCTCACTACCTACAAGATAGTTTTTATCTGCTTTCTTGGAGAACAACAGGGATGTCTCACTATCTTGAACCTTATCTGCGTTACTTCCTTTACCATTGCATAATGGGGTACTGTTCTCCAACATTTTGTCCGCATCCTAAAAGAGAAACAAGAAGACACATCACATGTTTACCATGTTGTATATGAAACTCATTTTGGTAAATCAGTTCACTAGTAAAGTGGACAGGATAACAGCATGAAACAAACATATGTCTATGTACCATGGTCACTTTATGGTCTATATCATTCTAGTTTTTGTTGCCAAATCAAGATAGAGACACAGTTCAAATAATATTTGTTCAAGGCAAAGAAGAATAGACATAATATAAGTGTGGGAAACTATAGAGCAATAACAACACTTGTAATGTCCATGACATGAGAACATAACTGTTTATTCAATTGAAGCTGAAATCAACAAAGAGCAAGTTACAACAACAAACCAGTTAAAGAAACAGGTTTAAAACATACCTGTTGCGCCATTGGAGTTTCTATTCCATCCTTCAAATTTGAAAATAGTTGGTATGAGTAAATACAGTGATGCAAGAGAAAAGGAGTATGAACCATAGCTACAGAAACTGACCTGAGAACAATTCTTCTTCTCCTTTAAGCGTTGATTTGGGATTCGAAGTGGTGGTCCTCGTACTTTGGGCACTGTAGTTCCCTTACTAACTGCTCCTGTTTGGGTGCTCTGTGGTGGAGACGGTGTTGTGTCAACTGGAACTGGGTTACTATGTGTTGGGGTTGGGGTTAGAAGGGGTGTAGCTAGTTCTCTGTCCAACTAGGTAGGGGTACAATCTGTGAGAGTCTGGGTTATGTGTGGTGGGGTTGGTTCTTGGGGAAGTACAACTGTGGTTCTATCCGCATCAACTGGTAGCACTATCTTTTCTGAAGACCATGTTGTTACTCCCTTAGATACTGCCATCACCCTCTCCAATTCAAATGGCTGATAAACAAGAAAAGTAATTGAATGTACAAACATTGTATGATAGACATGTGCAATGGAAAGTGGGGAATAAAAGTGGGCATGAAATAATTCACATTTATGTTGTCTAACCAAACAGGATAGCATGACACAATTTCACATATATGATGGCTAACTAAACAGGATAGCATGACACAATTTCACATTATGATGGCTAAATAAAAAAGATGGAAAGACATAGTTCCAAATATGATGACTATGTAAACATGATGACATGATATAACTATATAATGTGTTTATTAAATATGTTGGCATGCCACAATTCACATACTTGCCGCCTATGGAAACATGGTAGCACGATATAATTCACGCATAGAATGACATAATTCAAAATATGATGACTGTAAACACTAAACAGGATGAGATGATATAACTATATGATGTCTTTATTAAATGGGTTGACATGCCATAATTCAGATAGATGTTGTGTATGTAAACATGATGGCATGATATAATTCAAATATATGATTTATATAGTAAGCAAGTAAGCAGATGGCAATCCATATATGATGTAAAAACTAAGCAATGCAAGACAACATGCATGACATGGGTAATATAACCATGCCAAGTTTGAGCATAGACCTCAGGGGGGAGATAGGACTGGTCATCAGTCTCTGAATCCTCCTCTGAGGAGCTCTCTGTAACCAGCAAGATGTCTGCTTCAGCAGGTAGCATTGTCTGCTCTGAATACCTTGTTTTCACTCCAGATACTTCCATCACCGCTTCAAATGGCTGATGCACAGTGTCGATGTACTAGAGTAGGGGTACCCTAGTATCCCGAACTTGTGCACGGGCAGTTGCAGCCCTCCGTGGCAAGGCCTACCGGGTGACCGCCAAGGTCCTCCGTGGTTCCTTTGGAGCCATTCAAGAACAAAGTATTCAAACCTAGGAGACAAGGCCCCGGCAAGAGGAGCTTGCCGGGAAGGCCACCCAAGGCACCTAGGAGACAAGGCCCCGACAAGAGGAGCTTGCCGGGAAGGCCCGGTGAGCGACAAGCTTCCGGATGCGACAAGACAACAACCGCGGCAAGGCGCTTGCCGCGGCAGACCACCACTCTGTACCTGCGCTCCAGAACACCCACTAACGTGTCGCCTCAGGACCTTTCCGGTAGCAGCGTGGCAAGAGGTCAGGCGGCGGCCGCGCGGGTGGCAAGCGGCGTGACAAGATTGCCATCATGGCAAGCGGTGGCGCCCAGCCGGTCCCTTTTCGTGCCTTTATTAGGGCGACGTAGACGGGCATTTAATGCCTTTGTCCCCTGTCGTCAGGGTTAGGTAGGATACACTGTACAAGTAGCTGTACCAACCACTCCTTTTTCCATTTTTACCCTTGTCTACATTGCCACCTGTCGGAGACCCCTTTAGCATATAAAAGGAGGCCCACACGCAACGTAGGGGGAGGGTCGAGAGGTTCGAAGCCAGAGAACACTCACGCTCGGTCTCGTTAGCAGCTTGTGTGTACTGTAGCACTCAGCGCTCCTGAGCAAGAACTCAATACACTTTCGGACATGCAGCGGTAGGAGTGTTATCTCTCGGAGCTCGGTGGGTAAACTGCTCTGTGCCGCCTCGATCTGCTCTTCGTCGACCTCCGCCCCCCGCCGAACGAAAGAGCTCGATCCGCCCGGTCCCATAGGTGTTCGTGGGCGGATCAGCCTCCCCTACCTGGCGCGCCAAAGATGTCGGGGAGGCTAATCTGGCCCACGAACACCTATGGGACCGGCGGACCGAGCCCCTTTCGGTTCGGCGGGGGGCGGAGGTCGCACGAAGAGCAGATCGAGGCGAAGCACACGAGCTAGATCTTCATCATCTTCATCGACATGCCACCGAAGAAGAAGGCTTCGGCGGCAGATGTTCCGTCCGCGTCGAACCCACCACCACCGGAGCAAACGGGTGGTGGAGTAGACGCCGGCGGAAGAATGGACGTCGACGGGGGAGCCCACGGTGCTGCCAAGTCCAAGGACAAGGCTGCGCAGACCTCGATGTCCGTACATGCACCGCGCCCGTCTCAGGAGGCGCGGGACCGACAGCGTCATGGTATTCACAACACCATACGCTCGTTGGACCAAGATCGAGCTGGTGGATCTCGGGATGCTCAAGACCAGCATGCACGCCAACATCTTTGGCACGGCGAAGCACGCGATGCGCTGGGACGGGATACTGCTCCTTCTAACATAGTTAGAAGTCCGAGCATATCCGCTCCTCCCGTCGTTCGCCATCGCCACCCACCACCCTAGCGTAAGCTTTGGCGAGAGCTCAATCGCTCTGGATTACCCTCCAACAACCGACAAGGTCGATGAATGGAGGCCACCATTCGTAGTCTCATCGGCTTTGCCAGCAGCGGCGACGCTCCGCGGCCGAGTGCATCATCGCCGCGGCAGGACTGCCAAACACGAGCCGGTGGCGGCAGAACCGTGGGGGTGCAACCACCATGCACTCTCCGCCCCGAAGGCCAAGATCGCCGACTCGCCGGATCCACCTCGATAGCGACTCCACCGCATCATCGGATCCACGAGCTCGTCGCGATCAGCGCCAAGTTCTTCACGAACGACAGCAAGAAGACGCTCGAACTCACCGTCAAGAAGGTCCTCAAGATCAACACCAAGGGTGCTGAGGAGCAGTCTGCTCCGGCATGCCCTAGGGTTTGTTCCGTTGAAGCAGACGCTCCCTACAAGTTTTGCTCCGGCAAACTTGCCGGGGAACGTCAAGCTCCGGCTGAGCCGCAGGTTCTCGCCGTGGAAGCAGATGTTCCCGCAGCAGCAGATGTGCCTTTAGTCCTTGTTGTCGAGCCGCAAGCTCCAGCATGGGCACAGCAGATTGTCCGTTTCCTTCAGACAGGAGAACTTCCCGAAGAGCAAGAAGAAGCGGAAAGAGTAGCCCGACAGTCAAGTATGTACCAGTTTGTCGACAACACACTGTACAGAAGAAGACTCAACGGTGTGAAATTGAAGTGTATTCACCGGGAAGACGGACAAAAGCTGTTGGCGAGAGATACATGGAGGCATATGTGGTCACCACATTGGCGCGAGCACTTGCCGGCAAAGCGTTCCGGCAAGGTTTCTTTTGGCCGACAACCTCCGTGATGCAATCGCACCAAGTGTGAAGCGTGCGATTCCATTCTAAGCGAGATACACCAGCCAGCTCAAGCTCTCCGGGCGATCCCTTTATCCTGGCCATTTTTGTGCGGGGCTCGACATCCTTGGCCCCTTTCCCGAGCTGTCGGGGCTTTGAGTACTTATGCGTTGCAATCGACAAGTTCACAAAGTGGCCGGAAGTGGAAGCGATGAGGAAGGTGACAACCTGATCGTGATCAAGTTCTTTAGGTCGATTGTTTGCCATTTCGAATCCCTAACAGGATCATCACCGACAACGACGCAATTCACGAGCCGCACCTTCATGCAAGACGTCCAAGATCTTGGCGCCAAGGTCTCGCTTCGCTTGCTCATCCGAGAAGTAACGGCCAAGCGGAGAGGGCGAATGTTGAAGTGCTGCGGGCTCAAGACCAGAACTTTCGACGAGCTGCACAAGTGCGGAAAGAATCGATTGAGGAGCTGCGGTGGTTCTTTGGTCGATCGGGGCGACGCCAAATCGAGCCACCGGCGAGACACCTTCGCTCTAGTCTATGGAGCAGGCAGTTCTCCGACGGAACTTGTATACGGATCACCTCGAGTGCTCTCTTATGATGAGCTTGAGCAAGAGCGATTCGCGACAAGATGACGCCCGCTCCTTGAGGAGGATTGTCTTCAGTCGCTTTACGAGCTGCTCGATACCCAGCAAGCTTTGCGCCGCTACCATAGCCGCAAAGGTAGTGCGGAAGTCTCGAGGAAGGCGACCTTGTTCTTCGGTAGCGTTCAGTCCGCCAAGAATTCCAACAAGTTGACGCCCAGTGGGAAAGCCTTACCGGGTGAAAGCGAGTCACTAGGCCTGGCGCTGTCCGCCTTGAGACCGAAGATGGCATTCGGTGAGCAACTCCTGGAACATTGAGCATCTTCGTAAGTTTTACCCGTGAGAAGCGCGGTTGTCGAACCTGTTCGACAACCACCTTTTGTACAAGTCTTGTCGATGTTGCATGTAATCCTTTGTACAAAGCCGGTATGAGACCCGTGCATAGGTAAAGCTAATGTGCTTCGCACATCTTGTCAATTTCATGCTTTCTACTTCTATTTTTGCATCGTTATCGACACTTTGTGCAGCACCTACCCCGATGGCAATAACGAGCCATAAGGCTCCATATCTTTATTTTCTCTTCTTTCTCTTTCTCAAAGAAAGGAAGGTTCCTCGCCCACAAGTTTGCCGGGGACAGGAGAAGATAATGGTGTGGACCAAGCGTCGCTCAAGGAAAGTCCGGCCTTACCGGAAGCAAGCGATGTAAAAGCTAAGTTGCTAAAGTTTGAGCAATCAGTTTTAAAATTTTTAAGTTATCTTCCTCGAACGACCGTACTTTGTATGGAAAACCTGTCAGGCGGAGGAACCAACTCGTAGCTAGTTGCGCCCTTACTTTGTTTCGAGTCCGCTCAACAACTTAAGTGAGCTGCGACTAGTTGCGACAACGTTTCTTGTCGGTAGCAGCACCGCCAAAGGTGACGTCCACACTCGGCCTTTCATGACCGGTACTGCGTTGACAAGTTCCCTAAAAGCGTGAGGGCAAAACATACAAAGGAAGGAACCAAGTAAAGGAAATAACATAGCAATTGCTACCGAAATAGAGTTATATTACAAGATAGCTTGTCGCAGCTCTAATAGATTGTTCTCATAACATGACCAGCAGCGGCAAGAAAAAAGAAAGCGGGCGGCCTAATCTCTGCGATCACCCTCAACCTTCTTGATCCCGCTCACCCTGTCCACGATGGGTGCGACAAGGGTCTTGAGCGCTTCCACATCAGCATCCGCGGCAAGGACTTGAGGGCGTTGGTGAGGTTGAGGCTGAGTTGCGGAAGGCCACCTTCATCAAGACCTTTTGAAGAGCTCCAGCGCAGATCTGGCGCGCCTCCTCGGCCAGCTGCTTTGGGATTTCTTCCCGGAGTCATTTGGAGGGCCGTCCCACGCCCTTGAAGAACAAGCTGAGCTTGGCGCTGGGTCGGAGGTGCTCATCGGAGGAATATCCAAGATCCTCCATCCCCTGCGCCCGGCTCCACAGCCGATGGCTGCGGCAACATCCACGAGACCAGTGCCACGCGTGCCGTGCCTGTTTTGGGCCTGGCCTGGCTTCGGCACCGTGTGTGAGCCCGAGGCTCCTGTCGGTGTACTAGAGTAGGGGTACCCTAGTATCCCGAACTTGTGCATGGGCAGTTGCAGCCCTCCGCGGCAAGGCTTACCGGGTGACCGCCAAGGTCCTCCGTGGTTCCTTTGGAGCCATTCAAGAACAAAGTATTCAAACCTAGGAGACAAGGCCCCTGCAAGAAGAGCTTGCCGGGAAGGCCACCCAAGGCACCTAGGAGACAAGGCCCCGGCAAGAGGAGCTTGCCGGGAAGGCCCGGTGAGCCACAAGCTTCCGGACGCGACAAGACAACAACCGCGGCAAGGCGCTTGCCGCGGCAGACCACCACTTTGTACTGCGCTCAGACATCCACTAACGTGTAGCCACAGGACCTTTCGGTAGCGCTGTGGCAAGAGGCCGTCTTGACCCGGAGCGGTGGCAAGCGGCGCTGACAAGATTGCCATCGTGGCAAGCGGTGGCGCCCAGCGGTCCCTTTACGCCTTTGTTAGAGGCGGCGTGACGAGCATTTAATGCCTTTGTCCCCTGCCGTCAGGGTTAGGTATGATACACTGTACAAGTAGCTGTACCAACCACTCCTTTTTCCATTTTTACGCTTGTCTACGTTGCCATCTGTCGGAGACCCCTTTAGCATATAAAAGGAGGCCCACGCGCAACGTAGGGTGAGGGTCGAGAGGTTCGAAGCCAGAGAACACTCACGCTCGGTCTCGTTAGCAGCTTGTGTGTACTGTAGCACTCAGCGCTCCTGAGCAAGAACTCAATACACTCAGACATGCAGCAGTAGGAGTGTTATCTCTCCGGAGAGCTCGAAGCTGGGTAAACTGCTGTGTGCTTCTCCTCGATCTGCTCTTGTCGACCTCCGCCCCCGCTTGAACGAAGGGGCTTGGTCCGTCGGTCCCATAGGTGTTAGTGGGCGATCAGCCTCCCCTACCGGGCGCGCCAAAGATGTCGGGAGGCTAATCTCACACCTATGGGACCGCGGACCTTTCGTTCGGGCGGGGGCGGAGGTCGCACGAAGAGCAGATCGAGGCGAAGCACACGAGCTAGACCTTCATCATCTTCATCGACATGCCACCGAAGAAAAAGGCTTCGGCGGCAGATGTTCCGTTCGCGTCAAACCCACCACCACCGGAGCAAACGGGTGGTGGGGTAGACGCCGGCGGAAGAATGGCGTCGACGGGGGAGCCCACGGTGCTGCCAAGTCCAAGGACAAGGCTGCGCAGACCTCTGCGTCAGACATTCACCGCGCCCGTCTCAGGAGGCGCGGGACCGACAACGTCATGGTATTCACAACGCCATACGCTCGTTGGACCAAGATCGAGCTGGTGGATCTCGGGATGCTCAAGACCAGCATGCACGCCAACATGCTGGCACGAGCGAGGCACGGTCGCCTGGACGGGATACTGCTCCTTCTAACATAGTTAGAAGTCGAGCATATCCGCTCCTCGCGTCGTTCACCATCGCCACCCACCACTCCAGCGAAGCTTTGGCGAGAGCTCAAGCTGCTCTGGATTACCCTCCAACAACCGACAAAGGTCGATGAATGGAGGCCACCATTCGTAGTCTCATCGGCTTTGCCAGCGGCGGCGCTCCATGGCGGCCGAGTGCATCGCTGCAGCGGCGAGACTGCCAAACACGAGCCGGTGGCGGCAGAAACGATGGGGTGCAACCACCATGCACTCTCCGCCCGAAGGCCAAGATCGCCGACTCGCCGGATCCACCTCGACGGCGACTCACCGCATCATCGGATCCACGAGCTCGTCGCGATCAGCGCCAAGTTCTTCAACGACAGCGGCAAGAAGGCGCTCGAACTTCGCCGTCAAGAAGGTCCTCAAGATCAACACCAAGGGTGCCGAGGAGCGATGCTGCTCGGCAAGCCCTAGGGTTTGTTCCGTTGAAGCAGACGCTCCCTACAAGTTTTGCTCCGGTAAACTTGCCGGGGAACGTCAAGCTCCGGCTGAGCCGCGGGTTCTCGCCGTGGAAGCAGATGTTCCCGCAGCAGCAGATGTGCCTTTAGTCCTTGTTGTCGAGCCGCAAGCTCCAACATGGGCACAGGAGATTGTCCGTTTCCTCCAGACAGGAGAACATCCCGAAGAGCAAGAAGAAGCGGAAAGAGTAGCCCGGCAGTCAAGTATGTACCAGTTTGTCGACAACGCACTGTACAGAAGAAGACTCAACAGTGTGAAATTGAAGTGTATTCACCGGGAAGACGGCCCAAAGCTGTTGGCAGAGATACATGGAGGCATATGTGGTCACCACAGGCGCGAGCACTTGCCGCAAAGCGTTCCGGCAAGGTTTCTTTGGCCGACAGCCCTCCGGGATGCAACTGCACAAGAAACCAAGTGTGAAGCGTGCAGTTCCATTCTAAGCAGAATCTGAGCCAGCTCAAGCTCTCCAGACGATCCCTTTATCCTGGCCATTTTCGGTGCAGGGGCTCGACATCCTCGGCCCCTTTCCCCGAAGCCGTCGGGGGCTTTGAGTACTTGTACGTTGCAATCGACAAGTTCACAAAGTGGCCGGAAGTGGAAGCAGTGAGGAAGGTGACAGCACAGTCAGCGGTCAAGTTCTTTAGGTCGATTGTTTGCCGTTTCGGAATCCCTAACAGGATCATCACCGACAACGGCACGCAATTCACGAGCCGCACCTTCATGCAGTATGTCCAAGATCTTGGCGCCAAGGTCTGCTTCGCATTGCTCATCCAAGAAGTAACGGTCAAGCGGAGAGGGCGAATCTTGAAGTGCTTCGGGCTCAAGACCGTAACTTTCGACGAGCTGCACAAGTGCTGGAAAGAACTGGATTGAGGAGCTGCGGTGGTTCTTTGGTCGATCGGGACGACGCCAAATCGAGCCACCGCCGGACACCTTTCGCTCTAGTCTATGGAGCGAGGCAGTTCTCCCCACGGAACTTGTATACGGATCACCTCGAGTGCTCGCTTATGATGAGCTTGAGCAAGAGCGATTGCGACAAGATGACGCCTTGCTCCTTGAGGAGGATCGTCTTGAGTCGCTTTTACGAGCTGCTCGATACCAGCAAGCTTTGCGCCACTACCATAACCGCAGTTAATGCCAAAGTCTCGAGGAAGGCGACCTTGTTCTTGGCGTGTTCAGTCCGCCAAGAATTCCAACAAGTTGACGCCTTGAAGTGGGAAAGCCTTACCGGTGAAACGAGTCACTAGGCACTGGCGCTGTCCGCCTTGAGACCGAAGATGGCATTCCGGTGAGCAACTCCCTGGAACATTGAGTATCTTCGTAAGTTTTACCCGTGAGAAGCGCGGTTGCGGAACCTGTTCGGCAACCCCTTTGTACAAGTCTTGCCGATGTTGCATGTAATCCTTTGTACAAAGCGGTATGAGACCCGTGCATAGGTAAAGCTAATGTGCTTCACACATCTTGTCAATTTCATGCTTTCTACTTCTATTTTTGCATCGTTATCTGACATTTTGTGCAGCACCTACCCCCGGTAAGCAATAACGAGCCATAAGGCTCCATATCTTTATTTTCTCTTCTTTCTCTTTCTCAAAGAAAGGAAGGTTCCCTCGCCCACAAGTTTGCCGGGGGGACAGGAGAAGATAATGGTGTGGACCAAGCGTCGCTCAAGGAAGTCTAGCCTTACCGGGAAGCAAACGATAGAAAAGCTAAGTTGCTAAAGTTTGAGCAATCAGTTTTAAAATTTTTAAGTTATCTTCCTTGAACGACCATATTTTGTATGGAAAACCTGTGCGCGGAGGAACCAACTCGTAGCTAGTTGCGCCCTTACTTTGTTTCGAGTTCGCTCAACAACTTAAGTGAGCTGCGACTAGTTGCGACAAGGTTTCTTGTCGGTAGCAGCACCGCCCAAGAGGCGACGTCCCTTTTCGGCTCATGACCAGTGCCAGCGTTGACAAGTTCCCCTAAAAGCGTGGGGCAAAAACATACAAAGGAAGGAACCAAGTAAAGGAAATAACATAGCAATTGCTACCCGAAATAGAGTTATATTACAAGATAGCTTGTCGCAGCTCTAATAGATTGTTCTCATAACATGACCAGCAGCGGCAAGAAAAGAGAAAGTCTGGCGGCCTAATCTCGCGATCGCCCTCAACCCTCTTGATCCCGCTCACCACTGTCCCACGATGGAGTGCGACAAAGGGTCTTGAGCGCTTCCACATCAAGATCCGGCGGCAAGGACTTGAGGGCGTTGGTGAGGTTGAGGCCTGGGTTGCGGAAGGCCACCTTCATCAAGACCTTTTGAAGAGCTCCAGCAGATCTGGCGCGCCTCCTCGGCCAGCCGCTTTGGGATTTCTTCCGGAGTCATTGGAGGGCCGTCACTGCGCCCTTGAAGAACAAGCTGAGCTTGGCGCTGGAGTCGGAGGTGCTCATCGGAGGAATATCCAAGATCCTCCATCCCGCCCTCGCCCAGCTCCACAGCCGATGGCTGCAGCAACATCCACGAGACCCATCGTGGCAAGTGGTGGCGCCCACAGCGGTCCCTTTACGCCTTTGTTAGGGCGGCGTGAGCGGGCATTTATTGCCTTTGTCCCCTGCCGTCGGGGTTAGGTATGTTACACTGTTCAAGTTGCTGTTCCAACCACTCCTTTTCCTTTTTTTAACTTGTCTACGTTGCCTCCTGTCGGAGTCCCCTTTAGCTTATTAAAGGAGGCCCATGCGCATAGCGTGGGGAGGGGGTCGAGAGGTTGAAGCAGAGAACACGCACGCTCGGTCTCGTTAGCGGCGTGTGTGTCTTTGTAGCACTCAGCGCTCTGAGCAAGAACTCAATACACTCGGACATGCAGCAGAGAGTGTTATCTCTCCGGAGAGCTCCGAAGCTGGGTAAACTGCTCGTGTGCTTCGCCTCGATCTGCTCTTCGTGCGACTTTCGCCCCCCGCCGAACCGAAAGGGGCTCGGTCCGCCGGTCCAATAGGTGTTCGTGGGCTAGATCAGCCTCCCCGACACACAGGAAGAGTAGTTGAATATACAAACTTTGTCGACAAATGGAACACGTAATACAAAAAAATGATAGCATGATATAATTCACATACATCATGATTGGCTAAACAGCATGGCATTGCATAATGCACATATATAATGCCTTTGCAACATGATAGCATTGCATAATTCACATATATAATGTCTTGCAACAAGATGGCAATGCATAATTCACATATATGGTAGTTAGACACTAAACAGGTGGCATTCAAACAAAGCATGTCTAAACTAACAAATGACATAGCAATGCAAGACACCATACACACAATATGAGCAACATAATCCTGCCAAGTTAGAGCATACACCTCGGGGGGGAATAGGACTGGTCATCTGTCTCTAAATCCTCCTCTGAGGAGCTATCTGTAACCAGCAAGATATGCGCTTCGTCAGATAGCATAGTCTGCTCTGAAGACCTTGTTTTCAATCCAGAATTTTCCATCATCATGTCAAATGGCTTATGCACATGAAGAGTAGTCGAATGTACTAACATTGTTGACAAATGTAATACATAATAGACAAGAAAGGATGGCCTGATATAATTCACATATAAGACGACTGGCTAAGCAGGATGGCATTGCAAAATTCACATATATGATGCCTGTCTAAACAAGATGGTGTTGCATAATTCACATAAAAGATGAATAAACTAAACATATGGCATTCACACAAAGCATGTCTAAACTAAGAAGATGGCATATTTGATGTATAAAGTAAGCAATGCAAGACACCATATGCATGATATATCCAACATCAGCATGCCAAGTTAGAACGAAGACCTCAGGGGGTAAATAGGAGTAGTCTTCTCCTTCTGAATCCCCCTCAGAACAGATACCTTCCTCTCGATCACAATTCGAAATGGGTGGAGGGGGGCTGCCTTTGCGCCTACCATGGAGCGACATCTGCATGAAATTTTATTGCCACGCAAGGCTCGTCTCTTTTGCTCTACATGTTCAGTTCCATTGTGTACAATAACTGACTTGCATAGGAATAAAACATAGGGAGATTACGTAAGGAGTGCATGTGGAAATCCAGAGTGATAGTAGCAACCTCTGGATAGCCCCAAAACCAATGATAGCAGGCAGATAATGGCTTCAGTTAAAAAATACAGATAATTGCTTCTTTACTGTTTGTTTCTCACCCAACATGAAACTCATAGTAGACACCAGAGATTAACCAGATAGTAGATAGATACTATTGATTACGGCCCCGATATGTACCCCACAACCATTTAAAAACTCAAGTTTGACCATTAGTTTGGAGCGGACTCAGAGTCTAATCGGTGAACATGACCATAAAGTAGCATGTAATATTAAGCGATGCATAACATAGGCAGATACGAAAGAGTGCGACGTCTCTTGCAGACCCATGTAGACCTCGAGGTCATCTGCTCGGTTGATGATGGTAATGCAGTTGTCATGGATGCCAGCGGCGGGGAAGAAGATCTGAGGCGGTGATAGATAGTCTGGAGACCGGATCCCTGCTGTGTTGGACCCTTCTGTCATTGAAGGAGCTGAGCTAGGGTGGACGACGGCGTAGCAGGAGCAGGACAAACGACACAAGGTTTTCTTTGACAACTATCTGTAAGAGAAGTAACTCTGTAAGGGCTCATTTGAATTGGAGGATTCTAACAAAGCAGGGATAGGAAATACACAGTAATAGGATAGGAATGCACGTGCAAAACAGAGAATTTAAAAACACAGGATTTCTGCCAATCTAGGTGTTTGGTTCACAAGAATTGGAAGATCACAGGATGCAAAAAGCATGGTGAGATTAAGTCAAACCACAAGAAAATGTACGGTTATAATGCTATTATGCTACTATCTCTTAGTCTTGTGCTTCATGAATAGGAATTTTAAAAGGAGGACAAGTGGATATTAAAATTCCTACGGTTTTTCTTTCAAGGAGCCACTAAAGGAACAAATCCTACAGTTTTCCTTTGCTCCATTCCTTTGAACCAAATGCATGAATAGTAGTACCATAGGAAACCTTCCAATCCTATGTTTTTCCTTCACTTTCCCTTTCAAGCACTGGTGATTCTAGTAGGCAGGCTTGAGCAAGGAAAATCCTACACTCAAGAAAAGTTTTTGTGCTACTTCTACTACTTTGGACCCAGGCCACTGCCCTACTAGCTCAACTCCTAGGCCCATCGACAAATGCACAGCTCAAACACGCAGAGATAAATAACGATGGCATTCAAGAGAGTCCATCACGGATAGCTAAGTTGCCTGGTACCTCACTTCTTGTCATATAGTAGGAGAAACTAATCGTATTTCACGTTACTACGTGTGCTCAGTGGACAATATATATAACATGTAGAGTAAAAAGAGATGCAACAAGTGTACAACCTCTTTGGTGAAGCCATGTCGATCTCAGCGTGATTGGGTTGGTCGGTGAGGATGATCTAGGTGACTTGGCTGTCGGAGGAGGGGAAGAAGATCTTGGGCATCTTAAGATGGAGCCCGGGATACTGCTCCGCTGTGATGGAGGGTGTCATCGTTGGAGTAGCTCCGGTGAGTTGTACGACGCCGAGGCTGAAGCAGGACAAGAGAGACAACGTTAACCTGAGTGGAAGTCTAATAACATCTCCAATAGATGACGTAAAATACATAACCACAAAGTGCAAGATGTAAAATAATTCAGCCGCTCATCTCTAAACTTAACTGTCGAAACTGAATTTAATTGTCGAAATTGAACTTAACTGTCGAAACTAAATTTTACTGTCGAAACTGAATGCATTAGTAGCAGAAAAGCTGTAGCAGCAGCGTGTGCGAGAGCCGGGGCAGCTGGTTGATAACCCACAAGTATAGGGGATCGCAACAGTTTTCGAGGGTAGAGTATTCAACCCAAATTTATTGATTCGACACAAGGGGAGCCAAAGAATATTCTCAAGTTTTAGCAGTTGGATTGTCAATTCAACCACACCTGGATAACTTAATATCTACAGCAAAGTATTTAGTACCAAAAGTAGTATGGAAGTAAAGGTAATGGTGGCGAAAGTAACAGTAGCAGTTTTGTAGTAATCGTAACAGTGGCAACGGAAAAGTAACTAAGCAAAGATCAATATGTGAAAAGCTCGTAGGCATTGGATCAGTGATGGATAATTATGTCGGATGCAATTCTTCATGCAACAGTTATAACATAGGGTGACACAGAAGTAGCTCCAATTCATCAATATAATGTAGGCATGTATTCCGAACATAGTCATACGTGCTTATGGAAAAGAACTTGCATGACATCTTTTGTCCTACCCTCCCGTGGCAGCGGGGTCCTATTGGAAACTAAGGGATATTAAGGCCTCCTTTTAATAGAGTAATGGACCAAAGCATTAACACTTAGTGAATACCACGAACTCCTCAAACTACGGTCATCATCGTGAGTGGTCCCGATTATTGTCACTTGAGTTACGGATCATAACACATAGTAGGTGACTATTGACTTGCAAGATAGGATCAAGTACTCACATATATTCATGAAAACATAATAGGTTCAGATATGAAATCATGGCATTCGGGCCCTAGTGACAAGCATTAAGCATAGCAAAGTCATAGCAACATCAATCGCAGAACATAATGGATACTAGGGATCAAACCCTAACAAAACTAACTCGATTACATGATAAATCTCATCCAACCCATCACCGTCCAGCAAGCTTACGATGGAATTACTCACGCACGGGGGTGACCATCATGAAATTGGTGATGGAGGAAGGTTGATGATGACGACGGCGACAGATTCCCCTCTCTGGAGACCCAAACGGACTCCAGATCAGCCCTCCCGAGAGAGATTAGGGCTTGGCCGCAGCTCCGTATCGTAAAATGCGATGAATCCTTCTCTCTGATTTTTTTCTCCCCGAACGTGAATATATAGAGGTGGAGTTGAGGTCGGTGGAGCACCAGGGAGCCCATGATATATTTGTAACGAAAACTGCAAAAGACTGAGATTCCTGGAATATATTGAAGTTAAAAGGCGTTATTACTACTATGTTGCAAATAGGACGTTCCCGGATCTATAGCACACGAGCTCACATGCTTTCTTATTTCAGAAAAAAATTCAAGAGAATATAGCGTACAGTATTCATAAAATAATATAAGTCATGTAACAGACTAAACTAGTGGATAACCACAGTGGGCGAGAATACCTCTTCCAACATGCATCAAACCAGTTGAAGATATGCCTCCTATTCCGATTCCATTTTCTACTTCACCTCTTCACTGATCTTCACCTTGGCTGGCTTGATGGATCATGTGATGAACCAAAAAAAATCAAAAGAACAAGTGGTGATCTCCCGCAGTCGTAAGCTCATGTACAAGAAGGCAACCACCATACATCAGCTGAATTTCAAATGAAATAGAAAAAAATAGTTTCTCAAATATGAAAAGGGTATGCCTTTTCTGAATTAAGCCCACGGTTACAGAAGGAAGGTGGGCCAAACCCACTATTTATGCATATAAAATGTACCACGAAAATAACTCCAATATTTTGTGTGAGTATAAAAAAAGCACAAGATAAGATTCTGGGGCCTCAGATAAATCCGGGGATGATAGCAATCAGGAGTCCCCAATTATCGCGCTAGTAGTTTCCTTTCTCTCATGATTCTGCCTTATATTGCCTGATACCATTACTTTCACCTCTCCTCCATCCTCCCTCACGATCTCTCAGCCGCATCCCAACATACCTCCACAACAAGTCTCTCCACTGAGCCGCACACATCTACCCTTGGTGAAGCTCCGTCTTCATCCATGTCTGCGCCTCCGTCACCGGTGCCACATGTGAGTCAATATCCAACCAGATCCGGTACTACTGTCCATACTATCGAGATGGTAAAGACATATTATATCTCTGTTCTTTCTATGCAAGGTTTCTTATCTAGAAGTGTCATACTTGGGTTTTTAGGATGACATCAACAAGGTAGCAAAGGATGAGGATATAGATAATATGCAGGTTGAAGAGGTGATAAAGAAAGACGAGGATACAAACTATGAGTCGGCACTGGTGATACAAGAAGACTCTACTATGGAGGATACAAAGAATATGCATATTGATGAGGTGATGACCGTACAGGAGGATACATATCCTGAGTCCACGGAGGCAAGTTTTCTTTCCACATGTCATTACTACTCTAATTCTAACGCCACAGAGAACTTTGTAATTTTTTTAGTACAATATCATATCAAAAAGATATTCTATCTGTTATAATATTATACTACCATGTGTTTCAACTACCGAGAGATGATGAATCAAGTGAAATACCCAACAATAATGAAGTGGAGAAAAATAATTGCACGGAGAGCCCAGAATATACACATATTCTTGAAGAAAACATAGCAAACAGAGAGGCCAAAGATTCTGAACATACAAATGTGACTTTCCTTTTCCAAATATTTCTTCCAAAATTATTTTAATTATATTATATCCTACATACGGGTAATTCTTTTAATATTTTTTTCAGAAGTTAAGCCACAACAAAACAAGTCAACAAATGGTGGCAACTGAGGACGAGAAATTGGCACAAAGACCCGCCACGGAAGGGCTTCAAACTATAGAGGACGAGCTAACAATGCCCGTGCATACAAAGAAACATATACGACGGCATAAAAAGGCTAAGAAAGCAGAAGACTATGTTGTTTCTGCACAAGGCACAAAACAAAACCTTCAATGTCCTTGTACTGCTATATTATTGTTTTTGTGTTCATTATAATTAAATGTGTCGGTGTACTAGAGTAGGGGTACCCTAGTATCCCGTACTAGATGCCTGACGATTCTGACACCAGCGGCAAGGTTTGCCTCGTCACCGCCAAGATCCTCCGTGGCTCCCTTGGAGCCATTCAAGAACAAAGTATTTGATTAAGAAGACAAGGCCCGGCAAGAGAAGCTTGCCGGAAAAATACTCAAGGCACGCAGAAGACAAGGCCCGGCAAGAGGAGCTTGCCGGAAGGCTCGGAAGGCGACAAGCCTCCGGACGCGACAAGGATTCGGCGCGGCAAAGGCGCTTGCCGCGACAAGCAACCTCTCCCTCTCCGCTCCAGCTCATCCAGCAACGTGTCGCCATGGGACCATTCCGTGCACGCGTTTCGAGAGACTGTGCAGCCAGCGGAGAGCAGCGATAAGCGGCGCTGACAAGCTTGCCATCGTGGCGAGCGGTGGCGCACCTGACGGTCTCTATTGCACTATTTGGGCGACACTGACGGGCATTTATTGCTTTTGTCCCTTGCCGTCGAGTTAGGTATTTTACCTTTGTACCTTTGTTCGAGTAGGTGTACCAACTCCTGTTTTTACATTTGTACCCTACTTTGTGTTGCCACAGCGGAGACCCTTGAGCATATAAAGGAGGCCCATGCGCATAGCGTAGAGGGGTTCGAGTTTGGTTCATTCGACTCACCGGAGACCAGATACACTCACGCTAGGTTTTGTAGCTTGCATTGCTCCCTAGCAAGAACACAATACATCAAACAAGCAGCAGTAGGAGTTTTATCTCTCGGAGAGCTCGAAGCTGGGTAAACTGCTCGTGTGCCTCGCCTCGATCCGCTCTTCGTGCGACCTCCGCCCCCTTCCGAACCACAAAGGGGCCTGGTCCGCCCGGCCCCATATGTGTTCGCGAATGCAATCAGCCTCCCGACATCTTTGGCGCGCGCCCGGTAGGGGCATCGAGGCCGTGTGAATCTAATCGGCGTTCACACGAGCAGCGTCGACAACATCTTCCTCAACATGCCACCGAAGAAGAAGGCTTGGCGGCAGCAGCCGTCAGCGTCGTACCCACCCTCGCCCGCAGCAAGCGGGTGGTGGGGCGGACGCTGGCCCGGAGGAAACGGCGCCGGCGAAGGTGTTCGCGATGTTGTCAAGTGCAAGGACAAGGCCCGCAAACCTCGGCGTCCGCGCATCCCCGCGCCCATCCCAAGAGGCGGGACCAACAACGTCATGGCGTTCTGGCGCCATACGTTAGATGGATCGAGACCCTCAAGACCAGCATGCGGCGCCAACATGCTTTGGCACGAGTGAAATCTGATGCGCCCGGACGGTGCTGCTCCTTCTAACGTGGTTAGAAGTCCGAGCATATCCGCTCCTCGCACTGTTCGCCAATGCCACCCACTACTCCAGCAGAAGCTCTGGCGAGAGCTCGGCTGCTCCTCAACTACCCTCCAACGGCCGACAAGGTCGGCGGTGGAAGGCCACTATCGAGCCTCGCCGGCTTTGCCAGCGGCGGCAGCTCGCGGCAACCAACGCCATCGTTGCAGCGGCGAGACGACAAGGCACGAGCCGGTGGCGGCAGGCTGTCGGAGGTGCAACCACCGTGCACTCTCCGCCACGAAGGCCAAGATCGCCCGACTCACCGGATCCACCTCGACAGCGACTCCACCGCGTCGTCCGGATCCATGAGCTTCGCCGCGATCGGCGCCAAGTTCTTCATTAGCAACAACAAGAGGATGCTCGAACTGCGCATCGGCGCCGGAGAAGAAAGCCGTCGGTCCGACAAGCGCTGGGCCTTCTGTTGACGTCGCGCGCCCGGAGGAGCAGGCGACTTGCCGTCTGTGATAGGTTGCCCTGCGTTCACTCATGAGCTGCGGCAAGTTGATGGCCCAGCGGAAAAACTTCAAACCAGGCGTGCGGAGAAGTATGATGGCGGGGCGCATCCGTCCGGAGTTCCTCGGCATCTACACCATCGCGGTGCAGGCTGCGGGGGGCGGGGCGACAAGATCCTCGCCAACTACTTCCCACTCGTGCTCAAGCCCAACGTCGAGATCTTGGCTCATGCACTTGCGGACAGCTCCATATCCTCTTGGGCAGATCTGTGCCATCGGTTTGTTGGCGCCTTCACGGTGGCCACAAGCCTCATGGCCAAGAGTGACCTTCATCTTCTCGCCCGAGAAGGAAGGAGAGTCCCTGCGCAAGTTCATTCAGAGATTCAGCCGTGTGCACTACAACATCCCGGGCGTCCACCTGCCGTGGTGATCGGCGCATTTCATCGAATGTGCGGAACCGCAGGATGAGGAGGAGATGGCGATGTGCAAAGTCAAGGGCGTCGATGAGCTATGCGCCTTGGCCGACAAGTGTGCCTGTGGCCTGAGGAAGGAGGAGACTCCCAGGAGAGAATGCAGAAGCAGGATCTGACAGTGAGGAGACCGCCCCTGCAAAGAAAGGCCGTCGGCGAGGCAACAGGAAGAAGAAAGGTAGAGAAGTGCTAGCTGTTGAGCAGTCCGGCAACGGAGGTGGCGACAAGAACGCCAAGGCTGGTGGCTCCGGCAAGGAGGTTGCCACTGACGCTAACCACCAGTCGGCGGCAGCCGCCGACAAGCAAGACGGCTCCGGCAAGCAGTATTGCAAGATCCACCGCACCAAGGGCCACGACCTCCAGAGCTGCAAGAAGGTCGAGCGGCGCGACTAGGAGAAGGCCCAGGAAGGTGCTGGGGGAGCAAGCAAGAAACGTCCCGGCCGGGGAGGACGCCGCGGCTAGGCCAAGCAGCGGCAAGGAGACAGACCTCCCCGCGGCCGCGACAAGGATGAAGATGATGGCGGCAGCGAAGATATGGAAGGCAGCGGCGCTGATGAGCAGGAGTTTCAGAAAGCCACGAGAGGTCCCTCTGCGTTGACGGAGGTGCTTCCCTGCATACCTACCACTGCCAACTCAAGCAATGGATGCGGGAGGTCAATGCAGCGGAACCATCCGTAGAGTCACGCAAGCCTTTGAAGTGGTCCAGCACGCCTATCATTTTTTATATTGAGGACCACCCTGATCGCATAACTGCGGTCGGGTGCTTGCCGATGTTGGTCTCACCAACCATCCGCAACCTCAAGGTCACCAAAATGTTAGTTGGCCAGGCGGGCCGGCTTGAATCTGATCTCCTCCGCGGTGCTCCGGAAGCTTCAAATCCTGACGGCAATGAGCTCGAAGAGACCGGCACCTTCAAGGAATCAATCCGGGAAGGAGCAAGCGAAGGGAAGATTACGTTGCCGGTAACATTTGGCAGCAAGCTGAACTTTAGGACTGAGAGGGTCACATTCGGCGTTGCCGATTTCCCATTGCCTTACAATGGGATACTTGGCAAATCGACTTTTCGCCAAGTTCATGGCAGCCTCTCACTCGCCTACAACTTACTCAAGATGCCAGGCCCGATAAGCGTCATCTCTGTCCACGGTGACAAGAAGGATGCCCTTATCTGTGCCGACAAGATCTACCGGGATGCAGCAGCCGCGACAGGAGGGGGGAAGAAGACAAAGTCCAAGTCCGGCAAGGGCTCTGATGCTCACTCCGGCAAGCGCACCTCTTCAGAGTGTTGCGCTACCATCGAGGACGCACCATCGAGCTCCACCGGCAAGTGCAAGAAGATGGTGGCTCCGCCAAAGACCAAGAAGGTGCCCGCCAAGGAGGACGGCACTGGTGGTACCTTTACCATCAGTGCCTCTCTCGACTCCCTAAATAGGAAGGCGGCGCTCGTTGCTTTCCTGCGGGCGAATGTCAGCGTGTTTTCATGGCAACCGTCGACATCCCAGTGTTCCCGGGAAAGTGATTGAGCACCACCTGGCCGTTTGTCCTCATCGCAGCCCGTCAAGCAAAAAGTCGGGGAAGCAAGCGGTGGGCGCCAAGAATTCATAGCCGAAGAGATCAAAGCTGGAAGCGGCGGGCCTTGTCGAGGAGTGCTCCATCCTACGTGGTTGGCCAATCACAGTAGTCGTCGCCAAAGCAAATGGAAAATGGAGACTTTGTATTGACTTCACGGATGTTAATAAAGCTTGTCCCAAAGATCCATTTCCCTTGCGGCGCATTGACCAGATTATTGACTCCACGGCTGGATGTGATTTGCTTTCGTTTCTTGATGCATACTCGAGATACCATCACATCTTCATGGCTGAAGAAGATGAGGAGAAGACCGCATTCATTACACCATGTGGCACATCTTTATTTCATACGGATGCCTTTCGGTTTGAAGAATGCTGGTTCAACATTTGCAAGGGTAGTCCATGGCGGCTTTTGAGCCGCAAATGCACAGAAATGTAGAAGCCTACATGGATGACATAGTGGTCAAAAGCAAGGACAAAGCAACTCTGGTTCAAGATTTGGACGAGACCTTTGCAAATCTGCGCAAGATCAACCTCAAGCTCAACTCCGAGAAGTGCGTGTTTGCAGTCCCCTCCGGCAAGCTTCTCGGGTTGTTCGTGTCTCAACGAGGGATTGAAGCTAATCCCGACAAGATCAAGGCCATTGAGCAGATTGAAGCACCAAAGCGCGTCAAGGATGTACGAAGACTTGCCGGTTGCGTGGCTGCTCTCAGCAGGTTTATTTCGAGGTCTGCTGAGCGCGCCCTGCCATTTTTCAAGATTTTGAAAAAGGCGGGTCTAGTAAAATGGACTCCCGAAGCGAAGGCTGCGCTGCAGGACTTGAAGAGATACCTGTCCTCCACTCCAACACTTGTCGCACCTAAGCCACAAGAGAAGTTCTTTGCTATATATAGCGGCAACCAATCAAAATGGTTAGTGCTGGCGTTAATGCTTGAAGAGGAGGCGGATGACGAGCCGGCAACCACGGCAAGCACATCTAGCGACAAGCGGGGAGCTTCACCGACAAGCTCTGGTCCCGACAAGGGCGAGTCCGTGCGGACACATGACGAGATCACGAGAAAAGGATGGTGCAGCGCCCGATCTACTTTGTCGATTCCCTCTTGCGAGGGGCTAGGTCGAGGTACTCTGGTGTGCAGAAATTGCTTTTCGGCCTCCTCATGGCCTCGAGAAAGCTGCGCCATTACTTCCAAGCACATGAGATCACAGTTGTCACTCGCTTTCCGCTGAAGAGGATACTGCAGAATCCAGAAGCAACGGGTAGGATTGTCGAGTGGGCATTGGAACTGTCAAGCTTTGGTCTCAAGTTTGAAAGCACATCAACTATCCAAAGTAGAGCGTTGGCAGAATTCATAGCAGAATGGACGCCAACACCAGATGAAGAGATTCCGGAGACGAGCATTCCCATCAAGGAAGCAAGCAAAGAGTGGCTGATGTACTTTGATGGTGCCTCCTCGCTGCAAGGCGCCGGTGTCGGCGTGCTGCTTATCGCACCCACCGGAGAGCACCTCAAGTACGTAGTCCAGATGCACTTTCCCAAGGAGCAAGCGACAAACAATACTGCTGAGTATGAAGGTTTGATTGCGGCCTCGGGATCATGATGGACCTTGGGATCAAAAAGCTTATTGTCGGGGTGACTCGCAGCTTGTCGTCCGCCAAGTGAACAAAGATTACGAGTCCGTTGATGGAAGCCTCGTTGATGAAGTGAGGAAGCTAGAAGAGCACTTTGACGGCCCGCAAATGGAACATGTTCCAAGAGCTCGAGAATGATATTCTTGTGAATTTGTCAAAGTCGCCGCACTTAAGTTACACAATGGAACCAGGAATTTTCGTGCTCAAGCTGACTCAGCCAATCAGTAACACCATCAATGGGCACAGAAGAAGAGGAAGTTGATCTCTGGTGACTACTTTCGGCGAGCTTCGAAGCCGCCGTTGAAAGGTCCCCAAGATCAACGCCAGCAGTCTTTGAGGGGCCGTCTGCTCCGACAAGTCGAGGTTTGTTTCGTTGAAGCGAGCGCTCCCGACAAGTCTTGCTCCGGCAAGCTTGCGAGGAACATCAAGCTCGGCGAGCCGCGAGTTCTTGCCGTGGAAGCTGATGTTCCCAGCAGCAGATCGCCTTTAGTCCTTGTTGTCGAGCCGCATAAGCTCCGGCATGGGCGCGCAGATTGTCCATTTCCTTGAGACAGAGAACTTCCGAAGAGCAAGAAGAAGCGGAAAGAGTAGCCCGGCGATCAAGTATGTACCGGTTTGTCGACAGCATCTTTATGCATGTAAGAAGACTCAACGGTGTGAAATTGAAGTGTATTCCTGGGAAGATGGACCGAAGCTGTTGGCGAGAAGATACCGCGAGAGGCATATGTGGTCACCACATTGGCGCAAGAGCACTTAAGCAAAGCTTTCCGGCAAGGTTTCTTCTGGCCGACAGCCCTCCGAGGATGCAACTGCACAAGTAACCAAGTGTGAAGCGTGCGGTTCCATTCCAAACAGATACACCAGCCAACTCAAGCTCTCCGGACGATCCCTTTATCCTGGCCATTTTCGATTACGGGGCTGAACATCCTCGGCCCCTTCCCCGAGCTGTCGGGGCTTTGAATCTTGTTAAATGCGCCATTGACAAGTTCACAAAGTGGCGGAAGTGGAAGCGGTGAGGAAGGTGGCCTGACGGTCGGCGATCAAGTTCTTCAGGTCGATTGTTTGCCGTTTGAATCCCTAACAGGATCATCACCGACAACGGCACACAATTTACTGATCGCACCTTCATGCGATGCGTCCAAGATCTTGGCGCCAAGGTCTGCTTTGCTTCCGTTGCTCACCCGAGAAGCAACGGTCAAGCGAAGAAGGGCAAATCTTTGAAGTGCTCTTGGCGGGCTCAAAACAAGAACTTTCGACGGGCTGCACAAGTCACGGAAGAAAGCTGGATCGAGGAGCTGCGGTGGTTCTTTGGTCGATCGGGGCGGCCTTGAATCGAGCCACCGGCCGGAGACACCTTTGCTCTAGTCTATGGAGCAGAGGCAGTTCTCCCCACGGAACTTCGTGTCTGGATCGCCTCCAGTGCTCACTTATGATGAGCTTGAGCAAGAGCAGCTGCGACAAGATGACGCCTTGCTCCTTGAGGAGGATCGTCTTCAGTCATTGTCTGCGAGCTGCTCGCTACCAGCAAGCTTTGCGTCGCTACCATAGCTGCAGAGTTAGTGCGAAGTCTCGGGGAAGGCGACCTTGTTCTTGGTAGCGTTCAGTCCGCCAAGAATTCAAACAAGTTGGCCTTGAAGTGGGAGCCCTTATCGACTGCCGGCTGTCCGCCTTTGAGACCGAAGATGGCATTCGGTGAGCAACTCTGGAACATTGAGCATGTTAAGTAAGTTTTACCCATAGAGGCGCGGTTCTGGAACCCGTTCCGGCAACCACCTTTTGTACAAGTCTTGCGGCTGTTGCATGTAATCCTTTGTACAAAGCTGGCCTTGAGACCCGATGCATCGATAAAGCTCATGTGTTGCGCACAACTTGTCAAATTCATGCTTTCATCATTTTATTGCATGTTTTGGCTAACACTTTGTGCAGCAACCACACCCGGTAAGCAAAATCGAGCAGCTGTGCTCCATAACATTATTTTCTCTTCTTTCTCTTTTCTTAAAGAAAGGAAGGCTCCCTCGCGCACAAGTTAACGGGGAAGGAGGAGATTATACTTTGGACCTGGCACCGCTGGAGGTAGTTTCACCTCATCGGAATGCATGAGACAGAAAAGCTAAGTTGCCAAACTTTGAGCAATCAATTTTTAAAATTTTAAGTTATTTTCCTCGAACGATAGTACTTTGTATGGAAAACCTGTGCGCAGAGGAACCAACTCACAGGCTGGTCGCGCCCTTACTTTGTTTCGAGTCCGTTCAACAACTTAAGTGAGCTGCGGCTAGTCGCGACAAGGTTGCTTGTCGGAGGCGGCACTGCCAGCAGGCTGCTGACGTTCCGCACTCAGCGCTCGCGGCAAAAGTGCCCGCACCGACAAGTCCCCCAAATGCGTAAGGCAGAAATGTACAAAGGAAGGAATCAAGTAGAGGAAATAACGTTGCATTGATCGCCTAAGATAGAGTATATTACAAAATACCTTGTCGCTGATCTAACAAAGTGTTCTAAACATGATCAGCAGCGACAAGGGAAAGATAAAAATTGGCGGCCTAGTCTACGCGGTCGCCATCAATCCGCTTGATCTTGTTCACCTTGTCCACAATGGGTGCGACAAGGGCTTTGAAACTCCTCCACGTTGGCATCTGGCGGCAAGGATCTGAGGGCGCCCGTTAAGGTTGAGGCCCGGATTGCGGAAGGCCACCTTTATCAACACCTTCTCGAGGGCTCCTACACAGATCTGGCGTGATTCCTCGGCCAGCTGCTTTGGGACCTCTTCCCGGAGTCGCCGGAGACCCGTCACCACGCCTTTGAAGAATAAACTGAGTTTGGCGCTGGGTTGGAGATGCTCGTCGGAGGAGTATACAAGATCCGCCATCCCCAGCTCCATCAGCTCGTTGTGGATGTCGGCGTCGGTATCCACAAGACCTTGATCCGATGCTCCACGCTCTCCCTCAAGGTGCTCTGGATGGAGGCAGCATTCGCTAGCAGCTCCTCCTTGGCCTTGATCGCCTCAACAAACCCACCTCCCGCTCTGGCGCCGTCCAACGTCTGCGTCGAGTGGTCGGCTCAGCTCAAGATCCGCCTTGGAATCCTTGGCGGCGTCGAGCTCCTTGCCCCTATCAGCGAGGCGACTACTGCAGCTCGCCAAGAGTGTAGGCGTCCTTCTCGCGCTCATGCTTAAGCGCGGCAAGCTCTTTGCCGCTCTTCTTGAGGCTGGCCTCCAGCTGTGCCACCTTCGCCTTCAGCTCTTCCTTGGCGGCCTCGGCGGCTGCGGCAGCATCGCTTCGCTTCGCTTAAGCGCCCGCCAAGTGACTCCTCGCCTGCGGCAAGGTCTTCTTCGTGGCTGTCCAGGTTGACCTTCCGCTGCGCCAGCCCTTTCTGCTTGGCGGAGAGCTTCTCGGCAGCCGCGCTGCTCCTCCTCGTACGCGGCCTTCTCAAGGATGAAGGCCGTGCGCTCTTCTACCAAGTTGCCCTGCGCTTACCTGCTCGTCACGGAGAGCTTCTTGGTTGGCGCTCGAGCTCTTCTGCGGCGCTTCTCCATGTCCGCTCCTGCCCTCGCGACAAGTGCTTCCCGGGTCTCCAACTTGGCCTGCCGGCGCGGTAGAGCGGCAGCTTCTTCGACATGTGCTCCTCCTCGGACTACGCCCGGCTGCTTTGCTTGGCGCGCGTCCACCAGCGTCGGCCAGCCCAGAGAGCAAGTAGCTTCGCCATCGAAGGTCTCTCCCTCGACCGGCGCCACAGGCTCGGTTCCCGGGGAGCTTGATGAAAGGCCGCCCGGCCTTCAGTGGCGCCGGGCTGGGGCTCCTCGAACTGACGCCCGCGGCAATGGCGAAGTCGGCTGTCGGTGTAAGCGCTTGGCGCTCCTGCGGCCTCGGGGCCGTCGATTGCCATCGCCCGACCCTCGCCCGGCCTCTGCATCGGCAGCCTCGGTGGCCTTCTTGCCAACAGGCTCGTCGGCGGCGGCCTCTTCTTCCACAACAACGACCTCTTCTTCCTCGACGGCGGCCTCGTCGGTGTTGCCGCGCGCTTCCTCCTCGCCGGCGGCCTCGACCTCCATCGGCTCTGCGTCAGACGAAGAAAGAGCAGTCAAGCAAATGTTCAAAAAGAGAAACAAAAGAAAGCAAGCCCAAGGGAGATTTTCGTGTAAGGAAATTACCTGCAACGGGATCCGCAGCCATGGCCTCGACCACTGGAGGGTCACTGGCGATGTCCCTTGCCGGGGTAGCCTCCCTTGCCGGAGTGGCCTCCCTTGTCGGAGGGCGCTCCCTTGCCGGAGAATTCTCCCTTGGCGGCGTAGTGGCAGCGGGCAGGATTTCGGAGGCGGCTTCCGAGCCCTCCTGATGAGGCTGCTCTGCTCCTACACAAGCAAACAGTCAGGTATCAACGAAGAAGGAACACCCCTGCACACCGAATAGTAAGGAGAAAACTGCGCACTTACTCTGGGGGCTGTGCTGGGGGCTGCTCTGAGGGAGGGTCGTCGGGTCCGGCAAGGGGGTCTCGGACGCGTCCCCTATTGCCACGGGAGAATCGTCCTCAACGACGACCGTCGGGATCTTGTCCCTCTTCGACGCCCTCTGGGCCAGCGTCTGAAAAGGAAAGAGTCCGAGCAAGCAAATCAGATTCAAGATGAAGCAATAAAATTGAAGAAATACAAGCACAAATCTCAAGAGCTTACTCTTCGCCTTCCTCCTCGGAGCTGGCGCGGAGAAGTCAAACTCTGGCTCGCCTCCGTGCGACGAGGCGGGAGAGTGGGCTCTCTTGGCCGCTTAAGCGGAGGCGTCGGCGGTGGCTTTGAAGATCCCGCCCGATTACGCAGCGGTGTGGGGGCGCTCCATGCAACCTCGCTTGCATGGTGGGCGTGTCGCGGCGCTAACTTCTTTGTGGGCGATCTGCCGCCCGACTTCGTCTCCGGCCTTGCGGAGACGCCTCTTCGGCGGAGCCGGGCTCGGCCGCGGCAAGTCGCTGGGTGGTGGAGAAGAAGCGCCCTCGGCGGGTCCACTCGACCCGGCCTCGGGCTCGACAAGTTCGTCCTCGCCGGCGATCTCCCCTCGCTCGGCAAGGCTTGCCGCCTTCGCAGCATCCGCCTCCTCCACGGTATACCCGAAGGCTCCGGTAGCGGCTTCTGCCGCCTCCTCCACCTGGTGGCAATCCGCGCCATCTCCTGCGTCGGTGGTGTCGCGGGTGAGCCTTTTTCGCTTTCGTCGGGCGGATCGGCACTTCTTCCAAGTCGTCGAAGAACTGCTGCCACGACCTCGTCGAGGGCTCTGCCAGTTGGAGCGATCCCATGGGAATCGCTGCAACGGCATCATGGCGCCGGATGCGGTCGGCGCCGAGTTGTTGCACAATGGGACGACCCCTCGGCAACCTGAACCACTCTGGATGGTCGGGTCGTTCTTGAACAGCTCGAGCAGCATCGCGTCCCGCTCCAAGACGGTGAAGTTCCAGTTCAGGCCCGGGCGCAACCTCATAATGTCCGCCGCATTTTGGAACTTCCAGGCAGGCCTCCTCCTTTCCTTCAAGGGAGCGATGCGGCGGCGAAGGAAATCTGCGCCAACTGCGCCTACGGTTAACCCAGCAAGCCTGAGGCGCAAAATCCAGTCACTGACTATCTTGACTTCACATCCTCCGCGCCAAGTTACTCCAATCTCTACCGCGCACTATTGGAGTTTGGCGCACGGCAGTGAAGGGTTGCGGGTTCTCCTCTACGACCCAACACCAATTGGCTCTCCACTCCTCGCACTTGTTGCGGAACTCTCCTTCCAGATACACTTCTTTCTTGCCGATCCACAGAGACCCAAGCTATCCCTCCGACAGCGGCTCTCCTCTCTCTCGACGCAGAGGCACGAAGAAGTGGCGGAAGAGTGCCACATTTGGGTGGACTCCGACAAAGTTTTCGCAAAGATGCGCGAAAACTGCCATGGTCAAGACGGCGTTGGGGGTGAAATCAAGGAGGCGGAGGCCAAACGTGTTCATGATGTCGTAGAAGAACTTGGAAAAGGGCGGGCAAAGCCCGCAATAGAAGAAAACGGCGAAAAAGGGGTACCCTGTTGGGGCCAAATCAGAGGCGGAGGCGGGGAGTACCCTCGTGCGTGGATGCGCACGCGTCTCCGTCGACCAAAAGAGGTAGAAGACGTCCCGCAGATCCCTTGCGCTGAGCTGCGGGGGGAAGATGGCCCGCTCCTTGCGCCGCGAGCCGCTGCGCCTCGGCGACTTGATGCCCTTCTCCTTATCGGCTTTGGAGCCATGGCGAGGACGGCGGAGGAGGCCGACGGGCGTGAGCGCCGCTTGTGGCGAAGCAAGGGCGCTGCTGTTCGCACCGGAGAAGAAGGGGGGAGCGGCGGTGGTTTCTTGACAAGACAACAATGGCAAAGTGGACGGCCTGCCCCTGTTTCCTCCGCTTATAAATAGGGGGAGGGGGCGGACGTTCCGCTTTTCCTAATAAAGAAACCCCCACGACCACGCCCACGATCTCTCGCACGACGCCACGTCCGTGGCGTGCGTTAGTGGGGGCCGTGGTGGGTCCGGGCGAGTTGCGGCGTGGTCGAGGCGCGATGTGACCGTGCACTTTGTTTTGGGCCTGGCCCGGCGCTCGGCACCGTGTGCAGCTCGAGCCGGGGGCTCTGTCGGTGTACTAGGTAGGGTACCCTAGTATCCCGTACTCGTGCCGCAGACGATTCTGACACCAGCGGCAAGGTTTGCCTCGTCACCGCCAAGATCCTCCGTGGCTCCCTTGGAGCCATTCAAGAACAAAGTATTTGATTAAGAAGACAAGGCCCCGGCAAGAGAAGCTTGCCGGGAAAGCCACTCAAGGCACGCAGAAGACAAGGCCCCGGCAAGAGGAGCTTGCCGGAAGGCTCAGGCGCGACAAGCCTCCGGACACGACAAGGATTCGACCGCGGCAAAGCGCTTGCCGCGGCAAGCAACCTCTCTCCCTCTCCGCTCCAGCTCATCCAGCAACGTGTCGCCATGGGACCATTCCGTGCACGCGTGTCGAGAGGCTGTGCAGCCAGCGGAGAGCAGCGATAAGCGGCGCTGACAAGCTTGCCATCGTGGCGAGCGGTGGCGCACCTGACGGTCTCTCTGTTGCCTTTGTTTGGGCGACAACGACGGGCATTTATTGCTTTTGTCTCTTGCCGTCGAGTTTGGTATTTTGCATCATACCTTTGTTCGAGTAGGTGTACCAACTCCTGTTTTTACATTTGTACCCTCGCATGTGTTGCCACCTGTCGGAGACCCCTTGAGCATATAAAAGGAGGCCCATGCGCAACATAGAGGGGGTTCGAGTTTTGGTTCATTCGACTCACCAGAGACCAGATACACTCACGCTAGGTTTTGTAGCTTGCATTGCTCCCTAGCAAGAACACAATACATCAAACAAGCAGCAGTAGGAGTTTTATCTCTCCGGAGAGCTCCGAAGCTGGGTAAACTACTCGTGTGCCTCGCCTCGATCCGCTCTTCGTGCGACCTCCGCCCCCCTTCCGAACCACAAAGGGGCCTGGTCCGCCGGCCCCATAGGTGTTCGCGGGTACGATCAGCCTCCCCGACAAAATGTTATCATGGCCATCATGACAGATTATGCCTGCACTAGCGATGATTGGTCCGTTATAGAAAAATCAGATCCGAACAAAGTAAATAAAGAAATTTAGTGAGCATCGGCGACGCATTTCTGTAAAAAAGACATTTACTATCTCTTCTATCTCCCAAAGAATGGGTTGGCGACGAAGTAAGTATATTAGGACATGAAGATGCTATTTTATTAGAAGTATGTGTCATCTATTATACTATGTATACTTTTAATTGTAGGTCATAAATACGTACATAAATTGCATGATTTTAACGGAGCATCTACAAGTAAGGTCAGGTGGAAGTGTGTTCTTAGAGAATGCACGCATCTCTAAGATGATGAAGATCGGTAGCTATCTACCCTCAGATGACATGGATGCTGCACCAGCATGGATATTAAAGAGAGCCAAAGCATATTTGGAAATGATATGGTTATTCTTACTTTTCTACATATTTCTATGAATTACAGCAAGAACGACTGGTTCATCCACATACGAGTACAAATAAAATAATCATTTTCTTCAGATATACATTCCAATAAACAACAGCGACTTTCACTGGTACCTATGTGTTATAAATGCCAGAAAAAAATGTGTCCAAGTGCTCGACTCGCTAGGCCCTTACATGAGCCGCAAGGACCTCGCTGATACGGTACTACTTAGTCCTAATCCCCCATCTTTTCTAAGAACCTTTTTTTTTCTTATTTCTCACTTGTGATGCTTATAGTTTTTGCATTTGTTGGTACAAGAGCTAGAAGGACTAGAGGATTTATTCAAATATGCATCCAAGCATGGAATTAAAATCCGGTAAGTGGACTGATCTCGATGTTACAACATGGAAAAGAGAAGAATATATTAAGAGCAGTCTTCAGACGGATGGGTACGCCTCCTACTATAACTCAGAGCATTTATGCTTAACAAGGCACATTCGTTATGCTATTATGTTTATTTTTTCACTACATAGCATTCCTGAAGCACATTTGATCAACAGATTTGGTATGCCAATGCAATTCTTTACCTTATTGTATGCCAATGCAATTCACACAGCACCTCTCATGAGATCTGGCCTAAATAATGGTGCTCAACGCGATACATTTCATTGGGCTGCATATTATACATTTGAACAACAAATATGTTACTACACACATGGAAAGAAGCAGATATATAGCATACCTGTATATGTATTCCGCTAACAATCTTCCACTACTCTATATCCAATGCATCCATGCCAACATAGAGAAACAGAAACATCTCACAAATGGATGACAATGTGGCGAAGGTGCCTGTTGTGCATACAATGGCATAAGCATCAGCAAAGTTCAGATGTCAAAGAATGGACTCACGTGTATTTCTGATAGAAACAATGCAGATACCAACTTGGTTGCGACATTACAATGTCTCAAAAAGCACAGACTCAACATCAATTAGAGCTAGATGATAGTGACAAATTAAGCCACCAGAATTTAAATCCACAAATCAAGAAGCTTTATCACAGCATGGTTGCCTAAAAAATGTCACCTGACTAAATCCCCATTGATAATCATAGGTGCATTAACAACATCTAATCGAACAGCATACCTTCAGCAACTGAGCACCTATGCGAGCTGTGAACTCCTTCCCGGAGCGACTGTGTGAGGTCGACGCACTGGATCTCGGTCCAATTCAAGATGCCTGCTCCTGCATGCATCCTTTCCAGCAGCTTGCATCTTGATCTACTCTGCGGCTGTATGATGGCGGTGGCAGAGTCGATCTAGGGTAGATCCGCGGGGTTGGCGGCGAGGCAAGTTCGCGGTGGTGAGAGGAAGCGGCGTGGCGAGGCCATGGTGGGGATAAGAGCCGGTGAGGCAAGGCTGTCATGGGGATAGGAGACGGGCGAGCTCGTGGTGGTGGTGGTGGTGGTGCGGGGAGGGGGCGCCAGACGACGTTGTGGTGGGAGAGGATGCGCCCTGCTCCAGAGAAGGCGGCCGGCGGCGTGCGCCCTGCTCCAAAGAAAGCGGTCGGCGGCGTGTGGCGGAGAAAGCAAAGTGATTACTATCTCTCACCATCTCACCACACACACACATCCTGTTGTGAGAAACCGACTGCTCCTCATTAGTGTGCGGTGAGAGACTGAGATACTTAGCACAGGGTACTCTTTTTTTTTCACCGGCTGCTCCTCATTTGTGGCAGCAACTTATTAGTGTACCTCTGGTTGCTCTCTTTTATTTTGCAATCCAACCTCTGGTTTCTCTTGTGTGGCCTAATTTTGTGTGATCGTTAATTTTACGTGAAGACATGTGTATTGGTCGTGTGTTACATGCACAGAGTTTTTTCATTTTTGTATTTCAAATTTTGGAATCACAACATTTCAACAATGGAAGTCTTTCACCGGTCAAACAAGACCTATGACTTCATCTAAAATAAATTATTACATTGAAATCATTGAGACCTATGACCTATGACACACATTTAAATGTTCCGATACAACAATACAAAAGTTCATTTTTTTTATTTTACTTTATTAGGATACGTGCGTTGCACGTGCACGCTTACTAGTAACACATAGTACGTGACTATTGACTTGCAAGATAGGATTAAGTACTCACATATATTCATCAAAACATAATAGGTTCAGATCTGAAATCATGGCACTCAGGCCCTAGTGACAAGCATTAAGCATAGCAAAGTCATAGCAACATCAATCTCAGAACATAATGGATACTAGGGATCAAACCCTAACAAAACTAAATCGATTACATGATAAATCTCATCCAACCCATCACCGTCCAGCAAGCCTATGATGGAATTACTCAGCACGGCGGTGAGCATCATGAAATTGGTAATGGAGGAAGTTTGATGATGACGACGGCGACGGATTCCCCTCTCCGGAGTCCCGAACGTACTCCAGATCAGCCCTCCCGAGAGAGATTAGGGCTTGGCGGCAGCTCCGTATCGTAAAACGCGATGAATCCTTCTCCCTGATTTTTTTCTCCCTGAACGTGAATATATAGAGGTGGAGTTGAGGTCGGTGGAGCACCAGGGGGCCCACGAGGCAGGGGGTGTGCCCAGGGGGGTAGGCGCGTCGCCCACCCTCGTGGACAGGGTGTGGGCCCCCTGTCCTTGATTCTTTCGCTAGTATTTTTTATAAATCCCAAAAATATTCTCCGTGAAGTTTCAGGTCATTCCTAGAACTTTTATTTCTGCACAAAAATAGCACCATGGCAATTCTGCTGAAAACAGCGTCAGTCCGGGTTAGTTCCATTCAGATCATGCAAATTAGAGTCCAAAAGAAGGGCAAAAGTGTTTGGAAAAGTAGATACGATGGAGACGTATCAACTCCCCCAAGCTTAAACCTTTGCTTGTCCTCAAGCAATTCAGTTGACAAACTGAAAGTGATAAAGAAAAACTTTTACAAACACTGTTTGCTCTTGTTGTTGTAAATATGTAAAGCCAGCATTCAAGCTTTCAGCAAAGATTTTGAACTAACCATATTCACAATAACATTTAGGTCTCATGTTTACTCATATCAATGGAATAATCAACTAGCGAGCAATAATAGTAAATCTCGGATGACAACACTTTCTCAAAACAATCATAATATGATATAACAAGATGGTATCTCGCTAGCCCTTTCTGAGACCGCAAAACATAAATGAAAAGCACCTCTGAAGATCAAGGACTGAGTAAACATTGTAATTCATGGAAAAAGAGATCCAGCCATAGTCATACTCAATGTAAATTAATAGTAATGGATGCAAATGACAGCTGTGCTCTCCAACTGGTGCTTTTTTAGTAAGAGGATGATGACTCAGCATAAAAGTAAATAGATTGGCCCTTCGCAGAGGGAAGCAGGGATTTGTAGAGGTGCCAGAGCTCAGTTTTTTGAAATAGAGATAAATAATATTTTGAGTGGCATACTTTGATTGTCAACATAACAACCAAGAGATCTTGATATCTTCCATGCTACACACATTATAGGTGGTTCCCAAGCAGAATGGTAAAGTTTATACTCCCCCTCCACCAACAAGCATCAATCCATGGCTTGCCCGAAACAACGGTTGCCTCTAACTAACAACAATCCTGGGGGAGTTTTGTTTGCAATTATTTTTATTTGGTTTGAGCATGGGACTGGGCATCCCGGCGACCAGCCATTTTCTCGTGAATGAGGAGCGGAGTCCACTCCTCTTGAGAATAACCCACCTAGCATGGAAGATGCGGACAACCCTAGTTGATACATGAGCTATTCGAGCATACAAAATAGAATTTCATTTGAAGGTTTACAGTTTGGCACATACAAATTTACTTAGAACGGCAGGTAGATACCGATATAGGAAGGTATGGTGGAATCATATGGAATAACTTTGGGGTTTATGGAAGTGGATGCACAAGTAGTATTCTCGCGTAGTACAAGTGAAGGCTAGAAAAAGACTGGGAATCGACTAACTAGAGAGCGACAACAGTCATGAACATGCATTAAAATTATTGAGTGCAAGCATGAGTAGGATATAATCCACCATGAACATAAATATCGTGGAGGCTATGTTGATTTTGTTTCAACTACATGTGTGAGCATGTGCCAAGTCAAGTCACTCGAATCGTTCAAAGGAGGATACCACCCTATCATACCACATCACAACCATTTTAATAGCATGTTGGCACGCAAGGTAAACCATTATAAACTCCTAGCAAATTAAGCATGGCAGAAGCAACTATAATCTCTAATTGTCATTGGAAACGTGTTTCATTCATAATAGGCTGAATCAGGAACAATGAACTAATCATATTTACAAAAACAAGAGAGGTCGAGTTCATACCAGCTTCTCTCATCTCAATCAGTCCATCATATATCATCATTATTGCCTTTCACTAGCACGACCGAACGGTGTGGATAATAATAATAGTGCGCGTGCATCGGACTAAGCTAGAATCTGCAAGCATTTTAATACAAGGGAGAAGACAAGGCAATATGGTCTCTTGGTTAAATCAACAATAATGCATATAAGAGCCACTTCAACATTTTCATCATGGTCTTCTCCTCTCGATCCCTAAAAAAAGAAAAAAAGAAAACTATTTACACGAGAAAGCTCCCAACAAGCAAACGAAGAACGAGAAATCTTTTTGGGTTTTCTTTTAACTATTACTACTACCAGCATGAAAAGTAAAATAGCTAAAAGCTACAACTAAATTTTTTTTTGGTTTTTCTTAAGGTTAATCAAACACACAAGAAGAAATCATAAAAAAGGAAAATAAACTAGCATGGATAGTACAATGAAAAAGTATGAGCACAAACAACTAGAATGAGTGTGTGAACATGAATGTAATGTCGGTGAGAAATACATACTCCCCCAAGCTTAGGCTTTTGGCCTAAGTTCGTTTATGGCCACGGCTAGCCTGGCGGATATCCAAAGTTGTAGCTAGGGTCATACTGAGATGCAGCGGCTATTGCCTGATGAGCTGCAGCTTGGAGGCGGGCTGTCTCCAACCTCCTCTCATACTCGTTCGCCTCCTCCCTGGTTATAACATATCTCCCTTTTGCCTGAAAGTCAAAGAAAGTAGGAGCAGGGAGAGCAATATGGATAGCGCGACGCCTGTCAAACATTAGTCGGTACTGGAGGGGCTGTTCATTCCTCTCAACTAACTGATGGCGAACCATAGCATTGTAATCTAAATAAGCAGGAGGCTATTCCATATCATTTTCATGTATTGGTATCTCAAGATAATTAGCCACACGGGTTACATAAATTCCACCAAACAAATCTCCACTAATACTGTTATTATGCAACCTACGTGCAACAATGGCCCCCAAGTTATATTGTCTATCTCCTAACACAACACTCTTGAGAACACTAAGATCTAGAACACACATGTGGCATGCCTCATCATTACCATTTATGCATCTACCTATAAAGAGAGCAAAATAATGTATGGCAGGAAAATGAATGCTCCCTATGTTAGCTTGCGTGATTTCCCTAGATTCCCCCACAGTGATACTAGCAAGAAAATCTTTAAACTCAGATTTTCCAGGTTCACTGACACTACCCCATTGCGGGAGTTTACAAGCAGTATTAAAATCTTCTAAGTCCATGGTATAAGATTTATTACAGAGATCAAATAGGACAGTGTGAGAATTGCGTGATGATGTAAATTTAAATCTTCTCACAAAAGAATCAGTAAGGTGGTAGTGTTGAGGGCACTTATCTAACATGAAGCCCTGTAGTTCAGCATTACGCACATACGCGTCAAATTCATCGTTAATTCCTGCTTGCACCATGAAATTTTCTGACGGCCATTCACAAGGCCGTACTTGAGCTTCTCTTGGTGGTTCATGGTCCGGCTCACGTATTGTGGGCCTGGGTCCTTGCTTCCTTGAAGAACCACCTCGGTACATTTTACTAAACATATTTCTTCCTCTAAAAAATTCCTGAAATTTTTAGTAAGTCAAAATAAAAGTGAACCAAACTCAACAAAATTGATAGCAACTACTCCCACAAGTGCCTAGAGACATGCATTAGAACTACTTGGGACCAAATAAATTTGACATGCAAGCTCAAGAACAGGGTCACCTAAGCAGCAAAAATTTGCAATGAATAAAGCACTAGAACAAAAACTAATTGGACCATTGGAGGAGTCACATACCGAAGAACAATCCCCCAAAGCAGTTTTTTGAGTGGAGCTTTGAGCAAGGAGATCAAAAATCGCAGCAAAACGAGCTAGAACACAAGTTTGAGCTAGGTGGGGATTTTTTCTGGAGGAAGACGAAGTGTGTGGGTGCTGGAATAAGTGGACAGGGGCCACCAGGGGCCCACGGGGCAGGGGGTGCGCCCAGGGGGGTGGGCGCGCCCTGGACCCGTGGACAAGTGTTGGCTCCCCTGATGTGTTCTCAGTGCCAAATATTCTTAAATGTTCTAGAAAAAATCATATTTCAATTTCAGGGCATTTGGAGAACTTTTATTTCGGGGTAATTTTTTATTGCACGGATAATTAAGAAAACAGACAGAAAATACTATTTTGCTTTATTAAATCCAAATAACAGAAAGTAAAAGGAGGGTAGAGAGAGTTGTGCTTTCTAACTTCATCCATCTCATGCTCATCAAAACGAATCCACTAACAAGGTTGGTCAAGTCTTGTTAACAAACTCATTCCGAATCGCATGAAACCGGAGAAATGTCGAATAGCACTAGGTTACCTCGACGGGGATATGTACGTCCCCAACAATAAGAATATCATATTTGTTTTTGACAATGGGAAGAGGAAATTCAAAACCTCCAATAATAATCGTCGGAATTTTTCCAATAGAATTGATACTGTGGACATGAGGTTGTTTCCTCGGAAAGTGTACCGTATGCTCATTACCATTAACATGAAAAGTGACATTGCCTTTGTTGCAATCAATAACAGCCCTTGCAATATTCAAGAAGGGTCTACTAAGAATAATTGACATACTATCGTCCTCGGGAATATCAAGAATAACAAAGTCCGTTAAAATAGTAACGTTTGCAACCACAATAGGCACATCCTCACAAATACCGACATGTATAGTAGTTGATTTATCGACCATTTGCAAAGAAATTTCAGTAGGTTTCAACTTATTCAAATCAAGTCTACAATATAAAGAGAGAGGCATAACACTAACACCGACTCCAAGATCACATAAAGCAGTTCTAACATAGTTTCTTTTAATGGAGCATGGTATAGTTGGTACTCCTGGATCTCCTAGTTTCTTTGGTATTCCACCCTTAAAAGTATAATTAGAAAGCATGGTGGAAATTTCAGCTTCCGGTATCTTTCTTTTATTAGTAACAATTTCTTTCATATACTTAGCATAAGGATTCATTTTAAGCATATCAGTCAAAGGCATACGCAAAAGATAGGTCTAATCATTTCAGCAAAACGCTCAAAATGCTCATCATCCTTTTTCTTGGATGGTTTAGGAGGAAAAGGCATGGGTTTCTGAACCCATGGTTCTCTTTCTTTACCGTGCTTCCTAGCAACGAAGTCTCTCTTATCATAACGTTGATTCTTTGATTGTGGGTTATCAATATCAACACCCGGTTCAATCTCTACATCATTGTCATTGCTAGGTTGAGCATCAACATGAACATCATCATTAATATTATCACTAGGTTCATGTTCATTACCAGATTGTGTTTCAGCATCAGAGATAGAAATATCATTGGGATTCTCAGGTGTGTCAACAACAGGTTCACTAGAAGCATGCAAAGTCCTATCATTTTTCTTTTTCTTCCTCTTAAAAGGACTAGGTGCATCAACATCAGTTCTCTGAGAATCTTGCTCAACTCTCCTAGGGTGGCCCTCAGGATACAAAGGTTCCTGGGTCATCTTACCCCCTCTAGTCACAACTCTAATAACATTATCATGTTTCTTATTATTTAATTCATTGAGCAAATCATTTTGAGCTTTAAGTACTTGTTCGACTTGAGTGGTAACCATAGAAGCATGTTTGCTAATAAGTTTAAGTTCACCTTTAACTCTAGACATATAACCACTCAAGTGTTCAATCATATAAGCACTGCGTTTCAATTGTTTAACAACATAGGCATTGAAGTTTTCTTGTTTAACAATAAAATTATGAAACTCATCTAAGCATTGGCTAGTAGACTTATGACGAGGAATGTCACCTTCATCAAATCTATAGACAGAATTTACCTTTACTACCTGTGTCGGGTTATCAAGACCATGTATTTCTTCAACAGGAGGCAAATTAAGACCATGTATTTCTTCAATAGGAGGTAAATTCTTAACATCTTCAGCTTTAATACTTTTTCTTTCATAGATTTCTTTGCCTCTTGCATATCTTCAGGACTGAGAAATAGAACACCCCTTTTCTTCGGAGTTGGCTTAGGAGTTGGTTAGGGAAGTGTCCAATTATTTTCGTTAGTCAACATATTATTCAATAGCAATGCAGCTTGATCAACTGTTCTTTCCCTGAAAACACAACCAGCACAACTATCTAGGTGGTCTCTGGAAGCATCGGTCAGTCCATTATAAAAGATATCAAGTATTTCATTTTTCTTTAGAGGATGATCAGGCAAAGCATTAAGTAATTGGAGAAGCCTCCCCCAAGCTTGTGGGAGACTCTCTTCTTCAGTTTGCACAAAATTATATATTTCCCTTAAGGCAGCTTGTTTCTTATGAGCGGGGAAATATTTAGCAGAGAAGTAATAAATCATATCCTGGGGATTACGCACACAACCAGGATCAAGAGAATTAAACCATGTCTTAGCATCACCCTTTAATGAGAACATAAATAATTTAAGGATATAGTAGTAGCGAGTTTTCTCATCATTAGTGAATAGGGTGGCTATATCATTTAATTTAGTATGATGTGCCACAACAGTTTCAGATTCATAGCCACAAAAAGGATCAGATTCAACCAAAGTAATTATCTCAGGATCGACAGAGAAATCATAATCCTTATCAGTAATACAGATAGGTGAAGTAGCAAAAGCAGGGTCATATTTCATTCTAGCATTCAAAGACTTCTCTTTCGGCTTAGCTAATAATTTCTTAAGATCATTCCTATCATTGCAAGCAAGAAAGTCTCTAGCAGTTTCTTCATCCATAACATAACCCTCAGGCACAACAGGCAATTCGTATCTAGGGGGAGAATCTTCATCATCACTTTCATCAATATTATCAGTTTCAATAATTTCATTCTCTCTAGCCCTAGCAAGTTGTTCATCAAGAAATTCACCCAGTGGCACAGTGTTATCAAGCATAGAAGTAGTTTCATCATAAGTATCATGCATAGCAAAAGTGGAATCATCAATAACATGCGACATATCATAATTAATAGCAGAAGTGGGTTTAGGTGTCGCAAGTTTACTCGAAACCAAAGGCGAATCAAGTGCAGAGCTAGATGGCGGTTCCTTACCTCCCCTCGTAGTTGAGGGATAAATTATGTTTTTCTCGTCTTTCAAGTTCCTCATAGTGACCAGGATATATAAATCCTAAGTGACTCAAAGAATAGAGCTATGCTCCCCGACAACGGCACCAGAAAATAGTCTTGATAACCCACAAGTATAGGGGATCGCAACAGTTTTTGAGGGTAGAGTATTCATCCAAATTTATTGATTTGACACAAGGGGAGCCAAAGAATATTCTCAAGTGTTAGCAGTTGAGTTGTCAATTCAACCACACCTGGATAACTTAATATCTGCAGCAAAGTATTTAGTAGCAAAGTAGTATGGAAATGCTTGATAGCAATTGGCAAAAGTAACAGTAGTAGTTTTGTAGTAATCGTAACAGTGGCAACGGAAAAGTAACTAAGCAAAGATCAATATGTGAAAAGCTCGTAGGTATTAGATCAGTGATGGATAATTATGTCGGATGCAATTCTTCATACAACAGTTATAACATAGGGTGACACAGAACTAGCTCCAATTCATCAATGTAATGTAGGCATGTATTCCGAATATAGGCATACGTGCTTATGCAAAAGAACTTGCATGACATCTTTTGTCCTACCCTCCCGTGACAGCGGGGTCCTATTGGAAACTAAGCGATATTAAGGCCTCCTTTTAATAGAGTACATGACCAAAGCATTAACACTTAGTGAATACACTAACTCCTCAAACTACGGTCATCACAGAGAGTAGTCCCAATTATTGTCACTTCGGGGTTGCCAGATCATAAAACATAGTAGGTGACTATTGACTTGCAAGATAGGATCAAGAACTCACATATATTCATGAAAACATAATAGATTCAGATCTGAAATCATGGCACTCGGCCCCTAGTGACAAGCATTAAGCATAGCAAAGTCATAGCAACATCAATCTCAGAACATAATGGATACTAGGGATCAAACCCTAACAAAACTAACTCGATTACATGATAAATCTCATACAAACCATCAGCGTCCAGCAAGCCTACGATGGAATTACTCACGCACGGCGGTGAGCATCATGAAATTGGTGATGGAGCAAGGTTGATGATGATGACAGCGACGGATTCCCCTCTCCGGAGCCCCGAACGGACTCCAGATCAGCCCTCACGAGAGAGATTAGGGCTTGGCAGTGGCTCCGTATCGTAAAACGCGATGAATCCTTCTCTCTGATTTTCTTTCTCACCGAAAGTGAATATATAGAGTTGGAGTTGAGGTCGGTGGAGCACCAGGGGGCCCATGAGGCAGGGGGCGCGCCCCCCACCATCGTGGACAGGGTGTGGGCCCCCTGACCTTGATTATTTTGCCAGTATTTTCTATAAATTCGAAAAGTATTCTCTGTGAAGTTTCAAGTCATTCCGAGAACTTTTATTTCTGCATAAAAATAACACCATGGAAATTCTGCTAAAAACAGCGTCAGTCCGGGTTAGTTCCATTCAAATCATGCAAATTAGAGTACAAAACATGGGAAAAAGTGTTTGGAAATGTAGATACGATGGAGACGTATCACTGGTCATGTAGCAGCATCAGGGTGAGGCTACACCTCAGTCGACTGACTTCTTCATCTCTGGTCAGTCGATTTTCCAGCCGTAGGAAACGAAATCAAGGGCCTGCTTCAACCTCCACTCCCCTGAGCCGCCAGCCACCACCGGCCAAACCGCCGCCCGCCTTGCCGGCCGCGGTCTGTCGCCCTTCGCCCAAACCACTCCCCACCATCGGTTCGCCGCCGCCCCGGCCATCCCTCTAGGCCCCCCCATGCCGAGCTTTTTCTTCGGTAATCCCCACGCCACCGCCCCACCACCGCCGGTGACCACCGCCCCCACCCTGAACCCTAAGATACATAGTGGGGTACCTCCCCAGCGAATCCCCCTCCCCGCTGCGGCTGGTTCTTCCTTAACTCCGGCGAGCCCCCCCCCCCCCCCCACCCCTTGAAAATCGACTAACCCAAAAGTTGATTCAGTCGACTGAAGTGTAGCCAAATCGGAGCATCACGCAAGCAAGGGCAAGAGCGAGAGCAGCAGCGCGAGCAAGAGCAAGAGCAGACCAGGCAGAGAACCTAGAGCAAGAGCAGAGCAGCAGCATGAGCGAGAGCTCAAGTAGCAGCAGCTCCAACTGATGTGGACGTCGATGCCGAGGGAGCGACGCCGTGGAGGAAGTGGCCGACGACGCCACCGTGGATGGAGTTGCGCTATGTCAGCTCGGGACCGAGCGCTGGCAGCACCGTGAGATCAAATCAAGAAGAAAATGCGGCAATTAGTGTACAACCTCTTTGGTGGCGCCGCTTAGGCCTCAGCTTCATCCGAGGAAACAGTGATGATACTGCTCTTCTTGTGGTGTAGGTCAAGACGGCGGTGTGGGAATGGAGGTGGCGCGAAAGACGAGGGGAACATCGGGGCAGCTCCTTGGAGGTGGAGGACGGGGTGGCTGAACCAGCGGGACGACAAGATCGACGACGGATCCTCATCCGGTACGATGGATGAGGGACGTCGAGGTGTTGCTGTGGACGATGTCGTTGGGGAAGAGGCTCCGGATGGGTGGCAGATGTTGGGTTCTACAGTAAGGTGCATCGACTGCAAATTAAAAAAATTCCTACGCGCAGAACAACCAGGAACATGCTACGGGAGATGGATCACAGTTTTTTACCACTAGACGCGCAATGCCATGTAGTAGAAGAAGAGTTGGGACAGCGCGTCCGCATGGTTCGTCTCCTCCTCGTCCGATCTCCCTTGAATAGCCGGTCGTCGGATCACTCATACAGGTTGGCCGCAGCGGCGCAGGTGCGCCGCCTCTAACGGTATCCGCGCGTGTAGGAGGAACATCGTGCGGTGAAATGCTAGGTCTGATCACACAACCGGCAGCGAGTGAAGGTGTCTATTCATAACACATGCAAACCCTAGTGACAGCACCAAAGGGATAAATCGCATGAGTGTGTGGCACCTCCACTTTATATAGGCGTCCGTCGCGGGCTCAACTCTTGGGCCTCGCACGGACCCCTAAAGCCCATAAGTTTACTCCGCCACAATTCGAATACAGCTCGGATCACATCCGACCAGTGTCCTCGGATCTAACCTTGTAGGTTCCTCCCCTTAAGCACGCGACCCCTTAGGTTCAAGCCGGCCTGGTTGCAGTTTGGATCACCTCCGAACTGCACGGTTGGTAGCGGCCCCTAGCAAGGCATGCCAAACACAAAGCAAACTATGAAGCTGGTTAGGCGAACCTGTACATCACACTTCCATTCCTTTTACGACATGATATATGTTGTCGAGCTCAAGGCGAGTCTATCATCCTTGTGCTAGCCCGACCTCTTTCTCGTTCCAGTGATGCCGACCACAAACTGGATTATCTCATAATCCTTGTCGCATGGCCATGCTTATCCCGGTCGGATCACATGAGGGGCCCAGAATACATCTCTCCTGATCAGAGGGGAAAATCCCATCTTGCTCGACCATGTCTCGCAGCATGGGTCTGGACAAGCTTGGAACCTACCTTTGTAACTACCTAGTCACAGAGTAGCATTTGGTCGGCCCAAAGCAGGTCTGTCACCATCCCGAGTACATGTGCCAGCTCAGGTCTTAGGACATAGAATGCATGTTGTACTAGAGACTCACAGATGACATATCGCTGCGTCTCATAGTTGGGTCTGTCCGACTCGGACCTTATCTCGACTCGGATCTGACTACGTCGAATTCGACCAGATCCTTCCAAGTCCATATTATCCGGTTAGGATCCAATGCTCCATGGCTAGTGAGACCAAGCCATCGACCGTGTCATATGCTAGTCTAATTGGCTGCGCGTCCAAACAGCCCTTTCGACTAGGGACCTTTTAGGACAGTCATCATACAATGCATAGTCACACAAACAAGTCACGTACTTGCTGATACACATCATTGATAATGTCCAAGGACTATCTTTATTCATAAACACATCGGAAATATCATCATACATGATTGCCTCTAGGGCATATCTCCAATAGCGGACGGAGGAGGGTGTGGGGCTTCGCGGGTTTACGCGGCCTCCATGTACGAATGGGTGGGCTAATGTGATGGGAGTGGGGAACCATGGCTTAGGGACGCGCTTGTTCGAAATGTGGCATAAGTTACAAAAGTACCCCCACCGATTTGAGCTAGGTGGTTCTTTCGGTTCGGGGGTATCACGGGCATTTCACGTGTCGGGGTGTCGCAGGAGGTGGGAGCTTTTGCGCATGTTGTAATTTTGGGATAGAAAGGCACGGGTTGAGATGGAGGGAGTTTTCGGAGCACAACGAGACAAAGATATATCTTAAATATTACGGGGTAACAAGGCGCGGGTTGAAATTTCTGGACAAGCCTAACGTGTACAGTACCAAATCAATTCGCACTCCCGTCGACGAAAAAACAAAAAGAAATCAATTCGCACCACACAAGAGAGTCTAGTCCCGTGTACTGTACCAAATCAATTCGCACTACAAATGCCATTCAAAACTTTGAATTCATGTTATGTTCGATTAAAACATTTCACTACGTGTATAATGCATGCAACCTGCTACTCAAATGAACGTTTTAGTGCATTCCAAACGTATATACTACCGCTTCAATATGAACTAAATTTGAATTCGTTTCTCCATTTGAATAACATCTACAATAATGATTGTTGTGAAGTCAAACCATTTGAATTCGTTTCTCTACTTTAATAAGATCTACAATCATCATTATTGTCAAGTTAAGCCATCCTTTGTGTATTATCTTCACAGCACACCACATGCTTACTATCGAGTTAGATATGAACTATGTGTACTATATGAACTCGAACTCGATTTTTTGAATCCAATTTATGTTGATTTCAAATCACAGTACATTTCAAGCTTTAGCTAGATCTTCATAGTCTAAACAATGTCTCATATGTATAATATGTTTACCACATAATCTATGGTGCCCCGCCCCCTACGCCTAGAAGTATTTAGATGTGAGTTGCAAACACCATACATTACCACAAATTCAAATAAAATGTGAGATTGTTCGATATATAGTATTGTTTAGATTGTTCGTATTTAGTTGTAAGCTGCAAATGCCACACATTATCACAAATTCAAATAAAATGTGAGATTGTTCGATGTATAGTATGGTTTATATTGTTCGACATTTAGTTGTGAGTTGCAAACGCCATGCATTATCACATTACGGTATAACATGTGCAAAACTACAGCACGCGTATCACCGCTATATTCATGCATGCATATGTTTATAACACTATGATCTTCTGTTCAAATATATGAATCCACTTTCATATCAAACTATGTTCTTTGTTAGTCTCTTAAACCCATACAATCCTCTAACCTTTATAGCTAGCACTAACTTTCTCTCGTGCATGCACATGCCCTCCTCGCCCCCCCTCCCTCAGCATTCTATCCATCGCGCACATTCATTTTTTTCTTTAGGTCGTTCTCCCACAGTCTCCACAACTCCTCTCCAACACACACCGATCAATAAACCTCTGCAGTGATGTCTGCCTACAACATACACACACACCTTCCATCTCCTCCTTTCTGTGTCCATGCCTTGTGTCTCTCATACGGTCCCACACACGTGTAAACTCTCGCCCCTCTTTTCATTGATCTCACAATCGCACACTCCTCCCCCTATCTAGCTAGTAGCTCGGCCTCTCGCACCACCTCCTAGCTCCATTCTCTCTGTCTATCTGTCTCGCCGGGCCTTATTTGCTTCTAACAAATGGATGTACAGCGACCGATCTCCCACTATACATATAGCTAGCTAGGTCCTTATAACTCGTTTTTCCCATGCGTCGATCGATCTACCTCATTAGTTATGTCTCTCCCTTCCTCTGACAAACAACAATTAATCTACCGATCTAGTTAGGTTTGCTTACCAAACACATGGTTCCCCTTCATCATCCATGCATGCGTCCCGGCACATCTATCACGCACAGGCACACGTAGAAACACATCCCCACTCTTATTGATAATATTGTAGTTCTACCATCAGTTTGTCTAGTAGGCCTCTCCCACCATCTTTGAGAAGCAACTCCATCACTCATCCAGCACTCTACCCCTCTCCCTCCCTCTCTCTCTCTCCCAACCTATTTCCCGTCCTTCAGTTACGTATGGATTTCGATTGATCTCCCTCAAGACATAGCTGGGTCTCTCCTTCTCAACACATATACGAATCGTTCTACCTCTCTAGTTAGGCCTCTGCCTCCCCCCCCCCCCACACACACACTGATACATAGAGCGCTCTAGTCATGTCTCCCAGCCACACACAAACTTTCCCTGTGCCCTCTGACATTTTGGTGGGTCAGTCGCCCTATATCTTTGACTTGCACACACACAATTTCGATGGCTCTCTTCATTGATCTTGCACCCACCCACTTGATCCTCTCTTCGACTCTATCAATATCTATGACCCCTCCCTCTCTTCTCATGGATCGCTCCCTCTATATATGATATAGTAGGCCTCTATTTCACACACATTGCATGTGTCAAATTTTTGTTTGAGACGTCATTGTCGGATTCTGGGTTCCGGTAAACCCTTGAGGTTCTAACTCTGGGGTGTGCACGAAGAACTCTCTCTCCCTAGCTTGCTCTCGCAACGATGTCAAGGCCTAGCGCGCCGAACCCAAATAACAACAGACACGAGAGTTTATACTGGTTCGGGCCACCATTGTGGTGTAATACCCTACTCCAGTGTGGTTTGGTGGATTGCCTTGTAGGCTGAGGAATGAGTACAAGATATGAACAGCCTCCTGAGGAGAGGTGTTCTTGAGCTCGATGGGCTGGTGCGTGTGAGGATGGTCTAAATGATCCGTCCAAGATGAGTTCCCTCCTTTGGTAGTGGCTAGTCCTATTTATAGAGGCCCTAGTCCTCTTCCCAAATGTTAGGCGGGAAGGGATCCCACAACGGCCAATTTTGAAGGGAGACAACTAGTACAAGCTATCCTGACAAAATGTGGTATTCGTCTGCCAAAGGTTCTGGTGGTGACGCTGCTGTGGGCTCCGTGATGACCTCCGTCCTGTCGTCCTGTTGGTCCTGGTCTCGTTGCACCGATATGGGAACCTTTGCCTGATGCCTCGGGACTCCTCGCCTGCGCCTGCCTCTTTAGCACCAAAGAGGAAACTGGAACTCTGCGCCCGCCTGCCTTCGGTCGTCAAGGCTCATGTCACGTGAACCTCGCGAGGTGCCCCCTGCCTTGATATCTCTGCTCCTCGAGAGCCAGCCTAGCGAGGCTGCCCCCAGGGAGGTCTTGGTGTCGTCCGCCTCACGAGGTTCAGCCCCTCGCGAGGGTCTTGAGTGGTTGCTGCTGAAGATGGGCCATACCAGGCCGCTGGTGGAGCCACGCTGTGGGCCGTAGGCAGGCAAGTCTTGGTACCCCCATTCCTAGGATGCCGACAGTAGCCCCCAGGCCCAATGCACGCTCGGACTTGGCTTCGAGGCGAAGCCAAAGGGCAAGTGCGGAGCAACGCTGGCCCCAACCGCCTGCGGCCTTGACTGACACGTGGCGATTGAAGGGACGTGGGCGTCTCCGCTTCCCCATGCTGCCTCGGCAACTGCCTGCGACTGACAAAAGGCTGGCGCGTGCCGCAGAGCCTTCATTGCCTTGCTTTGCCTTACTCCAGATCCCCTTCTTCCTTCTCGCCCCCAAAGACTCCCAATCCGCCGGAAATCTTCCGCTGAGCTCGCATCTAATGGCGCCCGACAAGGCCAAGGCCTCACGCTCGCCCGCCTGGTATGAGTCGGCCTTAAGCGCGCCCACGGTCCCGGAGGAGAGGCTTGCCGCTGCACGCTGAATGACGGTGGGCGGCGCAGACGAGGGAAGAGCGGCGGTGCTTCGGGCAGGCTCTGCCAAGCCAGAGTCTCCGTGCAGTATCTTCCATCCTTTATTCCTGAACAGCGTCTTCGCTGGGCTGGTCCCTCCTTTTTCTGATTTTTTCTATGTCGTGTTTAGCCATTACAATCTCCATGCTCTCCATCTCCATCCCAATTTTGTTCTCCTCTTGTCGATCTTCGCCTTTCACTACGAGGCATTCATGCGGGTGATGCCATCTGTGGCGCTGTTGCGCCACTTCTTCTACCTCTGGATTAAGGATGGCCATTGCTCGGGATGCGCCAACTTCGTCACGGCCAACGGGACCAACACGATCTCGAAGGCTGGGAAGAAGGCCGAGGGTTTCAGGAACAAATGGGTCCTCATGGATGACAAATGCTCCTACCCCCGGCTGTTGCTGCTGACAGGGATGCCTTCTTCTCACGAGGGCTCGCTCAGCGTGAAGCTTGCCGACCCCCGGGCGAAGCATGTGGTGGAGAAGATGACCACCGACTTGAAGCTAGATGACCCAAGAGCAGAGAAGCTGACGGGGACCATGATACTCAAGGAGTTCCTGGCACAGCGCCTGGCCCCACTCCAGGCGCACTCACGCCCCCTGTGGAAGCTTGAGGACAAGGGGGATGAGCTTCGTTTCCGCTCGGACCCTTTGTTTGACGAGGAGCTGGACTCAAGCCTCCGCCTCTTGGTCGGGGAGAATCAGGGGTATCCACTGGACTCACATCTTTCGTTGTATTGCCGCCCTGACGGGGTAGAGATCGTTGCCGCCATGCCTGTCTTAAACAAGTACGGGCTCGTGCCGCCGGTGCCCGCTGAGGCCCCAGTGGTCATGTCCTCCCGTGAGTCCGAAGAGGAGGAGGAGCTAGACTCGGAGGCGACCCGTTAGGCGGCTGGGGAGATGTCCCCTCCGCGCAAGGCTGATCTCCTCCGTGCATTCCCCAACGAAAACGTCGCCGACGATCATCCGGTGAGGGAGGCCCTGCCCCCAACAAGGGTCACCACGAGGTCCAAGGTCACCCCCTCGAAGAAACCGCTGAGGGAGTCCTGGACTAAGGATTATTCGGGCGTCCGGCCTACTATCCATGGGCCGGACTGATGGGCTGTGAATACATGAAGGCCGAAGACCATACTCGTGTCCGGATTGGACTCTCCTTGGCGTGGAAGGCAAGCTAGGCTACCAGCTATGAAGATTCCTTCTTATGTAACCAACCCCATGTAACCCTAGATCTCTCTGGTGTCTATATAAACCGGATAGCATAGTCCCGATAGGACACATTCATTACCATATACACATAGGCTAGACTTCTAGGGTTTAGCCATTACGATCTCGTGGTAGATGCACTCTTGTAATACTCATATTCATCAAGATCAATCAAGCAGGAAGCAGGGTATTACCTGCATAGAGAGGGCCCGAACCTGGGTAAAGATCGTGTCCCCGTCTCATGTTACCATCGATCCCAGACGCACAGTTTGGCACCCCCTACCCTAGATCCACCGGTTTTGACACCGACATTGGTGCTTTCATTGAGAGTTCCACTGTGCCGTCGGTGAAGGATTCGATGGCCCCTTCGATCATCAGTAATGGCGCCGTTCAGGGAGAAACTTTCCTCCCCGGACAAACCTTTGTATTCGGCGACTTCTACTACGGGCCAACTCGCTTGGTCATCCGGAGTAGGTCGATAGTAACGCCCCTGGCCATCAGGTCAGATCTGGAGGCTTGAACTGCGTCGCGGATACTCACGGAGACTTGATCTCCGATGGACTCAAGACCGCGGCAGTCGCTCTCCCTCCCTCCGATGAACATGACTTGAATACGTCATCGGATCACACCCAGGAGATGGATCCTGCTGCTGCAATGGCGTCAGAACCAAAGCAGAGCGTGCCCTCCGAGGCCACAAAGTCCACGGCGTTGGAGCCGCACACGGACTCGACATACTGCAATACTTGCGTCAATGTAACTCCAGACTCGTTTTCGGTTACACGTTCCAGATCAGGCGCACCTGTGGACACCGAGCTGGATCGGTTATCGATTTTTGAATTTGGCGCCACAGACCTCTTCCAACACTCACCTTTTGGTGACATGCTAAATTCTTTAAAGAACTTATCCTTGGAGGAGGACTCACAGCCGAACTATGTTCAGGTCGAGCTAGAGACGGATGGCGAGGAATTTTCCTTCCCACCCGCCACCCACTTCACAGCCACTACGATGACTTAACCGACGTGCTTGACTATGGCTCCGAAGACATCGACGGTATGGACGACGATGCCGATATGGAGCAAGGCCAAGTCCCGCCATTCACCAGATGTTGGACAGCTACCTCTTCGTACAACGTGTACATGGTTGATACACCCAAAGGATCTGGCGATGACAACGAAGAGCCAGATGCGAATAAAACCTCTAAGAGACAGTCCAAGCGCCGACGGCCCAAGCACCGTTGTAAGCCTCGTCGCTCAAAGGATGGCAACACCGGCACCGGAGAGAATAATATACCAGGCGAAGCCGAAAACAATGAAGACCCTGTCGGGGCTACATCCGAACAGGAGGAACATGACAACAGGCAAGACAACCCTGACGAACAGGCCATAGAAGATGACTCAGAGGACGACAATACCGTCCACCCTCCAAAGAGGAGACAAGCCTCGACAACGAAGACTCATTGTGCCTAAGAATCCTATGGAGCAGGAGCGCTTTAAGCTTCAGCTCATAGCCACTGCAAGGATCCTGAAAAAGAAACAGCAGCAGCTTCAAGCTGAACAAGATCTGCTCGTCGACAGGTGGACTGATGTCCCAACAGCCGAAGAATACGGCCTCAGGCACCCAACAAAGAGCTACCCGAAATGCAGACTGCTACCTCAATTCGACGATTAAGCACCGGAGAATACATCTCCCTTGTGTAATGCGGAACGACCACCACGTGGTCGGGACAGGGCGGCCGACCGGCCACCCCGCGGCCGGGATAAAGCGGCAACTCAGGCCGAATAGCAGCCTGCCCCACCGCCTCGTAAAAATAGAGACAGAAGAGTTCGGGGTCACACGTACGACCTCTGGCAAATCTTGGACGATAGAGTAGGACATACAAGGTTGATCTACGGATCGCAAGGGCGTGCCTCGAGGCACGACAATGGCTACCTATTCGGACATGATAAATCTGACCACGCCCGGGCCGAATAGCGCAGACGGACTCCGTCAAAGCTACACCACGACGCGGCCCGATATAGAGGCGCCGCACACCCTCTCTGCTTCACAGATGAAGTACTGGATCACAAATTCCTCGAGGGGTTCAAGCCTGTCAACATTGAATCATACGACGGCACAACCGATCCAGCAGTATGGATCGAGGATTTCATTCTCCATATCCATATGGCTCGAGGAGTTGACCTCAACACCATTAAATACCTCCTACTAAAGCTCAAAGGGCCATCTCGGCAATAGCTTAACAGCCTGCCTGAAAATTCTATCGGCAGCTGGGAGGACTTGGAGGAAGCCTTTATGGACAACTTCCAGGGAGCGTATGTCCGGCCACCAGACGCCGATGACTTAAGCCACATAGTTCAACAACCCGGAGAATCAGCCAGAAAATTCTGGACTAGGTTCCTAACCAAAAAGAACCAGATCGTTGACTGTCCGAATGCCGAGGCCTTAGCAGCCTTCAAACACAGCATCCGTGACAAATGGCTAGCACGCCACCTCCGCCAAGAAAAGCCAGGGTCCATGGAAGCCCTCACGGCACTTATGACCCACTTCTGCACAGGAGAAGATAGTTGGCTGGCTTGCAGTATAGGCACAACCAACAAAACCAACCCCTCCGAGGCCAAAAGCAGCACCGGCAAGCTCCGGCGTAACAGACACAAACGTCGGAGCAATGGCGATAACACCGATGACACTATAGTTCATGCCGGATTCAGTGGCTCCAAGTCCGGCCAACGAAAGAAGCCCTATAAAATGAGCAGCGGAGGACCATCCAGCTTGGACCGCATACTCGATCATTCTTACCAGATACACGGCACCCCAGACAAACCGGCCAGCCACACTAATAGAGATTGTCGGGTATTCAAACAAGCTAGCAAGATAAATAGTGGAAATAAGGAAGGGGAATCACAGAGCGAGGACGATGACGAAGTGCCCTGGCAGCCGAACACCGGAGGGCAGAAGAAATTTCCCCCTCAAGTCAAAATGGTGAACATGATATACTCTACGCACATCCCCAAAAGGGAGCGCAAGCGAGCACTTAGGGACGTCTACGCGGTAGAGCCAGTCGCCCCAAAATTCAATCCGTGGTCATCATTCCCGATCACATTCGACTGTCGGTAGAGCCAGTATCCGCCATGGTGGTTCAGCCGCACTAGTCCTCGACCCAATTATTGACGGGTTTCACCTAACACGGGTCTTGATGGACGGTGGTAGCAGCCTCAACCTGGTCTATCAAGACACAGTGCAGAAAATGGGCATTGACCCCTCACGAATCAAACCAACAAATACTACCTTTAAAGGAGTCCTACCAGGCGTAGAGGCCCGTTGTACGGGCTCAATCACGCTGGAGGTGGTCTTCGGTTCCCCGGACAATTTCTGAAGCGAAGAGTTAATATTAGATATTGTCCCCTTCCACAGCGGCTATTACGCGCTGCTCGGACGAACGGCGTTTGCTAGATTCAACGCAGTGCCACACTATGCTTATCTCAAGCTTAAGATGCCCGGTCCATGCAGCGTCATAACAGTCAATGGCAATACGGAGCGCTCCCTCCAAACAAAGGAGCACACCACCGCCCTAGCAACAGAAGCATAGAACGGCCTTCTCAAGCAGCACCATAGTACGGCTGTCGAGCCCTCGGACATCATTAAGAGGTTCCAGACTATGCTGCAATAGGACGGCACGGCTCGTCAAGAGCTTGACTAGCAATTCGGCCTCCGTCCCAATCTCAACAAGGTAGTGGCATTCGCACCACGCGTACACAATCACGCAATCGAAACCCCATGGGTACCGACGGAGGCAAACCCTGCTCGCAATTCACAGTACGGCTTGACCGACCCTGGGATTCCATGCTTTTACTTTTACTTTTTTACGGGTTTTCTTCTCTTTTCTAGGACACGGACAACCCGCCAGCAGAACACACCAAGGAGGCAGGGAGCTCTGGCTTACAAAGGAATCCCCAGGTGGTCTCCACTAAACCATTGCCATAATTTCTTTTCATACTCGCATGTAGCTCACCCTTGGTGGCGGCGTGTTAAATAGACTTAGACTTACTTGCTTATCGCATTACTTGTACAAAGTACGCCGCGACGTACTAGTTACATAACAATGGTGAATACACAGCAGCGTCAGCTTATTACTTCATTTTCCCATTTCCTCACCTCGGTATTAATTACTCATTGCACACGTACACCATGGTACGTATTACTACGCCAGGGGCTTCATTACACCCCGCATCACGGCAATAAAAGTCCGAACACTTTTATAGTATAGTTCGGCACCCCGAACTTATAGCATTATATGCATCAGCTCCGAATCATGTCTTTGGTCAATAGTTGGGTTGCCGAGCTCCTGTGCTTACTACCTTACGTTCTGCTACATCGGCTAGGGTAGTAAAGGGAGAACTACTGCGATTGTGTGCCGATTCTTCCGGATGAACACCTCAGTAGAGAAAGCCAAAAACTGACTGTCATGATGCGGCGAGAGCCGGTCAGCTGTTCGAGTGGTTCCAAATCGTTGGAGATTTTTTCCGCTTCTTGCGAAGAACTGGTTCTTCCGATTAGGCATGTATAACGCCCCTAATTCGGCCTTCTGAACACTAGGGGCTTCGCCAACTTTATTAATTGTCAAACTCCTATGGCTAAGTGAGGGCAGTAAAGGCCGCATAGTCTGATTGCCTTGTTCGTTGTGCTAAACACCTCCTTTACGGACCAAAATGTGGAGTAAAGAGTGTTTAGATTTATCCCGAACACCCCCATAAATTCTATGTGGGGGCAGAAGCCGACGACTGGTCAACCCTCAGATTTAATAAACGGTTGCACAAGAGGTAAAATTTAGATCATAAACATTATACTACATAATATCATTATTCCATATTACAGAACAAAGTAATACACATATTCTCATGGGAATATAACATCCTTCGAACATTGCTCCGCCACAAGGCATGACCCCTCCAGAACACCGTCAAAATAGTGCTCGGGTCGACGATGCTCCTTGCCCTCCGGCGGTCCCTCGGTCATCAGCTTCTGGGCATCCAGCTTGGCCCAATGCGTCTTGACGCGGGCAAAGGCCATACGCGCACCTTCAATGCAGACCGACCGTTTCACGGCTTCGAGCCGCGGACAAGCACTCACCAGCGGCTGCACAAGTCCGAAGTAGCTGCTAGGTATAGGATCGGCAGGGCACAACCGGATTATCAGGTCCCTCATGGCTAGCTCCGCCAACCTATGCAGCTGGACCAACTGCTTTAGCTGGTTGCTGAAGGGTACCAGATGTTCAGATCCCAGATGTTGGTACCAGAATAGCTTCTCCATAGACATTCCTTCCTCGTCTCTGTAATACTCGGCAGCATCCGATACACTATCTGCGCGCATCCATAACGCCTACGAAAATCCAAATTCAGGATAAGTACAAGGAATGTTTCTTCTATATACTTGCTATGCATGATGAAAGACTTACCCATTGTAATCATCTTGGCCGCCTGGATCTCCTGGAGGGCGCTCTGGGCTTCGGCTCGTGCATCCTGTGCGCTCTGGCAAACCTTTGCCAATTCGGACTCTTGCGCCTTACAATCGCGCTCCAGGGACTCAAATCTCTCTATCGCGCCCTGGAGCTGTTGTTGCGCCTCGCCAAGCCAGGCCTCGTGCTTCTCGCGCGAGGCGCGTTCCTTGGCCGCTTTGTCCTCATCCTCGGCTAGCGTCTTCTTAAGGGTCGTCACCTCGGTCGCGGCCCCTAATAAAGTTTATGACAATTTAGTCCATCTGGACAATTCATTTTCTAGAAATATACCTACCGGTTACCGCATACCTTAGTTATCCTCCAGCTGCTTCTTCACGAGGCCGAGCTCCTCCTCGGCCCACTCCAGTTTCTGCTTCAGACCGGAGTCCTCCACAGCATGAGCAGTGGCTGCCTTAAGCAATACCTGCTTATTCACACAGACAACTCATGTTAGACTCCTGCGATATTTCTTCTCGAACACCAAACAGAGCATCAGGGGCTACTGTCTATACTGTGATATTTTTACAATCACTTACCTCGAAACCCGTTAGAAGGCTAGTGCAGGCTTCGGTCAGTCCGCTTTTGGTGAACTGAACCTTCTCTATCACCGTGTCCATAAGGACACGATGTTCATCCACAATAGAGGCGCCTCGTAGCGCCTCCAGTAGATTATCCGACGCCTCTAGTTGGACAGAGGTCACCGGGGGAACAGGCACATTCCCTCCTTGAAGGGAATGCCGTTCATTGGACCCTGGAGCTGTGTAGATCTCTGGAATGGTATCCGGCTGAGGTCCAAAGGGAACTTGGGCCCCGTCACCAGTTCCCATGGGGACTTTTTTCGCCTATGTCTGGCGGCCGAAAAATCATCCTGGGATGTCACCCCGATGATCTCCGGAATCTCCCCCCGGCCTGGGAAAGCCTTTTTGGACACCACCTCGTCATCACCCTTAGGTGAGACGGAATAAGCAGGTGGCAGAGATGTGCTAGCTCTCTCCTTCGAGCCCAAATAATCCTCGGCCGAGGATCAAGGGGAGCCATCGCGTGCCAGACTGCAGTAACAAGGCTTACAATATGTCAATACTATAAAAAAGGAAGGCCGTATGTTTGCGGATTCTGGTACTTACGAAGCGGCCCGAGGCTTGGTCCGGCGAGGTCGTTCCGGACTTCTATCAATACCCCACATGGAGTTATCCATTTGGGAGCCTTTAACCTTCTTGGGCGCTTTTGCCTCCGGATTCGCGGGAGCCGCCCTCTTCTTCCTCCCCGCCTCAGGTGGGGAATCGTTTTCTTCTTCTTCGTCTTCGTCATCATTGGATGAAGATGAAGTCTCGTCCTCGGACGACATGTCCGGAGCACCCTTTTGGCAAGGGCCTTTCTTGGCCCCTTTGGCCGCTTTCTTGGCCGTCTTCTCCGGCACATCATACGGCGGCGGAAACAACATCTTCATCAGAAGTGGGAATTCTTCCTCCTCAGGAAGCGGAGCCGGACAGCTAATCTGCTCCGCCACCTTGATCCAGGCCTGGTGAAGTAGATGGAGGAGCTCAGTATCCATCCAAAATATGCTGATGAAGGGTATACCTCGAAAGCATTAAAAGACTTACCGAGTTGGCCTGGCGCTGTGAGCTAAGCCCGTGATTTTCAGTTGTGGGCGGGGGCGCCTCGCCCGCCTTGAAGAGCGCTTTCCAGATGCCTTCGTGCGTTGTGCCGAAGAGCCCTCGCAGCGTCTGGTGCTCGGCGGGGTCGTACTCCCACAAATAGCAAGCCCGGCGTTGACACGGAAGGATCCGGCGAATGAGCATGACCTGGATCACATTCACAAGCTTTATCTTCTTGGTCATCATGTTCTGGACGCATGTCTGGAGCCCAGTTATCTCGTCCAGGGATCCCCAGGTGAGGCCCTTCTCTTGCCAGGAAGTGAGCCGCATCGGAATTCCGGATTGGAATTCGGGGGCTGCTACCCAATTGGTGTCATGCGGCTCGGTGATGTAAAACCACTCCGACTGCCATCCCTTCACCGTCTCCACGAAGGAGCCTTCGGGCCAGGTGACGTTGGGAATTTTGCTCACCATGGCGCCTCTGCACTCTGCTTGTTGACCGCTCACCACCTTTGGTTTCACGTTGAAGGTCTTCAGCCATAGGCCGAAATGAGGCGGGATGCGGAGAAAAGCCTCGCACACAATGATAAATGCTGAGATGTTGAGTATAAAGTTGGGGGCCAGATCGTGGAAGTCCAACTCATAGTAAAACATCAATCCACGGACAAATGGATTAAGGGGAAATACCAGCCCACGGACGAAATGTGTGAGGAACACAACCCTCTCATTGGGCTCGAGGGTAGGGACGATTTGCCCTTTCGCAGGGAGTCGGTGAGCAATATCCTTAGCTAAATAGCCGGCCTCCCGGAGCCCCGTGATGTCCTTCTTCTTGACGGAAGAGGCCATCCACTTGCCTCTAGCTCCGGATCTGGACATGATTGGAGTGCCTTCTCGAACGAGGAAAAACTAAAGCTTGGGCGCTGCAGCTCGAGGACAGAAGGACTGGAGATGAAGAAGGGTGTGGGAAAAGGGAGAGTGTCCTTATCCCCTTATAAAGGCCGTGAATGTCAAGCGCCTCCCCACTCATCCTAAAAACTCACCTATTCCCAAGGGCTGTATAAATGGCACGGTTGAGTTACCCATGCCCGCATTGATGAAAATCCCGCAATAAGGGGACACGATCTCTACTTCGACAAGACGTGCCAATAGCAGCCGCGTCTCGAAATGTGGGATGGCAGATGAAAAACGGTTCGAAATTATGACAGAACAAATGCGATGTCGTGTTGTAAAAAAAGCTATCAAGAGATCAGATTCGTGCAAATATTATATTCTCTCTGCGGTTATACCAGGTCCGGATACAATCATCGCATCCGAAGACTGTCTTGGAGTTCGGAGAAAGGGGAACCCGTCTTGCAATGCCGAAGACAATCTGCGCGCCGGACTCCTCGTCATTGAAGCTAGGTTCAGGGGCTACTGAGGGAGTCCTGGACTAAGGGGTCCTCGGGCGTCCGGCCTGCTATCCATGGGCCGGACAGATGGGCTGTGAAGACATGAAGACCGAAGACCATACTCGTGTCCGGATTGGACTCTCCTTGGCATGGAAGGCAAGCTAGGCGACCAGCTGTGAAGATTCCTTCTTATGTAACCGACCCCATGTAATCGTAGATCTCTCTGGTGTCTATATAAAACGGAGAGCATAGTCTGGATAGGACACATTCATTACCATATACACATAGGCTAGACTTCTAGGGTTTAGCCATTACGATCTCATGGTAGATCAACTCTTGTAATACTCATATTCATCAAGATCAATCAAGCAGGAAGTAGGGTATTACCTCCGTAGAGAGGGCCCGAAACTGGGTAAACATCGTGTCCCCCGCCTCCTGTTACCATCGATCCCAGACGCACAGTTCGGGACCCCCTACCCGAGATCCGCCGGTTTTGACACCGACAACCGCCCGCCGAGATCCCGACGAAGAGCAGGTCCGCGTTGATCTCTCGAGGCAGTGACCTTGCTTCGACGCCGCCGGGTGCTGCCGCTGGCCCAGCCACTGCTCCCTCATCCACTCCTGGAACCCGCACGCCTGCGCCCCAGGCTGCGAAGCCTTCGGGCTTCATGCTCTAGAAGAGGCCGAGGGATTATGCCGCAGTAGACCAGTAAGTATTCTATCCTGACTTGCTCCTGCTTCTGCTGCTGCTTCTTGACATTTTACCATTGCGCCACCAGGCCAACGATAGTGGCGAAGAAGAAGAGAGGGAGCATCCGCGCCTCCTGGGACCAAACAACCCGCCACGGCCACACCTCCCCCAGCGTGGAAGGGCGGCGACAGTGCTCATGTTTCTCCGGCCCGGTTATTCTCGCGAGGCCCGGAGGACCGACCTCAGGAGAAGGCGACCCCCACAGCCAAGTCGACTCCGGAGGCACCCGCTCCCAGCTCGCCTGCCGAGGTCCCAGAGGCCCAGGAGCCCCCAGTTTCTTCTTCTGCTGCTTCCAATTCGTAGGCCTTGGCGATGACACTGTCTCCTCCTCCTCCCATCATGCCGCTGGCTCATGATCCTTCCGCTTTGCCTGACGCTCTGGGGGAGGCTCTCTCTACGCTGACCCGGCTCCCGGACGACCTCCAAGGCCCTGACCGCCGCCTGGGGTAAGGCCACCTGGAGCTGATTTTAGGGTGGCTGCGTTCTGACGCGTCCATCAGGGCAGCATGGATCCAGGCCGTGGAAGCTTCCAAGGAAGGAGAACGAGCCGCTGGTCTGGCCGCTGCTACTCGTGATGCGGCGGAGAACGATGTCGAGGCCACCAGGGAATGCTGCCGGTTGATGGAGGCCGAGCTGGAGACCATGCGCAACGAGCGCGTGGCCGAGGCTCGCGATCGCAAGGCGGAGGAGGAGGAGATGACGGCCCGAGAAGACACAGTCACTGGTCGCGACGCCGAGTTGGAGCAGTCGGCGAGGGCACAGGCCGCGGAATGCAGCCGCCGAAGAAGCTGGAGAAGAAGGTGGAGGCGGAGAAGATCCAGCTGGAGGCCAAGGCAAAGGTTCTTGCCGAGGATCGCATGCCCTTCAAATCTCTTGAGCAGAGGTCCCGTGCAGCACTACAAGGGCTCTACGAGAAGGGCTTGGAGAAGCCGCTGGCGACTGATGACGAGGGCCCCGCACAGCTGCTCCCTCATCTGGTCGCGGCGCTCGAGGACGTCATCAACGGGATTGGCCCCATGGTGGAGGGGGAAGCCCGCGCGCTCTCCTCCTCAGCTCTGACACGCATCTTCAGCCACCTCGTCTTCGCGACCCTGGCGCTGATCTTGGCGAGTTGCTCGAGCCCGTGGAGGAAGAGCGTTGCACAGCTGCTACCGAAGCCGTGAAGGGCCAGGTGGAGGCCTTGTTGAAGAAATTCCTCGCCATCGATCCTACACCCCGGCTGACGCTGTCGCTGATCCCGCGACCACGGTTGACGGCACAGGCGATGGCGATGCTGCTGACGGGGACGCGCGTGCTGGCGACAGCGCCCGAGGCTAAAGAGGAGGCCTGCTAGTGACGCTCCTTCCCATTTCACTTTCCTGCGAACTTCCCAGCAATATGCAACGTGCCTCGTGGAGGCGTTAAAACTTTTTTTGTTTTTTGATGAACAATATGTTTTGTTATATTTGGTTAAGATTCCGCGATTTACTTTCTGTTTGCTTGATGTTCTATGTCGGCGGGGCCCGACCCCGCGCATACCTCAGCCACCATTGGGCCGTCCGGATCACCAGGACAAGTCCAAGGGCTGAGGGGCTATGTGGCCAGTTAGGTTCCTGAGTCGCGATGCTCAGGAGTCCCCCCTTGACGCGCAAATGGCTTATGGGAAGGAGATACGAAAGTAGGCCTTAGTGTTCTACGTCGGCAAGGCCCGACCCCGCGCATACCTCAGCTGCCATTGGGCCGTCCGGATCGCCAGGACGAGACCAAGGGGTGAGGGGCTACGTGGCCAGTTAGGCTCCTGAGTCGTGATGCTCAGGAGTCCCCTTGATGCTCAAACAAACCTCCATACCTGCCCTAGCCGAGGTCCCACTCGGGAGGGCCACGCGATGACCAGGTCCGAGGGACCTGGCAGGGCGGCGTATGCCAAGCATGACCTGAGCTTATCCCCCGCGCCCAGTCCCCTCGTGTGACTCTCCCGAGGGGAAGTGTTGTGACGAGGCTGGACACTGAGCCGGGTGGCTCCCTCAGGTTGGTGCGGCCATGGGGCCGCCCTCAGTTGTTTATCACCAGCGCGGAGCATAGCACTTCCGCTCTTGCACGGGCATAGCCGCTCCTCGACCGTGTCGACTGCCAGCACTGAGCATGGTGCTTCCACTGGTGCGTGGGTGGGGGCTCCCTCTGAGTGGAGCCCCCGGGCCGTGTACAGCCCCGTCCTGACACATGGCTTGCACTGATGGGCTAGACGAGGTGTGTCTGGGCACTCATGAGCCAGCATGGGACCCACGATGCCCTACCTCAAGGCGGGTTGCGCCTGGTCTTGGTTCCTGACAGCTGTGGTGGCCCTGCGAGATGGTTAGGCGACCTGCGCTGGACGAATCTCCTGAGGTGATCACATGAGAAGGCCAGACACCAACGACCCCAGGAGGTGACGTGAACGGGGCCGGCCCACCAGACAGAGCTCAGCCGTTGGGTTTATCAAGGCTGCAGGGACGGACCCGAGCACAGACGTCGTGCCTAGTCTTCTCAGCGAAAGATCCTAAAGAAAGACGACCGGCGCGCGGCTCCCGTGGTGGCGAGGCACCAGGTCGTGCGCCCTGGCTTGTCCTTCCACGATTAGCTCATGCGAGAACAAGGCACCAAGGGCCATGGGAGGTGACGTGCACGGGAGCTGGCCCGCGAGCCAGAGCTCAGCCTCTTGGGTTTAGCAACACTGCAGGGACGGACCCGAGCATAGACGTTGTGCCAGTCCTTAATCATGAGGCGGTCGTAGGTGGGCTTGCAAGGGCGCACGACGTTCAAGATATCAAAGTACTGGACAGGCATGTGGTAATCGTGAGGTAACTCATGCAAGGAGGCAAGCTAGTTCGAAATAGATGCAAGAACGATACATGCCACATGGACGGACCCATGCGGCCTGGGGATGATGTAGCATGAGGGGCGCTCCCAGCTGAATAAACCGGAAAATGTCACCTGACATCATTGTCGAAGGGGTGTTGGAGTAGCTCAAGATGCGTGCTGAAGAAGTCGCTCCTCACGAGCCGCCAGGGTCCTGAGCCTCAGGAGGCTCTGGGGGCTCGGGTGGTTCTTGAAGAACCGTCGCCATCTCCGCTAGGACTGCGTGGTGCCTGGCCTCATGAACCGCCAGAATGCTCCGCAAGTGGCGCTGGAAGGTGACAGCCGCGTTCGGCAAGACGAAGGGCATGCGAACGTAGCTGCGAGGTGGACCCTCACACCGACCGACGCGCGAAGGCCAGAAATGCTCCTGGGATGCAACCCTGTTGAGCCCGGGGATGTCAACGCAGACGCGCAGCTCATCGTACGCACCAGGACAAGGAGCTGCGCCAGGCGGTGGGTGGCGGTCGCCGCGCATGGCTCTCGCCTCTTGAAGCCCCTGGGTGTCTTGGTGATGAACTCCTGAGCACCAAGCGCTCCATGCCTTGTTCCCTCTTGGGGGAAACATGCGGGGAAGCATGCCTCCACATGGTGCCCGAGCACCTCCATCGTGACGTTGGCTAGGTCTGAGGCCCTGCAGTAGAGAGCCCCCGAGCCGAGTCTGAGGAGGGCGCCAGGCGCGCCTTCCTATGCAAGAAAGGGAGGCGCCCCATATGCGGGCGCAGATCTTGAAGTGGTGCCGCTGGAAACGCCGCTCTCTTGAGACCCTTGGTGGAGCAGCGGCTTCTTCTTCTTGGGGATGGCCTCAGGAGGGTAGGTTGTGCCTTCGTTGTCTGGGTCTTCGGGTGCCGCCGCTTTGTAAGAACGCTCGAGAGAGCACATTGCGTCCTTTTACTCATAGGCGACCGTAATGATGCCGCTGGTCCCTGACATCTTAAGGACGTTGTAGCCGTGATGGGTCACCCCATAAACTTGGCCAAGGCTGGATATCCGAGGATGGCGTTGTACGGCAGGCGAATGTGGGCGACGTCGAAGTCGATGAGCTCGGTGAGGTAGTTATCGCGCTTGCCGAAGGTGACAGGGAGGCGGACCTGCCCTATCGGGGTGGTGGAGCCGTCAGTCACTCCTGAGAAGGGCTTGGTAGGCTGTAGCTGATCGTATGGCACTTGGAGACGGTCAAACGTCTCGATGGACAGGACATTCAGCCCTGCGCCACTGTCGATGAGGGTCTAGGTGACTTGCACGTTGCTGATGATGGGCGAGCAAGGCATCGGGAGGGTGCCAGCCGTCGCTACGCATTTAGCTGGTCGGATGAATTGAAGGTCATGGCGCAGTTGGACCACCTGAGTGGGCGCGTGGCTTCAAGCCTGGGGAGAGCTGCGTTCACCTCGCGGTCGAACTGCTTGAAGATGCGCTGGGAGGCTGGGGCCTGAGCACCACCAAACATGCAGGCGATGGCACAAGGCTCCCAGAAGCCCCCAGCCCCTCATCCTGATGATGGTCGTCCTTCCTCCTTGGCGGTGGCGGTAGCGGAGGGAGACCAGCGTTGCCCTAAGGACGGTCCTCACGAGGCTGGTCCCTCCAGGCGCCCTTGCGAGGCGGGTCCTGCCAGTGGTCCTCACGAGGCCGGTCGCGCCACTCTTGGCGGGGGCCACGGTCGTCTCAGCGTCCTCCACTTCGTCGTCCTCCTCACCATAGCCCGGTCGTTGCGCTCAGGGCGTCGACCGAAGCGCCCATCACGGATGGCCCTGAGCCGTTGACAATCATTGTTGTTGTGGTTATGTATGTTGTGGAAGGCGCAGAACAGACGGCTACTTTTGGAAGACTCGGGGTTGTCTCGGCCTCGCTTCATCTCAGGTTCAGCCGCAAGCACGACTACTCCCTTGCACTTCACGTCCTTGGCCTTGGCCTTCTTATCTTCTGGGTCGGCAGCAGGGAGCTCGAGGAGGGAGAGGCTCCCCTCCTCAGCTCTTGCGCACTTGGTCGCCATGTTGAACATCTCCAGGGCTGTGCATAGTTCCTCGTGGATGGCGAGCTCCTCCTTCATATTGACGTCGTGGACGCCGTCGAAGAACGCGGAGATGATGGCCTCATCCATCACCTTTGGGATCTTGAGGAGAACGTTGTTGAAGCGCTGGATGTACTTCTGCAGGGTTTCCCCTGGCTGCTTCTTGATGCGCCGTAGGTCACCCGCGGCCCGCGGGCAGTTGTGAGTGCCCTGGAAGTTGGCGACGAAACGCTCGCGCATCTCGCCCCAGGAGGAGATCAATCCCGCGGGCAAGTTCAGGAGCCACGAGCGCGCGCCATCTTCGAGGGCCATGGGAAACTAGTTCGCCATGACCTTCTCGTCGCCGCTGGCCGCCTCGATGCTCAGCTCATTGAGCTACAAGAGCCCCGCAGGGTCGGGGGTGCCATTGTAGCGCGGAGGCAGGTATGGCTTAAACTTTCCGGGCCAGATGACGCTGCACAGCTCGGGAGTAAAGGCACGACAGCCTGCTGCGGTCACCGGAGCCCGTCGCGGAGGCGGAGCCTGGTCCTGATATCCACGTGTCGCCGCCGCAGGCGACACGCGGTCTTGACGCAGTGGTGCTGGGAGTGCAGGAGCATTTTTTGCGGCCCCGGGACTTCTTGGCAGCTTCCTTCTTCATGCGCAGGCCCCCGGCACGGTGGTTTGTGCCGCGGGGCCGCGCGTCTTGGTGCGAGGGCGCCGTCTTGATGCAGAGGTGGTGGAGGCGCTCCGTGAGCTGCATCGCCTGCAGCTGGAGGTGGGCGAGGTAGTGAGAGAGACGATGCAGGAGAGCCCCCAGCGGCGCTGACAAGCTCGGCGATGCGGTCCAGCCAGTCCTCGTAGAGGTCGTCGACCGGGCGGTAACGCAGGAGCTCGCATGCCATGAGCAGCGCAGCCTGCGCGTCCGTGGGCGCACGTCGAGCGTGGGACGATGAGCCAGTTGGAGTCAGTGACGGGGTGGCCGTGCACCCGTCCCGCCGCACACAGGGGTGCAATGATGAAGCTTGCTGCTCGTGTCCCACCGGGCCGGTGGCGACATTGGCAGCGGGTGATGGAGAGTGATGGGAGGCCCGCCGACGGGCGCCGTCTGAGCGACGCGGGCGGAAAGGGTGGCCTGGTGCTCAGCACGGGCTCAGCGAGCGTCAGCCATGGATATGGTGGAGCGGTGGGGCGTGGATCGACGGAAGAAAGGCTTCAGCGCACCCCTACCTGGCGTGCTAAATGTCGGATTCTGCGTTCCGGCAAACCCTTGAGGTTCGAACTCTGGGGTGCGCATGAAGAACTCTCTCTCCCTAGCTCGCTCTCGCAACAATCTCAAGGCCTAGCTCGCCGAACCCAAAGAACAAGAGACACAAGAGTTTATACTAGTTCGGCCACCGTTGTGGTGTAATACCCTACTCTAGTGTGGTGTGGTGGATTGCCTTGTAGGCTGAGGATGAACGAGTACAAGATATGAACATCCTCCTGAGGAGAGGTGTACTTGATCTCGATGAGCTGGTGCGTGCGAGGATGGTCGGAATGATCCGTTGCTACCTCTTGAGCACTGCGTTGGATTTCCCCGAAGAGGAGAGGATGATGCAGCAAAGTAGCGTAAGTATTTCCCTCAGTTTTTGAGAACCAAGGTATGTATCCAGTAGGAGGCTACACGCAAGTCCCTCGTACCTACACAAAAACAATAGCTCCTCGCAACCAACGCGATTATGGGTTGTCAATCCCTTCAAGGTCACTTACAAGAGTGAGATCTGATAGAGATGATTGATAATATTTTTGGTATTTTTTGCATAGAGATGCAAGGTGAAAAGTAAAAGGCAAATAAAAAAGCAAAGCAATAATAAAGTGACGGAGATTGATATGATGAGAATAGACCCGGGGGCCATAGGTTTCACTAGTGGCTTCTCTCAAGAGCATAAGTATTTCTACGGTGGGTGAACAAATTACTGTTGAGCAATTGACAACATTGAGCATAGTTATGAGAATATCTAGGTATGATCATGTATATAGGCATCACGTCCGTGACAAGTAGACCGACTCCTGCCTGCATCTACTACTATTACTCCACTCATCGACCGCTATCCAAAGATGCATCTAGAGTATTAAGTTAAAAACAGAGTAACGCCTTAAGCAAGATGACATGATGTAGAGGGATAGTTTCATGCAATATGATTAAAAAACCCATCTTGTTATCCTCGATGGCAACAATACAATATGTGCCTTGCTGCCCCTTCTGTCACTGGGAAAGGACACCGCAAGATTGAACCCCAAAGCTAAGCACTTCTCCCATGGCAAGAAAAACCAATCTAGTACGCCAAACCAAACTGATAATTTGAAGAGACTTGCAAAGATAACCAATCATACATAAAAGAATTCAGAGAAGATTCAAATATTGTTCATAGATAGACTTGATCATAAACCCACAATTCATCGGTCTCAACAAACACACCGCAAAAAGAAGATTACATCGAATAGATCTCCACAAGCGAGGGGGAGAACATTGTATTGAGATCCAAAAAGAGAGAAGAAGCCATCTAGCTAATTACTATGGACCCGAAGGTCTGACATAAACTACTCACACTTCATCGAAGGAGCTATGATGATGTAGAAGCCCTCTGTGATGATGGCCCTCTCCTGTAGAGCTCCGGAACAGGCCCCAAGCTGGGATCTCGTGGATACATAAAGTTGCGGTGGTGGAATTAGGTTTTTTGGCTCCTGTTCTGATCGTTTGGGGGTACGTAGGTATATATAGGAGGAAGGAGTACGTCGGTGGAGCTCCGAGGGGCCCACGAGGCAGGGGGCGCGCCCTAGGGGGGCGCCCCCACCCTCATGACCGCCTCTTTGACTCCTTGGAGCAGGGTCCAAGTCTCCTGGATCACGTTCGGTGAGAAAATCACGTTCCCGAAGGTTTCATTCCGTTTGATATTCTGTTTCTCCGAAACACTGAAATAGGTAAAAAAACAGCAATTCTGGGCTGGGCCTCCGGTTAATAGGTTAGTCCCAAAAATAATATAAAAGTGGAAAATAAAGCCCAATATAGTCCAAAACAGTAGATAATATAACATGGAGCAATCAAAATTTATAGATATGTTGGATTAGTATCAGTCATCCCCAAGCTTAATTCCTGATCGTACTCGAGTAGGTAAATGATAAAAAGAGAATTTTTGATGCGGAGGCTACTTGGCATAATTTCAACGCAAATCTTCTTAACTGTGGTATGAATATTCAGATTTGAAAGATTCAAGACAAAAGTTCATATTGACATAAAAATAATAATACTTCAAGCATACTAACTAAGCAATTATGTCTTCTCAAAGTAACATGGCCAAAGAAAGTTTATCCCTACAAAATCATATAGTTTAGTCATGCTCCATTTTCGTCACACAAGAATGTTCTCATCATGCACAACCCCGATGACAAGCCAAGCAATTGTTTCATACTTTAATAATCTCAAACTCATAAACCTGCATGCAATATATGAGCGTGAGCCATGGACATAGCACTATGGGTGGAATAGAATATGATGATGGGGGTTATGTGGAGAAGACAAAAAGGAGAAAGTCTCACATCAACGAGGCTAATCAATAGGCTATGGAGATGCCCATCGATTGATGTTAATGCAAGGAGTAGGGATTGCCATGCAACGGATGCACTAGAGCTATAAATGTATGAAAGCTCAACAAAAGAAACTAAGTGGATGTGCATCCAACTTGCTTGCTCACGAAGACCTAGGGCACTTGAGGAGGCCCATTGTTGGAATATACAAGCCAAGTTCTATAATGAAAGATTCCCACTAGTATATGAAAATGACAAAACATAAGACTCTCTATCATGAAGATTATGGTGCTACTTTGAAGCACAAGTGTGGAAAAAAAGGATAGTAGCATTGCCTCTTTTTATTTATTTTCTTTTTTGGACTTCTTTTTTTTTCTTTGGCCTTTCTCTTTTTTTTGGGACAATGCTCTATTGAATGATGATCATCACACTTCTATTTATTTACAACTCAATGATTAGAACTTGATACTAAAACAAAGTATGACTCTATATGAATGCCTCTGGCGGTGTACCGGGATATGCAATGAACCAAGAGTGACATGTATGAAAGAATTATGAACGGTGGCTTTGCCACAAATACTATGTCAACTACATGATGATGCTAAAGCAATATGACAATGATGAATGTGTCATGAAGAGTGGTATGGTGGAAAGTTGCATGGCAATATATCTAGGAATGGCTATGGAAATGCCATAATAGGTAGGTATGGTGGCTGATTTGAGGAAGATATAAGGAGGTTTATGTGTGAAAGAGCGTATCATATCACGGGGTTTGGATGCACCGGCGAAGTTTGCACAAACTCTAAATGTGAGAAAGGGCAATGCACGGTACCGAAGAGGCTAGCAATGATGGAAGGGTGAGACCGCGTATAATCCATGGACTCAACATTAGTCATAAAGAACTCACATACTTATTGCAAAAATCTACAAGCCATCAAAAACCAAAGTACTACGCGCATGCTCCTAGGGGGATAGATTGGTAGGAAAAGACCATCGCTCGTCCCCGACCTCCACTCATAAGGAGGACAATCAAATAACACCTCATGTTTCAAATTTGTTACATAACGATTACCATACGTGCATGCTACGGGACTTGCTAACTTCAACACAAGCATTTCTCAAATTCACAACTAATCAACTAGGACGACTTTGATATTATCACCTCCATATCTCAAAACAATTATCAAGGATCAAACTTTTCTTAGCATTCAACACACTCAAAAGAAAGTTTCACAAATCTTGAATACCAAGCATATTGTTATTATTAAGCAAATTACCATGAATTAAAGACTCTCAAAATAATCTAAGTGAAGCATGAGAGATCAATAGTTTCTTTAAAACAAGTCCACCACCGTGCTCTAAAAAGATCTTAGTGAAGCACATAGAGCAAAATTATAACGCTCAAAAGATATAAGTGAAGCACATAGAGCGAAACTACATAACTCAAAAGATATAAGTGAAGCATATAGAGTATTCTATCAAATTTCAATTCATGTATGGATCTCTCAAAGGGTATGTACAGCAAGGATGATTGTGGCACACTAACAAACAAAGACACAAATAATACAAGACGCTCCAAGCAAAACACATATCATGTGGTGAATTAAAATATAGCTCCAAGTAAAATTACCGATGGAAGTAGATTTAAAGAGGGGATGCCTTCTGGGGCATCCCCAAGCTTTGACTTTTTGGTGTCCTTGGATTATCTTGGGGGTGCCATGGTCATCCCCAAGCTTAGGCTCTTGCCACTCCTTGTTCCATAATCCATCAAAAGATTTCACACAAAACTTGAAAACTTCACAACACAAAACTCAATAGAAATCTCGTGAGCTCCGTTAGAGAAAGAAAACAAAAGACCACTTCAAGGTACTGTAATGAAATCATTCTTTATTTATATTGGTGTTAAACCTACTGTATTCCAACTTCTCTATGGATTATAAACTATTTTACTAGCCATAGATTCATCAAAATAAGCAAACAACACACGAAAAACAGAATCTGTCAAAAATAGAACAGTCTATAGTAATATGTAACTAACGCAGAATTCTGGAACTCCAAAAACTCTACCAAAATAGGACGGCCTAGAATTTTTTTTATTGATCAGCAGCAATTGGAATCAGTATTTTATCGCGTTCTGGTGATTTTTAACAATTCGGGCACTGAGCGCAAAGTTTCTGGAAATTACAGCAAGATCAAATAACTATCATCCAAGAAGATCCTATAGGTCTAACTTGGCACAAACACTAATTAAAATACAAAACCACATCTAAACAGAAGGTAGATGGGTTATTTATTCCTAAGCAGAAGAAAAAACAAAAAAACTAAAAATAAAATTGGGTTGCCTCCCAACAAGCGCTATCGTTTAACGCCCCTAGCTAGGCATAAAAGCGAGGATAGATCTAGGTATTGCCATCTTTGGTGCTAGGAAAGAAAAGAGCAAATTTCCTTTCTATGGCATATATCCTTCTATTTTGGGAAAGCACATTGCCATTAATGGAAGAAGTAAGATTAAGCACGTTACAGAAATTTGCATCCAAACTAGATTTCATCTCTTTGATAATTTCGTTTTGATAGAAGCATAAGAGGGTGGTAGATTCAACCTTATCATTCATGGGGTGCCCAAATATAGTTTTCATCCTTTCATAGGTATATATAGAATCTAGCACTTGCTTGAAAGAGGCGGGTAATCCAACATAGAAACTTTTTAAGTAAACCTCAATTTGATATTGTGGTACATAGCTAGCCCTAATCCTCAATAACCTATCCCAAGCATCGTTTAAAGACTCATCAAGTAAATAATGAAAAATTCCAGAGTCATCTTCATCAAAATTATTCAAACTCTCATTGGTAACCCCGGTGGGTCTTTCCATAGCATCATTATTTATGAGCTTAGAGAGGATAGAGGGTTCATCCAAGGTACTAGGACCCTGGAAAAGACCCTTCATTCTTTTTGATTCGGCCATGGCAACGGGAAGACGAGAAGAAGGCAAACGGAAAAGAGAGGAGGAGATTGGGAAAGAGAGGGCAAATAAAACGGCAATTGTGAAGTGGGGGAGAGGAAAACGAGAGGAAAATGGCAACTAATGTAATGCAGGAGATAGGGATTGTGATGGGTACTTGGTATGTTGACTTTTGTGTAGACTCCCCGGAAACGGCGCCAGAAATTCTTCTTGCTACCTCTTGAGCACTGCATTGGATTTCCCCGAAGAGGAGAGGATGATGCACCAAAGTAGCGTAAGTATTTCCCTCAGTTTTTGAGAACCAAGGTATCAATCTAGTAGGAGGCTACACGCAAGTCCCTCGTGCCTACACAAAAACAATAGCTCCTCGCAACCAATGCGATTAGGGGTTGTCAATCCCTTCACGTCACTTACGAGAGTGAGATCTGATAGAGATGATAGATAATATTTTTGTTATTTTTGGCATAGAGATGCAAGGTGAAAAGTAAAAGGCAAAGTAAAAAAGCAAAGCAATAATAAAGTGATGGAGATTGATATGATGACAATAGACCCGGGGGGCATAGGTTTCACTAGTGGCTTCTCTCAAGAGAATAAGTATTTCTACGGTGGGTGAACAAATTACTGTTGAGCAATTGACAGAATTGAGCATAGTTATGAGAATATCTAGGTATGATCATGTATATAGGAATCACGTCTGTCGGGGATATACCCCGCGGTGTAAACCGGCCGGAAGTTAACCCGGCCGGTCTGGACGGCTCATTGGTAACCCGCCCGGAGCTTGGCGGTTCACGGGCTACCCGCCCGGTCTTGGCGGTTCATTAGTAACCCGGCCGGCGGATCAGAAGGCCGGTTCAACTATTGTGGGCCGGTTTAAGAGGAAAGGCATGAGGAATATTTTACAAGGAGTTAAGACCAGGACTTGTATCCGGTTTGTATTAGAGATAGACTAGTCCTAATCCTAATAGGACTCCACATGTAAACCGCCCTTCAACATATATAAGGAGGGCAGGGCTCCCCAAAGAGGGACAAGTTCCACAAGTTGGACAAGTTAGGTTTAGACAATAGCTCTCGAGTTAGAGCACTCGTGTAACCGTGATCATCATCATCAATATCAATGAAGCAGACGTAGGCTTTTACCTCCACCGAGAGGGGCCGAACTCGTAAAACCTCGCGTCTCTCGTCCCGCTCAACCCCTCTCAAGCTACCACATAGATGCGTTGGCCTCGCGACTAAGTCCTAACACTAAGGACATCTGCCGTGACAATTCTACGACAGTTGGCGCCCACCGTGGGGCAGGCGCACGGTGGTGTTGAGTTCTTGAAGGGATCTCTCCAGGGATCGAGAAGTTTGCAATTGTCCGAATAAGCCGGTTTGGAAGGATCTACACCAGCTTTTATCAAGATCATAAATTTTTATGGTGTTCACGGTCAGCAAGATGGCCAAGGTGTTCCAAGCCGCTACTAGTAGTTTCTTCCATGAATCACTTTTGCCATGAGCCGCCATCGGCTCTCCATGGGAAAGGCCCGTCGCCGCCGACAGCTGCCTTGAAGGCACGTTCCTCGTTTTTTGCCACCTCAATCACGGGCTCGAGTGCCGTCTACGTGGCTATCCTCACCTCGTCTTCGAATCCGCCTTTGGTGCCATGAGTCGCCGCATCCCTCCGAGTCGTCCAAAGACTCGTTTCCGACTTGACTCAAGCTGCGTCATTGTCACATCGTCCGGTGTTTCTGTACTACCGCTTCAAGCCGCCGAAGTTATCGCCGGGGCCCCCAGATCAAGCCAAGCCGTCGGCGATCGCTAAAACAATTCCAAAGTGATTTGATTGATTGCTAGATATACTACTACCAACCAGCAGGCGGTTCCCACTACGTAAAATTCAAGGCTGATTTGACAACTAGTACTACTTCCACGTGAAAGTAGTCTACTAGTTCGATCTTTTTGTTCTCCGTGACAACGGCTATGTAAGACACCAGGAATACTACCAGATCGGAGTAAGAAAAAGAGGGCAGCAGCAGTCACATCGCAAAAGCGACCAGAACACAGCAATTCAACTTCCATCAAGCTAAGTAATATGGTATCTTGACAATAGTCAAATCGATTCGCCGTTGAGGAACCGGCGGACTTCAAATACTCCATGTGGGATCCGAAGGAAAAGTATTACTTCAAAAGTACCACCACGCTGCTTTATGCAAGCTATTACATCCATGCCTGTGGTGGCCAAAGCGTTACAAACAATAACAAGCGTCTCAATCAAGATTTAAACATCAGCCACCACGATTCAGATTTGCCTCGTTCGCCTCGCTGCTCCACCTCCTCACCGCCGGGTTCTCGCGTGCCGTTCAAGCCACAAGCCACCTCCCGCGTTGAACCGGCCATCGCCGCCGCTGTTCCATCAGCGCCCTTCTACTTCAGGCTGCCGTGCCTTGGGTCGCTTTGTTGCCCGTAAACCGCCTGCTTCTGCGGTTCACTTTCAGCTCGTCACCGTCGTCAAGTAGCACGGCCGACCTGTTTCTGCCGCAAGGCTGCCGCCACAATTCACCTCGCCAGCTTTACCCTACGGGTGCGGGCTTGCTCGCTCCAGGCCCTATGACGGCCACAGTTGCCGCAATATGTTCCAGCGTCCGTATTCATCGGACAAAATATACCAGGACAAGTGCTCACTATAAAAGTGATGCCCTCATCATGGACGCAGCTGCCGCTGTTCTACACCAAGATTCTGCGGATATCACATCGATAAATCGGAACACAAACCGCCGCCTGTATTCCGGTTTACATCAACGCCCGCCAACTCGCCCGTCTGCATTACCCACGGCACCACCGACGACTCGCCCATCCGCCACAGCCACGGAGTTCATGCGTCCGCGCCGGTTTACAACACGGAGGACAACTTGCTCGTCGCACCGGTTTACAAACACCGCGGCCGGACTATCCGTCTGTTCGTCTGGCCGACTCGGCCGTGATTAATTTTAGCATCACTGTGGTGATCATCAACTCCATGGCGGATAATTTCTGGCCTAACACTTCAGGTGATATCCATCTAAAATATATTTTATTAGTGCATATTGTTTTTGTAAAAGAGCAGTTTATCTTTGCCTTGGTCTGCAATATTGTATGCATGACAATTATTCATTATAAATTAATTTTATACAATGGGTACGAAGCACCGGCAACGCCCTGCCCGGTGTTCGTCCGTGCCACATTACACGGTGAATGGGCGTGCAAGACGCCGCCTTACGGCCCGGTTTACATCAGCTTGCCGGGACCGTGCTCGCGTTGACTTCGCCCGTCCGAACCGGTTTACAACACCGTGGCAGTTCATCTGCCCAAGCCACCTCTAATCTGTGGATGTCTCTACCATCCATTTATTGCGGCCTGGTCTACATCAACATACCGGGCCGCACCTATCTCGCATGAGCTATATATTACGTATGAGCAAGTCACGGCTTGGGTAGCCCGGTTTTCTTTCAGCAAATTGAGGCAAATTATCATCAAACCGCTGTTTGCACCGGATGGCTCAATGGGCAGGCGCACAAGTCGCCGCCACTACAGTTTGGTTAACTTCAAATCGCCATTGGAAGGAACCATTGGCGAGGTCTTGACACGGCTCATATGGGATCATTTACAACCCGCAGTCACCTCAACCTTCTATGGATTCACATCGTGCTATCAACAACAATGATGTACAAGTTATGCCGGTTTATATCACAATCAAATATGGAGAGTCTCAAACCAACTCCTCGAGACACCTTTTGAGACTCGGGGGCTACGATGACATGACTCAAATAACATTGCCGCTTTCAAGAAATTTAAAGAACCCGGGGCGATGGAGGGAAGGATAACCCGTCCCGGAGGCTACTGTTATATTGATGAAAGTTTAAAGGCCGTCGAGAAAATTTCCGGTTTAGAAAGTGTATGAAAGTTACAAAATCCCGGCTCAATGAAGAAGATCCGGGTCATCGAAAAGGATTCCGGTTTAAAATCCGGCTAAAGGAAAGTCGGTCTCACGAAGCTCTCAAATATCCGGTTTACAATCCGGTTCAAGGGAAATCTGTTCTCTCACAAAGCTCTTTAGCTCTCAAATCCGGTTTAACAATGTCCGGTTCAAAAAGGAATTAACTTCTCGCAAGTTCGAGTTTAAAGGCTGTCAGAAAATTTCTGGCTGAAAATAAAGATTCCGGTTTAACATCCGGTTCAAGGGAAAGATGTCTCCTACAAAGCTTTGAAGCTCTCAATATCCGGTTCAAAATCCCGGTTCAAGAAGGATTTATCTCTTGCAAAAGTTAAAGGGTGCCAAAGAGGACATGCTGCCATGATGCGCGGTTCAAACATGGGTATCATGCCTTGTTGGCTTATCACATTATTGATCACTTGGGGGCTTGGTCATGTCTGAACCATAGTCACACCTCTTGATCGGCGCAATGCCACAGGCTCACTTGGGGGCCTTGGTAGAGTCCGAACCATAGCAACGCCATTTGGTAGGCGAAAAAGCCACAAGCATCACTTGGGGACTTGTGGTCACGTCTGAACCATAGTCACGCCTCTTGATCGGCCTAGTGCCACGGCATCACTTGGGGCTTTGGTCGAACCCGAACCATCGCTACACCTCTTGATCGGCGTAATGCCAATGCATCATTTGGGGACCTGGCTGACACGAACCATAGCTACGCCTTTTGGGGGCTTGGTCGTGTCCGACCATGGTAATGCCTCTTGATCGGCTCAAAGCCTCATTTGCAATGGTTTTATATTTGCCTTTGCTTGAATTTTGTTCTCTTTTAAATTATTTCTTTTGTTGTGTTTTCAAACCGACATTATTAATCCGGTTCAAACTGTCAATTACAAATTGGCGGAACACGGTCAAATCCTAATCCGGAGACTATTTGCCCGGTTTGATTTTATGTTACCATCTTATTATGGAGTAAACCGTGTTCATTAACCCGGCTTGACTTTCAATTACAAATTGGCGGAACACGATCAAATCCTAATCCGGAGACTATTTGCCCGGTTTGATTTTATGTTACCATCTTATTATGGAGTAAACCGGTGTTCATTAACCCGGCTTGACTTTCAATTACAAGTTGTCAGTACATGATCAAATCATAATCCGGAGACTATCTGCCCGGTCTGGTTTGACTACGAGTCGCCAAAGATATATATGGTTAAACCGGTGTTTATCACAACCCGCATGCGGTTTATCATCAACCGCACAAGATGAAAGGAGTTATCATTACTCAAGATTGGAGTTATCACTTTTACTACATAAAGTTGGTCAAACCAGCAATGTGATTCAATATCACGTAAACAGGTTGAATAAAGCATGATTATAAATCAAGGCGTTTATTAAACCGGCCTGGCTTTGGACTATACGTCGCCAGTATATATTTGGATTGCGCCATTGGAATCATGCGCTTATAAATGATTGGGTTATATTATTCAAATAGCCAAACTTGGCTGAATTTTCATTATGATATTGGATGAATTTTTCATACCGGATTATATTATCTTAAATAGCCAACATGGCTGGATTTCCATTATGGTTATCAATAACCAGTATTATGATTATGGTTTTCAAAGTCGCTTTAGCGCAATGGCTATCATATTATCAATGGATATAATTTATTCTACAATTGAAGGAATAGTCCCGAGTTGCTGCAGGCTTACAACCCGGCACTTGGGGGCTACATTATGCAAAGTAATTTTTTTTGCTCATATTATTGAAGACCCGACTCATCATATTATAATGAGTCGACCTTTGGGGGCTACCAATTGCTCCTGTCAACAGTTGAAGGTACAAAGCTTTTTATTCATTATATTGAAGGGACCGCTGCTTTCCGGTTGGTAAAGCACAAGGCTCTTAACCTTGTGGACGTGGATTCAAGTCCCATGATGGGGGTTACATCATATGATGTTATTTTCATTGAAGTATATATTAAGTCCCAGCTCAATATTATCTTCCTGAGCCGGCCCTTGGGGGCTACACATCATTGCTCAAATCTATATGATTATACCTACAAAGTCCCTGCTTATTATTGCATAATGACCCGGCACTTGGGGGCTACATAATATGGAGTATTCAGTTTTTACTAAGTGACTGGGATGAACAACATGGATTTCTTCTTAAGTGGCAGTATTTATATTGAAACAAGTCTTAAGCCATCACTTTGTTCTACTCAAGACTTGGGGGCTACAGGTATTATATTATTATGGAAGAACTATTTTCAAATTCTGCATTTTGAGCAAACCGGATTGACCGGCGTCACCAACCATTATGACCCGGTGTTTGCAACAATCATAACCCGGCGTTGGCAACAATCATAACCTGGAATTATCAGTTTTTATAACCCGACAGTTTTGGCAATGATAAACCGGCAAGTTCTACATCTTCAAACCGGTTGAATATCAGATGAGTATTTCAAGACCAATATTTCTTAAACCGGCGCTTTGGAAGCCGACTCAAGTGGATTATTCTTCACAATATTTTTCTATAAGAAACCAACATCAGCAAATTGGTTATGAAGCTGGTTATTGACCCGGATTTTCTAGAAGAAGGAAATGACAAGGACGATCGGTGCGGTCTACAAGAATTCTTAACCCGAGTACAACCTGCCAAATTTGTTACGGTGTTTATTTTATAGCGTAAGTTTACCATGGATAAATCCAAGCTAAACTTGGGGCTAATGTCGGGATATACCATGGTGTAAACCGGCCGGAAGTTAACCCGCCGGTCTCGACGGTCATCGGGTAACCCGCCCGGAGCTTGGCGGTTCACGGGCTACCCGCCTGTCTTGGCGGTTCATTAGTAACCCGGCGGCGGATCGAAGGCCAGTTCAACTATTGTGGGCGGTTTAAGAGGAAAGGCATGAGGAATATTTTACAAGGAGTTAAGACCAGGACTTGTATCCGGTTTGTATTAGAGATAGACTAGTCCTAATCCTAATAGGACTCCACATGTAAACCGCCCTTCAACATATATAAGGAGTGGCAGGGCTCCCCAAAGAGGGACAGGTTCCACAAATTGGACAAGTTAGGTTTAGACAATAGCTCTCGAGTTAGAGCACTCGTGTAACCGTGATCATCATCATCAATATCAATGAAGCAGGACGTAGGCTTTTACCTCCACTGAGAGGGGCCGAACCTGGGTAAAACCTCGCGTCTCTCGTCCCGCTCAACCCCTCTCAAGCTACCACATAGATGCGTTGGCCTCGCGACTAAGTCCTAACACTAAGGACATCTGCCGTGACAATTCTACGACAACGTCCGTGACAAGTAGACCGACTCCTGCATGCATCTACTACTATTACTCCACTCATCGACCGCTATCCAGCATGCATCTAGAGTATTAAGTTAAAAACAGAGTAACGCCTTAAGCAAGATGACATGATCTAGAGGGATAGTTTCATGCAATATGATAAAAACCCCATCTTGTTATCCTTGATGGCAACAATACAATACGTGCCTTGCTACCCCTTCTATCACTGGGAACGGACACCGCAAGATTGAACCCAAAGCTAAGCACTTCTCCCATGGCAAGAAAAACCAATCTAGTAGGCCAAACCAAACTGATAATTTGAAGAGACTTGCAAAGATAACCAATCATACATAAAAGAATTCAGAGAAGATTCAAATATTGTTCATAGATAGACTTGATCATAAACCCACAATTCATCGATCTCAACAAACACACCGCAAAAAGAAGATTACATGGAATAGATCTCCACAAGAGAAGGGGAGAACATTGTATTGAGATCCAAAAAGAGAGAAGAAGCCATCTAGCTAATAACTATGGACCCGAAGGTCTGAGATAAACTACACGCACTTCATCGGAGGGGCTATGATGATGTAGAAGCCCTCCGTGATGATGGCCCTCTCCGGCAGAGCTCCGGAACAGGCCCCAAGATGGGATCTCGTGGATACAGAATGTTGCGGCGGTGGAATTAGGTTTTTTGGCTCCTGTTCTGATCGTTTGGGGGTACGTAGGTATATATAGGAGGAAGGAGTACGTCGGTGAAGCTCCGAGGGGCCCATGAGGCAGGGGGCGCGCCCTAGGGGGGGCGCCCCCCATCCTCGTGACCGCCTCTTTGACTCCTTGGAGTAGGGTCCAAGTCTCCTGGATCATGTTCGGTGAGAAAATCACGTTCCCGAAGGTTTCATTCCGTTTGGATTCCGTTTGATATTATGTTTCTCCAAAACACTGAAATAGGCAAAAAACATCAATTCTGGGTTGGGCCTCCAGTTAATAGGTTACTCCCAAAAATAATATAAAAGTGGAAAATAAAGCCCAATATAGTCCAAAACAGTAGATAATATAGCATGGAGCAATCAAAAATTATAGATACGTTGGAGACGTATCATCCATCCAAGATGAGTTGCCTCCTATGGTAGTGGCTAGTCCTATTTATAGAGGCCATGGTCCTCTTCCCAAATTTTAGGCGGGAAGGGATCCCACAACATCCAATTTTGAAGGGAGACAACTAGTACAAACTATCCTGACAAAAGGTGGTCTTCGCGTGCCAAAGGCTCTAGTGGTGACGCTGCTTTGGGGTCCATGGTGACCTCCGTCCTACCATCCTACTGGTCTTGGTCTCGTTGCACCGATATGGAAACCTTTGCCTGATGCCTCGGGACTCCTCGCCTGCGCCTGCCTCTTTAGCACCAAAGAGGAACCTGGTACTCTGCACCCGCTGGTGCCCTCCTGGCTTCGATCGTTATGGCTCATGTCACGTGAACCTCGCGAGGTCCCCCTTGCCTTGATATCTCCGCTCCTCATAAGCCAGCCTAGCGAGGCTGCCCCCAGGGAGGTCTTCGTGTCGTCCGCCTCACGAGGCTCGCCCCCTCGCGAGGGTCTCGAGTGGTTGCTGCTGAAGATGGGTCGTACCAGGCCGCTGGTGGAGCCACGTTGTGGGCCGCAGGCAGGCAAGTCTGGTACCCCCGTTCCTACGACGCCGACAGTCATCGACACATATTCCCACAAATACATTCACGAAATCACCCCCCCCCCCAAACAAAAACACTCACGAACGCACACGCCATCTATCTAGGTTTGTATCTCTCTCACACACACCGACGTAGGTGGGGGACGTTCATGGAGAGAAGAGGTGCACACACGGCGCACGTACTCCCGTCTCTTTCCCAACCACACCTGCGCGGCTACACGGTGGTGCTCATTTCTGTATGAAAAGGCAGCACACGTGATAATTTGACACGTGTACTGGTTGTCCACTTGATGGAGGATCGTCTACCATGGGTGAAGAAAAAAAATTGCGACCTAACGCGTTATGTTAAAAAAGAGGCCAACTATGTGGGGCCTACCTTAGAGGCAAGTCTCTATACACTCGAGATGCTTTGTACGTATTACTTTTGATGTGTCCCATCAACTCGCAGAATGAGGAGAAGCTTGCTTAGTACGCCGTCACCCCCGCCCATGGGCGTGATGGCTCGTAGGACGAGGTGAAGCTTGCTTACTATGCCTTACGCCCGCTCCCTCGCCCACGCGCGTGGTGGCTCGCAGGACGAGGAGAAAATTTTACTACTCCCTCCGTTTACTCCTCGTCCCTACCTTGGTTAGAGAGATTATCATATTGTTCGGAATATATTTCCTTTAGTAGATTTCAATATGAACTACTAGTACATACTCCAAACACTGATGTATATAGACATATTTTAGAGTGTAGATTCACTCATTTTGCTCCATATGTAGTCCATATTGAAATGGACGTAATAGTACGCACTCTCCCTCGCCCCTCGACCCTCGCCCACGTGGTGGACGTGCATCAATTCATTCGGTCTCATATAGTCAGAATGATATATAGTGCAGTACCATTATTGATCGACTTCCCAAAGAGGCGAAGAGCCAATCGCAAGGTTAATATTCTGGAGATGCCAAGTGCAAGGTTTATAGGAGAACGAGTAGTAGTAGTACTAGTAGTACGTACCAGTGGTACGTACTGTATGAGGAAGAAGGCAACAAGATGTATGTTTTGCGTGACAGTCTCTTCTTACAGGACGTGCTAGACCTAGTGGAACTCATTGTTGCAACGGGACTACTCCCTATCATATGGCACGATTCAGAGTGGTGGGCATCGGGCATAATTCGGAGCTGCTTAGTCTTACACCCCATGAAGAAGTCCCATCCAAAGGAATAGCCATCCTCTACACATGCTCCTATGTAAAATGAGTAAATGAGACAAGAAGAGAAAGAGAGAAAGTAAAACAAATCACCAGCCTTAGATCCAGCCCTATTGTACCAGTGAATGATATTTCTACATCGTGATTGACATGGCTATATTATTAACCATGCTACAGAGGTAGAAGCGGATTTTTATTTATTCGCGGAGGTAGCAGCGGATGGATATTCAACGAGGAGTGAAATGATGGCTGCTTCCTCGGTCAAACATAGAGAAAGGCGGGCCTTGTTATTTCACGGCTTATTAGTCATTATTACTGCCTATACTCTTTACCCATATATAATAACTGCGTGGTAGTACAGTAGTGGGTTACACTTTTAATAACCATGCTCGAAGAGAAGAGGTGCACGCACCCACGCACATAGTGTACTAGTAGCACTCTTTGCATCTTCTGCGTCTTCCCAAACCACACACGTGACACGGTGGAGCTCATTTCTGTAAGATGATGCAGCCCATGTGATAATTTGACGCGTCTAGTAGTAGTTACTCACTTATAAATAATGGAGGGTCGGGAACCACGCATGAACGTTGTCGGTGTACTAGAGTAGGGGTACCCTAGTATCCCGAACTTGTGCACGGGGAGTTGCAGCCCTCCGCGGCAAGGCTTACCGGGTGACCGCCAAGGTCCTCCGTGGTTCCTTTGGAGCCATTTAAGAACAAAGTATTCAAGCCAAGGAGACAAGGCCCCGGCAAGAGGAGCTTGCCGGGAAGGCCACCCAAGGCACCTAGGAGACAAGGCCCCGACAAGAGGAGCTTGCCGGGAAGGCCCGGTGAGCAACAAGCTTCCGGACGCGACAAGACAACAATCATGGCACAAGGCGCTTGCAGCCAGACCACCACTGCAGACTGCGCTCTAGCACATCCACTAACGTGTCGCCACAGGACCTTTCCAGCGCCAGCGTGGCAGAAGCCGTCTTGACCAGCGAGCGTGATGGCAAGCGGCCGACAAGATTGCCATCGTGGCAAGTGGTGGCGCCTGACAGTCTCTTTTCTGCCGTTAGGGCGACATAGACATGCATTTAATGCCTTTGTCCCCTGCCGTCAGGGTTAGGTATGGTACACTGTACAAGTAGCTGTACCAACCACTCCTTTTCCATTTTTACCCTTGTCTACGTTGCCACCTGTCGGAGACCCCTTTAGCATATAAAAGGAGGCCCATGCACAACATAGAGAAGGGGGAGGCCAGAGAACACTCACGCTCGGTCTCGTTAGCAGCTTGTGTGTACTATAGCACTCAACGCTCCTGAGCAAGAACTCAATACACTCAGACATGCAGCAGTAGGAGTGTTATCTCTCCGGAGAGCTCCGAAGCTGGGTAAACTGCTGCGTGTGCTTCGCCTCGATCTGCTCTTCGTAGACCTCCGCCCCCCGCCGAACCGAAAGGGGCTCGGTCCGCCGGTCCCATAGGTGTTCGTGGGCCAGATCAGCCGCCCCGACATCTTTGGCGCGCCAGGTAGGGGGCGTCGAGATTGTGTGAACCTGATCCGGCGTCCACACGAGCTAGATCTTCATCATCTTCATCGACATGGCACCGAAGAAGAAGGCTTCGGCGGCAGATTTTCCGTCCGCGTCGAACCCACCACCACCGGAGCAAACGGGTGGTGGGGTAGACGCCGGCGGAAGAATGGACGTCGACGGGGGAGCCCACGGTGCTGCCACGTCCAAGGACAAGGCTGCACAGACCTCGGCGTCCGTACATGCACCGCGCCCGTCTCAGGAGGCGCGGGACCGACAGCGTCATGGTATTCACAACGCCATACGCTTGTTGGACCAAGATCGAGCTGGTGGATCTCGGGATGCTCAAGACCAGCATGCACGCCAACATCTTTGGCGCGAAGCGAGGCACGGTCGCTGGGCGGGATACTGCTCCTTCTAACATAGTTAGAAGTCCGAGCATATCCGCTCCTCGCGCCGTTCGCCATCGCCACCCACCAATCCAGCGAAGCTTTGGCGAGAGCTCAATCGCTCTCTGGATTACCTCCAACAGCCGACAAGGTCGATGAATGGAGGGCCACCTTTCGAAGTCTCATCGGCTTTGCCAGCGGCGACGCTCTGCGGCAGCCGAGTGCATCGCTGCCGCCGGCAGGACTGCCAAACACGAGCCGGTGGCGGCAAACCGTGGGGGTGCAACCATCAGGCACTCTCCACCCCGAAGGCCAAGATCGCCGACTCACCGGATCAACCTCGACAGCGACTCCACCGCATCGTCAGATCCACGAGCTCGTCACGATCAGCGCCAAGTTCTTCACGAACGACAGCAAGAAGACGCTCGAACTCGCATCGAGCACCGAAGAGAAGCGCGGCGTCAATCCGACCAGCGCGCTGGGCCCTCTGTCGACATGCATGCGCCAGGGGAACCGGGTGACTTGCCGTACGCGGTAGGTTGCCCTGCGTTCACTCGTGAGCTGCGGCAAGTCCAGTGGCCCGGAAGAAGAATTTCAAGCCAGACGCGTGCGAGAAGTACGACGGCAAGACGCATCCGTCGGAGTTCCTCAGCATCTACACCATCGCGGTGCAAGCTGCTGGGGGGCGAGACGACAAGATCCTGGCCAACTACTTCCGGCGGTGCTCAAGCCCAATGTCGATCTGGCTCATGCACTTGCCGGACAACTCCATACCCTCTTGGGCAGATCTATGCCATCAGTTTGTCGGCGCCTTTACAGGCGGCCACAAGCCCCATGGCCAAGAAATCGACCTTCATCTGCTCGCCCAGAAGGAAGGAGAGCCCCTGCGTAAGTACATTCAGAGATTCAGCTGCGTACAGCACAACATCACAGATGTCCACCCTGCCGCGGTAATCAGCGCGTTCCATCAGAACGTACGAAACCGCGGGATGAGGGAGGAGATGGCGATGTGCAAGATCAGAGACGTCAGTGAGCTATATGCCCTGGCCGACAAGTGTGCACGTGCTGAGGAAGGGAGGAGACTCCCCGGAGAGGGCGAAGAAGAAGACCAAGTCCGGCAAGAGCTCTGATGCCCACTCCGGCAAGCGCACCTCTTGAGTCTTTGCGCTACCGTCGAGGACGCACCATCGAGCTCCACCGGAAAGTGCTGAGGAGCAGTCTGCTCCGGCAAGCCCTAGGGTTTGTTCCGTTGAAGCAGACGCTCCAAGTACGGCAAGAGCTCTAATGCCCACTCCGGAAAGCGCACCTCTTCGGACTGCTGCGCTACCGTCGAGGAGCGCTTTCATCGAGCTCCACCCCGGCAAGTCTTTGAGGAAGCGATGCTGCTCCGGCAAGCCCTAGGGTTTGTTCCGTTGAAGCGGGCGCTCAAGTCCGGCAAGAGCTCGATGCCCACTCCGGCAAGCGCACCTCTTGAGTGCTGCGCTACCGTCGAGGGCCTTTCCATCGAGCTCCACCGGCAAGTCTTTGAGGAGCGATCTGCTCCGGCAAGCCCTAGGGTTTGTTCCGTTGAAGCGCACACTCCCGACAAGTTTTGCTCCGGCAAACTTGCCGGGAACGATCAAAGCTCGGATGAGCCGCGGAGTTCTCGCCGTGGAAGCAGATGTTCCCGCGGCAGCGAGATGTGCGGTGGTTCTTTTGGTCGATCAGACGACGCCAAATCGAGCCAGCGGCGGACACCTATCGCTCTAGTCTATGGAGCGAGGCGGTTCTCCCCACGGTACTCGTGATCTGGATCACCTCGAGTGCTCGCTTATGATGAGCTTGAGCAAGAGCAGTTGCGACAAGATGACGCTGCTCCTTGAGGGGATCGTCTTGAGCTCAGTACGAGCTGCTCGATACCAGCAAGCTTTGCGCCGCTACCATAGCCGCAAAGTTAGTGCGAAGTCTTGAGGAAGGCGACTTTGTTCTTGGCGCGTTCAGTCCGCCAAGAATTCCAACAAGTTGACGCCTTGAAGTGGGAAGGCCCTTACCGGGTGAAGCGAGTCACTAGGCACAGCGGCCTGTCGCTTTGAGACCGAAGATGGCATTCCGGTGAGCAACTCACGGAACATTGAGCATCTTCGTAAGTTTTACCGTAAAGCGCGGTTGCGGAACCGTTCAAGCAACCACCTTTTGTACAAGTCTTGCCGATGTTGCATGTAATCCTTTGTACAAAGCGAGCGCAGACCCGTGCATAGGTAAAGCTCATGTGCCGCACATCTTGTCGATTTCATGCTTTCTACTTCTATTTGCATGCGTTATCGACACTTTGTGCAGCACCTACCCCCGATGGCAATAACGAGCCATAAGGCTCCATATCTTTATTTTCTCTTCTTTCTCTTTCTCAAATAAAGGAAGGTTCCCTCGCCCACAAGTTTGCTTGGGAAAGGAGAAGATAATGGTGTGGACCAAGCGTCTCTCTAGGAAGTCTAGCCTTATCGGGTAGCAAACGTCAGAAATGCTAAGTTGCTAAAGTTTGAGCAATCAGTTTTAAAATTTTTAAGTTATCTTCCTCGAGCAATCGTACTTTGTATGGAAAACCTGTGCGGAGGAACCAACTCGTAGCTAGTTGCGCCCTTACTTTGTTCCGAGTCCACTCAACAACTTAAGTGAGCTGCGATTGCGCCCTTACTTTGTTTCGAGTCCGCTCAACAACTTAAGTGAGATGCGATTGCGCCCTTACTTTGTTTCGAGTCCGCTCAACAACTTAAGTGAGCTGCGACTAGTTGCGACAAGGTTTCTTGTCGGTAGCAGCACCGCCAGCAGGCTGCTGACGTCCCGCACTCAGCGCTCGCGGCCCAGGTGCCTGCGCCGACAAGTTCCCTAAGAGCGTAGGGCAAAAACATACAAAGGAAGGAATCAAGTAAAGGAAATAACATAGCAATCACTATCCGAAATAGAGTTATATTACAAGATAACTTGTCGCAGCTCTAATAGACCGTTCTCATAACATGACCAGAAGCGGCAAGAAGAAAAGAAAAGCGAGCAGCTCTTCATCAAAAGTTTCTCCTTGCCGGGCGCCACGAGCTCGGCGCCCATGGGAGCTTGATGAAGACGCCATCGCCGGCCTTCAAATAGGCGCCGGGCTGGGGCTCTTGAACTGGCGCTGCAGCATCGGCGGAGGATCAGCGGTCGGCGTGGCGCTGGCGCTCCTGCGGCCTCGGGGGCCGTCGGTCACGATCGCCGGACCCTCGCCCGGCTCTGCGGCGGCAGCTTTGGCGGCCTCTTCGCGGCCGGGCTCGTCGGCGCCGGCTTCTTCTCCGATGGCAGCGGCGTCGTCGGTATTGCTGAAGCGTCCTCCTCGCCGTGGCCTCGGTCTCGATTGGCTCTGTGGCGGATGGTTACGGCGACGGAAAATGAAGAAAAGTCAAGCAAATATTCAAAAAGAAAATCAGAAGAAGAAGAACACAAGGAAAGTTTTCAAGCGAGAGGATTACATGCTAGGGTCTGCAGTCATGGTCTCCGCCGCCGAGATCGCTGGTGCTATCCCTTGCCGGAGAGCTGTCCTTGCCGGAGAACTGCCCTTGCGGAGAAGTCTCCTTGCGGAGAACGCTCCCTTGCCGGGAATCCTCCCTTGGCGGTGTAGTCGGCGAAGGCATGTCAGAGCGGCTTCAAGGCACTCTGGTAAGGCTGCTCTGCTTCCTACACAAATCAGCGATCGAGATATCGGCAAAGAAAGGGCACCCATGCACGCCTAACAGCAGGAAGTAAACCATATACTTACGCTGGGGGCTGCGCTGGGGGCTGCTTTGAGGAAGAGTTGCCCCGTCCGGCAAGGTGGTCTCGGACGCGCCTCCTGCTGTCGCGGTGGGTTCGTCCTTGGCTCTCTTCGACGCTCTCTGGGCCAGCGTCCTGAAAAGGAATGGGTTTAGAGTGAAGCACATCAGATACAAGACAAAGCAACAAGCCGAGGACCTACAATTGCCCGTGCCCTGTTTTGGGCCTGGACCAACAGCGCTCGGCACCGTGTGTGGCCCAGGCCTAGGGGCTCCTGTCGGTGTACTAGAGTAGGGGTACCCTAGTATCCCGAACTTGTGCACGGGCAGTTGCAGCCCTCATGACAAGGCTTACCGAGTGACCGCCAAGGTCCTCCGTGGTTCCTTTGGAGCCATTCAAGAACATAGTATTCAAGCCAAGGAGACAAGGCCCTGGCAAGAGGAGCTTGCCCGGAAGGCCACCCAAGGCACCTAGGAGACAAGGCCCCGGCAAGAGGATCTTGCCGGGAAGGCCCGGTGAGCGACAAGCTTCCGGACGCCGACAAGACAACAACGCGGCAAGGCGCTTGCCGCTGGAGACCACCACTCTGTACTGCGCTCCAGACATCCACTAACGTGTCGCCTGGACCTTTCCGGTAGCGCCACAGTGGCAAGAGGTCACGTCTTGACTAGCGGAGCGCGGTGGCAAGCGGCGCTGACAAGATTGCCATCGTGGCAAGTGGTGGCGCCCCTGACGGTCTCTTTCTGCACTGTTAGGGCGACGTAGACATGCATTTAATGCCTTTGTCCCCTGCCGTCAGGGTTAGGTATGGTACACTATAAGTAGCTGTACCAACCACTCCTTTTCCATTTTTACCCTTGTCTACGTTGCCACCTGTCGGAGACCCCTTTAGCATATAAAAGGAGGCCCATGCGCAACGTAGAGAAGGGGGAGGCCAGAGAACACTCACGCTCGGTCTCGTTAGCAGCTTGTGTGTACTATAGCACTCAGCGCTCCTGAGCAAGAACTCAATACACTCAGACATGCAGCAGTAGGAGTGTTATCTCTCCGGAGAGCTCCGAAGCTGGGTAAACTGCTCGTGTGCTTTGCCTCGATCTGCTCTTCGTGCGACCTCCGCCCCCCACCGAACCGAAAGGGGCTCGGTCTGCCGGTCCCATAGGTGTTCGTGGGCCAGATCAGCCGCCCCGACACGCGTCATTTATAAATAAAGTTTTTTTCTTCAGTGGCACGTACGCAATATAAATAGGTTCATATGGAGAGAAAAGGAAACCGCTCCACTATATACATAGCCAGGATGAGCCTACACGGTTGCTTGCTGGGGTTTCTACCTTCACACTCTCTCACAAAAATGACTGTGGCCACATCTCTAATATCCTGGCGGATCACGTCCACCGGGGGAAGGAGTGGATGCTTAGTGTAGATGCAGTCGCCGTCGCCGACGGCGAAAAACCACTATCGGCATGTCTCGGTCAGGGGTCCCCGCCGTTCTCTCTCACAAAGCCGGTGAGGTTGCCTTCGTCCCTTGCTCACTGTCGCGATGTGGGCTGTTGCCGCCTCCCGCCGCCCTCCTCTAGGTTGAGCTACGTCCCGACATCCCTCAGGTACAAATTCCTTTATAGCCAGCTTGCACCACTGCTCTAGCTGCCCACATCACTCCATGTGGATATTTCTCTACTTCTTTGCCCCTTTTATACCTCTCTTGGCTTCTCGTCTTGTATTTGTGATGAGTTTATGTCTCATCAACTAGTCCCAGTAATCTTATTCTAATCACGCTTCTTCAATTTCTTTGCCACGGGGATGCTCATCTCGATTTTGGTGAAACTGCACATAATGATCCGATGGTCAAAAGGTTGCAAACTTCATTTCTTGGGAAGCTCCAACGTTGCCAGCAAATTAAATCCTGGTTAGGGTTTACGGTTCAAGGGCAAGGGACTTCATGTATCGTTTTTTTCTTTAGCTGGCTCTGTTCCAAAATAAGTGTCAACTTTAGTAGTAGTACAACTTTGTACTAAAGTTTGCATAAAGTTGAGACACTTATTTTGGAACGGAGGGAGTACATATTGGCTATGATCTGTCAATCATTGAGATGCAATAGCATGCATGTTTGTCTCCTTTGTGCTTGATGAAATGTTGCAACGTGCAACCTTGAACGCAAGATACATGAAACAGAAGCTGGAAGCTTCATAGCATTGTACAAATTTATCTCGCTGAGAAATTACAGTACGTACTATACTAGTACTATGTAAAGAGTTAGGTGTCGCATGTTGTCCAGAAAATATGGTGATAGTGTGAGGTGGGCCATGTAATCACTGAGCCTGCGTCTTTTCACTGCTTTCACACTCCTCTGCTGTAAGAATGGAAAAATTGTAATCTAGTAGTACCTCCTGTCACCGAAAGCATGGGGCATCCAACAATTGTACCACCTTAGTAATAATGACCACTGAGCCATCAAATCACATAGACCCAACAGTAAGTTGGACGGACGAAGCAACCATCACTCTTAAATCTGCTTCTCCCTTCAATGTAGGCACCAGTGAGAGCTCGCGTCTGCTCTTCCCGGGCATGAATGCGACACCAATTCTTTGGAGCGGCGCTGACCGTTTCGGGCGGAAAGCGCGCACGGGCGATGGAGGTTCTTTGGGTGGGCCAGGCTGGTCAGGAGCGGGCGTGGCAGCTGTCCGCCTGTCCCGACCGGACGCCTGGAAACGAGAGGATGCACCGACTTGCGGCTAAATCATACAATACACACCATCTCTCTATAGGAGTAGGTCGATGTGTCGCTCTCTCTAACACACACATGTTGTTAAACACACACACACACACGCACGCACGCACACACAGGTTCGTAGAATAGGAATATCGTACAAGTGCGAAGCCATAGGAAGTGAGATACAAATGGAGTACGTACAAGAAGAGAAGAGGTGACGAATATTCCATCAAACCTGGACTGAGGAGTAGTACTCCCTCTGTCTAGGTGTCAAGTCATCTTATGATAATCAGATATCCCCAAAATGTTTAGGCATCGTCCATTAAATTCGCATCTCAATCCCCTCCCGGCCTCGTTGCTAGCGAGCGTTGTTACTTAGGGAGCATTTGGATCCTTAGCAAGAATAGTTTATAGCCTATCCAGGCAAGGTTATGCGTTTGGAACTGTTAAAATATGTTAGCTTTTGTGGGCCAGCTAGCTTGGGTGGGCTAGAAAACCTTGCTAGCTCAGGAGAGCCAGATCGGCTCGCTTCCGACGGCAAACTTTGCGCACGGAAAAATTGGCGACCCACTCATGACAACGATTTTCACGGGACAAGGCTGGTAAGAAAAAGAACTAAACCATTTGACCAGGCAAGCTTGGCAAAGCAAAGCTGGCTAGCTAGGCTTGCCGAGAAATTTCCTTAGAGCATCTCCAATATATGGAGGCAGTGCAGCCTCTAAGCTGGGCCCCACGTTAGTGCCTCTAAGCATGAATGAAAGTTCCGCAGTGTATAGAGATTTTAACATGCCTCCAAGGTGGAGCCCACCATAAGCCTACCACAAATAAAAAAAATCCAAGTTACAACTTCTGATCCGCGTGCATGCAGGTCTCTCTACTCTTCTCTTCTTTTCTTCCATTTGTTTATTCACTTGGAGGCTGCCTCTAGTGTTGGAGGCAACGCTAAGCATAGAGTCGGACAAACTAAATCATGCAGGGTATAGAGGCCGACTAGAAATCCTTAGTGGCGGCCTTAGAGGCGCAAAAACATCACATTGTGGATGCCCTTACTAAGGTTAGCCATAGTGGGAGTAACTTAGGTAGTAACATAGCACATCCCAAGAAAAAATTACTTATGTGGTATGGAGTTAATGAGGAAAGAGATGCTTGTGGTAACATAATATGTTACTGTAACATAACACACCCTGAGGTAAAATGAGTCTATTTCTCAATTAATGAAGACTTGCATGTTACCATCCATATGTTACTACATAGTAACATAGACTAGTAACAAATGCATGTTAGTAGTCCAAGTTACTCACCACTATGACCAGCCTAAGAAATGTAACCAAACGCTCCTTACTCCGCCTTGTTATCTCCTTGGAAACTCAAGGCATGGAGCGCAACTATGTGTTGATCAGTCAAGAAATCAAAGTAGGCTTGCATGCGAGTCAATACATGGCCCTGCATGGTAGCTAAAATGACATCTCTTAGTTGTTGTGATTAATTGTTGCGTTTAGAGACAGAAATCAGGGCTTTGATTGGAGGAAGGACCGGTCAAGTTTCTCCTTGTCCTCCAATCTGCTTGCACCTTGGTCCCGCTGCACTATCTAACATGACTTATTACACCTAGACAGAGGGAGTAGTACGAGATACAGTGGCACACTCTCTTAGGTCGAATACAAGTGCCCAAAATTGTGTGCATGTTATAATAAGGATTCACTTAAAATAGTACGTGAGCGAACAGAGGGATCAATTGGATAGTGTTCACGGGCAGTAGCGAGATGTGTGAGGTAAGATACACCACTGGCGGTTTTAATTTTTGTTATTAATTTGTTTGTTTCACCCTCTGACTGGTGGGACCCAACATACTACGTGGAGAGAGGTAAGGTGACTAAGGCTGCATTATTTCTGTACTACCAACACTGCTTTAAATCACAAAAGACCTTACCACCTAAGGTATTTAACACGATTATGATTTAAATCCCGTTGACTCCCATGCAAAAAAACACGGCATGCTTGTCACACGAATGCAGGAATGTATAAAAGGTTATTTTCCTCTCGTTAAACATAACGTGAGGGTGGTGTAGCTGGTTAGCCTGTTCACTCATCAAACTTGAGGTCTCGGGTTCGATACACTTGAGCATAATTTTGTTTTTGTTCGACTTCTTTCTTCCACCCAATGACAGGTAGGCCCCGCATGACAGAGAGAGAAAGTGATCTGGGGCGGTGCCAGGAGGAATCTTTGACTGGTCAAAATGGATGGATACGGAGCTATACGATCTCGTAGTGACCGTATAATCACCTCATCACATATATGCTGCAGCCTCCGCGCTTGTTTTCTAGGGTTTGCACAGTTCACACACTCTCTCCACTATATATATACACGCTGGAACCTCAACGCTTGTAGTTGCTCTCTTCACACTCTCTCACCCTCTCCAGATCTAAATAAGACTTTGTTGGCCTCTCTCTCTCCCCTCACTGCTGTTCGAAGAGCCGGTAGGATCCGCCTGCCAGGAAGGGAAAGAGGCTTAACGATGTTGCCATCGGTGAGGGAGGGAATCCACTACCGGCGGGACTGTTCTCTTTCACCCAGCGACAGCGCGGGAGGGCCTCCGACCCCTTCTTCCTCGCCGTTGTACATAGTGTGGGCAGAACGGCCTTCGGTCACCCACCGAACCACACCCCAAGAACCTTAAGGTATAATTTACTTACTCCACATGCATTGCTCTAGATGCATGTGGGCTTTATCCGCTTTTGCACTCGAATCTAGGTGTTGGATCAAACAGGAAAGTAGTGGGGACAGTTGTATATCATGAATCTAGGACGTGGTTCAAGAGGAAAGGAATGTGTCGGCGTTCTGGGAACGGGGGTACCCAGACTTGCCTGCCTACGGCCTATGGCGTGGCTCAAGGGATGGCCCAGTACGGCCCATCTTCATCAGCACAAGCTCATGACCCTCGCGAGGGGCCAAGCCTCGCGGGGCGGACGACAGGAAGCTTCCTCAGGCACGGCCTCGTTAGGCTGGCTCGCGAGGAGGCGGAGAGATCAAGGCGGGGTACCTCACGAGGTGCCCATGGCGCAAGCCATGACGACCAAGGGCGCCAGGCGGCGCCAGCCCGCGCAGTGTCCTCATTTCCTCTTTGGTGCAAAGGAGGCAAGCACAGGCGAGAGCATCAAGCAAAGGCAACCATTTCGGTGCAACAAGACCAAGACCAACACAACGGCAGGAAGGAGGTCATCGTGGAGCCCAAGCCGGCGTCATTGTCAGAGCCTTTGGCAGGCGAGGACCAACTTTAGTCAGGATAAGTGTACTAGATGTTCCCCTTCAAAATGGCCAATTGTTGACGCCCTTCCCACTCAATATTTGGGAAGAGGCCCAGGGCCTCTGCCTATAAATAAGACTAGCCACCCACAGGGTAGAGGGAGATCGATCAAGCTAGAGATCAATCTAGAGAGAGAGAGAGAAGCGACTGAACTCCCCCTAACAGTTCGTCGCACCGGCCAAGAACAGACCCCCGCGAGGCTGTTCTTCCTTGTACTGTTCATCATCAGCCCCTGAGGCAATCCACCACCCCACACACTGGAGTAGGGTATTACACCACAATGGTGGGCGGAACCAGTATAAACCTTGTGTCCCTTGTGTTGCTCTTTGTGTATTTTAGATCCTTGCGAGGCGACGAGGTGTAGGTAGGTTGGAGGTGAGATCTCCGCGTGCACCCCAGAGTTCGAACCTAGAGGGTCTGCCGGAACCCAAAATCCGACATTTGGCGCGCCAGGTAGGGGTGCACCGGAATCCGCCTTCTGCCGCCTCGCGCCCCGTCGCATCGTCATCATCATGTCCGGCGACCCAACGGGCAACCCTGATCCCTGGGCGGCCTGGCCCGCCCACGCAGAGCCGCTTGCCCCGGGCGACCTCAACCCCGTGCCCCAGGCAGCCCGCGGTCCGCAGGGCGCTGCGGGCCGCGGGCGACACGGTCAGGCAACGTCAGCTCTCACGCCGCGGCAAGTGCGGTCGGCGGCGAAGGCCTCGAACCACGCCATGCCGCGGCGTCAGTACACTCGGCAGTAGCGAAGCGAACTCAAGGGCGCGCTCACGGTGGCCCGAGAGCTACTGTCTGCAGGCTCTTGGGCGGCCACGACGTGCTGCTAGAGCGGGTGGCAGAGCTCCCGGGCTTTGCTGCATCAGAGGCTCACCCCTTCTGCACCCGACTGCCACCTCAGGTCCAGGGCGAGCCACGCGGAGGCCCCACGCGCGCCCGCACAGCTCCAAGCGGACTCCAAGGCCACTCCAACGCCAACCAGGCCGTCAACACCGGGCTAACAGCGGCGTTGCCTTCGCCCCCGGCCAGCGAAGGATGACTCGCCACAGCCCATGGTCCCAGTGGGCCGCCGCGCTACCACCCCCAGGTGGGCGCCTCAAGCAGGGCTGCATGGCACGCGGGGCACTACAGCGAAGCATTCAGGGTGGCGGCCCCGGAAGAGTATGTGCCCCGCATGATGGATCAAGGGCACGCGCAGGAGGACGAACATGGCTCCCTCCTCGGCCCAAGCTGGGGGGACGAGACACCCGAAGCTGAGTTCTTTCAGGAGCCCCGGGAAGGCCCCATCGACCGCGCCGGAGGCAGCGTTTATCGGGTACCGCTAATTCCTCAGGAGCAGGCATACGCTAACCATGAGTCGCAGGAGGTATAGGTTGTCGCAGCGGGTGGGTGCCCCAATCCAGCAGCTTCCTACCCCTCAGGAGGAGGGTGCCGGGGGCTGCAGGAGAGGGGCCTAGATCCGGCATCACCACCGCGGCGTTCAGAGCAAGGCGTCCTCAGGAGGTAGGCCCTCTGCCGGGGAGGCGCCTCAGGGCCTACCCCCAGCAGAGGACCCGTGGTCGTAGGGGGAACCGCTGGCAACCGCTCTACCCCATCGGCGGCGTCCTCGGTTTCCGGCCGTTGTCAATGGCACTAGAGTGTGGTGCAAGGCGGGGCCCTTGTCTGGCGATATGAAGCAAGGCCGGTACCTGTGAAGAAGGCCCAGTGCCTATGAAGCTTGCCGCCCCGTGATACTCTCATGTAATAATGAGTGGGGCTGTACACGCCCCGGAGTCTCAGGAGCGCCAGCCTCAGGCCCTGGGGCTCCCTCCCACGCCCAGTGGCAGCACTTAGCTCCGCGCTGGTGAGAAGACGTCCAAGACTAGACTAGGTGCCGGACGCGGCTTTTTCTGCTTTTCGCCTTGGCAGTCGCTTTTTCCCCCGTTTGGATTTAAGTTGGATTTGAGCTTGAGAATTGTGTGTGTTTAGGGAAGGGGTGTTTAGTCTCGTTCGAGCAATCTGTCGTGTTCTAGTTACCACTTTGCCTCAGCTGCCTCCCCTCATGAGCCCCTTGCGAGCCGGGCCAGGCCTAGCATGCGTGCAGCCCGGACTGCCGTCACCACGCCCTCTCAGGAGGTTCTCATTACAGGTTCAATGGTCTCGTTCAGGAGGCACTCGGGACACCGCAGCCCTCCGCAGGCTATCTCGGGGCCCACGCGGGTCGAAGGTAAACAAGCCAGCCAGCTCGTCGCAAGGCCAGCCACTTGGTGCAGGCGTACGGGTGATATCGTATCTACTAATACGCTAACAGCAAGTTTTTACACGAGGGGCTCCCCCTCCCAAAATGCTCTTACAACCTTCAGGGCCAAGCCCGAACTCTAACTGCGCAGGGTAAGAAAGCAGGAACAACACGCGGTCAATCGGATAAATCTCCCAATGCATCCTCAAGGGCACCACCTGAAGCGTCGCTGGAGTCGCTGGCCTCGCCATCGCCCTCCGCGTCACCGTCAGCGGCGTCAGGGATGTTCACCACATCGCCTTCATCAGCAGCCACGACCACACCGTCGTTGTCAGTAGTGAAGGCCCTGACGAGGGCATCCACGTTGTCCTCCACCCAATGCGCCAGGTCATCCCGGATGGCCTGGGGTACCTGGGCGACGGCGGCATCAAAGTCAAAGTGGGGATCCATGTTCTGAAGATGGCTGAAGGCGCGAGAAAAAGCACGCCTGAGCAGGGCACGGCTCCTCTCCTCCACCAACCTGTTGGCTCTGCCCGACCACGCCTCCAGCTGCGTCACCACATCAGTGAAGAACTGGAGGTTACCAGCATAGTTAACCGCATGAGGCTCCCCAACGGCTGCCTCACAGATGTTGCCCAAGGCCATGTTAGCTCTTTCCCGGAGCGTGCGGAGCATCGGGCCATGCTCGTGCTCCAGGATCTGCCGCTGGCGTATCTCGTCCTTGTTCCGCCGCGCAACGGCCTCAGCCGCGTCCACCCGTTGACGTAGAAGAAGCACCTCGGCGCGGGAGGAAGTCAGCTCCTCCTGTGCCGCGCCAAGGGCGGCCCGGGAAGCATTAGCCCGCCGCGTCACTTCATCCAGCTTGGCCCTCAGGGCGGCGGTCCTGCCTTCCGCTTCGGCCCTGATCAACTCCAGCCTCTCCTCGAACTCGCGCTCGAGGTTCGAGCGGGCCGCCGCCACCCGGCGATCAACCTCTTCCAAGCCACGCCTCCCGCGCAGCGACATCGTCCTCTGCCTGCGCCACCAAGCGCTCTCTCGTCTCCAGCTGCTCAAGGTCACGGGCGCGCTCGGCAGCTTCCAGCGTTAGTGCCTCCTCACGTCTCTAGAGCTCCGCCTGCTCAAGGTTCATCGACGCGAGGGCCGTCTCATGCAGCTCCACCTGCTGCTCCAGGGAATTGCTCCAGGCCTGGAGCTCCCGCGCCCGCTCCTCCGCCGCCTCACGCCGCCGGTCAGCCTCCCGGGCCTCCTCGACGGCCCGGGAACGGGCCTCCCGAGAAGCCGCCAGCGACACCTCGGCTTTCTCATTGTCGAGGTCACGCTGGTGGCGCGCAAGGGCAACGGCCACCTTCAGCTTGCGCCTCTCTTCAGCTAGGCGCAGGCCCTCAGCTTCAAGGCGCGCGTCTTCGTCAGCGAGCTCTACACCAAGCTGGCTCATCAAGGTCGGCCGCCCTCCCGAGAAACCCTTGGCGAAGGCACGGTGCTCCCAGGCGCACTCGAGCACGTCTTCGCGTCGTCCTCCGCCCCAGTGTGCGGGGGCCTGAATCAGCACCCCCCTCCGGCGGGGGCTGGGGATGGCGCCCTCGCGGTGGCGGGCACGCCTCGCTGAGCCCGGCCCGGAGCCGGCTCATCCTCAAAGGAAGAACACAGGGCCGACCTCAGCCAATCGCCGTCCACGACCAATCGAAGAGCCCAAGGCCGGCTGACTATACCCCGGGAAGGCTTGTATTGCAGGATGGCTCACCTCTCCAACCGGCCTCACCACGAGGGCAGTGCTTGAGCTCGAAGAGCCTTGGGACGGTGGAGAGGGCGAGGCCTGGGGGGATGGCTCCTTAGCCATCTTCGTGAGCTCGGCAGGTGTAACACCCTGGATACAACTTTCCATATTCGTAACTCCAACTCTTGCCTTTTCCGGAGATGTGATATGTTATTTCCTCCGTGGTTGAGTTTTGTCTTTTATTTTGCATTTTGTTCATGTCATGCATCTCATCTCATAGCATCATGCACATTGCATCGGCATTGTTTTCTTAAAAACTTGCATCCGCTCGTAGTTGCCGCTCCACGCTTCTCTCCGTTGCATTCGATGGCCGTCCCGAGACCAATCGTGTTTTCGTTTCCCTCTTGTCCGACCACCTAACCTCTCTTGCCAGCTCGCAGCCCCCTCGCGCGCGTGTCCAAAACTCCCCTGAACCCGACCCACACAGTCATCATCGTTGGGTTCGGATCATCCCCAAATATATACAAAACATCTTTGTTTTCTTATTTGGACTCTCTAACCTAGTTATTCTCAATCGCATGATTAAGATCGGACGGACCGGATTAACCCTACCCTAATCCCAACCTATATATATAGTCTAACCCTAGCGCTGTCCCATCCATTCCTCCCCTATCCTATCGCCGCCGCCGCCACTTTGTTTTCCTCGGGATCCCTCCCGAACCAGCCGACCCGACCATCTCCCTCGTTTTCAGCGCTGTCCAATCCATCGATCCACCCAACCAGCAGCTCCTTCTCTGCCCTGGCGAACCTCGACGCCGAGCACCAGCTGGAACTGCTCGCCGTGCGCCCTCCTTGTTCTTTTCTCTCCCTTCTCTGGTTCCTCCCTCCGCTAAGCATGCTCTCTCTGTCTCTCTTTTGCTGAATCAGGGAACGCCATGGCCGCCTCCGACCTGAACTCCTCCTACGCCCGCAGCCTCGCTCCCGGCTGCACCTCCTCGCAACCTGACGGCGACCGTACCTCGCCGGAGATGAGTTCCCCGCCGTGCCCTGCTCCCTTCCTTCCCCATCTGCTCTCTCTTTTTCTCTCTATCTCACACTGCTCTCTCTCTGTTGTCCTCGCGGCACCGTCATGGAGGCCCCAGCTCCAACCCGTAGCAGCTGCACTGCCGGAGTCGCCATCACCTAGTCCCCTTGTCCAGTTCCCGGCTACCGGGTCGTCTCCCCATCGTCACCATCTTGCTGTCATGGCGCGGTTGTGCCCGAAGAGATGCCCGTGTCGCTTTGGCCGTGCCTCCCAGTCGTGCCCCGTCGACCGTGCCAAGTCCCTCCCCACGTCGGCCAGGTCTCCTCACCTCATCCAGCTCTTCCTTCGGTTCTCTCTCTCTCTCTCTCTCTCTCTCTCTCTAATCTCTCAGCCTCTTGTCTGAATTTCTCCCCCGCCATGGCCTTGCAGCTCCCGCCGCCGCTCTGCTCTGTTCGTGGCCGTCTCCGACAGATCCGACGCGGCCCCGTGTCTTCGGCCTCGTCCCCGCCTCCAGGGCGCCGCTGGCAAGCCCTGCCGCCGCCGCCTCGCCAAGTTCCGCTGCCGGCGCCTCCTCTAAATCGCGCCGTTGCGCCTGGCCTCTTCATCGTCGCGCTGTTCCCCTGCTTCTGCGTGCGAGGAGGACGACCAGCGCCAAGTCTCCTCGGCCGTACGTTGACCTCCAGCCCGCTCGATCCCCTTCATCGATCGATCCAAGCCAGCCTCCCCACCGAGCCGGCCCATGAGGCCTGGTGAGCTTCAGATCCAGCGCCTCACCCTATGCCTTGTTGGGCCAGCTAGTTTCGGCCCGTGATGTGTTTTTTTCCTTACCTGCGAATTTAGAAATTATCCAGAGACTGCAGTTTTACAGAAAAACCCTCAATATCATGCATATAATAATTCCAGAACCGAGCATCATTTGTAAATAACTTATACATGTAAAATGCTTAGAATTTTATCTAGTTTCATAATATGCGACTTTCATCCATGTTTAAAATGTTTAAAATGATGTTCGTTTCAATTTTCTCAAATGCCATGTTAAAATGATTTATTTCATAACTAAATAACCGTAGCTTGGTTTTAAATAAACTTTATATGTAAATGGGTAGAAAAATGCATAGATTAACATGGTGCAGTTTATTTTCCTGTTTAACAACAATAAAATATGGTTCAGGGCAGAACAGTACCAAATTCGAATATTGCTCATGAGGATTTTCTTGAATTGTTGTTTGTTATTCCGGCCTCATTTAAACTTGTCTAGATAGGTAGTTTTTCATATGCTTCACCTCTTGACATGTTTAACAACATTTAATATTGTTTGGTAGCTTAAACGAGATTAAACTAAATATGTCAATCTGGTGTTTCGTCAATATGCAACTCGTTGCATATTGAGCTCCACTTAACTTGTAGTATTGTTTGTTGCACTTTGCCATGACATGCCTCATTAAATCGGACATGTATCATACTTGATTGTGCATCATGCCATGTTTATGCTTGTGCATTTACCAAGTTGTTTGTTTCTTTCTGGTGTTGCTTCTTATTTCCGCTAATGTTGCGATTGTGAGGATTCGTTCGACTACTCCCGTTTGTCTTCTTCATGGACTCGTTCTTCTTCCTAGCGGGATTTCAGGCAAGATGACCATTACCTTGGATCTCACAACTATCATTGCTATGCTAGTTGCTTCGTTCTATTGCTATGCTGCGTTACCTACCATTTGCTTATCAAGCCTCCCAAATTGCCATGAACCTCTAACCTTTGTCACCCTTCCTAGCAAACCGTTGTTTGGATATGTTACCGCATTTTGCTCAGCCCCTCTTATAGCATTGCTAGTTGCAGGTGAAGATTGCTCCATGATGGATTATGTTTATGTTGGGATATCACAATATCTTTTATATTATTAATGGATCTATATACTTGGTAAAGGGTGGAAGGCTCGGCCTTATGCCTGGTGTTTTGTTCCACTCTTGCCGCCGTAGTTTCCGTCATATCGGTATTATGTTCCCGGATTTTGCGTCCCTAACGCGGTTGGGTGATTTATGGGACCCCCTTGACAGTTCGCTTTGAATAAAACTCCTCCAGCAAGGCCCAACATTGGTTTTACCATTTGCCTCACCTATGCCCTCTTTTTTCTTTCCCTTTGCCTTCCGGAGCCCGAGGGTCATCTTTTATTTTAGCCCCCGGCCGCTTCTCCTCGAAAAGTGCTGGTCCAAACCGAGTAATGTCCGGCTACTGGGCAACCAGAATCATGCCAACCCGTCGTCTTGCTCATTCGGTGTGCCTCGAGAACGAGATATGTGCAGCTCCTATCGGGATTTGTCGGCACATTCGGGCGGCTTTGCTGGTCTTGTTTTACCATTGTTGAAATGTCTCGTAACCGGGATTCCGAGACTAATCGGGTCTTCCCGGGAGAAGGAATATCCTTCGATGATCGCGAGAGCTTATCATGGGCTAAGTTGGGACACCCCTGCAGGGTTTGAACTTTCGAAAGCCGTGCCCGCGGTTATGTGGCAGATGGGAATTTGTTAATATCCGGTTGTAGTAAACTTGAAGTAAACTCTTCTAAAATACACCAACCGTGTGCGTAATGTAGTGAGTGTCTCTTTTCGGGCTGATCGGGAAGTGAACACGGTTTCGGGTTATGTCGGCGTAAGTAGGAGTTCAGGATCACTTCTTGATCATTACTAGTTGACGACCGCTTGCTTTGCTTCTCTTCTCGCTCTTATTTGCGTAAGTTAGCCACCATACATTGATTAGTCGTTGCTGCAACATCACCACTTTACCCCTTCCTTTTCCCATTAAGCTTTGCTAGTCTTGATACCCATTGTAATGGGATTGCTAAGTCCTCGTGGCTCACAGTTTACTACAACAACAGTTGCAGGTACAGGTTATGCGATGACCATGACGCGAGAGAGATGTTTCCTTGTTTTGGAGTTCTCCTTCTGCTTCTTCTTCGATCAGGGGATAGGTTCTAGGTCGGCAGCCTGGGCTAGCAGGGTGGATATTGTTTGACTTTCTGTTTATGTTTCATCCGTAGTCGGATGTTGATCTTATGTATGTTGTATTGTTGTATTCATGTGACATTGTATGTCTTGGATGTATCCCCACTATTATGTAATGGTTTGATGTAATGATATCCACCTTTCAAAAGCGTCTTCAAGATGCGCTTCTATCCTTGGTGGGACCTTCGAGTTTCTTTAGGATAGGGCCGCACTTGGGCGTGACAAGTTGGTATCAGAGCCTCGACCGACCATAGGAGCCCCCTTGATTGTTGGCCGTTGTTGAGTCTAGAAGAAAACTATTTTGAGTCTTAGGATTATATATATCGGAGAGTAGGATTCTTTTTACTCCTCAGTCCCTTCATCGCTCTGGTGAGGCCTCCTGACGTAGATGTTTTGTCTTTCCTCTCCTCAAATTTCTCGAATTTCTTTTAGGATCACGCGGGTATCTTGGGATCGTTCCGATAGTCTTGTGACGAGAACATTGTTCTTGGTGCCTCCTGACATTTAGGAGTTGTGGCAGTGTCCCGGGGAGTTGAGCTCCGAGGTGTTGTCGTCACAATTGTATCGTTGCAATTCTGGAATACCTGAGTTTTGCCGACATCGAAAATCTCTTTTATGCAGTTGTTGGTGAGATAACCTCGACACCACCCATTACTGGGGAGTTCGGGAGTATTGCCATAATCGTATAACGGATGCTTTTCGAAGGTTGAGGTACACGATTTCCGGAGTTTTCTTGGTTATGTGTTGACGGATGGATACAATTTGGATCTAGGTATTGTTAGTTTGGGTGAGATATATTCGTCCCTGTATCCCCAACACCAGATTGCATAACCGTAAAGTTTCGAGTTTATAGGTGGGAATTCAAGTAGCTCCTAGAATATCTTTCCGATGTGCATGCATGATATGGGATTGGGTAAATCTCTATCATATGTATTTGTTCGGCTTATTCTCGCAAGCCAAATCCTTTGTTTTGTTTTATTTGTGGTATTCGAGTTGCTTCGAAGTCAAATGTTGAATCCATACCTTTCCTAAACGGTGTTCTCATATTTCTATGTGAATACTAATCCTTCTTGATCATCGAGGTCGTCATGCTAATTCTTTTCGCAACCGGCGTCCTTCTCTTCAAGTGGATCCGATCATCACAACATTTGCGAGATCAATTCTAAGTTTTCTCAACGGTATCCGTTTCATCCGTCCCCAAGTTGCCTTTGTTTTCCCGCCCTCCCACCCTTTTTCTTCAAGGACTCAGATTTCTTAATCATGTATCCTTTTATTTGTGGGAAGCCTCTTCATTCTTTTCTTTCAATGTTCTTTTCCGGTTATTTCCCATGAAGATGCTCAACAGTTTCAAGTTCATCATTCTTCATTCTCGTATTCTTTTTCGGTGGACTTAACTCAAGCTTTCAGTGTTGATCATATTCCTTTCCTTGTTGCAAATGCTTTCTCTTGCCGATGCACCTCTTAATCATTCACTTCTCGCTATTCATTTGTTCTGGAGTGTTGAAGATATCTCGGAAGGCTCGTCTTTTCATTCCAGATCCGTTCAAGTTATTTTGAGGTTGTTATCTCATTCAAGCCATTTAATTCTACCGGTGCAATCTTTATTTCAAGCAATCCTTCAACGATGTTTCTTTCGAGTGGGCCCTAACCCACAGGTCCTTTCCCAGGATTTTACCTGACTCTTCTAATTTTCTTGGAACTATTCTCAAATTCATTTCAAAGTTTGACGTAAGAATGAATTTTCATCAGTCACATGCCTTCTCCAAGGTCACTTTCAAACTTTTTTCATCTTTGGCTCAACCTTTCCTCTTTTAATCCTTCCGGAGTTTCTCAACAATTTGGTGGTGTTTCTCCTCGTCATTCTCAGCATGTGAAGACCGAAGAAGAGTTCCTCTTAAATCCTTACCCGTTCTTCCAAAGATGCATAGTTCAAGTTTGATGCCATCCTCTCATAATTGTTTTCGATTATGGGAATTCTTTTCACCCATCCGGAGCATTTCATGAGTTGTTTCCATTTCTTTCCTATGAAGGCCATCATGTCATAATTCTTCATTCTTAGCGTGTAGCTACCGTTCTCCAAATCTTACCGGTGAATCGTTCAAATATCCTCTAATCAGTTCATGATCTCTTCATTCTCTTGTATCTAAATTCTCTCAAGCGTCTTCATTCGTTTTCCAATTCTTCCCGGTGAATTGTGCCTTTGATACGTTCATTTTCAATTCTTATGGTGGTTCGTTCAAGATTTCACTCCCTTCGTTATCATATTAATTCATTCGTTGTCTCCAAATTCCACCGGTGGTTCCATCAATACCTTCTCAAGTTTTTGCTATCTCTATCCTTAATCCCTCAAGAAGAATAAGTAGTATGCCAAATCTGTTACTTGTCATCAATTTAAATTGGTGAACGATATGCATAACGTAATTCTTATTATTGTTTCATCCAAGTGATCTAGTTTCTTCTTTCCAGAGTTGTTCATCATGTCACATTCTCGGTTCGAGTTGATTCACCTTTCTTTTACGGGTTCCAAGTTTTCGGCATTATCTCATCTCGAAGCTCCTTCTAAATCATTTCAAGGCTTGGATCCTATTCTTTTCATCCTTCTGCTTACTGGAGGCTCTACATGGTGGTTCATCAAGGACTCCTTTCATTCTTCAATTGTTCTTCAAGTTTTTCTCTCGGAGTCATGATCCGCCAAGCTATACTCTAAAAATAAACATGATGCTCAACACATGTTTTGTTTTGAGGAGTTCAAGTAATCTTCATCTTGCATTCCAAAGTGCAATTCTTCCTACCTTATCTTTTGAGGTGGTGTTATGTCACTCTTGACAATTTCCTTCATGTTTCATGATTCATATTGTTGTCAAGAATGAGGTATTTTAAATCCGTCAATCCCTTTGTTGGAGTTATCTTGCGTCATATTTCACCTAAAGCCTTCCCTAAGGAATGTAGCTATTTGTGGTGCTTATCAATGATCCAATTTTCTCCTTCTCATCTCGCTGAAGAAGTTTCTCTTATCTTCATTGATCTCAACCAATCAATTGTTTCTGTTAATGGCGGGTTGTCACCTCATCATTTTGAGATGTTTCCCATAAGCCCACAACAAGCTTGTGCTTTTCATTGTTGATTTTGCAACAACTCCGTTCAATTCTTCTTTGCAAGGGTGCTTTCCAAGTTCATTTGTGGCAGAAGTTGGCATTTTCTTCTCCATTCTGTTATTCCAATGATCTATCTTCTATTCTTTCTTCCGGAGGCATTGTGTTGTTGCTCTCTTCACTCATCATGTCGAATTGTGAGGATCGTGTTCTTTTCATGCTTACCTGTTTAACAGGAGTGTTATGTCCTCTGCTCAAGTTCTTTCATCTTATCAAGTTTTGCCTCTCTTTTCAACCGGAGTGTTGTCCAAATTTGTTCTTCCTTATTCCTTGTTTATCTCGTTTCAACCAGAGTGGTTCAGATTCCTTCTTGTCCATTGTACTCGTCATTCATAGCTTTACAACCTCCAAGGTTCACATGGTGTTCCTTGTTTCTATTTTCAACCGCAGTGCTCTCAATTGTGTTCAACTGTTACGTTCTTTCTTTCAACTTTTCAACCTCTCAAGGTTCTTTGGTTTCACTCATTGGTCGAAGAAGCAACTTAGTTTTACCTCCTCTCCTCCTCTTCCATTTTCTCTCCGGTGCCATCCTTAGATCTCGGGACGAGATCTTCTCATAGTCGTGGAGTGTTGTAACGCCCCGGATACAACTTTCCATATTCGTAACTCCAACTCTTGCCTTTTCTGGAGATGTGATATGTTATTTCCTCCGTGGTTGGCTTTTGTCTTTTATTTTGCATTTTGTTCATGTCATGCATCTCATCTCATAGCATCATGCACATTGCATTAGCATTGTTTTCTTAAAAACTTGCATCCGGTCGTAGTTGCCGCTCCTCGCTTCTCTCCGTTGCGTTCGGTGGCCGTCCCGAGACCAACCGTGTTTTCGTTCCCCTCTTGTCCGACCACCTAACCTCTCTTGCCAGCTCGCAGCCCCCTCGCGCGCGTGTCCGAAACTCCCCCGAACCCGACCCGGACAGTCATCACCGTTGGGTTCGGATCATCCCCAAATATATACAAAACATCTTTGTTTTCTTATTTGGACTCTCTAACCTAGTTATTCTCGATCGCCCGATTAAGATCGGACGGACCGGATTAACCCTACCCTAATCCCTACCTATATATATAGTCTAACCCTAGCCCTGTCCCATCCATTCCTCCCCTACCCTATCGCCGCCGCCGCCACTTCGTTTTCCTCGGGATCCCTCCCGATCCAGCCGACCCGACCATCTCCCTCGTTTTCAGCACTGTCCAATCCATCGATCCACCCAACCAGCAGGTCCTTCTCTGCCTCGGCGAACCTCGACGCCGAGCACCAGCAGGAACTGCTCGCCGTGCGCCCTCTTGTTCTTTTCTCTCCCTTCTCTGGTTCCTCCCTCCGCTAATCATGCTCTCTCTGTCTCTCTTTTGCTGAATCAGGGAACGCCATGGCCGCCTCCGACCTGAACTCCTCCTGCGCTCGCAGCCTCGCTCCCAGCCGCGCCTCCTCGCAACCCGACGGCGCCCGGACCTTGCCGGAGATGAGTTCCCCGTCGTGCCCTGCTCCCTTCCTTCCCCATCTGCTCTCAATTTCTCTCTCTCTCTCTCTCTCTCTCTCTCATGCTGCTCCCTCTCTGTTGTCCTCACAACACCGTCATGGAGGCCCCAGCTCCAACCCGTAGCAGCTGCACTGCCGGAGTCGCCATCACCTCGTCCCCTTGTCCAGTTCCCGGCGACTGGGTCATCTCCCCGTCGTCGCCATCTTGCTTTCATGGCGTGGTTGTGCCCGAAGAGATGCATGTGTCGCTTTGGCCGTGCCTCCCAGCCGCGCCCCGTCGATGCACCAAGTCCCTCCCCGCGCCGGCCAGGTCTCCTCACCTCATCCAGCTCTCCCTTCGGTTCTCTCTCTCTCTCTCTCTCTCTCTCTCTCTCTCTCTCTCTCTCTCTCTAATCTCTCAGCCTCTTGTCTGAATTTCTCCCCCGCCATGGCCTTGCAGCTCCCGCCGCCGCTCTGCTCTGTTCGTGGCCGTCTCAAGCCAGATCATGCGGCCCGTGTCTTCGGCCTCGTCCCCGCCTCCAGGGCGCCGCCGGCAAGCCTTGACGCCGCCGCCTCGCCAAGTTTCGCTGTCGGCGCCTCCTCTGCATCGCGCCGGTGCGCCTAGCCTCTTCATCGTCGCGTTGTTCCCCTGCTTCTGCGTGCGAGGAGGACGACCAGCGCCAAGTCTCCTCGGTCGTGCGTTGACCTCCAGCCCGCTTGATCCCCTTCATCGATCGATCCAAGCCAGCCTCCCCACCGAGCCGGCCCATGAGGCCTGGTGAGCTTTAGATCCAGCGCATCACCCTGTGCTTTGTTGGGCCAGCTAGTTTCGGCCCGTGATGTGTTTTTTTCCTTGCCTGCGAATTTAGACATTATCCAGAGACTGCAGTTTTATAGAAAAACCCTCAACATCATGCATATAATAATTCCAGAACCATGCATCATTTGTAAATAACTTATACATGTAAAATGCTTAGAATTTTATCTAGTTTCATAATATGCGACTTTCATCCATGTTTAAAATGTTTAAAATGATGTTTGTTTCAATTTTCTCAAATGCCATGTTAAAATGATTTATTTCATAACTAAATAACCGTAGTTCGGTTTTAAATAAACTTTATATGTAAATGGGGTAGAAAAATGCATAGATTAACATGGTGCAGTTTATTTTCCTGTTTAACAACAATAAAATATGGTTTAGGTCAGAACAGTACCAAATTGGAATATTGCTCATGAGGATTTTCTGGAATTGTTGTTTGTTATTCCGGCCTCATTTAAACTTGTCTAGATAGGTAGTTTTTCATATGCTTCACCTCTTGCCATGTTTAACAACATTTAATATTGTTTGGTAGCTTAAACGAGATTAAACTAAATATGTCAATGTAATTGTTTAAATCAATATGCAACTCGTTGCATATTGAGCTCCACTTAACTTGTAGTATTGTTTGTTGCACTTTTCCATGCCATGCCTCATTAAACCGGACATGCATCATACTTGATTGTGCATCATGCCATGTTTATGCTTGTGCATTTACCATGATGTTTGTTTCTTTCCGGTGTTGCTTCTTAGTTCCACTAATGTTGCGATTGTGAGGATTCGTTCGACTACTCCCGTTCGTCTTCTTCATGGACTCGTTCTTCTTCCTAGTGGGATTTCAGGCAAGATGACCGTCACCTTGGATCTCACTACTATCATTGCTATGCTAGTTGCTTCGTTCTATCGCTATGCTGTGTTACCTACCACTTTCTTATCAAGCCTCCCAAATTGCCATGAACCTCTAACCTTTGTCACCCTTCCTAGCAAACCGTTGTTTGGCTATGTTACCGCATTTTGCTCAGCCCCTCTTATAGCGTTGCTAGTTGCAGGTGAAGATGAAGATTGCTCCATGTTAGATTATGTTTATGTTGGGATATCACAATATCTCTTATATTATTATTGCATCTATATACTTGGCAAAGGGTGGAAGGCTCGGCCTTATGCCTGGTGTTTTGTTCCACTCTTGCCGCCGTAGTTTCCGTCATATCGGTATTATGTTCCCGGATTTTGCGTCCATAACGCGGTTGGGTGATTTATGGGACCCCCTTGACAGTTCGCTTTGAATAAAACTCTTCCAGCAAGGCCCAACATTGGTTTTACCATTTGCCTCACCTATGCCATTTTTCTTTCCCTTGGGTTTCCGGAGCCCGAGGGTCATCTTTATTTTAGCCCCCGGGCCGTTCTCCTCTGAGTCTTTGGTCCAAACCGGCGATGTCCGGCGCCCCACTGGCAACCGAGTCTATGCCAACCCGTCGTCTTGCTCATCCGGTGTGCCCCGAGAACGAGATATGTGAAGCTCCTATCCGGATTTGTCGGCACATTCTGGCGGCTTTGCTGGTCTAGTTTTACCATTGTCGAAATGTCTTGTAACCGGGATTTCGAGACTGATCGGGTCTTCCTGGGAGAAGGAATATCCTTCGTTGATCGCGAGAGCTTATCATGGGCTAAGTTGGGATACCCCTGCAGGGTTTGAACTTTCGAAAGCCGTGCCCGCGGTTATGTGGCAGATGGGAATTTGTTAATATCCGGTTGTAGTAAACTTGAAGTAAACTCTTCTAAAATACACCAACCGTGTGCGTAACCGTGAGTGTCTCTTTTCGGGGCTGATCGAGAAGTGAACACGGTTTCTGGGTTATGTCTGACGTAAGTAGGAGTTCAGGATCACTTCTTGATCATTACTAGTTGACGACCGCTTCCTTTGCTTCTCTTCTCGCTCTTATTTGCGTAAGTTAGCCACCATACATTGATTAGTCGTTGCTGCAACATCACCACTTTACCCCTTCCTTTTCCCGTTAAGCTTTGCTAGTCTTGATACCCATTGTAATGGGATTGCTAAGTCCTCGTGGCTCCACGATTTACTACAACAACGATTGCAGGTACAGGTTATCACGATGACCATGACGCGAGAGAGATGTTTCCTTGTTTTGGAGTTCTCATACGCTTCTTCTTCGATCGGGGATAGGTTCTAGGTCGGCAGCACAGGCTAGCAGGTGGATATTGTTTGACTTTACTGTTTATGTTTCATCCGTAGTCGGATGTTGATCTTATGTATGTTGTATTGTTGTATTCATGTGACATTGTATGTCTTGGATGTATCCCCACTATTATGTAATGGTTTGATGTAATGATATCCACCTTGCAAAAGTGTCTTCAAGATGCGCTTCTATCCTTGGTGGGACCTTCGAGTTTCTTTAGGATAGGGCTGCATCTTGGGCGTGACAGCGGGAAGGGCCCTGCAGAGCAAGGATCAGCCGAAGCAACGGGAAAATAAGGAACTAAGAAAGGGGAAGGCTTACTCATCAATGGCGAAATACTTCCTCAAGCTTGATGGCGGCAAGGGTAATCATCACCCAAGGCCTCCTTTCTCTTTCGGAGAGCCTCGAAGTCCACACGGAAGCGACCTAGGAGCTCGGTGCAGAGGGCAGCCTGCGACGAGGAAGAAGCACCAAAGTGACCAGCGTCGGGCGTCGATCTGGCGCCTGGCCAGATCGCCTCACCAAGAAGGGTAGCCGGGGCCTCAGGGGCCTCTGCCACGGGAGCCGCGGGCCGCGGCTCAACGCCTTCAGCCGCTGCAGGGCGGGCCACAGGAGCTGCCGCCCCAGGAGTGCCGCCTGGCGTCGTCATCCCGGCGGAGGCCCCCTCAGCCCCCGGTGGCCCTTGCCTACCTGCTCCGCCACTCGAGGAAGGACCTCCATGGGCAACCAGAAGGGCAACCACCACGACTGGGTTCTCGCGAGGTCCCATGAAGCCTGCGGGGCGCAGCCCCCATTCGTCGAAGCTGGGCATCTGCTTCACGAAATCACCCCTATTCGAGCAAAGGTACAGCAGGGCACCCCCTTGCCTGATGCTGCCACGGGAAGGGTCCCCAGTCAGGATCATGAGAACCTTCCTCAGCACTTCAGGCGTCAGGTCCTTCTCCTGGAGCCTCATGTGGTCTTCACGCCCGCCGAAGGCCCACATCCGGCGGGAATGGCGCTGGAGAGGGGCAATGCGGCATAGGAGGAACTCCTTCACCACCTTGGGCGCCGTCACGCCGAGCGCCCTCAAATGCTGTGACGATGCGGAACAAAGACGAGCCGGGGAGTCGTGAGCGTCTCCTGGTCCCAGCCCGAATTGGGGATAGCGGGTAATGTTGGCTCCGAAAGCAGGGGGCTGGGCACCCCGACATCCACATACAGCCACCGCTCGTGGAACCCAGGCGCGGGCGGAGGAAGGCTGAAATCAATTCCTAAAGCCATTGTTTCTGGTGCGGCAATGAAGCTCACGCACCCCGAGCATTGGGTGGTGTCGCTGAGGCGCAAAGAGAAGAAGTGACGCAGCAAGGCAACTGAAGGAGGAATGCCCATCATCGCTTCGCAGACAAAAGCGAAAACGGCAAGAAGACTAATGGATTCGGGACCCAAATGCATCATGTGGATTTGGTAATGGGAAAGCACAGCATCAAAGAAATTGGAAAAGGGGGGAACTAGTCCCGCCCACAGGGCGTCGGCGAAGTACCGGACCTCGGTGACTATTCTATCAATTGAGAAGTGAGACGCAGGCCAGACCGTCGTCCTCCCGAACTCGTTGAAGATGGTGGCGAGGGAAGAACTGACCTTGTCCAAGCCTTCCCGGTTGAGTATGATCGACCGATCGACGGCAGGAGCCATCGGCGATGGCGAGCGGGGCGGAGGCACAGGCTTTTTCCCTTTCCCCTTCTTCGTCGGAGCCATGGCGGCAGGAAGGGGGAGGATTCGAGATTGGATTGGAAGCGGAGACTGGAGCTCGAGAGGACGAAGAGCAGGAGACGCTCGAGCGGCAGAAGAGGGATGACTGTGTCCAACCACGGGTCCGCCTAGCTGGGCGCAAAATAAGGAGGCGTGGGGGAACAGGGACGCCCACGTCCAATCAACCGCCACGCGGCGCCCGAGGCCGCAGGATGTTAGGGCCCGCGGCGCTTCGCACTTGCCCCTTCGCCAAGTCCAGGCGCGCCTTGGGCCCGGGGGCTACTGTCGGCATTCTGGGAACGGGGGTACCCAGACTTGCCTGCCTGCAGCCTGCGGCGTGGCTCAAGGGGTGGCCCAGTACGGCCCATCTTCATGAGCACAAGCTCATGACCCTCATGAGGGGCCAAGCCTCATGGGCGGGGCGACGTGAAGCTTCCTCGAGTGCAGCCTCGTCAGGCTGGCTCGCAGTGGCAGAGAGATCAAGGCGGGGTACCTCACGAGGTGCCCATGGCGCAAGCCATGACGACCAAGGGCGCCCAGCGGGCGCCAGCCAGCATGTCCTCATTTCCTCTTTGGTGCAAAGGAGGCATGCGCAGCGAGAGCATCAAGCAAAAGGCAACCATTTCGGTGCAACAAGACCAAGACCAACACAGCGGTAGGAAGGAGGTCATCGTGGAGCCCAAGCCGGGCGTCATTGTCGAGCCTTTGGCGGCGAGGACCAACTTTAGTCAGGATAAGTGTACTAGATGTTCCCCTTCAAAATGGCCAATTGTTGGCGCCCTTCCCGCTCAATATTTGGGAAGAGGCCCAGGGCCTCTGCCTATAAATAGGACTAGCCACCCACAGGGTAGAGGGAGATCGATCAAGCTAGAAATCAATCTAGAGAGAGAGAGAGAAGCGATGAACTCCCCCTAACAGTTAAATCGCACTGCCAAGAAACAGACCCCATGAGGCTGTTCTTCCTTGTACTTATTCATCATCAGCCCTGAGGCAATCCACCACCCCACACACCTTTGGGTAGGGTATTACACCACAATGGTGGGGCGGAACCGATATAAACCTTGTGTCCCTTGTGTTGCTCTTTGTGTATTTTAGATCCTTGCGAGGCGGCGAGGTGTAGGTAGGTTGGAGGTGAGATCTCGCGTGCACCCCTGAGTTCGAACCTAGAGGGTCTCTGGCGGAACCCGAAATCCGACATTTGGCGTGCGGTAGGGTGCACTAGAATCCGCATATACGCGCCTCGCGCCCGTCGCATCGTCATCATCATGTCCGCGACCCAACGGGCAACCCTGATCCCTAAGCGGCTGGCCCGCCCACATGAGCCGCTTGCCCGGCGACCTCAACCCGTGCCCAGGCAGCCCGCGGTCCGCAGGGCGCTGCGGGCCCGGGCGACACGGTCAGGCAACGTCAGCTCTCACGCCGCGGCAAGCGCGGTCGGCGGGGCCTCGAACCACGCCGCGGCCGCGACGCCGTACACTCGACGGGAGTAGGCGAACTCAAGGGCCGCGCTCACGGTGGCCCGAGAGCTACTGCACGCGAGCTCTTTGGAGGCGGCCACGACGTCTTTGCTAGAGCGGGTGGCGAGCTCCGAGCTTCGCTGCATCAGAGGATCACCCCTTCTGCACCCAAATGCCACCTCAGGTCCAGGGCGATCCACGCGGAGGCCCCACGCGCGCCCGCACAGCTCCAAGCGGACTCCAAGGCCACTCCAACGCCAACCAGGCCGTCAGCACCGGGCTAACAGCGGCGTTGCCTTCGCCCCCGGCCAGCGAAGGAGGACTCGCCACAGCCCATGGTCCCAGTGGGCCGCCGCGCTACCACCCCCAGGTGGGCGCCTCAAGCGAGGCTGCGTGTGGCACGCGGGCACTACTGAGAAGCATTCAGTGGTGGCGGCCCCGGAAGAGTATGTGCCCCGCATGATGGATCAAGGGCACGCGCAGGAGGACGAACATGGCTCCCTCCTCGAGGTTGTTCTTCCTTGTACTGTTCATCGTCAGCCCCTGAGGCAATCTACCACACCACACACTGGAGTCAGGTATTACACCATAATGGTGGCCCGAACCAGTATAAACCTTGTGTCCCTTGTGTTGCTCTTTGTGTAGTTTAGATCCTTGCGAGGCGAAGAGGTGTAGGTAGGTTGGAGGTGAGATCTCCGTGTGCACCCCAGAGTTCGAACCTAGAGGGTCTGCCGGAACCCGAAATCCGACAGAATGGGGGAAAGTAGTGGGGAAAGTTGCATGGCATGAATCTAGGACGTGGTTGAAAAAGTAAAGGAAGGGGGAAAGTAGTGGGGAAAGTTGTATAGCATGAATCTAGGACGTGGTTCAAAGAGGAAAGGAAGGAGGGAAAGTTGTATAGCATGAATCTAGGACGTGGTTCAAAGAGGAAAGGAAGGGGAAATGTACTAGTACAGACTGGCTATCTAGCACCTAGGTTGGTCGAAAAGGGAAAACAATGACAAATGCAGTACGCACATCTGTAACAAATTGATCTTTTTGTTTTGGGGGACAAGGCTGTAGAGTTTGAGCAGGACTAGATTTGTTGCGCTCACATAGGGAAAGGTGTCTAAAGATAACAAAACTGGGACCAACACAAATATGATCCTTGGTTGTTAGTTCTTCCCTGCAACAGACTGTGCATCACCCCTTCATACATCGGTAGATGCACATGGTGCTGGTGCGTCCACTGTCCCGTGCAACTCTTTAGTTGTTGTTAATCTATGGCCCTGTTTGTTTAAAAAGTCCTTGGACTTTTTTTAGTCCCAACTAAAAAGTCCCTAGTCCCTACCTGCTTGGTTCCGGGGACTAAACATGGACTAGAGGTTATTAAATGACATGCTAAAAGACCATGTTACCCCTAGTAATGAACTAATAGAGATAAGGTGCGATGCGGGGCAGGGGAAACTGTTGGAGAAGTCCCAAAAAGACTCTCCCTCGGGGTCTTCTTTCTTTAATCCCAAATGCCACTTTTAGTCCCTAAAAGTCCCTCGTGTTTGGTTTAGATGGGACTGAAAGGGACGTTTTTTAGTCCCTACCCCAAAAAGTCCCTGTAAACAAACACCCTCTAATAATGCCGCTGGAAAATTGATGCAATGCCAGAGTTAAAAGAAAATTACATGTTTAATGAATTTCATTGTTAATATAATCTTTGTTAATATGAATCAATACCATCATTTGAGAAATGCTACTGTCTTGCTTTCTTTCCCATTTGGATAAGTTAGATGCTTCTTTTTGTTGGCTTCTGTGTCATCCATCGTTATTGACCACTAGTTGTTTCGTTTGCACCTCTGTGTAAACAGGGTTATCTACTTCACCTTGTTGCTATTGTGACCTTTTGTTGCACTGCACAAAACACTTTTGTTTTAAGAGTGTGTTGTGCAGTTCAACCAAAATGTCACACCGACAACATTGCTTGATTGCTTAATCTTAGTGGAACTGCACAAGAGGAGATCTTACTTCCTATCTGTGTTGGCAAATTTGGTTCAGATCTTCTTCTTGTGAGTTGTTTGAATTCCGCGTCATGAGAGGTCAGTACTAGCCTTCTTTCACATGATTGTGCAGTGTGCTTTCATATGTTGTGCTACTTGTACGGTAATGTTGCTTGATTTTAGCGAATTGCACAAATGGAGACAAGACTTCCAATCTGTATGTGCACTGTAATATCCCATTGAGGTAAGATAAGGATATTTCACAACTGTTGGCCTGTATTTTGCCACTTTCACCAAAAAATTAATGTCGTTGTTTAGTGCTATACTTGTGCTCCTTAATTGACATGCCAAATCTTACATTGAAGGCAGAGCTTGTTTGTTATTGAACCAAGTGATGAAGGGGAAGAACAAGCGGAAGAAAAACAAAAATCAACTCCCGGTGTTGTAATGAAGCAGTGGAACTATGATGACACAAGTAATGATATAGTTTTGCATCTTAATTTATTGCTACGGCTGGAACGAGCAATTGTTTTGCCACTGATTTGATGCCACTGATAATGTAATATGTAATTATCTCTATTTGTGCAAATAGGGATCTTCTTTGAAGATAACATATATTTTAGTGGAACTGCACAAGAAGATGTTGGAAACATTAAACTAATCGAGGAGTATATAGTAAGCATGGCAACCACATTAGATAACAACAGATGGTTCTGGAGAAGTGCTTGATCTGTATGCTCTACACAATAAGCCTCCTGACAAAGGTTGGTACTCGCCCATGGATTTCATCCATATGATTGAGCTTTGTAATCTCTATTGGTGTTGTGCTACTGTTTAGATACTGTCATGAGAAAGTGCTATTGTCCTTGGGAAGTGCTTCATCTGTGATGTTTTAAATATTTCCTTTCCTTTTTTTTGAGCAAACAGGGATGCTAGCATTTAGTTGTCCTCTTGTCTTAGCACCACAGGATCATCTCCTCTGAAGAAGAATATGCAGTACGTGAAGTGACTAGTTCCGATTATGCTAGGATGAAGAAGCCATGTCTATCTTCTCATCAGAAGGAGCAGTTGAAGGATGTTTACATTACTCCGCACAAGACCAAACTAACTTCAGCTCAGAAGGACTGACAGATCTCCATCTTTTTTTCTATGATGCGCAAGTACAATGTTGTTCTAGGATTCCTTTTGGTAAGTTCCATTTTTTAAAGTGTGCTCTACATGGACCATGTAGGTGCCTGTTTAAACTGTCAATTCATAGTACAGTTTGCTTTATACTAATCAATTCTTTTGTATTTGTGCAAACAGGGGTGCTCAGCTTGATTTCAATGGGAACTGCACAAAATCTTCATGAATACATCGAATCATTTATTTCCAGCACAAGAAAGGAGGTGTATATATGTTCAAGGCATTGCAACATATAACGGCGAAATCATACAAGCTACGCATGAATTTGGTTGATTTTGGTGGAACTACACAAAAAGAACAGCTGGTTTATTTTAGCACGAGGTGCCATGTCAATGTCCGAACTGATGGAAAACCCTGCCCATTCCATAATCGCAGACATTTGATAATTTGGAATGGGAAAACCATGTCAAAATTTTCTCATTGATGTACGCAAAACAACACGCATTTGACATTTTGGAATGGGACAACCTTGTCAAATTTTGCTCATTGATGTTAGCAAGAAGACATGCGTTTGATATTTTCTAATGGGACGCCCTTTGCTGTCAGCAGCATAGATCGATTTTTCTTTATTCTTTAGTTGTGAAGTAAATATTGGCTCTGACATGTGAATCGCTGAGATGCATAATCATTGATTGTTTTGAATGTTCTCTATGAATTGTCAGGCCTGTGTGTTTCATTGCAATGTACAGGAACGCTAAAAAGCTTCTCAAACTCTTTGTACTCCCTCTGTTCCTTTTTACTTCACATATTAGATTTCTTTCAAGTCAGTTCATTTTACATTGTGAATGTTCATACTTTTTTCTATAAGATTTGTCAAAGTAGAGATACTTTGACTGCAGACAAAACTTGTATGCGGACTAAAAAGGACCGGAGGGAGTACATGTGAAACTGCTGCAAACGAGGTGATCACCCTGGGAATAATGCTAGTACGTATTGTTTTGCATGTTCATCCAATGCCAATGATACAAGAATTCGAACTAATCAAACTAAATTCATTCATATATGGTCGGATTTCATATAAACATGTCGGATTTTATTACATTTCATACATTCTTCAACTAAAAAGGGGTGCGCTGGAGGTATAATTAATTAACCGAAGCTACCCACCTGTGTCCGGCTGAGCCGAACAGAAGCTTCTTCTCCAGCAGACTGAGCTTCAGTGACTTAACTGCATGTGCAGTTACGTAACTGACATGTGGCTCAGATGCTTGTTGGGCCCACGTGTCAGTGACCCAACTCCACCACCAGTTAAGTAACTGAAGCAGCGTCCTTCTCCAACATAGCTCTCCGACTCTATGTTGCCGCCAAGAAGCTAGTCAGCCGTCACTGGTCAACCCGCCTAGCTTGGCTTCAACCGGAGGGTAGCAGCGGTGGCCTTACTTGGACCCGAGCGGCCGCGACCTACTGTGTTCTACTCTTCCTCATTTCCTGTGCGGCGCGGCCTCGTTGGCAGCGGGGCGGGACCTCGATGGAGCTGGCGATGTCCTCTGTCTCGTTGCCGGCGGGGCGGCGCCTCGGCGGAGCAGGGGAAATCCTCCCCCTAATTGCCGGTTGGGTGGGGCCTCGGCTGAGCCGGCGATGTCCTCTGCCTCGTTGTTGGCGGGGTGGGGCCTCGGCAGAGTAGGGCCTCGCCGAAGCCTGCGAGGTCCTCCACCTCGGTGCTGGCAGGGCGGGGCCTCAGTGGAGCCGACGGTGTCCTCTACCTTGTTGTTGGCACCGCGGGCCCTCAGCGGAGCAGGCCTCGTCAACGCCAGGGGAGCGGGGACTCGTCGGAGCCGGCATTGTCCTCTGCCTCGTCCTCGGTCTTGCCAAATAGCGCCTCGCCTGCTTCATCGCCCTCTTTGTGGGCGGCCGCAGCCTCGGCCACCCGCATGCGGTACCGCTAGCGCTCGAGGTGGACCTCGCGGGTGATGTGGTACAAGTCGAGCAGCGCCTCCTGCTCCGCCCACTCCGCGGTGATCTGCTCCTCCGCCTGCAGGTGCTCCTGGAGGAGATGGTGGTTGTAGGTGGCGTCAACCTATGCCTCAGCTGCTCCTGACACTTCTGCCTCACCGTGTCGATGTATTGGGCATGGGCCTCGCCGATGGTCATGGTGCAATGCACCGGTGAGGATGGCTCGGAGGAGGCGGTTGGCGCCGGATCATCGAGTACCATGTTCTCCATTGGGACGTCGTCGTCCTCCGGCTGCCTACCGGCCAGCCAGTCGGCAGCAATGGCTACCATCTCCTTGTGGTCCGCCGTCCGCCTGTCCCAAAGAGCGCTGGAGCGCGAGGAAGCCATCGTGGGCAGTAGTGGTGTGGACAGGAGAAAGGCAACGGAGGCGAATGACTGCGACTATGGCCAGCGCAGCAGTTTATATAGCTATGGTGGGCGGCGGAGGAACGGACATGTGGTGCCGGAGTAGCCGCCTCGGCAACCACGTATCATTAATGTGGGCAGCAAACAGACGGACGACACTTGTGTCATCTGAAGGAGGAGCAATCGCCTGCACTGGGAAGCGGGGCCGGCGGCGCTGACCGTTTCGGGCGGAAAGTGCGCGCTTGCGAGGGAGGCAGTCTGGGTGGGCCAGGGTAGTCAGACTCGTGCTTGGCAGCGGGTCGGTCCAGCAGCCGGACATGCTGGCTCATCAACGAGCTCGGTGAGCTGACCGACGAAAATCAGACGATGGACGTATCTTCTGACTAGGAGTCGGTGCCACTGTCCAAGCCGCTTCATGACGTGTTCACCATAGAGCAGGTGCGGGTGCACTTCAACGCCCTAATGGCGGAAGACCTACCAGCGCAAGAGGACATGTGCTGCAACCTTCGTTTCCTCAACGAGAACTGTTGAACAAGCGAACGACAATGCCGTCGCGGACATGTGGCCCAATGATCATGGCTTCCCGAATGAGCAGCAGGTGCTGTATCAGACCATTTGTAGGGCCCGCGAGGCCCTCTGCATCGTCCTTCGAGTTGTTGCGCTCACCGTGGCGCCACCGTCTCGCGTTGTCAACATGGTCAGTTTTTGTTTCTTTTTTCCGGGAACGCGCGTATTCTACTTGAAACCACTGCTAAGGAGAGATTTTTAACTCCATTGTATATATAGCCTCTTGTTTGATAGGGTTTCTCGTGTCTCGCTCTCTCACCCTCTCCGTATCTAAACAAGATGACAGTGTCCACTCTATCTCTCTCCTCACCGGTGGTCACAGATCCGGCCGAATCCCGTCTACTGCGGGAGGTGAGGAGGTGCAGTGTTGATGTTATCACCGTCGGCAACGGAGAAAGCCGATGCGCACCATCCTCTCGGAGCCGGCGCTGGCGTGGACGAAGGTCCTCCGCACCCTTGTTCGCTGCCGTCGTGTTGGCAGATCCCGCCCGCCCGCCTAGGCGACATCTCGCCCACCTGAGGTATAACTTCTTTGGATTTCATGCTTCATTGTACTGGTCCAGCTCCCCAGCTCGCTGCATGTGGGTTTTCTTCTATGCACTACTCCCCAGCTCCCCATGTACAGTAGCTAGGGTTCGTTGGCTAGTCCAACATCACCTATTTTTTTATTATTATTATAGAGGAAATGCCACTCGAAAAGTTGTCATGGTTTATGCCTCGGTGGAGGTATACATGTTGTTTCAAGAAAAAGTACATGGTGGTTGTGCGGTCATTGTCCATATGCTCCTATTGTTGCTGCGAATCTAATATTATCACTGGTTAAATGAAGAAATGCTTTTTTTCTCCGGTATCCTGGTTTAGTTCCCATCAAGATAATCATGATGCTTCTATTTGTTGGTGTACTTTTCATTAATTCTTATTGACAATTGAGATGTCGTTGTTAATCTTGTACCACTGCCAAAACAAAGTAACAACATTGGATCTCTTTTTCATATTTTTGCAAACAGTGATGCGTAACGGGCATGTCTTCCTCAATTTTAGTGGAACTGCACAAAATTGGATGGCCATTGTTGTTTTGCCTCACTGTCCTCTACCACGTGGTTCTTCCTTCCTCGAGCTTGATTACTGAGAAGAAATAGACCACAGTGAGGATTTGTCAAACTTCATAGGTGCCTCACCCAAACTTGATGCCAAATGGATGATGCATCACCACGATGACCTATCGATGCTCATAGTTGCACCTCATGGTTGCATCGGCTGGTGAAGCTGATCGATTTTCAATGAAAAACAAGTTGTCTTCCATCAGTGCTCTTTGCTTGTTACCCACAAATATGATATCCTTCATCAGTTCACCTTTGTTGCGTTGGAGACGCAGTCGTCTTTCATGTTGGTGCAATTTTATCACACAATTGGCTATGAACCAAACGTTTCCTCGAAGAAGGATCGATGTTGGTATTAAGAGCATAAGTTTTGTATTGATTTCTAAGCCTTCTCACAACTTTGTCTTCAACTCCAATAAAATTTTATTTGTCAAGCTATTAACAAAATATGTGGTCAGAATTTGATTAAAAATGGTGTGGACTAAAAAGCCTGATGGACATAGTAGCCCTCAATTTTTATTTAATCTGCAAATTAGATTTGGCTGAAGTCAAACTTTGTAAAGCTTGACCAAGTTTAGGCCGAACACAACAAATCATAATTATTGAGAGAGGGCAAACTGTACATACTCTTAAACCTTTCCAATAATTGAAATTAAAATTATTTATTTGTACACACTCTCACACGTTTCCGATTTGGCGCATGTGTGGTTGTTCACTTAACGGAGGGTAGTGTACCGCACGTGAAGGATAGGAAGTGCGACCAGGACGCGTGGATCGTTAGTTCATCATAAGTAGTTTTCTTCACAGGTATGTTAAACAAAGAATTTCGTTTCGTACTTACACAATTTAAAACGATTGTTACGGATAGAAAAAGAAAACCACTCCACTATATATTAGTAGTATACACGAGTACTATACAAGTACTATATAAGCTGGAGCCTCAGCGCTTGTCCGCTAGGGTTTGCACTCTCCACACTCTCGCCGCACTACATATATATACACGCTGGAGGATCAGCGTTCCTTTGCTAGGGTTTGCTATATTCACAGCATCTATCTCTCCCCCCCCCCCTCACAGCTGGTGAAGGAGCCGTCCGGATCCCGTCGAACCGGGAAGGGGAGGAGGTGGAGTGTTCACTCTATCACCTTCGGCGAGGGAGGCTACCGGATGCGATGTTCTCTTTCACACAGCGCCTGTGCGGGAGGGCCACTGACCCCTTCTTCCTTGCTGCCGTACATAGTGTGGGAAGATCTTGCCTCCCGCCACACGCCTAGCCACATCCCGACAACCCTAAGGTATAACTTCATTTGAAACCGTCATTGCTCTAGCTGCATGCGGATCTTTTTTGATTCTGTAGTCGAATCTAGGTCTTGGTTGAAAGAGGAAAAAGGGTGCGGTGGGGTGGAGCATGAATCCAGGACGTGGTTCAATGAGGAAAGGAGGGAGGGAAAGTAGTATAGACTGGCTATCCAGACGTTTTGTTGGTCGAACAGGGAAAAAGGGGGTAACCCAGTACACACATTTGTAAGGAACCGATCTATTTGTTGAAAAAGGAAAGAAACTGGGGGATCGGGTAGTTTGTGCAGGACTAGATTTGTTACCCTCACATAGGAAAAAGGTTCAAAGAGAACAAATATGGGACCAACACAGATATGCTGCTTGGCAACATACTCTGCATCACCCATTTATACGTGTGGACGCACATGGTGTTGGCATGTCCCATTGTTGTTAATATAAGAATGCCACTGGAAAATTGAAGCAATGCCATTGTTAAAAGTAAAGTACCTTTTTAAAGAATGTTGTTTTAAGAGAGTGTATCTGTTAATATGAATCAATGCAACCGTTTTAGAAATGCTACTGTCCTACTTTGTTTTCCATCAAGATAAGTTAGATGCTTCTTTTTGTCGCCATATGTCTCATCCTCCTTTATTGGCCAGTGATTGTTTCCTTTTTTGCCTCTGTTAAAACAAGGATATCTATTCAACTTGTTTATATAAGGAACTTAAATGTCACATCGGCGAGTTTGCTTGATTTCAGTGCAACTGCACAAAACGAGATTGGATTTCCTATTCGTGTTAGTAGATTTGTATTTTATCTTGTTCGTCGTGAAAGGTCAGTACCTGCCTTCATCCACGTGATTGTGCAGTGTGGTTTGAGATGTTGTGCTACATGTATTGGTACTGTTTTAAATAATGTTGAATTGAAGCTATTGAATTGCTGTCTTTTCCCAGTAAGTAGTGAACAAAAATGGGACCAACCCAAACATGATGCTTGTTGCTTTGTTGCAACAAACTCTGCATCACCCCCTTTATAAGTAGATGGAAGCACATGGTGTTGTTGCGCCCACTCTCCCCTGGAACTATTTATGCTTTTTGTTAATCTAATGTCCCTGGTAAATTAAGCAATGCCACTCTCATAATTAACTACTGAATCTTATTTCAAAACTGCAACACTTGTTAGGGATCGGCGGGAGTACCATTTCTCTTAGGGATCGGCCGGAGTACATGTTTAAGAAATGTATTGTTGAGATAATTTCTCTGTTATTATATATCAATTACAGTGTTTTACAAATGGCACTGTCCTGCTTTGTAGTTCTTTCTACATGTTTAACCAAGGTATTGGTAAGATAATGTATCTGTTAATATGAACCAGATGCATTGTTTTAGGAATGCTACTTTTCTGCTTTGTCATTCTTTATACATGTTGAAACAAGGCATTATTAAACTAATGTCTCAGTTAATATGAATGACTCGCACTGGTTGAGAATTGTTACTCTCCTGCTTTGTTTCCCATTAAGATAAGGTAGATCAGTAGATGTTTTTCTTCTGGGAGTATAAGTCATCAACCGTTATTTCTCAGTAATTGTTTCCCTTATACCTATTGTTGCATACAAGGATATCAAAACTTCTGCTCGGTTTTATTTTGACTTTGATTTTAGTTGAACTGCACAAAAGTAGCCAATGTGTTTAAGGCAAACTGCTGCATTAGTGGGTCCCGTTGGTTTTACCACTTTGTAGAAAGAAGCAGTCACTGTTTGCACTACATTACAGAAGGAATGATCAAGAAGCTTTACAGAGTATTAGTAGACGCTGGTGATATGACTAGTCTGCAGAGAGCATGGGCAACTTAACAACACGTGGAGTGCAAAATTCACTCCACAAGCAAAGGTATGACCAAGTCAGTTGCCGATGCATCTGTACCAAACAAGGTCAGTATCAGCCTTCATCCACATGATTGTGCTTTGTTATGTTGTGCTACCTATATTCTGTTTAATTCAAGCTATTGTATTGCTATCTTTTCCTATTAAGATAATGAAGATGATTATAGTTGTAAGCGTATGTTTAATCAACTAGTACCACTATTATATTTATCACGCTTTTCTGTATTTATGAAGACAGGGATGCTCAGCTTGATTTTAGTGGAACTGCACAAAATGTTCAGATGGTTCGTGTCCTCCATAATACTTCATCATGCACAATACATCGAATGGTTCCCTAATCATTCGTCGTCACCTTGAGCCACCGGACTATCTGTTTGAATGGTGTTGCCAATGTGCTTAACGCTTTGCAATATATAAATATGAAATCCACCATGCTACTCAAGACATTGTTTGATTTCAGTGGAATCTGCACAAAAAGATACGCTGGTTAATCCGGCTCCATGTGCCATTTCAATGTGCAAATTGATGACAAACCATGCCCGTCTGAATGGAGCTACCAACGTCTTCAAGGCAGAATACTACCTTTAAGAAGGGTAAGAAGAAAGACAAAAAGAGAGATGGCTGCTTTACTTGTGGTTCAGAGGAACACTGGGTAAACAAGTGCCCAAACAAGTACAGGAAGCCAGGATAGGACTCCAAGTCTTTCAATGTCACTCTAAGCAACAATGATGGGGCATCTGGGTATGGTAATCTGTTTACCGTACTTTTAGTTTGTCAGTCCACTGATTGGTGGGTTGACACTGGGGCCAATATTCATGTGTTTGCTGATGTGTCTTTGTTTTCTTAGAGCATATAAATACGAAATCCACATGGATGCTCAGCTTGATTTTAGTGGAACTGCACAAAATGTTTAGATGGTTTGTGTCCTCCATTATACGTCATCATGCACAATACATCGAATGGTTCTATAATCATTCTTCGTCACCTTGAGCCACCGGACTATCAGATGACAAACTGATGACAAACCCTGCCCGTTCCACAATCATAGGCATTACATATTTTGAATGGGAAAAGCTTGTCAAAGTTTAATCATTGATGTTAGTAAGAAAACGTTAGTTTAATATATTGGAATAGGAAAACCTTGTCAAATTTTGCTTATTGATGTCAGCCATAAGACATGCATTTGATATTTTTGAGTGGGACTCCCTTTGCTGTGAGCAAAGTCGATCATTTTTTCCTATTCATGTCTTCAGTTCAGAAGTAAATATTTACTCTGCTGAGATGCATAGTCACATGAATGTTGACTTCTGTAAGGTATTTTAAGAGTTTCTTCTGAACGTTGTCTATGTAATGCCAGGCCTTGTGAGTTTGATTGCAAAGTTGAGCTTAGAATGTTGTGGCATGCGGCATCACAAGCTATTCACCGTGCCTCCTGAGAATAATGCTTCATATTGTTTTGCATGTTGATCTAATGCATGTGATTTTCATGTTAAGAAGATCATCCTCTTCTGTTGTTTCTATGCTTAAAAAGTTCATTGTCTTATGTTTCATTTATAGCCTATACGACAACTCGGATAGGTTAGAGGTGAAACCATATGATTTTCCGACCAACTCGTCATCTTAGGCCGTGATTAGATTGTCATTTTCCAACCAAAATCACTTGTAAAACTGACGATTGTAAATAAAAGCAGATGGTCTTGGGCGAAGCGCTTGCTTGGTCGATTTCGACTAGTAAAATATACACTGGTCTCTCAAAGTACACGAGTAACTCACCGGTTTTCGGTACAGACCTCGGGCCCTCGGTTTCATTACGCCTATATTTTACGCGTTGTTTCCGATGACGAGTAAATTACACTTGTATCTTAATACAGGTGTGAAACAATCCAGAGCTCCCAAGCGCGGGCTTACCGTTCATGCCATCTCAGTGTCTCGAAGGTGCTCATAGGTGTCTGATAATCCTGGCTTCCTGAATGAGCAGCGGGCGCTGTATCAGACCATCCGTAGGGCCCGCGAGGCCCACTCCATCATCCTTCGAGTTGTTGCGCTCGCAGTGGCGCCGAGCATTGTCAAGATGGTCAACGAACATGAGGAATCAGGAGATGACTTTATTTGGACAGGATGACAGTAGGGACCCCGGACCCACTAGGGCCATGGCCGTACGTACACAAGTTCCTCCTTATTATATACAACTATATTTTTTTTGCTTCCTCCTGGTTTCCTAACATCACGGTCTCACAGCATCGTCAACCTATATAGTCAATAAATGAGAGAATTGCACAAGGAGCGGCCGACAGTTGGGACCCACCAGCTCGAGCAGTATTTGTGTTTTTAGGTGTAAGCGGAGTTTTTCTTGAGCGATGTTTTTGTTGTTGTTCAGAGGAGCAAGGAATCAACTGGGCAGGTTGTGGCCTGTCTAGCCCAGGCTATTATTTTATGTCGACCAAATATCCAGCCCAGATATTGTTTTTTTAAAGGTGAAAATGGCTAGCGCAGCTATACTTTTTTGGCGGTATACACAACCCAGGTCAACTAGTTATTCTCCGCCCCGCTGGGCTGTAAATCTTTCCTATGAGGGATGCATTAGGCCTAACAAGAAAATGGGCTTTAAAAATAATAAATGGGATGTAATTATAAAAATTGGAATGTGAATATACAAAAACGCACCAACATGTAATTAGTTTCAAAATTATTATTGTTTGAATTTGGAAATTTTAATTTCATTACTTATTGCACGCAGTATTTCTTTGGATTTTTACCTAATACAAATTCATTTTGAAATTATATTTAATCTACCTTGAAATTTGGGATAATTTTTTTCGGATCCCATCAAAATGTGGGATTTTTGGTTGATTTCTGTTTTCAGAGGTTGGTTGAAATTATTAATTGTTGTCCTGGCTAGAAAATGTGCTGTAATTTTAACATACTGTAAATGGGTTGTAGTAAATTCCATTAGAATTCAAAAATGGGTTGTACACTATTACAAATCACAGATGGGCTATATGTTCTCTGCCACAGATGTGATGCTCACTTGTGGGCCTACTATTTTTTGACAATTATAGTTAGTGACGCGTAAGGAAGGCTTGTGGGCCTACTAAGGCGTACGGAAGGCTTAGTAAACTTATAGTCAAGACACGATTCTAGAAGCAGTGGTCGTTGGATGTCCATCCAACGGCTGTAGTGCTTCTTCAATCTCAGATATTCTTGCTTCAGCCGCCCAAACCACCGCCAGTGGTACCACCTGCTACCGCCTCCCATGGCCCGTTGTGCTGCCGCACAGGCTTCACCGGCCCACTCTACTCCCAAACGCCGTCCAGGCCATTCCTCTACTCACCAACACCTCATGTTCTTCACCGGCGACTGCAGCCTCACAGTGCAGCTGAACTAGTGAACCCTCGTACTCCCCTCGACGTGGGCATCCACTATTGTGTCTTCGCCGGCCCGGGTCATTCCCTTCATAATACTCTCCATCGTTCACTGTGTTGGTTCTCTCGGTGCGGCGTGGTCAACTTTATCAACAAACGACAGCCATCGGATGAGGCATGTACGTGGATTGGCTGACATTAGGGACCCACATGGCCCATGGCCTCACACAGCAGGTGCCCCCGTATTATGCGAAAACAAATAATTTCTCCCCCTGACAGATTTGACCCACCAGCTACATCTTCGCTCGCAAGGAAGTGCTTCCTTTATTACGTGGAAATAAAAAGTTTCCTCCCCCTGATAGCTGGGACCCACCAGCTTTATTTTGATCCTTTTCGTGACAATATAGATTGTACCGAAGATGCTAAATTGTTTTCTTTTTATTCTAAATCTAAATATAGATTGTACCGAAGATCGGCTATTGTCAGGACCCCGATTCTAAGTCACACCGATCTAGCCTGTAACACCTCATATCACTTTGCGGCCTCACGCACGGTATTCCCACGGGTGTCGCCTTACCATGGCCCGGGACCGTTTGCGTCTTTTGGCTCACGTATATGATAGTGCCGCTAGCATCCATATGACAGAGAACCCGGGCCAACATGGCTAGTCCTGAACCCAAAGCGGCACTAACCCATGGGGACAGGCATACATGAATCAACTTCGAGCATGTCGGTCAGCCAGATGAATCCGGGCTGTAGCACTGGCTAACTTGGACTCAGGGAACCCGGCTGTAGCAAAGCTAGGCAGGACTCGGATGTCACCGCGTGACATTTCCCGAAGGATGTACCACGAACGGCGTGAAACACATGCCGGGTAGTCAAGCGTCTGGCGGTAGTCTTTGGGCTAGCAGGACTCCAGTGAACCGGGCTGTAGCGGACTACTATGGCTCATGGGAGCACTAGACTACATTTCCCCATAAGAGAGGCTGCCAAAGATAAACAACTAGATTGTCGGATCCCACACATACCAAGCATTTCAAACATACACACAATATGCTCAATATGTGTAAATACAACATGGCATCACAACATAACTCTACGACTCAAGTATTTATTCATTAGGCTCCGAGGAGCGAGATATTACAAACATGGGTCTCTCGACCCAGCATTCAGAGCATACAAGTCAAACACAAGCGGAAGCTAACATGTCTGAGTACAGACATCTACAAATGAAAAAGGCTGAGGAGCCTGACTATCTACCAGATCCTGCCGAGGGCACAAGATCGTAGCTGAGGTAACAAGCTAAACGTCAAAGTCCACACGGAACTACTAGCGAGCCTGAAGTCTCTCTACAAAACATAAATTAAACAAACGTGAGTACAAATGTACCCAGCAAGACTTACATCAGAACTAACTACAAATGCATCCGTATCAACAAAGGGGGTGGTGGAGTTTGACTGCAGCAAGCCAGCTTTGACTCGGTGGCTATCCTGAACTACGGCTGCAAGTAACTCTTTTGAGGTGGCGCACACAAGTCCACATATTCACCATATCAATACACCACTATGGATCCGCTCCCGTCTCCCTACAAGAACGCCATCCATAGCACTCACGCTTATCTTGTGTATTTTAGAGTATCCACTTTCACTTGTCTATGAACTGTTATAGGCAACCCAGAACTCCTTTTCTTCGGACACGGCTATTCGAATAGATGATGTTAACCCTGCAGGGGTGTACTTCTTCACACACGCTCTCGCCACTTACCACCATGTACACGTCATGTATCTCGGCAACCTTCAAGCGGAAGCCTGGCGAGGGAGTCGGCCACGACCTGACTAACCACACAAGTCTCTCATCCATGTTTATCGCCTATTCGGGTTCCATCCGCAAGGAGATCTAGCCGGGGTGTTGCTCACGGCCCCAAACGATGTGTACAGGGTTCCAAGCCCACCAAACAGGCGACGCTTGGCATACCCGGCAACGGTGCCTAGTCTGTCCCAAGCCCACCTGTACCGGGTGCCACTTGGTAGACTACTAACACAACCTACAAACACCAGAAACTAGTTGCAACTCCTGCACAGAGATCGAGTTGATTAATAAGTCGAGAGGGGACGAGTTACCGGAACCCAATGTGTGGTAGTAACTGTTCATGGATCACAAACACGTAACTCAGTTCCTCGAGGACGGCTGCAATGAGACAACCCACCATGTACTCATACATGGCCTCTCACCGCTACCTTTACCAAATCGTGTTCACACACTTAGCTCTCACACAGTAGGACATATTCACACACCTCCAATTCATCCCTGATGAATCAGACCTGACTCAACTCTAAGCAGTAGCAAGCATGACAAACAAGCATGAATGAGTAGGCACATCAGGGCTCAAACAACTCCTACTCATGCTAGTGGGTTTCATCTATTTACTGTGGCAATGATTGTCATGCAGAGGATAAAGGGGTTAAACTACCGCAGCAAGTAACAGATGAATCGTTGTTGTCCTAATGCAGTAAAAGAGAGCAGGAGCAAGAGAGTGGGATTGTATCGGAATGAACAAGGGTGTTTTGCTTGCCTGGCACTTCTGAAGATAGTATAGCTCTTCATCGGTGTCATTGAACTCATCGTCGGAACCACGTCTATCGAGAGGGGACAAACACCGGCAAACAAGGAAGAACACAATCAATGCAATGCAACAATATGATGCATGAATGTGAAATGGTAATATGATGTGGTTTGAGCTAATGCAACTAGCAACCAAATTAAATGAAATTGGTTTGAACCAAAGATTCAAATTCAACTCCATATGTGATTATTCAAATGCCATTTATATGATTTGTCCTAAACAGCAGCTATAAGTTGTTCTAACATGCATGAAAATTGTACAGATGGATAGATTGGATTATTCTGATCATTTTCATATATAATTTATCTCATTTGGAGTTACGGTTGATTTTATATGATTTTTAGAAGTTAGCACTATTTTCTGGAATTTCCTGAATAAGATTAAATCCAGAAAATCAATTACTGCGTCAGCGTTGCGTGATGCTGACCTCAGCAGGTCAACAGACACGGTCCAGGTCAAACCTGACGCGTGGGGTCCACTGGTCAGTCACACAGTGCTCTCTGAGTCACAGACAGGTGGGGTGAGGTCAACAGCCGCGTCAGCAAGTCAATGCTGACGTGTGGGGTCGGTCAACAGGTGACGTGGCCAGGTCAAACTGACCTGTGGGGCCCGTGGTGTTAGTTTAAACTAAACAGAAATAAAACCCAGGTTAATTAGAGCATGGCCCCCAGGTGTTAGTGAGCTAGGGGGGTTAGTTAGGGCGTCATTAGCGCTAAGCACCCAGGGATTAGGCCGGCGGCTGATCGCCGGTGAGGTCAGAGGCGACACTGGTGCTCGGGATTGCGCTAAGAGGCACGGTTCGAGCCGTGGCTGGGCGCGTTGGAGAGCCCTTGCCGGTGCGTGTAGAATGGTGGTGGTGGCCGGGCCTGGGATGGTCGGAATCGACGGCGGCGAGCACGGCTGCGGCGGCCGGAGCTCGGGTGGGTTGCGGTTCGGTGTTGCAGCTCGCAAACGAGCCAACTAACATCCTAGCCAAGCTCTACGTGTGGCCACGAGCTCTTTGGACGCTGACGCGTGACCAAATGGTCATCGGGGTGACGCCGGCGTCGAGCTCGCGTGGCGGCGGGTTTCGGCCTTGACGGAAACAGCGGCTAGAGGACGCACTGGAGCGAGGTAATAGGGGGATAGAGGGAGAGGCTCACGGTGGGGCTAGCAGAGGCGACGGCGAGGTCGGGGAAGCGCTGCAGCTCCCGAATCGACGGCGAGGATCCACGGCGACCAGCAGGGAAAACGGCAGTGCTGGCAGCGTCCAGGGCCTTCAGGCGCCATGTGGCTCGATGAGGAGGAAGAGGGGGATGAGGCGAAGCTTCTTGGCGCGTCGGTGATGCGTGGGGTGGCCGGTGGCCACGGCGGCAGTGAGCGGCGGCGACGGACGCGTTCGGCGCGGGTGAGAGAGAGAGCAAAGGAGGGGAGAGGTACGGGAGAGAGTGAGAGGGGGCCAGGGGGTGCGTGGCATTGCGGAGGGAGTCCAGGGCGATGGGGGGGGCAGCCAGGCAGGCAGCTGCCGGCGTGGCACGCTGCGGCGCCGTGGTTGTCTTCTCCTATACCTACTGGCAGTAGGAAGAAGATGCCCCTGCTCTCGGTGGGCTGGCCAGCTGGCTGGGCCGACCAGGTGGCTGCACAGGTAAGTCCTTTTCTCTCTCTTTCTTATTTTTAATTATTGTTTTCTATTTTTCTGCAACTTTGAGGCTTTATTAAAAATACTTAGGCACACTCAAAAATCACCAAACTGCTCATGGCCACTCTTTGGAATATATCCAACATGGAACATTTCAGTTTAGGATTATTTGAGCATTTAAAATATTTAATAGAATTTAAATGCCCAAATGCAAATAGAGTATGATTTAATCCAGAGCCCAAATATGTCATTGAAAAATATGCATCACCTCTGGTTACTGTTTCCAGCATTTTCCAAGAATGATGAACATTTTTGAAAGCCATTTGGAATTACTGGAAATATTTTGGTTGAACCTAGTGAATTCCTTAATGCTAGGGTTTAGGCAATTCCCATTTCTAGTTTCTGAGAATTTTAAACATGATGCACACATGAAGGGCTAGCCTAGAGCATACCAGAACTAGGGATGTGACAGCTCACCCCTACTAAACAAGAATCTCGTCCCGAGATTCAAGTCGTGAGGTAAGAAGTCAGAGGGGTCACAAGCTAACACGATCTTCTTGATCCAATAGCCCTTCTCGAAGATGTTGATTTATTGCTCCAATTGATTTTGATGCCTTTGCTTTCGAGATCTTCATCCAGCATGATGGCGACAGAGAGAAACTCTACAGGAATTGATCTCCTCGAAGATCGAGCACTCAAGATCAACTCATGGAGTGAGACATTAGATCAACTCTTGAGCTGAGACTCAAACACATACATCGAGAGAGGTGGATAGTAACATATGACGAGGGTTCAATTCGGTAAGCACAACGCTTAAGTAAGATGGTGCAAGGTTTCAGAGTAGCGAGGAATAATTGCCATGATTCCATAACGGGGCACCTTAGAGAAGGTGACTCGTAGAATTATTCCCTCAAGTGGAAAAAAGGAATTACTTTTGATACATAGATCATTGGAACTCTTTTCACCAGCCTGAGGCAATTTACGAACGATCGTTTGACGGAGTTCGGAGAAATGGCATACTCAGATCAGAAGGGAAACTATGGTTATAGAACAACTCGGCAAACGGGAGGCACGTCCCAATTGATACTGAGGATATAACCTACTGACTGGGTGTGCTCTCAGGAACTTGAGCATTTCCATACTCATCAAGGTTTTACCAACATCCGTGACGAGGATCCTGGCAACACCTCATACTACCATGATGAATAGTGATGGATGATGCGGATACAAAGGAAGACAACACCTTCTCAGACTTCCCCTTAGCGGGGCTAAGGAAACAGAATCTGGATGATCAACCAAGAGACATTTAGCACTCCACTTCTAATGTTCTCCTTGATGTGCTAGCGTAATCCATTCATAGATATGGTTTGATATCTAGAACATCAGGTAAAAGGTCGGACTTCGGAACACAAAAATCCATAAGGAACAACTATTGGAATAAATTCTACGAGATCCTTATGGGGGGGTGGCCGACTTTCTCAATCAAGATACTACAGTAATAGGTCTTCTGGCTGGGTGTGTTGGCCACGACATCCACGTTACCGATTACAAAGAGACCAATATAATAGTTCTTGGGAATTGTTCCAACCATCATATCTGCCTGAGATTCAGATCTGGTTGGTCTCAGGACATTCCAGACTCATCCAGTCTAAAGAGAGAAATGAATGTTTGCAACACAAATCGATGAGATGGCGTTGCGATATTCTCGGGAGATGAACTACGATAGCAAGCTCCAAAATATGAGCTGGTTCTGCTACAACATGTGAACACGTTGTCCGAGACAAGCATGACCACACAGTAGTCTTATAATAAAACACTACCGAGTTCAGGTGGGGAGCCACCATCGAGGACATCGAAGTCCTTGTGCACTTATCGACGAACTTCTTATCCTTGAACAAATCAATCAGTGGCTTAGTGTGCTAGGGACGCATATAGAATGAAGGTTGCAAGTCTCCAAACCATAGAGTACTTCGCACGTATGCATGACTGATTTGGGGTGACTCCAGAGGAAGCAAAAACAATCTTTCTCAGATTCCACGGCGGCAACTTACATCAAATGTACGTGAATTAGAGGAAGTCACTTCTTTCATCCAACATATGCTTCATGAACGGGACATGAAGATAATGCTTATAAAAGTTTCCAACACTAGGTTGATGCTCAACATGAGTCATGGGGGAGACAAAATGCTGTTGATGGGCTCAACAAAAACTCATCGGAATTTCCATATCACTGGACTTCCGCCATCATGTGAACACGGTGATAGTATTGGTCAGACCAAAAGATGTAATGGTGTATGCTCGAGGGATCAACCACGAGTAAGACAACATCACGCATATCGTTGGTTCTAATTTGATTTGACGATATCCCACACTCAAATCAAGGTTTGGACAAGACAATAGATTCAACAACTGATCACGGGGATCAGTCGATGAATATATCATCTTTCTTCAACACACACACACACACACACACACACACTCAAGGATATCCCTTAGTAATGAACTAAGTCGGACAAGCTTTCATCTTCCAACTCTCCAAGTTGTTGTTTAGCTTAACCAACTAGCTCGGGGGTATCCCACACCGAATCTTGGAGAATGGGTGGTTTATATGAAACCAACTTGATCATGAGCTCAACATAACAGTCAGGTGACGAACTGGTGATACTTCCGAGAAGATATTCGGAAAATCACGAACCACCGATATGTTACTAAGATCGAGAACAATCTTGCTTTTCAGGGCAAGACGATGTGATCAAAGAGCGAGGGATTGACACAATTCTAACTCATTGATAGAAGATTGCACCGAAGATAAGGACTAGGTAGCACAATCTATCTCAGAATGATGATTCAAGAACTTACACGCTAAGAATGAAATTATTGTCCATTAACTACCAAGCAACGGAGTTGCTAGGAGTATTGATTTTGCACCTCATGGTACACTTGTCAGCATTCCGATTACAATAACACGGGAACCGAGGAATGAACCATGATGGCAAGAAGTATTACTGCATCAAGAATTCATAAGAGGTGGTGCAATTCTCATGACACTCTTGACATAAAGATGGTAACACTCCAAGGTACAATGAGCAAAAGCTGATTTGGCATTTAGATCCGCGGAATACAATTGCTTTGACCCAATCCTAGATATGGATGAGGTTCTGGAGTTTGTTTCTCCTATTCATTCTGAAATAGAACAGCTTGACGGACCACAAGAATAATAGGCATCGATAACACGGATGCACAACTAGTCCTGGCTATCAATTGATAGACAGAGGTAAGAATACAACTAAAGAGAGACAACTCAAAGGGACATATATCTTTATGAGTTGTGGATGCATAGGTTAGTATGTCGAAAAAGTTCAACATATTTCTTCCGGATAACCCATGCTGAAGAGGAAGGACTGGCAGATTCACAACTATGAATGAAGGACTCATCAAGAGCACTCTGATTGCAATCTTTAGGTTCAAAGAGGAACTTCTGCCATAACTAGTTCATGGTATTTGGAAGAAGGAAATACCATGGACCTCGAGGACTATCGCAAATTTACTAATATCCTAATGGAACTAGCAAACACTACCAACATGAGGTGAGTAGGGTTCATTTTGGGCTCAAAACCCAGGAGTAGAATACCTACTATTAAATGGCATCACGGGATGCTTTCGAGAATGATGGCCAGAATCATCACACTGGGAACACAAAACATGGCTAGATTACTAGGTGACTCCCTAAAACACCTAGGGTCATAATACTAACTCCAACATATATGTCGAGGCAATAGAGTACCTCAACTCACCGATTAGTGTGCTCAATCTGGCCCAAAAGGACATCAAGAACGGGAGTAAGGGATTTGCAAATGCATCAGCCTGTTTAGAAACCTGGGATGACTCGGACAACATAACGGTTGTAAATGCTCAAAAACATTTGAGACAGCCTGCAAAAGGGTGGCATAACCACTCAACATCACAATATCAAGGTTCCGAGATCAACTGTCAACATACAGAAGTAGTAGGAACTAAACCGAGGCTTGAAACCATCAAGCATATAAGTCTATGGATTAGTAACACGTCACCCTGATATAAAGATGAGAAGCCTAGTTCTTAATCCCCGTAGAAAAGAAGAGGATGACTCAGATCAGAAGTCCATGAGGTATAAGGAGTAAAAAGAGCCTTACGTTCCCTTCCACAATCAATTCCCTTACATAACTAAAGCATTTCTAGACACAACTTCGACCGGTTTGGCTTGGTAATCCTCTGACAGCAATCAGGCTCGATACCAACGCTGTCAGACCCGATTCTAAGTCACACCAATCTAGCCTGTAACACCTCATATCACTTTGCGGCCTCACGCACGGTATTCCCACGGTGTCGCCTTACCATGGCCCGGACCGCTTATGCGTCTTTTGGCTCACGTATATGATAGTGTCGCTAGCATCCATATGACAGAGAACCCGGGCCGACATGGCTAGTCCTGAACCCAAAGAGGCACTAACCCATGAGGACAGGCATACATGAATCAACTTCGCGCATGTCGGTCAGCAGCGTATGAATCTGGGCTGTAGCATTGGGCTAACAGGACTCTGGGAACCCGGGCTGTAGCAGGCTAGGCAGGACTCCGGATGTCACCGCGTGACATTTCCCCGAAGGGACAGACACAGGAACAAAGTGAAACACATGCCGGGCATTTAAGCGTCCTGAGCAGTAGTGCCGGGCTAGCAGGACTCTGGTGAACCGGGCTGTAGCGGACTAGTATGGCTCATGGGAGCACTAGACTACATTTCCCCATAGGAGAGGCTGCCAAAGATAAACAACTAGATTGTCGGATCCCACACATACCAAGCATTTCAAACATACACACAATATGCTCGATATGTGTAAATACAACATGGCATCACAACATAACTCTATGACTCAAGTATTTATTCATTAGGCTCCGAGGAGCGAGATATTACAAACATGGGTATCTCGACCCAGCATTCAGAGCATACAAGTCAAACACAAGCGGAAGCTAACATGTCTGAGTACAGACATCTACAAATGAAAAAGGCCGAGGAGCCCGACTATCTACCGAGATCTGCCGAGGGCACAAGATCGTGAAAGGCAGGTAACAAGCTAAATGTCAAGTCCACGCTGAACTACTAGCGAGATTGAAGTCTCTCGCAAAACATGAATTAAGCAAACGTGAGTACAAATGTACCCAGCAAGACTTACATCGTAACTAACTACATATGCATCGGTATCAACAAAGGGGTGGTGGAGTTTGATCGCAGCAAGCCAGCTTTGACTCGAGCTATCCTGAACTACGATCGCAAGTAACTCTTTTGAGGTGGGGCACGAGTCCACATATTCACCATATCAATACACCACTATGGATCCGCTCCCGTCTCCCTACGAGAACGCCATCCATAGCACTCACGCTTATCTTGCGTATTTTAGAGTATCCACTTTCACTTGTCTATGAACTGTTATAGGCAACCCAGAAGTCCTTTTCCGCAGACACGGCTATTCGAATAGATGATGTTAACCCTGCAGGGGTGTACTTCTTCACACACGCTCTCGCCACTTACCACCATGTACACGTCGTGTATCTCGGCAACCTTCAAGCGGAAGCCTGGCGAGGGAGTCGGCCACGACCGACTAACCACACAAGTCTCTCATCCAGGTTTATCGCCTATTCGGGTTCCATCCGCAAGGAGATCCGGCCGGGGTGTCGCTCACGGCCCCAAACGATGTGTACAGGGTTCCAAGCCCACCAAACGGGCGACGATTGGCATACCCGGCCACGGTGCCTAGTCTGTCCCAAGCCCACCTGTACCGGGTGCCACTTGGTAGACTACTAACATGTCATGCCCAAGATGCGACCCTATCCTAAAGGAACTCGAAGGTCCCACCAAGGATAGAAGCGCATCTTGAAGACGCTTTTGCAAGGTGGATATCATTACATCAACATTACATAATAGTGGGGATACATCCAATACATACAATGTCACATGAATACAACATCATCTTACATAAGATCAACATCCGACTACGGATGAAACATAAACAGAAACTCAAACAACATCCACCCTGCTAGCCCATGCTGCCGACCTGGAACCTATCCCCTGATCGAAGAAGCAGAAGAAGAACTCCAAAACAAGCAAACATCATTCTCGCGTCATGATCATCGCAACACCTGCACCTGCAACTGTTGTTGTAGTAATCTGTGAGCCATGAGGACTCAGCAATCCCATTACCATGGGTATCAAGACTAGCAAAGCTTAATGGGAAAGGAAGGGGTAAAGTGGTGAGGTTGCAGCAGCGACTAAGCATATATGGTGGCTAACATACGCAAATGAGAGCGAGAAGAGAAACAAAGGAACGGTCGTCAACTAGTAATGATCAAGAAGTGATCCTGAACTCCTACTTACGTGAGACATAACCCGAAACCGTGTTCTCCTCTCGATCAACCCCGAAAAGAGACACGCACGGTTACGCACACGGTTGGTGTATTTTAGAAGAGTTTACTTCAAGTTTACTACAACCGGATATTAACAAATTCCCATCTACCACATAACCGCGGGGACGGCTCTCGAAAGTTTATACCCTGCAGGGGTGTCCCAACTTAGCCCTTGATAAGCTCTCGCGATCAACGAAGGATATTCCTTCTCCTCGAGAAGACCCGATCAGTCTCGGAATCCTGGCTACAAGACATTTCGACAGTAATAAAACAAGACCAGCAAGACCTCCCGGCGTGCCGACATCCTGATAGTAGCCACAGATCTCGTCTCGAGCCACGGCCGGATGAGCAAGACGTACAACTAGAACCAGCCCTCAAGTTTCCCGAGGTGGCGCTGCAAGTGGCTCTAGTTTGGACCAACACTTAGACAAGCATTGGCCCGGGGGGGCTAAAATGAAGATGACCCTTGAGAGCGCGACTCCCAAGGGAAAAAGGGCTAGGTGAGGCAAATGTTAAAACCAATGTTGGGCCTTGCTGGAAGAGTTTTATTCAAAGCGAACTGTCAAGAGGGTCCCATAAATCACCCAACCCCGTTAGGGACGCAAAATCCGGGAACATAATACCGATATGACGGAAACTAGGGCGGGAAGAGTGGAACAAAACACCAGGCATAAGGCCGAGCCTTCCACCCTTTACCAAATATATAGATGCATTAATAATATAAGAGATATTGTGATATCCCAACATAAACATAATCCAACATGGAGCAATCTTCATCTTCACCTGCAACTAGCAACGCTATAAGAGGGGCTGAGCAAAGCGGTAACATAGCCAAACAACGGTTTTCTAGGAAGGGTGACAAAGGTTAGAGGCTGACATGGCAATTTGGGAGGCTTGAGCAGCAAGTGATAGGTAACGCGGCATAGCGATAGAACAAAGCAACTAGCATAGCAATGATAGTCATGAGATCCAAGGTGACGGTCATCTTGCCTGAAATCCCGCTAGGAAAAAGAACGAGTCCATGAAGAAGATGAATCCACGAAGACGAGCCAAGCGTAGACGAACGAATCCTCACGATCGCAACGAAACGGGAACTATCGAGAAGAAGCACACAACATAGTAAACACACCACACATGAACAAGGCATGATGCACAACAAGCATGATGCATGGCAAGGCTACATGAAGCTACTCATGGCAAGAGATGATGCAAACAAGAGCAACACATCAAAGCAAGTTTAACTGAGGCCGGGAACAACATATAACAATTCCGGTAAGTCCTCGTATGCAAATTTCGAAATTGGTCCAGATCTGAATAACTTTATGTTCAAGTTGTTAAACACCAATTTAAAATGCACCAAGATGATCTACACGAAATTCTAGTCAAGTTACATATAAAGTTCATTTGATTCGGAGCTACGGCCTAGAAGATATGAGCAAAACAAGATAAACATGGCATTGATGCAAAATGCATACAAACCTCAAGAAAACACTCTCAAAACAAGTATGCAACATGATAATATGAAACTAGATGCAAAATCAAGCAAGTTTCATATAGAGCACACTCAAAACGGAGCAACGGTTCAACATACACACACTGAACAAGTTATAGCAACAATCTGCCCAAAACAGCAACTAGGCATCTTGCAAGCACCAAAACAACATGCTACAACATCTCAACAAGAAAACAAAAGGCATGAGCATGATTTAATGGTAAACCATTACAAAACATGAACACTGAGCTATCTCCAGAAATCACTAGAACCTGCTCAAACACACATGGCAAGATTGCAAATAATAACAGTTCAGACTTTGCAGAAAATAACATCAAGTTGCAATGTTTAGAGCTATCAAAAAACATGTTACAGGAAATTACCATGGCAAACAAAGGCCTGGAATGATACTACTGAATGCATAGAACAAAAGTCCTTTACTGACCATGAGCCAAAAAGGATCAGAAAATATGATGGCAACCATGAAAACATGGCAAGTTATATTACAGATTCATACATGGCAGGAACAATGATAAGTAGGCATGTAGATGAGCTTGTACCACTCACCACAGAGCAATAAATGTCATGGAAAGGCAACCAATAGTAAGAAGACATGATTATGAAGTTAGGAATGGCAATAGCAAGTTCATAGGGTGCATGTATCACTAACAACAATCATGGCATCAACTGAACTTAAAGTTAACAGGCTGACAGCAACATTATTTAGCAACTTTGGAGTAAGATTACAACAAGCTACAGAAGGCTATAAATGCAACCAGGGGCACGGATGGATATAGCATGACATGTATAACAAAACTTCCTTAGTGAACATCTCCAGATTATGCATAGAATGACCTGTAGCAGCAGGTTTACATAGCATCATAATATAACAGAATCAGCCTAGCAAAACAGCAACAGCAAGTACCCTACTTAACAAGCTCGATGCACTCACTACAAGACCCACAAAAATACATGGATGGCACTACTGTGAAGATAGAATGACATAGCACAAAACACATGTAGATCTCATGCTCATAAGATGCACACATCAAATGCAACAAAAATGACAAATCATCAACTTATAACAGTTTCAGCAGGTTAACATCATATAGCACTCTTGCAACAAAGATTCAGGCATCAAGATGGACTCAAATGAACATGATGCAATGGAATGAAATGAGTTACACGTCGAGGCGAACAATTTGACATATTACACGCACGAAACGGAGCAGTATGCATGGAGTTATGATGAGATAAAAATGGCCACATGAATCTGGAAACTTAGAGATGAAAACGACCTCGGGGAAAAGTCAACCCATCCAATACTCCAGATCTGGATCGGGTCCGGCGGGTACTGTAGCAGCTCGAGGACGAGGATGGCCGGACCACTCGCCGGAGTTGGGGAGGAAGGCGGCACCGAGGGGCTCGAGGAGAGGCCGGGGAGGCGCGGCCGGGCGGCGCGGAGGCCGGAGCGAGGCCACCGGCCGGGACGCGGCGGCGAACGGCTGGGTTTGGGCGCCAAGGCGATGGACGGCGGAGCGGCGACCTTAGCGACCAGCCTGGCGGGCGGAGGCGGGGCGGGAGGCGCGGGCGCCTCTGGCGAAGCGGAGGGCTGGCATGGCGCGGCGGCCGGATCGGGCCGGGCGGGCCATCGCTGGCGCCACGGGCGGCGGGGAAGGCGCGAGGAGCCACGTGGCGCGATGCCAGTGGCTGCGGGGTGGTGGACGCGTCCGGCTGTGGAGGCGGACATGTCCGGCGGCGGGGAGGAGTTTGGCTAGGGTTTGGACTGCGCGAAAATCCGGGGGGGAGGATCTATTTATAGGTAGAGGGAGTTAGGAGAGTCCAAATGAGGAGCGGTTTTCGCCCACACGATCGTGATCGAACGACCAAGAGCATGGAGGGGAGTTTGCTGGGTTTTGGGCCACTTTGAAAAGGGTGTTGGGCTGCACACAAAAGAGGCTTTTGCGGTTACCCGGTTAACCGTTGGAGTATCAAACGGACTCCAAATGACACGAAACTTGACAGGCGGTCTACCGGTGCTATACCAAGGCCGCTTGGCAAACCTCGGTCCATTCCGAGAACGTTTAACACCCGCGCACAACGAGAGACAAAAGGGGGATGCCGGGGAAGATAGAAGTGCCAGATTGCAAAACGGACAATGGGGAAAAATCTCGGATGCAAGAAACGAACACGTATGCAAAATGAAATGCACATGATGACATGACAAAATGCAACACGCAAGAAAACGACATGGCAACGCTGACGAAGAACTGGCGTACACCTGGCGCATCGAATCCGGGGCGTTACAACACTCCTCCACTAACAAGAGATCTCGTCCCGAGATCTTAGGACCGAGACGGAAGAGAAAGAGGAAGAGGTGAAGCAAGAACTCAAGAGAAGAAGCTAAGAATCGAGAGCACTCGAGAAGAAGAGAGGAACGATGAGAATGACGAGAATGGAAAGCTCACGGAATTAGATAGACTATGGAACCACTCCGGTTAGAACGAGATAAGAGACGAATAAGACTGAAGGATTTAGGCAGCGCTCCGGCTGAAATATGGAGGAATAGAACACGAGCTAGAGAGGATGGAATGATACTTGATGAAGACATGACACAAAACCTCCGAAAAGAGTTGAAAGAGAATTGAATGAAAAGAATTTAGAAGGATGGGGTTGAACGGAGATGTTGAGAAAATCAACAACGAAAAGAATAAGCTTGTTGTGGTCTTATAGGTAACATCTCAATACCATAAGGTGATAACCGGCCACAAACGGAAATGATTGGATAGATTAGAAGAACGAAGAAATGCAAAACTCCACTTCAAAAGAATACGGAGAATTCATTACACTTCGAGATGCGAGAAGAAAAGATACTTGAACTCCACCAACAAGAATCTTGATGAACTCTTTGGAGAATGAATTAAATCATGACGATCCACCGTGAAAATGAAAATGAACAAAGAGAAGAGAACGGATCGCCGGAAAGAATTAGAAAAGCACGAAGATACTTGAGGGAATTTAGATGCAAAAGAACAAAGAGATCATGAGCTGATTAAAGAACACTTGACGAAGCACCGGGATAATTGGATAACGGTAGCTGAAATGTGAGGACGAAGAATTCTTCTGAAACGATGGCCTCTGGTGAAAAGAAAATGGGAAAACAACTCCTGACATACTCTAGATGGGTAGGAAAAAGGAATATCTGACATATGGAATAATTCGAGAGGATAACATGAAGCTAGAACCACGAAACTTCGAGAGAACAGACATGATTTAAGAGAAATCTAATTCGGTCTTCAAATGACGATGATAAACACCACCAAAATTACTGAGGTACTCCGGGAGAATGAAAAGCGAAGAGGTTGAGCCAACAATGAAAAGAATTTGAAAGAGATCTTGGTGAAGGCCTGTGACTAATGGAGTCCATTCTTACGTCACCCTTTGAAAAGAATTAGGAATGGCTTCGGAATAATTAGAAGAGTCAGGTAAGTTCCTGGAAAAAGACCTGTGGGTTAGGGCCCACTGAATAGATAACACCGTTGGGAAGGGATGTTGAGCAGATAGGTGAAGCACCGGAACAATTGAAATATTTGAATGAGGTGACAACCACGAATTAATCGGAACACAGACGAATCTCTTGATATGCCTTGAGCACTCCGGAAGGACCAACTGGTGAGAGGAGAACGAGCAGGGAAAACACTTGAGCCGAGGAAAAGAATGTAATCACTACCAAAAATTAGAATTGAATCCACCGGAGAAGAAAAGGGATGAAGAATGTCGTACAAAATGAGAATTCACCGGTTGAGATAATTTACGAAAGACTGAAGAGGTTCCGCACGAATGAGATAGCTGGTCGAGAGAGAGTCAGACTCCGGGAAGAAAAAGGGTGGGTGGGCGGGAAAACAAAGGCAACTCGGGAGGGGAAACGACGAATATCTTGAAGAGACAACACCGGTTGAAATCATTGAGGAAAGAAAGCAAAGACTTCATGACGAGTGGGATGGATACTCGATTACGGACTCGGATTCGAGAAGACAAAAGGGTGGGCGGTGGGAAAAGAAGACAACGGAGGATTGAACTTGGCAAAGATGAAGAGGCTCGAGTCGACTTGACGAGAAATGCACCGGACAAAAGAGGATGGACAACTCACGAAACTAACCACGTGATCCTAAAGAAAAATTTGAACGGGAAGAGGAGTAATTCAAAACACCACGTCAAGATTCCTCACCAGAGCGACGAAGGGGCTGAGGAGTAAAAAGAAATCCTACTCTCCTATATAACTAGACTCCGAAAATAGTTTTCTTCTAGACTCAACAACGCCCAAACTATACGATCAATCAAGGGGGCTCCTAGGGTCGGCCGAGGCTCTGATACCAACTTGTCACGCCCAAGATGCGACCCTATCCTAAAGGAACTCGAAGGTCCCACCAAGGATAGAAGCGCATCTTGAAGACGCTTTGCAAGGTGGATATCATTACATCAACATTACATAATAGTGGGGATACATCCAATACATACAATGTCACATGAATACAACATCATCTTACATAAGATCAACATCCGACTACGGATGAAACATAAACAGAAACTCAAACAACATCCACCCTGCTAGCCCAGGCTGCCGACCTGGAACCTATCCCCTGATCGAAGAAGCAGAAGAAGAACTCCAAAACAAGCAAACATCGCTCTCGCGTCATGATCATCGCAACACATGCACCTGCAACTGTTGTTGTAGTAATCTGTGAGCCATGAGGACTCAAAGAATCCCATTACCATGGGTATCAAGACTAGCAAAGCTTAATGGGAAAGGAAGGGGTAATGTGGAGAGGTTGCAGCAGCGACTAAGCATATATGGTGGCTAACATACGCAAATGAGAGCGAGAAGAGAAACAAAGGAACGGTCGTAAACTAGTAATGATCAAGAAGTGATCCTGAACTCCTACTTACGGCAGACATAACCCAGAAACCGTGTTCTCCTCTCGATCAACCCCGAAAAGAGACACTCACGGTTACGCACACGGTTGGTGTATTTTAGAAGAGTTTACTTCAAGTTTACTACAACCGGATATTAACAAATTCCCATCTGCCACATAACCGCGGGCACGGCTCTCGAAAGTTTATACTCTGCAGGGGTGTCCCAACTTAGCCCATGATAAGCTCTCGCGATCAACGAAGGATATTCCTTCTCCCCGGGAAGACCCGATCAGTCTCGGAATCCCGGCTACAAGACATTTCGACAGTAATAAAACAAGACCAGCAAGACCTCCCGGCGTGCCGACATCCTGATAGTAGCCGCGCGTATCTCGTCTCAGGCCACGACCGGATGAGCACTACGTACAACTAGAACCAGCCCTCAAGTTTCCCCGAGGTGGCGCTGCAAGTGGCTCTAGTTTGGACCAACACTTAGACAAGCATTGGCCAGGGGGGGGGGGGCTAAAATAATGATGACCCTTGAGAGCGACTCCCATGGGAAAAAGGGCTAGGTGAGGCAAATGGTAAAACCAATGTTGGGCCTTGCTGGAAGAGTTTTATTCAAAGCGAACTGTCAAGGGGGTCCCATAAATCACCCAACCCCGTTAGGGACGCAAAATCCGGGAAAATAATACCGATATGACGGAAACTAGGGCGGCAAGAGTGGAACAAAACACCAGGCATAAGGCCGAGCCTTCCACCCTTTACCAAATATATAGATGCATTAATAATATAAGAGATATTGTGATATCCCAACATAAACATAATCCAACATGGAGCAACCTTCATTTTCACCTGCAACTAGCAACACTATAAGAGGGGCTGAGCAAAGCGGTAACATAGCCAAACAACGGTTTGCTAGGAAGGGTGACAAAGGTTAGAGGCTGACATGGCAATTTGGGAGGCTTGAGCAGCAAGTGATAGGTAACGCAAAGATAGCGATAGAACGAAGCAACTAGCATAGCAATGATAGTCATGAGATCCAAGGTGACGGTCATCTTGCCTGAAATCCCGCTAGGAAGAAGAACGAGTCCATGAAGAAGATGAAGCCACGAAGGCAGACCAAGCGTGAGCGAGCGAATCCTCACGATCGCAACGAAACGGGAACTATCGAGAAGAAGCACACAACATAGTAAACACACCACACATGAACAAGGCATGATGCACAACAAGCATGATGCATGACAAGGGTACATGAAGCTAATCATTGCAAGAGATGATGCAAACAAGAGCAACACATCAAACACTACTAGGAAAAGGCCTACTAATGGCGCACCGGTTTTGCCTACTAATGGCGCACTACCGGTGCGCCATTACTAGCACGCCATTAGTATTTTTTACTAATGGCGCACCACTGATGCACCATTAGTATCTGGTATACTAATGGCGCACCATGTAATCGCCATTAGTATAGCCCAGTGCGCCATTAGTATACCTCCCTGTGGGGCCATGTATACCAGGTGCTTTGGCATACTAATGGCGCACGACGGCATGATGCGCCATTAGTAACTTCAGCATACTAATGGCGCACAACGGCATGATGCGCCATTAGTAACTTCGGCACACTAATGGTGCACAGATTAATGATGCGCCATTAGTATCCTTTGGCATACTAATGGCGCACTATGATGTGATGCGCCATTAGTATGAATATTAGGTTTTTTTTGTTTTTTTATTTTCTGTTTTTTGCACAGGTTACAAAATGTATAATGGGACAAAATATAGACAGCACACATCAACAACAGATTCATCGAATACAATAGAAGATTAGTCTCTGAATACAATTCATCATATTAGTCTCTGAATACAATTCATCATATTAGTCTCCGAATTGAAAAGACCAAACAAAGATAGAACATTATATTACAAGTCACGAGACCATGAGTAGCGAGTTTGTCTTCACATTACAAGTCGATATCGATCATCTAAACTACCATCACATAGAAGAGAGCTGCGGTCAACACGATGAGCATCATCACGATGAAACTCGTCTTCATCCGGTTCCTCCAACGCTCCCTCCTCTCCCGCTAGATAGCGGGCGATTCTAGATTCGGCCTCGGCCCTAGTGGTGTACCCTTTGTAATCATATCGCTGAATCGGTGAACCTGTCTCCGACACTCCTCCCGGCCGTCAGAGACTCCGGGAACCTTACCCTTGTACACGACATACGACGGCATCGCTATGCACTAGCCAAACGAAACGTTAGTACCAATTCACGCACAATACATAAGCAATATATAAGTATGCAATGTAACGATGGGAAGAGAAAAGCAAGACATTAATAGCATCGATTACATCTAAGTTGAATGACTCTCGAAACCAAAGAGACATACTACAAGTTCATTAAAGTTTAATTACAACATGAGCCAATCGATGTTTCAGAACTAGACACAACATCACGGCTTTCGACTCGACTCAAGGGACCGGAGCGTGGATGAAGCCGCCGTCTATCGTGGGAGTCATGAAATAACGGGCGTTGTCAGCCTGCATTTGTAGCATTGTGTCGATGTCACTGTTGGACGGTTGATTTTTGAGGTAGAACTGCCCCGAGGTACGAAGGACATCTTGATGGATGATTTCCGCAAACTCCGACTGGATGCGAAATAATTCTTGTCCGATGTCCGCGTCCTGGATTGCCGACACGCTCGCGGCCCAATCTTTGAGTTTACTCGGTAGCAGAAGTTGATGATGGTCCCGTACGATCGCCCGCATGTGATGGATGGCATAGTAGGCACCCTTCTGACCGCCAGGCGGCTGCTTGACGCAGCAGAACGTCGTATTGTGGGAGAACACGTGCTTGCCGTACTTACGAATAGGCCTGGTGAAGGTGCCTCCAGATTGGGCGTAGCCGGGGAGAACATCATCAAGAACCTTCTTGACATTTGTGTAGTCTACCTTCGACTGACGGTCGGGGTCGAAATACGTGGCCATGGAATATTTGGGGCTTAGGAGGATGAGCGTGCAATGTGTGTCACCGCAGAAAACACGGAATGTTAAAAGAAAAACGATCGAAATCTAAGAATTCATATGTTACGGACGGTTGAGGGAGGACTTACTCGGGAAAGTAAGGCACGAGGAAGTTATCCTTATCTTGGTTTGCCGTAATGACGCCTTCGAGGTAAGAACTTCGCGACTTGCCGGTCCCCGCCGCTGCCCAAGATCTTGGCACGCATGTAGAAGGGGTCGACTATCACGATGTCCGGGTCTTGTCGCGAATGATCCGCATCTCCATACTCAGCGAAAATAGCCGAACGAAGGTGTAGTGCAGCGGATGAAGGTTCAACATAGCGTGGATGTCATCAAACCGCAGGACGATCGTGACGCCCGATGGAGTTATCCACAAAGCCCTTGCCCTCCGGCACCTTGGCCACGAAAACCGGTATGCCACATCCTTCTCTCGAGACGCCGCTTCTCCAAAGAAAGAACACCGCCATGCAGACTCCGTGATAGCACCGGTTGCAGCATTGAGCATATTTGTCGGTAGCATCGCCCTACCCGCCACATGCACCCTCCCGGAGATATCCTCAGTGAAGGTGGCGTCACGGATCGCATTTCGGAGCCGCTGGCCCGCACCCTTGTTAGTCTTTCTTTTGCGTGCCTTCTTCTTCTCTGTAATGGGACCGAGTTACTGCTCATCGCCGCCTTCTTGAGTGTGTTGGGGCTGATAATATTTCGCACCTCGCCTATCTAAGGCTCGGTGAAGTCGGCAGTGGAGGCGTCTCCTCGAGAGCTGAGCAGCGACGACGCTGTTGCAACTTGGCTTCTCCGCGGTACCAGCTAGATCGCGCATCGTCTTTGTTGGGTTGGGTTCTTGAGAAGGAGGCCCCATGAAGTCGCCACCGCACCCATGATCGGCAAAGTACTGATCGATGTTGGCAAATGTATCGTCGTCGTCGTGCTTCCGATCCCGTGCCATATGCATGTTTGGATCCAAGTGGCATAGGGATGTCCGCACCGTTCTGGCGGCGGTCTTGCCATGGGGGCCGACTTGGCGACGGCAACGATCGGGCGGTGTTGTCTTTGGGGTGGTGTCCCCGCCCCAAACGAATCCGCTCTTCGCCAAAGCAGGGCCAGCTCAGCAGGCGCCGAGGGTCATCACGTCATCATCGTCGGCCCCGACGGTTCGAATCGGAGGTAACACCTCGTCGCAGCCTGGCAGCACCGAACCAGTTCAACCCTAAACAAGTTGGGTGGCATCCGGTACCGTGGAACAAGGTTGCCGGTTGAACAATTTTGCCCTTGGCGACATCGACCAACTCATTGTTCACGAAGTGCGTGAGAGTGCATGGAACGTCGGGCGCGCCTGCGAAAACATGTAGGGCGCGTCGGGGATGCCCAGTCAAAAGGCAAGGAGATGAAGTCCTCGACCGAGAGAGGCTTAATTTGTCACCGTGATGATGGCGTCGAGCTCGGCTAATGTCGAGGCATCGCCAACGGCGGGCGTGCAACTAATGGAGGGGCCGCTTGCTGGCGAGGTGCCGGCCGGCGTACACCCGGGTGCATTAAGCTCCGTGCGGCGTCGGAGACAGCAATGCCGCCCGCCGGAGACACCAATGGCCCCGCCATCGCATTCTGCGAGTTGCTGGCCGTGAAGCTAGGAATCGGGGCGGCCCCTGTTGGCCGCCTGCAATCCACGACTCAACCCTGGATCAAGGTAGGCACAATGGCGGTGATCGCCGCCCGAGTTGTTGTTGCACTTGCTCTTGGACAATCTCACGAATCCGCGCCACCGTGCCTTGAGTTCTTGAACCTCGTACTTTGGCTTTCCGAGCTGGTCTTTTTCTCCTTCCGCACACCAGCGGTATAGTATGACCCCATTTTGTGGACAAGCCTTTGCCGCCACACGACCAGGTGACGCCGGCTTCTCGAGCTTATCCTTGTTCTTCATTACATTCAACGCCCTATTTAGAGTGGTGTCCCAAGGGTTGCTCTTAGTCGACCCAGGCCATCGCTTTCGGTCGCTGCGGAAGGAATGGGAACCATTTAGAAATTTGGCTTCATTAATTAGAATGCAACCATATGGAGCTAATTACCCCGGGGGTGGTATTCCTTACCAGAACCTCAAGCGCCCTGGTCTTCGGATCCGTGGTAAGCTCCTTTGTTTTCGGGTCCTTCTTTTACCGGGCCCTGACAAAGTTCCTGGTCTGCTTGTCACTGTATGTATCGAAGAGGGGCGGTAGGCCTTGCTCGGCACGCTCCGCGTCCACCTTGTCCCATATAGGCTCCGCCACTCAGAATCACCGGGACCGAGTGTGTGTTCCCCTAAGTTCAGCTCCGCATTTCTTTCCCCATCGACTTGATTGGGAGTTTGCGGTGCTCGAGCAATTGATCTTGAAGTCGTTGTAGTCATCTTCGGTGATCGAAGGATTTTTCTCCTTGATCTTCTCATAACTCTCACCTTTCTCGATCATTCTCTTCACATTGCTTTTCCAAGTAGACAGGCCTTGCTCATCTTCATGAGGGCAGCATTGTTCACTTTATTCCCTTTGAGGCTTGTGTTTTCAAAAGCAGCGGGGAACTTGTATCGTTCGTGCAGCTTCGTGAAGAGGAGGTTGCACAAATTCACTCGGTCAGGATGCCTAAGGTTCTCGGTGTTGATCGAGACGGTGCTCGGAGAATGCACCCGAGCTGAAGCGAGTACCCTTGACTATTCGTTGGGCGCCGTTGGATTCCCGTCGGAGTACACTTCAAGAACTTCCTGCTTGAGGGTGCAGAGCACGGTCGGGCGCCGTCCTTCCGCTGCCTCTTCTGTTGGCTGCCATCTGTGCGTCGCCCGCCATCATCGATGGTGGCATCCTCGGCGGCACCATCGGTGGTGGCATCGGTGGGGTCATCCTCGGCGGTACCATCGGTGGTCTCGTGGATCGGTGGGGAAGGCGGCGTCCTCATACAAGTGAGGTTGTTCCTCCATCTCCTGGGACAGCTCCTGTAATGCCTTGTCGCCCGAACCCCGGCCTCATCGTTGTGGGCCATGTTTCTCTCTAAATAGAAACAAAGTTTGGTCAAAAGTTGGTTATTATCAAGGAACAAGATCATGGTCTCATCATTTAGGGTTTGTTGACACCGAGGCATCCTAAAATCTAAGCTTTTATCATTGAGGGTTTTTCGACGCCGAGGCACCCTAAAAGCCTAACCTTTCATCATTTCGGTTTTTATCGACAATCAAGCACCCTAAAAGCCATGCATTAGTCACAAGTACGCCGGGCACTTGATCCTACTTAATTAACTACTAAGATACCCCGCCCATGCATTAGTCACAAGTATCCCATATGTCCTATTTTTAGCAAAGTCATGCTAAAATTTACGAAAAATTTCAGCATGACCTTTGCTGAAAATAGGACATATGGAGTACCCGAATTTGCCGAAACGGAAGTTAATCGACATTCCGGCAAACTCAAGGGCCTCTCGGGGTACCTGCAATATCATCACGACACGATGGTCGGAGACAAAACCCAGCAAACTAGCAACACAATGTGCCTCTACTTTCATATGGATGAAAAGGCCACAATGTGCCTCTACTAGCACCACAATCTTAGTTAACTTCGGGGACATCAGAAAGTTAACATCCGCTGATTATTATGAGGACTTCACCGCCACTGTTTACTCAAACTTAAGTTAGTAATTAAAAATATAAAATAGGATAACCCAAAGGATGTGGACTGTTGGTTGATGTCACAAAAAAGTTGCTAATCTCAACATGTTCTACAGTTGTTAAAATTATATTACTGTATTTAGAACAAACTAACACCACAGAGTCTACCAATTCAGGTAGAAGCCATCATTCATTACAAATTTGAATATATGATATTCCAGAAAATAATCTGTCTACAAAATGAGATACATTCCGTTTGAACTACCAAAACTGTAACCAACGTTATTACCTAATTACCAAAACTATAAATTATTTCATCACTGAGAGGAGATAACCAAAAGTTTCCAAGCAATATGATTAAGAAAATGGGATTTAGGCATCCAAATGCCACAAAAGACCAAATCACATTTTTAAACCAAGTTACACAAAGAAAATGCACCTAAGCACCAAGAGGAACTGTTACAACTCCATAAGGTATATCCAAGTCATCGCTACTCATATTCAAAAAACCTAACTCCAATATAACCGTAAAGATTGTAAAACATTATATCTCCTCGCCGACACGAACTGAAAGCGTAACAAAAATACCATCTTCTTTTGTTGATGCGTTGGTGTTTTAGAGTAGAGGTAAGAAAACCGGAGACCATATATGTAGTTTCTAACATATGCAAGATTACTTAAAAATTGGAGAGCCATGTCATTTCTCTTTGGACCTAAATATAGCTAGCTGTGGTGTTGAATAATAAACAGCCACACCACACACTAAGACAAGTAACTGAAATGACTCTCTTTGTATTGTAGTAGAAGAAGAAACAAGAGAGAGATGCAAGATAGTAGTATATATAGGTGAGTCAACCTATTATTCTAGGCAGCTGCCTTGCTAGTGATTCGTGTCGTCAAGAATCGATCCCTCCCACTCGACCTGCGATCTTCTACAAGGAAAAAGTAGCAATGAGTCAACCACCATATAATTATACAAGGAAAAAATGCTACTTGGCACAAGTGTAAACGAGAAGCTTGAGGTAGCAGCAGATTGAAGTGATAAAGTGCAAAGGAGAAGCTTGAGCTAGTAAACAATTTCTGAATGTTATAAAGTGGGGAAAGTAAAATAAAATTCGTGACTAGTCATGGCACTAGAAAAGAGATGAGATTTCACAAAATCAGAGCCAAACATAGTCCAGAATGTCAAATTTTCAGTTAGTTAATTATTACAGTCCTTTGCTAAAAGAGATGATCCGTCCAAGAAATTTAATACTAGATGCATGCGATCGTTGAGGATCTTTTAGTGAATGACTAACAACAAGTAGCCGAGCTTGCCCAAGAAAGATTAGATTCGAAGTCTTTGGCTGCTGCTAGTGAATGGAGCTAACAGTTATCTGATGTCATTTCATTTCATTACACCCAGTTCAAATCACATTAGTGATTTTCAAGTTTAAATTTGAATTTCATTAAAATTTGAATTTCAAGTTTAAATTTGAATTTGAACAGTAGTGATTAGATTCATGCAGTCTGTTAAAATCACTACTAGTGAATGGAGCTGTTGGATTCATTTCATTTCATTAAACTGAAGGAAAAAAATAAAGAAGATAAATTTGGGCACGTGTCATCAATAGTTGTACGTGATAGGTATCTGTATTGTTAACACATTGAGCACGGACATATAGAAATCTAATTACCTAAGTAGCCAGGCATGCCAGGGTGTAGATAGATGAACAAATTGGCGGGCGACGCAGCCTAAATAGCTGTTCTCAAACTAAATGTCTCATGAGGCAGGTTAGATTTATTTAAAGTGGTGAGAACAACAACTGTAAAGAAGATATATTCGGTACATCCATAACAAATGCGACGGTTATCTGAACTGACAGGCATTGAGCGCGGAGCCGTAGAAATCCACTTATCTAAGCAGCCTAGGGTGAAGCAGGTGTAGACATAAAAATTGGTGGGATGCAGAAGGGGAAATTTCGGTGCATCCGTGATCTAGGTAAACAGAGCAGCAGAGTCGGGGGCGGGGACTAAAAAATCTTAACCCTAACAGCATAGTGGAGCGCGTGGAAGACGAGGTGGGGCGGCGAGTAGACGGGCACCTTGGCGTCTGGCGCCGAGGGCGAACCTGGCGCCGAGGGCGGCGGGTAGACGGGCACCTCCCGGAGATCGCCTCAGCCACGTCTCCTCCACGAGCAGCTCCGGACTTGGCAGGCGGAGGTCATGGCGCTGGGCGAGGGCGAGGTTGGTGTCGGCCTGCGGGCGCTGCTCCGGCGGGAGTGGGGTGGGGTCGGAGGGGAGGAGGGGGTGCGGGTGGCGTCGGTGGTGTGGTGTGGACGGGGCGGCGCTGCTCCGGCGAGAGTGGGGTGGGGTCGGAGGTGAGGAAGGGGAGGATGGGGAGAGGGAGGCGTCGGTGGTGTGGTGTGGATGGGGCGGCGTGTAACGCCCCGGATGCAACTTTCCATATTCGTAACTCGAACTCTTGCCTTTTCCGGAGATGCGATATGATATTTCTTTCGTGGTTTGGGTTTTGTCCTTTGTTTTGCATTTTGTTCATGTCATGCATCTCATCTCTTTGCATCATTTGCATTGCATCATGTCATCATGCAACCCTTTTTAAAACTCTTCTAAATAAATTGCATGGATCTTCGGTCCATTTAAATCGAGGGATATTCACAATGGTGACTTCTCTTTATAACATATCCTCCCAATATTATGGAGCTATATAAAATTATTCCATTTATTTGGAATTGATCATAACACACTTGCATATTAAATCCCTTGACCTTTTCTTCTTCAAGTTTTGGCTCTCTAACCTTTCCAATAATTCTTTTGCCATTTTCCGGAGCTCCACCAAAAAAACCGAACATTTTTGGACACTTCTAAAACCTTGTTCTAGTTCAAACCATTTGAATTAAATTCAAATAAGTTTGAATTTAAATCTTGCATTCGTGCCTCTTTTCTATTTTTCCTGGATCGTGCATATTTTTATGAGTCCGGGAAAATTGTCCGCACGCGCAAATCCTTTCCCTAACCCTCTCTTTCTTTTTCTTCTCTTTAATTGTTTTCTGCTAAAGAAAATATAAGAGAGAGGGAGAAGAGTGCCTAGCCAACCTCTTAGGCCCAGCTCTAACCAGCCGGCCCAAAGCCTAGCCGGCCCAAAGCCTAGCCGGCCCAGTAAGCCCACCTAACCCTTCTAACCCTAGCCACCAACCGATCCAGCCCGCAGCCTCCCTGCGCTCGATCCCCATCTCTCCCTCGTCTCCTCCCTCAAGCCCGTCACCACGCCGAGAGGAGCGCCTCGCCGATCCCTTCTGCAGCTCCTCCTCGCGCCTCGCTCGTGTTCCCCCTGCCGCCCCTCTCCTTTCCCCTCGCCGCCTCCTCCCTCCACGGCGCCCGAGCGCCTCAGGAGAGCAGCTCCTCGAGCTCGCCGCCATTGCCTCCTCCCTCCGCCAAGCTCATCGCCCGGCCTCGATCTCCTCCCCGCGCCCGATCCCCTCTGTTCCTCCTCGCCACGCCGCCATCTTTCCCTCCTGCTGCCCTCATCCCGTCCTCACCCCCTCCTCGTCAGCCTCCGCGCCACCACCCAGCCCGCAGGCCCGCTGGCTGCCGCCTCCTCCGCATGGAGCCAGGGAGTGGTGCTCCTGCGCCCGTCCCCTCGACCCTTGCCGCCTCCTCCGCCGGGTGACGACCACCGAGAGCTCCACCAGGAACCCGGAGTCCCTGCCTCCTTTTCACGGCGCCTGCACGCTGGTCTCCTCTGCTGCCGTGGTGCTCCTTCCCCGCGATCGAAGCCTCGCGCTAAGCTCCTCGCATGGCGCGAGTCGCCGAGCCTCGCCTCCTCGATCGCGCCAAGTCCCGCGGCCGTCGCCCCTGTTGCTGTTGACACCAAGCTCTACGACCACCGAGCGTGGAATTCGCCAAGTACCGTCTCCGGGATTCACCAAGTACCGTGGCTGCAGCCGGTGTGTTTTTTTTGTCAAGTCCGACTACACGGGTACGACTACATCCGAGGTGGATTTCGTCAAGTACCCCTTCGGATGCGCCAAGTCCGCCAAGTTTCTCTACCGACGACCCCGGACATTTACGAAACGAACATGTACAACTACCGTCGCCGTGTACAACGACTTCCCCTACCGACGCCGTGTACGACTACTTCCATCTACACCGCATCGAACCCGAACCGCTCCGAAAACGCACGCTTCGAAGGTATAAGACCCGAGATGATCGACCGTGAACGAATGCTTGTATGTTGTACGAGATGCCCGTTTGCACCGTGTCCGAAATTGTCGCTCGCTTGTTCCTCCTCGTTGCCATGCCATCGTCTCGTGGGAACCCGGTAACCGGGAACACCCCACCATCTTGCTCAACTCGCTTCCGTCACACTTTCTTTTGTACCGATATCTCCATGAGCTACCGGAACCGAAATGTTGCCGTGGCACCATTTTCGCTTTCGCCGCCGTGGCACCCTTCGATCCGCCATGGTGACCAAATGCTTCATAATGCTCTTGTCAACATTTTTATAAAATTGCTTAAAACTTGCACATGTCATCCGCATCATGATAACAACATTTAAATGTTTATAATTGCTGTTTGCATTATTTTGCATAATTGCCATGCTAAAATGATTTATTTCATAACTAAATAACCGTAGCTCGGATTTAAATAAATTATATATGTAAATGGGGTAGAAAAATGCCTAGTTTAACATGGTGTACTTGTTTGGCATGTTTAACAACATTAAAATTGTGTCTAGGGCAGAACAGTAGCAAATTCGAAATATGCATATGAGGATTTTTCCGGAATTGTTGTTGTTGTTTCCGGCCTCATTTAATCTTGCCTAAATAGTTAGTTTCATATGCTTCACCCCCTTGCCATGTTTAATAACATTTAATATTGTTGGGTAGCCTAAACAAGAGTGAACTAAATAAATGTTGTGAAGTTTCGTCAATATGCAATTCGTTGCATATTGAGCCTCACTTAACTTGTAGTTTTGTTTGTGCATATTGCCATGCCATGCTATTTAAACCGGACATGCATCATACTTGGTTGTGCATCATGCCATGTTTGTGCTTGTTGGTTTACCATGTTGTTTGTTTGTTTCCGGTTGCTTCGTCGTTGGCTTCGGTTTCCTTCCGGAGTTGTGAGGATTCGCTCGACTTCGTCCGCTTGTCTTCTTCATGAACTCGTTCTTCTTCCTTGCGGGATCTCGTGCAAGATGACCATACCCTCGAAATCACTTCTATCTTTGCTTGCTAGATGCTCGCTCTTTTGCTATGCCTATGATATGATGCCTATCACTTGCTTATCATGCCTCCTATGTTGCCATGTCAAGCCCCTAACCATCCTTTCCTAGCAAACCGTTGTTTGACTATGTTACTGCTTTGCTCAGCCCCTCTTATAGCGTTGTTAGTTGCAGGTGAAGATGAAGTTTGTTCCTTGTTGGAACATGGAGATGTTGTTCCTTGTTGGAACATGTTTACTTATTGGGATATCACAATATATCTTATTTAATTAATGCACCTATATACTTGGTAAAGGGTGGAAGGCTCGGCCTTATGCCTGGTGTTTTGTTCCACTCTTGCCGCCTAGTTTCCGTCATACCGGTGTTATGTTCCCGGTTTTATGCTCCTTACACGGTTGGGTGATTTATGGGACCCCCTTGACAGTTCGCTTTGAATAAGACTCCTCCAAAGAAGGCCCAACCTTGGTTTTACCATTTGCCACCTAAGCCTTTTTCCCTTGGGTTCTGCAGACTCAAGGGTCATCTTTATTTTACCCCGGGCCAAGGTTCTCCGAGTGTTGGTCCAAACTAGAGCACCGTATGGACCATTCCTTGGCAACTTGGATTACATCGGTACCAGACGCTTCGCTTATCCGGTGTGCCCTCGAGCGAGATATGTGCAGCTCCTATCTGGATTTGGCGGCACACTCGGGCGGCTTTGCTGGTCTTGTTTTATTGCTGTCGAAATGTCTTGTAGTCCGGGATTCCGAGACTGATCGGGTCTTCCCGGTAGAAGGAATATCCTTCGTTGACCGTGAGAGCTTATAATGGGCTAAGTTGGGACACCCCTGCAGGGTATTATCTTTCGAAAGCCGTGCCCGCGGTTATGAGGCAGATGGGAATTTGTTAATGTCCGGTTGTAGAAAACCCGAAGTTGATCTTAATTAAAATACATCAACCGCGTGTGTAACCGTGATGGTCTCTTCTCGGCGGAGTCCGGGAAGTGAACACGGTGTTGGAGTTATGCTTGACGTAAGCAGTTTCAGGATCACTTCTTGATCATAGTTGTTCGACCGTGCTTTGCTTCTCTTCTCGCTCTCTTTTGCGGATGTTAGCCACCATATATGCTAGTCGCTTGCTGCAGCTCCACCTCACTACCCTGTCCTACCTTTAAGCTTAAATAGTCTTGATCTCGCGGGTGAGAGATAGCAGAGTCCCCGTGACTCACAGATACTTCCAAAACCAGTATGCAGGTGTGCCGATGAAACCGTCAGGTGGCGCATCCGAGCTCAAGGAGGAGCTCGATGAAGATCTTGTTCATTGTGTTGTTTCGCTTCAGTTGATCAAGAGTGGAGCCAGCTTGGGACGATCGGGGATCTGTAGCATTTGGGGTAGTCTTCTTTTATTTTGGTTCCGTAGTCGGACCTTGATTGTATCTGTATGATGTAATGTTTTACTCATGTATTGTGTGAAGTGGCGATTGTAAGCCAACTATGTATCTCTTTCCCTTATGTATTACATGGGTTGTGTGAAGTTTACCTCACTTGCGACATTGCTTTCAATGCGGTTATGCCTCTAAGTCGTGCTTCGACACGTGGGAGATATAGCCGCATCGAGGGCGTTACAAGTTGGTAATCAGAGCCTTCCCTGACTTAGGAGCCCCCTACTTGATTGTTTGCTGGCGTTGTTGAGTCTAGAACGGAAAATGTGTTGAGTCTTAGGATTATATATATCGAGAGTAGGATTCTTTTACTCCCCAGTCCTTCTGCCGCTTCCGTGAGGTCTCCTGACGTAGAAGTTTTGACTCTCCTCTCCTCAAATTTCACTAAAAAATTTAGGATCACGCTGGTATCTTGGAATCGTTCCGATGGTTTTGTGACGAGAACATTGTTCTTGGTGCCTCCCGACATTTAGGGGTTGTGGCAAGGTCCCGGGAGTTGAGCTCCGAGGTGTTGTCGTCACAATTTTATCGTTGCAGTTCTGGAATACCTGAGTTTTGCCGACATCGAAAATCTCTTTTATGCAGTTGTTGGTGAGATAACCTCGATAACCCAGTACTGGGGCGAGCTCGAGAGTATTGCCATGACTCGTATAACGGATGCTTTTCGAAGGTCGAGGTAAACGATTTCCGGAGTTTTCTTGGTTATGTGTTGAAGGATGGATACAGCTGGATCTAGGTATTGTTAGTTTGGGTGATATATTTTGTGTCCCCTGTATCCCCAACACCTGATTGCATAACCATAAAGTTTCGGGAGTTTATAGGTGGGAATTCAAGTATCTCGTAGGATATCTTTCCAACACACACATGATACGATATGGGATCTATCATATGTTTGTTTCGGCTTATTCCGCAAGCCAAATCTTTTGTTTTGTTTTGAGTTGTGGTATTCGAGTTGCTTCAAGCCAAGTGTTGATTCCATACCTTTCCTAAACAAAGTGTTATCATATTGCTATGTGAATACTAATCCTTCTTGATCAACGAGCTTGTCATGTCAATTCTTTTCTCAACCGGCGTGCTTCTCTTCAAGTAAATCCGATCATTGCAACATTCGCAAGATCAATTCTAAGCTTTTTCTCAACGGTGTTCGTTTCATCCGACCCAAGTTGTTTTTGTTTTCCCACCCTCCCACCCCTTTTTCTTCAAGGACTCAGATTTCTTAATCAAGCATCCATTTTACTGCTGTGAAGTTTCTTCATTCTTTTCCTTTAATGTTTTATCCGATGATTTCTCATGAAGACGCTTAAGGAAGCTTCAACCTTATCGTTGTTCCATTCTAATTTTCTTCTCCGTGGATTCAATTCAAGCTTTGTCGATCATATCATTTTCCCTGCTTCAAATGCTTTCTCATACCGGTGCACCTATCAATCACTCACTTCTCGCTATTGATTTTGTTCTCGAGTGCTTTGAAGATATCTCCGAAGGCTCGTCTTTTCATTCAAGATCCGTTCAAGCTTATTTGGGGATTATTATCTCATTCAAGTCATTTAATTCAACCGGTGCAATCTTTTATTTCAAGCAATCGTTCAACGGTGTTTTTTTTGAGTGGGCCCTAACCCTCATGTCTTTTCCCAGGATCTTACCTGACTCTTCTAATTTTCCGGAGTTATTCTCAAATTCTTTGCAAAGTTTGACGTAAGAATGATTTATCATCAGTCAAATGCTTTTCTCCAAGATCTTTCAAATTATCTTCATCGTTGGTTCAACCTTTCTAATTTTCATCCCGGAGTGCCTCAACAATTCATGGTGGTGTTTCTCGTCGTCATTCTCGGATTTTGAAGACCGAAGAAGAGTTTCTCTTTAATCTTGCTCCATTCTCTTCAGGATTCATGGTTCTAGTTTGATGCCGCCTCTCATAGTTGTTTTCGGTTGTGAGAATTCTTTTCACCCATCCGAGCAATTCAGAAATCTTTTCAGTTTGATTATCCAGAGCCATCATCTTAGAATTATTCATTCTCAACATCTCACTCTCCAAATCTTACCGTGCATCATTCAAGTATTCTCCAATCAGCTCGTCATCTATTCGCTCACTTGTATCTAAATCCCTCAAATATCTTCATTCGCTTTCCAATTCTTCCCGTGAATTGTGCCTTTGCTACTTTCATTCTCAATTCTTACGGTGGTTCGCTCAAGATTTCATTTCCTTTATTATCGTATCAATTCATTCGTTCTTTCCGAATCCTACCGGTGAATTGTTGAAGACCTTCCCAAGTTTGCGCCATATCTATCTTAATCCTTTCTACGGAATAAGTAGTATGCCAAATCCGTTGCTTGTCATCAATCTAAATTGGTGAAGGATACGCATAACATAATTCTTGTTCTTGTTTCTCCAAGTGATTGATTCATTCTTCCGGAGTTTGTAATGGTTTCAATTTCTCAGTTCTAAGTTGTTCATCTCTTCTTTCCGGAGTGTGTTCATCATATCACATTCTCGGTCCGAGATGCTTCATCTTTTCTTTCCGGAGTTCAAAGTTTTTCTCGGTTATATCATTTCAAAGCTTCTTCTTATCAATGCAATGCTTCACCTTGTGTTTTCAACTTCTCTTTCTTTTATCATCCTTTTCTTACCGGAGTTCTTCATGGAGGCTCTACATGGTGGTTCATCAAGGATTCTTTTCATTCTTCAATTGTTCATCAAGATTTCTCTCGGAGTTAAGATCCGCCAAGCTTTACTCAAAAATAAGCATGGTGTTCAACACATGTTTTGTTTGGAGGAGCTCAAGTATTCTTCATCTTGCATTCAAGTGCAATTCTTTTCGACCTTATCTTTTGAGGTGGTGTTATGTCATTCTTGACAATTTCCTTCATGCTTCATGATTCAAATGTTGTCAAGAACGAGGTATTTTTAAATCCATCAATCTCTTCGTTGGAGTTATCTTGTGTCATATTTCACCTAAAGCCTTCCCTAAGGAATGTTGCTAATTATGGTGCTTATTAATGATCCAAGTTTCTCCTTCTCTTCTCGGTGAAAGAGTTTTCATCTCTGCATTGCTCTCAAGCAATCAATTGTTTTCCATAGTGGCATGTATTCACCTCTAAGTTTGAGATGTTTTCCATAAGCCCACAACTAGCTTATTCTTTTCGTTGTTGGTTTTCCAACGACTCCGTTCTAACCTTCTTGGAAGGGTGCTTTCCAAGTTCATTTGTGGCAAAAGTTGTCAGTCTCTTCTCCATTTTGTTATTCCAATGATCTATCTTCTATTCTTTCTTTCGAAGGCATTGTGATGTTGCTCTTTTCACTCATCTTCTCGTATTGTGAGGATCGTGTTCTGTTCGTGCTTATCCATCTAACCGGAGTGTTGTGTCATCTCTGCTAAGTTCTTTGCATCTTATCAAGTCTCGCATCTCTTTTCAACCGGAGTTCTATCCGAATTTGTTCTTCCTTGTTTCTTGTTTATCTCGTTTCAACCAGAGTGGTCCCAATTCCTTCTTGTTCATTGTGCTCGTCATTCATAGCTTTGCAACCTCCAAGGTTCAAATGGCGTTCCTTGTTTCTATTTTTCTACCGCAGTTCTCTCAATTGTGTTCAACTCTGTTGTGTTCTTTCTTTCAACTTTTCAACCTCTCAAGGTTCTTTGGTTTCATTCTTTTGTCGAAGAAGCAACTTAGTTTTACCGCTTATCTTCCTCTTCCTTTTCCCTCCGGTGCCATCCTATATATCGGACGAGATCCTCTCGTAGTGGTGGAGTGTTGTAACGCCCCGGATGCAACTTTCCATATTCGTAACTCGAACTCTTGCCTTTTCCGGAGATGCGATATGATATTTCTTTCGTGGTTTGGGTTTTGTCCTTTGTTTTGCATTTTGTTCATGTCATGCATCTCATCTCTTTGCATCATTTGCATTGCATCATGTCATCATGCAACCCTTTTTAAAACTCTTCTAAATAAATTGCATGGATCTTCGGTCCATTTAAATCGAGGGATATTCACAATGGTGACTTCTCTTTATAACATATCCTCCCAATATTATGGAGCTATATAAAATTATTCCATTTATTTGGAATTGATCATAACACACTTGCATATTAAATCCCTTGACCTTTTCTTCTTCAAGTTTTGGCTCTCTAACCTTGCCAATAATTCTTTTGCCATTTTCCCGAGCTCCACCAAAAAACCGAACATTTTGGACACTTCTAAAACCTTGTTCTAGTTCAAATCATTTGTATTAAATTCAAATAAGTTTGAATTTAAATCTTGCATTCGTGCCTCTTTTCTGTTTTTCCTGGATCGTGCATATTTTTATGAGTCCGGGAAAATTGTCCGCACGCGCAAATCCTTTCCCTAACCCTCTCTTTCTTTTTCTTCTCTTTAATTGTTCTCTGCTAAAGAAAATATAAGAGAGAGGGAGAAGAGTGCCTAGCCAACCTCTTAGGCCCAGCTCTAACCAGCCGGCCCAAAGCCTAGCTGCCCAAAGCCTAGCCGCCCAAGAAGCCCACCTAACCCTTCTAACCCTAGCCACCAACCGATCCAGCCCCGCAGCCTCCCCTGCTCGATCCCCATCTCTCCCTCGTCTCCTCCCTCGCGCCGTCACCACTTGCAGAGGAGCGCTCTCGCCGATCCCTGCAGCTCCTCCTCGCGCCTCGCTCGTGTTCCCCTCGTCGCCCCTCTCCTTTCCCCTCGCCGCCTCCTCCCTCCACCGGGCGCCCGAGCCAAGGAGAGCAGCTCCTCGAGCTCGCCGCCATTGCCTCCTCCCTCCGCCAAGCTCATGTTGCCGGGCCTCGATCTCCTCCTGCGCCCGATCCCCTCTGTTCCTCCTCGCCACGCCGCCATCTTTCCCTCCTGCTGCCCTCATCCCGTCCCCTTGGCCCCCTCCTCGTCGCCTCCACGCCACCACCCAGCCCCAGGCCAGCGTCGTCGCCTCCTCCGCATGGAGCCAGGAGTGGTGCTCCTGCGCCGGTCCCCTCGACCCTTGCCGCCTCCTCCGCCGGGTGACGACCACCAGAGCTCCACCAGAGCCCGAGTCCCCTGCCTCCTTTTCACGAGCGCCTGCAGGCACGCTGGTCTCCTCTCGCTGCCGTGGTGCTCCTTCCCTGCGATCGAAGCCTCGCCAAGCTCCCCTGCATGGCGCGAGTCGCCGAGCCTGCCTCCTCGATCGCGCCAAGTCCCGCGCTTGCCGCCTGCTGTTGACACCAAGCTCTACAACCACCGAGCGTGGAATTCGCCAAGTACCGCCTCCGGATTCACCAAGTACCGTGGCTGCAGCCGGTGTGTTTTTTTTGTCAAGTCCGACTACACGGGTACGACTACATCCGAGGTGGATTTCGTCAAGTACCCCTTCGGATGCGCCAAGTCCGCCAAGTTTCTCTACCGACGACCCCGGACATTTACGAAACGAACATGTACAACTACCGTCGCCGTGTACAACGACTTCCCCTACCGACGCCGTGTAACGACTACTTCCATCTACACCGCATCGAACCCGAACCGCTCAACGCACGCTTCAAGGTATAAGACCCGAGATGATCGACCGTGAACGAATGCTTGTATGTTGTACGAGATGCCCGCTTGCACCGTGTCCGAAATTGTCGCCGCTTGTTCCTCCTCGTTGCCATGCCATCGTCTTCGTGGGAACCCGGTAACCGGAACACCCCACCATCTTGCTCAACTCGCTCACACACTTTCTTTTGTACCGATATCTCCATGAGCTACCGGAACCGAAATGTTGCCGTGGCACCATTTTCGTTTCGCCGCCGTGGCACCCTTTCGATCCGCCATGGTGACCAAATGCTTCATAATGCTCTTGTCAACATTTTTATAAAATTGCTTAAAACTTGCACATGTCATCCGCATCATGATAACAACATTTAAATGTTTATAATTGCTGTTTGCATTATTTTGCATAATTGCCATGCTAAAATGATTTATTTCATAACTAAATAACCGTAGCTCGGATTTAAATAAATTATATATGTAAATGGGGTAGAAAAATGCCTAGTTTAACATGGTGTACTTGTTTGGCATGTTTAACAACATTAAAATTGTGTCTAGGGCAGAACAGTAGCAAATTCGAAATATGCATATGAGGATTTTTCCGGAATTGTTGTTGTTGTTTCCGCCTCATTTAATCTTGCCTAAATAGTTAGTTTCATATGCTTCACCCCCTTGCCATGTTTAATAACATTTAATATTGTTGGGTAGCCTAAACAAGAGTGAACTAAATAAATGTTGTGAAGTTTCGTCAATATGCAATTCGTTGCATATTGAGCCTCACTTAACTTGTAGTTTTGTTTGTGCATATTGCCATGCCATGCTATTTAAACCGGACATGCATCATACTTGGTTGTGCATCATGCCATGTTTGTGCTTGTTGGGTTACCATGTTGTTTGTTTGTTTCCGGGTTGCTTCGCTGTTGGCTTCGGTTTCCTTCCGGAGTTGTGAGGATTCGTTCGACTTCGTCTGCTTGTCTTCTTCATGAACTCGTTCTTCTTCTTTCTGCGGGATCTCGTGCAAGATGACCATACCCTCGAAATCACTTCTATCTTTGCTTGCTAGATGCTCGCTCTTTTGCTATGCCTATGCTATGATGCCTATCACTTGCTTATCATGCCTCCTATGTTGCCATGTCAAGCCCCTAACCATCCTTTCCTAGCAAACCGTTGTTTGGCTATGTTACCGCTTTGCTCAGCCCCTCTTATAAGCGTTGTTAGTTGCAGGTGAAGATGAAGTTTGTTCCTTGTTAGAACATGGAGATGTTGTTCCTTGTTGGAACATGTTTACTTGTTGGGATATCACAATATATCTTATTTAATTAATGCACCTATATGCTTGGTAAAGGGTGGAAGGCTCGGCCTTATGCCTGGTGTTTTGTTCCACTCTTGCCGCCCTAGTTTCCGTCATACCGGTGTTATGTTCCCGGATTTTGCGTTCCTTACACGGTTGGGTGATTTATGGGACCCCCTTGACAGTTCGCTTTGAATAAGACTCCTCCAAAGAAGGCCCAACCTTGGTTTTACCATTTGCCACCTAAGCCTTTTTTCCCTTGGGTTCTGCAGACTCAAGGGTCATCTTTATTTTACCCCACAGGCCGGTGCTCCTCCGAGTGTTGGTCCAAACTAGAGCACCGTGCGGGACCATTCCTTGGCAACTTGGATTACATCGGTACCTGTACGCTTCGCTTATCCGGTGTGCCCTGAGAACGAGATATGTGCAGCTCCTATCAGGATTTGTCGGCACATTCGGGCGGCTTTGCTGGTCTTGTTTTATTGCTGTCGAAATGTCTTGTAGTCCGGGATTCCGAGACTGATCGGGTCTTTCCGGTAGAAGGAATATCCTTCGTTGACCGTGAGAGCTTATAATGGGCTAAGTTGGGACACCCCTGCAGGGTATTATCTTTCGAAAGTCGTGCCCGCGGTTATGAGGCAGATGGGAATTTGTTAATGTCCGGTTGTAGAAAACCCGAAGTTGATCTTAATTAAAATACATCAACCGCGTGTGTAACCGTGATGGTCTCTTCTCGGCGGAGTCCGGGAAGTGAACACGGTGTTGGAGTTATGCTTGACGTAAGCAGTTTCAGGATCACTTCTTGATCATAGCTGTTCGACCGTGCTTTGCTTCTCTTCTCGCTCTCTTTTGCGTATGTTAGCCACCATATATGCTAGTCGCTTGCTGCAGCTCCACCTCACTACCCCTGTCCTACCTTTAAGCTTAAATAGTCTTGATCTCGCGGGTGTGAGATTGCTGAGTCCCCGTGACTCACAGATACTTCAAAACCAGTTTGCGGTGCCGATGAAACCGTGCAGGTGGCGCATCCGAGCTCAAGGAGGAGCTCGATGAAGATCTTGTTCATTGTGTTGTTTCGTTTCAGTTGATCAAGAGGAGTGGAGCCAGTTGGGACGATCGGGGATCTGTGTAGCATTTGGGGTAGTCTTCTTTTATTTTGGTTCCGTAGTCGGACCTTGATTGTATCTGTATGATGTAATGTTTTACTCATGTATTGTGTGAAGTGGCGATTGTAAGCCAACTATGTATCTCTTTCCCTTATGTATTACATGGGTTGTGTGAAGATTACCTCACTTGTGACATTGCTTTCAATGCGGTTATGCCTCTAAGTCGTGCTTCGACACGTGGGAGATATAGCCGCATCGAGGGCGTTACACGGCGCTGGTGTCGGGGCGGCGTCGAGGGCGGCGGGGCGGCGGCGTCGGGAGAGGAGAGGGGAAGGGATCATGGCGAGGCGAGGAGAGAGAGGGATCGTCTGAGTAGAGGCGGCACAATACTAATGGCGCACCACCCTCGGTGCGCCTATAAGTACATACATGCTAATGGCGCACCTCACCCAGGTGCGCCATTAGTATTTTTTTTAATTCTGCCCGAGCCAACAGGTTATCTACCACCAGACCTGATACACATCAAGTGTTCTCTACTAGTTCGACTGGTCAGCAGCTAGTTCTCACACCAAGAGGTCCTGGGTTCGATTCCCAGGCTCCACAAATTTTTTTTATGCATTAAAAATGATGTATGATACTTATTTGTGTTTAAATATGTTCAAACTTGTTTAAATCATAACATTAACATTTTTTTATAAGACAGTAATATTTTTTTAAAAAATATCATCAAACAAGAATGCCGGTGGAGCGGGGAGGGTGCGGGGTGCGGGGTCGGCGGCGGTTGAGTAGGGGAGGCGTCTTGAGGGGTCGGCGGCGGTTGAGTAGGGAGGTGCGGGGGTCGGCGGAGGTTGAGTAGGGAATCGAGGGTGCGGGCGGTCGGCGGGCGTGGCCGGTGGACCGGATCTGGCGAGGTGGGATAGCGATCGAGATGGAGGGATCGAGATGGAGGGGATCGAGTGTCCATGAAATTAAAAAATATTCATGATAGTTCAAACAGTGCCCATGAAATACAATCGAGAAATGAAGTCTACGATTTAAATACAATCGATCTTAGCTAGCTATCTCTTCACAATCTTCTTGCCCTTCTTTTCCGCAAATGGAGTTCTTCTATGGAACGGACGTCCTTTAGGTAGGGTGGTCCTGCTTCTTCTTGTGGTGTATGCTGCTACTTCATCATCGTCGTCATGTTCGATCCTCGGTCGCCAGACTTGTCGAAGTCTTGCTCATTGGCTACTCCATCCATTCTGATGATCTTCCTTTTGCCTCTCCTCACGACAACACGACTGGGCTTTGGCGGGTCGGTAATGAAGAAGTATTGGTCCACTTGGGAAGCCAGTACCCATGGCTCATTTTTTCAAGGTGACGCTTAGCGCCATGATCTTGGATTTGGCTTCGGGTATAACCATGGTGGTGAAATACGGTCTTCTTTTATGACGTTCTTGGCCCATCGACACGGAACATCGGGACCTTCTCTCCAACAGAGCTCAGCTCCCAGATCTCCTTGATCCTTCCGTAGTATCTGTCCTTGTCGTTACGGTGTAGGATTCCATCGTTACCCCGGAGTTCGATAACCATCGCTCTTCATGTCCTTGGCCTCGGTGTAGAATGTGTAGTCATTGATATCGTCGCCTCATAGGTCATCGAGGTTGTGCTCGGCGCCTGTGACAAGGCGAATATGAGTTGTTCTTCCGCGGAAGAATCCTCATGTAAAGGGTACGACGTAAGCTTCGCTTGAACCAACGCGTGAAACATGAGTTGTGCTCTTTGAGTATATCTCCGTCCGTCCTCTGTTGGCCTCGGTCATTGTATGCGTCTTCTTAATAAAGGTTACATGCTGTACCACCCAAGGATCGACCACGTCTATGTGTTGTAGCGCCGACTAGGTTTGCTCTTTCAAAGTCGGCGAAGTCGACCCTCGAAGTCGACATGCATTTCGCGGCGACCCTCACGGTAACCCCATCCAGCGAGCCTGCCGAGGTGCTCGCTGACGCGCAGACCAACGGGGTTCTCGATGCCTAGATAATTCGTGCGATAGGAGATGCACTCTTGATCGAAAAGCCCCCGCTATGCTTCCTTCTCGGGCGTGACATGTTGCGAACGTATCCTTTGATGACACCATTCATCCTTTCGAACGGCATCATGCTGTGCATGAACGTCGGCCCGAGTTGGATGATATCCTCCACTATATGGACCAGCAGATGCACCATCACGTCGAAGAATGCGGGCGGGAAGTACATCTCAAGCTCGCATAGTATCACCACGATCTCTTCCTATAGCCTTCTGAGTTGCCTCACGCCAATCGACTTCCGAGAGATGACGTCGAAGAAGTTGCATAGGCCAAATAGCGTTTCACAGACGTGCGTGTCCATGATCCCACGGATTGCAACTGGAAGTATCTGCGTCATCAGCACGTGACAGTCGTGAGACTTCATCCCGCTGAACTTCTGCTTCGCTGGGTCTAGGTATCTGCTTATCTTCCCCGCGTATCCCGCTGAACCGTCGTGAGCAGTGCGGCTCTCATAGGGAAATATTCTTTCTCTGCGGCGTCCCACGTGTTGGCTGGCGTTTTCCACAGCGTGTCAAGCTCCTCTTTTAGCAGCCCCAGATACAGATTGATGTCGTTCCCTGGTTGTTTCCGCCCTTCAATTAGCATACTCATGTGAATGTACTTCCTCTTCATGCACAACCAGGGGGGAAGGTTGTACATCCACACAAACACAGGCCAGGTGCTATGTGTGCTTCTCTGGCTCCCAAACGGATTGACTCCATCGGTGCTCGCGCCTAGCATGATGTTCCTTGGATCGTTCCCAAATTCTGAGTCTTCGAAGTTCAACGCTTGCCACTGGCTCGCATCCTTAGGGTGACTCAACATCTTGTCTTTTTTATCTATCTCCGGATCATTTGCATCATCTTCTCGCTTCTTCTCCTCCCTATCCGCGTGCCAACGCAGGGGCTTTGCTACCTTAGGTTCCGCGAAATACCGCTGCAGACGAGGAGTGATCGGAAAGTACCACACCACTTTTCGAGGAGCTTTCTTCCTCTTCTTGTATCGAGTGACACCGCACACCGGACATATGGTAGACTCCGCGTGCTCGTCCCGATAAATGATGCAATTGTTCATGCACACATGGTATTTCACGTGCGGTAAATCGAGAGGACACACGATTTTCTTCGCCTCCTCCAAACTGGTCGGGCACTTGTTCCCCTTGGGAAGACGTTCGTGCGTAATGACATGTTCTCGTCGAAGCATGCGTCGGTCATTTTGTGTTTTACCTTCATCTCCGAGCCATGAGCGTTACTTTCCGGGTATCCTCGGGCCTGCATCCTTCATACAATGGAGTAACCGCGTCTAACTCAAGTTGATCCATCTTGGCTTTCTATCGGGCGGCAGCTCTGGCGTTATCCGTCTGCTTGAGAAGCAGCTCTTGAATATGAGGGTCCTGCACCCAGCCCATCGATGGTCCAGCGTCGTCTTCTCCGCCGGCATCATCATCTTCATGATCATGCCCGTCATCTGCTCCGGCATCTTCCTCATCATCATGTCCTGCATCTTCTACATGATGATCGTATGGTACATCACCGTCGTGATCATCTCCGGGATTCTTCGTCTTCTCGCCCGCCCGAGCCGCGGTGGTTGTCTTGCTGCCCTTCCTCATTTCTTGCCCGGCCCCCATGGACGACTTCGTAGTCATCTTCATCACCTTGCCACCGATAGCCATCCATGAAACCACACAAGAGCAGGTGGTCCCGCACCTGCCCGGAATCCGGCTCCGCAATAAGGCTCTTCAGCTTGCATCTTCGACACGGACATCTTATCTCCATCTCGTTCTTTTGAAGCATCTCGGCCTTCGCGGACCTCAAAAACCTATTCCACGATGCCTTCGGTCATCGTGCGGACCATATGGTCGCTGAGGTAGAGCAAAAGCGATATTTTAGAACCAAACAAAAATTTGGCATGACTTTCCTAAAAATAGGACCAAAAAGAATGCTTAATGCCAAAATTCTCATTGAAACGGAAATGAATCAACATTCCGGCAAAATATTGGCAACTATCGCATTTCAAATACCGTACACCTCCAAACACAAACACATATGCAACACCACAAACATATGCAACACCACGAACATACATAGATCTAGCTAGGCCATAAAAAGTGCATGTGCACATTGTTGTAGGGAGAACAACATAAATATAGCTTCCCCCTTACTTACCTATTAAAACAAGGTAATTTAACCACTTAATTTGAATGAATCTATGGTGGAAATGAGGTGAAAAAGAGGAGGCACCCGAGACAACAAGGAGGAGGTGGAGAGAATGAAGTGGGGAGAAAGTGAGTATGGGTAGGAGAGGCTGTCCAAAATATCTAGTTGCTGCCCACTTACTAATGTCGCACTAGCAACAAATGCGCCATTAGTAATCCAGTTACTAATGGCGCACCTTCAGCGTGATGCGCCATTAGTAGACTATTGCAAAAAAAAAAAATACTAATGGCGCCTCGATCCATGATGCGCCATTACTAGTTTAAACTAGTAATGGCGCCACAGTGATCGATCTTGCGCCATTAGTAGTATTACAAAAAAGGAATAAAAATATAATAAAAAACAACATTAGTGGCGCACATGTGGGAGGGTGCGCCATTAGTACTACAACTACTAATGACGCACTTTACTGTGATGCGCCATTAGTATGTTTGGACAAAGCACTACTTATAAAAATTGATACTAATGGCGCACCCTTTGCATGGTGCGCCATTAGTAGTTTCAACACTAATGGCGTATCAGTAGGTGGTGCGCCATGGCGGACCAACTTTCTGGTGCGCCATTAGTGTCAATCCCATCTATAGCCCTTTTTCTAGTAGTGAAAGCAAGTTTAACTGAGGCCGGGAACAACATATAACAATTCCGGTAAGTCCTCATATGCAAATTTCGAAATTGGTCCAGATCTGAATAACTTTATGTTCAAGTTGTTAAACAGCAATTTAAAATGCACCAAGATTATCTACACGAAATTCTAGTCAAGTTACATATAAAGTTCATTCGATTCGGAGCTACGGCCTAGAAGATATGAGCAAAACAAGGTAAACATGGCATTGATGCAAAATGCATACAAACCTCAAGCAAACACTCTCAAAACAAGGATTCAACATGATAATATGAAACTACATGCAAAATCAAGCAAGTTTCATATATAGCACACTCAAAACGGAGCAACGGTTCAACATACGCACACTAAACAAGTTATAGCAACAATCTGCCCAAAACAGCAACTAGGCATCTTGCAAGCACCAAAACAACATGCTACAGCATCTCAACAAGAAAACAAAAGGCATGACCATGATTTACAGGTAAAGCATTACAAAACATGAACACTGAGCTATCTCCATAAATCACTAGAACCTACTCAAACACACATGGCAAGATTGCAAATAATAACAGTTCAGACTTTGCAGAAAATAACATCAGGTTGCAATGTTTAGAGCTATCAAACAACATGTTACAGGAACTTATCATGGCAAACAAAGGCCTGGAATGATACTACTAAATGCATAGAACAAAAGTTCCTTACTGACCATCAGCCACAAAGGATCAGAAAATATGATGGCACCCATGTAAACATGGCAAGTTATATTACAGATTCATACATGGCAGGGACAACGATAAGTAGGCATGTAGATGAGCTTTTACCACTCACCACAGAGCAATACATGGCACGGAAAGGCAACCAACAGTAAGAAGACATGATTATGAAGCTAAGAATGGCAATAGCAAGTTCATAGGGTGCATGTATCACTAACAACAATCATGGCATCAACTGAACTTAAAGTTAACAGGCTGACAGCAACATTATTTAGCAACTTTGGAGTAAAATTAGAACAAGCTACAGAAGGCTATAACTGCAACCAGGGGCATAGATGGATAGAGCATGACATGTGTAATAAAACTTCCTTAGTGAACATCTCCAGATTATGCATAGAATGACTTGTAGCAGCAGGTTTACATAGCATCATAATATAACAGAATCAGCCTAGCAAAATAGCAACAGCAAGTACCCTACTTAACAAGCTCGATGCACTCACTACAAGACCCAAAAAAATACATAGATGGCACCACTTTGAAGATAGCATGACATAGCACAAAACACATGTAGAGCTCATGCTCATAAGATGCACACATCAAATGCAACAAAAATGACAAATCATCAAGTTATAACAGCTTCAGCAGGTTAACATCATATAGCACTCTCGCAACAAAGATTCAGGCATCAAGATGGACTCAAATGAACATGACGCAATGGAATGGAATGAAGTACTCGTCGAGCCGAACAATTTGACGTATTACACGCACGAAACAGAGCAGTATGCATGGAGTTATGATGCGATAAAAATGGCCACATGAATCTGGAAACTTAGAGATGAAAACGACCTCGGGGAAAAGTCAACCCATCCAATACTCCAGATCTGGATCGGGTCCGGCGGGTACTGTAGCAGCTCGAGGACGAGGATGGCCGGACCACTCACGGAGTTGGGGAGGAAGGCGGCACCGAGGGGCTCGAGGAGAGGCCGGGAGGCGCGGCCGGGCGGCGCGAGGTCGAGCGAGGCCACGGCGGACGCGGCGGGCGAACGGCAGCTGGGCGAGGCGGGTTTCGCTGGGCGCCGCAGCAATGGACGACGGAGCGGCGACTGGGGCGACCGGCCCGGGCGGGCGGAGGCGGGGCCGCGGGAGGCGCGGGCGCTGGGCGCGGCGAAGTGAGGGGCTGTGGCGGCGCTGCCGGATCGGGCCGGGCAGCTCAGGCTCGCGGCCGCGCGGCGGGACGGCGCTGGGAGCCACGTGGCGCGATGCCGCTGGCTGCGGGGTGGTGGACGCGTCCGGCCATGGAGGCGGACATGTCCGGGCGAGGAGGAGTTTGGCTAGGGTTTGACCGCGCTAAAATCCGGGGATCTATTTATGGGTAGAGGGAGTTAGGAGAGTCCAAATGAGGAGCGGTTACCACACGATCGTGATCGAACGACCAAGAGCATGGAGGGGAGTTTGCTGGGTTTTGGGCCACTTTAAAAGGGGTGTTGGGCTGCACACAAAAGAGGCTTTTGCGTTTACCCGGTTAACCGTTGGCGTATCAAACGGACTCCAAATGACACGAAACTTGACAGGCGGTCTACCGGTGCTATACCAAGGCCGCTTAGCAAACCTCGGTCCATTCCGAGAACGTTTAACATCCGCGCACAACGATAGAAAAAAGGGGGATGCCGGGGAAGATAGAAGTGCCGGATTGCAAACGGACAACGGGGAAAAATCTCGGATGCAAGAAACGAACACGTATGCAAAATGAAATGCACATGATGACATGGCAAAATGCAACACGCAAGCAAACGACATGGCAACGCTGACGAATAACTGGCGTACACCTGGCGCATCGAATCCGGGGCGTTACATAACACAACCTACAAACACCAGAAACTAGTTGCAACTCCTGGACAGAGATCGAGTTGATTAATAAGTCGAGAGGGGTCGAGTTACCGGAACCCAATGTGTGGTAGTAACTGTTCATGGATCACAAACATAGAACTCAGTTCCTGAGGACAGCTCCAATGAGACAACCCACCATGTACTCCTACATGGCCTTTCACCGCTACCTTTACCAAATCGTGTTCACACACTTAGCTCTCACACAGTAGGACATGTTCACACACCTCCAATTCATCCCCGATGAATCAGACCTGACTCAACTCTAAGCAGTAGCAGGCATGAAAAACAGGCATGAATGAGTAGGCACATCAGGGCTCAAACAACTCCTACTCATGCTAGTGGGTTTCATCTATTTACTGTGGCAATGACAGGTCATGCAGAGGATAAAGGGGTTCAACTACCGCAGCAAGTAACAGATGAATCGTTGTTGTCCTAATGCAGTAAAAGAGAGCAGGAGCGAGAGAGTGGGATTGTATCAGAATGAACAAGGGTTTTTTGCTTGCCTGGCACTTCTGAAGATAGTATAGCTCTTCATCGGTGTCATTGAACTCATCGTCGGAACCACGTCTATCGAGAGGGGACAAACACCGACAAACAAGGAAGAACACAATATATGCAATGCAACATGATGCATGAATGTGAAATGGTAATATGATGTGGTTTGAGCTAATGCAACTAGCAACCAGATTAAATGAAATTGGTTTGAACCAAAGATTTAAATTCAACTCCATATGTGATTATTCAAATGCCATTTATATGATTTGTCCTAAACAGCAGATATAAGTTGTTCTAACATGCATGAAAATGGTAGAGATGGATAGATTGGATTTTTCTGATCATTTTTCATATATAATTTGTCTCATTTGGAGTTACGGTTGATTTTATATGATTTTTAGAAATTAGCACTATTTTCTGGAATTTCCTGAATAAGATTAAATCGAGAAAATCAATTACTGCGTCAGCGTTGCGTGATGCTGACCTCAGCAGGTCAACAGACACGGTCCAGGTCAAACCTGACGCGTGGGGTCCACTGGTCAGTCACACAAAGGTTTCTCTCTGAGTCACAAACAGGTGGGGTGAGGTCAACAGCCGCGTCAGCAAGTCAATGCTGACTTGTGGGGTCGGTCAACAGGTGACGTGGCCAGGTTAAACTGACCTGTGGGGCCCGTGGTGTTAGTTTAAACTAAACAGAAATAAAACCCAGGTTAATTGGAGCATGGGCCCCAGGTGTCAGTGAGCTAGGGGGGTTAGTTAGGGCGTCATTAGCGCTAAGCACCCAGGGATTAGGCCGGCGGCTAATTGCCGGCGAGGTCAGAGGCGACGCTGGTGCTCGGGATTGCGCTACGAGGCACGGTTCGAGCCGTGGCTGGGCGCGTTGGAGAGCCCTTGCCGGTGCACGTAGAACAGTGGTGGTGGCCGGGCCTGGGATGGTCAGAATCGACGGCGGCGAGCACGGCTGCGGCGGCCGGAGCTCGGGTGGGTTGCGGTTCGGTGTTGTAGCTCGCAAATGAGCCAATTAACATCCTAGCCAAGCTCTACGTGCGGCCACGAGCTCTTTGGACGCTGACGCGTGAGCAAATGGTCACAGGGGTGACGCCGGCGTCGAGCTCGCGCGGCGGCGGGTTTTGGCCTTGACGGAAACAGCGGCTAGAGGACGCGCTGGAGTGAGGTAACAGGGGGGATAGAGGAAGAGGCTCACGGAGGGGCTAGCAGAGGCGACGGCCATGTCGAGGAAGCGTTGCAGCTCCCGAATCGACGGCGAGGATCCACGGCGACCGGCGGGGAAAACGGCGGTGCTGGCAGCGTCCAGGGCCTTCAGGCGCCATGTGGCTCGATGAGGAGGAAGAGGGGGATGAGGCGAAGCTTCTTGGCGCGCCGACGATGCGTGGGGTGGCCGGTGGCCGCGGCGGCAGTGAGCGGCGGCGACGGACACGCTCGGCGCGGCTGAGAGAGAGCAGAGGAGGGGAGAGGTACGGGAGAGAGTGATAGGGGGCCAGGGGGTGCGTGGCGTTGCGGAGGGAGTCCAGGGCGATGGGGGGCAGCCAGGCAGGCAGCTGCCGGCGTGGCAGACGCCATGGCAGCCGTGGCTGTCTTCTCCTCTCGCCATGGGCAAGAGGAAGAAGACGCCGCCTCGGTGGGCTGGCCAGCTGGCTGGGCCGACCAGGTGGCTGCAGTAAGTCCTTTTCTCTCTTTCTTATTTTTAATTATCGCTTTCCTATTTTTCGCAACTTTGAGGCTTTATTAAAATACTTAGGCACACTCAAAAATCACCAAACTGCTCATGGCCACTCTTTGGAATATATCCAACATGGAACATTTCAGTTTAGGATTATTTGAGCATTTAAAATATTTAATAGAATTTAAATGCCCAAATGCAAATAGAGTATCATTTAATCCAGAGCGCAAATATGTCATTGAAAAATGTGCATCACCTCTGGTTACTGTTTCCAGCATTTTCCAAGAATGATGAACATTTTTTAAAGCCATTTGGAATTACTGGAAATATTTTGTTTGAACCTAGTGAATTCCTTAATGCTAGGGTTTAGGCAATCCCCATTTCAAGTTTTTGAGAATTTTAAACATGATGCACACATGAAGGGCTAGCCTAGAGCATACCAGAACTAGGGATGTGACAGCTATCCATCTTCAAGTTCAGCATCGCGGATATCTTCCAACACTCGCACATGGGCGACCTACTAAACTCACTAAAAAACCTATCCCTGGCAGACGGCTCGTCGCCGAACTATGTTCGGTTCGACCTTACGGCGGATGATGGAGAATTTTGCTTCCCACCCGCCACCCACTTCATAGCCACTGTCGAAGACCCAACCAACATGCCTGACCCCTGCTCGGAAGACATCGACGGTCTGGACGACGATGGGGGGCAAAGCCAGAGCTTACTATCCGCTAGACACGGGGCGACCACTTCCTGGTATGACGTGTGCATGGTAGACACACCCAACGACGATCTCAACGATGACAAGGAGGATCGAGTCGGGGATAAGCCTCCTGGTACACAATCCGAACACTGGCGCCCCTGGCGCCACTCTCAGTCACGTCACTCAAGAGAAAACAATACTAGCATCGGAGGTGATAATACTCCGGAAAACGAAGACCCTGTTGAGACAGGATCCGAACAGGAGGACCAGGAAAGCGGGAAGGATAGCCCTGATGAACAGGCCACATACGGAGACTCGGAGGATAGTAATTATCTTCCACTCTCCGAGGAAGAAGAGAGCCTCGGCAACGAGGAATTTATCATGCCTGAGGAACCTCTAGAATAGGAGCGCTTTAAATGCTGGCTCATAGCCACTGCAAGGAGCCTAAGGAGGAAGCAGCTGCAGCTTCAAGTGAGCCAAGATTTGCTCAACGATAGATGGACTGAGGTCCTGGCCGCGGAAGAATACGGCCTTAGCTTCCCAGACAAAAGCCACCACAATAGTAGGTGGCTCCCTCAATACGATGGCAAGGCTTTGAAGCCCACACCACCATCGAATAAGCCGGTAGGCCGACCATAGTTTGGTCCGAGAAAAGCAGCAGCCCCAGCAGAGCACCATACCAGCCCATCCGGCCATCCAAGCAAGAATAAAGAAGCTCGGGGGAACACTTGCGACATCCAACAAGACCCGGAGTGTAGAACAGGACACACAAAATCGACACACAGATCACGGAGACATGCCCCGGCCAGTAATAACGGTTATCTATTTGGACACAACATACCCGAGCACGCTCGGTCCGAAAACCGTAAGCGGAGTCCGCCGGAGGTGCTTCACAGCATGGCCCAACATAGAGGAGCCGTACACCCTGTTTGCTTCACCAATGAGGTAATGGAGCATGAGTTTCCAGACGGGTTTAAACACATCAACATCGAATCATACGATGGAACAACAGATCCCGCAGTATGGATTGAGGACTTCCTCCTCCATATCCACTTGGCTCGCGGAGATGACCTTCTTGCCATTAAATACATGCCTCTCAAGCTTAAGGGGCCAGCACGGTACTGGCTAAACAGTTTGCCAAAAAATTCTATTGGCAGCTGGGAAGATCTAGAAGACGCCTTTCGTGACAACTTCAAGGAACATATGTATGGCCACAAGATGCCGATGACTTAAGTCATATTGTCCAACAGCCCGGCGAGTCAGCCAGGGAACTCTGGACTAGGTACCTAGTCAAAGGGAACCAAATTGTCGACTGTCCGGATGCAGAAGCACTCGCGGCCTTCAAACATAGCGTCTGGGATGAATGGCTAGCACGTCACCTCGGCCAGGAAGGACCTAAATCCATGACAGCCCTTACCGCTCTAATGACTCACTTTTGTGCGGGAGAAAACAACTGGCTCGCTCGCAAAAGCAACAACGCCAGCGACCCGGGCACTTCCGAAATCCTAGACAACAACGGCAAGCCACGAATGGACGAGTATAACATTCACAGCAATAACGAAAGATTGCGTGACACAGCGGTCAACGCCGGATTTCATAGTCCGAAACCCGGTCAACGGAAGAAGCCATTTAAGGCCAAACAGGACGGACCATCCGCCCTTAACAGGATATTGGACCGACCTTGTCAGATTCACGGCCACCCTGATAAGCCAGCTAATCATGCCAACAGAAATTGTTGGGTCTTCAAGTAGGCAGGCAAGCTTAATGCCGAATACAAGGGGACAAGGCCACCAAGAGATAAATACGACGACAAGGCTCGCCAGCCGAACACTAGGGGCCAGAAGCAGTTTCCCTCCGATGTTTGACCACTATTGGAGAGGAAATAGCAGTTCGGCTTCCGCCACCCACCCACTATGATGGCAGGATTTACACCATGCGTACATCACTACACGCTCAAGATACCATGGGCATCGGCGGAAGCACAATACGGAGAACCCTGCAAGCATTCCCGTAACGTTCCTTATCCATTTTCTTTAGTTTTCTTTATTATAAATAGGTGACCAACAGGACTGCATATACAATGGACTCTGTCGGAGTTCAGATCTGCACACTCACCTAAGGGGTTACTTCAGTTAAGGACTCCCCTCCCAGAGGACACACGGCGCAGACGTGCGACAGGAGGTCCAAAACAGCTTTTTGTAGACCTTACTCTTTATTCTGAGCCTGTACTATGCTTTTTTCCTCCATTCCTGACCCTGAGCATGTCAAATAGCGGGGTTGTGGATTTTTCCTTTTTTATATGGATTCATCGTTGGCTTATTGCTCTATTCTCAGTAAACTATATCCGAACTAATCTTCTATGCTCTTCCTACAATGAGTGCGGCCGTAACGGCTGTAATGCAAAACGCTCCTCGGCATAACTTGCCAGGGGCTCGGTATGAGAGCAAACGAGTCGCCAATCAAAGCCCGAAAAGCTTTATAGCATACTTCGGCGTCGCAAGTTTGTCCTTATATGCATCAGCTCCGAATCATTGTCTTTGGTCAATAGTTGGGTTGCCCAGCTCATGTGCTTGCTACCCTATGTTCCGCTCTATCGGCTAGGTTAGTAAAGGGAGAACTATTGCGATTGTGCCCTGGCTTTGACCGGATGTGCACCTCAGTAGAGAAAGCCGAAAAATGACTGTCATGATGCGGCGAGAGCTGGTCAACCACTTGACAAGTTATCCGAATCCTTAGCGATTCTCCGTGTTAAACGAAGGATCTTTTTCAGATCAAAACATGTAAGGCACTATATTATAATATGCCGCATACATACCAGGGGCTATGTCGTAGCCCCACCATAAAACTCCTATGCTAAGTGAAAGTGTTAACGCCCTATAGTCCGATTGCCTGGTTCGCCGCATTATCACCTCCTTTATGGACCAAGACGTTGGATAAAGAGTGATTCAATGCTTTTCCGAACACCCCCGTATTTCCTACGAGGGGGCTGAAGCCGATGACTAGAAAACTTTCAAATTACATTAAAACAGACGCACATGAGGAATACAAGCTTTTGAGCAAAACAATAGATTAACTATAAAGTTGTCTGTTACGACCCTTGTACACATCACTCGAATATAATGTCTTTCGAGCATTGGCCCTCTATCAAGCAGGCGGCCTCTAGGGCGTCTCCAAAATGATGCTCCGGTTCCGGACGGTCCTTGCATTTGGGTGGACTCTTCGTTGCAACATCGATGGCCTTCATCTTCCCTCAGAATGTCTTGACTCGGGCGAAAGCCATCCATGCACCTTGAATGCACGCCGACCGCTTCACATCATCGATACGCGGCACCGCGTCAGCAAGCCGCTGCACCAGGCCGAAGTAACTACTCGGAACAGGTTCAGTCGGCCACAAACGGACTAAGATGTTCTTCATGGCAGCGCCGGATATCCTATGCAGCTCGGCCCACTGGGACATCTGTTCATTCAGCAATAGAGGGCGCTTCGACGCACCGAATTGCAACAAGAAAAGCTTCTCCGTTGCGTACCCCTCTTGTGCCTGATAAAACTGCGCCGCATCGGAAGAACTCTTCGGCAAGTCTAAAAAATTGTCCGGAGAACTCCATACTTGGTTAAGCTCAGCATAGTTCGGGTCGCCAAACTTAAACTGTAGCAAAAAGGGCTTGCCAGCTACAATCTCCCCAGCTTGCCGGATCTCCTCACGGGCTGCTCTAGATTCAGACCGTGCTTCCCTCGTCTCTCGTAAGGCCTTGTCAAGTTTAGCCGTTTTGGCTTCATTTTCCTTCTCAATAAGTTTACAGCGGCCAGCCGCATTCTCTAACTCGCACGCCATGGTGGACATTGCCTCCTTGTCCTGGCGCCGCGCAGCTTGTTCGGCCTCCAATTCAGCTGATGCCTTTTCGGCAGCCGCATTACTAAACCGGGCATGTTCCTTGGCCCGGGCTAGCTCCGCCCGAAGGGCTTCCACGGCGGCAGCACCATCTGCATTGATGCACATTTCATATCAAACTCTCTTCAGAGTCAGGCTTACATTACAAGCATATTGGTGTAAGGAATGCTCGAAATATATACCTTGTGAGTCGTCAAGACGCCTGTTGATCAAATCAATGTCATCCTCCGCAATATCCAGCTTCCGCTGCAGCTCGGTTTCCTCCGAATTTCGGGCAGTAGCAGGAGGGTAGACAACCTGCATTCAAAATTAAACCAAGGTTAGTACCCGAAAATATCTTTTCGATCCTCCGATCACTTCCTTTGGAAGGCGATCCGAGTCCCAGGGGCTATTGCATACACAACAGGTGCATTCTGTCAATATTACTCAATTGGCAACATTACATCACAAACCTCAAAACCTCTCAGAAGGCTCATAAAAGCCTCGTTCAACCCGCTCTTCACAGACACCACTTTTTCGACCACCGTAACCATTAAGGCACGGTGCTCCTCTGAAACGGACGCTCGTCTCAGCATGTCCGTCAGCATCTCCGACACTCCTGGGTCTTCGGACACCGCTGCCGGAGCACGACATTCCTTTGAAGGAATCCGCTTACCCGCCTCCAGCATTGTCTCTGGCTATAAACCGGACAATTCGGGGTCATCATTCTCGACCCCCGAACCATGAGTGACAGAGGCACCACCTTCGGGTAGCTCCTTCCTCATTTCCCACGCTACTTGCCGGTTGGGAGGAACCCTCCGGGACGACACCTCGAGATCATCCGCCCTGTTATGCGAGGAGGCTAGAGAAGGCAAGTCACTCTCCATCATCTCCGAAAGAAGGTCTCCCGAGGAGGAGGATGATTGAGAAACACCATGCGTTAACCTGCGAGGACGCACATATGTCGGAGGGTTATTTCGGTAATAAGAATGAGGTATGGTTAAAGTGCCCTACTCCACTTACGTTATGGTCGGAGGTTCGTCCTCATCATCAAGCTCAACGACGATATCACTTGACCGACCCAAGCCGCCCGACGATGGCATTTTTCCTTTCTTGGAAGGGTTCCCCTCCTGACCTCCAGAGGCGGCCCTCTTCTTGCCATAAAGTGCCCCTTCCACGCCTTTGCCTCTGGGTAAAAGGGTTTCGGTTTCCCCGAACACAACGCTTAAATCACCTGTAGGATGGGCATCTCCTCTGGGCTCCCCGCTCTCGCACCCCTCTCTAGACACCAGGTACGGTGTCGGGACCAACTTCCGCGTCCGTAGGGCGTACGCAGGGTCTTCGGCAAGGGGCGTCGGACACCAGATTAACACCGCTTTCTTTATCCAGTCATGTATAAAGGCGGGTTGTTTAGTGTCTTGTCAAAAGATGCTTGGATGAAAGGTGTGCGGGGATTAAATACTTACCGGGGTGTCTGGATGACTGCAGTCGAGGCCGACGTCTTCGGTGGTGTCCGGCCATTGCTCCCACTCCCCGAAATATAACTTCCACATTCCTTCGTGCGTAGTGCTGAAGAAGTGCTGAAGAGTGTGCCGCCCTTCTGGATTGAACTCCCACATACGGAGAGGTCGCCGTTGACACGGCAGGATCCGGCAGACTAGCATTACTTGAACAACGTTCACGAGTTTGATGCCCTTCTCGGTAAGGCTTCGGATGCGACTTTGCAGAGTCTGCACCTCATTGGCGGACCCCGAGTCTAATCCCTTATTGATCCATGAAGCGAGATGAGTTGGAGGTCCGGGTCAGAACGTGGGCGTAGCTGCCCAGTTGAAGCCCCGCGGCTCGTTGACATAAAACCACCCCTCCTGACAGAAGAGGCCACCCACCGGCCTGAACGGCTGGGCCCAGACATGATTGGGGCTGGTAGTGATTCAAACTCGAGGGATAGAACTCGAGGTGGCTAGGATTGAGGAAGAAGCGAAGCGAAGAGAAAGACAGGTTTGGGTCCCTATATAAAGGCCCGGAATATCGAGCGCCCCTCCCGGTCTCAAACTTATCTATCCTCAAAGAGTTATACCACAGGGACGGTTGGGTTACCCACACCGCATTATTGAAAATCCCGTGAATAAGGGGACACGATCTACGCTTTGACAAGACATGCCAATAAAACCGTCCCGTAGACGCGTGCACGGCCAGCTAACGGTTGGGAATAATAACCGGGCAGGCGTGATACAATGTCATCAACAGTTGTCGGCAGATTGGACTTGTGGAGTATTGTATTTTTCTGCAATTACATACACAAGTCCGGATATATTTACTACATCTGAAGACCATCTTGGAGTTCGGAAGAAGGGAACCCTCCTTGCAATGCCGAAGACAATCTGCACGCCGGACTCCTCATCATTGAAGCCAGGTTTAAGGGCTACTAAGGGAGTCCTGGACAAAGGGGTCCTCGAGCGTCCGGCCTGTTATCCATGGGCCGGACTGATGGGCTGTGAAGACACGAAGACCGAAGACTATACCTGTGTCCGGATTGGACTCTACTTGGTGTGGAAGGCAAGCTAGGCGACCGATTATGAGGATTCCCTCTTATGTAACCGACCTCGTGTAACCCTAGATCTCTCCGGTGTCTATATAATACAGAGAGAATAGTCCGAATAGGACAGATTCATTACCATATACTCATAGGCTAGACTTCTAGGGTTTAGCCATTACGATCTCATGGTAGATCAACTCTTGTAACACTCATATTCATCAAGATCAATCAAGCAGGAAGTAGGGTATTACCTCCATAGAGAGGGCCCGAACCTGGGTAAACATCGTGTCCCCCGTCTCCTGTTACCATCAATCCTAGACGCACAGTTCGGGACCCCCTACCTGAGATCCGCCGGTTTGTACACCGACACCCCCCTATTTTAGTTAGTCGGGTTGACCCCCAATTAGTTTTAAAAAAACCTGTTATAATTGTTTTAGGAGTTAATTAAATATACGCCCAATGACATGTGGGGTCCCCCATGTACTGTTCATTTGGATAAGGCATACACAGTCAGCTGTGACTTTGACTCTGGGCCCACTGTCAACCTCACGTGCAAAAGTGTGGGTACACTTTTTGGTACCTGTAGCATTTAGATATTAAAATGAGTCTTCAAATTAAAATAAATCTATAATTTCATAAAATACTTAAAACTTTGAAAAATCATATAAATTAATCCGTAACTCGGATGAAAAATAATTTATATATGAAAGTTGCTCAGAAAAATCCAACGAATCCGAATATGCAATCTGTTCATCTGTAACATGCCCCTAGCATGATGAACATGGAACTGTCCCCTCTCTTTCAATGTGTATCAGCACCGGGAAATCATCCTCAGATGTTTTCCCTGTCCATTAGCAACGTGTATCACCGTGTTAGAACACCCTAGCTTTGCATATCGTCATGCCAAGCTTAGTGATGCATCTGTTTGCACTATATTTATTCCCTCTTCTCTCCGGTAGACCCTGAGATCAATGATGCCCCTGTGATCGACTACTTCACCGACGACACTTCTTTCTTTTCAGCAGAGCTTCCAGGCAAGCAAAACCCCCATTGATCATTCTGATATCTCCCATTCCCTTCCCTCTTATGCTTGCATTAGAACTGCTACTGCTGCTTTTATGATCCTACTCTAATGCATAACCTGTTTTTGTTACCCGCTTTCATACCTTACCTGCTTATTCTAAACTGCTTAGTATAGGTTGGTTAGAGATCCACCAATGACCCCCCACCTTGTCCTAGTTGCCCCGCTTTATGTTCGATAACTCGATCAACATGATCGACGTCCAGGCCCCGACACCGCACATCACCCCCCCTTAGTTGTACGACTTTGCAGAGTTATTATCGAGTGTCGAGGGTGATACCTCGTCAGCACTTCTGATGTTAACCCTATAGTGTAGCTATTCGGTCGTGGTCATCAAGGGTGATTCCTCCTTCACCACCCCCGATAACGACTCTGTCGTGCAACCCCTCAAGTGTGGACCATCGAGGGTGATTCCTCCAAGTCCACCTTGACGGTTACATCGAGTGGGAATCCATTGAGGGTGATTCCTCGGGTTTCCCCCTTACTGTTTCGGACACACGGTTACTTTGACTTACCACAGGCCATGATGACACCGAGTCGGCCCCAAGGGGTACCCGCGAGTGATGTGAAGTCGGGTTGACCTGGAGGGTACCCGAGGGGTAATTACGTGGCACGCCGGGCATTCTTAGCCCTTGTCGTAAGTCCACGAGACGAGGCGATGGGCTCACATGATCGTGAGTCTCTGCTTGTTACCACGCACTACCAAGACACTAACGGTTTGGATATTTGATCCGAGTAGGCCTCTGGCCTTTTCGCATTGACCACCACGCGAGAATAAGTATGGGCACTCTGCGTCGTATGTATCAGTCGAAAGCTCAACGGACGTCAGCATTGGAGGGGCGTGCACCTGGTTGGACTGCGTAAGCACCTGCCTTTTTTAAGGAGGTAGCTAGGTCTGCTCACAGGCCGCGTACGCAACATGCAGGAGTGCAAAGGGCGATGGGTCCAAGACCCCTGCACGCTTAGGATGTAGGTCGGCGTGTTGTCCTCTCTGATGAGCCTAGGTAGGACTGCGGTGTGTTGATCGTCCGAGGCCGGTCATGACCAGATGGTGTTTCCGACCGGAGTTGATTGAGCATGTTGGGTAAGTTTGTGCACCCCTGCAGGAAAGTATTCTATCTATTCGAATAGTCGTGTCCACGGTAACGGACGCTCGGAGTTGTATACCAATCGATACAACTAGAACTGGATGTTGAGGCATGTAATGGAAATGATGGCTCCGGGATTGTTTTCTCGCAGGGAGTCGAGGAAGTGATCTCTAGGCAATTGTAACATCCCAAATTTTCAATTTGGAATGTTATACACTAGATCATCATTGCATATCATATTTTGTTTGCTTTTGGTTTTGATCCTAGAAATTCTACGCAACTCAAGGACCCACGGAGAGAGTTGGGGATTTCGTTATTTTCATATTTGAGTTTTCTCAAATTTTGAGAATAGGATCACTTGATTTTAATTATTTTATCTTCAATTATTTCTATTACAAAAAAATATGAGAGAGGGAATAAAATGAATTTCCCAAAATAAAGAAATATTGAGGATTTAATAATAATATCAAATAAGATTTTATTTCGGAGTTTTTCGCTATTTTATTTGAATTTAGGAAAAATATGCGTTTTTCAAAATTGCATTTAGGCCCCAAATAAATGTTCACTTTGTCCGGCTTGATTTTAGAAGTCGGGGAAAATTTATTTCCGGAGTTTTGGAGTCCGCTTAGTATTTCTTTCGTTAGTTTTTCTGCGTGGAATTAAATTTTTTTTAAAAAAAAGTGTGAACCGACCTTGGGCCGTAACCGGCCAGGACTCCGCCTGGCCGGGGCTTTATAAGCCACCGCCCGGGGCCCCGAGCCAGCCCACCAGCCCGCAGCCGCCCGCGCCCCAAACCCTAGCGTCTTGCCGCCTTGTTCAGCGTCGCCGCCGCCACGCCGCCGCCCATGCCCGCCGCCTCGCCGCCGCCCGCCGCCGCCGAGCCGCCTCGCCAGACCCGCCGCCCGAGGTAGCCGCCGTCGCCGGTGGTTTCCTCAGAAAACCACCCGGTTTTTTTATTTAACCGCGGTTTATTTTTTTTAAGTTTTGTTTTTTTATAGATTGATTTTTTCCGGTTTATTTATTTAGTGAGCGTTCGCTCGTTCGTTCGTTTTAACGAACGCGTTCATCATTTAGATCCAGAAAACAAACGTTCGTTCGTTAATCTGTTCGTCGTTTTTCTTTTTCTCTGATTTTCCGCGATTATTTCTGATCGTGATTTCTGATCCGATTTTCGTTTTAGAATAACTTTTCGCTCGTTTATCGGAATCAGGTGATTCAACGCCTGGAGTTTCGTCTCGAAACCCTCTTTCCGTTTAACCAACTTAAACAAGTTTTTGCTTCTGCAAAATTTGACTTAAGTCCAGATTAGTAAAATGAAGTTGTTTTCTTTCGCCGTTTGACTTTCGTTGCTTCGTTTGATTTGATTCATTTTGCAAACCGGAGTTCTTAAGTTGAACTTTCTGGTTAGATCTCTTATTTGAGTTTTACCTGTGCATTAGATGAGTACTTATTGTATGCTTGTTTGTTTGTTTGCGATAGAGTACATGGAGTGCGCCGCCTGTTACTTCGAATCTCTAGGTTTCGCGGATCATCAGCAAGGCAAGTAACACTTTGATCATACCTTTCTACTGCCCAGTTTTTATTGCATTAGATCAATCCTCAAACATTGCATGGTCAGGATCTAATTAAATTGTGGGATGTGAAGTATATGAGGTAGTACCTATTACCCGTTTTACTATTAAACCTTTGGGAGTTACTTCTACGTTTGCTTCTTATGCCATGCTATGCTAGTAGACGTGGATTGGGTGGGTGATATCCATGACAGATGTGAGATTGTTAGTAAATGGTTTATCTAAGGTGGCAACTTAAACACACATCTGGGTGGATTGAGGTACCTGGGTATTCTAGGATCGCTTTGTTTCTTTTGGACCGCCACCCGTGCTCAAAGGTATCATGAGACTATTCATACTAGAAACTTCCGTGTGCAGCCACAAGCTACTATGGGCTCTAGCATAGTTGACTAAGTCGTGCGAACTCTTACATTGGTAGACTAGCTGATGTAGGGGATGTAGGTTGGTACGGTCTACCCGATCGTAAGGTGCTAGAGCTTCTGAAAGACTATGTCTCGGTCATCCGTTTCTCAAACACCATGTGCGAGAAATCCAACGGAGGAGATCGAGTCTTGTGGGGAAAAGTGCGCAAACCTCTGCAGAGTGTACAAACTAATCATGGTTAGTCGTGTCCCCGGTTATGGACGTTTTGAGTATCTAGTACTTGGATTATCATGTGACTCTCATCATGTTACTTTAATTAATTTTGTTGGGTTTTAATGATGATGCTTAATTGGGATTGAGGATGCTGTCAACCATTCTCAATGTTTAACAACCACCATGATAGTTAAATAAAATTTATTCCTTTGCAGTAGGGAAAAATTGGCTTTACCCAAAACTGTAACCATAGAGCTTTCCACCAGCCATATATGCATGTAGTATAGCTTATTATTTCATTACTCTCTATGTGTTACATTGCCAGCATATTCCATGTGCTGACCCATTTTTGGGCTGCAACGTTTCATGTTGCATACTTTTCAGACGACAAGTAAGGTGCCTTTAAGTCGTGGTTCTATACTCAGTGATGTCGTTGGAGTTGATGGTCTCGCTTATCTTCCAAGCCTTTCGCTGTTATCCTTATTAGATGGCCTTAAGCCATTTTTTATTGTAATAAGTTCTCTCTTGAGACATTCGATGTAATAAGTGTGTGATTGCTACTCTGTTATAAATCCTTCAAGTACTGTGTGGTGTCGTGACATTCTTTGTTCTAGGGATGACACCGAGCACGTAGATCGATCGCTTGAGGTCTGGTCGCTACAAGATGGTATCAGAGCACACGCTGACTGTAGGACACGACCACTAAGCTAAAGCCCTAGATCACTACTCTCTTCTCATTTCTGACTCCTCATCTTTTCTACTCTTTTAGGATGACGGAAGCGAGGATCAAGTTCACGCAGCCGGATGGAGATACACCCTTTGGACGACACCTGAACGAAGTCACTAAGTACCTGAACATCGGAATACCAAGCTTCACCGGGACCTACAACGCCACTTTACCCGAAGAGGAGCGTTGGAAGATTCAAGCTCAAGTTCCAGGAAGAACGTTCGCGCCAGTCACGGAGCCCATAGAATGTACTTTTAATGCACCAACCTGGAGTCTAGGAAAGAGCATGGCAGCTCACATCACCATGGGACGCATTGGAGAAGTCTACCAAGATGACCTCAAGGATACTATCTACCAGATTTGTGGGCGCCGAGATGAACAATGGGAGATAGTTAGCACCAAGAAGGATAGATCCATTGCAGCCTTCATCCAGGAGTTAAACCAGCACATTCGACGCCAAGAGAACCAGATGTGCGCAGACATGATGGAGTTGAAGAAAGCAAAGGCTAGAATTATCGAGCTAGAAGGAGAACTGAAGGCCACTCGCAAGGATTACATGGAGGAGATCGTCGCTCTAGTGAGACAAAACGGCGACCTTAAGGAGAAGATTGAAGAACTCATGGGGAATTCAGCACCCGGAGGAGAAGATGACGATTGCACTTGTCCAGACAACTACATCATCATCGACGACACCGATTCCGATCCTAGTGATGATGACTTCGAAGACGAAGCCGGAGCAGATATCATGGAGTCTTCATCGGAGCATTTTTTCTAGTAAACCACCATAACAGTAGTAGTGTTCCACCATGTACATAGCATAGTCCAAGCACTTTTACGATAGTTCTAGACCGATTGTATGCCTTGTTTGATTGAATGAAGTGATTTTGTGTGCATTTGACTCATGTGCATTTGGGTAGTGTTTTCTTTAGACCTCATTCTATTCTTAATTCTCATCTTTTCTAAACCCTCGATGCCTCCGAGACGTGACAATGGATTTGCTTTCCCACCGGAGCTCACTCAATTGATCCAAAGCGAGAATGCTTTGATGCGATTGCTAGTCCGTAACTGCAACCGGGAACAACAACAACAACCCACCACCGCCACCACTGCTGATCACTTAACCTGCTTTTCTTAGAATGAATCCGGTGTTCTCCAAGTAGCACCGAAATGATAGTGGCGTATGATTGGCTCCGTAAGATGTGGAGGAGGGAGTTGACCACTGCAGGATGTACAGATGGGGAAAAGGTGAAATTTGCCGCTCATCAGCTTGAAGGACCCGCAGCCGCATGGTGGGAGAATTTCACAGCCACTTACCCTGTGGATACTGTCACATGGGATCAGTTTCAGCAAGCTTTCCGTACTGCCCATGTTTCAGCAGGAGCTATGGCCATGAAGAGGCGTGAGTTCCGCAACTTGCACCAAGGAGGACGGATAGTTGGCCAGTATGTGGATGACTTTAGTAAGCTAGCACGTTATGCCCCAGATGACGTTGCTACGAATGCAGCTAAGAAGGAGAAGTTTCTGGAAGGACTGAATGACGAGCTGAGCATGCAGTTGATGGTAGCAAGCTTCAACAACTACCAGGAGTTGGTAGATCGTGCTCTTATGATTGAAGGGAAGCAGCAGCAAATTGAAAACCGCAAGAGGAAGTATGGACAGGGGAAGTACAATTCTGGAGCTCAGCAGAAACCCCGTCTTACCCCTAAACCGGGAGTTCATTTTCAGCATACCCATGGAGGAGGTAGCTCGCACAACCATAATGGCCCCAAGAATGGTAATGGGAATGGAGGAAGCAACGGCCAGAACCGTACCACCCCATCAACCCTAGCCAAGAGAGACCTAAGCCAAGTCATCTGTTTTACGTGTCAGAAGACCGGACATTATGCCAATGAATGTCCTGAAGGCCAGAATGGCAATGGAAGCTCTGGGAAGAAGCCGAACCCTTTCAACAGGGGACAGGTGAACCACGTTAACGTGGAGGAGGTTGAAGCTCAACCTGATGCAGTAATAGGTAAGTTTTTGGTTAAGTCATTTACTGCACTCGTTCTTTTTGATACTGGTGCATCGCATTCATACATCTCAAGGGGATTTGTGGATAAGTATAACCTACCAACCCAAGCCCTTAGGTCACACATGTTAGTTACCTCGCCTGGAGCAGAGTATATGGCTAGTTGATGGTGTGATCCATTACCATTAAGGATTGGTAACTATGTGTCTCCCTCGGACCTAATAGTATTGGAATCTCAAGGATTGGATGTGATATTAGGCATGGATTTGTTATCAAAGCATGAAGGGAACATTGAATGCGCTAGTAAGACAATCTTGCTTATGACGCCACAAGGAAAAAGGATCAAGTATGTATCACGGCATGTGCCGAAAAGGACTCAAGTAAATTCCTTATCAGGAGTTGTGCGGGAGGAAGTACTAGTAGTAAAGGATTTTCCGGATGTATTTCCAGAAGAGTTGCCAGGCATGCCATCGGATAGAGACATCGAGTTTTTGATTGAGCTTTTGCCAGGCACATGACCAATATCTAAGAGACCATACAGGATGCCCGCAAAAGATTTGGAGGAGATTAAGAAGCAGATTAAGGAGTTATTGGATAAAGGGTATATTCGCCCAAGTTCTTCGCCTTGGGGATCGCCAGTACTTCTAGTGGAGAAGAAGGATGGAACATTAAGGATGGTTGTTGATTATCGTGGATTGAACGAAGTAACAATCAAGAACAAGTACCCACTACCGATGTTCAATGATCTGTTTGATCGATTGCAAGGGGCTAAAGTGTTTTCCAAGATCGATTTGCGATCAGGGTACCATCAGTTGAGGATTCGAGAGCAGGACATACCTAAGACAGTTTTTACCACCAGGTATGGGTTGTATGAGTATACCGTTATGTCATTTGGTCTGACTAACGCACCTGCCTATTTTATGAACATGATGAACAAAGTGTTTATGGAGTTTTTGGATAAGTTCGTCCTAGTGTTCATTGATGATATTCTGGTTTACTCGAAGAATGAAGAGGAGCATAAAGAACATTTGCAATTGGTACTTGAGAAGCTCAGAGAACATCATTTGTATGCCAAGTTCAGCAAATGTGAGTTTTGGTTGAAGGAAGTGGGATTCCTCGGACATGTTATATTCGGAGAAGGAATAGCAGTTGATCCCACAAAGGTTATCACTATAACAAATTGTGAAGCACCAACAACAGTTGGAGAGATCCGGAGTTTCCTTGGACTCGCAGGATACTACCGGAGATTTATTGAGAATTTCTCAAGGATTGCAAAGCCTATGACGGAGTTGTTGAAGAAGGATACCAAGTTCATATGGACTGAGGAGTGTGAGGCTAGTTTCCGGGAGTTGAAGAAAGCGTTTGGTTACCTCACCGGTGTTAATTCGCCAGATCGTAACAAGGATTATGAGGTGTATTGCGGCGCTTCACGCCGAGGACTTGGAGCCGTGCTTATGCAAGAGGGAAGAGTTGTTTCAGATGCTTCACGACAACCTGAAACCTCACGAATTGAATTATTCCACGCATGATTTGGAGTTAGCAGCCGTAGTGCATGCATTGAAAACATGGAGACATTTCCTCATTAGAAACCATTGTGGGGTGTACACGGATCACAAGAGTTTGAAGTACATTTTCACTCAGAAGGAGTTTAACCTCAGACAAAGGAGATGGTTGGAAATCATCAAGGATTATGATATGAGATTGCATTATCATCCCGGAAAGGCTAATGTATTAGCTGACGCATTGAGCCGTAAGAGCCATGTCAATACACTAATGACGGGAGAGTTGCCAAAGGAGTTAGCCGAGGATCTTCATGAGCTGTGTTTGGAGATAGTTCTGAGAGGCTATGTAGCAGCATTGGAGATTCAGTCGACTTTGATGGATAAAATCAGAGAAGCTCAGAAGACTGACAAGGAGATTGCCTCTATAAAGGAGAAAATGAGCAAAGGAAAGGCTAAGGGATTTCGTGAGGATGAACACAATACCCTATGGTTTGAGGACCGAGTTTATGTGCCAAATGACCCGTAGATCGTGAAGTTAATTCTGCAAGAGGCCCATGATTCACCATATTCGATTCACCCAGGAAATACCAAGATGTATTTGGATTTGAAGGATACTTTCCGGTGGACCGGAATGAAGAAAGATATTGCGAGTCTGTAGCAGTTTGTGATGTATGCCGGAGAGTAAAGGCGTAGTATCGAAGCCAGGAGTTGTTACAGCCCATTGCTGATACCCGAATGGAAGTGGGATAAGTTAGGCATGGATTTTATCACGGCATTACCCAGGACTCATTCAGGCTATGACTCAATTTGGGTTGTAGTTGATCGATTGACAAAGGTAGCTCATTTCATCCCGGTAAAGACCACTTACACCAGCGCTAAGTTGGCGAAGATATATATGACCAGAATCGTATGATTGCATGGAGTTCCAAGGAGCATCGTATCAGATAGAGGAACCCAGTTTACCTCAAAGCTCTGGAATCGCCATACGAAACTTTGGGTACTGTGCTAGAGTTCAAAGACTTTTCAACCACGTATGTATGGATGCACCGAGAGAGTCAATCAGATTTTGGAGGATATGCTAAGAGCCTGTGCGCTAGATTATGGATCAAGTTGGGATGACACCTTGCCATATGCAGAGTTCTCTAACAACAATAGCTATCAATCCAGTTTGAAGATGGGCCTTTTGAAGCCTTGTACGGAAGGAGGTGCAGGACACCGTTGTCGTGGGACGAAGTTGGAGACCGCCAGTTGTTTGGACCGGATTTGATTAAGGAGTCTGAACGGAAGGTGAAGTTGATTCGCGATAGGCTCAAGGTAGCCCAGTCCAGGCAGAAGAGCTACGCAGATTCTATACGCAAGGAGACAGTTTACGAAGTCGGAGACCGAGTTTATCTTCGAGTATCTCCACTTCGGGGAATTAAGCGTTTTGGTGTTGGAAAGTTAGCGCCATGTTTTGTAGGACCATGCCGAGTTGTGGAACGTATGGGAGAAGTGGCCTACAAGTTGGAATTGCCCAAAGGATTCTCAGGAGTTCATGATGTGTTCCGCGTTTCTCAGCTGAAGAAGTGCCACGCGGAGATGGCTGATATATCGCTGAGGGATACCGTGCCGTTGGAGGCAATTCAGTTGGATAACGATTTGACCTATGAGGAGAAACCAGTTAAGATTCTTGACTTTGCCAGCCGAGTCACCCGCAGCAAGGTTATCAAGTTTTCCAAAGTTCAGTGGAGCCACCACACAGAGGATGAAGCCACCTGGGAGCGAGAGGAAGATTTGCTGAAAGACCATCCTCACCTATTTTTTAGCCAAACCGAATCTCGAGGGCGAGATTCATCTTAAGGGGGGTAGGTTTGTAACATCCCAAATTTTCAATTAGGAATGTTATACACTAGATCATCATTGCATATCATATTTTGTTTGCTTTTGGTTTTGATCCTAGAAATTCTACGCAACTCAAGGACCCACGGAGAGAGTTGGGGATTTCGTTATTTTCATATTTGAGTTTTCTCAAAATTTGAGAATAGGATCATTTGATTTTAATTATTTTATCTTCAATTATTTCCAAAAAAATATGAGAGAGGGAATAAAATGACTTTCCCAAAATAAAGAAATATAGAGGATTTAATAATAAAATCAAATAAGATTTTATTTCGAAGTTTTTCGCTATTTTATTTGAATTTAGGAAAAATATGCGTTTTCCAAAATTGCATTTAGGCCCCAAATAAATGTTCACTTTGTCCGGCTTGATTTTAGAAGTCGGGGAAATTTTATTTCAGGATTTTTGGAGTCCGTTTAGTATTTCTTTCGTTAGTTTTTCTTATGAATTAAATTTTTTTTAAAAGTCCGAACCGACCTTGGGCGTAATCGCCAGGACTCACTGGCTGGGGCTTTATAAGTCACGCCGCCCAAGCCAACCACCAGCCCACAGCCACCGCGCCCCAAACCCTAGCGCCACGCCCGCCTCGCGCCGCCTCGCCACCGCCACCCGCCCGCTTCGCCACGGAGCCGCCCGCCGCCGACCCGCCGCCCGAGGTAGCCGCCGTCGCCGGCGGTTTTCCTTAGAAAACCGCCCAGTTTTTTTACTAAACCGCGGTTTATTTTTTTTTTAAGTTTCGTTTTTATTATAGATCAGTTTTTTCCGGTTTATTTATTTAGTGAGCGTTCGCTCGTTCGTTCGTCTTAACGAACGCGTTCATCGTTTAGATCCAGATAACGAGCGTTCGTTTGTTAATCTGTTCGTCGTTTTTCTTTTTCTCGGATTTTCCGCGATTATTTCTGATCCGATTTTCGTTTTAGTATAATTTTTCGCTCGTTTATCAGAATCGGGCGATTCAAGCGCCAGGAGTTTCGTCTCGAAACCCTCTTTCCGTTTAACCAACTTAAACAAGTTTTTGCTTCTGTAAAATTTTACTTAAGTCCAGATTAGTAAAACGAAGTTGTTTTCTTTCGCCGTTTGACTCTCGTTGCTTCGTTTGATTTGATTCTTTTTGCAAACCGGAGTTCTTAAGTTGAACTTCCTGGCTAGATCTCTTATTTGAGTTTTACCTGTGCATTAGATGAGTACTTATTGTATGCTTGTTTGTTTGTTTGCGATAGAGTACCCAGAGTGCGCCGCCTGTTACTTCGAATCTCTAGGTTTCGCGGATCATCAGCAAGGCAAGTAACACTTTGATCATACCTTTCTACTGCCCAGTTTTTATTGCATTAGATCAATCCTCAAACATTGCATTATTAGGATCTAATTAAATTGTGGGATGTGAAGTATATGAGGTAGTACCTATTACCCGTTTTACTATTAAACCTTTGGGAGTTACTTCTACGTTTGCTTCTTATGCCATGCTATGCTAGTAGACGTGGATTGGGTGAGTGATATCCATGACAGATGTGAGATTGTTAATAAATGGTTTATCTAAGGTGGCAACTTAAACACACATCTGGGTGGATTGAGGTACTTGGGTATTCCAGGATCGCCTGTTTCTTTTGGACCACCACCCAGGCTCAAAGGGATCATGAGACTATTCATACTAGAAACTTCCGTGTGCAGCCACAAGCTACTATGGGCTCTAGCATAGTTGACTAAGTCGTGCGAACTCTTACAGTGGTAGACTAGCTGATGTAGGGGATGTAGGTTGGTACGGTCTACCCGATCGTAAGGTGCTAGCGCTTTTGAAAGACTATGTCTCGGTCATCCGTTTCTCAAACACCATGTAGTGCGAGAAATCCAACGGAGGAGATCGAGTCTTGTGGGGAAATGTGCGCAAACCTCTGCAGAGTGTACAAACTAATCATGGTAAGCCGTGTCCCCGGTTATGGAAGTTTTGAGTATCTAGTACTTGAATTATCATGTGAATCTCATCATGTTACTTCAATTAATTTTGTTGGGTTTTAATGATGATGCTTAATTGGGATTGAGGATGCTGTCAACCATTCTCAATGTTTAACAACCACCATGATAGTTAAATAAAATTTATTCCTTTGCAGTAGGGAAAATTGGCTTTACGCAAAACTGTAACCATAGAGCTTTCCACCAGCCATATATGCATGTAGTATAGCTTATTCTTTCATTACTCTCTATGTGTTACATTGCCAGCATATTCCATGTGCTGACCCGTTTTCAGGCTGCAACATTTCATGTTGCAGACTTTTTAGACGACGAGTAAGGTGCCTTTAGGTCGTGTTTCTATACTTAGTGATGCTGTTGGAGTTGATGGACTCGCTTATCTTCCAAGCCTTCCGCTGTTATCGTTATTAGATGACCTTAAGCCATTTTTATTGTAATAAGTTCTATCTTGAGACATTCGATGTAATAAGTGTGTGATTGCTACTCTATTATAAATCCTTCAAGTACTGTGTGGTGTCAGCATTACTGATCCAGGGATGAAACCTGAGCACAGAGATCAGACTGTTTGAGGTCTGGTCGCTACAGCAATGTTACAACATACTTATGATGCTGCAAGATGCTTGAAGATGCTAGTCTTCGATAGGCTAGGCTTTCCCTCTATTCTGGCATTCTGCAGTTTAGTCCACAGATACTACCCATTTGTTTGATACCGATGCATATCTAGTTTAGATCCTTGCTTGCGAGTACTTTGGATGAGTACTCATTGTTGCTTTTCCCCCCTCTTTTCCACCTCTTTCCATTCTTCTTAGATGCTGCAACCAGATGGTGGAGCCCGGGAGCCAGACGCCACCGTCGACGACGACTACTACTACCACGAGGGTGCTTACTACTACGTGGAGGCCGCCGACGACCAGGAGTAGTTAGAAGGCTCCCAGGCAGGAGGCCTTGCCTTTTCGATCATGTTGCTTTTGTGCTAGCCTTCTTAAGGCAACCTTGTTTAATTTATGTCTGTACTCGGATAGTGTTGCTTCGCTGACTGGTTTGTATTCGAGCTTACGTATTCGAGCCCTTGAGGCCTCTGGCTTGTAATATGAAGCTTGTATGACTTTGATTTGTCTCTAGAGTCCCTGATCTTGATCGTACACCTTTGCGTGTATGATTAGTGTACGATTGAATCGGGGGCGTCATAATGAATAACAATGTTTAGTCGTTGCTTGAACTTCAGAGGTGCTTTGCATTTATGTTTTGTGGTCTCGCAAAGGGCTAGCGAGATACAATGTTGTCATATTATATCATGATTGTTTTGAAAATTGTTGGCATCTGAGATATCTTATTATTGCTCGCTAGTTGCTTATGTCATTGGTATGAGTAAATGTGAGACCTAAATGTTACCATGAACAAGGTTAGTTCATAATCTTTGTTGAAAACTTGAACATTTGTTAAGCATATTCACAACAATAAGAACAAAAAGAGTTTGTAAAAGTTTTTGTTTATCACTTTCAGTTTGTCAACTGAATTGATTGAGGACAAGCAATGAGTTAAGCTTGGGGAGTTGATACGTCCCTAACATATCCACTTTTCCAAACACTTTTGCTCTTGTTTTGGACTCTAATTTGCATGATTTGAATGGAACTAAACTGGACTGACGCAGTTTTCAGCAGAATTGCCATGGTGTTGTTTTCGTGCAGAAATAAAAGTTCTCGGGTTGAGTTAAAAAATTACAAAGAATATTTTCAGAATATATTAAAAAAATAATGGCGAAGAGAAATACCAGAGGTGGCCACTAGGGCGCCACAAGCCCAAGGGGCGCCTAGCAGGCTTGTGGCGCCCCTGGCAGCTCCCGCAACCCTAACTCCAACTCCATAAGTACCTATTCGTACAGGAAAAAATCTGAGAGAAGGAATCATCACGTTTTATGATACGGAGCCACCTCCTATTCTTCATTGGGGGGCTGATCTGGAGTCCATTTGGGGCTCCACAGAGGGGGTTTCGACGCTGTCGTCATCATCAACCATCCTCCATCACCAATTTCATGATGCTCACCACCGGGAGTGAGTAATTCATTTGTAGCCTTGCTGGACGGTGATGGGTTGGATGAGATTTATCATGTAATCGAGTTAGTTTTGTTATGTGTCTTGATCCCTAGTATCCACTTTGTTATGAGATTGATGTTGCTATGACTTTGCTATGCTTAATACTTGTCACTAGGGACCGAGTGCCATGATTTTAGATCTGAACCTTTTATGTTTTCCCGAATATATTTGAGTTCTTGATCCGACCTTGCAAGTTGTATGCACCTATTACGTGTTATGATCCACATACCCCAAGGTGACAGTAATTGGGATTCTTTCCGGTGATTACCGTAGCTTGAGGAGTTCATGTATTCACTATCTGCTAATGCTTTGCTCCAGTTCTCTATTAAAAGGAGGTAATACCCCTTAGATTTCCTTATGGACCCCGCTGCCATGGGAGGGTAGGACAAAAGATGCCATGCAAGTTCTTATTATAAGCATGTATGACTATTACAGAATACATGCCGACATTACATTGATGAATTGGAGCTAGTTCCGTGTCGCCCTAGGTTATCACTGTTACATGATGATTGTCATCCAACATAATTATCCATCACTGATCCAGTGCCTACGACTTTTGCATATTGATCTTTGTTAAGTTACTTTCATTGTTGTTCTTACAATCACTATAGAACTACTACTCTTACTACTACCGTTGCTATTGATATTGTTACCATTGCTATCAAACTATCACATTACTGTGCTACTGATCACTTTGCTGCAGATATTTAGTTCTTCGGGTGTGGTTGAATTGACAACTTAAATGCTAATACTTGCAAATATTGTTTGGCTCCCCTTGTGTCGATCAATAAATTTGGGTCGAATACTCTACCCTCAGAAACTATTGTGATCCCCTATACTTGTGGGTCATCATGATGCTAAAGAATGGTTTAATACTCTTAGTCCTGTTTATTTGCATAGTCCCCGGGATATGATATATTACTTCTCTAAAAAATATTTTCCTACTTATAGGAAAAAGCTGCCTTACAGGAAATATATAATTTTGTGCAATTTGAGGAAGGGCATCTCCCTCAAGCTTGGGGGAGGCTTCTCCAATTACTTAATGCTTTACCTAATCATCCTCTTAATAAAAATGAAATCATTTATATCTTTTACACTGGACTAACCGATGCTTGTAGAGACTACCTAGATAGTTGTGCTGGTTGTCTTTTTAGGGTACGAACGGTTGAACAGGCTGAAGAACTATTAAATAATATATTGATGAATGGTGATGATTGGACACTTCCTGAATCACCACCAGAGCCAACTCCAAAAAAGAGAGGAATTCTATTCCTCGGTCCAGAAGATATGCAAGAAGCAAAGAAAATTATGAAAGAAAAGGGCATTAAATCTGAAGATGTTAAGAATTTACCTCCTCTTCACGAAATACATGGACTTGATATCCTGTCACAGGTAGTAGAGGTAAATTCTATTTATAGATTTGATGAGGGTGATATTCCGTATAATAAATCTCCTAGTCAGTGCTTTGATGAATTTGATAACTTTGTTGTGAAGCAAAATTACTTTAATTGATATGTAAGCAATCAATTGAAACGTAATTCTAACATGATTGAATGCTTGAGTGATTTGATGTTTAGAATTGCTAATGATGTTAAAGGCTTTTGCAAACATGCATCTATGGTTCATACTCAATTAGAACAAGTCTCTAAGTCATAAAATGATTTGCTTAATGAGATGAGTAATAAATTGAATGATAGTGTTGTTAGAGTAGTGACTAGAGGAAGTAAAATAACTCAAGATCCTATATATCCTGAAGGTCATTGTCGGTGTCAAAACCGGCGGATCTCGGGTAGGGGGTCCCGAACTGTGCGTCCAGGCGGATGGTAAAAGGAGACAAGGGACACAATGTTTTTACCCAGGTTCGGGCCCTCTCGATGGAGGTAAAACACTACTCCTGCTTGATTAATATTGATGATATGGGTAGTACAAGAGTAGATCTACCACGAGATCGTAGAGGCTAAACCCTAGAAGCTAGCCTATGGTATGATTGTTGTTCGTCCTACGGACTAAAACCCTCCGGTTTATATAGACACCGGAGAGGGCTAGGGTTACACATAGTCGGTTACAATGGGAGGAGATCTACATATCCGTATCACCAAGCTTGCCTTCCACGCCAAGGAAAGTCCCATCCGGACACGGGATGAAGTCTTCAATCTGGTATCTTCATAGTCCAAGAGTCCGGCCAAAGGTTATAGTTCGGCTATCTGGACACCCCCTAATCCGGGACTCCTCAAGAGCCCCGAACCAGGCTTCAATGACGATGAGTCCGGCGCGCAGATTGTCTTCGCATTGCAAGGCGGGTTCTTCTCCAAATTCCGTGTACCGTTGAATAGTGTTCGCTTCTCATGAATATTGCGCTCCTTGGCTTCCACGCCCAATAATGGCCGTCTTCCACGTGTCAAACGAATGCGAAAAGCCAGGGTGTTTTTACATTTACCCCCCTAGCTGCGCAAATGAGCTGCCTATAAAAGAGACGAGGATTTAGATCCGAATCAAACCATCTTCCCTTCCCGAGCATTCATCGGAGCGCATCCGACAGAGATCCATTCCATCATGGCTACCGACGCAGCTCCTCCTCTCGGCCTCCCAGCCCTCAGCCTGGAGGTTGGGAGAGATGTTCCGTCCCGCACAGTGAGCTAGTGACGCTCCAAACCAAGGGATTCCTTCCCCCAGCCTTCATGGTCCCGGTTCGAGCTGGACTTGCCACCTATAATGGCGGAGAGCAAGCGGAGAGCGTCCCCAGTACCTCCAAAGGAGAGCGGGTATGCCTTGTCCCTTATCTGATAAGAGGGCTCAGATTTCCAATTCATCCGTTTCTCCGGGGGCTCCTGGAGTTCTACGGCCTCCAGTTGCACAACCTTACGCATGCCTCCATATTGCATATTGCGGGCTTCGTAGCCCTTTGCGAGCTATTTTTGGGCATCGAGGCTCATTTCGCGCTGTGGAAAAAGCTGTTTTGCCTTGTGTTCCGTTCTCAGGAGGGGTCGATATATCAAGTGGGCGGAGCCGAACTATGGCGCATCGCCGGGACCGGATATCTATAGGAACCCCAAGGAAGGCATCCAAATGGCCTTCAGAATGGTTTTATATAGAAGATGTCCCCCTGCCGGACCCTGTTCGGATCGGCCTTCCCGAGTTCAATAATGCTCCTTTGAAGAAGCGCCTGAGCTGGCGTCCACGGAGCCCTCAGAGGGAAAATGACAAGGACATCCTTTACGTGATGAGCCGGATAAGGTTGTTAGCTCATTCCAGACTGAGCATGATCAGGGCCATGGACGCATGCATTATGCGGGGGGTGCAGCCGCTTCAGTATAGAGGCCACCCCATGTGGGATTTCAACGGAGAGGATGATGCCACCCGCTACGGCCGTAAGGGGCTGGGATCAGTTGCCGCTCTGACGAAGATCTTGTCCGCATTGTACAAGGGAGAAGAGGAGGAGTTCCTCCGCGTCAATCCACAGGGCGGATTTTCTATGAACAATCCTCCAAGCTGGGTAAGCGGACACTTCTTTTTGCCCATCCGTTCCATATTCCCATAGTTAAGTACCTTATCTTGTGATTTCGACGCAGGAATTGCGCCGAGCCGTAAAGGATATAAACAGCCCTCCTCCACAACCCGAGGATCTGGAACGGTCCCTCGATCCGGTCTCCCAAGAGGATCCGTACATATCCGTGGAGCTGATCGATGGGGTATTTCACCAACTGAGCATCGACAATGCCTTGGTGGCTATTACATCCGATTATCCTGGACTGCTCCCCGCCTCACAAGTAATCGAGACTGAAGTCCTAATACTTCGAAGATGATCCATCCATGCTTATTTTTTATCACCGTATACCAATGGTGTTTCGCAGGGGAGGATCCCGAGGCGGAATGCCGAGCCTGCGGCGACTAGCCAACAGGGGACCGCGAGGGCGGGTAGGCTAAAGAGACACGCAGTCCGGGTCGAGGCACCGGCGCAGCAGTAAGGCGCGCTGCCTTATTCCAAGGTATTATTCTTATGATGCATACTAACGCCTGCGGTTTCTCCTTTTTAGGAAAAAGAGGGCTCGCCGGACTATATCAGGAGAGATTGCCAATCGAGCCTCCACCAGCCAGGCTCCAAAGCCAGGTTCAGAAGCAGAGACGAACACGAGGCGTGCGTCGGACGCTCCTCCGACAGAGGATGCAGACAGACTGTCTGCCACCAATTCCGAGGTGGAGAGTGCCATGAATCACAGGCGCCGCCAGACAGTTCTTCGTGACGCTTGTTTCTCCCAAGAGGCATTGGATGCCTTCAATTCGGGAGATGCATACCTCCGTGCCACTCAAAATGGTCTAGCCAGAGCCACGGAGCAGTATGTGAAAGACATACGGGTGAGAAAATTTGATGGTTATATATGTCAGTAGCCCCCGAGACTTGAAACAGATAGAATAACTGATTTAAGGATCATTTGTTATGCATGATCTTACAAAAAAGAATACTCAACTGTCCCAGGAGCTGGAAGAGTGCAAAACCCAACTTGAGGCCGCACTAGCCGCGGCAAGGGAGGCCAAGGAGACCCCCTCTGGTAATATATGCTTCAAAAGATAAGTATGTTGTGAAGTGCGGCGTGTGTGCAAATCTGACAATATCAATGCAGATGGCACCGGAGTAGATCCGGACAAGCAACAACTCTTGTGCCAGTTAAAGGACGGCGAGAGCATGCTTACGAGAGTGAGGCAGGAGAAGAATAATCTCCAAGATGCTAACACCCAGCTGGGCGAGGAACTAAAGGATGTTCGTGCCCAGCTGTCGGACTCCGTGAAGGAGAATCGACGGCTTCGACGTGGCATTTTTAGTAAGTGCTTGAACGAACTTTGAAAAAGAGTTCGGCGAGGAAGTCGACTAACAGAGTTATGTCTGTAGGTATGCTCACAGGTCGTCCTGCAGAGGAAATGCCCGGTTCTACGGGTGACCTTCTTCCCGAAGCTCTTACAACCGCATTTAACGAAGTTCGGCAGTGATGAAAGGCGTCGCCGTGCCTTGTGGCCATCTCTGTCTTCATGCCCAAGGCCTTGGAGAGCTTGCGGAGATGCTTAAGAGAGTGCGGCAAGCTTCCTATTATGGAAGATATCGGCCTGCCGTCACAAGGTGCTAGGGAGGCACAGGCCATGGTGAAGACGGTACACAAAGGCTGACCCAAACCACATGGCCGAGGTCGGACCTGTGGGGGCGATGGGAAGGAGATCCTCGTGAGCTTAGTGTACGGCCAAGTAGAGTTGGTCATTAATATTCCCAACAGATCAGTAAACTAGACAGCCTGTTGGATGGTATTGAAGAGGAATATGCTTAGTCAAATTGACTATGTAATTTAAGATGACATGTAAAATGCCTTCTAGTCGGATTGTAGATCGTTTGTCATGGCGGACCTTTTCGCTTCAGCCTCGGGACCCGATAGTCCGGAGTGTCTCCGAATACCCTCTCGGTTATGTAGGAACCGGGGCATGCATGGAGATCAGGCGTAGGGGTCATTAGTGCTTGAACAGACAAGTGTCCAACTAGTTATGTTATATTACATGGTTAGTAAGAAACATCTTCCAGGGAGAATAGTTCCGTTAGGGGTTCCTTTCCCTGGGAGGCATGCCCTAAAGTGCATGTCCGGACTGCGAAAAAAGCAGAAAAGCATCTGGGGGCAGATAAATAAACAAGTGAGAATAATCTTTAGTTCACTGATCTAATATTCCCTTAAGAACGCTAGCTTTTGGCTTCACCCAGTCTGAGGTACACATCCGGCTGACCCGGCAGTAACAATCGCAGAGGTGCTCCCTTTACCGCCTAGCCGAATAGTCGGGAACGTAGGGGTAAGCACAGGAGCCAGGCAACCCAGCTTGGCCAAAACTTAAGTCATATTGATGCATATAATGGTGAATAAAAGGTACATGCGGAAGTGTGACACATGTGTTGGGCATGAAGCCCGTATAAATAAGCTTCTGTTAAGGAAGCCCCCAGGTATAATGAGCGCAGATAGCGCGTCAGTTGTGTGCGAACAAGGAGCGAACATGCCCTTAAGGCTGTAAGGGAAAGGGAGGGAGAAGGAGAGAAGTAAAAGACAGCTAATGCGTAAAAAATAGACAGAGGAAGGAGACGAACATAGAGTCCGGCGCTAGGCGTAGAATCTTCGGAGATGGGCTGCGTTCCATGGGTTCGGCTCGAGTCGGTTATCCGATGCATCTCGCAGACGGTACGCTCCACCAATCAGGACTTGGTCAATAATAAAGGGACCTTCCCATTTGGGCTTGAGTTTGTCCTTTTCTTGTCCGCAAAGCGAGAACTAACTCGCCAACATTGTAAGTTTTGGCCCGTACTTCTCTGCTTTGATATCTTCGAGCCTGCTATTGATAGAATGCGGAACGGGCTTTTGCCACGTCACGCTCCTCCTCCAAGGCGTCCAAACTTTCCTACCGATCAAGTTCGGCTTCTCTTTCTTCGTACATGCGCACGCGAGGCGAGTCATGAATTATGTCGCAGGCGTAACCGCCTCTACGCAGATACCATAAAGAATGGTGTGAATCCGGTGGTGCGATTCGGCGTGGTCCGCAGCCCCCAGAGTACGGAGTCGAGCTCCTCTACCCAGTGCGTGTTAGATTCCTTGAGGGCCCGCACTAATCTGGGTTTGATGCCGCTCATGATTAGACCATTTGCTCATTCGACTTGACCGTTAGTTTGTGGGTGATAGACTAAAGCATGATAAGCTTCATCGTCGAGAGGGAAACAGCCCGGATCACCAGCTAAGGCCCCTAAATGACCGCTCAGTGATAAAGGAGGTGGGGGTGCAAAGACAGCCAGGAGGTTTGCCTAGAAGCAGCCACCCTTTAAAGAGTGTGTAATAGCTATCGATCGAGCGCCTTACGCTGAAGATGAACGGGGCTAAGCGATCTGCGAAGCTGTTGGATGTCAAAATGCATCGGTAGGGGAGCGCCCGCCTTAGAGGGAAGCAACCGCGAAAGCGGGGTCGATTTAAGCCAAGCGAGAATGTCGGCTTGAGTAACTTGAAAACATTGGTGAGAATCCAATGCCCCGAAAACCCAAGGTTTCCTCCGCAAGGTTCGGCCCACGGAGGGTGAGTCGTGGCTCAAGATCGTGCCAAAAGGCGAGTCGATGGATAACAGTCAATATTCCTGTACTACCCCTTGTTGGTACGGAGGGGACGGTGGAGGCTAGGTTAGCCGAAAGTTTGTTATTGTTTTAAGGACACAAGGTGACCCTGCTTTTTCAGGGTAAGAAGGGGTAGAGAAAATGCCTCGAGCCGAGGTCCGAGTACCAAGCGCTGCAGCGCTGAAGTATGAGCCCCGTGGACTAGCAATTGCTTCTCGACGAGGCTCATACCACCCGCTACGGCGTTGAAGTATGTAACTGATGCCATACTCCCAGGAAAAGCTCGAACGACCTTCAACAAAAGGGTACCTGTACCCAAAACCGACAGAGGTGGGTAGGTAGAGAATACCTAGGGGCGCGAGACAACTCTCTCTAAGGAACTCGGCAAAATAGCCCCGTAACTTTGGGAGAAGGGGTGCCCCCTCACAAAAGGGGGCCGTAGTGACCAGGCCCGGGCGACTGTTTACCAAAAACACAGGTCTCCGCAAAGTCGTAAGACCATGTATGGGGGCTGACGCCTGCCCAGTGCCGGAAGGTCAGAGTCGAGCTTGATGCCCATGTTTTTGAACCAGAGTTTGACCTCGTCGGCCGTAAAGTTCGTGCCGTTATCAGTGATGATGCTGTGGGGGACGCTGTAATGGTGTACAACCCCTAATATGAAGTCTATCACCGGTCCGGATTCGGCCGTCTTAACCGGCTTCGCCTCTATCCATTTGGTGAATTTATCCACCATGACCAGTAGATATTTTTGCTTGTGGGTTCCTCCTTTAAGGGATCCAACCATGTCAAGCCCCCAGACCGCGAAGGGCCAGGTGATGGGTATGGTTTGGAGGGCGGTAGGTGGCATACGGCTTTGGTTATCAAAGAGCTGGCAACTGACGCATCGTTGGACTAAGTCCTGAGCATCTGCCCGGGCCGTCAGCCAATAAAATCCTGTACGGAACGCCTTGCTTACAAGGGCCTGGGCTGCGGCGTGGTGTCCGCCGAGTCCGGCATGAATTTCAGCCAGAAGATTCCGTCCTTCCTCTTCGGAGATACACCTTTGAAGGACTCCGGTGGTGCTTTTCTTATAAAGCTCTCCCTCATGGACTTTATAGGCTTTAGATCGCCGCACTATGCAGCGTGCCTCGTTTTGGTCCTCGGGAGGTTCCTGCCTAGTTAGGTAGGCTAGGAATGGTTCCGTCCATGGGGCAATGACTGCCATTATTAAGTGGGCTAAAGATATTACTTCGTTGGCAGAGCCTCCAGTTGTGTCAGAATGTTCGGTGTCGGGCAGTGTCGTGGAATTGTCACGGCAGATGTCCTCTTGTAAGGACTTAATCGTGGAGCCATCGCAACTAGGAAGCTTAAAGGGGTTAATCCGGACAAAGGACACGAGAGGGTTTATACTAGTTCAGCTCCTTACTGTGAAGGAAGCCTACGTCTAGTTGGGTTGGTATTGCTTGAGGTTTCGATGACCAGGGAGCGAAATACGCTACGCCCGGTTCTCGAAGGGTTGTTTCTTGCCCTAAGCCGCCGGCGGGTCGTCCCCTTATATACACGGGTTGACGCCCTGCGGCTTATAGAGTCCCGGCCGGCTCATAAACAAATCCGCTCGGTGACTAGTCAAGTCTACCTTATGATACAAGTCATGCCATTATGGCGGTTTACTACAACAGGCCTTAAGTCGCCTATGGGCCTTAGGATCCTTGATGAGTCGCCATCTTCATGCTTGGACTTGGGCTTCTGTCTGGTAACTATTTACGTAACCCGGCCCCTCCTGGGCGGCTTACACAAATAGTTATATCCCCAACATTAGGCCCCAGATTGATTTGAACCTGTTCATGTCAATCTTAAAATAACTTAAAATATAAATCTTCAGTCTCCGGACTGTGCAAAAAAGACTTTCTTTAACCCGGCGTGACGTCACTCTTTGGATCCTGTTATCCCGTCATGACGTCATCTTTCCTTAAATCCCGCCGAATCGGCCCAACAGATCTTTGTCTTTATTGCCCATTCCGAGAATCGAGGCGTCGGGGCCGCTGGATAGTGATTCTTATCTCCTTGTTTCCCGCGCCGTCTCGGTTACCCTCTCCCTATAAATAGGCGCGACTTTTAGGTTTTTCATTCTTCTCCTTCCGATGCGTCTTCTTACTCTCTTCTCTGTCACTCAAGCTCCGCCGCCGCCGCCGTCGAACCCCTCGTCATCATCGACCTTGGCCGCTGCATCAACATGAATCCGACTAGAGAACGGCAGCGCCTCTACGCCATGCATCCAAAGATCGTAAGTTTCCTTTCTCGCACCTTATATCTATGCTAGGGTTGATAGTTCTTACATGCAGTTCATGATTCATCCCCTGTTCTTCAGATTTCCTCTGCGGGCTTCTTTTGATCCCACCGTAGCATAAATCTCGTATGCGGTACCTATTCCGCATCCATTTTATATACTAGCAGATCTTCTTTTCTTGCAAAGAATCCTCATTAGGATGCATGAACTCCTCTGTATCATGTTTTAGGTCTAGAAATTTTTCCTTTCTGAACGACCATTTGATCCAAAATAACAGCTGTAACTTATGAAATCTGTTTTTTATCACCCGGAACACTTCTTATGTCAAATGCCTTCAACATGACTGTTCAAATGTCCGGTTTAAACACATCCCATTTGGTCTGTAAACCTTGGCACCTTCTCAGGTCTTTAAAACTTTTGAACTGTCGCTAACACTTGTGGCGGCTTAAATAATGCTGCCCAATTATCCTTATGTCATTAGGCCCCTTTAAGCCGCTACCTTTCAGCAATTTGAATATCTTCTTCCGGGTTAAAATTTAAGCCGGAACTTCTTATTTTGCAATAGGCCAATCTGTTGTCATGGCGCCTATGCCAACCAAAGCTCCTATAACCTGCAACTGGGTTCCATCCACTGTCACCAAAAGCAAGCTGGCTGAATTTGTGAAGTCTGGTCACTTGCCAAAAAAGGAAGTCATGTCTTATCGTGTTCCTGACCCATCCGAAGAAAAGCCTCAACCAAAAGACGGGAAGTGATAGTTTTCACGGATCACATGAACGGGATTTGCCCCTCCCGGCTCAAAATTTTTCAGAGAACTTCTGAATTTCTTTGACCTTAGACCTCAAGACATCGGACCCAATTCTGTGTCAAATCTCTGCAATTTTCAAGTTTTCTGCGAAGTGTACCTGGGAGAAGAACCAAATCTGCTCTTGTTCAGAGAAATTTTTTATTTGAACCGGCAAAACAAACGTGCCAACGGGCCTAGTCTTAAACTTGGCGGCATCTCCATCCAACGGTGAAGAGATTGTCTTTTCCCTTATGCTGAACTGCCCAGTCACCCGAAAGACTGGAACCAGACGTGGTTCTATTGCCAAGATACATCACCGGCTGATGAGCAACCTCTACCCGGCTTTCGTGCCCTGCGTCTCGAATCCGATCATTCGCTGGCAGATAAGTTATCCGGTATTGAACGCCTACCTCTCAACCCCACCATCAAGAAGATCAAAGCTCTTCTAGGGAACGGCCTAAATGGCATCGATCTGGTTCGAGTCTGGGTCACCTGGCGGATACTACCATTAATCCGCCGCTCCGGCTTAATGTGTACTTATACAGGCGAAAAGGATGACTCGATGCGCCAGAGCTCTGATGATTTATCAGACGATGCGGTAGATGCTACAGTCAAATCTCTATTTAAGGAAGGCATCAGAATTCAGAATGCCTTCGCTTACTTCCCTTCTCGCAAGAAGAACCCGGCCTCATGTAAGTTACTAGTCTTCACAAATACTCTTTTATATGTTACCTTCTTATACTTATGATTCTTTATCTGTTTCCACAGCCGGTGATTATTTACGGAAGGTCAAGTATGATCATGAGGCTGCTAAATAGGCTGTATGCCAAGAAGGCGAAAGAAAAACCACCAGGACGGGCACCTCTAAGAAGAAGAAACCCAGCGCCTCTGATATGTTTAAATTCGATGAATCTTCTTCGGATAAGGAAGAGGTAACCTTCTTCAATTTTCTTTAACTCCTTTGCCATTATTTTTACTGATATTTGATCCTTTCAGGAGGATACTAGAAACAGTCAAGCAGCTGGCGAAGAGGTAACAATAATTTCCTCTGACTCAGAGCCTTTGCCAACACAAAAAATCTGAAGGGTGACCCAGAAAGTAAAGTTTTCACACCCTCTAGCTTACCAAGATCCTCAATTTCTTTTGAAGCAACAACAACTTGAGAACTGGAGGCAAACTTGGGCCACTCAAGCTACAGAACTCTCCTCCGGCTTACCCGATATAACCAGGAAGTGTTGAACTGAGGTCATCTCCGCTTTGCATTCTGTTTATCCTTTGGGACGTTTATTTCGTCGACCCCTCAATTCATCTGACTCCAATTATCAGGATACCTCTCCGTCTTCCGGCGAGTCAATGCAATCAAACATGTCGGCTTTTAAAACAGCTCCCGGGTAATGCCACCCTTCTTACTTTAAGTTTTTCCATACTTATTCGTTGGTACTCATCCTTCCACCTTGACTGACAGCCTGCAAGTGAAGCCTAGCAAGAAGGCTAAAAAGAATAATTTGTCCCGAGACCCGGTGATCACTGAACCGGCAATTGACTCATCCATTCCTGATAGCTCCACTCATCAGCCACCGCTTGAACCGACTTTTGATATTCTGGTGTCAACCTCTGACCCGCCTGCAGAAAACGTTGTCCACGATTCTGATAAGCCGGAAATTCCTAGCCCGGTCCGCATTTAATCGAACCGTGGTTGCATTTCTGAAAAGCCAATATGTTGAATCGGGCCAGCCCTCATCCTTGCTCGATGTAATCGCCAAGGAAGAGTTTGCCCAACGTCGGAAAACCAAACAAGACATCACTGATTATACTCACCTAAGCATTGGTGATATAGTCTCGGCTATCTCAACCAAGTGCACAATAGCCGTGGACTGAAATTGACATGGTGAAGCAAATACAACATAAATCTGAGGTATACCTTTAACTTGACTTCATCAGACGTACTCCCCAAGTCTATTGCTTATGAATGAATATGTCAGTAGACTTAGAAATCTACTTACTGTTAGTTTTGTCCGGCTTAAATTGAATATATTTAACTCGGTGATAGCATGAAACTTTGAATTTGGGTAACACATTGGCCCCCAAGTTTCAAGTGCCTTTACTTGTAAAGTGCTTGAGACTTAATATACATGATCCGGTAAAATAGGTTAAGAATTCTTTAAGCATACATTAGCCCCCAAGTGCCAAGTATCTTTACTTGTAAAGTGTTTGGGACTTGAATGTAATCTTACCGTGATTCTTACCATAACCTGATGTCGATGCAGGCCGCCATAAGTCAATTTGAGGCGGAGATTGCTGATCTGAAGAGTCAGTTGAAAACCCAAGAGCTTGAAACTCAAAAGCCAACTCCAAGTTTGAATTCGGTGTCTCGAACAAGAGAAATCAAGAAAAATTTGAATCGGAGAAGAAAACTTGGGTTGAAGAGAGGGCTTCACTGGTGCCTCGGGTTGAAACAACAGAGGCATCTCTTGCCGAGGCAACCGCCGAAATGTCCAAACAAAGTGCCGTATATCTCAAATGGTCTCTGCAATCTTTGGTAAGTTACGATGTATAACTCTGAATATCACAATGGTTCCTTTGATGTCTATTTTAATTGTTAACTCCGGCTCACCTTATATGTATAAACACAGCCCCGTGAGCACGAACCTTAAGCGAATATGCTGGTCAAGTCAAGGCGGTGTACACTCTGGTGGAACAACTATACACCGGGTCACAACGTGCTTTAGCCGTTGTGGCTTTATCAAATGACGCTCCTTATCTCCTGCAAGATGTACTCAAGCGGCTTGACGTGTTACCTCAACAGATTCAGGAGTTAAGGCGAGCATCTAGTAGAGCCGGGGTCATAGCCGCTTTAAGCTGGGCCAAAGCATTGGCTCCAGAGCTAGACTTAAACGACGTTGCTCTTGGATACCCCAGCTTAAAGGAGGACGGCTCTGCCTTCAGTCAATCAGGCTTCACCACCTGCGTGAGAGTCGTACATCCTGTGGCCACCATCATCGGCAATGATATTGATCTTACAAAGTACCAGCCGGGTTATGACAACGAGAACCGGAGGATTCCCACTCCGCATTATGATGACGTCAGCCTGATCCCTCCAACCCGTAAGCATACCTTTGCTCCTGAAGTTGACCCGGCCAGTTTAATAGATGATGAGGCTGAATTTTAAGCCTTAAGCGGCATTGACTGGACCTCGTCAACCTTCCAGGACAAAACAACCGAAGGAGAGGCGGGGAAAGATAACCCGGAGTCATCAAGCCGGAGGAATGAGCCGCCAGATGTGTTATGAATTTTACAAAACAATGCTTCACTTACTTTAGACTCGGGGAGTCTTGTAATAGGATAGAAAAAACTCCTTAACTCTGTCATGCCTTCGCGCATGTTTTGCGGTGTTTAACAATGTCTCAAGCCGCCAGCAATGTGCACTGCCAGCTTACTTGAATCATCCAAAAGCTTTCTGCTTTACTCTGCATAAAACAAAAATTTCCTTTGGCATCTCACCACATCCGGGGTTATGTAAGATAACGTTAATCCAGAATAGGAACCAAAACATCATAAGTATCAGTCGGTTTGGCGTACCTTACCGGCTTACTTGATCCCAAAAAGCGCATAGCTTATACTTAACTTCTGAAAACTGGCACATATAATGTTTACCTGGCCCTTAGTATTATTTACTCTTATAAAATAAAGTAAACCTGATTTTCAAAGGCCTCTGATTCGAATACGATACGTAGAACCGTTCTAGAGGGGTTAAGCTAAGATTCGGATACGATCATATAGCCCCCAATGGCTTTGGCGATGCCGATCAAATGGGTATCGACAGCTATGTTCTCTTTGGTTTGAATTCGACCTATGTTTGAACAAGAAGCCCCCAAGTGACCATGAGAGTTGTTTAATGACGCTGATTCGAATACGATCCACGTCAGGCCCAAAGAGGTTAAGCTATGATTCAAATATGATCAAGAAGCCCCCAAGTGGGTTTGGCGATGTGCTAATCAATTGGGTATCGACTATGTTCTCTTTGGTTCGAATCGACCTATGTTTGAACAGAAGCCCCAAATGACCATGGCTTGATTCAGATATGATCATAAGCCGGACCAAGGGGAAAGCCGGATTCAGATATGATCCGCTCCCAGTTAGTCATTTCCATCACCTGGTCAAGAAGACACATAAACCTTGTAGGATGGAAAAGAAAGAGGTCCTGCTTTATTGCTTTATATAATATATACATTGCGAAAAAAGAAAAAGATAAGAATACTCTGAAAGCCAGCGTCTTAAGTATAGTAGGGTCGGAGATGCGCTATGTTCCACGGCCGGCGGGTCTCCTCCTCCGACTTACGTGAGTATTTGTGCTCTCGAACATCGATGAGGTAATATGACCCATTGTTGAGATTCTTGCTGACCACAAAAGGTCCTTCCCAAGGAGGGGACATATTGTGCATATCAGTTTGATCCTGGATGAGCCGGAGCACCAAATCGCCTTCCTGGAAAGTTCTGCTTCTAACCCGGCGGCTGTGATAACGGTGCAGGTCTTGCTGGTAAATCGCTGAGCGGGCTATGGCCAAGTCTCGCTCTTCATCCAACAAGTCAAGTGCATCCTGTTGATATTTTTTGTTATCAGCCTCAACGTAAGCCGCCACCCGGGGTGAATCATGCCGGATGTCACTTGGTAGAACCGCCTCTGCTCCGTACACCATGAAGAAAGGTGTATAACCAAAGAGACTGTTGGGCGTTGTGTTGATGCTCCATAGCATAGAAGGTAATTCCTCCACCCAACAACCCGGAGTTCGCTGTAAAGGAACTAAGAGCTGGGGTTTGATACCTTTCGAGATATCTTGATTAGCTCTTTCTGCCTGACCATTAGACTGGGGGTCAGCAATAGCCGAAACATCAAGCCGGATGTGCTCTTGTTGACAGAACTCTTCCATGGCACCCTTGGAGAGATTAGTGCCATTATCAGTTATAATACTGTGTGGAAAATCAAAATGAAAGATCACCTTTTTGATGAACTGAACCGCCGTGGCTGCATCACACTTACTGACCGGCTCTGCTTCAACCCACTTGGTGAATTTATCCACTGCCACCAACAGGTGTGTCTTCTTATCTTTAGACCTTTTGAAAGGTCCAACCATATCTAGCCCCCAGACTGCAAACGGCCAAGTAATTGGGATCATCCTCAATTCTTGAGCTGGCACATGAGCTCGTCTTGAGAATTTTTGACATCCGTCACATTTGCTGACCAGATCCTCCGCATCAGCATGAGCCGTCAGCCAATAAAAACCATGACGAAAAGCCTTGCCTACCAGAGACTTTGAACCGGCATGATGACCGCAATCACCTTCATGAATCTCACGAAGTATCTCCTGACCCTCCGTGGGTGATACACAACGTTGAAACACCCCAGTGACGCTGCGGTGATGCAACTCGCCGTGAACAATCGTCATGGATTTGGACCGCCTGATGATTTGTCTTGCCAAGGTCTCGTCCTCAGGCAACTCTCCTCGGGTCATATAGGCTAAGTATGGAACCGTTCAGTCCGGGATGGCATGGAGAGCCGCCACCAGCTACGCCTCCGGTGCAGTCGCAAGCTCTTCCTCTGTAGGCACTCGGCGGAAGGGTTATGCAAAACGTCAAGGAAAGTATTCGGTGGCACCGGTTTATGCTGAGACCCCAGCCGGCTTAAAGCATCAGCCGCCTCATTCTTCCTTCGATCAATGTGCTCTACTTGATAACCCTTGAAGTGCCCAGCCACCGCATCAACTTCACGACGATAAGCCGCCATAAGGGTATCCTTAGAATCCCATGTGCCTGACACCTGTTGAGCAACGAGGTCTGAATCGCCCAAGCATCTTACCCGACTTAAATTCATCTCCTTGGCCATCCGGAGGCCATGGAGTAAGGCTTCATATTTAGCTGCATTGTTAGTATAGGGAAACATAAGCCGGAGCACCTAACAAAATTTGTCACCTCGAGGGGAAGTTAAAACAACTCCAGCCCCCGAGCCTTCCAACTGCCTGGACCCATCAAAGTGAATAGTCCAATACGTGTTATCCGGCTTCTCCTCTGGTGCCTGCAACTCCGTCCAATCATTAATAAAGTCCACTAGGGCTTGAGACTTGATAGCTGTCCGCGGCATATACTTCAAACCGTGAGCCCAAGCTCGATGGCCCACTTGGCAACTCGTCCTGTGGCTTCCCTATTCTGGATGATGTCTCCCAAGGGGGCTGAACTTACTACGCTTATAGGATGACCCAGAAATCTTGTTTTAGCTTCCGGCTCGCCATGAACACCCCATAAACCAGTTTCTGCCAATGCGGATACCTTTGCTTGGAATCTATGAGCACCTCACTGATTTAATAAACCGACCGTTGAACCGGATGCTCCTTGCCAGTCTCCTTACGCTCCACCACAATAGCCACACTAACAACACATGAGTTAGCAGCAACATACAATAGCAATGGCTCTTTATCAATCGGAGCTGCGAGAACCGGCGGCTCAGCCAATTGTCTCTTTAAATCTTCAAAAGTAGCATCAAGACCTCACCCGCATAAAGGTGTCTGCTTTCTTCATCATCTGATACAACGGTAAAGCCTTCTCCCCTAGCCGGCTTATGAATCGGCTTAAAGCAGCAACGCGACCCGCCAGTCGCTGAACATCATTGATGCACGCCGGCTTAGCTAGAGAGGTAATCGCCTTGATCTTCTCCGGGTTAGCTTCAATGCCCCTGTTTTAGACCAGGAATCCCAAAAGTTTGCCTGCAGGTACACCAAATACGCACTTGTCCGGGTTAAGCATCATCTTGTAGACCCGGAGATTATCAAAGGTTTCCTTTAAATCAGAGATCAAGGTTTCCTTCTCTCTGGACTTCACCACAATGTCATCCACATAAGCATGAACATTGCACCCAATCTGATTGTGGAGGCAATTCTGCACACACCGCTGATAAGTCGCCTGGGCACTCTTGAGCCCAAACGGCATAGACACATAGCAGAAGGCTCCAAATGGAGTAATGAAAGTCGTCTTCTCCTGGTCCTTAACTGCCATCTTGATCTGATGATAACCAGAGTAAGCATCCAAAAAACTCAACCGCTCGCAACTCGCAGTGGCATCGACGATTTGATCAATGCGGGGCAGAGCAAAGGGATCAGCCGGACAAGCTTTATTTAGGTCCGTGTAATCGACACACATCCGCCAAGTGCCGTTTTTCTTGAGCACAAGCACCGAGTTAGCCAACCACTCCGGGTGAAAAACTTCCATGATGAACCCTGCTGCTAAGAGCCGAGTGACCTCTTCCCCTATAGCCTTTCTCCTTCCCTCATTGAATCGCCGGAGAAACTGCCGGACCGACTTATACTTTGGATCAATATTAAGAGTGTGCTCAGCGAGTTCTCTCGGGACACCCGGCATGTCAGAAGGTTTCCATGCAAAGATGTCCCGGTTCTCACGGATGAACTCGATGAGCGCGCTTTCCTATTTGAGATCCAAATTGGTACTGATGCTGAACTGCTTGGAAGAGTCACCTGGAGTGAAGTCAACCAGTTTTATCTCGGCGGCCGACTTAAATTTCAAAGCCGAGTCTTTCTCTGTGGTTGGCTTCTTCAAAGAGGTCATATCTGCCGGGTCAACATTAGTTTGATAAAACTTCAGCTCCTCTTCAGCACAAACGGATTCAGCATAAGCCGCATCTCCTTCCTCGCACTCCAAGGCCACCTTTCGACTCCCATGCACAGTGATGGTGCCGTTGTAACCCGACATCTTGAGCTGCAAATAAACATAACACGGCCGTGCCATGAACTTGGCATAAGCCGTCATTCAAACAGAGCATGATATGGGCTTCTGATTTTGACTACCTCAAACGTCAACTTCTCAGCCCTGGAATCGTATTCGTCTCCAAAAGCCACTTCTAGCTCGATCTTTCCAATAGGATACGCCGACTTACCGGGTACCACCCCATGGAAAACGGTGTTAGATGTCCTCAAGTCTTTATCAGTCAGACCCATACGGCAAAAGGTCTCATAATAGAGAATATTGATGCCGCTTCCGCCGTCCATGAGCACCTTAGTGAATTTATATCCACCAACCTGAGGGGCCACCACCAAGGCTAATCGACCGGGTTATCAACCCGGGGGTGATCTTCTCTACTCCAAATGATAGGCTGTTCTCGACCACCTCGGATAACGGGAACCGCCGGTTCAACCGAATTTACAGCCCTTTTATGAACCTTCTGGTCACGTTTACACAAGTTAGTGGTAAACACATGGTATTGCCCACCGTTTAACTGTTTTGGATGGCTCTGATAGCCTGACTGCTGCTGACTATAGCCCCCTTGACCACCTTGAAAACCGGAACTTGAGCCGCCACCCGGGCCATGGAAACCACCTGCTCCTGAACCGCCGCCTGACCCATGATTGCCATCAAACATGTTTGAATTCTTGAAGGCCTTCATGATCGCACAGTCCTTCCATAAGTGGGTGGCAGGATTTTCTCGAGTACCGTGTCTTGGACAAGGCTCATTCAAAAGCTGCTCAAGAGATGGACCTGAGCCACCAGATCGAGGAGGTCCTCTCCCCTTACGCTTCTTGTTATTACCTTGAGCATTAGCATTGGCCACAAACGCCGGGTTACCGTCCGGTTTACGCTTGTTACCACCTTGACTTGCCGGCTGTTGCTGCTGACCCTTTCCGTTGTCGTTCTTCTTTCCCTTCCCTGTCTTTTCCTCCTCAGGCACGGGATCTTCGTGAGTATCGAATCGGCATATTTAACCAAAGCCGCCATCGGTGTACCCATGTCATTGCAATCACGCTTAAGGCGCCTACCGCTTCGCCGCACAAAACGACAATTCGATGGAGCATAAGTATCAGAGATGGCATCCATCTTATCAGATGAATGTATTATTTCTTTGACCCGGCGCACCCAATGAGTTGTGGACTCACCCTCCTCCTGCTTACAATTGGTCAAGTCCACAATGGACATAGATTTCTTGCAAGTATCCTTAAAATTCTGGATGAACCGGGCCTTTAACTCGGCCCATGAACTGATGGAATTGGGTGGCAAGCTTTTTAACCAAGTTCGGGCCGTTCCATCTAACATCATGGTGAAATACTTAGCCATTGCCGCGTCACTGACTTCCAATAATTCCATGGCCATCTCGTAAATCTCAATCCATGCCCCCGGTTGTAAGTCGGCAGTGTAATTCGGCACTTTTCGAGGACCCTTGAAATCCTTGGGCAGACGCACATCTCGAAGAGCCGGCACCAGACAAGGGACACCGCCGGTTCTAGTGGCCACCCCGGCTCCAATAGAAGTCATTGGATACTCTGGGAAACCATCATACGCCGTCTGCTGAGCCGCTAATTGAGCCGCCCGTTCATCCTCCTGACGCAGTCGATCCTGCACCAGGCTATAGCCGCCGGGTTGGTTGCGACGCTGGGCATTAATTGATAAAGCCTCTGACTCCATGTGTCTGCTGTAACTCGGACTCCGGTTTGGTCGAGGTGCTACCCAAGGCTGAGGAGTGGAATGAATCTGGTCCCTGCTGTAAGAATAAGCCTCTTGTTGTGCCAAGGCCGTCTGGAGAAGCTCCCTAACCCTCCGGGTTTCCACCGCCGTCGGGTCGTCACCATCCACTGGAAGAGCTGCCAGTTTTAGTTCTTCACAGAAAGCATTTCGGATCTACCGATTTGTAAACTCGGTGATACTGAAGCAGCTTTTGGAACCTAAACTAGTGAACTCGGTCAGACCGAGTCACATTTCAGTGGTACCGAGACTACTAGGGTTTCACAGAGAATCGAACTCGGTCACACCGATTTGCAGATTTCGGTCAGACCGAAAACGCATGTGCTCTGGCCTAAGCCAAAATCTGTGAGACCGATTTCTACAACTCGGTCGGTCCGAGATGAATTCGGTGGAGACCTAACCCTAAATTTTCAAATCAAAACTAATCTACAGGACGTTTTCGCTGGATAGGATGATTTCAATCGTGGCAAATATCATGGCAAAGCAATGTGCTAATAATCGGAGTTAGGGATTAGCACAAAGGTCAAATTGGTACCCTAGTTCGGCGACAAACTTGCTACGGCGGCAGCGGCGGTGAAGATTTCCGTTGACGGCAGCGGAGACCAGCGGCGGGAGGTCGCTGGCGATGAGAGGACGGTCCGGAGACCCGAGGAGGCAGAGTAGGTTATGCGCGGGCGAGGAGGTTCAGAAAATTTTCCAAAATTTGGCCCGTCGGTATATATAACCTGTCCTTGTCGGTGTGACCGAGTGGAACGACTCGGTGGCACCGGGATGCAAAACTGTAAGCAGTTACTGCAACTCGATGTGACCGAAAAGTTCTAATCGGTTGCACCGAGATTGAAAACCCTAGATCAACTTAGTGACTCGGTAGGACTGAAAAGGATGAATCGGTCAGACCGAGATGCACAAAGAGGTTTTGGAGGTTTAAGTCTATGATGAATCGGGAACTCCGAGTGCTCCTCACACAGAGTGTTTCGAATCTGACTTGATCAAACTTTGTGATGTAGCATGAATAGAGTTTGAGACGAGGAAAGCATAGATAGCTAGAGGGAGTTCTTAGGCATTCTTTTCCATCCATTTGGCAAGAGAGAAAGAGCCAAACAATCAAAACAACAAATGGATGTCCTCGAATGAGTAAAATATGCAACCAATATGCTCACACAATAAAATGGCAAAATGAAATATGTGACAAAGCATGCACAAACACTCTAACATCTATCAAGCAATTTGGCAATGACTAGGTCATCTATATATGAATATATTGACATAGGAGTCAAATGAGAACATTTTATCATAGGTCATACTCATTGTTTAAGCACAAGTGGAGTTACCACTTTTACATAAAGCATTGTTGTGTTCACACCATTAGAGTTGCTTTAGCTCAATTGATTAGAGTAAAGCTCCCCCTAGATGTGATATCCCCCCTAAGAGGGATGAACTAACCTTGGGTTTTGTCGATGATGACTTCATGTAGGTGTTGAAGATGTAGATGCTCAATGTTGATGTAGATCATTCGGAGCAATCTTTTGGAGTGAGTTGCACTTTCAATACCTACACGGGTTAGTCCCACAAGGAACAAACAAGGATATCCATAGACATAGAGTGATGCATACACAAGATGATGTCCATGAAAGCAATAGGTTTCCTTGTCCCTTGTCTTACCAACAAGAGGGTTTGTGACTCCTTAAACTAGTGCAAGATATGGAAGTTGTTTGCACTTGTCCTCGCCAAAATGATAGGAGTGAAGTATGTTGGCGGAGCCACCCTAAAGAACTTCTCTAGTTCTTATTCTTCTAGATCCACAACATCTTGATGGGAATCCTTGGAGTTGTAGTTGTACTTGATGAAGTAGAACTTTATGTAGTCTTGGGAACCCACTTGACCAAGGCCTTGGGTGCTTCTTCAAATGCATCAATTTCCTCTTGAAGCTTGTCCTTGCCTTTTTGCTTGTGGTCTTGTGGTGGAAGATCATCTTGAGCTTGTGTCCCTTTGAAAGAAGTAGGATCATACTTCTCTTGTTGAGGAACAAACTTCGTCTTGGGGTATTGATCTTCTTCCCACTCAACTCCATTGGCATTCAACTTTCGTTCAAAACCAACACCTTGATTCTTCCGTTGTCTTCCTTGCTTGCGCACAATTTCCTCAAATTGCTTACTTCCGGCAAGGCTCTTGTAAACACCTTTCACTATAATTCCCTTCAATAAGCTATTTTCCTGCTCAAGTGTAACTTGGCTAAGAGAATCCTTAGTGGAATCAAGAGAACTACTAGAAGCAACAACATTGGATTTAGCATGATTGTTGTTACTACTAGATGAAGAATCTTTCTTGTTCTTGTTACTAGATTTAACTTGTGGCATGTAAGTAGACAAGAGTAAACGCTTGGCAATGTAAGAAGAACTTTTCTTGCAAAGATCATCATTGATTGCCTTTAAAAACTCGTGCTCTTGCTCAAGGTTGAGCTTTTCAAAGCGTAGCTTATCATGAGTCTTTAAAAGTTCTCGATGATTTTCCAAGGTAGTTTCATGAGCTAACTTAAGAGTGTTTAATTCTTCAGTTAGACGCTTAATCTCCTTCTTATCATTGTCATTCGTTTTTTCTTGATTAGCATGATTAATTGACGTTTCATCATAGTCTTCATCTCTAGAGTTGTCAACAAGTAAATCATCATCACCTAGCAAATCATCTTCATCACTATTGAAATCAACATACTCGGGATGTGTTACCTTTGGACCTTTGGCCATGAAGCATCTTCCAATTCCTTCATTTGGTGAGTCAAATATGACGTAGGAGTTGGTTGACACAAGTGCTAGACCGGCAACACCTTCATCTTGAGTATATTCAGAGTCGAGTGATAACTTCTTTCGGAGTGATTGTCGGAGTCGGGCGGATACCCATTCACCAACATGAGCTTGATGTCTTCTTTTTGTGTAGCTCCTTGATGACTTTTCCTTCCTTTCTGAATCCTTGCTTCTCCGAGAGGGTCTTCGTTCATAACGATCATCTCTACTCCTCCTTTCTCTTGGTGGTGATTCTTCTCTTCTACTTCTACTTTTGGGAGAATCTTCTCTTCTTTTGTAGGGAGCCGTACACTCATTGGAGTAGTGTCCAGGTCTTCCACAATTGTAGCAATTACGCTCACGACTAGAAGATCTTTTGTCATTGTAGGACCTTGACTTGGAACTTCTTTCTTTGCTTCTACTCTTGTAGAACTTGTTGAAGTTCTTTACCATTAGGCTCATTCTTCATTGAAGGTGTGTTTCTCACTTGATGATGTGGGAGCATCACACGAGGCTTTGTAAGCACCACTTTACTTGTTGTGAAGCTCTTCCTTATCCTTGAGTGACATCTCATGAGCAACAATTCTTCCAATGACTTTCGTTGGCTTGAGATGTTTGTAATTGGGCATCATTTGGATCAATGTGCACACGGTATCATATTTTCCATCCAAGGCTCTTAGGATCTTCTTGATGATTAATTTTTCGGTCATCTCTTCACTTCCTAAGCCGGCAATCTCATTTGTGATGAGAGCAAGCCTAGAGTACATTTCGGCGACACCTTCACCGTCCTTCATTTTGAACTTGTCAAGTTGACTTTGAAGCACATCCAATTTGGATTCCTTGAAGGAGTCGGTACCTTCGTGCATATCTATCAAAATATCCCAAATTTCCTTCGCATTCTCAAGACGGATGATTTTATTGAATTCTTCGGGGCACAATCCATTGAAGAGAATATCACAAGCTTGAGCATTGTATTGTAGCATCTTCAACTCTTTTGCGGTAGCTTCACGGTTTGGTTCTTTCCCATCAAAGAATTGACCTTGCAAGCCAATACACACAATAGCCCAAACGGCGGGGTTATGTCCAAGAATATGCATTTTCATCTTATGCTTCCAACTAGCAAAATTAGTACCATCAAAGTAAGGACCTTGATACGTCTCCAACGTATCTATAAATTTTTTATTGCTCCATGCTATATTATCTACTGTTTTGGGCAATATTGGGCTTTTTTATCCACTTTTATATTATTTTTGGGACTAACCTATTAACCGGAGGCCCAACCCAGATTTGTTGTTTTTTGCCTATTTCAATGTGTGCAAGAAAATGAATATCAAACGGAGTCGAAACGGAACGAAATCAAGTGGAGAAGTTATTTTTGGAAGGAAAGCTACCAGATGGACTTGGACCCCACGTCAGGAGCCAAGGGAGGTGCCCACGAGGGTGGGGGTGCTCCCCCCTAGGGCGCGCCCCCTGCCTCGTGGGGCCCACGAAGCTCCACCGACGTACTTCCTGCACCCATATATACTCACGTACCCTAAAACTTCCAGAACGGAGAATAGATCAGGAGTTCCGCCACCGCAAGCTTCTCTAGCCACCAAAAACCTCTCGGGACCCTGTTCCGGCACCCTACCGGAGGGGGGAACCCTCACCAGTGGCCATCTTCATCATCCCGGCGCTCTCCATGACGAGGAGGGAGTAGTTCACCCTCGGGGCCGAGGGTATGTACCAGTAGCTATGTGTTTGATCTCTCTCTCTCTCTCTCTCTCTCTCTCTCTCTCTCTCTCTCTCTCGTGTTCTTGATTTGGCACGATCTTGATGGATCGCGAGCTTTGCTATTATAGTTGGATCTTATGTTGCTTCTCCCCCTCTAGTCTCTTGTAATGGATTGATTTTTCCCTTTGAAGTTATCTTATCGGATTGAGTCTTTAATGATTTGAGAACACTTGATGTATGTCTTGCCGTGCGTATCTGTGGTGACAATGGGATATCACGTGATTCACTTGATGTATGTTTTGGTGATCAACTTGCGGGTTCCGCCCTTGAACCTATGCATAGGGGTTGGCACACGTTTTCGTCTTGATTCTCCGATAGAAACTTTGGGGCACTCTTTGAGGTTCTATGTGTTGGTTGAATAGATGAATCTGAGATTGTGTGATGCATATCGTATAATCCTACCCACAGATACTTGAGGTGACATTGGAGTATCTAGGTGACATTTGTTGGGGAACGTAGTAATTTCAAAATTCTCCTACGATCACGCAAGACCATGGTGATGGCATAGCAACGAGAGGGAAGAGTGTCCGTCCACGTACCCTCGTAGACCGAAAGCGGAAGCGTTATAACAACGCTGTTGATGTAGTCGCACGTCTTCACGATCCGACCGATCCAAGCACCGAACGTCACGGCACCTCCGAGTTACGCACACGTTCAGCTCGATGGCGATCCCGGACTCGATCCAGCAAAGTGTCGGGGATGAGTTCCACAAGACGACGTGGCAGGACGATGTTGATGCTCCACCGACGCAGGGCTTCGCCTAAGCTCATGACGATATGACTTCTCCGGCGCAGGCTTCGCCTAAGCTCATGACGATATGACCGAAGTGGAATATGGTGGAAGGGGCACCGCACACGGCTAAGGAAAGATCCGTAGATCAACTTGTGTTCTGGGTGCCCCTGCCCCAGATATAATGGAGCAAGGGAGGAGGTGGCTGGGCTTTGTGGGGGAGCACCAAGGGGTGTGTCCTACTCCCACCGGGAGTAGGACTCCTCCTTTCCTAGTAGGAGTAGGAGAGAAGGAAGGGGAAGGGAAGAAGGTGCGGCTCCCCTAGTCCAATTCGGACTAGGCCTTGGGGGCGCGCGGCCTGCCCTAGGCAGCCCTCTCTCTTTCCGCAGGGCCCAATAAGGCCCAATACTTCTCCCGGCGAATTCCCGTAACTCTCGGTACTCCGAAAATACCGAATCATTCGAACCTTTCCGAACTCCGTATATAGTCGTTCAATATATCGATCTTTACGTCTCGACCATTTCGAGACTCCTCGTCATGTCCCCGATATCATCCGGGACTCCGAACTCCTTCGGTACATCAAAACTCATAAACTCATAATATAACTGTCATCGAAACCTTAAGCGTGCGGACCCTACGGGTTCGAGAACTATGTAGACATGACCTAGAACTATTCTTGGTCAATAACCAATAAGCGGAACCTGGATGCCCATATTGGCTCCTACATATTCTACGAAGATCTTTATCGGTCAAACCGCATAACAACATACTTTGTTCCCTTTGTCATCGGTATGTTACTTGCCCGAGATTTGATCGTCGGTATCCAATACCTAGTTCAATCTCGTTACCGGCAAGTCTCTTTACTCGTTGCGTAATGCATCATCCCGTAACTAACTCATTAGTTACATTGCTTGCAAGGCTTATAGTGATGTGCATTACCGAGAGGGCCCAGAGATACCTCTCCGGCAATCAGAGTGACAAAACCTAATCTCGAAATACGCCAACCCAACATGTACCTTTGGAGACACCTGTAGTACTCCTTTATAATCATCCAGTTACGTTGTGACGTTTGGTAGCACCCAAAGTGTTCCTCCGATAAACGGGAGTTGCATAATCTCATAGTTACGAGGAACATGTATAAGTCATGAAGAAAGCAATAGCAACATACTAAACGATCAAGTGCTATGCTAACGGAATGGGTCATGTCAATCAGATCATTCTCCTAATGATGTGATCCTGTTAATCAAATGACAACTCATGTCTATGGTTAGGAAACATAACCATCTTTGATTAACGAGCTAGTCAAGTAGAGGCATACTAGTGACACTTTGTTTGTCTATATATTCACACATGTATTATGTTTCCGGTTAATACAATTCTAGCATGAATAATAAACATTTATCATGAAATAAGGAAATAAATAATAACTTTATTATTGCCTCTAGGGCATATTTCCTTTAGTCTCCCACTTGCACTAGAGTCAATAATCTAGTTCACATCATCATGTGATTCAACAATAATATTCACATCTCAGTATGTGATTAACACCCATAGTTCACATCATCATGTGACCAACATCCAAAGGGTTTACTAGAGTCAATAATCTAGTTCACATCGTTATGTGATTAACACCCAAAGAGTACTAAGGTATGATCATGTTTTGCTCGTGAGAGAAGCTTAGTCAACGGGTCTCATCACATTCAGCCGTATGTATTTTGCAAATATTCTATGTCTACAATGCTCAAAGACGGGCTACTCTAGCTAATTGCTCCCACTTACGATATGTATCCAGATTGAGACTTAGAGTCATCTGGATCAAGATAAAAAGCTTGCATCGATGTAACTCTTTACGACGGGCCCTTTTATCACCTCCATAATCGAGAAATATTTCCTTAGTCCTCACTAAGGATGTTCTTGACCAATGTCCTGATCTACTCCTAGATCACTATTGTACTCCTTGCCAAATTCAGAGCAAGGTATACAATAGGTCTGGTACATATCATAGCATACTTTATAGAACCTATGACTAAGGTATAGGGAATGACTTTCATTCTCTTTTCTATTTTCTGCCGTGGTCGGGATTTGAGTCTTTACTCAATTTCACACCTTTACAACACAGGCAAGAACTCTTTCTTTGACTGTTCCATTTTGAACTATTTCAAAATCTTGACAAGGTATGTACTTATTGAAAAACTTATCAAGCGTCTTGATCTATCTCAATAGATCTTGATGCTCAATATGTAAGCAGCTTCACCGAGGTCCTTCTTTGAAAAACTCCTTTCAAATACTCCATTATGCTTTGCAGAATAATTCTACATTATTTCCGATCAACAATATGTCATTCACATATACTTATCGTAAATGCTTTGTAGTGCTCCCACTCACTTTCTTGTAAATACAAGGCTTCTCCAAAAGTCTCAGATAAAACCATATGCTTTGATCAACTTATCAAAGCGTATATTCCAACTCCGAGATGCTTGCACCAGTCCATAGATGGATCGATGGAGCTTGCACATTTTGTTAGCTCCTTTAGGATTGACAAAACCTTCTGGTTGCATCATATACAACTCTTCTTTAATAAATCCATTAAAGAATGTTGTTTTTGACATCCATTTGCCAGATTTCATAAAATGTGGCAATTGCTAACATGATTCGGACAGACTTAAGCATCGCTACGGGTGAGAAAGTCTCATCGTAGTCAACCCCTTGAACTTGTCGAAAACCTTTTGCAACAAGTCGAGCTTTGTAGATAGTAACATTACTATCAGTGTCCGTCTTCCTCTTGAAGATCCATTTATTTAACTTGACTTGCTGATCATCGAGCAAGTCAACCAAAGTCCATACTTTGTTCTCATACATGGATCCTATCTCAGATTTCATGGCCTCAAGCCATTTCGCGGAATCTGGGCTCATCATCGCTTCCTCATAGTTCGTAGGTTTATCATGGTCTAGTAACATGACTTCCAGAATATGATTACCGTACTACTCTGGTGCGGATCTTACTCTGGAAGACCTACGAGGTTTGGTAGCAACTTGATCTGAAGTTTTATGATCATCATCACTAACTTCCTCACTAATTGGTGTAGGAATCACTGGAACTGATTTCTGTGATGAACTACTTTCCAATCTGGGAGAAGGTACAATTACCTCATCAAGTTCTACTTTCCTCCCACTCACTTCTTTCGAGAGAAACTTCTTCTCTAGAAAGGATCCATCTTAGCAACGAATAACTTGCCTTCGGATCAGTGATAGAAGGTGTACCCAATAGTTACCTTTGGGTATTCTATGAAGACGCACCTTTCCGATTTGGGTTCGAGCTTATCGAGGTTGAAACCTTTTCATATAAGCATCGCAACTCCAAGCTTTAAGAAACGACGTACTTAGGTTTCTTTGCTAAACCATAGTTCATACGGTGTCGTCTCAACGTATTTAGATGGTGCCCTTTTTAAACGTGAATGCAGCTGTCTCTAATGCATAACCTCAAAATGATAGTGGTAAACCGATAAGAGACATCATAGATCGCATCATATCCAATAAAGTCTTGATTCTGACGTTCGGACATACCATAACATTGTGGTGTTCGTGGCGTGAGCTGTGAAACTATTCCACATTATTTTAATTGAAGACCAAACTCGTAACTCAAATATTTGTCTCCGTGATCAGATCGCGTAAACTTTATTTTCATGTTACGATGATTTTTCCACTTCACTCTGAAATTCTTTGAACCTTTCAATTATTTCAGACTTATGTTTCATCAAGTAGATATACCCATATCTGCTCAAATCATCTTGTGAAGGTCAGAAAATAACGATACTTGCCACGAGCATCAACACTCATTGGATCGCATACATCAGTATGTATTATTTCCAACAAGTTTGTTGCTCGTTCCATTGTTCCGAACAACGGAGTTTCAGTCATCTTGTCCAAAAGGCACGGTTCGCAAGCATCAAACGATTCATAACCAAGTGATTTCGAAAATCCATCTTTATGGAGTTTCTTCATGCGCTTTACACCGATATGACCCCAAACGGCAGTGCCACAAATGAATTGCACTATCATTATTAACTTTAAATCTTTTGGTTTCAATATTATGAATATGTGTATCACTACGATCGAGATCCAACAAACTATTTTCATTGGGTGCATAACCATCGAAGGTTTTATTCATGTAAACAGAATAACAATTATTCTTTAACTTCAAATGAATAACCGTATCGCAATAAACATGATTAAATCATATTCATGCTCAACGCAAACGCTAAATAACATTTATTTGGCTTTTAACACTAATCTCGAAAATGTGTGTGATGATGATCATATCAATCTTGGAACTATTTCCAACACTCATCGTCACTTCCCCTTCAACTAGTTTCGTTCATTCGCAACTCCCGTTTGAGTTACTACTCTTAGCAACTATACCAGATCAAATACCGAGGGTTGCTATGAACACTTGTAAAATACACATCAATAATCTGTATATCAAATATACCTTTGTTCACTTTGCCATCCTTCTTATCCACCAAATATTCAGGGATAGTTCCGCTTCCAAAGGACCAGTTCCATTGCAGCAAAAGTACTTAGTCTCGTGCTTAGGTCCGGACTTGGGCTTCTTCACTCAAGCAGCAACTTGCTTGCCGTTCCTTTTGAAGTTCCCTTCTTCCCTTTGCCCTTTTCCTTGAGACTAGTGGTCTTGTCAACCATCAACACTTGATGTTTTCTTGATTTCTACCTTCGCCGATTTTTGCATCGCGAAGAGCTCGAGAATCTTTTTCGTCATCCCTTGCATACTATAGTTCATCACGAAGTTCTACTAACTCTGTGATGGTGACTAGAGAATTCTGTCAATCACTATCTTATCTGGAAGATTAACTCCCACTTGATTCAAGCGATTGAAGTACTCAGACAATCTGAGCACATGCTCACTAGTTGAGCGATTCTCCTCCATCTTTTAGCTATAGAACTTGTTGCAGATTTCATATCTCTCAACTCGGGTATTTGCTTGAAATATTAACTTCAATTCCTAGAACATCTCATATGGTCCATGACGTTCAAAACGTCTTTGAAGTCCCGATTCTAAGCCGTTAAGCATGGTGCACTAAACTATCAAGTAGTCATCATATTGAGCTAGCCAAACGCGTTCATAACGTGCGCATCTGCTCCTACAATAGGTCTGTCACCTAGCGGTGCATCAAGGACATAATTCTTCTGCAAGCAATGAGGATAAACCTCAGATCACGGATCCAATCCGCATCATTGCTACTAACATCTTTCAATACAATTTTCTAGGAACACATATAAAAACATAGGGAAGCAACAACGCGAGCTATTGATCTACAACATAATTTACAAAATACTACCAGGACTAAGTTCATGATAAATTAAAGTTCAATTAATCATATTACTTAAGAACTCCCACTTAGATAGACATCTCTCTAGTCATCTAAGTGATTACGTGATCCAAATCAACTAAACCATGTCCGATCATCACGTGAGATGGAGTAAGTTTCAATGGTGAACATCACTATGTTGATCATATCTACTATATGATTCACGTTCGACCTTTCGGTCTCCGTGTTCCGAGGCCATATCTGTTATATGCTAGGCTCGTCAAGTTTAACTCGAGTATTCTGCGCGTGCAACTGTTTTGCACCCGTTGTATTTGAACGTAGAGCCTATCACACCCGATCATCACGTGGTGTCTCAAAGACGAAGAACTTTCGCAACGGTGCATACTCGTGGAGAACACTTCTTGATAATTTTAGTGAGAGATCATCTTATAATGCTACCGTCAATCAAAGCAAGATAAGATGCATAAAGGATAAACATCACATGCAATCAATATAAGTGATATGATATGGTCATCATCATCTTGTGCTTGTGATCTCCATCGCCAAGCACCGTCATGATCACCATCGTCACCGCGCGACACCTTGATCTCCATCGTAGCATCGTTGTCGTCTCGCCAACTATTGCTTCTCGACTATCGCTCTTTGCTTAGTGATAAAGTAAAGCAATTACATGGCGTTGCATTTCATACAATAAAGCGACAACCATATGGCTCCTGCCGATTGCCGATAACTCGGTTACAAAACATGATCATCTCATACAATAAAATATAGCATCACGTCTTGACCATATCACATCACAACATGCCCTGCAAAAACAAGTTAGACGACCTCTACTTTGTTGTTGCAAGTTTTACGTGGCTGCTACGGGCTGAGCAAGAACCGTACTTACCTACGCATCAAAACCACAACGATACTTCGTCAAATAGACTCCGTTTTAACCTTCTCAAGGACCGGGCGTATCCACACTCGGTTCAACTAAAGTGAGAGAGACAGACACCCGCCGGTCACCATTAAGCAACGATTGCTCGGGCGGTGAAACCAGTCTCAGAAGCGCACGTCTGGCGTAATGTCGGTCCGGGCCGCTTCATCTCACAATACCGCTGAACCAAAGTATGACATGCTGGTAGGCGGTATGACTTGTATCGTCCACAACTCACTTGTGTTCTACTCGTGCATATGACATCAACGCATAAAACCAGGCTCGATACCACTTTGTTGGGGAACGTAGTAATTTCAAAAATCTTCCTCGGATCACGAAAGACCATGGTGTTGGCATAGCAACGAGTGGGAAGAGTGTCCTTCCACGCACTCGTGAGACCGAAAGCGGAAGCGTTATAACAACGCTGTTGATGTAGTCGCACGTCTTCACGATCCGACCGATCCAAGCACCGAGCGTCGGCACCTCCGGAAGTTCTGCACACGTTCAGCTCGATGACGATCCCGGACTCGATCCAGCAAAGTGTCGGGGATGAGTTCCACAAGACGACGGCGTGGTGGCGATGTTGATGCTCCACCGGCGAGGGCTTCGCCTAAGCTCCATGACGATATGACTTCTCCGGCGAGGCTTCGCCTAAGCTCCGCGACGATATGACCGAAGTGGAATATGGTGGAAGGGGCACCGACACGGCTAAGGAAAGATCCGTAGATCAACTTGTGTGTTCGGGGTGCCCCCTGCCCCGTGATATAAAGGAGCAAGGGAGGAGGTGGCCGGCCTAGGAGGGGCGCACTTAGGGGGAGTCCTACTCCCACCGAGTAGGACTCCTCCTTTCCTAGTAGGAGTAGGAGAGAAGGAAGGGGAAGGAAGAAGGGGTGCGGCCTCCCCTAGTCCACCCGGACTAGGCCTTGAGAAGCGCGGCCTGCCCTCGGCAGCCCCTCTCTCTTTCCCGCAGGGCCCAATAAGGCCCAATACTTCTCCCCGGCGAATTCCCGTAACTCTCCGGTACTCGAAAAATACCGAATCATTCGAACCTTTCCGAACTCCGAATATAGTCGTCCAATATATCGATCTTTACGTCTCGACCATTTCGAGACTCCTCGTCATGTCCCCGATATCATCCGGGACTCGAACTCCTTCGGTACATCAAAACTCATAAACTCATAATATAACCGCCATCGAAACCTTAAGCGTGCGGACCCTACGGGTTCGAGAACTATGTAGACATGACCTAGAACTATTCTCGGTCAATAACCAATAAGCGGAACCTGGATGCCCATATTGGCTCCTACATATTCTACGAAGATCTTTATCGGTCAAACCGCATAACAACATACTTTGTTCCCTTTGTCATCGGTATGTTACTTGCCCGAGATTTGATCGTCGGTATCCAATACCTAGTTCAATCTCGTTACCGGCAAGTCTCTTTACTCGTTCGTAATGCATCATTCCGTAGCTAACTCATTAGCTACATTGCTTGCAAGGCTTATAGTGATGTGCATTACCGAGAGGGCCCAGAGATACCTCTCCGACAATCGGAGTGACAAAACCTAATCTGGAAATAGCCAACCCAACATGTACCTTTGGAGACACCTGTAGTACTCCTTTATAATCACCCAGTTACGTTGTGACGTTTGGTAGCACCCAAAGTGTTCCTCCGATAAACGGGAGTTGCATAATCTCATAGTTACAGGAACATGTATAAGTCATGAAGAAAGCAATAGCAACATACTAAGCGATCAAGTGCTAGGCTAACGGAATGGGTCATGTCAATCAGATCATTCTCCTAATGATGTGATCCCGTTAATCAAATGACAACTCATGTCTATGGTTAGGAAACATAACCATCTTTGATTAACGAGCTAGTCAAGTAGAGGCATACTAGTGACACTTTGTTTGTCTATATATTCACACATGTATTATGTTTCCGGTTAATACAATTCTAGCATGAATAATAAACATTTATCATGAAATAAGGAAATAAATAATAACTTTATTATTGCCTCTAGGGCATATTTCCTTCAACATTAGGGTTTTGGTTGATTTGTGTCTTAAGGTGTTATTCTAGTACGAACTCCAGGGTTGTTTGTGACACTTATAGGAATAGCCCAACAGATTGATTGGAAAGAATAACTTTGAGGTGGTTTCGTACCCTACCATAATCTCTTCGTTTGTTCTCCGCTATTAGTGACTTTAGAGTGACTCTTTGTTGCATGTTGAGGGATAGGTATATGATCCAATTATGTTATTATTCTTGAGAGAACTTGCACTAGTGAAAGTATGAATCCTAGGCCTTGTTTCCTATCATTGCAATACCGTTTATGCTCACTTTTACCGTTAGTTGCCTTGCTGTTTTTATATTTTCAGTTTACAAAAACCTATATCTACCATCCATATTGCACTTGTATCACCATCTCTTCGCCGAACTAGTGCACCTATACAATTTACCATTGTATTGGGTGTCTTGGGGACACAAGAGACTCTTTGTTATTTGGTTGCAGGGTTGTTTGAGAGAGACCATCTTCATCCTACATCTCCCACGGATTGATAAACCTTAGGTCATCCACTTGAGGGAAATTTGCTACTGTCCTACAAACCTCTGCACTTGGAGGCCCAACAACGTCTACAAGAAGAAGGTTGTGTAGTAGACATCAAGCTCTTTTCTGGTGCCATTGCCGGGGAGGCTAGGTAAGCGGCACTCACACCCCGTCAACTAAGCTCTTTTCTGGCGCCATTGTCGGGGAGGTGAGTGCTTGAAGGTATATATTTAGATCTTGCAATCGAATCTTTTTGTTTCTTGTTTTAGCACTAGTTAGTCTATAAAAGAAAATTAAAAAAATGGAATTGAGTTTGTCTCGTACGCTTCATCCTTTTAATATCTTTTGTGAGTATGATGGAAAAGAAAATTGTGCGAAAGTGTTAGAAGAAGAATGCATTAAAATGTTTGGCACTAAAACTTTGAATGATGAGCATGATTGCAATGTTGTTAGTATGAACTCCTTGAATATCCATGGTACTAATGATGATTGTACTAGTTATGATGAAAATGTCTCCTATAAACATGTCAATTTTTGTGGAGTGCATTGGGTTTGCAAGTACATACCAAATAGGGAAGATAGATATTGCAAGAGGCATAAGTACTTAGAAACTAAATTATTGCAAGAAAGTCTTGATGATTGCGCTGAAAGATTCAATAGTTATCGCGCCCCTTGTGAACTTTGCAATGAACATGGTCATCTAAATATCAAATGCAAATTGTTCCATGATCGAATCGTGTCCAAAAATTGTGATGATTTTATTTCCCTTGCACATCATAATGAACTTAGTTTTCTTTTGGGTTATGAAGAAATGAAACGTCAAACTAAGCATATTCCAGAATATAACCTTGAAAAATTCCTCGATATTGATCTAGAGGAAATTTATATGTATTGTGTGGTGAATTGCATTGAAAATCCTTATATTGCCAATTACATAAAGAAAAGAAAACAAATAGAAGATGTAGAGAATGCTAACGAAAGGGAAGAGACTTCCCAATATCCTCCTATTATTTCTTATGATGAATCAGGTAACAAGGAGGAGCCTTCTATTAAACCAATCTCATTAATAAGGAGCTCCAAAAAGAGTATTGAACCCACACATGTGGTGAAGAAGAAGAAAAGAAAAAGGAAGAGAGGTAAAAAGGTATCTCTCCCAAATAATGTTGCTCCTATTATTGTTGTGCCTCGTGAAAATGAATCAAATATAATTGTGGAAGATGATACACGTGATGATGATCTCGTTATGCCTATTGCTTGTTGTGATGATTATGATTGGTAAGATAATGATGCTTCTTATGATCTTGAAAATCTTTTTGGCACTTGCTTGGAAGAATATGATAATTGCTATACTATTGGTGCTATCCATACTATTAATGTTAAGAGTGATTATGCTTATGATATGAAAAGGCCCAAGCTTGGGGAAGCTATGTTTGATGAGGATGACCTATTCGAGAATATATTTGCTGAAATTAATGTTTGTTCCAAGCCTGGGGATGCTATGTTTAATGAAGATGATATTTTTAGCCTCCCAAGTTTTGATATGCAAAGTTGTTATGATGATATCATGCCTTCTACCTATGATGATTATATTTGTGAAAGTGGGTTTGGAAGAGTGTCAACTTTAGGAAGTAATGATCCCACTATTTTGGAGGATGTTTAATCTTATAATATTTACGAAAGTGGATTTGGAGAGGTCATGACTTTATTTAGTGATGTATCCACTATTTGGAAGAGGTTTCAATCGATTATGATGAGAACAAAGTTGCTACTTATGATGATTATTGTGATAAAACTTATGCTATAAAGAGTAGTGATGATTATATTTATAAAACTTGTCATGATTATGAGTACCCTTTATCTGAACATTACTCTTTTAATGTGGAAACAATTTATAGTATTCAAGTCTCTTATGATACTCCCACTATTCCGAATGCTTATGTGGAGAGTAGTAAAGTTTCTATGCTAGTAGGTCATGAAAATAATGTTTTAGGTGCTGGTTATATTGTTGAATTCATTCATGATGATACTGAAATTATTATGAGGGAGGAATATATGCTTGTAGGAGTTGCAATAATATCAAGTTTCCTCTCTATGTGCTTAAGGTTTTAAAGTTATGCTTGTTTTACCTTCCTATGCAAGTTTATTATTGTTCTCATAAGTTGTTTGCTCACAAAATCCCTATGCATAGGAAGTGGGTTAGACTTAAATGTGCTAGTCATATTCTTCATGATGCTCTCTTTATGTTTCAATTCCTATCCTTTGTGTGAGCATCATTGAAATCATCATGCCTAGCTAAGGGCGTTAAACGATAGCGCTTGTTGGGAGGCAACCCAACTTTATTTTCGTTTCTTGCTTTTTGGTTCTGTTTAGGAATAAATAATCCATCTAGCTTCTGTTTAGATGTGGTTTTATGTTTTAATTAGTGTTTGTGCCAAGTAGAACCTTTGGGAAGACTTGGGTGAAGTCTTTATGATCATGCTGTAAAAAACAGAAACTTTAGCGCTCACGAGATTAGCTAGAACTTTTTACTGGAGAGTGCTATTTAGTTGATTCTTTTCTGGAGATGATTACTAGACAAATTATTCAGGTCCACCAATTTATTTTAGAATTTTTTGAGTTCCATAAGTTTGCGTTATTTACAGATTACTACAGACTGTTCTGTTTTGGACAAATTCTGTTTTTCGTGTGTTGTTTTGTTATTTTGATGACTCTATGGCTAGTAAAATAGTTTATAAACCATAGAGAAGTTGGAATACAGTAGGTTTATCACAAATATAAATAAAGAATGAGTTCATTACAGTACCTTTAAGTGGTGTTTTGTTTTCTTTCGCTAACGGGGCTCGCGAGTTTTCTGTTAAGTTTTGTGTTGTGAAGTTTTCAAGTTTTGGGTGAAGATTCGATGGACAATGGAATAAGGAGTGGAAAGAGCCTAAGCTTGGGGATGCCCAAGGCACCCCAAGGTAATATTCAAGGACAACCAAGAGACTAAGCTTGGGGATGCCCCGGAAGGCATCCCCTCTTTCATCTTCGTTCATCGGTAACTTTACTTGGAGCTATATTTTTATTCACCACATGATATGTGTTTTGCTTGGAGCGTCATTTTATTTTCTTTTGTTTCTATTGCTGTTTGAATAAAATACCAAGATCTAAAATTCTTAAATGTGAGAGTCTTCACATAGTTGGATAATTATTCAACTACTCATTGATCTTCACTTATATCTTTCGGAGTAGTTTGTCGTTTGCTCTAGTACTTCACTTATATCTTTTAGAGCACGTTGGTAGTTTTATTTCGAAGAAATAGATGAACTCTCATGCTTCACTTATTTTATTTTGAGAGTCTTAAATAGCATGGTAATGTGCTTAATCTTAATATTCTAGGTATACAAAAAATAGTAAAAACTTTCCTATGAGTGTGTTGAATACTAAGAGAAGTTTGGTGCTTGATGATTGTTTTGAGATATGAAGATGGTGATATTAGAGTCATGCTAGTGGATTAGTTGTGAATTTGAGAAATACTTGTGTTAAAGTTTGTGATTCCCGTAGCATGCACGTATGGTGAGCCTTTATGTGATGAAGTCGGAACATGATTTATTTATTCATTGCCTTCCTTATGAGTGGTGGTCGGGGAAGAGCGATGGTCCTTTCCTACCAATCTATCCCCCTAGGAGCATGCGCATAATACTTTGCTTTGATAACGTGTAGATTTTTGCAATAAGTATATGAGTTCTTTATGACTAATGTTGAGTCCATGGATTATACGCACTCTCATTCTTCCACCATTGCTAGCCTCTCTAATACCGCGCACTTTTCGCCGGTATCATACACCCACCAAATACCTTCCTCACAACAGCCACCATACCTACCTATCATGGCATTTCCATAGCCATTCTGAGATATATTGCCATGCAACTTTCCACCGTTCCGTTTATTATGACACGCTCCATCATTGTCATATTGCTAGCATGATCTTGTAGTTGACATCGTATTTGTGGCAAAGCCACCGTTCATAATTCTTTCATACATGTCACTCTTGATTCATTGCATATCCCTTACACATCACGGAGGCATTCACATAGAGTCATATTTTGTTCCAAGTATTGAGTTGTAATTGTTGAGTTGTAAGAAAAATAGAAGTGTGATGATCATCATTTTTAGAGAATTGTCCCAAGTGAGGAAAGGATGATGGAGACCATGATTCCCCCACAAGTCGGGATGAGACTCCAGACAAAAAATAAAAAAAGAAAAAAAAGAGGCCATAAAAAAGAGAAAAGGCCCAAATAAAAAAATGAGAGAAAAAGAGAGAAGGGGCAATGTTACTATCCTTTTACCACACTTGTGCTTCAAAGTAGCACCATGATCTTCATGATAGAGAGTCTCCTATGTTGTCACTTTCATATACTAGTGGGAATCTTTCATTATATAACTTGGCTTGTATATTCCAATGATGGGCTTCCTCAAAATGCCCTAGGTCTTCATGAGCAAGCGAGTTAGATGCACACCCGCTTAGTTTATTTTGTTGAGCTTTCATACACTTATAGCTCTAGTGCATCCGTTGCATGGCAATCCCTACTCACTCACATTGATATCTATTGATGGGCATCTCCATAGCCCGTTGATACGCCTAGTTCATGTGAGACTATCTTCTCCTTTTTGTCTTCTCCACAACCACCATTCTATTCCACATATAGTGCTATATCCATGGCTCACGCTCATGTATTGCGTGAAGATTGAAAAAGTTTGAGAATGTCAAAAGTATGAAACAATTGTTTGGCTTGTCATAGGGGTTGTGGATGATTTAAATACTTTGTGTGGTGAAGATAGAGCATAGCCAGACTATATGATTTTGTAGGGATAACTTTCTTTGGCCATGTTATTTTGAGAAGACATGATTGCTTTGTTAGTATGCTTGAAGTATTATTATTTTTATGTCAATATGAACTTTTGTCATGAATCTTTCGGATCTGAATATTCATACCACAATTAAGAAGAATTACATTGAGATTATGCCAACTAGCGTTCCACATAAAAAATTATCTTTTTTATCATTTACCTACTCGATGACGAGCAGGAATTAAGCTTGGGGATGCTTGATACGTCTCCAACGTATCTATAATTTTTGATTGCTCCATGCTATATTATATACTGTTTTGGGCAATATTGGGCTTTATTATCCACTTTTATATTATTTTTGGGACTAACCTATTAATCGGAGGCCCAGCCCAGATTTGTTGTTTTTTGCCTATTTCAGTGTTTCGAAGAAAAGGAATATCAAACGGAGTTGAAACGGAATGAAATCAACTGGAGAAGTTATTTTTGGAAGGAAAGCTACCGGATGGACTTGGACCCCACGTCAGGAGCCAAGGGAGGTGCCCACGAGGGTGGGGGGCGCCCCCTCCCCCCCCCCCCCCGCCCAGGGCGTGCCTCCCTGCCTCGTGGGGCCCCCGAAGCTCCACCGACGTACTTCCTGCACCCATATATACTCACGTACCCTAAAACTTCCAGAATGGAGAATATATCAGGAGTTCCGCCGCCGCAAGCTTCTGTAGCCACCAAAAACCTCTCGGGACCCTGTTCCCGCACCCTGCCGGAGGGGGCAACCCTCACCGGTGGTCATCTTCATCATCCCGGCGCTCTCCATGATGAGGAGGGAGTAGTTCACCCTCGGGGCTGAGGGTATGTACCAAGTAGCTATGTGTTTGATCTCTCTCTCTCGTGTTCTTGATTTGGCACGATCTTGATGTATTAAGTAGCTTTGCTATTATAGTTGGATCTTATGTTGCTTCTCCCCTCTAGTCTCTTGTAATGGATTGAGTTTTCCTTTGAAGTTATCTTATCGGATTGAGTCTTTAATGATTTGAGAACACTTCATGTATGTCTTGCCATGCGTGTCTGTGGTGACAATGGGATATCACGTGATTCACTTCATGTATGTTTTGGTGATCAACTTATGGTTCTGCCGATGAACCTATGCATAGGGTTGGCACACGTTTTAGTCTTGATTCTCCGGTAGAAACTTTGGGGCACTCTTTGAGGTTCTATGTGTTGGTTGAATAGATGAATCTGAGATTGTGTGATGCATATCGTATAATCATACCCACGGATACTTGAGGTGACATTGGAGTATCTAGGTGACATTAGGGTTTTGGTTGATTTGTGTCTTAAGGTGTTATTCTAGTACGAACTCCAGGGCTGTTTGTGACACTTATAGGAAGAGCCCAACGGATTGATTGGAAAGAATAACTTTGAGGTGGTTTCGTACCCTACCTAATATCTTCGTTTGTTCTCTGCTATTAGTGACTTTGGAGTGACACTTTGTTTCATGTTGAGGGATAGTTATATGATCCAATTATGTTATTATTGTTGAGAGAACTTGCACTAGTGAAAGTATGAACCCTACGCTCACTTTTACCATTAGTTGCCTTGCTGTTTTTATATTTTCAGTTTACAAAAACCTATATCTACCATCCATATGCACTTGTATCACCATCCCTTCGCCGAACTAGTGCACCTATACAATTTACCATTGTATTGGGTGTGTTGGGGACACAAGAGACTCTTTGTTATTTGGTTGCAGGGTTGTTTGAGAGAGACCATCTTCATCCTACACCTCCCACGAATTTATAAACCTTAGGTCATCCACTTGAGGGAAATTTGCTATTGTCCTACAAACCTCTGCACTTGGAGGCCCGACAACGTCTACAAGAAGAAGGTTGTGTAGTAGACATGAGACCTCTATGGTGGTAATTTCCCTCGCTAGACGCCATACTCTCCTAGGTTGTGAAACCAAGGCTATGACCACCAAAAGCTATGGAAATCAAAGCAAATGGAGACCAATGCTCTGATACCACTTGTAGGATCAAAAATATGTCTAGAGGGGGTGATTAGACTACTTGGCCAAATAAAAACCTATCCTTTTCCCAATTTTAGTTCTTGGCAGATTTTCGCAACTTATTACAAGTCAAGAAATCAACCTACACATGCAATTCTAAGAGTATAGCAGAGGAAGGTAAAACAATTGCATATGAAGGTAAAGGGATGAGTTTGAGGGAGCAAACGCACTGTTGACACAGAGATTTTTTTATCCGTGGTTCCGATAGGTGGTGCTATCATACATCCACGTTGATGGATACTTCAACCCTTGAAGGGTAGCAGTTCTTGTGAGTCCACGAAGGGCTCCACCCACGAAGGGTCCATGAAGAAGCAACCTTGTCTATCCCACCATGGATGTCGCCCATGAAGGACTTGCCTCACTAGGGTAGACCTTCACGAAGTAGGCGATCTCCTTGCCCTTACAAACTCCTTGGTTCAACTCCATAATCTTGTCGGAGGCTCCCAAGTGACACCTAGCCAATCTAGGAGACACCACTCTCCAAGAAGTAACAAATGGTGTGTTCATGATTAACTCCTTCTCTTGTGCTTCAAATGATAGTCTCCCCAACCTCAACTCTCGCTCATAGGATTGGATTTGGTAGAAAGAAGATTTGAGTGGAAAGCAACTTGGGGAAGGCTAAATATCAAGATTTATGTGGTTGGAATGGAATATCTTGACCTCAACACAAGTGTAGGTGGTTATCTCTTAGAAAATATGTATTGTAAGTGTAGGCATGTTCTGATGGCTCTCTCCATGAATAAAGAGTGGGTGGAGGGGTATATATAGCCTCCACGCAAAATCTAACTGTTACACACAAATCACCGAACTCGGTGGGACCGATTCAAACAACTTGGTCAGACTGATTTGGTTTATAATGTGACCGTTAAGTGTTTCGGTGGGACTGACATGTCCACTCGGTGGGACCGATATCATTAGGGTTAGGGCATAACGTAATCTCGTGGTGACCGAATACACAAACTCGGTGAGACCGATTTTGATAATAGGAACACAGAGAGTTGGTCAGGCAAACTCGGTGGGACCGATTCGCTCATCTCGTTTGGACCGAAACGTTACGAAAACGAAACAGAGTGTTTGAATTGCAATCTCAGTGGGACCGATCGCTCGTCTGGGTTGGACCGAAACGTTACAAAGAGAAACCGAGAGATTGCAATCCCATCTCGGTGAGACCGAGATCCCTATCGGTGAGACCGAAAAGACTAGGGTTTCTCACATTGGCTATGTCAACTGAACTCGGTGGCGCCGGATAGAAAGAATTGATGGGGCCGAGTTTGATATTTGGGCTTGGGACATATGTGGATATGAGAAAGTAGTGGAGGGTTTTGGAGCATATCACTAAGCATTTTGAGCAAGAGCCTCATTAAGCAACACCTCATCCCTTCTTAATAGTATTGGCTTTTCCTATAGACTCAATGTGATCTTGGATCACTAAAAATAGAAAATGTAGAGTCTTGTTCTTTGAGCTTGAGCCAATCTTTTGTCCTTAGCATTTTGAAGGGTCCACTTTCTAATCCATGCCATGCCAATCATTGAGCTTTCCTGAAATATCTATCTTGAAATAGCATTAGCTCAATGAGCTATATGTTGTTAGGAATTACCAAAACCACCGAGGGATAGTTGCACTTTCAGGAACCCACATGTGTTTTAGAGGGGATCCATTGCTCTTGAATCACAGATTGGTGGTGCAGAGGACATGCTAGGGCTGCGTTTCAGGTGTTGGGCAGCAAGGGCAAATCCGATCGTGGAAGCATCGCATCGATTGGAGAAAAGTTCGAAGGAGCTACGCCTGGCACAGCACAAGGCGGAGGCACAAGTCGATCTTAGGGGAGAGGTGCTGAGGGATGTCAGCACCCAGCAGCGTCGCGTTGATTTCGAGCTATGGCTAATGGCAGAGATCATATTCACGGAGTCAACTATGGGGGAAAGAACGCGCATGCCTGCGGAATGGCATGAGCAGCCGGTGCAACTGTTCAAATGGGCGGTAGGAGAAGCCATATCGCGGGACCAGCTCCGGCGGCGCCAGTGGGCATGCATCATAGGCGAGGTGAGCTGCCCTCCTTGCCCGCTAGTGATGAAGTGACCTACTCGGTTGTTGCTGCAGTGAACTTGCGGTGCCATGGCAGTTTGCAACCGTGACAATCACTCCATCTATATGTATTCTATTCCTGTGAAAATACTTGGTCCTTTGGAAAAAGATGGTAATTGATTTATCACTAGTTTTTGAATGCTTGGTCATGACAATCAACCGAAGCCACAACTAGAAGTCTCCATCGCATAATACTTACGGTCAATCGCACCAATAGACGGTCGGTCGGACCCATGACACGCATCGGCTTGGTCTAACATGTACGGCTAGTTACATCACTGACTTCTGCGACCGCATTTGAACAATAGTACTTGAAATTTGTGTTCCAGGAAACTCATCGGGAGCCGTCTCGGGCCTCGAAACCAAAACCATCAATTAATCTTTAGCTTGTTCCCATCACATTCCAAAGTGTATAGTATAATTAAGTGCAAACCTACTCACACCTAGTAGTACGTATCAAACCTGAACGTGTTCCCACTATGCAAGTTTTAGTACTAGTGCTAGTACTAGGTTAAAAAAGGGGAACTAGTACCTAGCCAAAAATCACTCTACCTCTTCCTCCTCATAAGTCTTTCTTGTCTGTCCGTCCTTGCCATGGCTGGTGTGCAGAGCTCTAGGTCGAGAACTACTCATAACAAGGGAGCGACAACCAAGGCCGTGGAAAAAAAGAGGGCTCGCCACCTGGCAAAGACAGGCGAGGGCTCCCAGGAGCGCCCTAGCCACGAAGGCGAGTGCTCCCAGGAGCGCCCTAGCCGCGGAGGCGAACATGCCGAGTTGGCGGCGCTGGAGTCGTTATCCCTCAACGACATGCCTGATCAGCTCAATAAGCAGGAGGAGTTCATCGAAAGCTTGGTGGAGCTGCTGAAGGAGAGCCTCGACGACATGCCTGCTGAGCTCAATCAGCAGGGGGAGTTGACTGTCGGCTTGGTGATGCTGCCGAAGAAGAGCATTGCCTCGGATAAGAAGGCGATCGGCGAAATCCTGCAACTTCAGGAGGACAAGGCGAAGCTCCACCACGAGCTCGACCTACTGAAGGAGGAGAACGCCGGCTGGAAGAAGCAGCATGAGAAGAGTAGTTCCTCGATGAAGATGCTCCAGGCCCTCGTCATGGAACAGAAGGAGGAGTTGGTGAAGCTCCGCATCGAGCACCCAGATGCTGTCAAGGTATGTAATGCGACCGTGGAACAAATGATGAAGGCTCGCGTCGAGAAATCCTGCGTCATGGACAGAATGAAGAAGATGGCGGAGGAGATGCGCCAGGAGATGGAGGTCGTGGAGGCGATGAAGAAGCAGTTACGACTCTGGGGCCAGCAACCCTTCATGTAGTAAAGAGCAGCGCCCCAGACTTGTGTGTGCATCTTCCTTCTTCTTTTGGGGGGGGGGGGATAATCTTCCTTCTTATTTTGCTCCTATGTTTCTTCGGTTGCTTCGGGTGTTTCGTTGCACGTGTCACGTTCTCTGCGAGGCATGAATAGAACAATGCTAATGATCATTTTTTATCGCCATATCACACTGGGCTGTTGTGTTTCATGCTCCTCCGTCGTACTAGTACTCCAGTGGAAAATGCACTTCTCTTGGACCTCCTATGGTCGAAACGGGGTCCTATTGATCGGGAGGGGTGTGGCGTACCGCAAAACGGAGGAAACGAACTTGTGTTGGAGCGCTACGGTCGAAACGGGGGTCTTGTTCATCGGGAGGGGTGTGGCGTACCGCAAAACGGGACTCCACGGGCTATTGTTCATCTCCACCGTCGACCTCCTCCAGCATCCACCTACGACTCATCATCCATGGCATCTCCCTCCTGCCTCCACCAGCTATTGTTCATCCACGGGCTTCTGTTCATCCATCCTCCACTGCTCCTCCACCGGCTACTATTCAACAAGCCCTCTCCACGGGGTCCTCCTCCACCAGCTATTGTTCAACCAGCCCTCCACGGGGTCCTATTCATCCACCCCCAACCAGATCGATCGGGGTCCTTTTCATCCAACGGCAATGGCCTCTACTACCACGGGGTCATGTTTATCCAACCCCCACCGGTAACTATTCATCCAACCCCCCAACAACAATCACTGTTCATCAAGAGGCAGTAGGTTTGATCGGCTTAAGTTAGCAGCAGTAGCGAAGGAATCGCTCAATCAGTTCAATTAACAGCCAGGGATCGATCAATCGCTCGGGTTCAATAACGCGTAGCCTGCAGTGCAATCGCTCGGGTTCATTTGCCCTCTTTGCCTGGCCGTTGCTCCGTGGATGTGCAACAGAAGCAAAACAGACCTTGCTGCTGAGGTCTTGGATGTACTGCATGAAGGTGTGACTTGTGAACTGCGTGTCGTTGTCGGTGATGCCTCTGTTTGGCACACCAAAACGGCAGACTAGTCCCTTGAAGAATTTGACGATTGGTTGTGCTATCACCTTTGTCACAGCTTCCACCTCCGACCACTTTGTGAACTTGTCAATTGCAATGTACAAGTACTCAAAGCCCCCGACAGCACAGGGAAAGGGGCCCAGTATGTCGAGCCCCCAGACCGAGAATGGACAGGAAAGAGGGATTGTTTGGAGAGCTTGAGCTGGTTGATGAAGCTTCTTTAATGGAACTGACATGCTTCACACTTGGTTAGTAGTGTCATTGCATCCTGGAGGGCATGGGCCAGAAGAAACCTTGCCGGAATGCCTTGCCGGCAAGGGCTCGCGACCCTATGTGGGAGCCACATATACCACTGTGTATCTCTGCCAACAGCTCTGGTCCGTCCTCCCGGGGAATGCACTTCAATTTCACGCTGTTTGGTCTTTTCCTGTACAGAACGTTGTCGTCGAACTGATACATGGCAGACCAGTGGGTTACTTTCTCTGCGTCTTCCTGTTCCTTAGGGAGCTCCCCGGTTTGGAGAAATTGAATAGTATGTTGTGCCCATTCCGAAGCCTGAGGCTCGACGGCAAGGACTAAAGGCATTGCTTCTGCCATGGGGGCGGCTGTCTCCACGGCCAGGGCTTGGTGCCCTGCCGGAGTCTGTCGCCCCATGGCAGTCTCAGTGTCCTTGGCAACATCTTTGTAGGCGGCTCCTGGGAGCTCGGCGGGAAAGTACTTACCGGGGCCTGATTTCCTCCGCTTGTTCTGCTCTGTCGATGATTCAACAGATGGTTGAGTTAATCGAAGCACAAAGGTACCTGGTTCCACAGGCAGTTTGAGGGTAGCGTGTTTTGACAAGTAGTCGGCGATGTCGTTCTCCGCTCGAAGAACATGCTCCGCTTGTATACCGTCAAAATGCTCCTCCAAATTCCTCACTTCATCTACGTATGCCTCCATCAATGGGCTCTGGTAATCCTTGTTGACTTGCTTGACGACAAGCTGTGAATCACCCCTGACGATGAGCTTCTTGATTCCGAGGTCTGCCGCGATCCTAAGACCAGCAAGCAATCCCTCGTACTCTGAAGTGTTATTTGTTGATCTCTTCCGGGGAAACTGCATCTGGACTACATACTTGAGGTGCTCTCCGGTGGGTGCGACAGGTAGCACACCGGCACCGGCACCTTGCAGCGAGAAGGCCCCATCAAAGTACATAATCCAGTTGCGACTTGTTTCCTTGCCAGGGAGAGTAGTCTCCTGAACTTCGTCGTCGGGTGTTGCGGTCCATTCTGCAATGAAGTCTGCCAAGACTCTGCTTTGGATCTTCGAAGTACTCTCAAACTTAAGACCAAAATTGGATAGCTCCAACACCCATTCCACAATCCTCCCGGTGGCATCTGGGTTATGCAAGATCCATTGCAATGGGAGGCGGGTGACGATGGTGATCTTGTGTGCTTGTAAGTAATGACGCAACTTCCTCAAGGCCATAAGGAGGCCGAAGAGCAATTTTTGCACACCGGAGTACCTTGATCTAGCCCCTGCAAGAGGGAGCTGACAAATTAAACTGGGTGCTGCATCATCTTCTTCTTCTGCACCACTTCATTTGGTTGTGCCGCCCCTGCCCCAGCGGCGTCAGGTTCTGTCGGGCGCCCTGCCTCGCCATCTGTCAGCTCTGCCGTTGCTACCACTTCCGCATCGACCTCCCTCTGCGCCACTAGCGCAACAGTGACCACTTGATTTGTTTCCGCTAGATATAGTAGCAATGGCTCTTGTGGTTTAGGTGCAACCAGTATTGGCGTAGAGGAGAGGTATTTCTTCAAATCTTGCAGCGCTGCTTCGGCCTCTAGGTCCACTCCATTGGGCCCTCCTTTTTCAAGATTTTGAAAAAGGGAAGGGCATGCTCAGCAGATTTGGAGATAAACCTGCTTAAGGCAGCAACACAGCCAGCAAGCCGATGCACATCTTTGACTCGCCTTGGCGCCTCAATCTGCTCAGTCGCTTTGATCTTGTCAGGGTTTGCCTCGATCCCGCGCTGCAACACAAAGAATCCGAGAAGCTTGTCGGATGGAACACCAAAGACGCACTTCTCAGGGTTCAGCTTGAGGTTGATCTTGCGCAAATTGGCAAATGTTTCTTCTAAGTCTTGTATGAGTGTTGCCCTGTCCTTGGTTTTGACCACTATGTCATCCATATAGGCTTCCATATTTCTATGTAGCTGAGGTTCAAAACCAATTTGGCCTGCTCTTGCGAACATTGAGCCAGCGCTCTTCAACCCGAAAGGCGTTCGTATAAAACAATACGTACCACATGGGGTGATAAACGCGGTCTTCTCTTCATCTTCTCTTGTCATGAAGATCTGGTGGTATCCTGAGTAAGCGTCAAGGAATGACAGCAAATCACACCCAGCCATGGAGTCCACAATCTAGTCGATGCGCGACAAAGGGAAAGGATCCTTATTGATGTCTGTGTAATCGATACACAACCTCCACTTACCATTTGCCTTGCGCACCAGCACCGGATTGGCTAGCCACGTCGGGTGGAGCACTCCTCTGACCAAGCCTGCCGCTTCCAACTTCCTGATCTCCTCTGTGATGAACTCTTGTCATTCCAAAGCTTGCTTCCTAACCTTTTGCTTAATGGGTCACGCATGAGGGCAGACAGCAAGATGGTGCTCAATCACCTCCCTGGGAACGCCGGGGATGTCGGATGCTTGCCATGCAAACACATCGACATTCGCCCGCAGAAGGTGACGAGCACGCCTTCCTATTTGCTGTCAAGGGTGGAGCTTATGGTGCAAGCCCCACCCGTGCCATTCTCCTTGACATACACCTTCTTGCTCTCTAGCGGTGCAGCTCTAGATTTCTTGCTCTTGCCGGTGGAGCTCTCTAGCACGTCATCCACGGGAGCACAGCACTCCGAAGAGGTGCGCTTGCCGGAGTGGGTGCGAGAGGTCTTGCCGCTCTTCTTCCCTCCCAAGGCTTCAGCGGCAGGAGCAAGTGCCTTAGCGGCAGTTGCTGCAACTGCCTCCCGGTAGAGTTGGTCGGCGTAGATCAGTGCATCTTTCTTGTCGGAGGGGACGGTGATGATGGTCATTGGCCCAGGCATCTTCAGCGTGTTGTAAGCGTAATGTGACACCGCCATGAATTTGGCTAGTGCTGGGCGGCCGAGAATCCCGTTGTAGTGCAAGGGGATCTCGGCAACATAAAAAACAATCATCTTTGTTCTATAGTTCAGCTGGCCTCCAAATGTAATGGGCAGCGTGACCTTACCCTTTGGCTGACTTCTTCCCGTATTGACCCCTTGGAACGTGCCCGTCTCTTCGAGGTCTCCATCAGGAATCTGCAGCCTTTTGATCACAACAGGTGAGATCAAGTTCAGACCGGCCTCGCAGTCAACCAGCATTTTTGTCACCTTGAGGTTGCGTATTGTTGGTGAGACCAACAACGGCAAACACCCGACCGCATTGTGCGATCAGGGTGGTCCTCGGTGTCAAAAATAATAGGCATGATGGACCACTTCAGTGGCTTTTGAGCATCGAACGATGGTTCTGCTGCTGATCTCACGCACCCACTATTTGAGCCGGCGGTGAGAGGTGTGCAGCGAGGCGCCACCGTCGACGCACATGGCCTCCGTAGCTTTCTGGAACTCATGCTCGCTCGACTCATCGTCCTCGTCATGATCATCGTCTTCCTGTTTCTTGTCGCGGCCCTGAGCGGGCATTTCTTCTTGATTATCTTTGCCCCGGTGGCCAACTTGGCCGCCACACTTCTTCCCGGATCCCTCAGCACCATCCTGGCCCTTCTCCTTGTCCCGCCTTTCATATTCGTCTTTCTGCTTCTCTGCGGGCTGCTCGACTTACCGGCAGTTCTGCAGGTCATGGCCCTTGGTGCGATGGATCTTGCAGTACTGCTTGTCAGAGCCTCCTGGCTTGTCGGCAGCCGCCAAGGCCCGGCAGGCGGCGCACCCGGCAACTTCCTTGCCGGGGTCGTCGCCTTGGTCTTCTTGGCACCGCCGGCATCGTCGGATCCCTCGACGACAAGCACGGCCTTGCCCTTGCGCTTCCTGTTGCTTTGTCGGCCCTTCTTTGCCGGGGCGACGGCGTCTTCGTCTGAGGAGTTGGTTTCTGCACCGGCGTCTATGCCGGGGTACTTCCTTCCCTCTTCAGCACGGGCACATCTATCGGCTATGTCGGGGCAGGCTGATGTGGCCCACGAACACCTATGGGACTGGCGGACCGAGCCCCTTTCGGTTCGGCGGGGAGCGGAGGTCGCACGAAGAGCAGATCGAGGCGAAGCACGCGAGGTTTACCCAGCCGGAGCTCTCCGGAGATAATAATCCTCTTGCTGCATGTATGGGTGTATTGCGTTCTTGCTCGGGGCGCTTGGGTGCTCTGATACACACGAGCTGCTTACGAGACCGGCGTGGGGAATCGACCGACCCTTTCTACGTTGCGCATGGGCCTCCTTTTATATGCTCAAGGGTCTCCGACGGTGGCAACGTGAGCGAGGGTACAAATGGAAAAGTAGTGGTTGGTACACCTACTTGTACGATGTACGGTGTATCATACCTAACCACGGCGGCGGGGACAAAGGCATTAAATGCCCATCTCGCCGCCCTAACAAAGGCAAACGAGGGACTGTCGGCGCCACCGCTTGCCACGATGGCAATCTTGTCGTGACGCTTGCCACCTCGCACCGGCGGCTGCCTGACCTCTCTCGCCACGCACCTGGAAAGGTCCTGAGGCGACATGTTAGTGGATGTGCTGGGAGGCGTAGGTACAGAGAGGTGGTCTGCCGCGAAGCGCCTTGCCGTGGTTGTTGTCTTGTCGCGCCGGAAGCTTGTCGCCATAGGGCCTTCCCGGCAAGCTCCTCTTGCCGGGCCTTGTCTCCCTAGGTGCCTTGGGTGGCCTTCTGGCAAGCTCCTCTTGCCGGGGCCTTGTCTTCTAGGTGCCTTGGGTGGCCTTCCAGCAAGCTCCTCTGCCGGGCCTTGTCTCCTTGGCTTGAATACTTTGTTCTTGAATGGCTCCAAAGGAATCACGGAGGACCTTGGCGGTCACCCGGTAAGCCATGCCATGGAGGGCTGCAATCGCCCGTGCACAAGTTCGGGATACTAGGGTACCCCTACTCTAGTACACCGACAGGAGCCCCGGCCTGGGCCACACACGGTGCCGGCGTTGTTGGGCCAGGCCCAAAACAGGCTGCACGGGCACACGCGGCACAGGGCACGCCATAACTCACCCGGACCCACCACGCCCCTCCACGAGCAGCCGCGCGCCAGTGCGGCGTCGTGTGGGAGATCGTGGGCGAGATCGTGGGGGTTTCTTTATTCGAATAACGGAACGTCCGCCTCCCTCTTTATAAGCAGGGAAAGCAGGGGCAGGCCACCCATCTCGCCGATTCTTGTCCCATCGAAAAACCACCGCTGCTCCCCCTTCTTCCTAAGGTCTGAAGAGAGCGCTCCGCCTTCATCGCCACCAAAGACCACTAACGCCATCGATCTCCTCCACCGCCTCCGCCATGGCTCAAAGCCGACAAGGGAAGGCCGTGAAGTCGGCGGCGCAGCGGCTTGCGGCGCTTGGAAGGAGCGGGCCATCTTCCCCTCAGCGCCGCGAGGGAGCTGAGGGAGAACTACTACCTCTTACGGTCGACGGAGACGCGGCGCATCCGCGCCGCGAAGAGTACTCCCCCGCTGCCTCGGAATTGGCCCCGACCGGGTATCCCTTCTTCGCTCTTCTTCTCTGCGGGCTCTGCCGCCTTTCTCTCAATTCTTCAGGACATCATGAACACCTACGGGTTCCGCCTCCTTGATTTCACCCCAATGTCGTTTCGACCATGGCAGTTTTCGCACATCTTTGCGAAAACTTTGTCGGAGTCCACCCAAATGTAGCCCTTTTCGCAACTTCTTTTTACCCCGAGTTGAGAGAGGGAGCCTCTTCTTGGGAGGGATTGCTTGGATCTCGAGGGTCGGCAAGAAGGAAGCCTATCTGGAGGGAGAGCTCTGTAGCAAATGGGAGGAATGGAGGGCAGATTGGTGCTGGATTGTCGAGGAGAACCCACAGCCATTTACCGCCCAAATACCAAACTCCCGAGGCGCTTGGCAACGATTGGAGCAATCTGGCCCCGGAAGACGCTAGGCAAGATCGCGATCACCGAATCCTTCGCCTTAGACTTGTCGGGCTCACCGTAAACACCGTTAGCGCGGACTTTCTTCGCCGCCGCGCCGCCCTGCGGGGAGAGGAGGAGGCCTGCACAGAGTTTCGAGCGGCGGATATTATGAGGCTGCGCCCAGGCCTCAACTTCAACTTCACCGTCTTGGAGCTTGATGCGATGCTCTTAGAGCTGTTCAAGCCCGATCCGATCATCCGAAGATGTTTAGTTTGCCGAGGCGTCGTTCGCTATGCAACAATTCCGCGCTTGACCGCATCCATGCAATGATGCCGTCGTCGACTCACATGGAATTGTCCCAACTTGGCAAGAGCCGGCGAGATGACGTCGTCTGGCGGTTCTTTGACAATCTGGTAGAAATGCTGGTCCGCCCGATGAGCGAGAGGGCCTCACCCGCGACACCACCGATGATGAGATGCAGCGCGCCACCAGTGGAAGAGGTAGCGGCAGCCGCTGCCATGGGCGGTTTGGCTTCACCGTGGAGGAGGTAGAGGTAGCGAGGCGGCAAGCCTTGTCGGCGAAAGGAGTTTGCCGGGCGAGGAAGAGCTTGCGAGCTCAAGCCGAGTCGAGCGAGCCCGCCGAGGGCGCATCCTCCCCACCTCCAAGCAGCTTGCATGGCGGAGCCCCAGCTCCACCAAGAAGGCGTCTTCGCAAGGCCGAGACGTGGCGGGCGCCAGACGGGTCAACAGCAGCGCCGCGCGCGCTTCCACCAGCGGCAAGCACCTTGCAGCTGAGCACCTCACGCCCGGTCGCGGCAAGCTGGGCGGGGCCCTCGCAGACCACCGGTTCCGCCCCCGCCAAGCGTCCAAGGGAACCCACTCCTCCGCCTCGTCGTACTGGAGGCGGGCCTGATTTGATCTCTCCGCGCTCAGCTCCGACGAGGAAGAAGAAGAGTAAGATTTTTTTACTGTACTTGTAATTCTTTGATTTGTTGCTTTGTCTTGTATCTGATTTGCTTTACTCTGAACCCATTCCTTTTCAGGACGCTGGCCCAGAGAATGTCGAAGAGAGCCAAGACCCCAGTGATCGTCATTTAGGATGAACCCACTGCGATAGCAGGAGGCGCGTCCGAGACCACCCTGCCGGATGCGGCAACTCTTCTTCAAAGCAGCCCCCAGCGCAGCCCCCAGCGTAAGTATATGGTCTACTTCTTGCTGTTCGGCGTGCATGGGTGCTCTTTCTTTCTTGATATCATTGTTGATTTGTGTAGGAGCAGAAGCATCCTCCTTCTGCTTCGACTACGCCGCCAAGGAGGATTCCCGGCAAGGGAGGCGTTCTCCGGCAAGGGAGATTTCTCCGGCAAGGGCAGTTCTTCACGGCAAGGGCGGCACCAGCGATCCCTTGGCGGCGGAGACCATGACCGCAGAACCACAGCACGGTGATCTTCTTGCCTGAATACTTCCCTTGCGTTCTTCTTCTTGATTTTGTTTTGAATATTTGCTTGACTTTCTTCATCCATCCGCCACAGAGCCAATGGAGACCGAGGTCGCCGGCGAGGAGGACGTGCGCGGCAACACTGATGAAGCCGCCGCCATGGAAGAAGAAGCCGGCGCTGACGAGCCCGCCGGCGAAGAGGCCGCCGAAGCTGCTGCCACAGAAGCTGGCGAGGGGTTCGGCAATCGCACTGACGGCCCTGAGGCCGCAGGAGCGCTAGGCGCTACGCCGACCGCCGATCACTCTGCCGCTGCCGCAGCGCCGGGCTCCGAAGAGCCCCAGCCCGGCACCTATTTGAAGGCCGGCGATGGCGTCTTCATCAAGCTCCCATGGGAGTCGAGCTCGAGCACCGGCGAAGGAGACTTTTGATGAAGAGCTGCTCGCCTCCGCTGGATCGACGCTGGTCGACGCGCCAGCAGCAGCGGCGGCGAGCTCGAGGAGGAGCTGCTGCGGAGCTGGCCGCTCTACCGCCCAACAAGCCAAGCTGGAATCCTGGGAAGCGCTTGTCGCGAAGGCGGGAGTAGACAACGAGAAGCGCGCGGAGGAGCTCCGGGGCTGCAACCAGGAAGATCTCCGGTCCTTGGCAGAGGAGCGGGAGCAACTCGCCGAGGAGCGCAAGGCCTTCCTCCTCGAGAAGGCTGAAGCTGAGGAGGAACAGCGGCTTGCCGCCGAGAAGCTGTCTGTCGCGCAGAAGGCGAGTTGGCGCAGCGGAAGGTTAATCTTGACAGCCACGAGGAGGATCTTGCCATGCGCGAGCAAACATTTGGCGGGGCTCTCAAGGAAGCAAAGGATGCTGCTACAGCTGCCGAGGCCGCCAAGAAGGAGCTGGAGACGAAGGTGGCGCAGTTGGAGGCCAGCCTCAAGGAGAGCGGCGAGGAGCTTGCTGCACTCAAGCACGAGCGCGAGAAGGACGCCTACACTCTTGGCGAGCTGCAGGGTCGTCTCGCCGAGAGGAGCAAAGAGCTCAGCGCCGCCAAGGACTCCAATGCAGATCTTGAGTTGAAGCTAACTACTTTGACTCGGGCCATTTGGGCCAGCCCAAGGAGGCAGGAGGTGGCCTTGAAGGAGAAGATCAAGGCCGGCAGGCGCCTGGCAGCAAGTGTTCTTGCCGCCTGAGAATTCCTTGAGGGAGAATGTGGAGCCTTTGGACCGAGGGTCTCGTGGATACTGCTGCAGCCATCAACAGGGAGCTGATGGAGCTGGGGATGGTGGATCTTGGATATTCCTCCGACGAGCATCTCCAACCCAGCGCCTAGCTCAACTTGTTCTTCAAGGGCATGGTGAAGGCCCTCCAGCGACTCCGGGAAGAAGTCCCAAAGCAGCTGGCCGAGGAGTCGCGTCAGATTTGCGCGGGAGCTCTCCAAAAGGTGCTGATGAAGGTGGCCTTCCGCAACCCAGGTCTCAACCTCACCAACGTTCTCAAGACCCTGCCGCCGGATGCTGATGTGGAGGCGCTCAAGACCCTTGTCGCACCTCTCGTGGACAGGGTGAGCGAAATCAAGAGGGTTGAGGGCGATCGCGTAGATTAGGCTGCCCGTTTTCTCTTTCTCTTGCCGCTGCTGGTCATGTCATAAGAACAATCCATTAGAGCCGCGGCAAGCTATCTTGTAATATAACTCTATTTTGGGTATCAATTTCTATGTTATTTCCTTTACTTGACTCCTTCCTTTGTATGTTTTTGCCCTATGCTTTTAGGGAACTTGTCGGTGAGCGCTGAGCGCTTGTTGAGTGCGAGACGTCGACCTTCTTTGGCGGTGCCGCTTCGACAAATAACCTTGTCGCAACTAGTCGCAGCTCACTTAAGTTGTTGAGCGGACTCGAAACAAAGTAAGGCGCAACTAGCTACGAGTTGGTTCCTCTGCGCAGGTTTTCCATACAAAAGTCTGAGTCGTTCGAGGAAGATAACTTAAAAATTTAAAACTGATTGCTCAAGCTTTAGCAACTTAGCTTTTCCGTCGTTTGCTTCCGGTAAGGCTAGACTTCCTTGAGCGGCGCTTGGTCCACACCATTATCTTCTCCTTTCTTGTGCTTGAGGGAACCTTCCTTTCTTTGAGAAAGAGAAAGAAGAAAATAAAGATATGGAGCCTTATGGCTCGTTATCACTTACCAGGGTAGGTGCTGCACAAAGTGTCGATAAGGCATGCAAAATAGAAGTAAAAAGCATGAAATTGACAAGATGTGCGAAACACGCTAAGCTTTACTTATGCACGGGTCTGCTTCGCTTTGTACAAAGGATTACATGCAACAGCAATGCAAGACTTGTACAAAGGTGGTTGCGGAACAGGTTCGGCAACCCCGCGCCTCTGAGTAAAACTTACGAAGATGCTCAATGTTCCAGGAGTTGCTCACGGAAAGCCATCTTCGGTCTCAAAGCGGACAACGCCAGCCTAGTGACTCGTTTCACCCGGTAAGGCCTTCCCACTTCAAGGCGTCAACTTGTTGGAATTCTTGGCGGACTGAACGCGGCGAAGAACAAGGTCGCCTTCCTCGAGACTTCTGGCATTAACTGCGGCTATGGTAGCGGCGCAAAGCTTGCTGGTACCGAGCAGCTCGTCTGACAGCGAAGACGATCCTCCTCAAGGAGCAGTGCGTCATCTTGTCGCAGCTGCTCTTGCTCAAGCTCATCATAAGCGAGCACTCGGGGTGATCCGTATACGAGTTCCGTGGGGAGAACTGCCTCTACTCCATAGACTAGAGCAAAGGTGTACGGCGGTGGCTCGATTTGGCGTCGTCCTGATCGACCAAAGAACCACCGGCAGCTCCTCAATCCAGTTTCTTCCGCACTTGTGCAGCTTGTCGAAAGTTCTGGTCTTGAGCCCGCGCAGCACTTCAGCATTTGCCCTTTCCGCTTGACCATTGCTTCTCGGATGAGCAACAGAAGCGAAGCAGACCTTGGCGCCAAGATCTTGGACGTACTGCATGAAGGTGCGGCTTGTGAATTGTGTGCCGTTGTCGGTGATGATCCTGTTAGGGATTCCGAAACGGCAAACAATCGACCAAGAACTTGATCGCTTGTTGTCTTGTCACCTTCGTCCTTGCTTCCACTTCCGGCCACTTTGTGAACTTGTCGATTGCAACGTACAAGTACTCAAAGCCCCGACAGCTTCGGGAAAGGGGCCGAGGATGTCGAGCCCCAGACCGAAAATGGCGGGATAAAGGGATCGTGGAGAGCTTGAGCTGGTTGGTGTATCTGCTTGGAATGGGCCAGCACGCTTCACACTTGGTTACTTGTGCAGTTGCATCCTGGAGGGCTGTCGGCCAAAAGAAACCTTGCCGGAACGCTTTGCCGACAAGTGCCCTGGCGCCAACGTGGTGACCACATATGCCTCCATGTATCTCTGCCAACAGCTTTTGTCCGTCTTCCCGGTGAATACACTTCAATTTCACACCGTCGAGTCTTCTTACATGCAGTGTCTTTGTCGACAAACTGGTACATACTTGAATGACGGGCTACTCTTTCCGCTTCTTCTTGCTCTTGGGAAGTTCTCTGTCTTCAAGGAAATGGACAATCTGCTGCGCCCATCTTTGGAGCTTGTGGCTCGACAACAAGGACTAAAGGCACATCTGCTGCTGCGGAACATCCGCTTCTCTGGCGAGAAGCTGCGGCTCAGCCGAGCTTGACGTTCCCGGCAAGCTTGCCGAGCAAAACTTGTCGGGGCGTCGCTTCAACTAAACAAACCACAGGGCTTGTCAGAGCAGATTGCTCCTCAGCACTGTTGGTGTCGATCTTGGGGACCTTCTTGGCGGCGGCTTCGGGAAGCTCTGCCGGAAGGTAGTCACCAGAGATCAACTTCCTCTTCTTGCTCTGTCCAGTTGATGGCGTTACATACGGTTGAGTCAGCTGAGCACAAAGATCCACTGGTTCCACAGTGCAACTTAAGTGCGGCGCGCCTTGACGAACCATCAGCAATGTCGTTCACGAGCTCTTGGAATATATTCCATCTCAGAGGCCGTCAAAGTGCTCTTCTAGCTTCCTCACTTCATCAACATAAGCTTCCATCAATGGACTCTGATAATTCTTGTTCACTTGGCGGATGACAAGCTGTGAGTCACCCCTGACAATGAGCTTCTTGATCCCAAGGTCTACTGCGATCCTGAGACCGGCAAGCAAACCTTCATACTCTGCAGTATTATTCATTGCTTGCTCCTTGGGAAAGTGCATCTGGACCACGTACTTGAGGTGCTCTCCGGTGGGTGCAACAACTAGCACGCCCGCACCGGCGCCTTGCAGCGAGAAGGCACCATCAAAGTACATCAACCACTCTTTGCTTGCTTCCTTGACATGAATGCTCGTTTCTCGAATTTCTTCATCTTGTGTTGGCGTCCATTCTGCTATGAACTCCGCCAATGCTCTGCTTTGGATAGTTGAAGTGCTCTCAAACTTGAGGCCAAAGCTTGACAACTCCAGTGCCCACTCGACAATCCTGCCTGTTGCCTCTAGATTTTGCAGTATCCTCTTCAGCGGAAAACGAGTGACGACTGTGATCTCATGTGCCTGGAAGTAATGGCGCAGCTTTCTCGAGGCCATGAGGAGGCCGAAAAGCAATTTCTGCACACCAGAGTACCTTGACCTAGCCCCCTGCAGAAGGGAACTGACAAAGTAAACTGGGAGCTGCACAATTCTATTCTGAATCTTTTCATGCGTCTGCTCAGATCCATACTTGTCTGGACCAGAGCTTGCCGGTGAAGCCCCTGCTTGTCGCTGGATGCATCTGCCATGGTTGCTAGCTCATCATCCGCCTCCCTCTCCGCTACTAACGCAGCACTAACCACTTGATTGGTTTCCGCTATATACAGCAGCAACTTCTCTTGTGACCTAGGTGCGACAAGTGTTGGAGTGGAGGACAGGTATCTCTTCAAGTCCTGCAGCGCAGCCTCCGCTTCCGGAGTCCATTGCATCGGACCTGCCTTTTCAAAATTTTGAAAAATGGCGAGGCGCTTCAGCAGAACCTAGAGATAAACTCTGCTGAGAGCAGCTACGCAACCGGCAAGCCTTCGTACATCCTTGGCGCTTTGGTGCTTCAATCTGCTCAATGGCCTTGATCTTGTCGGGATTGGCCTCAATTCCCCGCTGAGACCACGAAGAACCCGAGAAGCTTGCGGAAGGGACTCCAAACACACACTTCTCGTGGTTGAGCTTGAGGTTGATCTTGTGCAGATTTGCAAAGGTTTCGTCTAAATCTTGAATCAGGGTCGCCTTGTCCTTGCTTTTGACCACTATGTCGTCCATGTAGGCTTCCACATTTCTGTGTATTTGCGGCTCAAAAGCGTCATGAACTACTCTTGAAAATGTCGAACCAGCATTCTTTAACCCGAAGGGCATCCGTACAAAACTGTATGTGCCACATGGGGTGATGAATGCAGTCTTCTCCTCATCCTCTTCTGCCATGAAGATCTGATGATATCCTGAGTATGCATCAAGAAATGAAAGCAAATCACATCCGGCCGTGGAGTCAACAATCTGGTCGATGCGCGGCAAGGGAAATGGGTCTTTGGGACAAGCTTTATTGACATCGGTAAAGTCGATACAAAGCCTCCATTTCCCGTTAGCCTTTCTGACAACTACAGGATTGGCCAACCACGTAGGATGGAGCACTCCTCTGACAAGGCCTGCCGCTTCCAGTTTCTTGATTTCTTCTGCGATGAACTCTTGGTGCTCCACTGCCTGCTTCCTGACTTTCTGCTTGACGGGTCACGCATGAGGACAAACAGCAAGATGGTGCTCAATTACTTTCCTGGGAACACCGGGGATGTCAGACGGTTGCCACGCAAACACGTCGACGTTCGCCCGCAGGAAAGCAACAACGAGCGCCTTCCTATTTAGGGTCGAGAGAGGCACTGATGGTGAAGGTACCACCAGTGCCGTCCTCCTTGGCGGACACCCTCTTGGTCTCTGGTGGAGCTGCCATCGTCTTCTTATACTTGCCGGTGGAGCTCGATGGTGCGTCCTCGACGGTAGCGCAGCACTCCGAGGAGGTGCGCTTGCCTTGATTTCTTCTGCGATGAACTCTTGGCGCTCCACTGCCTGCTTCCTGACTTTCTGCTTGACGGGTCGCGCATGAGGACAAACGGCAAGATGGTGCTCAATTACTTTCCTGGGAACACCGGGGATGTCAGACGGTTGCCACGCAAACACGTCGACGTTCGCCCGCAGGAAAGCAACGAGCGCGCCTTCCTATTTAGGGTCGAGAGTGGCACTGATGGTGAAGGTACCACCAGTGCCGTCCTCCTTGGCGGACACCTTCTTGGTCTCTGGTGGAGCTGCCATCGTCTTCTTACACTTGCCGGTGGAGCTCGATGGTGCGTCCTCGACGGTAGCGCAGCACTCCGAGGAGGTGCGCTTGCCGGAGTGGGCATCAGAGCTCTTGCCGGACTTGGTATTCTTCTTTCCCCCGGGAGCTTCAGCGGCAAGTGGCTTGCAATCAGCTGCAGCTGCTGCTTCCCGGTAGATCTTGTCGGCGCAGATAAGAGCATCCTTCTTGTCGCCAGGGACAGAGATGACGCTTATCGGGCCCGGCATCTTCAGCATGTTGTAGGCATAGTGAGAGGCCGCCATGAATTTGGCGAGTCTTTGGGCGGCCAAGTATCCCATTGTAAGGCAATGGAAAGTCAGCAACGTCAAAGGTGATCCTCTCAGTTCTGAAGTTCAACTCGCTGCCAAATGTCACCGGCAACGTGATCTTTCCCTTCGGCTTGCTCCTTCCCAGATTGATTCCTTGGAAAGTGTCGGTCTCTTTGAGCTCGCTATCAGGGATCTGGAGTTTCCGGAGCACCGCAGAGGAGATCAGGTTCAAGCGGGCCCCGCCGTCAACTAGCATCTTAGTGACCTTGAGGTTGCGGATAGTTGGTGAGACCAACATCGGCAAGCACCCGACCGCATTCTGTGATCGTGGTGGTCCTCAATATCGAAGATGATAGGCGTGCTGGACCATTTCAGAGGCCTGCGTGACTCGACGGATGGCTCTGCTGCATTGACCTCCCGCATCCACTGCTTGAGCTGGCGGTGTGAGGTATGCAGAGAAGCACCATCGTCAACGTACAGGACCTCTGTGGCTTTCTGGAACTCCTGCTCATCGGCCTCGTCATCATCCATGTCTTCATCATCGTCGTCGTCTTCATCCTTGTCGCGGCCGCGGGGAGGTCTGTCTCCTTGCCGCTGCTTGGCCTTGCCGCGGCGTCCTCCTCGGCCGGGCGTTTCTTGCTAGCTCCTCCGGCACCCTCCCTGGGCCTTCTCCTTGTCGTGTCGTTCATATTCAGCCTTCTGCTGCTCGACAAGCTGCTCGACCTTCTTGCAGCTCACGGAGGTCATGGCCCTTGGTGCGGTGGATCTTGCGATCTTGCTGCCGGAGCCGTCCTGCTTGTCGGCGACCGCCACAGCCTGGCAGTTGGTGCCAGCGGCAACCTCCTTGCCGGAGCTACCAGCCTTGGCTTTCTTGGCGCCACCTCCGTTGTCGGACTGCTCAACAACTAGCACATCTTTGCCTTTCTTCTTCCTGTTGCCCCGTCGCCGGCTCTTCCTTGCCGGAGCGGTCTCCTCACTATCGGATCATCCTGCTTCAGTATTCTCTCCGGGGAGTCTCCTCCCTTCCTCAGCACGTGCACACTTGTCGGCCAGGGCATATAGCTCACTGACGTCTCTGATCTTGCACATCGACATCTCCTCCCGCATCCTGCGGTTCCACACGTTCTGATGGAACGCGCTGATCACCGCGGCAGGGTGGACATCTGGGATGTTGTCTTTGTCTGTGGCTGAATCTCTGAATGTACTTGCGCAGGGGCTCTCCTTCCTTCTGGCGGCGAGATGAAGGTCGCTTTCTTGGCCATGGGGCTTGTGGCCGCTGTAAAGCGCCGACAAACTGATGGCATAGATCTGCCAAGAGGATATGGAGTTGTCCGGCAAGTGCATGAGCCAGATCGACATTGGGCTTGAGCACCGGTGAAGTAGTTGGCAAGGATCTTGTCGTCTCGCCCCCCGGCAGCTTGCACCACGATGGTCTAGATGCTGAGGAACTCTGACGGATGCGTCTTGCCGTCGTACTTCTCTGGTACGTTTGGCTTGAAGTTTTTCTTGCTGGGCCACTGGACTTGCCGCAGCTCACGAGTGAACGCAGGGCAACCTACCGCGTACGGCAAGTTGCCTGGTTCCTCTGGCGCATGCATGTCAACAGAGGGCCTAAGCGGCGCTTTGTCGGATTGACGCCGCTTCTCTTGGCGCTCGATGCGAGTTCGAGCGTCTTCTTGCTGTCGTTCGTGAAGAACTTGGCGCTGATCGCGACGAACTCGTGGATCCGATGACGCGGTGGAGTCGCTGTTGAGGTGGATCCGGCGAGTCGGCGATCTTGGCCTTCGGGGTGGAGAGTGCATGGTAGTTGCACCCCCACCAGTCTCGTCGCCACCGGCTCGTGTTTAGCGATCCTGCGCGGCAGCGATGCACTCGGTTGCCCGAGGCGTCGCCGTTAGCAAAGCCGATGAGACTACGAATGGTGGCCCTCCATTCATCGACCTTGTCGGCCGTTGGAGGGTGATCCAGAGCAGTTGAGCTCTCGCCAAAGCTTCTGCTGGAGTGGTGGGTGGCAGTGGCGAACGGCGCGAGGAGCGGGATATGCTCGGACTTCTAACTATGTTAGAAGGAGCAGTATCCCGTCCAGGCGACCGTGCTCGCTTGCGCCAGCATGTTGGCGCTCATGCTGGTCTTGAGCATCCCGAGATCCTCCAGCTCGATCTTGGTCCAACGAGCGTATGGCATTGTGAATACCATGACGTTGTCGGTCCCGCGCCTCCTGAGACGGGCGCGGTGCATGTACGGACGCCGAGGTCTGCGCAGCCTTGTCCTTGGACTTGGCAGCACCATGAGCTCCCTCGTCGCCGTCCATTCTTCCGCCGGCGCCTATCCCACCACCTGTTTGCTCCAGCGGTGGAGGGTTTGACGCGGACGGGACTTCTGCCGCCGAAGCCTTCTTCTTCGGTGGCATGTTGATGAAGATCTAGCTCGCGTGGGCGCCGGATCAGGTTCACACAACCTTGACGCCCCCCTACCTGGCGCGCCAAATATGTCGGGGCAGGCTGATGTGGCCCACGAACACCTATGGGACCGGCGGACCGAGCCCCTTTCGGTTAGGTGGGGAGCGGAGGTCGCACGAAGAGCAGATCGAGGCAAAGCACGCGAGAGGTTTACCCAGCTTCGGAGCTCTCCGGAGAGATAATACTCCTACTGCTGCATGTATGGGTGTATTGCGTTCTTGCTCGGGGCGCTTGGGTGCTACAGTACACACGAGCTGCTTACGAGACCGGCGTGGGGAATCGGCCGACCCTTTCTACGTTGCGCATGGGCCTCCTTTTATATGCTCAAGGGGTCTCCGGCGGTGGCAACGTGAGCGAGGGTACAAATGGAAAAGTAGTGGTTGGTACACCTACTTGTACGATTACGGTGTATCATACCTAACCACGGCGGCAGGGGACAAAGGCATTAAATGCCCGTCTCGCCGCCCTAACGGTGCAAACAGGGACCGTCGGGCGCCACCGCTTGCCACGATGGCAATCTTGTCAGCGACGCTTGCCACCTCGCACCGCTGGCTGCACAGCCTCTCGCCACGCGCGCCTGGAAAGGTCCCAGGGCGACATGTTAGTGGATGTGCTTGTACACCTACTTGTACAGGTGGCAACGTAGACGAGGGTACAAATGGAAAAGTAGTGGTTGGTACACCTACTTGTACAGTGTATAGTGTATCATACCTAACCCTGACGGCAGGGGACAAAGGCATTAAATGCCCGTCTACGTCGCCCTAACGGTGCAAACGAGGGACCGTCGGCGCCACCGCTTGCCACGATGGCAATCTTGTCAGCCACGCTTGCCACCTCGCCCGGCTGGCTGCCTGAGCCTCTCGCCCGCAGCGCGCTGGAAAGGTCGAGGCGACATGTTAGTGGATGTGCTGGAGCGTGGGTACAGAGGTGGTCTGCTGACAAAGCGCCTTGCCGCGGTTGTTGTCTTGTCGCGCCCGGAAGCTTGTCGCTTACCGGGCCTTCCCGGCAAGCTCCTCTTGCCGGGGCCTTGTCTCCTAGGTGCCTTGGGTGGCCTTCCCGGCAAGCTCCTCTTGCCGGGGCCTTGTCTTCTAGGTGCCTTGGGTGGCCTTCCCGGCAAGCTCCTCTTGCCGGGGCCTTGTCTCCTTGGCTTGAATACTTTGTTCTTGAATGGCTCCAAAGGAATCACGGAGGACCTTGGCGGTCACCCGGTAAGCCATGCCGCAGAGGGCTGCAACTGCCCGTGCACAAGTTCGGGATACTAGGGTACCCCTACTCTAGTACACCGACAGGCTAGAACATAGAGTTCCGCCACATCCTTGACCTTGTTCATCACCATCTCTTCATGCATCTTACAGTTACGCACATTCTGATGGAACACGCTGATGATAGCCGCGGGATGAACATTCAGGATGTTGTATCGCACTCGGCTGAACCTCTGTATGTACTTGTGCAGGTTTTCGCCTTCTTTCTGGGGGATGACATGCAAGTCGCTTGCATGGCCATAAGCTTGGTGGCCTCCCATAAAGGCGCCAACAAACTCATGGCACAAATCCGACCAAGAAGAAACAGAATCCACTGGCAAGTGCATCAACCATGACATGACGTTGGGTTTAAGTGCCAACGGAAAGTAATTGGCAAGCACCTTGTCATCGCGAGCTCCAGCAGCTTGCATCGCGATGGTGTAGATGCTAAGGAACTCTGACGGGTGAGTCTTGCCGTTGTACTTCTCGTCGATGTCAGGCTTGAACGTGCGGTGAGTGGGCCACTAGAACTGCCGCAGCTGACGGGTAAAGGCCGGGCAACCCACCTCGAAAGGTAGGCCACCAGAGCCCCCCGATGTTGGGTGGTCCATAGTGGGCCCCGCCCGCCTATCAAACTAATGGCGCGCGTCGCGCCCTCGCTCGATGGTGGTTCGAGCGTCTTCATGGGCTCGCTCCCGAAGGACTTGGCGTTGATCACGGTGGGTTCGTGGGTTGAACGACGCTATGGAAATGTTATCACAAGCGTCGTCCCGATGGACCGGCATCCGCTGTAACTGGCGTGGAGGAGGAGAGTGCACCGTGGCTGCAGCACCTCCGGTCCTTCCACCATTGGCATGCGGTGGCTCGATAGAGCGTCGGCCTGAGGGCCCAGCTGGTTGCGGCTCATCTTTGTTGGCGATGCCGACGAGGATTCGGATGGTGGCTCTCCACTCGTCGAGCTTTTCCGCAGCAGGAGGGAAGTCGAGGAGCAACTGCGCGCGCGCCAAAGCTTCTGCTGGCGTGGGTGGCGGCGAAAGCTGCGTGGACCATGACGCGCTCCGACTTCTAACCACGTTAGAAGGAGCTCCATCACGTCCTTGCGGCTGCGCGCCATTTTCACCAGCGCCTCGGCGTGCATGCTGGTCTTCTACATCCCGTGAATGATGCGTAGGACTCTTCCTGCGGTGGCGCCCGGGGTCACTAGCGTGGTGGCGCTGCTCGTCGCGCACAACCTGAGAAGAGCGCGTTGCGGGCGCTGATGTACGCATCTTGGAAGTCACCGTGCCGCCTGTAGGTGGCACGACGCCGCCCTTGGAGGGCCCTGCCAAAGAGTTTTCTTGAGCTCTTGAACTAGCTATGGTGCATGTCTGGTCCAAAAGATCTGAATCCTTCCTCAGTATGCCTCGGGCCTCCTTTTATAGTCAAAGGGGTTGCCACAGTGGCACACGGGAGGTGGAAAGGTATGTACAGAGTACAAGCTTATCGCATGTCATTATAGGACAAAACGCATAAAATGCGCTACTTATGTGTCCACTTGCTTTATCGGGGACGGTAACGAGGCCCGTCCCATCCGTCGTCGCTCCGCCTTGCTCCGACACGCGTCCAGGCCAACGAGGCATGCAGCGACATGTAGGCTGGCAGGCTGCTGAGCTGGCGTGGTGGTAGGGTCTTCATGAAGATTTGCATGCCACCACGCAGATGCTTGACTAGTTGGATTAGGAGCCACATATTGCCACATGGGTACTTGCTTTAGTTGGTGGGCGGCCGCTGAGCTGGGGCGGCGATGGGGCAGCAAGGACTTGTCGCAGTCTTGTGTATATTCCCGGCAAGAGTCTTGCCGGGGCCTTGTGGGCGCCCTTGGCAAGAGCCTTGCGGGTGTCTTCGGCAAGGAGCCTTGCCGGGGCCTCGTGGGCATCCTCGGCAAGGAGCCTCGCGGTTGTCTTGACTTCTGGTTCTCATCTGGGCTTTGTAGGCTCTTTGTCTTCACAAAGATCTGCATGCCACCGTGCAGGCGCTGCCCGATCCTTGGTTCCAACGTTGTCAATGGTGTCGGAACTCTCAGGCTCAAGGGTGACTGCTATGCTGGCGTTGGGTGAGCTGCCCCGGCAAGGGTCTTGCCGGGGTTGCGTCGGCCGCCCCAGCAAGGGTCTTGCCGGGGGAAAGCCCATCTTGTTGCTTGACCGTCTTGCACCTCTGCCTTGGCGCTGCTCTGGTAGTCATGTATTTCTGCTTCCCTCCTACCTTACCTTTCGTGTGGCAGCGCGGTGCGACTCATTGCCGTGCACAAGTAAAGGGGTGTAAAGGAGAGCCCCTACTTTTGTACACCGACACTTGGATGTTTTATATACACTTTCAAGCAATTATATATAATTTTTTGGAACTAACCTATTAACTTAGTGCCCAGTGCTAGTTGTTTTTTGCTTGTTTTCGTTCGCGGAATATCAGTACGAACGAAGTCCAAATGCCACGAAACTTTTTGGAGATTTTTTCTGGATAAAATAGACACTAGACGCTTAGGGAGAAGAACAGATGATGAACCATGGGCCCACGAGGCACCAGGGCGCGCCCTGGTGGCTTGTGGGGCCCACGAGGCTCCGTTTGATCTAACTCTGCCTCTAAAAATTCTTTAAAATCTTGAAACCAATAGGTGAGTCCACAAAATAATTTTTCCGCCACCGCAAGTTCCAGAACCATGAGATCCCATCTAGAGGACTTTTCTAGCACTCTGTCGGACAGGGATTAGATCATGGAGGGGCTCTGCATCATCCTTGCTGCCCCTCCGATGATGCATGAGTAGTTTACAACGGAGCTATGGGTCCATATTTAGCAGCTAGATGGCTTCTTCTCTATGTTTGATCTTCAATACAATGTTCTCCTCTGTGTTCTTGGAGATCTAATCGATGCAATGACTTTTTGCGGTGTGTTTGTTGGGATCCGATGAATTGTGAGTTTATGATCAGATCTATCCATGAATATTATTTGAGTTTGCTCCAAACTCTTTTAGGCATGATTAATATAGCCTCGTATTTCTTCTCTGACTATTAAGATGCCCGTGCGCTGCACGGAACACCAAAATGCATTGATTCAGGAGTTGTTTATTTGACAAAATATGTGGTGGTCATCTCATGTGTAACAAATATCGATAGGTTTCTTCAGATATTCATTCTGATCTAGAGCTCAAAAGCATCCAAGTGTGAATAGTAAATGTAGAAAAAATAGATTAAAAATATATCTTTTGCAAACAAAAGCGTTCGACTGTTCAACCTGCATCCAAAACTTAATGAATAAAGAACACTTGTGGTGCTTTGCAAAAAATGTTTTTTTTATTATTTTTCAGTATCGGTTTTGTTTTATTTTTCTAGACCACCATGAATGTTCTTTTTCACAGAATGCTGCACACAGCTAAAATAGTCTAATATGTTTGTTGCCCAAATGTTAAGATTTGTTTGAGTTTATTAATATTATTTCAGCCCAGGAGCCAAGTTCATGTCCCGTCTTTCTCAGCTATTTCTGAAAAAAAATTGCATCTCATTTCTACATGTTATCGTGAATTATCACTCCCAAGTAGAATGGATGCTCTAGAGACAACTTTGCTGCATGTGGTCCTTGCTCCATTGTTCTCACAAACCTATTCCAAGCTATATATATTTCCCCCAAAAAAAGATTCAAGCTGCATCGAATCAAGTAACAACATACTTGAGTTACCGTTTTAAGTTCTAACTGGAAATGAACACTAAAAATTGAATTGTACATCTAACATATTTTTTTCCTCTCAGCAAACATCACATTTCATGTTTCCGTACAAACATAGACTCAAGCTATAGCCTGAACATAACTGGAAATGAACTTGCATATCTTCAGGCAAGGAGCGGTGCTTTCATCCAGCCTAGTGTTGTCTCGCTTTCAGAGAACAATGAATCAACGTCTCCATGGTCGTATTTCTTCAAAATAAAATAGAACAAAAAAACTTGCTCAAGAAAAGAAATCTGAATGTAAGAAAACCAAATCTTACTTAATTAGACTCCAGTATATTGTGCACGATAAACTTAGACAACTCTCGTTTTGCATGAAAATTTAAACGCGCTAGATTTAATCCAGCGAGTATGTGCAGGATCACGACTGACGAGCCACGTCAACTCGGTCTCACCATTTGCGACAAACCACACATGCGCCTCACATTATGCTATGGTGTTCTCTGACAGGGCCTTTTTAATGTAACGCCCCGGATACAACTTTCCATATTCGTAACTCCAACTCTTGCCTTTTCCGGAGATGCGATATATTATTTCCTTCGTGGTTGGGTTTTGTATTTTGTTTTGCATTTTGTTCGGCCATGCATATCATCTCATAGCATCATGCGCATTGCATCTGCATGTTTTCATAAAGTTTGCACCCGTTCGTAGTTGCCGCGTCCCCCCTTGCCTTCGTTGACCATTCCGAGACCAATCGGGTTTTCGCTTTCCTCTTGACCGTGACCACCTAACCTCTCTTGCCAGCTCGCAGCCCCCTCGCGCGCGTCTGTAAACTGCTCCGAACCCGAACCGAGCTGTCGTTACCGGTGAGTCCGGATCATCCCCAATCATCTCTAAAACATCTCCGTTTTCTTATTTGGACTCCCTAACCTATTTATTCTCGGCAGTTTGATTTCGATCGGAGGGACTAAATACCCCTAATCTAAACCAATTGCTATATATATATAGGTCCAACCCTAGGATCTAGGGATCCTGTCCCATCCTTCCCATTCCATCGCGCCACCACCCCCCTTGTCCTCTCCACATTGGGATCCTTCCCGATCCATTCCACCCAACCAGATCGCACCGACTGCCTCCCTCGTTTTCAGCATCGAACCAGCCATCACCGAAACTTCCAAACCCACCACTCCACCTCTCCAGCGGCCCCACGCGCCCGTGGATCCCCTTGACCTCGCTTTGAGCTTCGCCCGAGGCGAGCACCACGGCGCCAGATTTCCCCGTGCCCCTCTTGATCTAGGAGCAGGCTCCCTGCACGAGGCCGCCGTCTTCGACCGGCCTCGTCGAGAACAGCGCCCGCTGCCTTCTCCTTCGATTCGATCCGGAGGAGAGGAGCTCCTCCATGCCTCCCCATGCCATGGACCCTCGCCACCTTGCCGACCCCAACCCCGTGCCGGCCAGATCTTGCGCCATCGTCGTTGACCACCGAGATGAGCCTCGCGCCCATCTCTTCCCTTCTCCTCCTTCCCTTTCTTCCTCTCCTGTTTCTCTCTTCTCTCTTTCTCAATGCTCTCTCTCTCTCTCTGTTGCAACAGGAACCGAGCCGCCATGTTCATCACCCTTGTTTTCCCCCATGAGAGACCATTGCAGCCTCCCGACCTGGATCCACGCCTTCGCGTTGCTCACGCCCTCGCCGTCGTCATTGCGCTCGGATCCGCACCTCGCCGTTCCTCTGCACCGCCCGCGTCAGCCGGGCAGGAGCTCCATCATTGTCGCGCCCTACATCGCCTGAAGCGCCCCGCGTCTCGCCTCCTCTGTCTGCTTCCTCTGCATCGAGCGAGGCCAGGCAACCGCGCCGCGTTGACCGCATCGTCAACCCACCCGAGCGGGTCGACCTCCTCTGCAGCCGCGCAGGCCCAGCTCCCTTCGCCCGCGAGGCCCAGCTCCGCGCGCCCCTGTTGGCCCAATGTGAGCAGCCCAGTCCCAGCAGATCTGGCCCGTGTCATGTTTTTTTCCTGTTCTGCGATTTTGCTAATTATCCAAAACTGTAGTTTTACAGAAAAACCCTCATGTTCATGCATATCATGACTCACAATTGGTGCATCGGATTAAAATGATTTAAACAAGTAAAATGCTTAGAATTTTGTGTAGATTAATAATTTTCCACTTTCATCTATGTTAAAAATCTTTAAACTTGCTGTTTGCATTAATTTGCTAAAATGCCATGTTAAAATGATTTATTTCATAACTAAAAAATCGTAGCTCGGTTTTAAATAAACTTTATATGTAAATGGGGTGGAAAAATGCATAGATTAACTTGCTGCACTTTATTTTCCTGTTTAAAAATAATACAATATGTTTTAGGGCAGAACAGTACCAAATTCTAAATATGCATATGGGGATTTTCCGGAATTGTTGTTTGTTGTTCCGGCCTCATTTAAACTTGCCTAAATAGTTAGTTTGCTTATGCTTCACCTCTTGCCATGTTTAACAACATTTAATATTGTTTGGTAGCTTAAACGAGATTAAACTAAATATGTCAATGTGGTGTTTTGTCAATATGCAACTCGTTGCATATTGAGCTCCACTTAACTTGTAGCATTGTTTGTTGCACTTTGCCATGCCATGCCTCATTAAACCGTACATGCATCATACTTGATTGTGCACCATGCCATGTTTATGCTTGTGCATTTACCATTTTGTTTGTTTCTTTCCGATGTTGCTTCTTAGTTCCGGTAATGTTGCGATTGTGAGGATTCGTTCGACTACTCCCATTCGTCTTCTTCATGGACTCGTTCTTCTTCCTAGAGGGATTTCAGGCAAGATGACCGTCACCTTGGATCTCATTACTAGCATTGCTATGCTAGTTGCTTTGTTCCATTGCTATGCTGCGTTACCTACCACTTGCTTATCAAGCCTCCCAAATTGCCATGAACCTCTAACCTTTTCACCCTTCCTAGCAAACCGTTGTTTGGCTATGTTACCGCTTTTGCTCAGCCCCTCTTATAGCGTTGCTAGTTGCAGGTGAAGATGAAGGTTGCTCCATGTTGGATTATGTTTATGTTGGGATATCACAATATCTCTTATATTAGTAATGCATCTATAAACTTGGTAAAGAGTGGAAGGCTCGGCCTTATGCCTGGTGTTTTGTTCCACTCTTGCCGCCCTAGTTTCCGTCATATCGGTATTATGTTCCCGGATTTTGCGTCCCTAACGCGGTTGGGTGATTTATGGGACCCCCTTGACAGTTCGCTTTGAATAAGACTCCTCCAGCAAGGGCCAACCTTGGTTTTACCATTTGCCTCACCTAGCCTTTTTTCCCTTGGGAGTCGCGCTCCCGAGGGTCATCTTTATTTACCCTCCGGGCGGTGCTTGTCTAGCGTTGGTCCAAACTAAACACCGTCTTGGGACCATCCCTTGGCAACTTGGATTACGTCCGTACCTGTACGCTTAGCTTATCCGGTGTGTCCTGAGAACGAGGTACGTGCGACTCCTATCGGGATTGTCGACACATCGGGCGGTCTTGCTGGTCTTGTTTTACCATTGTCTAAATGTCTTGTAAATCGGGATTCCGAGTCTGATCGGGTCTTCCCGGGAGAAGGAATATCCTTCGTTGATCGCGAGAGCTTATCATGGGCTAAGTTGGGACACCCTGCGAGGTTTGATCTTTCGAAAGCCGTGCCCACGGTTATGTGGCAGATGGGAATTTGTTAATATCCGGTTGTAGTAAACTTGAAGTAAAACTCTTCTAAAATACACCAACCGTGTGCATAACCATGAGTGTCTCTTTTCGGGGTTGATCGAGAGGAGAACACGGTTTCTGGGTTATGTCTGACGTAAGTAGGAGTTCAGGATCACTTCTTGATCATTACTAGTTGACGACCGCTTGCTTTGCTTCTCTTCTTGCTCTTATTTGCGTAAGTTAGCCACCATACATTGCTTAGCCGCTGCTGCAACCTGACCACTTTACCCCTTCCTTACCCATTAAGCTTTGCTAGTCTTGATACCCATGTTAATGGGATTGCTGAGTCCTCGTGGCTCAAAGTTTACTACACCACCAGTTGCAGGTACAGGTTTGCGATGATCATGACGCGCGAGCGATGTTTACTTGTTTTGGAGTTCTTCTTACGCTTCTTCGATCGGGGATAGGTTCGGTCGGCCTTTGGGCTAGCAGGGTGGATATTGTTTGAGTTTCTGTTTATGTTTCATCTGTAGTCGGATGTTGATCTTGTATATGATGTATTGTTGTATTCATGTGACATTGTATGTCTTGGTTGTATCCCCACTATTATGTAATGTTGATGTAATGATATCCACCTTGCAAAAGCGTCTTCAAGATGCGCTTCTATCCTTGGTGGGACCTTCAGTTCCTTGAGGATAGGGTCGCATCTTAGGCGTGACAAGTTGGTATCGAGCCTCGACCGACCATAGGAGCCCCTTGATTGTTGGCCGTTGTTGAGTCTAGAAGAAAACTATTTTGAGTGTTAGGATTATATATATCGGAGAGTAGGATTCTTTTTACTCCTCAGTCCCTTCGTCGCTCTGGTGAGGCCTCCTGACGTTGATGTTTTGTCTTTCCTCTCCTCAATTTTTCACAAATTTTTTTTTAGGATCACGCGGGTATCTTGGGATCGTTCCGATAGTCTTGTGACGAGAACATTGTTCTTGGTGCCTCGACATTTAGGGGTTGTGGCGGTGTCCGGGGAGTTGAGCTCCGAGGTGTTGTCGTCACAATTTTATCGTTCTTGATTCTGGAATACACGAGTTTTGCCGACATCGAAAATCTCTTTTATGCAGTTGTTCGTGAGATAACCTCGACGCCACCCAGTACTGGGGAGTTCGGGAGTATTGCCATAGCTCGTATAACGGATGTTTTTCGAAGGTTGAGGTACATGATTTCCGGAGTTTTCTTGGTTATGTGTTGATGGATGGATATAGCTGGATCTAGGTATTGTTAGTTTGGGTGATATATTTTGTGTCCCCTGTATCCCCAACACCAGATTGCATAACCAGAAAGTTTCGGGAGTTTATAGGTGGGAATTCAAGTAGCTCCTAGAATATCTTTCTGACAGATGCATGATATGGGATAGGGTAAATCTCTATCATATGTATTTGTTCCGGCTTATTCTGCAAGCCAAATCCTTTGTTTTGTTTTATTTGTGGTATTCGAGTTGCTTCGAAGTCAAATGTTGAATCCATACCTTTCCTAAATAGTGTTCTCATATTGCTATGTGAATACTAATCCTTCTTGTTCATCGAGGTCGTCATGTTAATTCTTTTCCCAACCGGCGTGCTTCTCTTCAAGTGGATCCGATCATTTCAACATCGCCAAGATCAACTCTAAGTTTTCTCACCGGTGTTTGTTTCATCCATCCCAAGTTGTCTTTGTTTTCCCGCCCTCCCACCCCTTTTTCTTCAAGGACTCAGATTTCTTAATCATGTATCCTTTTTTTTAGAGAAGTCTCTTCATTCTTTTCTTTCAATGTTCTTATCCGGTGATTTCCCATGAAGATGCTCAACAGTTTCAAGTTCATCATCCTTCATTGTTGTTTCTTCTCCGGTGGATCCAATTCAAGCTTTCGATATTCATCATATTCCTTTTCTTGTTTCCAATGTTTTCCCATACCGGTGCACCTCATAATCTTTCACTTCTTGTTATTCAATTGTTCCGGAGTGTTGAAGATATCTCAGAAGATTCACATTTCCATTCCCAATCCGTTCAAGCTATCTGGAGATAATTATCTCATTCAAGCCATTTAATTCAACCGGCGCAACCTCTCTTTAAAATCCTTCAACGATGTTTCTTTCGAGTGGGCCCTAAACCACAGGTCTTTTTCCAGGATCTTACCTCACTCTTCTAATTTTCCCGGAGTTATTCTCAAATTATTTTTTTCAAAGTTTGACGTAAGAATGAATTTTCATCAGTCACATGCCTTCTCCTAGGCCGCTTTCAAATTCTTTTCATCTCTGGCTCAACCTTTCCTCTTTTAATCCTTCCGGAGTTTCTCAACAATTTGGTGGTGTTTCTCTTCGACATTCTCAGCATGTGAAGACCGAAGAAGAGTTCATCTTAAATCCTTAACCGTTCTTCCAAAGATGCGTAGTTCAAGTTTGATGCCATCCTCTTATAATTGTTTTTGATTGTGGGAATTCTTTTCACCCATCCAGAGCATTTCATGAGGTGTTTCCATTTCTTTCCTCCGAAGGCCATCATGTCATAATTCTTCATTCTCAGCGCGTAGCTATCATTCTCCAAATCTTACCGGTGAATCGTTCAAATACCCTCTAATCAGTTCATGATCTCTTCGTTCTCATGTATCTAAATCCCCTCAAGTATCTTCATTCATTTTCAAATTATTTTCGGTGAATTGTGCCCTTGCTACTCTCTTTTGCAATTTTTACGGTGGTTCATTCAAGATTTCACTTCCTTTGTTATCATATCAATTCATTCGTTCTTTTTAATTTCACCGGTGGTTCCATCAATACCTTCTCAAGTTTGCGCTATATCTCTCTTAATCCTTTCTACGGGAATAAGTAGTATGCCAAATCCATTGCTTGTCATCAATTTAATTTGACGAAGGATAAGCATACAATAAATCTTATTCTTATTTCCTCAAAGTGATTAACCCCTTTCTTCGGAGTTTGTTCTTGATGAATAAATTCTAGTTCCAAGTGTTTTCATCTATTCTTTTCCGGAGTTCAAATTTCCTCGGCCATTTAATCGCGAAGCTCCATCTAAATCATCGCAAGGCTTCACCCTGTGATTTCAACTTCTCTTTCTTTTTATCATCCTTTTTATTACCGGAGTTCTTCATGGAGGCTCTACATGGTGGTTCGTCAAGGATTCTTTTCATTCTTCAATTGTTCTTCAAGATTTCTCTCGAAGTTATGATCCCTCGAGCCATACTTCAAAATATACATGGTATTCAACACATGTTTTGTTTTGAGGAGTTCAAGTATTCTTCTTCTTGCATTTCGAGGTGCAATTCGTTCTGCCTTATCATTTGAGGTGGTGTTATGTCATTCTTGACAATTTGAGTTCGTGTTTCATGATTCACATGTTGTCAAGAATGAGGTATTTAAATCCATCAATCTCTACATTGGAGTTATCTTGGGTTATATTTCACCTAAAGCTTTCCCTAAGGATTGTTGCTATTTATGGTTCTTATAAATGACCCAAGTTCTTCATTTGTCCTCCCAGTGAAATAAGTTTCTCGTCTCCTTGTTGATATCAATCCAATCAACTGTTTCCGTTAGTGGCGGGTTGTCTCCTCATAATTTTGAGATGTGTTCCATAAGCCCACAACAAGATTGTTCTTTTCGTTGTTGGTTTTCCAACAACTCTGTTATAACCTTCTTGGAAGGGTGCTTTCCAAGATCATTTGTGGCAGAAGTTGGCATTTTCTTCTCCATTCTTTTATTCCAATGATCTATCTTCTTTTCGTTCTTCCGGAGGCATGGTGATGTTGCTCTCTTCACTCATCATCTCGAATTGTGAGGATCATGTTATTTTCTTACTTATCCATTTAACCGGAGTGTTGTGTCATCTCTTCAAGTTCTTTTCATCTTATATCAAGTTTCCTTCTTCTTCCAGTCGGAGTGTTGCCCAAATTATATCAATCTTATTCCTTCTCTATCTAGTTTTAAACGGAGTGGTTTCAATGTCTATCTTATCACTAAAACTCTTGGTTCTCGTCGTTTCCCTTGTTTCTCTTTTCTAACGGAGTGTTTTCAACTTTGCTCATCTTCGTTGATTTGTTTCTTTCATTTTGCTCAACATCTCAAGGTTCATGGCTTCACTCGTTTGTCGAAGAAGCAACTTAGTTTTACCTCCTCTCTTCCTCTTCCATTTTCTCTACGGCGCCATCCTAGATCTCGGGACGAGATCCTCTTGTAGTGGTGTAGTGTTGTAACGCCCCGGATACAACTTTCCATATTCGTAACTCCAACTCTTGCCTTTTCCGAAGATGCGATATATTATTTCCTTCATGGTTGGGTTTTGTGTTTTGTTTTGCATTTTGTTCGGCCATGCATCTCATCTCATAGCATCATGCACAATGCATCTGTATGTTTTCATAAAGTTTGCACCCGTTCGTAGTTGCCGCGTCCCCCCTTGCCTTCGTTGACCATTCCGAGACCAATCGGGTTTTCGCTTTCCTCTTGACCGTGACCACCTAACCTCTCTTGCCAGCTCGCAGCCCCCTCGCGCGCGTCCGTAAACTGCTCCGAACCCGAACCGGGCTGTCGTTACCGATGAGTGCAGATCATCCCCAATCATCTCTAAAACATCTCCGTTTTCTTATTTGGACTCCCTAACCTATTTATTCTCAGCCGTTTGATTTCGATCGGAGGGACTAAATACCCCTAATCTAAACCAATTGCTATATGTATAGGTCCAAGCCTAGGATCTAGGGATCCTGTCCCATCCTTCCCATTCCATCGCGCCGCCACCCCCCTTGTCCTCTCCACATCGGGATCCTTCACGATCCATTCCACCCAACCAGATCGCACCGACCGCCTCCCTCGTTTTCATCATCGAACCAGCCATCACCGAAACTTCCAAACCCACCACTCCACCCCTCCAGCGGCCCCACGCGCCTGTGGATCCCCTTGACCTCGCCTGAGCTCGCCGGGGAGCAGAGCACCACGGCGCCAGATTTCCCCGTGCCCCTCTTGATCTAGGAGCCCGAGCTCCCTGCACTGAGCCGCCGTCTTGGACCGGCCTCGTCGAGACCAACACCCGCTGCCTTCTCCTTCCAGTTCGATCCGGAGGAGAGGAGCTCCTCCATGCCTCCCCGCGCCATGGACCTGCGCCACTGCCGACCCCAACCCCGTGCCCGATGCTGTCCTGCGCCATCGTCGTTGACCACCAGATGAGCCTCAAGCCCATCTCTTCTCTTCTCCCTCCTTCCTTTTCTTCCTCTCATGTTTCTCTCTTCTCTCTTTCTCAATGCTCTCTCTCTCTCTCTGTTGCAACAGGGAACCGAGCTGCCATGTTCATCGCCCTTCTTTTCCCCCGCCAGGAGACCAACTGCAGCCTCCCCGACCTGGATCCACGCCGTCGCGTTGCTCCGCCCTCGCCGTCGTCCCGCTGCGCTCGGATCCGCACCTCCCTTCGTTCCCTGCACCGCCGCGTCGCCAGAGCAGGAGCTCCATCCGCTGCCACGCCCTGCAATTGCCTGAAGCGCCCCGCGTCTCGCCTCCTCTGTCTGCTTCCTCTGCATCAAGCGAGGCTGAGGCCAGTAATGCCACAAGGCGTTCACGCATTCGTCAACCCACTCCGAAAGGGTCGACCTCCTCTGCAGCCGCAGGCCCCTCCCTTCGCCCATGAGGCCCAGCTCCACACCTGTTGGCCCAATGCGAGCAGCCCAGTCCCAGCAGATCTGGCCCGTGTCATGTTTTTTTCCTGTTCTGCGATTTTGCTAATTATCCAAAACTGCAGATTTACAGAAAAACCCTCATGTCCATGCATATCATAACTCACAATTGGTGCATCGGATTAAAATGATTTAAACATGTAAAATGCTTAGAATTTTGTGTAGATTAATAATTTGCCACTTTCATCTATGTTAAAAAATCTTTAAACTTGCTGTTTGCATTAATTTGTTAAAATGCCATGTTAAAATGATTTATTTCATAACTAAAAAACCGTAGCTCGGTTTTAAATAAACTTTATATGTAAATGGGGTGGAAAAATGCATAGATTAACTTGCTGCACTTTATTTTCCTGTTTAACAATAATACAATATGTTTTAGGGCAGAACAGTGCCAAATTCTAAATATGCATATGGGGATTCTCCGGAATTGTTGTTTGTTGTTCCGGCCTCATTTAAACTTGCCTAAATAGTTAGTTTGCTTATGCTTCACCTCTTGCCATGTTTAACAACATTTAATATTGTTTGGTAGCTTAAACGAGATTAAACTAAATATGTCAATATGGTGTTTTGTCAATATGCAACTTCGTTGCATATTGAGGTCCACTTAACTTGTAGCATTGTTTGTTGCACTTTGCCATGCCATGCCTCATTAAACCGGACATGCATCATACTTGATTGTGCATCATGCCATGTTTATGCTTGTGCATTTACCATGTTGTTTGTTTCTTTCCGGTGTTGCTTCTTAGTTCCGGTAATGTTGCGATTGTGAGGATTCGTTCGACTACTCCCGTTCGTCTTCTTCATGGACTCGTTCTTCTTCCTAGCGGGATTTCAGGCAAGATGACCGTCACCTTGGATCTCATTACTATCATTGATATGCTAGTTGCTTCGTTCCACCGCTATGCTGCGTTACCTACCACTTGCTTATCAATCCTCCCAAATTGCCATGAACCTCTAACCTTTTTCACCCTTCCTAGCAAACCGTTGTTTGGCTATGTTACCGCTTTTGCTCAGCCCCTCTTATAGCGTTGCTAGTTGCAGGTGAAGATGAAGATTGCTCCATGTTGGATTATGTTTATGTTGGGATATCACAATATCTCTTATATTATTAATGCATCTATATACTTGGTAAAGAGTGGAAGGCTCGGCCTTATGCCTCAGTGTTTTGTTCCACTCTTGCCGCCCTAGTTTCCGTCATATCGGTATTATGTTCCCGGATTTTGCGTCCCTAACGCGGTTGGGTGATTTATGGGACCCCCTTGACAGTTCGCTTTGAATAAGACTCCTCCAGCAAGGCCCAACCTTGGTTTTACCATTTGCCTCACCTAGCCTTTTTTCCCTTGGGAGTCGCGCTCCCGAGGGTCATCTTTATTTACCCCCCCGGGCCAGTGCTTGTCTAAGCGTTGGTCCAAACTAGAGCACCGTGCGGGACCATCCCTTGGCAACTTGGGTTACGTCGGTACTGCACGCTTAGCTTATCCGGTGTGTCCCGAGAACGAAGGTATCGCGTCGACTCTATCGGGATTGTCGACACATCGGGCGGTCTTGCTGGTCTTGTTTTACCATTATCTAAATGTCTTGTAAATCGGGATTCCGAGTCTGATCGGGTCTTCCCGGGAGAAGGAATATCCTTCGTTGATCGCGAGAGCTTATCATGGGCTAAGTTGGGACACCCCTGCAGGGTTTGATCTTTCGAAAGCCGTGCCCGCGGTTATGTGGTAGATGGGAATTTGTTAATATCCAGTTGTAGTAAACTTGAAGTAAAACTCTTCTAAAATACACCAACCGTGTGCGTAACTGCAGTGAGTGTCTCTTTTTCGGGGTTGATCGAGAGGAGAACACGGTTTTACGGGTTATGTCGGCGTAAGTAGGAGTTCAGGATCACTTCTTGATCATTACTAGTTGACGACCGCTTGCTTTGCTTCTCTTCTCGCTCTTATTTGCGTAAGTTAGCCACCATACATTGCTTAGCCGCTGCTGCAACCTCACCACTTTACCCCTTCCTTACCCATTAAGCTTTGCTAGTCTTGATACCCATGGTAATTGGATTGCTGAGTCCTCGTGGCTCACAGATTACTACACCACCAGTTGCAGGTATAGGTTTGCGATGATCATGACGCGAGAGCGATGTTTACTTGTTTTGGAGTTCTTCTTCTGCTTCTTCGATCAGGGGATAGGTTCCAGGTCGGCAGCAAGGGCTAGCAGGGTGGATATTGTTTGATTTTCTGTTTATGTTTCATCCGTAGTCGGATGTTGATCTTGTATATGATGTATTGTTGTATTCATGTGACATTGTATGTCTTGGTTGTATCCCCACTATTATGTAATGTTGATGTAATGATATCCACCTTGCAAAAGCGTCTTCAAGATGCGCTTCTATCCTTGGTGGGACCTTCGAGTTCCTTTAGGATAGGGTCGCATCTTGGGCGTGACATTTAACCTCTCCGTCAGGTCTTTGGCAACACAACAGGCAGCACCCACGGACCTATCTATTTTTTCTGGTGTCTTTTCTGTATTTCTTCTAGACCAATGTGTTTCTAGGATCTTTGTGTAGGCGCTAGTGAATCTTACGAGATAGACACATCACAGGAAGGAGAACCTGAATCACCGCATTGTTAAGTGGAATTACGCATACGAAATAAGCTGCTTCTCTGGAAAAAGAAATTGCCACACAATTCCAACTCATAGACACTGCCCATATGGTAGCTTATACTGTCTTGAGTGCCTTTGGAATCTTAAATAAATTTTGTACTTACATACGTCTCACTTATGCTTTAAAACAAAAGGCTGCAGGTAGGTTACAGAATAAGCGATAATGGGCAATTTTGCAAACTACAAACCAAACAGCAAGAGACCAAATGGGAAATTTAGCAATCTACGAATCAACGAGGCAAGAGCTCGCGTGGTCACTTCAGCCATTCTATGGATCAGAGAGAGAAAGCTCATATTGGTAAGAGCAACAACACTAACGTTTCCTTCTTCACCTTCTCCTCATATGGGCATGATGTAATTTGTACAGAGCAAGTCCCATCTAATTTGGGAGGCACCATGAATGGGCATAATGATCTTTGGCACGGGGGAGGCGATGGCAGGCGAGTACCTCTGTGTCAACCATTACAACAGAACATGTCGTGGAGCGTGTCTGCGGGGAGGGGGAAGTAGCAGTGGGTGGTGGCACCTCGCCGAGGATGAGCAGCGCGCAACCGCCGATGTACTTGTGGAGGTCGGCTTCGGAGGAGATGGGGAGCGGGTGGGCCAGACAGTGATGAGGAGTAGGATGTGGTGGTGTGCTGCTGCAGCAACAAATGGATGAGGCGGGGAGGCGTTGGGGCCACGGGCACAACCGGCGTGGAGGGGATGGCAAAGCAGGAAGGGGTGATGGCGATAATAGGCAGTGGGACTGAGGCCACAGAGGAGGAAGCAGGAGAGGCGTCGGCGGACGGCGACAGCGACGTGCTTGGCGAGGTCAGCCTCGGAGCAGACGGGTGAGGGGGAGGGATGGTAAGGAGGAGGCAGTCGTGGACTTGGTGGGCGATGGGATGAGAGGAGCTAGGTAGATGGCGCCGACAGCCGCCACCATGCTAGATCGATTCCAATCTTGCCGGCGGGTGGTCATGTCTACATAGTTCTCGAACCCGTAGGGTCTGCACGCTTAACGTTACGATGACAGTTTCATTATGAGTTTATGTGTTTTGATGTACCGAAGGTTGTTTGGAGTCCCGGATGTGATCATGGACATGATGAGGAGTCTCGAAATGGTCGAGACATGAATATTGATATATTGGAAGCCTATGTTTGGATATCGGAAGTGTTCCATGTGAAATAGTGATCTTACCGGAGTACCGGAGGGGTTACTGGAACCCCCCCGGAGGCTATTGGGCCTTATGGGCCCAAGTGGAGGAAGAGGAGAGGCGGGCCAAGGGGCAGCCGCGCGCCCCTCCCCCCCCCCCCCCCCCATGTCCGAATTGGACAAGGAGGCGGCGCCTCTCCTTTCCCCTCTCCTCCTTCCCCCAAGTCCTATTCCAACTAGGAAAAGGAGGGGAGTCCTACTCCTGGTGGAAGTAGGACTCCTCCATCGCGCCTCCTCCTATGGCCGGCCGCACCCCCCCCCCTTGCTCCTTTATATACGGGGGCAGGGGGGAACTCTGGACACAAGCTGATCAAGTTGATCGTCTCTTAGCCGTGTGCGGTGCCTCCCTCCACCATAATCCACCTCGATAATATTGTAGCGGTGCTTAGTTGAAGCCCTGCGTCGGTAGAACATCATCATCGTCACCACGCCGTCGTGCTGACGAAACTCTCCCGCGACACTCTGCTGGATCGGACTTCGAGGGACGTCATCAGGCTGAATGTGTGCTGAACTCGGAGGTGCCGTACGTTCGGTACTTGATCGGTCGGATCGTGAAGATGTACGACTACATCAACCACGTTGTGCTAACGCTTCCTCTTTCGGTCTACGAGGGTACGTGGACAACACTCTCCCCTCTCGTTGCTATGCATCACCATGATCTTGCGTGTGCGTAGGAATTTTTTTGAAATTACTACGTTCCCCAACAGTGGCATCCGAGCCAGGTTTTATGCGTTGATGTTATATGCACGAGTAGAACACAAGTGAGTTGTGGGCAATATAAGTCATATTGCTTACCAGCATGTCATACTTTGGTTCGGCGGTATTGTTGGATGAAGCGGCCCGGACTGATGTTACGCGTACGCTTACGCGAGACTGGTTCTACCGACGTGATTTGCACACAGGTGGCTGGCGGGTGTCTGTTTCTCCAACTTTAGTTGAACCGAGTGTGGCTACGCCCAGTCCTTGCGAAGGTTAAAACAACACCAACTTGACAAACTATCGTTCTGGTTTTGATGCGTAGGTAAGAACGGTTCTTGCTAAGCCCGTAGCAGCCACGTAAAACTTGCAACAACAAAGTAGAGGACGTCTAACTTGTTTTTGCAGGGCATGTTGTGATGTGATATGGTCAAGACATGATTCTAAATTTTATTGTATGAGATGATCATGTTTCAGAATCGAGTTATCGGCAATGGCGAAACCATATGGTTGTCGCTTTATTTTATGCAATGCAATGCATACTGTAATGCTTTACTTTATCACTAAGCGGTAGTGATAGTCGTAGAAGCATAAGATTGGCGAGACGACAATGATGCTACGATGGAGATCAAGGTGTCGCACCGGTGACGATGGTGATCATGACGGTGCTTCGGAGATGGAGATCACAAGCACAAGATGATGATGGCCATATCATATCACTTATATTGATTGCATGTTATGTTTATCTTTTATGCATCTTATCTTGCTTTGATTGACGGTAGCATTATAAGATGATCTCTCACTAAATTTCAAGATAAAAGTGTTCTCCCTGAGTATGCACCGTTGCCAAAGTTCGTCGTGCCCAGACACCACGTGATGATCGGGTGTGATAAGCTCTACGTCCATCTACAACGGGTGCAAGCCAGTTTTTGAACACGCAGAATACTCAGGTTAGACTTGACAAGCCTAGAATATGCAGATATGGCCTCGGAACACTGAGACCGAAAGGTCGAGCATGAAACATATAGTAGATATGATCAACATAGTGATGTTCACCATTGAAAACTACTCCATTTCACGTGATGATCGGTTATGGTTTAGTTGATTTGGATCACGTGATCACTTAGAGGATCAGAGGGATGTCTTTCTAAGTGGGAGTTCTTTAGTAATATGATTAATTGAACTTAAATTTATCATGAACTTAGTACCTGATAGTATCTTGCTTGTTTATGTTTGATTGTAGATAGATGGCCCGTGATGTTGTTCCGTTGAATTTTAATGTGTTCCTTGAGAAAGCAAAGTTGAAAGATGATGGTAGCAATTACACTGACTGGGTCCGTAACTTGAGGATTATCCTCATTGCTGCACAGAAGAATTACGTCCTGGAAGCACCGGCTGGCGCCAGCTCTTTGCTAGAGCAACACCGAAGTTATGAACGTCTGGCGAGCAAAGCTGATGACTACTCAATAGTTTAGTGTGCCATGCTTTACGGCTTAGAACCGGGTCTTCAACGACGTTTTGAGCGTCATGGAGCATAATGAGATGTTCTAGGAGTTGAAGTTAATATTTCAGGCAAATGCCCGGATTGAGAGATATGAATTCTCCAATAAGTTCTATAGATGAAAGATGGAGGAGAACAGTTACATCGTTGAGCATATACTCAAGATGTCTGGGTATAATAATCACTTGATTCAACTGGGAGTTAATCTTCTGGATGATAGCATCATTGACAGAATTCTCCTATCACTGCCACCAAGCTACAAGAGCTTCATGATGAACTATAATATGTAAGGGATGGATAAGACAATTCCTGAGCTCTTCGCAATGCTAAAAGCTGCGGAGGTATAAATCAAGAAGGAGCATCAAGTGTTGATGGTCAATAAGACCACTAGTTTCAAGAAGAAGGGCAAAGGGAAGAAGAAGGGTAACTTCAAGAAGAACAGCAAGCAAGTTGCTGCTCAAGAGAAAAAACCCAAGTCTGGACCTAAGCCTGAAACTGAGTGCTTCTCTTGCAAGCGGTAGTCCTTTGGAAGCGGAACTGCCCCAAGTATTTGGTGGATAAGAAGGATGGCAAGGTGAACAAAGTTATATGTGATATACATGTTATTGATGTGTACCTTACTAGAGCTCGCAGTAGCACCAGGGTATTTGATACTGGTTATGTTGCTAATATTTGCAACTCGAAACAGGGACTATGGATTAAGCTAACACTGGCGAAGGACGAGGTGACGATGCGCGTGGGAAATGGTTCCAAAGTCGATGTGATCACGGTCGGCTCGCTACCTCTACTTCTACCTTCGGGGTTAGTATTAGACCTAAATAATTGTTATTTGGTGCCAGCGTTGAGCATGAACATTATATCTGGATCTTGTTTGATGCGAGACGGTTATTCATTTAAATCAGAGAATAATGGTTGTTCTATTCATATGAGTAATATATTTTATGGTCATGCACCCTTAAATAGTGGTCTATTTTTGATGAATCTCGATAGTATTGATAAACATATTCATAATGGCCAAAAGATGCAGAGTTGATAATGATAGTGCAATTTATTTGCGGCACTTCCGTTTAGGTCATATCGGTGTAAAGCGCATGAAGAAACTCCATACTGATGGACTTTTGAAACCACTTGATTATGAATCACTTGGTACTTGCGAACCGTGCCTCCTAAAACACCGTTCTCCGGTACTATGGAGAGAGCAACAGATTTATTGGAAATCATACATACAGATGTGTGTGGTCGGATGAATGTTGAGGCTCGTGGCGGATATCGTTATTTTCTCACCTTCACAGATGATTTAAGCAGATATGGGTATATCTACTTAATGAAGCATAAGTCTGAAACATTTGTAAAGTTCAAAGAATTTCAGAGTGAAGTTGAAAATCATCGTAACAAGAAAATAAAGTTTCTACGAACTGATCGTGGAGGAGAATATTTTGAGTTACGAGTTTGGTCTACATTTGAAACAATGTGGAATAGTTTCGCAACTCACGCCACCCGGAACACCACAGTAATGGTGTGTCCGAACGTTATGTCGTACTTTACTTGATATGGTGCGATCTATGATGTCTCTTACAGATTTACCGCTATCGTTTTGGGGTTATGCTTTAGAGACGGCCGCATTCACGTTAAATAGGGCACCATCGAAATCCGTTGAGACGACGCCTTATGAACTGTGGTTTGGCAAGAAACCAAAGTTGTCGTTTCTAAAAGTTTGGGCTGCGATGCTTATGTGAAAAAGCTTCAACCTGATAAGCTCGAACCCAAATCGGAGAAATGGGTTCTCATAGGATACCCAAAGGAGACTGTTGGGTACACCTTCTATCACAAATCCGAAGGCAAGACAATCGTTGCTAAGAATGGATCCTTTCTAAAGGAGTTTCTCTCGAAAGAAGTGAGTGGGAGGAAAGTAGAACTTGATGAGGTAACTGTACCTGCTCCCTTATTGGAAAGTAGTACATCACAGAAACCGGTTTCTGTGACACCTACACCAATTAGTGAGGAAGTTAATGATGATGATCATGGAACTTCAGATCAAGTTGTTATTGAACCTCGTAGATCAACCAGAGTGAGATCTGCACCAGAGTGGTACGGTAATCCTGTTCTGGAAATCATGCTACTGGATCATGCTGAACCTACGAACTATGAAGAAGCGATGGTGAGCCCAGATTCCGCAAAATGGCTTGAAGCCATGAAATCTGAGATGGGATCCATGTATGAGAACAAAGTGTGGATTTTGCTTGACTTGCCTAATGATCGGCAAGCAATTGAAAATAAATGGATCTTCAAGAAGAAGACTGACGCTGATGGTAATGTTACTGTCTAAAAAGCTCGACTTGTTGCAAAAGGTTTTCGGCAAGTTCAAGGGATTGACTACGATGAGACCTTCTCACCCGTAGCAATGCTTAAGTCTGTCTGAATCATGTTAGCAATTGCCGCATTTTATGATTATGAAATTTAGCAGATGGATGTCAAAACTGCATTCCTGAATGGATTTCTGGAAGAATAGTTGTATATGATGCAACCGGAAGGTTTTATCGATCCAAAGGGAGCTAACAAAGTGTGCAAGCTCCAGCGATCCATTTATGGACTGGTGCAAGCCTCTTGGAGTTGGAATAAACGCTTTAATAGTGTGATCAAAGCATTTGGTTTTATACAGACTTTTGGAGAAGCCTGTATTTACAAGAAAGTGAGTGGGAGCTCAGAGCATTTTGATATTATATGTGGATGACATATTGCTGATCGGAAATGATATAGAATTTCTGGATAGCGTAAAGGGATACTTGAATAAGAGTTTTCAATGAAAGACCTCGGTGAAGCTGCTTACATATTGGGCATTAAGATCTATAGATATAGATCAAGATGCTTAATTGGACTTTCACAAAGCACATACCTTGACAAAGTTTTGAAGAAGTTCAAAATGGATCAAGCAAAGAAAGGGTTCTTGCCTGTGTTACAAGGTGTGAAGTTGAGTAAGACTCAATGCCCGACCACTGCAGAAGATTGATAGAAGATGAAAGATGTTCCCTATGCTTCAGCCATAGGCTCTATCATGTATGCAATGTTGTGTACCAGACCTGATGTGTGCCTTGCTATAACTCTAGCAGGGAGGTACCAAAGTAATCCAGGAGTGGATCACTGGACAGCGGTCAAGAACATCCTGAAGTACCCGAAAAGGACTAAGGATATGTTTCTCGTATATGGAGGTGACAAAGAGCTCATTGTAAATGGTTACGTTGATGCAAGCTTTGACACTGATCCGGACGATTATAAATCGCAAACCGGATACGTGTTTACATTAAACGGTGGAGCTGTCAGTTGGTGTTGTTCTAAACAAAGTGTCGTGGCGGGATCTACAGGTGAAGCGGAGTACATAGCTGCTTCGAAAGCAGCAAATGAAGGAGTCTGGATGAAGGAGTTCATATCCGATCTACGTGTCATACCTAGTGCGGGATGGGGTTAGGTGCAGATGTGTGACGAAGTAATGGGGGGTTTTGTGCAAATTTGCCACGGAGTGCTTCGTGTGCGTTAGATGCAGATCCGACGGCCATAAACGCGGGATGGCAGACACACCATCACCACCAACTCAGTTTTTCATAGGAGTAGAGATATATTGGTTTGGTTTGGCCAGCTAGATTGATTTATCTTGCAATGGGAAGAGGTGCTTTGTAATGGGTTCGATCTTACGGTGCTCAATCCCAATGACAAAAGGGACATTATGAAGGAAATATGCCCTAGAGGTAATAATAAAGTTATTATTTATTTCCTTATATCATGATAAATGTTTATTATTCATGCTAGAATTGTATTAACCGGAAACATAATACATGTGTGAATACATAGACAAACAGAGTGTCACTAGTATGCCTCTACTTGACTAGCTCGTTGATCAAAGATGGTTATGTTTCCTAACCATAGACATGAGTTGTCATTTGATTAACGGTATCACATCATTAGGAGAATGATATGATTGACATGACCCATTCTGTTAGCTTAGCACACGATCGTTTAGTATGTTGCTATTGCTTTCTTCATGACTTATACATGTTCCTATGACTATGAGATTATGCAACTCCCGTTCTGGGAGGAACACTTTGTGTTCTACCAAACGTCACAACGTAACTGGGTGATTATAAAGGTGCTCTACAGGTGTCTCCTAAGGTACATGTTGGGTTGGCGTATTTCGAGAATAGGATTTGTCACTCCGATTGTCGGAGAGGTATCTCTGGGCCCTCTCGGTAATACACATCACTTAAGCCTTGAAAGCATTGCAACCAATGAGTTAGTTGTGGGATGATGTATTACGGAACGAGTAAAGAGACTTGCTGGTAACGAGATTGAACTAGGTATTGAGTTACCAACGATCGAATCTCGGGCAAGTAACATACCGATGACAAAAGGAACAACGTATGTTGTTATGCGGTCTGACCGATAAAAGATCTTCGTAGAATATGTAGGAGCCAATATGTGCATCCAGGTTCCGCTATTGGCTATTGACCGGAGACGTGTCTCGGTCATGTCTACATAGTTCTCGAACCCGTAGGGTCCGCACGCTTAACGTTATGATGACAGTTTTATTATGAGTTTATGTGTTTTGATGTACCGAAGGTTGTTCGGAGTCCTGGATGTGATCATGGACATGATGAGGAGTCTCGAAATGGTCGAGACATGAATATTGATATATTGGAAGCCTATGTTTGGATATCGGAAGTGTTCCGGGTGAAATAGTGATCTTAGCGAATGCGGAGGGGTTACCGAACCCCCGAGGCTATTGGGCCTTATGGGCCCACGTGGAGGCAGAGGAGCGGCGGGCCAAGAGGCAGCCGCATGCCTCCCCCATGTCCGGGTGGACAAGGAGGGGCGGCGCCCCTTTCCTTTCCCCTCTCCTCCTTCCCCAAGTCCTATTCCAACTAGGAAAAGGAGGGAGTCCTACTCCCGATGGGAGTAGGACTCCTCCGCCTCCTCCTATGGCCGGCCGCACCCCCCCCCCGTGCTCCTTTATATACGGGGGCAGGGGGCACCTCTAGACACACAAGTTGATATAGTTGATCGTCTCTTAGCCGTGTGCGGTGCCCCCCTCCACCGTAGTCCACCTTGATAATACTGTAGCGGTGCTTAGGCGAAGCCCTGCGTCGGTAGAACATCATCATCGTCACCATGCCGTCGTGATGACGAAACTCTCCCGCGACACTCTGCTGGATCGGAGTTCGAGGGACGTCATCAGGCTGAACGTGTGCTGAACTCGGAGGTGCCGTACGTTTGGTACTTGATCGGTCGGATCGTGAAGACGTACGACTACATCAATCGCGTTGTGCTAACGCTTCCGCTTTTGGTCTACAAGGGTACGTGGACAACACTCTCCCCTCTCGTTGCTATGCATCACAATGATCTTGCGTGTGCGTAGGAATTTTTTTGAAATTACTATGTTCCCCAACACATGACACGTATGTATCATTGCTATTAAGGGTAAAAGGAGGGGGTTTATTCATACATGAGTTTATCTTGTCTACATCATGTCATCTTGCTTAAGGCGTTACTCCATTTTTCCATGAACTTAATACACTAGATGCATGCTGGATAGCGATCGATGTGTGGAGTAATAGTAATAGATGCAGAATTGTTTTAGTCTACTTATCTCGGACGTGATGCATATATATGATCATTGCCTTGGATATCGTCATAATTATTTTCTTTTCTATCAATTGCCCAACAGTAATTTGTTAACCCACCGTAAGCTATTTTTCAAGAGAGAAGCCTCTAGTGAAAACTATGGGCCCCGTGTCGGTTCAATATCTGGCGTATCTCGTAGTAGGGGTCCTAAGCTAGGCGTCTTGGAGTGATGGTAACATGGACATGGGGTTTTACCCAGCTTCGGGCTCTCTTGATGAGATAATACCCTACATGCTGCTTTTGATTGTTTTCATATGGGTATAGTACAGAGTACACGTATCTACCACGAGATTGTAGTAATGAATATGAGATATCTATTGACTAGCCTGGCCTCGGTTTATATAACACACCAGAGGCCTAGGGTTTAGGGGAGTCCTTGTCTTGGACACCAAGTCTTGTGGAGTCCTTCTTGTATGCGGCATGGGCTGTCCGAACTCGCCCATGAGTGAACAGCCATGGGGGTCCTCGGCCCGATCCAGCTGGTCTGGAGACGACGTGGTGAGTACCCCATAGTCCAGGACACAGTCAGTAGGCCCCTGAACCGGTCTTCAAGTTGGGGACGCTCCTCGATTCTTCCGAACGGTTCTTCATCTTCGTTCGTTGGTCTTGAAAGCCGGTTCAACAAATCTTCTCATCTTCGATCTTGAGGATCGCCAAAGTGCATCCGAAGAGTTTACATGTCGGGTATCCGAGGAGCCCCTTTAAATTTCTGGCCTTTATCAATGCCTTGTTATTTTTATGCCACACCTCGGGTATGAAGTTGTTTCCGGGCGGCAGTGTCCTCTTGTGTCCGAGCTCCAACGCCAGATTGCATTCGAGGTATCTTTTGCAGTCGAGCACCAACGCCCGACTACTTCCGAGCTCCAATGCCGGAATGTATCCGAGCTCCACCACCGGTCTATGTCCGAAGAGTATTGTTACAGCCGAGCTCCAACGCCGAACTGCATTTGAGCTCCAGTGTCGGACTATATCCGAGCTCCAACGCTGGACTATGTCCAAGCCCCAACGCCGTATTGTATCCGAGGTGTCATAGATCACCTTGGTTCAAAAAAAGTTGAAGGAGTTTAGCCGAGCTTAATGCCGGAAATGCCCTCTATGGAGCCAGCCACTGGCGCCCGAGCTTTATGTCGGACTGCTTCCGAGGTGGTGCACCACCCCGACTACGGTCCGATTTTTTTTCAATATTTTTTATTGGTGCAATTTATTCTATGCCGAGATATATAGCCAGTAGCCCTCAAGGTGTGTATCGGTCTAAAACCCGAGATGCACCTGAAGGATAACACAAGACTGCTGATCCCAGTAGCCCCTGAGACTCAGGTTGATTCGCCAAATTGGCCTGAGGATCAACTCCTAGCTCGGCAGAATACTTCGGGACACAATGAGCGGTGTGCAAAGTCCTCGAGACTCAGGTTGGGTGCGGCCGACCAATCTGAGGATCATAATCTCCTCAAAAACTATATTGCACTTTAATTTTTCTGCATTAGATTGTCAATGCAGTAGCCCCCAAGCCACTGGTCGGGTGGCAACACCAGATCAGGGGATCGATGTACCCCTTTAATATTTGTAAATGATAAGCACAAAGCCCAGTAGCCCCCGAGCCTTAATGTGGGCACAAGTGGCCGAATTAAGGATCGATATCCAGAGTAAAATCACAAATTATGTGTAATGATTCTATGTATCCAAGTATTGTACATCATTAATGCTCGGATCCGCATTGTACAAAACTTTGTTGACCGACCATCGGCTTCAACCTCCTCGGCCAGCAGTCGAGGAGTGTTTGTCCTACTTTATAAAGCCTTTATGAGGGCAAAGATTGACGGAAAACAAGGCAATCCGGCCATACGGTTTTATAAACAAAGGTATGTAGAGAGATATGTTATATTACTTTTTAACGTAAGAAACATCTTCCAAAGAAAATAGTCCCGCTATCGGTTCCTTTCTTTGGGTCGTCATGCTTATCATGATCATGAGACCTCACCTCCAGTCAATGTGGGAGGAAAATATTGAGGATTTAGTTCGGGGAAAGTTCCCGAACTCTATGGTATTAATGAACCAAAATTTTCACTTCCGTCGTTGCCGACCAATGTGGTCCTTTAAGATTGCTAGCTTTCGGCTTCACCCAGTCTGAGGTATTAACTCGGATGACCCGGTAGTAACAATCACAGAGGTGCTCCCTTTACCACTTAGCCTAACAATCGGGAACATAGGGGGTAAGCACAGGAGCCATGCAACCCAGCTTGGCCAAAATCTTAAGTCAAATTGATGCATATTTATGGCTTTATATAATGATAATTACGGAAGGCAACGCTTGTATAATGAATACAAACGCTGATGATATATACTTATTTTGACTACATTGTGACCATTTATCAGTTGAAAGTGGCCCATCATCGGCTTCTACCCCTTTGTAGATACTACGCAGGGTGTTTCCGCAATAACAAGACAACCCTTAGCCGACGTCTTGGTGCCAGAAGGCGGTTGTGTTAGCGGAAACGAGGCAATCAGATATCCGGGCTTTATAACTTTCACTTAGTCATAGGAGCTATAAACTCGGGAAGCTAGCTATGAGCCCCTGGTTAGTGTTCGGCAACAGCTGAGGTCAAGCCGTAAACACTTCGGCCAATGTTATGAACGACCCATCATTTAACACGGCCATCGGATCACTGACCAGTTCACGCTTATTGTGTCAGTCAGTTGTCGGCTTTCTCCACTGAGGTGCTTAACCATGCGAGCTGGAAGCACAATCGCAGTGGTTCTCCCGTTGCACACCTAGCCGAACAAAGAAGAACGTAGGAGGCAAGCACAGGAGCCGGGCAACCCAACTATTGACCGAAGACACAATTTGGAACCGATGCATATATAGCAATATCCGAGAATGTTTTTGCTGAATCTCTAAAGGTGTTCGGCGTTGCACTATGAGACTTATGCTGCAAACACACAAATAGTTCAAAAGTGCCATAAGCTTGGAAAACCAAAAAACGTCAGTAAAAACTTGACGTCCGAACAAGATCAAGTGTTCGAAGCCAATCCGAAAATTGGAAAAAAAAATTGTGCTTCTGTCGTGCTTTAACATGACACATCCGATCTCAAGACTTCACGCGGGTCAGCCTATGGCTTCAAGCTCCTTATCCCAAAGGCGGAGTACTTCTCCGAAGCCAGTTTAGCAAACTACACTCGAGCGGCTTTTAGAGAGAAGACAGGCTGTCCGGTTATTGACCATATACTCGAGTCGAAAAAGGAGCGGTATAAAAAGACTTTGCAACGACCAAGAAGAAAACACATTTACTATAAAACAGCTCATATAAATTTAAGAGCCCCCAAGTGACTTGGGTAAAAGAATTTTATGTATAACAATTGTATGTACCGAAGTACTTATATCATATATGTGTTCACCCGAACTTTAAACGCGTCTTAACCGACCATCGGCTTCTCCCTCTTCGGTGAAGGGCCGAAAAGTGTTATGTACTCCGCCTGTCGAGAATATCGATGGTGTTTCCGATAACCAGGAAATCAGGCCATAAGGCCATAACAGACAGAGCACACTCAGGGAACTTATGCTATATTACTGACGAAGTGTAAGAAGCATCTTCGAAGAAAATAGTACCTCCACCGATACCTTTCTTCGGTTGCTCATTGTTACTATGAGACTTATGCAATAGATTTTTTGTACTCATGAGTTCCGTTGTGTGCCGACCATAATTGAAAACAATAAGAGCGCTAGCTTTAAACCGCCATTCACGAGGTCCGACCTCGGATGACCCGATCGTGACAATCGCAGGGGTTCTCCCTTTGCTCCCTAGCCGAACAATCGGGAACGTAGGGGTAAACAAAGGAGCAAGGCAACCCAGCTTGCGGAACACTTAAGTCAATATGGTGCATATTGTGGCGTAATACATGAACAAGGAACGAAGCCATACAAGTATAATCATATGCAAGAGGAAAGGCTTCATAAAGGAAGCCCCCAAGTAAACGGGGTATTTGAATTTGTGTGTCACAAAGTTAGTTTTGACAAGTTTTTCACAAACAAATTTTTGCCAAAAAAGTATAATGCTTGGTCGAACCGAACAAAATTTAAAACTGAAAGTTTTTGAGCATGAAAGCGACTTAGCTGGTTAATGTGCTCGGCGGTGATGACGCGATCCGAGCTTGATGCGAGTCAAGGCTCCAGCCACCAGGCTAGTCCCGAGATGGCCGAGCAAAGAGCTCAGCAATCCGAACAGGTGAAGTCCCCAGTCTAGCCGAGGCGATGGAGCAGATCGGCGGAGGACGTCGGAGTCTCTGGCCGAATAGGTTGATGAAGCGAACGGCGTGGGGTTGCCAACATAGGGCAGCGCGCCAAGGCGATGACACAATTATGTCGACAAAGGTGGGACGACGACGTGGGCACGCCAAGGTGACAGTGCGGCTCGGTTTAAGTCAATTGCCTACACAGATAAAACGGTGCAAGCCACGCATAATAATATACATATATATATAATGTAAAAAATAACCTCTACTTAATTTATTTAAGTAAAGCAAATAATTAAAGTTATATGGCCTGAACGCCGAGGTCGTCCCGACAAAGTGGTCGCGCGGAGATGTCGGCACAGGAGCGTGCGCCGAGGCGACATCGTCCGCATGATCCAAGCTCGTTGTGCAGAGATGTCAGGTGCAGTGGTTGTCGGCCTGCCATAATGACGGGGCGCGGACCAGCCCGGTGTCTGTATGGCACCTATGTCCGAACAGATGAACCTGCGTACCCAAGAATGCATATCAAAAGCAAAGAGTTTTAGATACACTAAATTATACAGGATAATAAAACTGGAATAAGTGCACCTGATCTATAGCCATAGCCGTGAAAAAACTATCCAAAGCTCTATATAGTTGGATGTTTAACCTGGAGAAGACAACACTTCCTTTTTCTTCAATCATCCTTGTAAACTGTGCTTGTAAATTAGTACTAAGCGCATGTGTCATGCTCTGATGATGCCTGGTTGATCCCATATGTGGTGCGTGAGTACTAGTACCAGTACTAGTACTTGTCCCTTTCATGCCATGGACCAACGCATGGTCAAATCAAAAGACCTATGCAGGTTAGAGCGTGATGCGGTGAAGACACGACAAAATCCGATTTCGCAGGACGGTCCAAGTTCCAGATGCGCTGTTCGACGGACCACGGATAGGAAACCGGCTGAACCCTCACACAGGTTGTACTGCGATCTGTATACACAAAATAGTGCAGACTGGCAAAAATATGAGGGCACGGATAATTTATGCTATATGAAATTATGAGGGAGAATAGCACCTGATTTTCTCAATGGTGGATGCAATGATCTGAAAAGAAAACTACAACCGGCGTTGTCAAGCACGTCTGGGTCACGTCATGTGTACTACTTTTCCTAGTATTGAGTACTAGGCTCCCGTGTGAGGAGGAATCAACAGGATCGAGGTGCACTATTAACCGATTAGATAAAGATGGACTATCCTCAGTAGTACTCGGCTCCCAAGGGACCAGCAGGTGCACGGCTGCATGGTGCACGCCGATGCGTGATTAGATCGGCGTGTGTGTGCTTCCGTTCGGCTAGCAGCCGCAGAAACATTAAAATATCAGACGGCGGCCACTGCATAGCAAATCGGAACGACAGAGTAGATCGGTTATTCCTGTAGGTTTCTATCTAGAATACATCTGCGAAGAAAATTTCACAGACTGACAGAGAATAATTTGCAATAAATAGATATCTACAAAACAGATCTAACTGGAAAAATATCACCTAATTATCCCATCAATCCCTGACGATCACCCAGCAGGCTCTCATTGAAAGCACCAATGTCGGTTCAATATCCGGCGTATCTCGTAGTAGGGGTCCTAAGCTAGGCATCTTGGAGTGATGGTAACATGGACGCTGGGTTTTACCCAGCTTCGGGCTCTCTTGATGAGATAATACCCTACATGCGGCTTTTGATTGTTTTCATATGGGTATAGTACAGAGTACACGTATCTACCACGAGATTGTAGTAAGCATATGAGATATCTATTGACTAGCCTGGCCTCTGTTTATATAACACACCAGAGGCCTAGGGTTTAGGGGAGTCCTTGTCTTGGACGCCAAGTCTTGTGGACTCCTTCTTGTATGCGGCATGGGCTGTCCGAACTGGCCCATGAGTGAACCGCCATGGGGGTCCTCGGCCCAATCCAGCTGGCCGGGAGACGACATGGTGAGTACCCCCTAGTCCAGGACACCGTCACCCGGGTCAATCTTTTATCATATATTAAAACCAAAAATACCTTTCTATAATTTTATTTTATTTTGTATTTTTGTCCGGTCTATCTATCAAAATCTATACAATTTAATCTTGCTCGTAACCGTCAAGGGATTGACAACCCCTTGTTCGTGTTGGGTTGGAAGTATTTGTTGTTTGTGTGCAGGTGTTGTTAACGAGTTGTTGCTTGGTTCTCCACCTTATTGATAACCTTGGTTTAATGACTGATGGAAATATTCATCTCTACTATACTGCATCATCCTCTCCTCTTCGGGGAAATCCCAACACAGCTCACAAGTAGCACCCTCTCGTGGCAGCGGGGTCCATAAGGAAACTAAGGGATATTAAGGCATCCTATTAATAGAGAACCAGAACAAAGCATTAACATATGGTGAATACATGAACTCCATGAATCACAGTCATCCCCGGAGAGTATCCCAACTATTGTCACTTTGGGGTCTACGGATCAGAACAATAATAAGTGATTATAACTAGTAGATAGGATCGAGAAATCAAATATATTCATGAAAACACGGAGGGTTCAGATCTGAAATCATGGAACTCAGGCCCTAGTGACAAGCATTAAGGATAGCGAAGTCATCACAACATCAATCTCAGAACATAGTGGATATAGTGATCAACCCTAACAAATTGACTCGATTGCATGATAAATCTCATCCAATTCCATCACTGTACAACAAGCCTACAAAGGGATTCACTACTGCGGGATATTGCTAACGCGACACTACGATCAGAGACACTTTGCTGAAACTGTGTGTGATGCAATAATCGCAAACGATCATGTAAAAAACCATCAAAAAAGGTGCAAAACATTTGCGATGGCGGAGCCATCAAACACGGTTCAGATTTTAGTTGCGTGTGCGATGCAGGACACATGGTTAATCCATTCAAACTGTCTATGATGAGGCAGAACAACAGAAATGGGCAGCCATAAAAATTTGTGTGTGGTGCAGGACACACGGTTAATCCATTCGAACTATTTGTGATGAGGTAGAACAACAGAAACGGGCAGCCATATCAATGTGTGTGTGTGATATACAGCATACGGTTAACTCGCACGAACTGTTTTCGGTTACGGAACACAACAGAAACGGTTCAACTTAACAAGATGTGTGTGATATGCGGCATACAGTTCACATGGATGAACTGTTTGTGATGAGCCAAAAGAACACAAACGAGTTGTGTAAACAAGATGTGTGTGATACATGGCAAACAGCCAACTCGGATGAGCTGTTTGTGATGAGAAATTACAACACAAACGGTCAATACAGTTACTTCGTGTGCGATTCTGTGTGTACAAAAAACTTTGAAAAATGCAAACTAGTTGCTTGCGGTGGCGGAGTATCGAACACGATGCATCTGCGAGTACTCGTGTGCGATGATTAGTATGTTACACATATGTTTCCTTATGTTAACATGTGTCTGAATTTGTAATATGGACAGTTAATATGCAAATGCCTTCTGGACATCGAACTGCACGCTTAAACTCAATGAACTGTGTACGATACTAATACTTTCCATGAAAATTTATGAACTTGGGTAACAGCATTTGAGTAACATATATATATAGTGGTTACACTATTCGACAAAAGGAGGATCTTCGTAACACAGTTTTGACAACCATATCCTTATCTACATACTTAACATAGTAACAAGTATCACATTTTAAGAGGCTAAGGGCCAACAACCATATGGTCCATATCTACATACTTAACATATATAGTAACAGATAGCACATTTTAAGAGGTTGAGGGCCAACAGCCACAACTATCCACTGGAAGCAGCTTGATCACGCTGACTCGACATCTCATCAATGAAAAGGAAGAGCCCTCCTGTGCCTTGGTAGAGCATGAGTAGAATAGTGTCTCCAATTTTCCAATATGGATGCATTGCCACGAGAAGCGAGAACTTGTTAATTTGAATGGTTCCATTTCTGCGGGAAATGTAGTACCTTGCAATCACTTTGGCGTTATTAGCAGGCACAAGTGTAATTCGACCACGCCGGGAAATTGATCCAGGAACTACAACAGGGGGCAATTTCTGTTGACATATAGAATAAAAAACAATTGTAACATATCCTTGAAGATATATATAGTTTGTGAGCATCAACATTAAAATAAGACTTTTTTACCAGCGTTTTGTGCACACAATTGGTCTTGTTCAGTGTGTGCACCATAGGTCTAATTAATCCCATACAAAATCTAGCATTCATACGTTGTGCTATCTCTGTCAGATTATCAACAAAGTTTATGACATGCTTCAAGTCCTTCCAGTGAAATTTGGTACGCTTAGTAACATACAGATCGTTCACTATGCATCCAACATATCATGCTTAAAAGGTGGAAAGGTATTATTTATTCAGAACATGGCAGAAGAATATATAGTGTGCATAAATTGGTAAATAGAATTTGTTACTGCCTAGGAACGGAGTCAAAATATGATATCACAATTGGTTGCTTAAATAGTGATAAATTGGTTGCTTAAATAGTAATATGATAGCATAGAGAAAGTTGAAAGGACACTAACCTCGATTAGACTTTGATCGGCTGATGATGTTGGGGAAGTAAACATCAATGTTAATTAGACCAGGTTGTGGTGCACGCAATAGAATTTTATTGCCAGCTTTCAGTTCATGACACTCAGACATTTTTCTCCAAAGGCCGCATTAAAATAGGAGTGACCATCTTTATCATGTTTTAGGCTAACCGTCATTGTAAATCCATGCTGCGTTGTCAATATGACATCCTGGGAGTCATCAGCAAAGTAAAGCCCAAGATTTCCTTCTACTCCTGTTCTTGCAAAGCAAGGGATGTACTGCTTGAAATGAAAATTAAGATCGTAAATTAGATATATTGAAATAACAGAGCAAGATGCAAATATGGGAGTAACTGATAGAACAGATCCATATATATACATGAAAGCAAAGTACAAAAATATAGAATTAAAAATAGATAATGTAACAAAGATTTGATGCAAATATATAGATAATGTAGCAAGAGACGGTATATGTTCACAAATTTAGGCCATGCCGACCGTGGTAGGTTGAGATTGAACATACCGAGAGCTCCCTAAAGTCATCCGGAATGGTGAGATAGAACTTCGTTTCCGACTGGCCACAACCATAGTTGCCCGATTTGTGCTTGCACTGTGGACACATAGATGAACACCCACGAATCAGCTAGAACAAAAATGATTCCACGGCAATTTCCGTCGGTTGATTAACAGCGACGGACGGACTACGAGAAGAGATGAGTGAATATTTTGCTAATTAATATGATTACCTTCTCCATGAGAAAAATCCTCGGCCCAATCCCGCAGAAAACCCCAGTCGACCAGAGTCTAGAATGTCGGTGCAGATATGCAGCAGAAAGCGGTAGGGGCGAAATCTGGTGCCGTTTGGAGTGCAACCTACGCCCGCCGCCAACAGCCATCGAGCTTAGGGTGCAGAGTTGCAGAGGAGTCCACGGCAAGTGAGTGGGGACGAAGTGGGCGAGGGTTTTATTTTTCCTTTTGCATGTGTGAGTGACCACACACGGTTCGTAGAGGTGACGAAGATGAATCGTGTGCGATAGTAAATCACCGAGATTGAATGGGAATCCAAATTTCCTTTGTCCTTCATCCATGAGTTTTTTTCTATGATGAACATAAACCCTGCTAATCACCGTGTTCAAATTTGACACTTTTCCAGGTTCATTTACAATATTTAGGGGATTATGTGCATTTTGTAGGCATTAATGCACATAATTCAAATTCAAACAATGGGTGCATGAAAGGGTGCACACGAACGGTCTGGAAAAACCATACTCGTGGTATTTAGTAATTTCTCAAGCCTTTTACCAGGAATGGGTAGAGATTTCAATGGAATGCGTGGCAATAGTCAACCACAAACGCGTCATTTACTGGGTTATCAACTATAGAACAATGAAATATGTGCTTGAAAAACAAGACGGCTGGCATGGTGCCATGGTATGGCCTCACCATGCCACAGTTAAAAATGATAAGGTTTGATTTATGTCGTCATGCATGCCCTTCATAAATCGAACCATCACCGAGGAAGTTCAATGCTTTCGAGAGGGAAATCACAAAGATTGAAGGGAATCCAAATTTCCATCCTAGTTTGTCATTCAGTTTTTTTTCCAACGATCAACATACCGCCTTAAATGCAACGTGTTCAAATTTGACATTTTTTCGAACTCATTTACCATATTTAGGGGATTATGTGCATTTTCCAGGCATTAATTATGCACATAATTCAAATTCAAACAATCGGTGCATGAAAAGGTGCACAAGAACGGTCTGGAAAACCATGCTTGTGCTATTTAGTACAGTCTCATGCCTTTTACAAGGAAAGGGCAGATATTTCAAGGAAATGTGTGGCAATAGTCAACCATAAACGCGTCATTTACTGGGTTAACAACTATACAAAAATGAAATACATGCTTGGAAAACATGACGCTTGGTGTGGTGCCATGGTATGACCTCACTGTGCCCTGGTAAAAATGTCGCCATGCATGCCTTTCATAAAACGAACCATAACCGAGGAAGTTTCATGGTTTTGAGGGGAAAATCACCAAGATTGAAGGGGGGTCCAAATTTCCTTTGTCCTTTGTCCATGAGTTTTTGTTTCTATGATGAACGTACAACCTGCAAATCACCATGTTCAAATTTGGCACTTTTCCAGGTTCATTTGCCATATTTAGGGGATTATGTGCATTTCCTAGGTATTAATGCACATAATTCAAGTTCAAACAATCGGTGCATGAAAGGGTCCACAAGAACGGCCTGGAAAACCATGCTCGTTCCATTTAGTAAATTGTCATGCCTTTTACAAGGAATGGACAAATATTTCGATGAACTGTGTCGCAATAGTCAACCACAAATGTTTGTTTGTTGGGTTTTCAACTATAGAAAAAAATGAAATAAATGCTTAAATAACATGACGCCTAGCATGGTGCCATGGTATGACCTCAGCATGCCCTAGTAAAAATTGCAGAAGGTTTGGCTTTATGTCGTCATGCACGCCCTTCATAAATCGAACCATCACTGAGGAAGTTCCATGCTTTCGAGAGGGAAATCCCCAAGATTAAAGGGGGATCCAAATTTCCGTCCTAGTTTGTCATTCAGTTTTTTCCAACGATCAACATACCGCCTCAAATGCAACGTGTTCAAATTTGACATTTTCCTGGGCTCATTTACCATATTTAGGGGATTATGTGCATTTTCTAGGCATTAATGGACATAATTCAAATTTGAACAATCGGTGCATGAAAAGGTGCACAATAACAGTCTGGAAAACCATGCTCGTGTTATTTAGTACATTCTCATGCCTTTTACAAGGAATGGGCAGATATTTCAAGGAAATGTGTGGCAATATATAGTCAACCATAAACGCGTCGTTTACTGGGTTAACAACTATACAAAAAATGAAACACATGGTTGGAAAACATGAAGCCTGGCGTGGTGCCATGGTATGCCCTCACCATGCCCTGGTAAAAATTCGAGAATGTTTTCCTTATGTTGTGATGCGCGCCATTCATAAATCGAACCATCACCGAGGAAGTTTCATGGTTACGAGGGAGATATCACCAAGATTGAAGGAGGTCCAAATTACCTTTGTCCTTTGTCCACGAGTTTTTTTTCTACGATGAACATACAACCTGCAAATCACCGTGTTCAAAGTTGGCACTTTTCCGGGTTCATTTGCCATAATTAGGGGATTATGTGCATTTCCTAGGCATTAATGCGCATAATTCAAGTTCAAACAATCGGTGCATGAAAGGGTCCACAAGAACGGCCTAGAAAACCATGCTCGTGCCATTTAGTGAATTCTCATGCCTTTTACAAGGAATGGACAGATATTTCGGTGAAATGTGTGGCAATAGTCAACCACAAATGTTTGTTTGTTGGGTTTTCAACTATAGAAAAAATGAAATAAATGCTTAAAAACATGACCCCTGGCATGGTGCCATGGTATGACCACACCATTCCCTGGTAAAAAATTGAGAAGGTTTGGCTTATGTCGTCATGCAGGCCCTCCATAAGTCGAACCATCACTGAGGAAGTTTCGTGCATTCGAGAGGGAAATCCCCAAGATTGAAGGGAAATCCAAATTTTCTTTGTTCTTTGCCCTGGAGTTTTTTCCTACAACGAACATACACCCTGCAAAACACCGTGTTCAAATTTGGCATTTTTTCGTGCTCATTTACCATCTTTAGGGGATTATGTGCATTTTCTAGGCAGCGCATATAAATCCAATCCAGCTACTGGTGCACGGGTGTGATGTGAGGGACACGGATTGCCGTTCAATCGCGGCGCATCCTACGGTGCACACACGCGATCCGCGTGGCTGGGGTTCCGGCCAATCATAATGCAACACACAATAGGCTCAGTGCACACTGTTTCCAGAAGCGACGGAGATGAACCGTGTGCGATAATGAACGAGCAAAATTGTAAGGGAAGCCAAATTTCTGTTGGCATTTGTCGTTGAGCTCTTGAATACCACCGCACTATACGGCTGCCCGGCCCCTCCATCCCAGAGCTCTCTCCAGACGTCATCCATGGCACTGCGGCGCACAGTAACTGGTAAGGAAGCGATGGCATCCCGCCGCGCCGCGATCCTTGTCGCCCGCCACCGCACACATAGTAAGGAAGCGATGGCATCTTGCCGCGGCGAGTTCATTGCCACCGGCGGCCAGACAGATGGGCGGACTTTGAGGCTGCCATGGCCGAAGGGGTGGTGGATCTAGAGGCGGCCAAAGCCGCACAGAAGGAGCGGAAAAGGCAGAAAGCAGTCAAGAAAGAGAGTCCCGCCGCCGCAAGAAAAAAGAGGCCGCATGCCATGGTGAGGAGAGCTTGGTGGAGATCGAAGCACGGTGGGCTGCCGCCTACAAGGCCGGGAAGGAGAACGCGTCGGCGTCGCATGCCCGATTGTAGCATGTGAGAAGTAGTTTAAGTTTGTAGTATTAGAGCAAATTACCAGTAGTACTTTAAGTTTGTAGTATTAACGTACAATGTCGGTAAGAGCATCCTTTGAAGGCTTTGAACATTGATTAGCATGTGTGCCCGCGTGCGTTTTTTGCGTTAATCATTAGAAGATCACAAAACACACAGTTTCTATGTCGTACCCGTCTGCGTTTTTTTGCGTTAATGACCCATAAGTCAGTTACCTGTGCTATGTTTCCTCATAAACCAGGCATACCATTGACCAGAAAAAATCAAGTAAACGTGTACATTTTTTGGAGATGGGATCTGCCAACTTTCTTCTTTCTCGCACACAAGTATTTTACGCGCTTCGTCTGCGTTGTGTGTCCCCCTGTCGGTGTCAAAACCGGCAGATCTCGGGTAGGGGGTCCCGATCTGTGCGTCAAGGCTGATGGTAACAGGAAGCAAGGGACACAGATGTTTACCCAGGTTCGGGCCCTCTCGATGGAGGTAAAACCCTACTTCCTGCTTGATTAATATTGATGATATGGGTAGTACAAGAGTAGATCTACCACGAGATCGTAGAGGCTAAACCCTAAGAGCTAGCCTATGATGGTATGATTGTAATTGTGATCGGCCTTCTAAGGACCAACCTCTCCAGTTTATATAGACACCGGAGAGAGCTAGGGTTTACAAGTCGATTACAAGGAAGGAAACATAATATCCGGATCGCCAAGCTTGCCTTCCACGCCAAGGAAAGTCCCATCCGGACACGGGCCGAAGTCTTGAGTCTTGTATCTTCACGCTTCAATAATCCGGACGTTGTACACAGTCCGGCTGTCCGGATACCCCCTAATCCAGGACTCCCTCAGTAGCCCCTGAACCAGGCTTCAATGACGATGATTCCGGTGCGCAGTATTGTCTTCAGCATTGCAGGGCGGGTTCCTCCTCTGAATACTCCAAGGTAATTATAGAACACTCAAACCGTGTCCAGATCCACAAGATGATCTTCGTATGCCACCGTAGAGAGAATGATGTTTCACAAATGCAATATGCTGACAACTTTTTGGGCAACGCGACGTGTCACTACGGCCAGGTCATTATTCGAACCGTCTTTCCACAACCAGCTACAGCGCATATTGCGAGGCGGTTTCCTTGACACGTCTTGTCAAAGCAGAGATCGTGCCCCCTCATTACGGGATTCTCATCAGTACGGGTACGGGTAATCCCACCACATCATCAATCGTGGCGCTTGGGAAGCAAGCGATTCCCATGATCAAGTGGGAGGCGACCGCTTTAAATCGCCTCTATAAAGGGATAAGATTTCCTCATTTTTACCCACGCCTTGTTCCTTCTCTGCCCACTCTTGCCCGCTCGAGCTCCAGCGCCCAAGCCCAAGTCTCTCCCGCACAGCTAGACATGTCCGGAGCAGGAGGCAAGTGGGTGGCTTCCACCGTCGAGGAGAAGCACATCACAGATCTTCGGGCGGCCGGACACTTGGCTGCAGACATAGCACACCAGCTACCGGACGCTGAGCAGGTCATTCCGACCCCAGGACTCCACGAGAGAGTCGTGTTCGTCGCCCACTTCGTCCGTGGACTGGGATTTCCGCTCCATCCCTTCGTCAGCAGGCTCATGTTCTACTATGGGCTAGATTTCCATGATCTAGCCCCGAATTTCGTCCACAACATCTCGGCGTTCATCGTCGTTTGCGAGGCTTTTCTCCGCATCCGGCCTCACTTCGGCCTGTGGCTGCAAATCTTCTGCGTGAAGCCGAAGATTGTCTGTGACCGACAAGCAGAAATCGCGGAGGGGACATGGTGGGCAAGATGCCTAATGTCACCTGGCTGGACGGCTCCTTTGCGGAGACCGTAAAAGGATGGCAATCGGGGTGGTTCTACATCACCGAGTCGTGCAGCGTCAACTGGGCGGCAGCCCCCGAGTTCCGATCCGGAATCCCTATGCGGCTCACCTCCTGGGAAAAGAAGGGCCTATCCTGGGGCGATTCCACGGAGCTGGCCGTACTCAAGACATGCATCAAAAGCATGAAGGACAAGAACATCAAGCTTGTCAATGTGATCCAGGTCATGCTCGTTCGCCGGATCCTGCCCTGCCAAAGGCGGGCGGTAAATCTGTGGGAGTTCGTCGGCCCGAACACCGGGCAGCTTGAAGCTCTATGGCATGACACACAGAGGCGCATGGAAAGTGTTGTTCAAGGCCTCCGAAGTACCTCCTCCCACATCCGAGGACCGCGGACTTCATGCGGCGCGGCCCCCGAATCCGGTGAGTTTTTGGGACCACCACCGGGTTTAGTTTTTTCCAAATACATTCATGGGGTAGTTTTAAGTATTTATATATATTTGCCTCAGGACTATGTGAAGACGGCGGAGCAGATTGAGTGTCCGGCCCCGTTGCCGGAAGATCCAGCGGATGCTCTCCTGACGGAGATGCTAGTCCCGGCGCCGTACAAGGTGCCGGAGAAGAAGGCCAAAAAGAAGGCCCCGGGGACCAGGAAGGGTCTCCGGTGTAAGGTTGCATCCGAAGCCTCGTCCGAAGACGACGTGGCGGAATCCTCCCGCAAAGGGGAGGAGGAAGAAGAAGAAGACGCCCCATCCGGGAAGGATGAGGGGCCCATGAAAGCGGGCGAGGGCGAAAAGGCCCTCGGCGCAAGGCCGTTATTCCTCTGTCGTCTGATGACGACGAGACTCATTCCTCCCGCGGAGGCGGGTGGAATCAAGAAGAAATTCCACCTCCCCGCACTAGGGGGGAGAAGAAGAGAAAAGCCGCCCCGGAGGGGGGAGGCTAGGACGTCCAAGAAGGGGAAGGTAACCCTTCCGGACTATTCCGCCATGGCCGCTTACAGCGAGGAGGGGTGGCTGCCCCGGGGGAAGCCCCCGGTGCGATCGTAAGTGTCCACATCCTATCATGGTTTCACTTCATAGTTTTTATACTTATAGTGCCGAACATATATGCAGTCTGGCCAGGGCTCACCCCGAGGCATCCTCCTTCGGGTCCCTGAGCGATTCGGCGATAAATTCGCTCCCGGCGGCCATTACCCCTCCTCACGCGGATGACACGGAGGTGTTGTCCCAAAGGCTCTCAGAGCAAAGGGGAGGTGACTCTGGAGACGCCCCACGGCGGGATTCCAGATGTCGGGCATGCGGGGTTCAAGATCCCCGCGGATCGCGTCGACGAGAGCCGCAACAAGGCGGACTCCCGACCGAACACTGCCCCGGAACCTCCAACGGTTCCGGACTTGGGCAGGCAGTCCCTCGTTAGGGAGGGCGAGCCGCCCATGCCGAGGACTTCCGTCGCATCAATGGCGCCGGATAGTCTGGTGGAAGCGCTTCTAGGTGCTTCCATGGAAGAAGAGCACCATACTCTTATGAGTGCGGTGATTCAAAAGGTCATGTCCGCCAAAAGCGGACTAACCGAAGCCTGCACAAGCCTCCTGACGGGCTTTGAGGTAAGTAATAAAAATGTATAAAATTACCACCCGATAGGTAGTAGCCCCTGATACTCTGTTTGGTGTTCGGAAAGAAAAGCCAAACGGAGGGTCAATTGTAATCTGCAGGAGTCTAATAATAAGTATTGTTGTGAATAAGCAGGGTGTGCTGCTTGCTGCTGCTGCCCATACTGCCGAGGTTGCCGAACTGAAGCGGCACCTGGAGCAAGTGCAGGGAGATCTCGTCCTCACAAAGAGGCAGCTCGAAGACAACAAGGGTAAGTAATTCCCGCTCTTATGCGTTTAAGGATAGGCAAAATTGATGAGTCTAACACCTAAGTGTCGTGACCATGTAACCGGGGCACCGCCGAATTGGCGTCCCTGAAGAAGGCGTTGTCCGAGTCCAAAAACAAGGCGGCCTCGGAGTGTAAGGAGCGCGAAAAGCAAAGTGCTAGAGTGGGCGAGGTACAGCGGGAGGTCCAGGACCTCAGCAAGAAGTGTGAGTCCGTGGGGCATGAGCTGAAAGCGAAGGAGGCCAAGCTTGCGAAGGCCCTTGTGAATTTGAAAGATGCCAGGGTCAAAGCCGAGAAAGCACAGTAGGAGATCCAGGAGGCCAAAAAGATAGCAGCGGGTAAGAAATTCATTATGCAAAGCAAACATGTGGAGTAGGCGTTTCTTTTACTTACTCGAATAAGGAGCTCTCCAGGGGCATTTGCAGATCTGCCTCGCAGTGTCTCAGACGCTGCGGAGTTCTACCGTGCCCAGGAGGGGAGCTCAACGGAGAAGCTGTTACGGTCCCGGTATCTTTGGGGCCGATCATCCGATGCCTCTGGCGACCAACTGAAGCAGTTGATCGAACTCCATAGAGCGGCCGAACTGGCTATGAAGGACTTCATAGTCCGGATGTGGCCTGGTGAGCTCCTGCCCAGTAGCTACTTTGGCCTGATCAAGCGGATGGCGGATGCCTGCCCACGGCTTTAAGTGATCAAGCGATCTGTTTGCATCGAAGGTGCCCGCCGAGCTCTTGCCCGTGTCAAGGTGCATTGGGGCAATCTGGATGCGGAGAAGCTGGTCAGGGACGGTTCGCCGGAGGGTAAAACCCATCGCCATCCCGAAATGTACTACGATGGCGTGATGAAGGGTGCTCGTCTCGTTGCCAATGAGTGTACCAAGGACGCCATATTTGAATGAATTCACTTCTGTCATGTTTGTAATTAAAGACGAAGTTACTTGCGCTATGTAGCGCTTTTGTTATTTAAAATATTACCTTCTGTGCGGCTGTTTATAAAATCCTGAAAGTAGGTCAGTCGTCGGCTTCTGCCCCCGCGTGACAAGCACTAGGGTGTTCGTGGAAAACCGGACACTTTACCCAAATATTTGGTCCCTTAAGGAGGTGTCCGTGAGCGAACAAGGCAATCGGACTATGCGGCTTTATAACTTTCACTTAGCCATAGAAGTCTACAATTTTAAATTTCGAGAAGCCCTAGAATCTGAACGCGAATTGGGGCGCTATACACGCCTAGATCGGACAAAGCCGATTTATCGCCTAAAGCGGAAAATCTTTAAGGATTTTAAAACCTCTCGAACAATGACCAGCTCTCGCCACATCATGCCGGTCGATTTCAGCTTTCTCTCTTGAGGTGCTCATCCCAAGAACCGGGACACAATCGCAGATGGTTCTCCCTCGCTACCTTAGCCGATATAACGAGCGTAAGGCACCAAAACAAGGGAGCCGGGCTATCCCAACTGTAGACCCAAGACATGATTCGAGCTGATGCATATAGTGCTATAAGTTCGGGTGCCGCCTTTATTGAAAGTGTTCGGACTTTCGTTGCCATATAGCGAGGCGCCATAAGAAGCCCCTGGCAAACCAGCCGCACCAAGGTGTACGGATGCAATATCAAATAAACATTTATGAGAGAAAAATGCTCAAATAAGAATAATAAGCTGACGCTATATATAATCTCCCATTGACGAAAAATACATTTAAGCGTACATTTACAATGGATGCTGTAAGCAGAGATAAAATAAGACTATTTGACATGTCCTATCCAGGGGCAAGCTGTGTTCAAGTAGATAAAGCAGGTATAATGATTGTAAATAGATTCCACCTGGGTATTTTCTTCTGTGCACAGCTTCTACTGCCTCCTTGGATGTCTCTTCCCTATAAGTCTGGCAATTCGGCTCTTTTGGGGATACTGCGCCAACGCGGTGTCCTGAAAGGTAAGAGGGAAAGAGTATGAAAGTATTTGGCGGTTACCCGCACTATTGACTGAGTCGTCGATGCGCCTCCGCCTATACCCATGGTATTTTAAGTGCGTAATTGTGTGCACGTGGCACGAATGCTACTTTGATGGGGCTTAAGAGGAGGCCAGACTACTGGTCGCGCTCTTGGCGTGACTGATGATCTTGTTGTGGGGTGCTCCGGACTCGCTTGACTGTGCTCGAAGTTGTTGTCGCCGGATTTGTTTGTCGGAGAAGGCCGCATTGTACTTCCGCCGCGAGGGCTGCAGTATGTTCTTCTGTTCGTAGGGAGCGGTCCATATTTCCGTTCACCGTTATGACCCCGGTGGTCCTGGCATCTTGAGCTTGAGATATGCGTAGTGCGGTACCGCATTGAATCTGGCGAATGCGGTTCATCCGAGCAGTGCATGGTGGAAGAACCATTTGGATTGTATTCTTCTTCGGCACCATTCGGATTGTTTTTGTCTCATGGGCCGGTATTGGTGTGGTGGGGCCTGGAGTGGCGCCGACGACGCCCATTTTTTGCTTTTTTCCCCGAGGTTTTATCCTCCGTTGCCTCATCGCCATTTGTTTCCTTCGGAGTGTCCACCATATATATGTCATAAGAAGAGGTGGTTGTCCACCGCCGAGTGTGCGGTGGTTCGTGTTCTTCTCCTGCATCATCGTCCATACCGTCGATGTCTTCGGAGTCGAAGTTTAGTACCTCGGTTAAGTCATCGACCGTGGCAATGAAGTGGGTGGTGGGTGGGCAACAAATTCCTTCGTCCTCTGCCTCCCACACGAGCCGGACATAGTTCGGCGAAGAGCCTCCTGACAAAGAGAGAGACTTTAATGAGTTCGCATGTCGCCAAAGGGCGAGTCTTGGAAAGATATCCGCAGCGGTGAACTCCATTACGGAGCCCATCCAGCCCAACGGGCTCGGGAGTGTGCGGATTGGAACCAACGTCCGGATCTGAATCCGAGGGGTTGGTCGCGGGCCACCGCAGAGCTAAGACCTGTGTTCGGCTCCACCGCCGATGAGGGTGCGACCTGGGGGGCAGGGTCCATCCCTCCGTCCTTAGGCAGCGCAGCCTGCTCCGGATCTAGGTCCGGAGATACTACGGGGCCGATACCCCGAGCTTCGTCCGATGGCAGGTCTAAACCGTGCTCGCCGAGATTGTCCGGTGCTCCTGGCATCGGCCCAAATCCATCGAAGATCAAGTCTCCGCGGATGTCCGCCGTGTAGTTCAGGTTTCCGAACCTGACCTGGTGGCCAGGGGCGTAGCTGTCGATCTGCTCCAGATGGCCAAGCGAGTTGGCCCGCAGTGTGAAGCCGCTGAACACGAAGATCTGTCCGGGGAGGAAAGTCTCACCCTGGACAGCATCGTTGAAGATGATTGAAGGAGCCATCGAGCCTGACAACGACGACACAGAGGAACTCTCAATGAAAGCACCAATGTCGGTGTCAAAACCGGCGGATCTCGGGTAGGGGGTCCCGATCTGTGTGTCAAGGCTGATGGTAACAGGAAGCAAGGGACACAGATGTTTACCCAGGTTCGGGCCCTCTTGATGGAGGTAAAACCCTACTTCCTGCTTGATTAATATTGATGATATGGGTAGTACAAGAGTAGATCTACCACGAGATCGTAGAGGCTAAACCCTCAGAGCTAGCCTATGATGGTATGATTGTAATTGTGATCGGCCTTCTAAGGACCAACCTCTCCGGTTTATATAGACACGGAGAGGGCTAGGGTTTACATGGAGTCGGTTACAAGGAAGGAAACATAATATCCGGATCGCCAAGCTTGCCTTCCACGCCAAGGAAAGTCCCATCCGGACACGGGCCGAAGTCTTGAGTCTTGTATCTTCACGCTTCAATAGTCCGGACGTTGTACACAGTCCGGCTGTCCGGATACCCCCTAATAAGGTATTGCAATTAGGTTTTTATTGGCCTACTCTCTTCAAGGATGCCCGTAAGTTTGTCTTGTCATGTGATGAATGTCAAAGAATTGGTAATATTAGTAGACGTCAAGAAATGCCTATGAATTATTCACTTGTTATTGAACCATTTGATGTTTGGGGCTTTGATTATATGGGACCTTTTCCTGCCTCTAATGGATATACACATATTTTAGTTGTTGTTGATTATGTTACTAAGTGGGTAGAAGCTATTCCAACTAGTAGTGTTGATCATAACACTTCTATTAAAATGCTTAAGGAAGTTATTTTTCCGAGGTCTGGAGTCCCTAGATATTTAATGACTGATGGTGGTTCACAGTTTATTCATGGTGCTTTCCGTAAAATGCTTGCTAAGTATGATGTCAATCACAGAATTGCATCTCCTTATCACCCGCAGTCTAGTGGTGAAGTAGAATTGAGTAATAGAGAACTCGAATTAATTTTGCAAAAGACTGTTAATAGGTCTAGAAAGAATTGGTCCAAGAAACTTGATGATGCATTATGGGCCTATAGAACTGCATATAAAAATCCTATGGGTATGTCTCCGTATAAAATGGTATATGGAAAAGCATGTCACTTACCTCTCGAACTAGAACATAAGGCATATTGGGCTATTAAAGAGCTCAACTATGATTTCAAACTTGCCGGTGAGAAGAGGTTATTTGATATTAGCTCACTTGATGAATGGAGAAACCAAGCTTATGAAAATGCCAAGTTGTTTAAATAAAAAGTTAAAAGATGGCATGACAAAAGGATACAAAAGCGTGAGTTCAATGTAGGTGATTATGTATTGCTATACAACTCTCATTTAAGATTTTTTGCAGGAAAAAATCTCTCTAAATGGGAAGGTCCTTACGTTATCGAGGAGGTCTATCGTTCCGGTGCCATAAAAATCAACAACTTCGAAGGCACAAATCCGAAGGTGGTAAACGGTCAAAGAATTAAACATTATACCTCAGGTAATCCCATAAATGTTGAAACAAATATTATTGAAACCGTAACCCCGAAGGAATACATAAGAGACACCTTCGGTATTCCGGACTACGAAAAGGAATAGGTATGTGATGCGGTAAGTAAACCGACTCCAAAACAATTTTTAAGGCAATATTTCTCCGTTTTGGAATATTTAGAAAAATAGAAAAATAAGTAGCAGTCCGGGAAGGACACGAGGGCCCCACGAGGGTGGAGGGTGCGCCCTACCCCCCTGGGCGCGCCCCCCTACCTCGTGAGCACCTCGTGTGCCTTCCGGACTCCGTTTTCTTGCATGATACGTATTTTGGTCGGTAAAAATTCATTATATATTCTCCTGAAGGTTTTGACTCCCGTATCACGCAAATCTCCTATGTTCTTGTTTCGAGCTGTTTTCTGTCAGGGTTTTCAAGGCTAGGCATCATGTCGTCCCCCTCCTCCAACAATGGTGACAACGATGCTTGGCTAATGAAGATTGATCTAAAGAGGGAAGAACCCATGAAGATCAACCAGGATGAAAAGGATCAAGAAGGCCACGGAGGATCAAGCTCCGGCAGAAGACATCCTTCAACTTGATCATAATCTTCTTACCCCAACTGAGATCGAAGCTTTCAAGATGATTGAGTTAGCTCGTATACATAACAAGTATCTCACACGTGAAAATATTTTGTTGAAGGAGCATATTGTTTCACTCAAGGGCATTATCCGCAAGCTGGAGGACCTCTTACGCTCTATGTGAGACTATCCATCACCACCACAACCTTCTTCACCGACAAAGGAGACATAATCACATGGGTAAGGGCACTTCCGTTGGCAACTGCCAAGCTTGGGGGAGGTGCCCAGGTATCGTATCACAAACACATCTCCTATCTTTACTGTTTTTCTTAGTTCGATCCTATTAGTAGTATCTTGATATAGTAGAATAAAGTTTATGGCATGATCTAATTTTGAGTTTTACTTTATGATCTCTCTTCGTAATCGAGTCCGTGAGCTATATATAATAAAGATTAGTGTTGAGTCAAGGGCTTGATTATTTTGTCATGATCTTGGGTGAATAAAAGAAAAAAAGAAAAAGAATAAAAAGAAACAAAGAGTTCATATTGATCTTATTGAGAGTAATGACTTCACATAGAAAGGGTATGATGATTAAAAGTTGTTGGGAGTTGGCAGACATAGCTTTGGTCATCGTTGCAATTAATAGGAAGTAATAAGGAAAGAGAGGTTTCACATATAGATATATTATCATTGACATCTTTTATGATTGGGAGCACTCATTAAAATATGACATGCTAAAGAGTTGATATTGGACAAGGAAGACAAAGTAATGAGTTATGTTTTCTTATATCTAAGATAAAGTATGTTGTCATGGATCCTCTAACATGTTGAGCTTGCCTTTTCCCCCTCATGCTAGCCAAATTCTCAGCACCAAGTAGAAATACTACTTGTGCTTCCAAAACTCTTAAACCAGTTTTGCCATGAGAGTCCACCATATCTACCTATGGATTGAGTAAGATCCTTCAAGTAAGTTGTCATCGGTGCAAAGCAATAAAAATTGCTCTAAATATGTATGATTGATTGGTGTGGGAGAAATAAGCTTTATACGATCTTGTGATGTGGAAGTAATAAAAGCGACGGACTGCACAATAAAGGTTCATATCACAAGGGGCAATATAAAGTGACGTTCTTTCGCATTGAGATTTTGTGCATCCAACCATAAGAGCGCATGGCAACCTCTGCTTCCCTCTGCGAAGGGCCTATCTTTTATTATTATCTTCTACCTTATGCAAGAGTCATGGTGATCTTCACTTTTCCTTTTTCATTTTATCCTTTGGCAAGCTCAGCATGTTGGAAAGAACATGATATATATATATATATATATATATATATATATATATATATATATATATCTAATTGGATGTAGGGGAGCATGAGTTATTATTGTTGACATTACCCTTGACGTAAAAGGTAGTGGGGCGAAACTATAAGCCCCTATCTTTCTATGTGTCCTATTAAAACTCCGTAACCACAAGTATTGCGTGAGTGTTAGCAATTGTGAAGGACTAGATGATAGTTGAGTATGTGGACTTGCTTTTTTTAGCTCTAACATAGACTCTTTCCAATGTTATGATAAATTGCAATTGCTTCAATGATTGAGGTTATAGTTTGTTGGTTCTCAATAAGGTTTCTGATTCATACTTTTGCATTGTGAATAGATCATCACTTGATATTAGTAATCATATGACAAAATCTATATATGTTGCTGTTATGAGAATAATCATGATGCCTTCATGTCCGTATTTTATTTTATCGACGCCTCTACCTCTAAACATGAGGACATATTTATTGTTATCGGCTTTCGCTTAAGGACAAGCGAGGTCTAAGCTTGGGGGAGTTGATACGTCCATTTTTCATCATGCTTTTATATCGATATTTATTGCATTATGGGCTGTTACTTCACATTATGTCACAATACTTATGGCTATTCTCTCTTATTTTACAAGGTTTACATAAGGAGGGTGAATCTTGCATTTGGAATTCAGGGTGGAAAATGAGCAAATATTAGAGACCTATTCTGCACAACTCCAAAAGTCCTGAAACTCCACGGAATGTCTTACAATAAATAATAAAAAATCCTCGCCAAAGATGAAGGCCAGGGGGCCCACACCCTGTCCACAAGGGTGGGGGAGCCCCCCCCCCCTAGGGCGCGCCCCCCTACCTCGTGGGCCCCCTGGTGGCTCTCCGATGACCATCTTCTGCTATATGAAGTCTTTCGTCAAGAAAAAAATAAAAAGCAACCTTTCGGGACGAGACTCCGCCGCCACGATGCGGAACCTTGGCGGAACCAATCTAGGGCTCCGGCAGAGCTGTTCTGCCGGGGACACTTCCCTCAGGAGGGGAAATCATCGCCATCATCGTCATCACCAACGCTCCTCTCATCAGGAGAGGGCAATCTCCATCAACATCTTCACCAGCACCATCTCATCTCAAAACCCTAGTTCATCTCTTGTATCCAACTCTTGTCTCCAAGTCCTCGATTGGTATTAGTAGGTTGCTAGTAGTGTTGATTACTCCTTGTAGTTGATGCTAGTTGGTTTATTTGGTGGAAGATCATATGTTTAGATCCTTTATGCATATTATTACCCCTCTGATTATGAACATGAATATGCTTTGTGAGTAGTAGCGTTTGTTCCTGAGGACAAGGGAGAAGTCTTGCTATTAGTAGTCATGTGAATTTGGTATTCGTTCGATATTTTGATGAGATGTATGTTGTCTAGCCTCTAGTGGTGTTATGTGAACGTCGACTACATAACACTTCACCATTGTTTGGGCCTAGAGGAAGGCATTGGGAAGTAATAAGTAGATGATGGGTTGCTAGAGTGACAGAAGCTTAAACCCTAGTTTATGCGTTGCTTCATAAGGGGCTGATTTGGATCCACATGTTTCATGCTATGGTTAGGTTTACCTTAATACTTTTGTTGTAGTTGCGGATGCTTGCAATAGAGGTTAATCATAAGTGGGATGCTTGTTCAAGTAAGAACAGCAACCAAGCACCGATCCACCCACATATCAAATTATCAAAGTACCGAGCCTTGAATCATATGAACGTGATGAAAACTAGCTTGACGATATTCCCATGTGTCCTCGGGAGAGCTTTTCTTTATATAAGAGTTTGTCCAGGCTTGTCCTTTGCTACAAAAAGGATTGGGCCACCTTGCTGCACTTTATTTACACTTGTTACTTGTTGCTCGTTACAAATTATCTTATCACAAAACTATCTGTTACCACTTATTTTAGTACTTGTAGAGAATACCTTGCTGAAAACCGCTTATCATTTTCCTTCTGCTCCTCGTTGGGTTCGACACTCTTACTTATCGAAAGGACTACGATAGATCCCCTATACTTGTGGGTCATCAACATGTCAGTGGCACTGATCACGCTTCCACCCGGAGGAACAGCTCGCCTCCGCCGTCGCTGACTTTGGGCAGGCTCTGGCCAAGATGAAGTGCCCAGCAACTACCTCTCAGGACTTACCAAGTATGTACTCACCAGTTCAATCTTACCAATACCATTTGCAATTAATTGCTATGTTTCGTATGGTCGATGTATTAAGCATGTTGTAGTAAACATGCCTAACACGTTTTAGCTATTTTCCCTACCTTTTTATAGACAACTGGGCCATTATACGCTCCAGACTCGCCTGTGATGTTTAACTCTGCCAATTGCATTTTTATCAGTACCGGTTTCAATGGCCATTAAGCCTGTGGCAATTAAAAGTTGAATCCATTTTTAAAAAGTTGTATTTCAGTGGCTACAAACTTACAAAACATGACTTAGGATGTTGTTAAGCATGTTGCAATTAACAGTTGTATCCATTTTTTAATCTGTCCATTTGCTACAATGGTACTCTCCGCAATGAAGATATACTAGAGATGCTACCCATTTGCTATTTTTGGTGGATGCTAACCCTGTTGTACTTAACATGCTTGTCCATGTACTTATGCAGGGTCATAACGGCCGAAGTTGTTGTTTGCTGTCGAGGTTAGCTACATCCCATGTCTTACAGTATTTCACATCATTTGTGCAATTGCAGCTTAACTTCTGCCATTTACTGGTTGCCTGTAGGTACACATGTCAGTGGCACTGATCCACGCTTCGACCCAGAGGAACAGCTCGCCTCCGCCGCCGCTGACTTTGGGCGGGCTCTGGCCAAGATGAAGTGCCCCAGCAACTACCTCTTAGGACTTACCAAGTATGTACTCACCAATTCAATCTTACCAATACCATTTGCAATTAATTGCTATGTTTCGTATGGTCGATGTATTAAGCATGTTGTAGTAAACATGCCTAACACATTTTAGCTATTTTCCCTACATTTTTATAGACAACTGGGCCATTATCTGCTGTGGCAGCACCTGCCCTGTGATGTCTAACTCTGCCAATTGCATTTTTATCAGTACCGGTTTCAATGGCCATTAAGCCTGTTGCAATTAACAGTTTTATCCATTTTTAAAGAGTTGTATTTCAATGGCTACAAACTTACAAAACATGAATTAGGATGTTGTTAAGCCTGTTGCAATTAACAGTTGTATCCATTTTTAATCCGTCCCTTTGCTACTGTGCTACTCTTTCGAAATGAAGATATCACTATGATGTCTACTACGTAACCTTCTTCTTGTAGACGTTGTTGGGCCTCCAAGTGCAGAGGTTTGTAGGATAGTAGCAAATTTCCCTCAATTGGATGACCTAAGGTTTATCAATCCGTGGGAGGCGTAGGATGAAGATGGTCTCTCTCAAACAACCCTGCAACCAAATAAAAAAGATTCTCTTGTGTCCCCAACACACCCAATACAATGGTAAATTGTATAGGTGCACTAGTTCGGCGAAGAGATGGTGATACAAGTGTAACGTGGATGGTAGATATAGGTTTTTGTAATCTGAAAATATAAAAACAGCAAGGTAACTAATGATAAAAATGAGCACAAACAGTATTGCAATGCTTGAAACAAGGCCTAGGGTTCATACTTTCACTAGTGCAAGTTCTCTCAACAATAATAACATAATTGGATCATATAACTATCCCTCAACATGCAACAAAGAGTCACTCCAAAGTCACTCATAGCGGAAGAGATTATTGTAGAGATGCAGAAACCACCTCAAAGTTATTCTTTTCGACCGATCTATTCAAGAGTTAGTAAAATAACACGAAGCTATTCTTTCCGCTCGATCTATCATAGAGTTCATACTAGAATAACACCTTAAGACACAAATCAACCAAAACCCTAATGTCACCTAGATACTCCAATGTCACCTCAAGTATCCATGGGCATGATTATACGATATGCATCACACAATCTCAGATTCATCTATTCAACCTACACAAAGAACTTCAAAGAGTGCCCCAAAGTTTCTACCGGAGAGTCAAGATGAAAATGTGTGCCAACCCCTATGCATAGGTTCATGGGCGGAACCCGCAAGTTTATCACCAAAACATACATCAAGTGGATCACGTGATATCCCATTGTCACCACAGATAAGCACGGCAAGACATACATCAAGTGTTCTCAAATCCTTAAAGACTCAATCCGTTAAGATAACTTCAAAGGAAAACTCAATCCATTACAAGAGAGTAGAGGGGAGAAACATCATAAGATCCAACTATAATAGCAAAGCTCGCGATACATCAAGATCGTATCACCTCAAGAACACGAGAGAGAGAGATCAAACACATAGCTCTTGGTACATACCCTCAGCCCCGGTGAACTACTCCCTCCTCGTCATCGAGAGAGCGGGATGATGAAGATGGCCACGGTGAGGATCACCCCCCTTCTGGCGGTGCTTAACAGGGTCCCGATTGGTTTTTGGTGGCTACATAGGCTTGCGGCGGCGGAACTCCCGATCTATTCTCTTCCCCGATGGTTTTAGGGTATATGGAGATATATAGGCGAAAGAAGTTGGTCAGCGGAGCCATGAGGGGCCCACGAGGGTGGGGGTGCGCCTAGGGGGGCAGGCGCGCCTCCCTGCCTCGTGGCCACCTCGTTGCTTCCCTGACGTACACTCCAAGTCTTCTGGATTGCTTCCATTCCAAAAATAACTCTCCTGAAGGTTTCATTCCGTTTCGACTCTGTTTGATATTCCTTTTCTGCGAAACACTAAAATAGGCAAAAAACAGAAACTGGCACTGGGCTCTAGGTTAATAGGTTAGTCCCAAAAATCATATAAAAGTGCTTAGTAAAGCCCATTAAACATCCAAAAGAGATAATATAATAGCATGGAACAATAAAAAATTATAGATACGTTGGAGATGTATCAGCATCCCCAAGCTTAATTCCTGCTCGTCCTCGAGTAGGTAAATGATAAAAATAGAATTTTTGATGTGGAATGCTACCTAACATATTTATCAATGTAATCTTCTTTATTGTGGCAAGAATATTCAGATCCATAAGATTCAAGACAAAAGTTTAATATTGACATGAAAACAATAATACTTCAAGCATACTAACAAAGCAATCATGTCTTCTCAAAATAACATGGCCAAAGCAAGCTATCCCTACAAAATCATATAGTCTGGCTATGCTCTATCTTCATCACAAAAAATATTTAAATCATGCACAACCCCGATGACAAGCCAAGCAATTGTTTCATACTTTTGGTGTTCTCAAACTTTTCAATCTTCACGCAATACATAAGCATGAGCCATGGATATAGCACTATAGGTGGAATAGAATGGTGGTTGTGGAGAAGACAAAAAGGAGAAGATAGTCTCACATCAACTAGGCATATCAACGGGCTATGGAGATGCCCATCAATAGATATCAATGTGAGTGAGTAGGGATTGCCATGCAACGGATTCACTAGAGCTATAAGTGTATGAAAGCTCAAAAAGGAACTAAGTGGGTGTGCATCCAACTCGCTTGCTCACGAAGACCTAGGGCATTTTGAGGAAGCCCATCATTGGAATATACAAGCCAAGTTCTATAATGAAATATTCCCACTAGTATATGAAATTGACGACATAGGAGACTCTCTATTATAAAGATCATGGTTCTACTTTGAAGCACAAGTGTGGTAAAAGGATAGTAGCATTGTCCCTTCTCTCTTTTTCTCTCATTTTTTTGGGCCTTCTCTTTTTTTATGGCCTCTTATTTTATTTTATTTTATTTGGGCTTCTTTGGCCTCTTTATTTATTTATTTTTTTCATCTGGAGTCTCATCCCGACTTGTGGGGGAATCATAGTCTCCATCATCCTTTCCTCACTGGGACAATGCTCTAATAATGATGATCATCACACTTTTATTTACTTACAACTCAAGAATTACAACTCAATACTTAGAACAAAATATGACTCTATGTGAATGCCTCCGGCGGTGTACCGAGATATGCTATGAATCAAGAGTGACATGTATGAAATAATTATGAACGGTGGCTTTGCCACAAATACGATGTCAACTACATGATCATGCAAAGCAATATGGCAATGATGAAGCGTGTCATAATAAACGGAACGGTGGAAGTTGCATGGCAATATATCTCGGAATGGCTATGAAAATGCCATAATAGGTAGGTATGGTGGCTGTTTTGAGGAAGGTATATGGTGGGTGTATGATACCGGCGAAAAGTGCACGGTATTAGAGAGGCTAGCAATGGTGGAAGGATAAGAGTGCATATAATCCATGGACTCAACATTAGTCATAAAGAACTCATATACTTGTTGCAAAAATCTATTAGTTATCAAAACAAAGTATTACGCGCATGCTCCTAGGGGGATAGATTGGTAGGAAAAGACCATCGCTCGTCCCCGACCGCCACTCATAAGGAAGACAATCAATAAATAAATCATGCTCCGACTTCATCACATAACGGTTCACCATACGTGCATGCTACAGGAATCACAAACTTTAACACAAGTATCTCTCAAATTCACAACTACTCAACTAGCAGACTCTAAAATCACCATCTTCATATCTCAAAACAATCATAAAGAATCAACCTTCTCATAGTATTCAATGCACTTTATATGAAAAATTTTATTATATCCCTCTTGGATGCCGATCATATTAGGAATAAATTCATAACCAAAGCAAATTACCATGCTGTTCTAAAGACTCTCAAAATAATATAAGTGAAGCATGAGAGTTCATATATTTCTTCAAAATAAAGCCACCGCTGTGCTCTAAAAGGATATAAGTGAAGCACTAGAGCAAACGACAAGCTACTCCGAAAGATATAAGTGAAGATCAATGAGTAGTTTAATAATTATGCAAATATGTGAAGACTCTCTAACATTTAAGAATTTCAAAAGTTGGTATTTTATTCAAACAGCAAGTAAAACAAAGTAAAATGACGCTCCAAGCAAAACACATATCATGTGGTGAATAAAAATATAGCTCCAAGTAAAGTTACTGATGAACGAAGACGAAAGAGGGGATGCCATCCGGGGAATCACCAAGCTTAGGCTTTTGGTTTTACTTGAATATTACCTTGGGGTGCCTTTGTCATCCCCAAGCTTAGGCTCTTTCCACTCCTTATTCCATAGTCCATCGAATCTTTACCCAAAACTTGAAAACTTCACAACACAAAACTTAACAGAAAACTCGTAAGCTCCATTAGCGAAAGAAAACAAAACACCACTTAATGGTACTGTTATGAACTCATTCTTCATTTGTATTGGTGTTAAATCTACTGTATTCCAACTTCTCTATGGTTTATAAACTATTTTACTAGCCATAGATTCATCAAAATAAGCAAACAACACACGGAAAACAGAATCTGTCAAAAACAAAACAGTCTGTAGTAATCTGTAACTAATGCAAACTTATGGAACTCAAAAAATTCTACCAAAATAGGAATACCTAGATAATGTTTTTATTGATCTGCTTCAATTGGAATCAGTATTTTATCACGTTCTGGTGATTTTCAATAATTGTTTTTGTGAACAGAAAGTTTCTGGAATTTTCAGCAAGATCAAATAACTATTATCCAAGAAGATCCTATAGGTCTTACTTGGCACAAACACTAATTAAAACATATAACCACATCTTAACAGAAGCTAGATGGGTTATTTATTCCTAAACAGAACCAAAAAGCAAGGAACTAAAATAAAATTGGGTTGCCTCCCAACAAGCGCTAACATTTAACGCCCCTAGCTAGGCATGATGATTTCAATGATGCTCACAAAAAATATAAGAATTGAAACATAAAGAGAGCATCATAAAGAATATGACTATCACATTTAAGTCTAACCCACTTCCTATGCATAGGGATTTTGTGAGCAAACAACTTATGGGAACAATAATCAACTAGCATAGGAAGGCAAAACAAGCATAACTTCAAAACTTTAAGCACATAGAGAGGAAACTTGATATTATTGCAATTCCTACAAGCATATGTTCCTCCCTCATAATAATTTTCAGTAGCATCATGAATGAATTCAACAATATAACCATCAAATAAAGCATTCTTTTCATGATCTACAAGCATATAAATTTTACTGCTCTCCACATAAGCAAATTTCTTCTCATGAATAATAGTGGGAGCAAACTCAACAAAATAACTATCATGTGATTGAAAATTAAGATCAAGATGACAAGTTTCATGGTTATCATTATTCTTTATAGCATACGTGTCATCACAATAATCATCATAGATAGGAGGCATGCTTTCGTCATAATAAATTTGCTCATCAAAACTTGGGGGACTAAACATATCATCTTCATCAAACATAGTATCCCCAAGCTTGTGGCTTTGCATATCATTAGCATCTGGGTATTCAAGGAATTCATACTAACAACATTGCAATCGTGGTCATTATTCACATATTTTATGCCAAGAATTCTATGTAATTCTTCTTCTAGTACTTGAGCACAATTTTCCTTCACATCATTTTCACGAAAGACATTAAAAAGATGAAGCATATGAGGCAACCTTAATTCCATTTTTTTATAGTTTTATTTTATAGAATAAACTAGTGATAAAACAAGAAACAAAAAGATTCGATTGCAAGATCTAAATATATACCTTCAACCACTCACCTCTCCGGCAACAGCGCCAGAAAAGATCTTAGTTGACGGTGTGTCGATTCATTACCTAGCCTCCCCGGCAGCGGCGCCTTTAAAAGAGCTTGATGTCTACTACATAACCTTCGTCTTGTTGACGTTCTTTGGGCCTCCAAGTGCGAGAGGTTTGTAGGACAAGATGTAAATTTCCCTCAAGTGGATGACCTAAGGTTTATCAATCGATTGGGAGGCGTGGGATGAAGATGGTCTCTCTCAAACAACCCCTGCAACCAGATAACAAAGAGTCTCTTGTGTCCCCAACACACCCAATACAATGGTAAATTGTATAGGTGCACTAGTTCGGCGAAGAGATGGTGATACAAGTGCAACATGGATGGTAGATATAGGTTTTTGTAATCTGAAAATACAAAAATAGCAAGGTAACTAATGATAAAAATGAGCACAAACGGTATTGCAATGCGTTGAAACAAGGCCTAGGGTTCATACTTTCACTAGTGCAAGTTCTCCCAACAATAATAACATAATTGGATCATATAACTATCCCTCAACATGCAACAAAGAGTCACTCCAAAGTCACTAATAGCGGAGAACAAACGAAGAGATTATTGTAGGGTACGAAACCACCTCAAAGTTATTCTTTCTGATCGATCTATTCAAGAGTTCGTAGTAAAATAACACGAAGCTATTCTTTCCGTTCGATCTATCATAGAGTCCATACTAGAATAACACCTTAAGACACAAATCAACCAAAACCCTAATGTCACCTAGATACTCCAATGTCACCTCAAGTATCCGTGGGCATGATTATATGATATGTATCACACAATCTCAGATTCATCTATTCAACCTACACAAAGAACTTCAAAGAGTGCCCCAAAGTTTCTACCGGAGAGTCAAGACGAAAACGTGTGCCAACCCCTATGCATTGGTTCAAGGGCAGAACCCGCAAGCTGATCACCAAAACATACATCAAGTGGATCACGTGATACCCCATTGTCACCACAGATAAGCACGGCAAGACATACATCAAGTGTTCTCAAATCCTTAAAGACTCAATCCGATAAGATAACTTCAAAGGGAAAACTCAATCCATTACAAGAGAGTAGAGGGGGAGAAACATCATAAGATCTAACTATAATAGCAAAGCTCGTGCTACATCAAGATCGTATCACCTCAAGAACACGAGAGAGAGAGAGAGAGAGAGAGAGAGAGATAGAGAGAGATGAAACACATAGCTACTGGTACATACCCTCAGCCCTGAGGGTGAACTACTCCCTCCTCGTCATCGAGAGCGCGGGGATGATGAAGATGGCCACCGTTGAGGGATCCCCCCCTCGGCAGTGGTCTTGGGAGGTCTCGATTGGTTTTTGGTGGCTACAGAGGCTTGCGGCGGCGAAACTCCTGATCTATTCTGTTCCCCGATGGTTTTAGGGTATATGGAGATATATAGGCGAAAGAAGTCGGTCAGGGGAGCCACAAGGGGCCCACGAGGGTGGGGGCGCGCCTCCCTGCCTAGTGGCCACCTCGTTGCTTCCCTGACGTACACTCTAAGTCTCCTGGATTGCTTCCGTTCCAAAAATAACTCTCCCGAAGGTTTCATTCCGTTTGGACTCCATTTGATATTCCTTTTCTGCGAAACACTGAAATAGGCAAAAAAACATAAACTGGCACTGGGCTCTAGGTTAATAGGTTAGTCCCAAAAATCATATAAAAGTGCTTAGTAAAGCCCATTAAACATCCAAAAGAGATAATATAATAGCGTGGAACAATCAAAAATTATAGATACGTTGGAGACGTATCACACTACATATGCTGACGTTTTATTACCATTTGCTATTTTTGGTGGATGTTAACCATGTTTTAGTTAGCATTGGCTTTCCATGTACTTACACGGGGCTACAATGGGCGATGTTGTTGTTTGCCGTCGAGGTTAGCTGCATCCCATGTCTTATACACCATCTATTCCTAAATATAAGTATTTTTAGAGATTCCAATATAGGCTACATAAGGAGCAAAATGAGTGAATCTATATTCTAATCTAAACTATATCTATAATTCTATATACATCCGTATGTAGTTCATATTGAAGTCTCAAAAAAAACTTGTACTTGGGAACATAGGTAGTTGTAGTTTACATCATTTGTGCAATCTCAGTTTAGCTTCTAACATTTACTAGTTGCTTGTAGGTACATATATGAGGGATCCTGATCCACGATTCGATCCCTTTTGCGTATGGAGCAATGAGATATTCATGAACAAGCGTCAAGTGAGGAAACTAAGAAAGATTGTTAGGCGAAAGAAACGGGTGATTGGAATTAAGCTCTTTATTTACACTTTGTCGAAGACAACAGTGAAGTTTGGGATGGTAAGTAATGTGTTGCCTTTTCCCCCAGCCCACGACAAGTTACTCTATTAGACCTCAGTATCTGATATTTTTCTCTTTTCAGTGGTTTCTGAAGCTATTTACTGATGATTATCTTGCAAACTACATGACCGGAGTGGAGGCAACTAAGGTTAAAGTATATAATTCATGCTACCATGATAATGCTCTAGAAGTCTTCCTGAAGGCAGTGAAGGATGGGCGGGCTATCATCACAAGGGGTTGGAAAAAAGTGGTTCGTGCCTATGGCATGCAGGAAGGTAGATTATGGGCATTCTGCTTCTTCAACACCGTCGGCAGTCAAAATGATTTACACTTGTCTCTACACCTTTACCGCCTTTAAATACGGTGGTTCATCATAGTTAATTGTTGCCTAATCCTGTAATTACTGAACATATTGTACTGGCAATTTTATTTATGGAATCGTTGTTGAACCATTGTGGTGAGAATTTGAATTGCACGTTTCATATTTCAAAATTTCCAATTCGAATAATAAATTACAGGCAAAAATAAAAAGAACAGCCGGTCATGGACCTTTTGCAAGCAGTTACGGCGATAAAAGCGCTTGTGATGGATAGCCCAATGCCACACGGTTTTCTACATCAAATCGTGTGTGATGTAGTTAATGAAAGCAAACAGTTAACCAAGGCAGAGCGTCTGTGATAGTTACACCCTTCACACACGAGCGTACACATAAAACTATGTGGGATGTACATACGAACGGAAACGTTTTCCCTGGATTGACTGTGTGGGATGTACATAAGAACGGAAACATATTCCTTGGTTTATGATGACGATGGCGACGAATCCCCCTCTTCGGATCCCTGAACGGACTCCAGATCAGCAATCCTGTTGAAGAACAGGAGCTGACACCGGCTCCGTATCGTAAAACTTGGTGATTCTTTCTGGGTGGCGCGCCCTAGGGGGCGCCACCTGAGCTTGTGGCTCTCTGGTGGCCTCTTCGGTAGAACTTTTCACCAGTATTTTTTATATATTCAAGAAAAAATCTCCCTAAAGTTTCAACTCAATCCGAGAACTTATATTTCTACAGAAAAATAACGCCATGGTAGTTCTGCTGAAACTAGCATCAGTTCAGATTAGTTCCATTCAAATCATGCAAATTATAGTCCTAAACAAGTGCAAAAGTGTTTGGAAATGTAGACACGTTTGAGACATATCAGCCACCATTCGTCATTAACATTAATTTTAAGCGTGGGTTGATACGTCTGCAACGTATCTATAATTTTTTATTGTTCCATGCTATTATAGTATAAATCTTTGATGTTTTATATGCAATCATATATCATTTATTGGGACTAAACTATTAACCCAGTGCCAAGTTCCAGTTGTTGTTCTTGGTTTTCCAGGAAATCGGTACCAAACGAAGTCCAAACGCTACAAACTTTTTGACAATTTTTTTCTGGACAAGAGAGACCCTAGAAGCATCGGGACGAGACCAGAAGGCAAACGAGGAGACGGCGAGGCAACATGGCGCTCCCTGATGCCTTGTGGGCTCCTCGTGGCTCCATCTGACCTAATTTCACCTCTATAAATTCTCTAAAATCAGGAAACCAACATAGAGCCACCCAAAATACTTTTTCCCCCGCCGCAAGTTTCTGTTATTTCGCGATCCCATCTGGAGGCCTTTTCTGGTACTCTGCCGGAGGGGAAATCGGTCACAAATGGGCTTCCACATCAACCTTACTGCCCTTCCGATGATGTGTGGGTAGTTCACCAAATACTTCCCGGTCCATAGCTAGTAGCTAGATGGCTTCTTCTCTCTCTTCGATCTTCAATACAATGTTCTCCTCGATGTTCTTGGAGTTCTATACGATGTAATCTTCTTTTGCGGTGTGTTTGTTGGGATCCGATGAATTGTGGGTTTACGATCAGAATATTCATGAATTAATATTCTCTGAGTTCTTTTATGCGTGATTATTGTAGCTTTGTATTTCTCTTCAATCTATCCATTTGGTTTGGCCGACTAGATTGATTTGTCTTGCAATGGGAGAGGTGCTTTGTAATGGGTTCAATCTTGCTCTATATCCCAGTGACAAACTAGGAGACAAGACACGTATTTGTATTCTTTCCATTAGGGGGAAAACAGCGGGGTTTATTCATATTGGTTTGATTTACTTTATCTACATCATGTCATCTTGCTTAAGGCATTACTCCATTTTTATTAACTTAATACTCTAGATGTGTGTTGGATAGTGGTCGATGGGTGGAGTAATACTAGTAGATGTAGGCAGGTGTGACGCCCGGATAATCAAGCTACAATAATCCCCTACTAATGATGACACGTCACCTCTGTCACTGTAGTTAACCTCGGGTTAATTCGAAACCGTTTCAAATTTAAATCCTAAATCAATCAAACGACAAAAGTTTTCAAAATATTAAACTAAAATATTCGGGCTGTGCCAAAAATGGCATAGGTAATTATAGTGCAATAAACACATTTTTATAAAATGCCTAAATACATTTAAATGAACAAAAACAGAAAACAAATAATAAAAGAAAATACAAAAGAGAAAAAAAAGGGAAAAGAACCCCCTCTGGGGTTTCCGCCTAGCAGTGCCACCGCCCAATCAACGACCGCCGCCAGCCGCCCAGCTCCCCTTGGCCCAACCGGCCTCCCCATAACCCCTGGACACGTAAACCCTAACCCACTCCCCACACTCCCCCACTCCCCGATCCCCTTCGATCGGGGCTTGATCAACCACGACGCGACACCGCCCACTCCCCATCGCCGACCCAGCGCGCGCCCACCGCTCGTCGTCGCACGGAGCCACCGCCCCGGCGTCGCCCGTCACCATCCCCCTCGCCGGACGCCTCCTCACCTCACCCCAAACCGCCGACGCCCGTCGCCACCTCCACGATTCCGCCGTCGTCGAGCGCCGTTGCCGCCGTCCTCGTCCTCCTCCCGAAGTCGCCTCGCGCCCGTTGCAGACCCTACTCCCCCATGTGAGCGCCCCCGTTCCTTCCCCTTTTCCCGGTCACCGCCCGCGCTCCGTCCACGCCAGGCTCCGCTCACCATGGTCCCGCTCCTCCTTCAGCGTGGCGCTCACTTTTCGCCACAGATACTGTCGGCTCAGCGCCGCCGTGGCAGCGTCCGCTCCCTCGCCTCCCTACCCGTGAGCCCGCTGTAGAGGCCCGTCCTCCCATCCCGGCCACCTCCGATCGCCGGTGGCTCGGCGCCACTCGGGCATCGGCCAGCCTCGCCTCCCTCCAGTGTTGGGCGCTGAGTGCGCCCAGCCCGCGCCCTGCTCTTTACGCCCGCCCCGCTAAGGCCATTTGGGCCTATGACACGGGGGGCCGCCCCCAAAACGAATTAAAAGAAATGTTTTTTTACAATAATAATAATATTAAATTATTTAATTAATTAGTAAGTTAATTAATTAACATAATTAGCTTAGTTAACTACCTAATTAACTTAATCTGCTAATTAACTACCTAATCTGTTAGTTAGGTCTATGACAGAATGACCCCACCTGTCAGTTTGACTAGTCAACAAGTCAACGTTGACTGCTGACGTCACCTTGAAGTCATGATGATGCACTATTTCCTTTTTATTAATAAATTCAGAATAGTGTTTAAATCTTTGAAAAATCATAGTAAATTAACCGTAACTCGGATCGAAAAACTTTGTACATGAAAGTTGCTCAGAACGACGAGACGATTCCAGATACGCAACCCGTTCGTCCGCCACACACCCCTATCATATCAAACTCGCAACTTTCCCCCTCCGGCTCCTCTGCCCGAAAACGCGAAACACCGGGGATACTTTCCCGGATGTTTCCCCCCTTCACCGGTATCACCTATCCCTGCGTTAGATCACCTCTAGCACCGCATTTGTCATGTTATGCTTTGATTTCTCTGTTATTTATTATGTTCTCCCTCTGTTACTTTTTCCGGTAGACTCCGAGACCGATCTTTGATGCCCCAGGTCGACTACGCCATCCTTGTGACCCCTCCTTGTCTGAGCAACCAGGCAAGCCCCCCCCCCTTGATCACCAGATATTGCCTATTCTACTCTATACTGCTTGCATTAGAGTAGTGTAGCATGTTACTGCTTTCTGTTATACCTATCCTGATGCATAGCCTGTCCTTGTTACTACTTTGTTACCTTTCTGCAATCCTACATGCTTAGTATAGGATGCTAGTATTCCATCTGTGGCCCTACATTCTTGTCCGTCTACTGTGCTATACTATCGGGCCGAGATCACTCGGGAGGTGATCTCGGGTATATACTATATACTTTATACATGATACATGTGGAGACTAAAGTCGGGTCGGCTGGTGGAGCACCCGCGAGTGGATCTTTGTGGCGGAGCGATAGGGCAGGTTGAGACCGCCTAGGACAGAGGTGGGCCTGGCCCTGTTCGGCATTCGCGGATACTTAACACGCTTAACGAGATCTTGGTATTTGATCTGAGTCTGGCTACGGGCCTATACGCACTAACCAACTACGTGGGAAAGATATGGGCACTCGGCGTCGTGGTATCGGCCGGCACTTCGTGACGTCGGCCCGGCGTGGCGCCGGATTGGACCGAACGCCACTAGGCTAGGTCTGCCTTCCGGCCGCCACGCATAGCGTCGGTGTGTGCTCGAGGCGATGGGCCCAGACCCTGTGCGCTTAGGTTTAGACCGCGTCGACCTCTCTGTTTAGCCTAGGTGGGGCTGCGACGTGTTGATCTTCCGCGGCCGGGCATGACTCGTGAAAGTGTGTCCGCCAAATGGGATCAAGCGTGTTGGGTTATGTGGTGCACCCTGCAGGAAGTTAATCTATTCGAATAGCCGTGATCTTGATATGTGACGACTTGGAGTTGTACCTTGACCTTATGACAACTAGAACCGGATACTTAATAAAACACACCCTTCCAAGTGACAGATACAACCCGGTGGTTGCTCTCTCAGGGTTACGAGGAGGGGATCGCCGGGTAGGATTATGCTATGCGATGCTACTTGGAGGACTTCAGTCTACTCTCTTCTACATGTTGCAAGACGGAGGCTGCCAGAAGCATAGTCTTCGACAGGATTAGCTATCCCCCTCTTATTCTCTGCAGTTCAGTCCACTGATATGACCATTTACACATATATCCATGCATATGTAGTGTAGCTCCTTGCTTGCGAGTACTTTGGATGAGTACTCGCGGTAGCCTTGTTCCCCCTTTTCCCCCTCACTTTACCCGTTTGCTGCAACCAAACGATGGAGCCCAGGAGCCAGACGCCACCGTCGATGACGACTACTACACTGGAGGCGCCTACTACTATGTGCAGCCCGCTGACGACGACCAGGAGTAGTTAGGAGGATCCCGTGCAGGAGGCCTGCCCTCTTCGATCTCATATCCCAGTTTGTGCTAGCCATCTTATGGCAACTTGTTTAACTTATGTCTATACTCAGATATTTTTGCTTCCGCTGACTCGTCTATGATCGAGGACTTGTATTCGAGCCCTCGAGGCCCCTGGCTTGTATTATGATGCTTGTATGACTTATTTATGTTTTAGAGTTGTGTTGTGATATCTTCCCGTGAGTCCCTGATCTTGATCGTACACGTTTGCGTGCATGATTAGTGTATGATTGAATCGGGGGTGTCACAAGTTGGTATCAGAGCCGACTGCCTGTAGGAATCCCCCTTCCACACTCCTTGGCCGAAGTCGAGTCTAGACATTGTAAAAAAAACTTTTCTAACTTGGCTGTGTGCCTTACGGGCCCACGTTGCCATCGGGTGGTACTAGGATCTTTTACTCCTCGACCTTTACTCTGGGACTCTGAACTCTCTTCTACTTGGGTTAAACAATTTTTACTAACTCTGACTCTAGGTTCTCGATAATACTTTCTCCCGGAGAGCCTCTTCAGTCCGGATGATTACTTGGTGCACCAAGGATTCTCAAGATACCTTCCGATATTCTCTTGAGACCTTGTGCCAATCGCGTTTGCAATTCCCCTTCCACCGTCAACCCTTATGGATAACTACTTGCAGTTGTTATTCTTACATTCATCCCCAGTTGGTCTTGTTATTACAAGATACCCCGAAACACTCGTCGTTGTTCCAAGAATCCTTTGAGCTTACTGCCCTGAAGTTCTTGCCTGAGGAATACCCCCTACGGATAATTCCTCGCATTTATCGAGTATCCGCTCATCCCCAGTTGTTCAGGTGTTTCCCAAAAGTCTTCAAAGTGCCATTCGACCTTCCGAAAACCCTGAGTAGCCTGTTGCTTTTGGAATTTCTTGTTTGCTTTCTTTATGGTTAATCCCATAAGTATAGTAATCATATTGGCATGCCTTGTCACCATCATTTTTGAGTCCATTGATTCAATACGTTGTGAATGTTCACAATCATCAATGAGTCCTAGGATTATCTTTCTAGCTCAGACGTCATTTTGAACATGAGTTGGTTCTCGACCAAACTATCTGTCGTCGATTGTGCCTCTGGTATATTCAATTGAACCATCCTTGATCAGAGCGTCTGCTTCTGATCCTTTGTTTTGGAAATCATAATTCCTTTGCACTTAAGCTTTGAATTATTCAGATGATTCCATAACCTGTTGCATTTGCATTCCTTCCTCTTCTGGTTGAGTATCGATGCTCACATCAGATCCTTTGTGGACCATCAAGTCCTTTGTTGGATTGTTATCCGACAGTGTCTTTCACATTTGATCACTTTGTGAGTTCTTCCCCTGATACATAATGCCTTTGTTAAGTTGTATCCTCTGCTTGGCCAACCATGCTCTGCTTTCGGGCTGGTGTTATTTGCTCTTGAAACTTGTGGTATATGTTTCTAAGAAGCCCCTATGGGTTGAACATATGCCTTCTCTAAACCGTGTGAACCCGAAAGTTCTCACGAGTCATACTCTTCTGGTGCTTCGCCAGATAAAATTTCAACACTGCAACTTCATCGAACGTGAGAAGTGAATGAAAGGTTATGCATTGGAGAAGTGGGAGTCGACCTTGAACTTGTGTTCATGCCCATGGACACGATGTAGATCTTATCATTAAAGCTTCTCTTAAATAATTATTCCTTTGGTATAAATTCATCTTATATCCGGATCCGCCTTTTGCAATCGTGGTTCCGACCATGTTCTCTTTTAAATACCATTTCTCGTGCAAGTTTAAGCACTTGTCTTCTGTAGAGCAATACCCCAGTCCAACCTCTACTTTGATCTGTCATCGAGTATTACCCCCCTGGTATCTCGAGATTATCATGGAACTGCATAACTTCTTATGAGTTCTTCATCAAGTGCTACATTCCCACTGATTCCAATTTTTCACGGGCTCTGAGTTATTAAACACTCAAAGACACCAATAAGCGAACCGAGTCCGCACTTTCACGGTTCAACAACTCTTCGGTAAGCTTCTATAAGTACGAGTTTGTACCCGATCACATCATTCCTAGCCTGATCGGCTATATCATTATCATGCTAAATTTTAAGCGTGCTACCGGTCCTTCTCGGAGCACAAATTTCGACAGTGAGCTAATCTTACAATCGATCTTCCTCGTCATACCGTTTGTCCTTGAACAGCAAGCTTGATTTCGAAGTTTACATTGCACCCATGGTTCCAATGACTTTTGGCTTCATCATTTTCGTTGACTTGATGTCATCGCCGATCAGTTACATCTTCTCGAAACCTCTCGGCAAATGTGTCGTGATCATCATCAACATTCTGGGGTCTTCCAAGATATCTATCGAATTCTTGATGAAAAATAGCATCCTTTGCCCTCGATGGTTTGGGTTAATCATCCACAACATTATTGCATTCCCTCCAACACAAAAATTGTTCCTGTTTTGTGTTGTTCCTTGATTTCCTTTCTATCCTACTTATGTTATGATTCTACCGCGGAGTACTACCATCTTTGATGTCAAGAATGTTGTGAGGATTGCTCCACCTCTTAGAAATTCTCGGTATGATGATACTTCTCACCATCACCATTCTTCCTTGGTCCCCGTGTTGTTTCTAACCCGGATACCAATATGCTAACGATGTTGTTTGAGTTCTGCACTTCTAGCAACCCTATTGCTTTGAAGTTAATGGTCGGCCGTTCATTCTTAGACTGTTGGTTGTTGAATCATCACTCTAACATTGATCTTGCTGTCTAAGGTCATATTTCAGGCACACCTTTCAACTAATGATTGATGGTGTATGTTTTCCTCGGGCATACAACATTATATCATTTGAATTGACAAGTGTCATCTTCTTGTTCACATTATTGTGGAAAATCCATCCACTTGGAATTCTCGATGAATTGTTCTTTGAGCCCATCAACCACCTTCTCATCCTCTCCTTGGGTTAATGATGATGAATCCTTTGTATATCCAAGTCCGACCTTTGCTTGAAGACCATGTCAATGCTATCTCGAAGCATGTCTGTGATACTCCGATTTTCAATAAGAAAATTTGAAGCACCATGCTAAATGTTCTTGTTGAAATTTCCCAAACACCGCTGTATGGGTAATGTCATGAAAATTCTTTCCCTTACCTAAAGAGTCTTCTACGTTATATCCTGCCATGGATATCATTCTCTGCTTGTCCTTGGGAAGGATATACCCCTGAATTATGTGTTTAAACACATTTTTCTTTCCATTGTTCTGATTAAATCTGATAAACACTTTGTCCTTTCCATTGGTTTGTTTAAACCTTTTCTATGATCTATATGATATAAGCAGTAATAATCCACTGCTTGTGCAAACACCTCGATGTACAACTCTGTCAGTAAGACCCTGTTACTATTGTTGATGACATTTCGGTAGCCACCGATGGACGAGAACCTTGCCTATTGGCCCGCCTCGTTCAACGAGCAGGAAAATGGTTCTCTTCGTCCCTCGCCCTTGGTATCGATGTTGTTACCGACATAACTTACAGGCTACCCTCTGATACGCCTTACTATCGTGACTGTGCAAGATGTCGGCCCCCTTCCTACTTTCAACCACATGGTGGGCCCATAACCCACAGTTCCACAGGATCGAAACCTAACTCTCCTGTACGCCCCCTGTTCCCAAGGTTGTTCCTCGCGCGTAGCCTCGTATTTCACGAGCCACCTTCTGAGGGATCATCAATCCTGTTATCAAATACAATACTTATCCCCGTTGCTTTGAACCCCGTTCACACTCTTTTTCAGGCATCGAACGATTGTCTATCCGCTTGGAACTCCTTATTGTACCTTCTTACCTTAATCTCGATTTGTTCAACTCGAGAGATACTCATCTATTCATTCACGGGAAAACCCCAGACGATTACCCCTTAAGCATTCTACCCCTTACCTATTCGTAAGCATGAAGGAACCCCCGAAGAAAGGATGACGACTTCACCATGATGGCCTGAAGCAGAGAAATGAAGACCTCGACGTAGTGGACCGACCTCTTCGAGGAGAGTAACCAAGACCAAGAAGGATCGTTAGAATTTCGTAACCTAGTCTTTCCCCTTACTCCCCTCTTAAATCTCGGGACTAGATTTCTTGTAGTGGAGGAGAATTGTGACCTTGGGATAATCAAGCTACAAGAATCCCCTACTAATGATGACACGTCACCTCTCACATCAGTAGTTAACCTCGGGTTAATTCGAAACCGTTTCAAATTTAAATCCTAAATCAATCAAACGACAAAAGTTTTCAAAATATTGAACTAAAATATTCGGGCTGTGCCAAAAATGGCATAGGTAATTATAGTGCAGTAAACACATTTTTATAAAATGCCTAAATACTTTTAAATGAACTAAAACAGAAAACAAATAATAAAAGAAAATACAAAAGAAAAAAAAGGGAAAGAAACCCCAGGCTCCGCCCAAGAGCCACCGCCCAATCACACGACACCAGCCAGCCCAGCTCCCCTTGGCCCAACCGGCCTCCCCATAACCCCCGACACGTAAACCCTAACCCACTCCCCACACTCCCCCATTCCCCGATCCCTTCCTGGATTGGGGCTTGACTGCGTGCCCACGACGCCTTGACGCCAGCCCCACTCCCCATCGCCTCGACCCGGCAGCGCCCCCATCGCTGTCAGTCGCCGAGCCACCGCCCAGCGTCGCCTGTCACCATCCCTCATGGGGACGCCTCACTCACCTCAACCGCTGACGCCCGCCGCTCGACACGTCGCCTCGACGCTGCCGCCACCACCACGATTCCGCCGAGCTCTCCGTTGCGCCGTCCTCGTCCTCCTCCCGAGTCGCCTCCGCGCCCGTTCCCAGACCCTACTCCCCACGTGAGCGCCCCTTCCTTCCCCTTTTCCCTTGGTCACCGCCGCGCTCCGTCCATGCCGTGGCTCCGCTCACCGCGTCCTGCTCCTCCTCCGCGTCGCCAAGACTTTTCGCCAGCCTTACCAAGTCGGCCCGCGCCCCCTCGTGGCCGCGTCCCGGCTCCCCTCGCCTCTCTACCCGTGAGCCACGCCGTAGAGGCCCCGGCCTCCCATCCCCGGCCACCTCCGGCTGCCATTGGGTACTGGCGCCACTCGGGGCATCGGCCAGCCTCGCCTCCCCCCGCGTGTTGGCGCCTGGTGCGCCCGCCCAGCCTTGCTTGCTCTTCGCCCGCCCCGCTAAGGCCATTTGGGCCTATGACACGGGGGGGGCGCCCCCAAAATGAATTAAAAGAAATGTTTTTTTATAATAATAATATTATTAAATTATTTAATTAATTAGTAAGTTAATTAATTAACATAATTAGCTTAGTTAACTACCTAATTAACTTAATCTGCTAATTAACTACCTAATCTGTTAGTTAGGTCTATGACAGAACGACCCCACCTGTCAGTTTGACTGGTCAACAGGTCAACGTTGACTGCTGACGTCACCTTGACGTCATGATGATGCAGTATTTCCTTTTTATTAATAAATTCAGAATAGTGTTTAAATCTTTGAAAAATCATAGTAAATTAACCGTAACTCGGATCGAAAAACTTTGTACATGAAAGTTGCTCAGAATGACGAGACGATTCCACATACGCAACCTGTTCGTCCGCCACACACCCCTATCATATCAAACTCGCAACTTTTCCCCTCCGGCTCCTCCGCCCGAAAACGCGAAACGTCGGGGATCCTTTCCCGGATGTTTCCCCCCTTCACCGGTATCACCTATCCCTGCGTTAGATCACCTCTAGCACCGCATTTGTCATGTTATGCTTTGATTGCTCTGTTATTTATTATGTTCCCCCTCCGTTACTTTTTCCGGTAGACTCCGAGACCGATGCTGATGCCCCTGTGTTCGACTACGTCACCGACGACCCCTCCTTGTCTGAGCAACCAGGCAAGCCCCCCCCCCCTTGATCACCAGATATCGCCTATTCTACTCTATACTGCTTGCATTCGAGTAGTGTAGCATGTTACTGCTTTCTGTTATACCTATCCTGATGCATAGCATGTCCTTGTTACTACTTTGTTACCTTTACCTGCAATCCTACATGCTTAGTATAGGATGCTAGTATTCCATCTGTGGCCCTACATTCTTGTCCGTCTACTGTGCTATACTATCGGGCCGAGATCACTCGGGAGGTGATCTCAGGTATATACTATATACTTTATACATGATACATGTGGAGACTAAAGTCGGGTCGGCTGGTGGAGCACCCGCGAGTGGATCTTTGTGGCGGAGCGACAGGGCAGGTTGAGACCGCCTAGGAGAGAGGTGGGCCTGGCCCTGTTCTGCATTCATGGATACTTAACACGCTTAACGAGATCTTGGTATTTGATGCGAGTGCGCTCACGCGCCTATACGCACTAACCAACCACGTGGGAAAGATATGGGCACTCGGCGTGGTATCACCGGCACTTCGTGACGTCGGCCGACCGAAGCGGCGCCCGGATTGGACCGAACGCCACTAGGCTAGGTCTGCTTCACCGCCCACGCATAGCGTGCAGTGTGTGCTCACGGCGATGGTCCTGCACTGCGGCGCTTAGGTTTAGACCGGCGTGCTGACCTCTCTATTGAGCCTAGGTGGGGCTGCGACGTGTTGATCTTCCACGGCCGGGCATGACCCAGGAAAGTGTGTCCGGCCAAATGGAATCAAGCGTGTTGGGTTATGTGGTGCACCCCTGCAGGGAAGTTAATCTATTCGAATAGCCGTGATCTTGATAGCAGGGCGACTTGGAGTTGTACCTTGACCTTATGACAACTAGAACCGGATACTTAATAAAACACACCCTTCCAAGTGCGAGATACAACCCGGTGGTCTCTCTCTCTCGTGGTTATGAGGAGGATCGCCGGGTAGGATTATGCTATGCGATGCTACTTGGAGGACTTGATCTACTCTCTTCTACATGTTGCAAGACGGAGGCTGCCGAGCGTAGTCTTCACAGGATTAGCTATCCCCTCTTATTCTAGCATTCTAGCTCAGTCCACCGATATGACCATTTACACATATATCCATGCATATGTAGTGTAGCTCCTTGCTTGCAGTACTTTGGATGAGTACTCACGGTTGCCTTGTTCCCCTTTTCCCCTCTCTTTACCCGTTATCGCAACTGAGACGATGGAGCCCAGAGCCGACGCCACCATCGATGACGACTACTACTAATCGGAGGCGCCTACTACTACGTGCAGCCCGGCGACGACCGTGAGTAGTTAGGAGGATCCGAGCAGAGGCATGCGCCTCTTCGATCTCAGTATCCCGATTTGTGCTAGCCATCTTATGGCAACTTGTTTAACTTATGTCTGTTCTCAGATATTGTTGCTTCCACTGACTCGTCTATGATCGAGCACTTGTATTCGAACCCTCGAGGCCCCTGGCTTGTATTATGATGCTTGTATGACTTATTTATGTTTTAGAGTTGTGTTGTGATATCTTCCCGTGAGTCCCTGATCTTGATCGTACACGTTTGCGTGCATGATTAGTGTAGGATTGAATCGGGGGCGTCACAGCAGGAGTCGGTCTACTTGTCTCAGACGTGATGCATATATACATGATCATTGCCTTGAATATCGTCATAACTATGCGCTTTTCTATCAACCGCCAAACAGTAATTTGTTTACCCACCGTATGCTTTTTTGTTCGAGAGAGAAGCATCTGGTGATAATTATGGCCCCGGGGTCTACTTTTATCATATATAAAATCCAAATATACCTTGCTGCAATTTTATTACTGTTATTTTATTTTGTATTTTATTTTATCTATCTATCACTACGAGATTTGATCCTTGCGAATAACCGCCGAGGGGATTGACAACCCCCTTGATCGCGTTAGGTGCAAGTATTTGCTTTTGTGTGTGTAGGTGTTGTTAACGAGGTTTTGCGTGGTTCTCCTACTGGATTCATAACCTTGGTTCTTAACTGAGGGAAATACTTATCTCTACTGTACTGCATCATGCTCTCCTCTTCGAGGAAATCCCAACGCAGCTCACAAGTAGCCATAAGAATTTCTAGTGCCGTTGCCGGGGAGACATCACCAAATTCTATCAATTACCTGCACATAAACTATCATCTACTTGCTCTTATTTTTATTTGCCTTTGTCTCTCATTTTCATCTCCCCCACTTCTCATAAAAAATTACAAAAACACAAAAATATTTTGTTTGCTTCCTTGCTTGCTTTTATTGCCTTCATGTCATGACTCAAGAACAGAAAGAAAAACAAGAAAATTAAGATAACTATGGATCCTCATCCACTTGCTAGCAAGTTGAGTGCACTTGATTATCTCTATGAAGCTTTGCTTTAAAACCTTGAATCTGAAAATTGTGATGAAGTGTTAGAAGAAATTTATAAAGAGGTTCATGATAGTTCCTTGAATGAAAAGCATGATTGCAATGATGTTAGTATAAAATCTATTAATGTCAATTGTGCTAAGGATATGCAAAACTACAAGCTTGGGAATGATGAATTTGTTGTGTCTACTACTTATTGTAATGATCATGATTGCGGTGATGCTTCTTATGATCTTGAAAATTTATTTAATCCTCATGATGAATATGATATTTATAATAATGTTTGCGATATATACTAGTGAAAGCGGGTTTGGAAGAGTGTCAACTTTAGAAAAAAAGATAACCCTACATATTTGGAGAGTGTTCAATCTTATGAAATTATTGATAAAAGTGGGTTTGGAGAGGTCATGACTTTAGTTGATGTTAATCCGACTATCTTGGAAGACTATAAGATTTGCATGCATATGGGTCATAAAGAGAATGTTTTACACGATAGTTATATTGTTGAATTTGAATATGATCCTAAATGTAGTTATTATGAGAGAGGCAAATATGGTTGTAGAAATCTTCATATTACTAAATTACGTCTCTTAATGTTGAGATTGCTATTGCTTCTTTCTTCTTCCTTGCTTATTCTTGGTTTTGCTTGTGTTGATAATTTGTTTGCTTATAAAATGCCTATGCATAGGAAGTGTGTTAGACTAAAATGTGTTTGTCACAATGTTTTATGATGCTCTCTTTGTGCTTTAATTCTTGTCTTTCTTGTGAGCATCAATGAAATTTCAAAGCCTATCTTAATGGCTATAAAGAAAGAGCTTGCTGGGAGACAACCCAATATGTTTTATTTTCTGTTTTCTTGTGTGCACAAAATTATGCTATTCTTATATTGTGTTTTTGTGTTTAAATTAGTGTTTGTGCCAAGTAAAGCCTTTGGAATGACTTGGTTGATAGTTGATTTAATTCTATGAAAAAGCAGAAACTTTTGCGCCGAGTACCAGAATTGTATAAATTCACTAGAACGTAATAAATGCTTCATACACATGATTAATATACAAATTTCCCACACTGTGCTAATTTTTCAGAATTTTTGGAGTTACAAAAGTATTGCGTCTGTTCAGATCATTACAGATTGTTCTGTTTTTGACAAATTTTGTTTTTGTTGCATAGTTTGCTTGTTTTAATGAATCTATGGATTGTATTGGGGGGGTATAAGTCATGGTGAAGCTAGAATACAGTAGGTATTATGCAATAATAAAATATGAACATTACAACAGTACCTATAGTTTATGATTTGCTTGTTATACTAACGGATCACACGAGTTTTCTGTTGAGTTTGGTGTGCTGAAGTTTTCAAGTTTTAAGTGACATCGCGATGGATGAAGGAATAAGGAGTGGAAAGACCCTAAGCTTGGGGATTCCCAAGGCATGCCAAGGTAATATTCAAGAGACCCAAGCGTCTAAGCTTGGGGAAGCCCCGGAAGGCATCCCCTCGTTCGTCTACCAACCATCGGTAAATTACTTGGAGCTATAACCATCGCCAAGTTTTGCTCAAAACCTCGTGTATTATAGTGGTATTTTCTTTGTTTGATTTTTATTTTGCCACAGTCATCTTTGCTGCACACACCTTTTGAGAGGGATACGCATTATTCATGATTTGTTGGAATACTCTTTGTGCTTCACTTATATCTTTTGAGCTAGGTCGTTGCTCTATTGCTTCACTTATATCTTTTAGAGCACGACGATGGTTATATTTTAAAGAAATAGTTGCACTCTCATGCTTCACTTATATCATTTTGAGATTTTTATAATGGTAATGGAAATATGCATGGATTATGAAATTGGCCCTAATATGATAGGTATTCAAGAAGGATATAATAAAAACTTTCATGTAGATCACTGAATATGATAAGTTTGATTCCTTGCGATTGTTTTGTGATATTAAGATGGTAATATGTGGGAGGTACTAGTGAATGATTGTGGTTTAGTAAGAATATTGGTGTTAAGGTTTGTGATTCCCTAAGCATGCACGTATAGTATCCCTATGCTATGAAATTGGAGCACGATCCTTTGCATGAAGGTCGAGGGGTACGATGGTTAACTCCTACCAATCTCCCCCCTAGGGGCATGCATAGTAGTACATTGCTTTGAGGGCTAATAGACTTCCGCAATAAGTATGTGAGTTCTTTATGACTGAAGTGAGTCCATGGATTATACACACTCTCACCTTTCCGCAATTTACTAGCCTCTTCGGTACCGTGCATTGCCCTTTCCCACCTCGAGAGTTGGTGCAAACTTGACCAGTGCATCCAAACCCCGTGATATGATACACTCTATGACACATAAGCCTCCTTATATCTTTCTCAAAACAACCACCATACATACCTATTGTGCCATTTCCATAACCATTCCGAGCTATATTGTCATGCAACTTCCCCTGTTCCGTTTATTCTGACACATGTCATCATTGTCATATTGCTTTGCATGATCGTATAGCTGACATAGTATTTGTGCTCAGCCACCGTTCATCATCATTTTTTATAAATGTTATGCTAGATCATTGCACATCCCGGTACACTGCCAGAGGCATTCATATAGTCATATTTTGTTCTAGTATCGATTTGTAATTTTGAGTTGTAAGTAAAAGTAAGTGTGATGATTATCATTATTCATTATTAGAGAATTGTCCCAGTGAGGAAATAAATATAAAGAAGAGGCCAAAAATAGCCCACCAAAAATGAGAGAAAAAGAGAAGGGGCAATGTTACTATCTTCTTCCACACTTGTGCTTCAAAGTAGCACCATGTTTTTCATATAGAGAGTCTCCTATGTAGTCACTTTCATATACTAGTGGGAATTTTTCATTATAGAACCTGGCTTGTATATTCTGATGATGGGCTTCCTCAAATGCCCGAGGTCTTCTAGAACAAGCAACTTGGATGCACACCCACTTAGTTTTCAGTTTAAGCTTTCATACACATATAGCTCTCAGTGCATCCCTTGCATGGCAATCCCTACTCCTTGCATTGACATCAATGGATGTGCATCTCCATAGCCTGTTGATTAATTAGTCGCGTCGATGTGAGACTTTCTTCCTTTTTGTCTTCTCCATATTAATCTCTACCACCGTATTCTATTCCACCCATAATGCTATATCCATGGTCTGCGCTCATGTATTACGTGGGGGTTGAACAAGATGGAGCGCATTAGAAAGTATGAACCAATTGCTTGGCTGACACTGGTGTCGGGGGAAATCGACACCTATGGAATCACTGGGATCCCTTCTACGGTTGGCGGGCGCGGGGTTGTGCAAAGAGCAGGTCTGACAGGAAGCACACGGATCGTTTACCCAGGTTCGGGCCGCGGAGATGCGTAATACCCTAGTCCTGCTTTGGTGGATGTATTTGAGTGTTCTTGTGTTCTTGAGCTAGCTACGGGGTGTGACTTGCACAAAAGATCCGAATCCTCCTCCTGGACGCCTCGGGCCTCCGTTTATAGACAAAAGGGGTTGCCACAGTGGCACACAGGAGGTGGAAAGGTGTATAGTGGATGAGTCTATCCTCTGGCACCGTCGGACAAACGCATTTAATGAGCTACCAACGTGCCCCCCTCGCTTTATCGGGGACGGCAAGGAAGTGTGTCCCAGCTGTCGCCGCCTCGCCTGGCTTTGACACGCGTCCGAGCTCACGAGGCATCATGGCGCCATGTTGGCTGGCTGCTGGGCTGGCGCGGTGGTGGAGCCTTCATGAAGATCTGCATGCCACCACGCAGGTGCTTGCTGGGTCGGCATAGAGGCTTCTCGTTGCCACGCAGGTGCCTGCCCAGCTGGTTGAGCCAGCAGCTGCATGGGGGACGGCGGTGTAGTCTTGGCAGATGTGGGCCTGGCCGCGGCCCCGTAAGTGTCCTCGGCAAGGGCCTTGCCGGGGCCCCGGCAAGGGTCTCGCCGCGGCACCGTGGTTGTCCCCGGCAAGGGTCTCGCCGGGGGTCTCGTGGATCTCCTCGGCAAGGATCTCGCCGAGGGTCATCGTCTTCTGGTCCTCATCTGATCTTGTGTGTTTATGATCTTGACAAAGATCTGCATGCCACCACGGAGGTGCCTCCCGAGCCTTGGTTCCAATATAGTTGTTGGCGGCGTTTGGAACTCTTGGGCTCAAGGGTGGCTCGCTCTGTTGGTGTTGGGCAAGTTGTCCCGGCAAGTCTCTTGCCGGGGCCGCGGAGGCCGCCCGAGCAAGGGTCTTGCCGGGGGAGTCCACCTCGCACCTTTGCTCTTTAGTGTTTCTGATCTTGGCGTTGCCTTGGTTTGACTTATGCTTCGGCTTCCCTCCTCTACCCTGTTAAGTGTGGTCGCGGGCGCGGCTCTGACTGCCCGTGCACAAGTAAAGGGGTTAAAAGGAGGGCCCCTACTTTTGTACACCGACGGGAGCCCCCGGGCCTGGGCCACACATAAGCGCGACGCGTTGTTGGGCTAGGCCCAGAACGGTGCACGGGCAGGTGGGCGGTTTTCTACTGCAGTAACTTTTTCGTCTGCTGCGCTTCCCCACGAACCGCGTTGAACGCGCGACATGGAGGGTCGTGCGTGACGTGGGGGTCATGCATCGGGCGGTCTCCGCACGCATGCATCACATCATAGTTAATGGGAGAAGAGGCGGCCCGCGCCTTCCCTGTAAAAAGTAATAACCGCGGGCGCGCTGCTCATTTACCCCATGCGTCTTGTTCAATCTCGGAACTGCCGTCCCCTTCTTCCTCCCTCTCAAGTTCTTGCCCTTGCTCGCCGCCGCCGCACCATCCCCGTCCTCCATCCTTTGCCTGTCGCAGCCGCCATGGCCCCCAAAACCAACAAAGGCTAGGGGGTGGCCAAGGACACCGGGACGAAGGAGCCGCCGGAGAGCAAGTTGGCGGCGCAGCGGACGCAGCTCGCCTACTTCCCCTCGACGGTCGACGCGGTCCACCTCCGGGACTACTTCAAGCCTTTGTGGGGGGTGAAGACGGGGGGCGAGACGATGGGGCACCCGGCCACGCGTATCATCCCCGCCGATTTCGCCGAGCCCGGCCCGAATCGGTACCCATTTTTCGTTGATTACTTTTCTTGCGGCCTCTGCCCCCCTTTCTCCGATTTCTTCAATGATGTCATGCACTCATTTGGCTTCCACCTTCTGGATTTCACTCCCAATGTCATGGCGTGCATGGCGCTTTTCACCCATCTTTGTGAGGGCTTCGCCGGAGTGCTCCCCAACAGGGCGCTTTTCCGCCACTATTTTTATCCTCAAATCCAAAAGGGAGGCGCCATATCGGGTTGTGTCGCCTGGATCCCAAGGTCCAAAGAGACATACCCGGAGGGAGCTCAGAAGGAGAGGTGGGAAGAGTGGCGGAGCCGGTGGTGCTGGATTGAGGAGGAGGACCCACAGGAATTCTGCCGGGTCCGCCATGCGCCACCGGTTCGCAGGAACGACAGGGGCGATGTCGACGCCCAGGATGACAAGCTCAAGGTCGCCACCACCAGGATTCACTACCTAACCATTGCCGGGATCACCCTGGAGAAGATTGGGGCGGACTTCATCCGCCGCCGAATCGCTCCTCTGCACAACAAGGGGAGGCCGACCTGGCTCTTCAGGAATGCAGCTGACATCATGAGGCTTCGTCCCGGCCTGAATCACAACTTCACTGTGATGGGGCACGCCCACTTTTGCCAGTGGCTCTTCCAGCTCAACATGAACCGCGATGGCAAGGTCGAAAGGTCTGGCAAGGCTGCGAAGGCCAGCAAGGTTGCCAAGGGGCCCTTGTTTGGGCTGCCGGCAGGGGTGGTCTCGCTGAGCAACAACTCGCGCCAGACCGACATCATCGCCATGATGTTGGACTGCAATGTGCACGGTCCCGTCCAAAATTGGGCCGAGCCGCCGGCGGATCAGGTGCAGGAGTTCTTTGATACTTTGGCGGAGAAGTATGTCCGTGCCGAGCCGCTGCTCATCCAGGACACCACCCAAGTAGAGCTGGACTACATTGCCACCAGGGCGGCGGAGGCGGAGCTCGCCAGGGAGGCCGGCAGCACCGGCGGCGTGGAGGACGAGGCCGCGACGGCCGCGGAGGAGAGGGAGCTCGCCCAGTGGGCGGAGTCCGCTGGGGAGGCCAGCAGCGCCGGCACCAAGGCCCCACTTGTCGAAGATGTGGTCGACGAGTCGTCGGAGGAGGAGGACGAGGTTGTCGACCCTCCGGTCACGGGGAGAGGGCGAGTCCTGCGGGCCAGCTCCGGTGAGCCGGTCCGGCCCGGCAGGGCTGTGCAACCGCAGCAAACCTAGGAGAGTCCGTGCGCCAGACAAGGGCTGCGGCAGCGAGGAAGTTGGTGAAGGCCGCGGTGGCAAAGAAGAAAGCAACTGCCTCTTCTTCGTCCAAGCGTGGCCGGACTCCACCTTCTTCCCCTCCTCCGGTAGACGTTGACGGAGAGGTCATCTTCGACTTTGGGTCCCTTAGCCCAAGGAGGAAGAGGAAGGCAGTAGAAGAGGACGTGGAGGATGAGTAAGTATCTTGTTCATTTTTGTCATCTCCGTCTCCTCAGACTATGCCGCTTATCTTGATCTGTTCTCATCTTTGCATGGATGCGGAGACGCTGGCTCAGAGGGTGAAGAGGGCCAGGTCCTCGGCGGGCGGTCAGCCCCCGGCGGGCACTTCGAGGACACTGCTGGTGGTAGTGATCAGCCCGTACAGCAGCCCCCAGCGTAAGTTCACCACTTGCCCTTCCTCAACGTGTGTCGAGGCACGACCCTTCGGTGCTGACCTCGCCGGGGACGCAGGAGGAAAACAGCGGCAGGAGGAGCCACTGAGGGCTACCCCCAACACGCCCCCGTCAACTACGTCGCCCCGAGGGGCGTCCCCGGCAAGGGCGCCGAGCGTCGAGCCCATGCGCACGGAGGAGGAGGAGGCAAACCCGGGCGCTGGTGGCCCCGTCCCGGCGCCAGAGGTTGGCGGGGAAGGGGCTACTTCGTCCCATCCTGGCACGGGTAATTAACTCGCCTCCCGTCCCTGTTCTTTTTATTTTTGAATCTTGGTCTTGGCTTCGCCTCATCCCCTTCTCGATATCCAGATCCTCCCTCGATGGATCGGGAGGACATAGACACCGTCATCGAGGATGTCGCTAAGGACGCCGCGGCGGAGGCCGAGAAGATCGCCGCCGAGGAGGCCGAGGATGTTGCTGAGGACGCCGCGAAGGGGTCTGCCAGGGAGCCTGACAAGGCTGCTGCCGAGGAGGCCGACAAGGGGTCTGCCGGGGAGGCCAGCAAGGCCACTACTGAGGAGGAGGTGGTTGACGACCAACCTTCCTCCTCCACTGCCTCTGGCTCAGGCAGGTATCTGAAGGTGAGCGACGACCTGTTCGTCCACCTCCCAGGGACGGCGAGCACCAGGGCACCCATCGAGGGAGAGGTGTTCGACAAGGAAGTGTTGGCCGCCACCGGGCTCGAGGTTGTTGATGACCCGAGCGCCGATGGCGACGGTTCCTAGGAAGAGCGGCTCCTTCGGGCTATGGGCGCCAGCTTTTGGAAGCTCCAGGCGCTCCACCGCGCCCGCCTGGACAAGGCCAAGTCCAGGATGGCAGCGGTGGACAAGGCGGAGGCGGACCTTGAGGGGCGCGTCGCCGAGACACAGGCTTGGTTCCGCCAGGCTTGTGAGGAGCTGAAGACCGCCCAAGACGAGCTGGCCGAGCGCAAGGTGGAGCTCGTCATGAAGCATGCTGACATCAAGAAGGCCCAGGAGATTGCGAAGAACCAGACCGCCAAGGATGAGGCCGCTCGGTCCCAGCACCAGGCCGCGCTGAACTCCCAGGAGGAGGACCTTGCCGCTCGCGAGGAGAAGCTCGCTGCGACACTCCGCGGCAAGGACAAGGAGGTCGAGAAGCTTATCCTGCAGCGGACCCAGGAGCTAGAGCAGAAGCACGAGGAGGCGCTTAATGCCCAGGCTCAGCTCCACGCCGGCAAGGTGAAGGAGCTGGAGGTGGAGCGGGACGAGCTGAAGAAGCGGGCCCTAGAGCTGACGGGGGAGAGGGACGCGGCCAATGGCGCCTTGGCCGACACACAGGCCGCGGTCCTCAGCAAGGACGGGCTACTTTCCACGGCCAATGAGTCCATCAAGGACCTGAAGCTAAAGCTAGAGGTCCTTGGGGAGACGCTCTTGGAGGCCAAGGCCCGGGAGGAGACCCTGGCCAAGGATCTGGAGGCCGGGAAGCAGCTGCAGAAGAACGAAGCCGCCAACCACATGGATTTTGTGGAGGGCGAGAACCGCTGGATCAGCCGCCTCGAAGACGTCGCCGGCAGGATCACCATGCAGCTGGCTACCATGGGGATGCCAAATGTGAGGTACACCCCGGAGCGCAACGTGAGTCCCAACGCCAAGCTCACCCTATTCTTCGAGGGTGTCCTTGGAGCCGTGGAGCATCTTCGCTCCGGCAGGGAGGCCTCTCTGGCCGATGAGGCCCGGAAGCTTTGCCGGGGTGCCATGACCAAGGTCCTCACCAAGGTGGCGCACTGGAACCCCAACCTCAACTTCGACGCCGTGCTGGAGAGCTTGCCAGAGGATGCGGACCTCGCGACGCTCGAAGAGCGTATCAAGCCCATCACTTGCGGCATTGACAGAATCCAAAGGGTGGAGGGCCTGCGCCGGGACTAGGCACCCCGTTTTTCACCGCTGTTGCGGGTTCATGACCAAGACAATTGTTATCTTTAGTTAGAACCGCAGCAACAATTGATGTAATATAAATCTGCAGTACTTTTAGAAACAATGCATGTTATTTCCCAGTTTGATCTCCCTTTGTATGTCCACCCTACGTTAATCGGGTAGGATTGCCGGCGCGTAAACCCAGTCCGTGGCGCCTTGAGGACGGATCCCCAATGGCCTGCCGGGTGTGCTTGCTGCCAGGCGAACCACCTTACCACTCTCAAACGCGGCCACTCGAACTGTCGAGCTTGACTCGAGTCAGAAACGACAGCATTGCCAATTGCAGGAGGCTACCCTGCCATTCTCAACGCGGCCGCTTGAGTTGTTGAGAGGACTCGAAACAGAGCAAGGGTGTTGCCAATAGCAGAAGGGCCCCTTTGCGTGCAGGTTTTCCATACATAGGGCAGGACCTTCGAGGACAATAACCTTATATAAAAAAAGAAATTTCTTAAAGTTTCGCACGACTTAGCTCTTCTGTCGTTGCACAGACGTCCACCACATCTGCAGATGGTGCCATCAGGCTCGGTCATCTTCTTCCTTGGAACGACGGCCACCATGAAGCCGTGCTCCGATCAGACCAGATTCCCACAACTGCGCCCCCTACCTGGCGCGCCAAAGATGTCGGGGGAAATCGACACCTATGGAATCACTGGGATCCCTTCTATGGTTGGCGGGCGCAGGGTTGTGCAAAGAGCTGGTCTGACAGGAAGCACACGGATCATTTACCTAGGTTTGGGCCACGGAGATGTGTAATACCCTAGTCCTGCTTTGGTGGATGTATTTGAGTGTTCTTGTGTTCTTGAGCTAGCTACGAGGTGTGACTTGCCCAAAAGATCTGAATCATCCTCCTGGACGCCTCGGGCCTCCTTTTATAGACAAAAGGGGTTGCCATAGTGGCACATAGGAGGTGGAAAGGTGTATAGTGGATGATTCTATCCTCTAGCACCGTCGGACAAACGCTTTTAATGTGCTGCCAACATGCCCCCCTCGCTTTATCGGGGGCGGCAAGGAAGTGCGTCCACCGCCGCCGCCTCGCTTTGGCTTTCACATCGTCCCGAAGCCGACGAGGCGCCGTGGCGCCACATTGGCTGGCTGCTGGGCTGGCGCGGTGGTGGAGCCTTCACGAAGATCTGCATGCCACCACGCAGGTGCTTGCTGGGTCGGCGTAGAGGCTGCTTGTCGCCACGCAGGTGCCTGCCCAGCTGGTTGAGCCAGCAGCTGCATGGGGGACAGCGGTGTAGTCTTGGCAGACGTACGCCTGGCCGCGGCCCCGTAAGTGTCCTCGGCAAGGGCCTTGCCGGGGCCCCGGCAAGGGTCTTGCCACGGCACCGTGGTTGTCCCCGGCAAGGGTCTCGCCGGGGGTCTCGTGGATCTCCTCGGCAAGGATCTTGCCGAGGGTCGTCGTCTTCTGGTCCTCATCTGATCCCATGTGTTTATGATCTTGACAAAGATCTTCATGCCACCATGGAGGTGCCTCCCGAGCCTTGGTTCCAATGTAGTTGTTGGCGGCGTTTGGAACCCTTGGGCTCAAGGATGGCTCGGTCTGCTGGTGTTGGGCAAGTTGCCCCAGCAAGGCTCTTGCCGGGGCCGCGGAGGCCGCCCCGGCAAGGGTCTTGCCGGGGAAGTCCACCTCGCCCCTTTGTTCTTTAGTGTTTCTGATCTTGGCGTTGCCTTGGTTTGACTTATGCTTCGATTTCCCTCCGGCTTTCCTCCTCTGCCCTGTTAAGTGTGGCCGCGAGCGCGGCTCTGACTGCCTGTGCACAAGTAAAGGGGTCAAAAGGAGGGCCCCTACTTTTTTACACCAACAACTAGGGTAGTGCATGATTTATATTTTGTGTTAAGTAGATGGAGCATGACAAGGCTATATGATTATGTAGGGATAGCGTTCTTTAGCATTTTTATTTTGAAAGACATGATTATTCGTTAGTATGCCTGAGTATTGATGTGTTTATGTCAAATTATAGACTATTGCTTTGAATCATTCGGATCTTAATATTCCTACTTAAAAGAAACATTACATGATAGACATGTTAGGTAGCATTCCTCATCAAAAATTCTGTTTTTATCATTTACCTACTCGAGGACGTGTAGGATTTAAGCTTGGGGATACTTGATAGGCCTCGAACGTATCTATAATTTTTTATTGTTCCATGCTATTATAGTATCAATTTGGATGTTTAATATGCAATTATGTATCATTTTTGGGACTAACCTATTAAACCAGTGCCAAGTGTCAGTTGTTGTTTTTGTCTATTTTTGGTTTTCCATGAAATCAATACCAAACAAAGTCCAAAAGCTACGAAACTTTTTGACGATTTTTCTTTTGGACAAGAGAGACCCTAGAAGCTTCAAGAGGAGACCAGAAGGCAAACGAGGAGACGGCAATGCAACAGGGCGCGCCCAGGGAGGGTAGGCACACCCTGAAGCCTTGTGGGCCCCTCGTAGCGCTGTCTGACCTAATTCCACCTCAATAAATTATCTAAAATCGGGAAACCAACAGAGAGCCACCCAAAATACTGAAGGAAATATGCCCTAGAGGCAATAATAAAGTTGTTATTTGTATTTCCTTATACCATGATAAATGTTTATTATTCATGCTAGAATTGTATTAACCGGAAACTTAGTACACGTGTGAATACATAGACAAAACAAGAGTGTCCCTAGTATGCCTCTACTTGACTAGCTCGTTAATCAAAGATGGTTAAGTTCCTGACCATAAACATGTGTTGTCATTTGATGAACGGGATCACATCATTAGAGAATGATGTGATGGACAAGACCCATCTGTTAGCTTTGCATAATGATCGTTTAGTTTTATTGCTATTGCTTCATGACTTATACATGTTCCTTTGACTATGAGATTATGCAACTCCCGAATACCGGAGGAACACCTTGTGTGCTATCAAACGTCACAACGTAACTGGGTGATTATAAAGATGCTCTACAGGTGTCTCTAAAGGTGTTTGTTGGGTTGGCATAGATCAAGATTAGGATTTGTCACTCCATGTACCGGAGAGGTATCTTCGGGCCCTCTCTGTAATGCACATCACTATAAGCCTTGCAAGCAATGTGACTAATGAGTTAGTTACGGGATGATGCATTATGGAATAAGTAAAGAGACTTGCCGGTAACCATATTGAACTAGGTATGAGGATACCGACGATCGAATCTCGGGCAAGTAACATACCGATGACAAAGGGAATGACGTATGTTGTTATGCGGTTTCGCCGATAAAGATCTTCGTAGAATAAGTAGGATCCAATATGAGCATCCAGGTTCCGCTATTTGTTATCGACCGGAGATTTGTCTCGGTCATGTCTACATAGTTCTCGAACCCATAGGGTCCTCACGCTTAACGTTCGATGACGATTTGTATTATGAGTTATGTGTTTCGGTGACCGAAGTTTGTTCAGAGTCTCGGATGAGATCACGGACATGACGAGGAGTCTCGAAATGGTCAAGAGGTAAAGATTCATATATTGGAAGGTTATATACAGACAACGGAATGGTTCCAAAGAAGATCGGGGATTTTTCGGAGTACCGGGAGGTTACCGGAACCCCGCGGGAAAGTTAATGGGCCTCATGGGCCATGGTGGAGAAGAGTAGGCAGGCCATGGGAGGTGGCGGGCGCCTCCCCCTTGCCCAAACCGAATTGGACAAGGGGTGGGGGCGCAGCCCCCCCCCCCCCTTCCTTCTCCTTCTCCCCCCTTTCCCCTTTCCCCACTCCGTTGGAAGGAAGGGGGGCGAATCCTACTTGGACTGGGACTCCAAGTAGGACTCCCCCCCTTGGCGCGCCCCTCCTAGGCCGCCGGTCTCCTTCCCCTCTCCTTTATATTCGAGGGCGGGGGCACCCCAAGGGCATACCAAGAATTCTCTTAGCCGTGTGCGGTGCCCCCCTCCACAGTTTACTCCTCCGGTCATAGCGTCGTAGTGCTTAAGCGAAGCCCTGCGCGGATCACTTCACCAACACCGTCACCATGCCGTCGTGCTGACAGAACTCTCCCTCGACCCTCTAGTGGATCAAGAGCTCAAGGGACGTCATCGAGCTGAACGTGTGCTGAACACGGAGGTGCCATACGTTCGGTACTTGGATCGGTTGGATCGTGAAGACGTTCGACTACATTAACCACGTTAACATAACGCTTCCGCTTTCGGTCTACGAGGGTACGTGGACACATTCTCTCCCTCTCGTTGCTATGCATCTCCTATATAGATCTTGCATGTTCGTAGAAAGATTTTTGAAATTGCATGCTACGTTCCCCAACAGTGGCATCCGATCCAGGTCTATGCGTAGATGATATGCACGAGTAGAACACAAAGAGTTGTGGGCAATAATAGTCATACTGCTTACCACCAACGTCTTACTTTGATTCGGCGGTATTATTGGATGAAGCGGCCCGGACGTACATTACATGACCGTGTTCAGGAGACTGGTTCTACCTACGTGCTTTGCACACAGGTGGCTGGCGGGTGTCTGTTTCTCCAATTTTAGTTGAATCGAGTTTGACTATGGTCGGTCCTTGTTGAAGGTTAAAACAGCACACTTGACGAAAAATTATTCTGGTTTTGATGCGTAGGAAAGAAAAGTTCTTGCTAGAAGCCCGTAGCAGCCACGTAAAACTTGCAACAACAAAGTAGAAGACGTCTAACTTGTTTTTGCAGGGCATGTTGTGATGTGATATGGTCAACACGTGATGAAATATAAATTGTTGTATGAGATATCATGTTTTTTAAAAGTTATCGGCAACTGGCAGGAGCCTTATGGTTGTCGCTTTATTGTATGAAATGCAATAGCCATGTAATTGCTTTACTTTATCACTAAGCGGTAGCGATAGTTGTGGAAGCAATAGTTGGCGAGACGACAACAACGCTACGATGGAGATCAAGGTGTCAAGCCAGTGACGATGGAGATCATGACGGTGCTTTGGAGATGGAGATCAAAGGCACAAGATGATGATGGCCATATCATATCACGTATTTTGATTGCATGTGATGTTTATCCTTTATGCATCTTATTTTTCTTAGTACGGCGGTAGCATTATAAGATGATACCTCACTAAATTTCAAGGTATAAATGTTCTCCCTGAGTATGCATCGTTGCTATAGTTAAATGCGTGCGAGACACCACCGATGATCGGGTGTGATAAGCTCTACGTTCACATACAACGGGTGCAAGCCAGTTTTGCATATGCGAGAATACTCGGGTTAAACTTGACGAGCCTAGCATATGCAGATATGGCCTCGGAACCTTTGAGACCGAAAGGTCGAACGTGAATCATATAGTAGATATGATCAACATAGAGATGTTCACCATTGAAAACTACTCCATCTCACGTGATGATCAGACATGGTTTAGTTGATATGGATAACGTGATCATTTAGATGACTAGAGGGATGTATATCTAAGTGGGAGTTCTTAAGTAATATGATTAACTAAGCTTTAATTTATCATGAACTTAGTACCTGATAGTTTTTTGCATATCTATGTTGTTGTAGATCAATGGCCTGTGCTACCGTTCCCTTGAATTTTAATGTGTTCCTAGAGAAAGCTAAGTTGAAAGATGGTGGTAGCAACTACACAGACTGGGTCCGTAACTTGAGGATTATCCTCATTGCTGCACAGAAGAATTACATCATGGAAGCACCGCTAGGTGCAAGACCCGCTGCAGGATCAACTTCGGACGTTATGAAAGTCTGGCAGAGCAAAGCTGATGACTATTAGATAGTTCAGTGTGCCATGCTTTACGGCTTAGAATCGGGACTTCAAAGACGTTTTAAATGTCATGGAGCATATGAGATGTTCCAGGAGTTGAAGTTAATATTTCAAGAAAATGCCTGAATTGAGAGATATGAAGTCTCCAATAAGTTCTAGATCTGCAAGATGGAGGAGAACAGTTTGTCAGTGAACACATACTCAGAATGTCTGGGTACCACAACCACTTGAATCAGCTGGGAGTTAATCTTCCTGATGATAGTGTCATTGACAGAGTTCTTCAATCACTGCCACCAAGCTATAAAAGCTTCGTGATGAGCTATAATATGCAAGGGATGGTTAAGAAAATTCCCGAGCTCTTCGCGATGCTAAAGGTTGCGGAGGTAGAAATCAAGAAGGAGCATCAAGTGTTGATGGTTAACAAGACCACTAGTTTCAAGAAAAAGGGAAAAGGGAAGAAGGGGAACTTCAAGAAGAATGGCAAGCAAGTTGTTGCTCAAGTGAAGAAGCCCAAGTCTGGACCTAAGCGTAAAACTAAGTGCTTCTACTGCAAAGGGACTGGTCACTGAAAGCGGAACTGCCCCAAGTATTTGGCGGATAAGAAGGATGGCAAAGTGAAAGGTATATTTGATATACATGTTATTGATGTGTACCTTACTAATGCTCGTAGTAGCGCCTGGGTATTTGATACTGGTTTTGTTGCTCATATTTGCAACTCAAAATAGGGGCTACGGATTAAATGAAGATTGGCTAAAGACAAGGTGACGATGCGCGTGGGAAATGGTTCCAAAGTCGATGTGATCGCCGTCGGCACGCTACCTCTACATCTACCTTCAGGATTAGTTTTAGACATGAATAATTGTTATTTGGTGCCAGCATTGAGCATGAACATTATATCTGGATCTTGTTTGATGCGAGACGGTTATTCATTTAAATCAAAGAATAATGGTTGTTCTATTTATATGAGTAATATCTTTTATGGTCATACACCCTTGATGAGTGGTCTATTTTTGTTGAATCTTGATTGTAGTGATACACATATTCATAATATTGAAGCCAAAAGATGCAAAGTTAATAATGATAGTGCAACTTATTTGTGTAATCGCCATTTAGGTCATATTATGTAAAGCGCATGAAGAAACTACATGCTGATGGGCTTTTGGAATCACTTGATTATGAATCACTTGGTGCTTGCGAACCATGCCTCATGGGCAAGATGACTAAGACTTCATTCCCCGAAACAATGGAGCGAGCAACTGACTTATTGGAAATAATACATACTGATGTATACGGTCCAATGAGTGTTGAGCCTCGCGGCGGGTATCGTTATTTTCTGACCTTCACAGATGATTTGAGCAGATATGTGTATATCTACTTAATGAAACATAAGTCTGAAACATTTGAAAATTTCAAAGAATTTCAGAGTGAAGTGGAAAATCAACGTAACAAGAAAATAAAGTTTCTACGATCTGATCGTGGAGGTGGATATTTGATTTATGAGTTTGGTCTTCATTTGAAACAATGTAGAATAGTTTCGCAACTCACGCCACCTGGAACACCACAGCGTAATGGTGTGTCTGAACATCGTAACCGTACTTTAAAAGATATGGTGCGATCTATGATGTCTCTTACTGATTTACCACTATTGTTTTGGGGTTATGCTTTAGAGAAGGCTGCATTCACGTTAAATAGGGCACCATCTAAATCCGTTGAGACGACACCATATGAACTGTGGTTTGGCAAGAAACCTAAGCTATCGTTTCTTAAAGTTTGGGGCTGCGATGCTTATGGGAAAAAGCTTCAACCTGATAAGCTCGAACCCAAATCGAAGAAATGTGTCTTCATAGGATACCCAAAGGAGACTGTTGGGTACACCTTCTATCACAGATCTAAAGGCAAGATATTCGTTGCTAAGAATGGATCCTTTCTAGAGAAGGAGTTTCTCTCGAAAGAAGTGAGTGGGAGGAAAGTAGAACTTGATGAGGTAATTATACCTTCTCCTAAATTGGAAAGTAGTTCATCATAGAAATCAGTTCCAGTGATTCCTACACCAATTAGTGAGGAAGCTAATGATGATGATCATGAAACTTGAGATCAAGTTACTACTGAACCTCGTAGGTCAACCAGTACGTTCCGCACCAGAGTGGTACGGCAATCCTGTTTTGGAAGTCATGTTACTAGATCATGACGAACCTACGACCTATCAGGAAGCGATGATGAGCCCAGATTCCGCAAAATGGCTTGAGGCCATGAAATCTGAGATGGGATCCATGTATGAGAACAAAGTATGGACTTTGGTTGACTTTCCTGATGATCGGCAAGCCATAGATAATAAATGGATCTTCAAGAAGAAGAAGGCGGCTGATGGTAATGTTACTGTCTACAAAGCTCGACTTGTTGCGAAAGGTTTTCGACAAGTTCAAGGAGTTGACTACGATGAGACCTTCTCACCCGTAGCGACGCTTAAGTCTGTAAGAATCATGTTAGCAATTGCCGCATTTTATGATTATGAAATTTGGTAAATGGATGTCAAAACTGCATTCCTTAATGGATATCTTAAAGAAGAGTTGTATATGATGCAACCAGAAGGTTTTGTCGATCCTAAAGGTGCTAACAAAGTGTGCAAGCTCCAAATGATCCATTTATGGACTGGTGCAAGCATCTCAGAGTTGGAATATACACTTTGATAATGTGATCAAAGCATATGGTTTTATACAGACTTTTGGAGAAGCCTGTATTTACAAGAAAGTGAGTGAGAGCTCTGTATCATTTCTAATATTATATGTAGATGACATATTGTTGATTGGAAATGATACAGAATTTCTGGATAGCATAAAAGGATACTTGAATAAGAATTCTTCAATGAAAGACCTCGGTGAAGCTGCTTATATATTTGACATCAAGATCTATAGAGATTGATCAAGACACTTAACTGGACTTTCACAAAGCACATACCTTGATAAAGTTTTGAAGAAGTTCAAAATGGATCAGTCAAAGAAAGGGTTATTGCCTGTGTTACAAGGTGTGAAGTTGAGTCAGACTCAATGCCTGACCACTGCAGAAGATAGAGAGAAAATGAAAGTCATTCCCTATGCCTCAGCCATAGGTTCTATCATGTATGCAATGTTGTGTACCAGACCTGATGTGTGCCTTGCTATAAGTTTAGCAGGGAGGTACCAAAGTAATCCAGGAGTGGATCCCTGGACAGCGGTCAAGAACACCCTGAAATACCTGAAAAGGACTAAGGATATGTTTCTTGTTTATGGAGGTTAAAAGAGCTTGTCGTAAATGCTTACGTCGATGCAAGCTTTGACACTGATCCGGATGACTCAAAGTCGCAAACCGGATACGTATTTATATTGAATGGTGGAGCTGTCAGTAGGTGCAGTTCCAAGCAGAGCGTCGTGGCGGGATCTACGTGTGAAGTGGAGTACATAGCTGCTTCGGAAGTAGCAAATGAAGGAGTCTGGATGATGGAGTTCATATCTGATCTAGGTGTAATACCTAGTGCATCGGGTCCAATGAAAATATTTTGTGACAATACTGGAGCAATAGCCTTGGCGAAGAATCTAGATTTCACAAGAGAACCAAACACATCAAGAGACGCTTCAATTCCACCCGCGATCAAGTCAAGGAGGGAGACATAGAGATTTGCAAAATACATACGAATCTAAATGTTGCAGACTTGTTCACTAAGCCTCTTCCAGAGCAAAACATGATCAGCACCAAGACTCCATGGGTGTTAGAATCATTACTATGTAATCTACATTATTGACTCTAGTGCAAGTGGGAGACTGAAGGAAATATGGCCTAGAGGCAATAATAAAGTTGTTATTTATATTTCCTTATATCATGATAAATGTTTATTATTCATGCTAGAATTGTATTAACCGGAAACTTAGTACACGTGTGAATACATAGACAAAACAAGACTGTCCGTAGTATGTTTACTTGACTAGCTCGTTAATCAAAGATGGTTAAGTTTCCTGGCCATAGACATGTGTTGTCATTTGATGAACGGGATCACATCATTAGAGAATGATGTGATGGGATAGACCCGTACGTTAGCTTAGCATAATGATCGTTTAGTTTTATTGATATTGCTTTCTTCATGACTTATACATGTTCCTTTGACTATGAGATTATGCAACTCCCGAATACCGGAGGAACACCTTATGTGCTATTAAATGTGACACCGTAACTAGGTGATTATAAAGATGCTCTACAGGTGTCTCCGAAGGTGTTTGTTGGGTTGGCATAGATCAAGATTAGGATTTGTCACTCCGTGTATCGGAGAGGTATCTCTGGGCCCTCTCGGTAATGCACATCACTATAAGCCTTGCAAGCAATGTGACTAATGAGTTAGTTACGGGATGATGTATTACGGAAAAAGTAAAGAGACTTGCCGGTAACGAGATTGAACTAGGTATGAGGATACCGACGATCAAATCTCGGGAAAGTAACATACCGATGACAAAGGGAGTGACGTATGTTGTTATGCAGTTTAACCGATAAAGATCTTCACAGAATATGTAGGATACAATATGAGCATCCAGGTTCCGCTATTGGTTATTGACCAGAGACGTGTCTCGGTCATGTCTACATAGTTCTCAAACCCGTAGGGTCCGCGCACTTAATGTTCGATGACGATTTTTATTATGAGTTATGTGTTTTGGTGGTGAAGTTTGTTGAGTCCCGGATGAGATCACGGACATGACGAGGAGTCTCGAAATGGTCGAGAGGTAAAGATTCATATATTGGTAGGTTATATACGGACACCAGAATGGTTTCGAAGAAGATCAGGGGTTTTTTTTGGAGTACCGGGAGGTTATGGGAACCCCCCGGGAAAGTTAATGGGCCTCATAGGCCATGGTGGAGAAGAGGAGGCGGGCCACGGGATGTGGCGTGCGCCTCCCCCTTGACCAAACTGAATTGGACAAGGGGTGGAGGCGCGTCCCCCCTTTCCTTCTCCTTCTCCCCCCTTTCCCCTTTCCCCTCTCCGTTGGAAGGAAGGGGGACCGAATCCTACTTGGACTGGGAGTCCAAGTAGGACTCCCCCCCCCCTTCGAGTGCCCCTCCTAGGACGTCGGCCTCCTTCCCCTCTCCTTTATATACGGGGGCAGCGGGCACACCAAGAATTCTCTTAGCCGTGTGCGGTGCCCCCTCCACAGTTTACTCCTCCGGTCATAGCATCGTAGTGCTTAGGCAAAGCCCTGCGCGGATCACATCACCAACACCGTCACCACGCCACCGTGCTGACGGAACTCTCCCTCGACCCTCTACTGGATCAAGAGCTCGAGGGACATCATCGAGCTGAACATGTGCTGAACACTAAGGTGGCGTACGTTCGGTACTTGGATCGGTTGGATCATGAAGACGTTCGACTACATCAACCGCGTTCACATAACGCTTCCGCTTTCGGCCTACGAGGGTACATGGACACACTCTCCCCCTCTCGCTTCTATGTATCTCCTAGATAGATCTTCGTGTTCCTAGGAATTTTTTTGAAATTGCATGCTACGTTCCCCAACAAATACTTTTTTCGCCGCCACAAGTTTCAAGGCAACAGGGCGCGCCCAAGGAGGGTAGGCACGCCCTGAAGCCTTGTGGGCCCCTCGTGGCTCCGTCTGACCTAATTCCACCTCTGTAAGTTCTCTAAAATCGGGAAACCAACAGAGAGCCATCCAAAATACTTTTTCCACCGCCACAAGTTTTTGTTCTTCCGCGATCCGATCTGGAGGCCTTTTTTGGTACTCTATCGGAGGTGGAATCGATCACGGAGGGCTTCTACATCAACCTTGTTGACCTTCTGATGATGTGTGAGTAGTTCACCACAGACTTACGAGTCCATAGCTAGTGGCTAGATGGCTTCTTCTCACTCTTTGATCTTCGATACAATGTTCTCCTCGATGTTCTTGGAGTTCTATTCGATGTAATCTTCTTTTGCGGTTTGTTTGTTGGGATCCGATGAATTGTGGGTTTATGATTTGATTATTCATGAATATTAATTGAGTCTTCTCTGAATTCATTTATGCATGATTGTTATAGCTTTGTATTTCTCTCTTATCTATCTGTTTGGTTTGGCCAACTAGATTGATTTATCTTGCAATGGGAGAGGTGCTTTGTGATGGATTCAATCTTATAGTGCTCTATATCCCTGTGGCAAAGTACGGGACAAGACACGTATTTGTATTGTTGCCATTAAGGGGGAAATGATGGGGGTTATTCATATTGGTTGGTTTTAGTCTACATCATGTCATCTTGCTTAAGGTGTTACTCCATTTTTATTAACTTAATACTCCAGATGCATGTTGGATAGCGGTCGATGGGTGGAGTAATAGTAGTAGATCAGGCAGGAGTCGGTCTACTTGTCTCGGGCGTGATGCCTATATACATGATCATTGCCTTGAATATCGTCATAACTATGTGCTTTTCGATCAATTGCACAACAGTAATTTGTTTACCCGCCGTATGCTTTTTGTTCGAGAGAGAAGCCTCTAGTGATAATTATGGCCCCCGGGTCTACTTTTATCATATATAAAATCCAAAAATACCTTGCTGCAATTTTATTACCGTTATTTTATTTTGTATTTTATTTTATCTATCTATCACTACGAGATTTGATCCTTGCAAATAACCGCCAAGGGGATTGACAACCCCCTTGATCGCGTTGGGTGCAAGTATTTGCTTTCGTGTGTGTATAAGTGTTGTTAACGAGGTTTCATGTGGTTCTCCTACTGGATTGGTAACCTTGGTTCTTAACTGAGGGAAATGCTTATCTCTATTGTACTGCATCATCCTCTCCCCTTCTAGGAAATCCCAACGCAGCTCACAAGTAGCACGGGTATCATCTCGGTGTCCAAGTAGTCCACTATCTTATTTTTCTTGGTCAAAAACCAATTCCTGAATTTTTAGATTGACTCCACTGGCCTTTGCATGGAATGATCAAGGTCATTGGCATCTAGGAGTCGGACATAAGTACCTTGAAAGTTTGCTCAGAACACATCCTCGATGTCTTCCCAGACTCCAATTCAGTCCTCGGGGAAGCTGTTAAGCCAGTGATGAGCAGATCCTTTGAGCTTCAAGGGTAGGTATTTGATGGCATGGAGATCATCGCCATTGTACATGTGTACGAGCATGAGGAAATCCTCAATCCATACGGCAGGGTCCGTTGTAACATCATATTGCTCGATATTTATGTGTTTAAACCCCTCCGGGAACTTGTGTTGCATGACCGCATCGGTGAAGCACATGGGGTGGGTAGCTCCTCGGATCGTGGCAGTGGAATGACGCACGTTGGACATGTTCACCTCTAATCGCATGTGTAATTGAGAGCATCAGCATTCTTAGCTAACCAAGCTAGGTATCCCGCATGTCCAGCAGGTGGACGCTCCCTAGATTTATAGATTGATCGAGGTGGAGCTTCTGGCCTTAACATCTTTTCTCCCTCGCATCATATTTCTTGCAGGGCCAAGGTGGACCTACTCCAACTTGGCACCATGGGGCTTCTGTAATATTCTTGTACCCTCCTGCTGGCCTATCTTATCCCCAAGGAGAGCGGCCGGGCTTCTCGGCCCACTCGCGCCTAGATAGCATGTTGTCCTTGGCCTCCTCATCGAGATCTGGAAGTAACTTCCTTGTGGGTAAAACTTATTAGCCTGGTTTGCTCGAGTTTGTCCTCAAGTGCCTACTCGGCCCTGAGGAGCTCGACCTATCTATCGTTCAGTTCGTCCTATTCGGTTCTAATCCGTTGGGACTTTCGCTTGATGCTTTTGACCTGGCCAAGTGCCTGCAAAGCATTTCGATTCAAGGTTCCTCGAAGGGTTGTTTGAAAGCATCGTACTCGTCGGGGCCGAGGCTTCTATCTTCCTCGGCATCCGGGTCGTAATCTCCATCATCAAGATCATCTTCATCCCCATTTGTCGGTGGAAAACGACACCTATGGGATCACAAGAATCCCTACTGCGGTTGCGGGGCGCGGGGTTGAGAAAAGAGCGGATCTAACAAAGAACACGCGGTTCGTTTATCCAGGTTCGGGCCGCGAGGATATTTAAAACCCTAGTCCTGCTCTGGTGGATGTATTCTGAGTTCTTGAACTAGCTACGGAGTGTAACGAGCTCCAAAAAGCCGAATCCTCCTCCTCGTCGCCTTGGGCCTCCTTTTATAGAAAAAGGGGTTGCCACAATGGCACACGGGAGGTGGAAAACAACGATGTTCTTGAGGTTATCCTTCGTATTACAGGACAAGACGCATTTAATGCATCACGCAAGTGTCCCTTTGCTTTATCGGGGACGGGGGTGAGGCCCGTCCCGTCCGTCGCCGTTGTTCCTTGCTTCGACACGCGCCCTGGCCAGTGATGTGTGCGGCGCCATGTAGGCAGGCCGGCAGCTGAGGTGGCGTGGTGGTGGAGCCATCGCGAGGATCTGCATGCCGCCACGCAGGCGCTTGATGGGTTGGCCTGGGAGCTGCATGTCGCCACATAGGTGCCTACCCAGCTGGTTGGGCTGGAAGCTGTATGCGAACAGCGGTGGAAACTTGGTCGCCAGCGGGCCTAGTGGTGGCCCTGCTAGCACCCTTGGTAATGGCCTTGTCGGGTGGCCCGACAAGGGTCTTGTCGTGGCACGCCATCATCCCCGACAAGGTTCTTGTCGTGGTACGCCGTTGTCCCCGGCAAGGGTCTTTCCAGTGGTCGTCGTCTTCTAATCCTCGTCTATTCTTGGATATGTCTTCACAAAGATCTGCATGCCACCTTGGAGGTGCCTTCCCGAGCCCTGGCTCCACGCGGATGATGGCGTTGGGGATCGTGGGCTCAAGAGTGGCTCACTTTGTTGCTGTGGGGCGAGCTGCCCCGGCAAGGGTCTTGCCGGGGCTACCGAGGCTGCCCCTGGTAAGGGTCTCCTGTCGGGGGAACCTGCTTCGTCCCTTTGCTCTTTGTGGCCTTGGCCTTGGCGTTGTTCTGGCCATCTTGGGCTTCGGTCCTACCTTGGCTCACCTCCCTCGCTCTGCTTAGTGTGGTCGCGGGCGCGCCTCTGACTGCCCGTGCAGAGGTAAAGGGGTACAAAAATGTGCCCCTTGTTTTGTACACCGACAGGAGCCCCCCGGGCCTGGGCCACACATAAGCGCGACACGTTGTTGGGTCAGGCCCAAAGCGGTCTTGTGAGCAAAGGGGCGGTTTTACCATGGTAAGATTTTTCACGTGTTGTGCTTCCCATGACTTGCGTGCGCGGCGCGGCGTGGAGGGGCGTGCGTGACGTGGGCGGCATGCGTGGGGCGGTTTTCACACGCACGCGTCACATCGCAGTAAAGAGGCGGCTCGCGCCTTCCCCGTAAGGGGAGGGAGGCGTGGAGGCGCGTCTCATTTACTGAATGGGCCCGTGGCGCGGTCTTCAAGGCGTCCACTCCCCACGATCACGGGGTGGTGAGAGGTCGCCTCACCTGTCCCCTCGGTTCTGCACGTCTGCCATGCGTCTTTCATGCGCTCTGGGTGGCAAACGGTGGAGGCGGGAAACCGGGCTGTCACTGGTTGGGGCAGCGGGTCGGTCCTGGTTCCCTGCACCTCCCGTGGCTTGATTGGCCGAGTGGGGCGGCCGAGCCCCAACCCCGTTCCTTTATAAAGAGCGGGAAGGGGAGATGGCATCCCGCATTCTTCCATCTTCTACCTCCCTTTGCTTCCGCTCCTTCCTTTCATTCGTCATGGAGAAAGGGAATCCCGGTCCTTTGACGGTGGCGGGGAGGGTCGCCGCTCGACAACGCGTCCCTCCTCCTCCTGCGCCCGTGGTGGCAGAGCCGACCGCGAGGGGAAGGGGGAGGGGGCGATGCCGTTGGCGAGGCCGGGGCAGAGGTCGCAGTGCTCGGGGAAGAGGAGGGTGGGGCGGCGCGCCAGCTTCGCCCCCGCCCATGGTGCCTTTCCCGGTGTAAGGCCATGTCGGAGACCAGCCCTGCGAGTTCTTCATTAGGCTGCGCCGGCCTCCGCGTCACCGTCTTCGTCTTCCCGCCCCATTTACTCGGGTGATGGAGCGTGACCGGCCCCAATCCCTTAGATTGCACATGAGGGGTTGCGGGAACGGGGGCACGCGGGTCGACGTCGACTTCCCGGCTCCTCGGGTCATGTACCTCCGTCGTGGGTAGAAGACGTTCGCTCGCTTCCACAGCGTGACGGCGGGGCTCATCCTCTACTTCAAATTGATGGAGGACGGCCTACTCTCCCCCAAGGTCTTCTGGGAGTTCGGGACTCGCCTGAAGTGCTGCGTGGAGAGCTCCTCCGATGGAGATTCTAACGATGGAAGCTCTTCCTCGAGCAAAAGTGACGAGGAGGACAGCGGGGCGGGTAGCGGGGACGAGTCCGACTAGGCGTCGGACGCCCTGTGCCTGGGCGGGTGCGGCAGCAGCATCTGCACCTGGCCTCTCCTCCGGCAGGGGTTTGCCAGGGGCGGGGCTAGCTCCTTGGACTTCTCGGGGCCGTCTCCTTGAGCGACTGGCGTCAGGAGGCTGCGGAAGAGGAAGAGGGCGGGCGGCAAGGCGTCAACTCGGAGTACACGGGCACCGACGCCTTTGTCGCGTACCGCCGGTCCTGCCGCCTCATCTTCCAGCTCTTTTCCCACCACCGTCATCACCTGCCTGCCCATGGGCGGCCGCCGAGGTGTTCTTTCAGTGTCTTCTGCTGCTCGTAGCTCGCCTAGGCGCCCCTTTTGCCCTTTTCGCCTCCTTGACCTGCCTCCTGAGGAGAGGGACAGGAAAGGGATTACGGGCATCTTATCTCTTTTTTTGCTTGTAAGCCTGTGGGCCTTTGTTGAATTTAAAACTTGTAATCCCCTTGTTCATGTTTTTCATCCCGCACGAACTGTACCTGTATGGGGTATTTTTTTAATGAAAAAGGGATGCTTGCCGGGCTTTCCGTTCATGGGTAAATCCCACGACAAGGAGCGAACCCTTGTTATTGTTTAAGATAAACGTCTTTCGCCCGGCAACAGGCCTTGCCGCCCCCACTCTACTCAACCGTCCTCGCGCTCTTGGCGGAGGCAGGGACGAAGTGGGCTTTAGGCTCCTCGTCCCATCTCCTTGCTGCCGCGGCTGCGACCAAATCCGGACCCAGGAAATAACCCTTGGGTATAGGAAAAAAAAGGAGCACGGCAGCCTAGAGATAAGAACGAGGTTTCATATACCGCAGTCCGGGTCTGAAACGCATGACAGGGGATAAAAGACTTATCTGGATCTGCAGCCCCCGGTAATCTTATCTTGCCGCGGTTGGATCCTTGTGCTTGCAGCCCCCCCCCCCGGGCAATTTTGGTTTGCCGCGGCCGGGGCGTCAGTCTGTTTCCTTCTTTCCGAGTAGCTCAGCAGAAATGCTCATGTGCCCTGTGAACCAAAGGAGGACAGGAAATGAACAGACAGACGCGCACTCGATGAGGGAGTCCTGGATTAGGGGGTGTCCGGATAGCCGGACTATGACCTTTGGCCGGACTCCTGGACTATGAAGATACAAGATTGAAGACTTCGTCCTATGTCCGGATGGGACTTTCCTTGGCGTGGAAGGCAAGCTTGGCGATACGGATATGTAGATCTCCTACCATTGTAACCGACTCTGTGTAACCCTAACCCTATTCGGTGCCTATATAAACCGGAGGGTTTTAGTCCGTGGGACGAACAACAATCATACCATAGGCTAGCTTCTAGGGTTTAGCCTCTCTGATCTCGTGGTAGATCTACTCTTGTATTACCCATATCATCAATATTAATCAAGCAGAGTAGGGTTTTACCTCCATCGAGAGGGCCCGAACCTGGGTAAGAACATCGTGTCCCTTGTCTCCTGTTACCATCCGCCTAGATGCACAGTTCGGGACCCCCTACCCGAGATCCGCCGGTTTTGACACCGACATTGGTGCTTTCATTGAGAGTTCCTCTGTGTCATTGTCTTTAGGCCCGATGGCTCCTCCGATCATCAACAACGATGCGCTCCAGGGTGAGACTTTTCTCCCCGGACAGATCTTCATATTCAGCGGCTTTGCACTGCGGGCCAATTCGCTTGGCCATTTGGAGCAGATTGAAAGCTACGCCCCGCCATCAGTCGATTTGGACGTTTGAACTACACGGGCGACATCCGCGGAGACTTGATCTTCGACGGTTCGAGCCACGCCTGTTGCTGCACTGCCCCGAGGGCATGATCTATCTCTGCCACGGACGGTGTCACGGAGGCCACACCGTAGTCTCAAGCTCGACCTTGAGCTCGGAGCCTCCCGCGCCGAGCGCGGCTGGGTGGCTGGACACCGCCTCGGGGCTGCGATCTCCACGGCGATTGAGCCGTACACCTACCCGCCCTTTGCGGCTTCGTGACTCAAGGCGCCGGACTCCTCTCCGGACTCCGAGCCTTCCGCACCCCGCCAATCGAATCCGATTGGGCGCCGATCATGGAATTCATCTGCGCGGACATCTTTCAAAGACTCGCCCTTTGGCGACATTCTGAATTCACTAAAGTCTCTCTCTTTATCGGAGAGCCCTGGCGGATTATGGTCGAAGGTTGGGATGCGGACGACGAAGAAAATCAAATCCCACCCACCACCCACTTCAGAGCCACCGCCGATGATTTAACCGACATGCTCGACTTCGACTCGAAGACATCGGCGGTATGGACGAGATGCAGAGGCGAACAAGAACCAGCGCCCATTGTGGCAATGGAAGGCCACCTCGTCATATGACATATACATGGTGGACATCCCAAAAGATGGGAATGGCGATGGAACAGCGGAGGATGACCCCTCCAAGAAACAGCGTAAGCGTCGGCGTCAGCGGCGCCGCTCTAAATCCCGCCACAAAAAGCGGTGATTCCGCACGGAGATAATAACACCCGGACGGTCGAAGACAATTCCCTCCAAAGAAGATTCAGCGCAGGAGGATGGAGAAGCCAGCCCTCACGAGAGAGCGAGAAAAAGAGGTAGAGGGCGATAATTACATGCCTCCCTCCGAAGATGAGGCAAGCCTCGGCGATGACGAATTTGTCGTGCCGAGGATCCTGTCGAACAAGAGCGTTTCAAGCATGAAGCTCATGGCCACGGCAAGCAGCCTCAAGAAAAAGCAGCAACGACTTAGAGCTGACCAAGATTTGCTAGGTGACGGATGGACTTAAGTCCTTGCGGCGAAGAGTATGAACTCGGCGCCCTCCAAGAGCTACCCAAGACGCAGGATGCTACCCCGATTAGTGGAGGAAGCACCTAAACCGACATCACCGGTGCATGACATGGCTGACCGGCCACCTCGTGGCCACGACAGAGAGGCCTCTCGGCCCTCAATTCAAGCCGCACCCCGTCGCCGCTCAAAAATACAAAGGCACGGGAAATCGCCAGAACCTGCGAGATATATTGGAGGACAAGGCAAGGCAAACAAGATCGATCTACGGATCGCGTGGGCGCCCCACGACACGTGACGATAACCGTCACGCCGGATATGGCAACTCCGGCCGGGCCGAACACAGTAGACAAAGCTCATTTGAGCTGCGTCATGATATAGCCCAATACAGAGGCGCCGCACACCCACTATGCTTCACAGATGAAGTGATGGATCATCAAATCCCTGAGGGTTTCAAACCCGTAAACATTGAATCATACGATGGCACAATAGATCCTGCGGTTTGGATCGAGACTATCTCCTTTACATCCACATGGCCCGCGGTGATGATCTACACGCCATCAAATACCTCCCACTCAAGCTTAAAGGACCAGCCCGGCATTGGCTTAATAGCTTGCCAGCAGAGTCAATTGGTTGTTGGGAAGACCTGGAAGCCGCATTCCTCGACAATTTCCAAGGCACATATGTGCGACCACCAGATGCCGATGACCTAAGCCACATAATTCAGCAGCCAGAGGAATCGGCCAGACAATTCTAGACATGGTTCCTAACCAAGAAAAATCAAATTGTCGATTGTCCGGATGCCGAGGCCCTTCCAGCCTTCAAACATAACATCCGCGACGAGTGGCTTGCCCGGCACCTAGGACAGGAAAAGCCGAAATCCATGGCAGCCCTCATAACACTCATGACCCGCTTCTGCGCGGGAGAGGACAGCTGGCTAGCTCGTAGTAACAACATGACCCAGAGCCACAGTAATTCGGATACCAAGGACAGCGATGGCAGGTCGCGTCGCAACAAGCACAAGCACCGCATTAACAGCGATAATGCTGAGGATACGGCAGTCAATGCCGGATTCAGAGGCTCTAAACCCGGTCATCGGAAAAAGCCATTTAAAAGATATACTCCGGGCCCGTCCAATTTGGACTGAATACTCGATCGCTCGTGCCAGATACATGGCACCCCCGAAAAGCCAGCCAATCACACAAATAGGGATTGTTGGGTGTTCAAGCAGGCAGGCAAGTTAAATGCCGAAAACAATGACAAGGGGCTGCATAGCGATGACGAGGAGGATCCCTGGCCGCCGAACAATAGAGGACAGAAGGGCTTCCCCCATAAGTGTGGACGGTGAACATGATATACGCAACCCACATACCCAAAGGGAGCGGAAGCATGCACTAAGGGGCGTATACGTGATGGAGCCATCGCCCCAAAGTTCAACCCGTGGTCTTCTGCCCGATCACTTTTGATCGAAGGACCACCCACTAGCATCCGCCATGGCGGATTCGCGCGTGGTTCTAGACCCAATCATTGACGGATTTCACCTCACTGGAGTCCTAATGGACGGCGGCATCAGCCTGAACCTGCTTTACCAGGATATAGTGCGCAAAATGGGCATAGACCCATCAAGGATCAAACCCACGAAGATGACCTTCAAAGGCGTCATACCAGGTGTAGAGGCCAACTATGCGAGCTCGATTACACTTGAAGTGGTCTTCGATCCCGGATAACTTCCGGAGTGAGGAGTTAATCTTGACATAGTCCCGTTCATGGCGGCTATCATGCCTTTGCTCCGGATGAACCGCATTGCAAAGTTCAATGCGGTGCCGCACCACGCACATCTCAAGCTCAAGATGCCAGGTCCTCGAGGAGTCATTACGGTCAATGGAAACACGAGCGCTCTCTTGAGACGGAGGAGCATCTGGCGGCCCTCGCGCGGAAGTGCAAAGTAGCCTCTTAAGGCAATTCTCGAGTCCGGCTATTAAGCGTCCGGACACCGTCAAAAGCGCCGGAGTAACCTACAACAAGACCGCTGGCACGTTAAAGCACGCATAGCAATGCGGCCCAAGCCCCAGCCCTCGCTAAACCGCGAAACCAGTATTACGCGTACATAATTACGCCCTGGAAATACCATGGGCATAGGGGAAGGGGCACGACCACGGCATGCCCAGAATGCGGCTCAATCACACCAGGGGCTTCCGATTGTGTCATTCCTTTTTCTTTCTTTTTACTTTCAGGACTCCGTTCTCACAAAGCCCTGTCCGGCATTAGAATTGCCGAACACACGATGCAACAGCCAGGGAAGCAGAAAGCTACGTCGAGTGTCCAGGTGGTCTCTATTACGAGCAATATATCTGTTTTACACAACATCACGCGGCTTATCCCCTCGAGGAGACATGTTAAAAGTCCCGCCCCTTGCTTATCGCACTATTTGTATCGTTTTGCTCTTCTACAGCAGCCCTTTTGAATAAAAAATATATAGCTTCTGCCTATTATTGATTTCCCTTTATATATATATATATATATATATATATATATATATATATATATATATATATATATATGTTCATTTATGACATTGTGCAACCGTACACTTTGGTACGAGCAATGCACCAGGGGCTTAAGTACCCCATAACATGGTGTGATAAGTCCGAACACTTTTACAAGTGCGGCACCCCGAACTTATAGCATTATATGCATCGGCTCCGAATCATGTCTTGGGTCAATAGTTGGGTTTGCCCGGCTCCCATGTTTTGGTACCTTTACGTTACATTATATCGGCTAAGGTAGTAGCTGGGAGAACCACTGCGATTGTGCCCCGGTTGAGCTGGGTTAAGCACCTCGATGGAGAAAGCTAAAACTGACCGTCATGATAGAGGCGAGAGCCGGTCGCTGTTCGAGAGGTTTTCGAGTCCCTAAAGACTTATGCCGCTTAGAGCAAGGAGTCGGCATTGTCCGCCTAGGCGTGGATAGCGCCCGAACTCGGTCTTCCGAATACCGGGGCTTCACTAAATTTAAAATTATAGAATTCTATGGCTAAGTGAGAGTGTTCAAGCATTATAGTCTGGTTGCCTTGTTCGTTGCATTGAGCGCCTCCCTCGAAGGAACCAAGAATGGGAACAAGAGCGCTCAAGTTCATCCCGTACACCCCAGCACTCGTGGCATGGGGGCTGAAGCCAACGACTCGCCATCTCTCGAATTTAATACACGGCCGCACAGAAGGTAATATTTTAAATTAAAAAGTGTTGCTTAGCGCATATGAACAAGTTTTCAGCGTGCAGGATAACAAATGCGAGTCTACTCAAAAAATATATCTTTGGAGCATTCATCCGCTATAAGGCAGGCACCCTTCAGGATGCCCTCATAATACATTTCAGGCTTGCGATGCTCCTTCTTCGATGGTGGTCCGTCCTTCACAAGCTTCTCAGCGTCCATCTTGTCCCAGTGCACCTTAGCAAGGGCAAGGGCCCTACGGCACCTTCTATGCGCAGACGAGCGCTTGATGACTTCAACCCATGGACAAAGGCGTCCACCAGCCGCCTCACCAGCCCGCAGAGCTCCCTGCATGGCTTCTTTCGCCACGGCCGAACTATGAGGCCCCTCATAGCCTGTTCGGCCACCTTATGGAGCTCGACCAGTTGCTTCAACCGGTCGCTTAAGCACGGATGTCCGGCCTCAAAGATATCGAGACCAGAACACCTTCTCCGGCGAGCTACCCTCCTCGGCTCGGTAGAATGCGGCAGCATCAGCCACACTGTGAGGCAGATCTGCGAATGCTCCTGGAGAGCTCCGGATTCAGGTAAGTAACAGATAATTCACTTTCACATGCTTGCTTTGCATATAGAATGCCTTACCCGCCGCTATCTTCTTCATCGCCTCAATCTCCTGGAGGGCTTTTGGGCTTCGGCCTTAGCGGCATTAGGCGCTCTCGGGGCCGTGGCGAGCTCGGACTCCCGAGTCTTTGAGTCACGCTCCAAACTCTCGTGCTTTTCCACGAGCACAGGCTCTTGCCGCACCTCCGCCACCAGCGCCTCCTGCTTTTCTCGCTCGGTGCGCTCCGCGGCCGCATTGCTTTCGGCCCGGGACACCGCCTCCTTCAGGGTCGCCACCTCGTTCGTGGCCCCTGCAATATTCATGTTATTCCTGTCATTTTTTGCAAACACATCTTTTAAATACTCCCATAAGGTATTACTTACCTTCCTTGTCCTCGAGCTGCTTTTTGGCAAGTCCGAGCTTGTTCTCGGACTGCTCGAGGCTCGCTTCAATGCACCAACCTCCATGATCGGTCTTGGCAGAGGTCGGCAGCCTGCATTCCCATATTGACATACTTATGTTAGACTCCTGCGTATATCTTTTTAGATCCTCGATTCGGCTTTTTCTTTCCAAACACCAAACCGAGCATCAGGCTACTGTCTATGCGGTAATATTTTTATATATCTTAAACACATACCTCAAAGCCTGTTAGAAGGCTGGCACAGGCTTCAGTCAGCCCGCTCTTGGCGGACTGAACCTTCTGGATCACCACACCATAACAGTGCGGTGCTCCTCGTCGATGGAAGCGCCGTTTAAGCGCCTCCATCAAATCATCAGGTGCCTCCGGTTGGACGGAGGTCACCGGCGTCGCAGTCTTGCCCTTCTTACGAAGGGGTCGCCTGTCGGACTCCGAACCACTGAAGGTTCCGGTACGGAGTCCGGCGCAGGTCCGGACTTGAAGCCCTTCGGGGTTTTATCCCCTTTGAGCCCGGATTCCGGGAGGTCGCCTTGCGGCGCCTCCATAGCCACCTCCTCCTGGCTGGGCCCCTTTTGGGACTCCACCCCGGCGTCATCCGCGGCGGGAGGAGACGAGGCGGACGAATCCAGGGAGCCGCTCGACGAATCGTCGAGCCCATCCTTGGGCGGGCTGCATGGTTATATCCGGCATTATAGGATGTTGTGCGACAAATGAAACGCCATGAGTTATTCTGGTGTCCGGACACTTACGATCTCACCAGGGGCATGGCCCTTGGAGTCCACCCCTCTTCGCTGTCGTCGGCATTGGCGGTGTAGTCCGGAGGAAGGGACCTTCCCTTCTTGGACCCTCCGGCCTCCCCGGTGGGGGCGGCCTTCCTTTTCTTCTCTCCCCCTGCTGGGGGAGAGGCCTCTTTTTCCTCCTCCTCGTCTTCGTGGGAGGAGTCCGCCTCGGCATCATCGAACGATGAGTCCCATAACACCTGGCACCGGGAACTCCTTCGAGTTCCCGTGGCCTTCTTCTTGGCCTTCTTTTCCGGCACCACGTGAGGTGCCGGAACCAGCAGCCCCGTCAATTGGGCGTCTGCTGGGTCTTCTGGCAAAGGAGCCGGACAGTCAATCTGCCCAGACGTCTTCAACCAGTCTTGTCAAAGGTGAGGGAGTTTTAGATCCCGCATAGAGTCAAACTATGAAAAAAGAGTCCCGTAAAGGGTGAAATAACTTACCTCGCTGGCTTGATGCTGCGAGCTGAATCCGCGATCTTCCGTCGTGGATGCGGGAGCTTCAGCCTTGAACAAGACTCTTCCAGCGCCTTCGCACGTAGTGTCAAGAGCCGGTTCAAGGTTCGTGTTGTGCCGATCAAACTCCCACAAATTGAAGTCCCGTTCTTTGGCATGGGAGAATCCGGCGGATGAGCATCACCGATTACATTGACAAGCTTGAGATTCTTGTCCACTGTGTTTCGGACGCAGGTTTGGAGTCCGCCAGCTCTTCCGAATTACCCCACGTCGGGCCCGTCTCTTTCCATGAGGTGAGCCGTGTGGGGAAGCCAGATCGAATTCGGGGCCGCCGCCCATTAAGAGTCAGCATGCTCGGTGATGTAGAACCACCCTGATTGCCACCCCTTTATGGTCTCCACAAAGGAGCCTTCGAGCCATAGGATGTTGGCCATCTTTCCCACCATGGCACCTCCGCACTCCGCTTGGCGGCGGCCCACTACCTTCGGCTTGACATTGAAGGTCTTCAGCCATAAGCCAAAGTGGGGTTGGATGCAGAGGAAGGCCTCGCACACGACGATAAATGCCGAGATGTTGAGGATGAAATTCGGGGCCAGATCGTGAAAATCTAGGCCGTAGTAGAACATGAGCCCCCGGACGAATGGGTGAAGTGGAAACCCTAGTCCGCGGAGGAAGTGGGGGAGGAACACCACCCTCTCATGGGGACTGGGGGTGGGGATAAGTTGTCCCTCATTGGGGAGCCTATGCGCGATGTCGCCGGACAAGTATCCGGCCTTCCGCAGCTTTTTGATGTGCCCCTCCGTGACGGAGGAGGCCATCCACTTGCCTCCCGCTCCGGACATAGCTGGAGAAGGTTGAGGTGGGATGTGCGGACTTGGGCGTTGGAGCTCGAGTGCGCGGAAATGGATAAGCAAAGGAGGAAGAAGGCATGTGTGAAAAGGCGGATTCTTATCCCCTTATATGGACGGGCAAAGCTATGCGTCCCCACCGGCCTGATAAAACTCGCTTATCTCCCAAGCGCCGTAATCAATGGCGCGGTTGGGTTACCCACGCCCGTATTGATGAGAATCCCGGAATAAGGGGACACGATCTTGTTGGAAATATGCCCTAGAGGCAATAATAAAAGCATTATTATTATATTTCCTTGTTCGTGATAATTGTCTTTTATTCATGCTATAATTGTATTATCCAGAAATCGTAATACACGTGTGAATACATAGACCACAATACGTCCCTAGTAAGCCTCTAGTTGACTAGCTCGTTGGTCAACAGATAGTCATGGTTTCCTCGACTATGGACATCGATGTCATTGACAACGGGATCACGTCATTAGGAGAATGATGTGATGGACAAGACCCAATCCTAAGCATAGCACAAGATCGTGTAGTTCGCTTTTGCTAGAGCTTTTCCAATGTCAAGTATCTCTTCCTTAGACCATGAGATCGTGTAACTCCCGGATACCGTAGGAGTGCTTTGGGTGTACCAAACGCCACAACGTAATCGGGTGACTATAAAGGTGCAATCGCAGGTATCTCCGAAAGTGTCTATTGGGTTGACACGGATCGAGATCGGATTTGTCACTCCGTGTTACGGAGAGGTATCACCGGGCCCACTCGATAGTGCATCATCATAATGAGCTCAAAGTGACCAAGTGTCCGGTCACGGGATCATGCATTACGGCACGAGTAAAGTGACTTGCGTAACGAGATTGAACGAGGTATTGGGATACCGACGATCGGATCTCGCAAGTAACATACCGTCGACAAAGGGAATTGTATACGGGATTGATTGAATCCTCGACATCGTGGTTCATCCGATGAGATCATCGAGGAGCATGTGGGAGCCAACATGGGTATCCAGATCCCGCTGTTGGTTATTGACCGTAGAGTCGTCTCGGTCATGTCTGCATGTCTCCCGAACCCGTAGGGTCTACACACTTAAGGTTCGGTGACGCTAGGGTTATTAGGAAGACTTGTATGTGATTACCGAATGTTGTTCGGAGTCCCGGATGAGATCCCGGACGTCACGAGGAGTTCCGGAATGGTCCGGATGTAAAGATTTATATATGGGAAGTTGTCAAACGGACACCGGAAGGTTTCGGGGGCTTATCGGTATTGTACCGGGGCCACCGGAAGGGTTCTGGGGGTCCACCGGGAGGGGCCACCCCTCCCGGGGGGCCACATGGGCTGCGTGGGGCAGGAGCCAGCCCCTGGTGGGCTGGGCGCCCCCCCCCTTGGGCCTATGCGCCTAGGGTTGGGGGGGGGGGAACCCTAGAGGGGCGCCTTGCTTGGGGGCAAGTTCCCTCCTCCGCCGCCCCCCCTCTAGATCCCATCTAGAGGGGCCGGCCCCCCTTGCCCCTTCCCCTATGAATAGAGGGGTGAGGGGAGGGCTGAACACCTAAGCCAAGGCGCAGCCCCTCCCCTCCCCAACACCTCTCCTCCTTCGTACGTGCTTGGCAAAGCCCTGTCGGATTACTGCTGCACCAACAACACCAAGCCGTCGTGCTGCCGTTGGAGCTGACTTCCTCAACCTCTCCTTCCTCCTTGCTAGATCAAGATGGAGGAAACGTCATCCGCATGCACGTCGTGTGTTGAACGTGGAGGTGCTGTCCGTTCAAGACTTGGTCATCGGTGATCTGAATCACGGCGAGTACGACTCCATCATCACCATCCCCTTGAACGCTTCCGCACTCGATCTACAAGTGGTATGTAGATGCAAACTCACTCCCTTGACTCGTTGCTTAGATGAACTCATAGATGGATCTTGGTGAAACCGTAGGAAAAATTTTAATTTTCTCGCAACGCTCCCCAACAAAGGCATCATGAGCTAGGTCTATGCGTAGTTCTCTATTGCACGAGTAGAACACAATTTTGTTGTGGGCGTAGATCTTGTCAACTTGCTTGCCGCTACTAGTCTTATCTTGCTTCAGCGGTATTGTGGGATGAAGCGGCCCGGACCAACCTTACACCGGTTCCACCGACTGACATGCACTAGTTGCATAAGGTGGCTGGCGGGTGTCTGTCTCTCCCACTTTAGTTGGAGCGGATTCGATGAAAAGGGTCCTTATGAAGGGTAAATAGAAGTTGACAAAATCACGTTGTGGTTATTCGTAGGTAAGAAAACGTTCTTGCTAGAACCCAATTGCAGCCACGTAAAAGATGCAACAACAATTAGAGGACGTCTAACTTGTTTGTGCAGCAATTGTCATGTGATGTGATATGGCCAAGTTGTGATGAATGATGAATGACATATTGTGATGTATGAGATCATGTTCTTGTAATAGGAATCACGACTTGCATGTCGATGAGTATGACAACCGGCAGGAGCCATAGGAGTTGTCTTTATTTTTGTATGACCTGCGTGTCATTGAAGAACGCCATGTAAATTACTTTACTTTATTGCTAAACGCGTTAGCCATAGAAGTAGAAGTAGTCGTTGGCATGACAACTTCATGAAGACACGATGATGGAGATCATGCTGATGGAGATCATGGTGTCATGCTGGTGGCAAGATGATCATGGAGCCCCGAAGATGGAGATCAATGGAGCTATATGATATTGGCCATATCATGTCACTACTATATAATTGCATGTGATGTTTATTATGTTTATACATCTTGTTTATTTAGAACGACGGTAGTAAATAAGATGATCCCTCACAACAATTTCAAGAAGTGTTCTCCCCTAACTGCGCACCGCTGCTAAAGTTCGCTGCTTCAAGCACCACGTGATGATCGGGTGTGATAGATCCTTACGTTCACATACAACGGGTGTAAGACAGTTTTACACATGCAAAACACTTAGGGTTAACTTGACGAGCCTAGCATGTACATACATGGCCTCGGAACACGGAGACCGAAAGGTCGAACACGAGTCGTATGGAAGATACGATCAACATGAGAATGTTCACCGACGATGAATAGTCCGTCTCACGTGATGATCGGACACGGCCTAGTCAACTCGGATCATGTAACACTTAGATGACTAGAGGGATGTCTAATCTGAGTGGGAGTTCATTAAAATAATTTGATTAGATGAACTTAATTATCATGAACTTAGTCTAAAACCTTTGCAAATATGTCTTGTAGATCAAATGGCCAACGCTCATGTCAACCTGAACTTCAACGCGTTCCTAGAGAAAACCAAGCTGAAAGATGATGGCAGCAACTATACGGATCGGGTCCTAACCCGAGGATCATCCTCATAGCTGCCAGAAACAATATGTCCTAGAAGGACCACTAGGTGACGCTCCTTCCCAGAGAACCAAGACATTATGAATGCTTGGCAGACTCAGGTTGATGATTACTCCCTCGTTCAAGGCGGCATGCTTTACAGCTTAGAACCGGGCTCCAAAAGCGTTTTGAGCAACACGGAGCATATGAGATGTTCAAGAGCTGAAACTAGTTTTCCAAGCTCATGCCCGGTCGAGATATGAAGTCTCCGACAAGTTCTATAGTTGTAAGATGGAGGAAAACAGTTCACAAGTGAGCACATACTCAAAATGTCTGGGTTGCACAACCGCCTTGTCCACTGGACATTAACCTCCCGGACGAGGCGGTCATTGACAGAATCCTTCATCGCTCCCACCAAGCTACAAGAGCTTTGTGATGAACTACAATATGCAGGGATGGTGAAAAACATTCCGAAGTATTCTCAATGTCAAGTCAGCAGAGGTTGAAATCAAGAAAGAACATCAAGTGTTGATGGTCAATAAAACCACTAAGTTCAAGAAGGGCAAGGGCAAGAAGAACTTCAAGAAGGACGGCAAGGAGGTTGCCGCGCCGCAAGCAAGTTGCTGGGAAGAAGTCAAAGAATGGACCCAAGCCCGAGATCGAGTGCTTTTATTGCAAAGGGAAGGGTCACAGAAGCGGAACTGCCCCAAATACTTAGCGGATAAGAAGGCCGGCAACACCAAAGGTATATTTGATATACATATAATTGATGTGTACCTTACCAGATCGTAGTAACTCCCGGGTATTTGATACCGGTGCCGTTGCTCATATTTGTAACTCACAATGCCAGAGCTGCGGAATAAACGGAGACTGGCGAAGGACGAGGTGACGATGCGCGTCGGGAATGGTTCCAAGGTCGATGTGATCGCCGTCAGCACGCTACCTCTACATTTACCTACGGGGTTAGTTATAAACCTTAGTAATTGTTATTTGGTGCCAAGTTTGAGCATGAACATTGTATCTGGATCTCGTTTGATACGAGATGTCTACTCATTTAAATCCGAGAATAATGGTTGTTCTATTTATATGAGAGACATGTTTTATGGTCATGCCCCTATGGTCAATGGTTTATTCTTAATGAATCTAGAGCGTAATGTTACACATATTCATAGCGTGAATACCAAAAGATGTAAAGTTGATAACGATAGTCCCACATACTTGTGGCACTGCTGCCTTGGTCACATTGGTGTCAAGCGCATGAAGAAGCTCCATGCTGATGGACTTTTAGAGTCTCTCGATTATGAATCATTTGACACATGCGAACCATGCCTCATGGGCAAAATGACCAAGACTCCTTTCTCCTAACAATGGAGCGAGCAACCAACTTGTTGGAAATCATACATACCGATGTGTGCGGTCCAATGAGTGTTGAGGCTCATGGAGGATATCGTTATGTTCTCACTCTCACAGATAACTTGAGTAGATATGGGTATGTCTACTTGATGAAACACAAGTCTGAGACCTTTGAAAAGTTCAAGGAATTTCAGAATGAGGTAGAGAATCAACGTGACCGAAAAATAAAGTTCTTACGATCAGATCGTGGAGGAGAATATTTAAGTCGCGAATTTGGTACACACTTAAGGAAATGTGGAATCGTTTCACAACTCACGCCGCCTGGAACACCTCAAACAGAACGGTGTGTCCGAACGTCAGAATCGCACTCTATTGGATATGGTGCGATCTATGATGTCTCTTACAGATTTATCGCTATCATTTTGGGGATACGCCTAGAGACAAACTACATTCACTTTAAATAGGGCACCGTCTAAATCCATTGAGACGACACCGTATGAATTATGGTTTGGGAAGAAACCTAAGCTGTCGTTTCTAAAAGTTTGGGGATGCGATGCTTATGTCAAGAAACTTCAACCTGAAAAGCTCGAACCCAAGTCGGAAAAATGCGTCTTCATAGGATACCCTAAAGAAACCATTGGGTATACCTTCTACTTAAGATCCGAGGGCAAGACCTTTGTTGCCAAGAACGGATCCTTTCTGGAAAAAGAGTTTCTCTCGAAAGAAGTAAGTGGGAGGAAAGTAGAACTTCGATGAAGTACTACCTCTTGAACGGGAAAGTAGTGTAGCTCAGAAAATGTTCTGTGATGCCTACACCAACCGAAGAGGAAAATAATGATGATGATGAAGGTACTGATCAAGTAGCTCTTGAACTTCAGAGGTCCACAAGGACACGCTCCGCACGAGTGGTACGGCAACCCTGTCCCGGAAATCATGTTGTTAGACAACGGTGAACCTTCGAACTATGAAGAAGCGATGGCGGCCCAGATTCCAACAAATGGCTAGAAGCCATGAAATCCGAGATAGAATCCATGTATGAAAACAAAGTATGGACTTTGGTAGACTTGCCCGATGATCGGCGAGCGATAGAAAACAAATGGATCTTTAAGAAGAAGACGGACACGGATGGTAATGTCACCATCTATAAAGCTCGACTTGTCGCTAAGGATTATCGGCAAGTTCAAGGGATTGACTACGATGAGACTTTCTCTCCCGTAGCGAAGCTTAAGTCCGTCCGAATCATGTTAGCAATTGCCGCATACTATGATTATGAGATATGGCGGATGGACGCCAAAACGGCATTCCTTAACGGGCATCTTAAGGAAGAATCATATATGATGCAGCCGGAGGGTTTTGTCGATCCTAAGAATGCTAACAAAGTATGCAAGCTCCAGCCGATCCATTTATGGGCTGGTGCAAGCATCTCGGAGTTGGAACATTCGCTTTGATGAGATGATCAAAGCGTTTGGGTTTTATCTTGAGACTTATGGAGAAGCCTGCGTTTACAAGAAAGTGAGTGGGAGCTCAGAGCATTTCTCATATTATATGTAGATGACATACTTTTGATGGGAAATGATATAGAATTCTTGGACAAAGCATTAAGGCCTACTTGAATAAGTGTTTTTCAATGAAGGACCTTGGAGAAGCTGCTTATATATTAGGCATCAAGATCTATAGAGATAGATCGAGACGCCTCATAGGTCTTTCACAAAGCACATACCTTGATAAGATTTTGAAGAAGTTCAAAATGGATCAGTCTAAGAAGGGGTTCTTTGCCTGTATTGCAAGGTGTGAGATTGAGCTCGGCTCAATGCCCGACCACGGCAAAAGATAAAGAAGAGATGAGCATCATCCCCTATGCCTCAGCCATAGGATCTATTATGTATGCCATGTCAGTGTACTGCACTGATGTAAACCTTGCCGTAAGTTTGGTAGGAAGGTACCAAAGTAATCCCGCAAGGAACACCGGACAGCGGTCAAGAATATCCTGAAGTACGAAAAGGACAAAGGACATGTTTCTTGTTTATGGAGGTGAGAAGAGCTCGTCAGTAAAGGGTTACATCGACGCTAGCTTCGACACGCATCTGGATGACTCTAAGTCACAAACCGGATACGTGTATATGTTGAATGGTGGAGCAAGAAGCTGGTGCGGTACCAAGCAGAAGCGTCGTGGCGGGATCCACATGTGAAGCGGAGTACATGGCAGCCTCGGAGGTAGCGCATGAAGCAATTTGGGTGAAGGAGTTCATCACCGACCTAGGAGTCATACCCAATGCGTCGGGGCCGATCAAACTCTTCTCGTGACAACACTGGAGCTATTGCACTTGCCAAGGAGCCCAGGTTTCACAAGAAGACCGAGCACATCAAGTTGCCGCTTCAACTCCATCCGTGAAAATGTTCAAGATGGAGACATAGAAATTTGTAAAGTGCATACGGATCTGAATGTCGCAGATCCGCTGACTAAACCTCTCTCATGAAAGCAAAACATGATCAACACCGTAACTCTATGGGTGTTCGATTCATCACAATGTAACTAGATTATTGACTCTAGTGCAAGTGGGAGACTGTTGGAAATATGCCCTAGAGGCAATAATAAAAGCATTATTATTATATTTCCTTGTTCGTGATAATTGTCTTTTATTCATGCTATAATTGTATTATCCGTAAATCGTAATACACGTGTGAATACATAGACCACAATACGTCCCTAGTAAGCCTCTAGTTGACTAGCTCGTTGGTCAACAGATAGTCATGGTTTCTCGACTATGGACATCGGATGTCATTGACAACGGGATCACGTCATTAGGAGAATGACGTGATGGACAAGACCCAATCCTAAGCATAGCACAAGATCGTGTAGTTCGCTTTTGCTAGAGCTTTTCCAATGTCAAGTATCTCTTCCTTAGACCATGAGATCGTGTAACTCCGGATACCGTAGGAGTGCTTTGGGTGTACCAAACGTCACAACGTGAATCGGGTGACTATAAAGGTGCACTACATGTATCTCCGAAAGTGTCTGTTGGGTTGACACGGATCGAGATCGGATTTGTCACTCCGTGTTACGGAGAGGTATCACCGGGCCCACTCGGTAGTGCATCATCATAATGAGCTCAAAGTGACCAAGTGTCTGGTCACGGGATCATGCATTACGGTACGAGTAAAGTGACTTGCCGGTAACGAGATTGAACGAGGTATTGGGATACCGACGATCGAATCTCGGGCAAGTAACATGCCGTCTGACAAAGGGAATAGTATACGGGATTGATTGAATCCTCGACATCGTGGTTCATCCGATGACATCATTGAGGAGCATGTGGGAGCCAACATGGGTATCCAGATCCCGCTGTTGGTTATTGACCAGAGAGTCGTCTCAGTCATGTCTGCATGTCTCCCGAACCCGTAGGGTCTACACACTTAAGGTTCGGTGACGCTAGGGTTATTAGGAAGACTTGTATGTGATTACCGAATGTTGTTCGGAGTCCCGGATGAGATCCTAGACGTCACGAGGAGTTCCGGAATGGTCCGTAGGTAAAGATTTATATATGGGAAGTTGTCAAACGGACACCGGAAGGTTTCGGGGGCTTATCGGTATTGTACCGGGGCCACCGGAAGGGTTCCGGGGGTCCACCGGGAGGGGCCACCCCTCCTGGGGGGCCACATGGGCTGCGTGGGGAAGGAGCCAGCCCCTGGTGGGCTGGGCGCCCCCCCCCTTGGGCCCATGCGCCTAGGGTTGGGGGGGGGGACCCTAGAGGGGGCGCCCCCTTGCTTGGGGGGCAAGTTCCCCCTCCCTGGCCGCCGCCCCCCTCTAGATCCCATCTAGAGGGGGCGCCCCCGCCCTTCCCTATAAATAGAGGGGTGAGGGAGGGCTGAACACCTAAGCCAAGGCACAGCCCCTCCCTCCCCAACACCTCTCCTCCTCCGTCGTGCTTGGCGAAGCCTGCCGGATTATCTTTGCACCAACAACACCACGCCCGTCAGGTGCCGTTGGAGCTGTCTTCCTCAACCTCTCCTTCCTCCTTGCTGGATCAAGACGAAGGAGACGTCGTCCGTACCGTACGTGTGTTGAACGCGGAGGTGCTGTCCGTTCAGCACTTGGTCATCGATGATCTGAATCACGGCGAGTACGACTCCATCATCACCATCCCCTTGAACGCTTCCGCACTCGATCTACAAGTGGTATGTAGATGCAAACTCACTCCCTTGACTCGTTGCTTAGATGAACTCATAGATGGATCTTGGTGAAACCATAGGAAAAATTTTAATTTTCTGCAACGTTCCCCAACAGATCTCTGCTCGCTAAACGCGCTGAGGTTGGGCAGTAAAAATGACTCAAATAAAGGCTTGGCCATGGTGTGATGTCACGCTGCGGGATACGTCAGCAGATTGAACTTGTGTAAATGTTATTCTCTCTACAGTGGTATGTGGAACTTATTTTGCAGAGCCGGACACTATCCTTGTGTTCAAAATCTTCTATGAAGTATTCGGAGGAGGAACCCGCCTTGCAATGCCGAAGACGATATGCGTGCCGGACCCGTCGTCATTGAAGCCTGGTTCAGGGGCTACTGAGCGAGTCCTGGATTAGGGGGTGTCCGGATAGCCGGACTATGACCTTTGGTCGGACTCCTGGACTATGAAGACACAAGATTGAAGACTTCGTCCCGTGTCCGGATGGGACTTTCCTTGGCGTGGAAGGCAAGCTTAGCGATACGGATATGTAGATCTCCTACCATTGTAACCGACTGCTGTAACCCTAACCCTATTCGGTGCCTATATAAACCGGAGGGTTTTAGTCCAGAGGACTAACAACAATCATACCATAGGCTAGCTTCTAGGGTTTAGCCTCTCTGATCTCGTGGTAGATCTACTCTTGTACTACCCATATCATTAATATTAATCAAGCAGGAGTAGGGTTTTACCTCCATCGAGAGAGCCTGAACCTGGGTAAAAACATCGTGTCCCTTGTCTCCTGTTACCATCCGCCTAGACGCACAGTTCGGGACCCCCTACCCGAGATCCGCCGGTTTTGACACCGACACTCAACCTCTAGGCTAAGGGTTAGTCCCCGCTAAGCACTATCAACCCTAACCAAGCACGAGACTCGACCTAGCATGCATGCTATAACTTAGGGCGCCAGCGCTTCATTTATTTATGCTCAGGGTCTGCGCGTGGCTTTGTACAAACGGTCACATGCCTTGTCGGCAAAGCTCGTACAAAAGGTGGCTTGCCGGGAGGCTAAGAAGCCGCTATATGGGTAAAACTTGCGAAGATGCTCGATGTTCCGTGAGTTGCTCATCGGTACGGCATCCTCGGTCTCCAAAGTGACTGCGCCAGTTCGGTGACTCAGATACCCGATAAGGGCCTTCCCACTTCGGCGTCAACTTGTCGGAATTCTTGGCCGACTAAACACGCCGAAGAACAAGGTCGCCTTCCTCAAAGCTTCGGGCATGAACCTTGCGGCTATGGTAGCGGCGCAAGGCTTGCTGGTAGCGTGCCGCTCACACCGCCCGAAGACGATCTTCCTCAAGGAGCGTCGCGTCATCTTGGCACAACGGCTCTTGCTCAAGCTCGTCATAAGCGAGCACTCGAGGTGACCCGTGTATGAGTTCCGTGGGGAGAACTGCTTCCGCCCCGTATACTAGGCAAAAGGTGTCTGGCCGGTGGCTCGATTTGGCGTCGTCCTGATCGACCAAAGAACCGCCGGCAACTCATCAATCCAGCGCCTTCCACTCTTGTGCAGCTTGTCAAAAATCTTCGTTCTCAAGCCTCGCAACACTTCAGCATTTTCCCTCTCCGCTTGGCCATTGCTCCGTGGATGTGCCATGGAAGCAAAATAGACCTTGCTGTCGAGGTCTCGTACTGCATGAAGGTGTGGCTTGTGAACTGCGTGTCGTTGTCGGTGATGACTCTGTTTGGCACTCCAAAATGGCAGACCAGTCCTTTGAAGAATTTGACGGCCGATCGAGCGCCACCTTCCTCATCGCTTCCACCTCTGGCCACTTTGTGAACTTGTCGATTGCAACGTACAAGTACTCAAAGCCCCCGACAACGCGGGGGAAAGGGCCCAGTATATCGAGCCCCCGGACCGAGAATGGCCAGGAGAGAGGGATTGTGTGAAGGGCTTGACCTGGTTGATGAAGCTTCTTTGAATGGAACTGGCACGCTTCACACTTGGTGACTAGTGTCGTCGCATCCTGGAGGGTGGTGGGCCAGAAGAAACCTTGCAGGAACGCTTTCCCGGCAAGGGCCCTTGACCCTATGTGGGAGCCACATATGCCTCCATGTATCTCTGCCAACAGCTCTAGTCCTTCCTCCCGGGGGATGCACTTGAGTTTCACACCGTTCGGCCTTCTCCGGTATAGGACGTCATCGATGAACTGGTACAGGGCGGACCGGCGGGCTACTTTCTCCGCTTCTTCCTGCTCCTCAGGAATCTCCCATGTTTGGAGGAATTGGATGGTATGCTGCGCCCATGCCGGAGCCTGAGGCTCGACGGCAAGGACCAAAGGCATCTCTTCCGCCATGGCAGCGGTTGTCTCTACGGCCAGGTCCTGACGCCCCACCGGAGCCAGTTGCTCTTGAGCAGGCTCAGCGTCCACGGCAGTACCCTTATCGGCAGCCCCGGGGGGCTCGGTAGGAAAGTACTTGCCGGGACCTGATTTTCTCCGCTTGCTCTGCCCTGCTGATGGATCGACGGATGGTTGAGTTAACCGGAGCAAAAAGGTACCTAGTTCCACAGGTAGCTTGAATGCGACACGCTTTGATAGGTAATCGGCGATGTCGTTCTCCGCTCGGGGGACGTGCTCCACCTGGATACCGTCAAAGCGTTCCTCCAGCTTCCTCACCTCATCTACGTATGCTTCCATCAGTGGGCTCTGATAATCTTTGTTGACTTGCCTGACAACGAGCTGCGAATCACCCCTGACGATGAGCTTCTTAACCCCGAGGTCTGTCGCGATCCTGAGACCGGCAAGCAATCCCTCGTACTCGGCGGTGTTATTGGTGGACATCTCCCTGGGGAAGTGCATCTGGATCACGTACTTGAGGTGCTCTCCGGTGGGTGGGACGAGCAGCACACCGGCACCAGCGCCTTGCAGCGAGAAGGCTCCATCAAAGTACATGATCCAGTTGCAGTCTGCTTCCTTGCCGGGGAGAGTAGTCTCCTTGATTTCTTCGTCAGGCGTCGAGGTCCATTCCGCGATGAACTCCGCCAAGGCTCTGCTCTGAATTGTCGAGGTACTCTCAAACTTTAAGCCGAAGCTTGACAACTCCAAGGCCCATTCCATAATCCTTCCGGTAGCGTCCGGGTTGCGCAGTATCCGTTGCAACGGGAGGCGGGTGACGACAGTGATCTCGTGGGCCTGGAAGTAGTGACGCAGCTTCCTCGAGGCCATAAGGAGGCCGAAGAGCAATTTTTGCACACCGGAATACCTTGACCTAGCCCCCTGCAAGAGGGAGCTGACAAAGTAAACCGGGTGCTGCATCATCTTTTTCTTGGGCACCACTTCACTTGACCGCGAGGGCATCGCCTTGGTGGCACCAGACTCTGCCGGGGGCTGCGCCTTGTCGGCACCAGGCCCTGCCGGGGGAATCTTCGGCTTGCCATCCGCTAGTCCTGCCACCATTGCTGCCTCCTCGTCGACCTCCCTCTGTGCCACTAGTGCGACGCTGACCACTTGATTCATCGCCGCCAGATACAGCAGTAATGGCTCTTGTGGTTTAGGCGCAACTAGTATTGGCGTGGAGGAAAGGTATTTCTTCAGGTCCTGCAGTGCGGCCTCGGCTTCTGGGGTCCACTCTATTGGGCCTGCCTTTTTCAAGATCTTGAAAAAGGGAAGGGCGCGCTCGGTGGACTTGGAGATGAACCGGCTCATGGTGGCAACGCAGCCGGTGAGCCGGCGCACATCCTTGATCCGCTTGGGCGCCTCGATCTGCTCAATAGCCTTGATCTTGTCTGGGTTTGCCTCGATCCTGCCATTGTAGCACGAAGAACCCGAGAAGCTTGCCGAACGGGACGCCTAAGACGCACTTCTCAGGGTTCAACTTGAGGTTGATCTTGCGCAGGTTGGCAAATGTCTCTTCTAGATCTTGCACAAGAGTCGGCCCGTCCTTGGTTTTGACCACTATGTCATCCATGTAGGCTTCCATATTTCTATGGATCTGAGGTTCAAAACCAATTTGGAACGCTCTTGCAAACATTGAGCCAGCACTCTTCAACCCGAAAGGCATCCGTAAAAAGCAATACGTACCACATGGGGTGATGAATGATGTCTTCTCTTCATCGTCTCTTGTCATGAAGATTTGGTGGTAGCCTGAGTAGGCATCGAGGAATGATAACAGATCACACCCAGCCGTGGAGTCAACAATCTGGTCGATGCGCGGCAATGGGAAGGGGTCCTTAGGACAAGCCTTATTGATATTTGTGTAATCAATACACAGCCTCCACTTCCCATTCGCCTTGCGCACCACTACCAGATTGGCCAACCATGTCGGATGGAGCACCCCTCTCACCAAACCTGCCGCTTCTAACTTCCTGATCTCCTCTGTGATAAACTCTTGCCTCTCCAGAGCCTGATTTCGACCTTACGCTGACGGGGCGCTGCGTGGGGGGCAGCTAGGTGGTGCTCAATCACCTCCACAGGAACACCGGGGATGTCGGACGCTTGCCATGCAAACACGCCGACATTTGCCCGCAGGAAGGTGACGAAGTTCGCCTTCCTATTTGCCGTTGAGGGTGGAGCCTATGATGAAGGCCCTCCCATGCCGCCCCGCGTGTGGGCACCTTCTTGGTCTGCGGCGGCTCGGCTCTGGACCTCTTGCTCTTGTCGGCAGAGCTCTCTGGCACGTCCTCAACGGTAGCACAACACCCCGAGGAGGTGCGCTTGCCGGAGTGGGTGCGAGAGGTCTTGCCGGGCTCCTTCTTTCCTCCCGGGCCTTCGGCGGCAGGAGCAGGTGCCTTGACGGCAACTGCTGCAACTGCTTCCCGGTAGAGTTGGTCGGCGCAGATCAGCGCGTCTTTCTTGTCGGACGGGACGGAGATGATGGTCAACGGCCCGGGCATCTTTAGCATGTTGTAGGCGTAGTGTGATGCCGCCATGAACTTGGCTAGCGTCGGGCGGCCGAGGATCCCGTTGTAGGGCAAGGGGATCTCAGCCACGTCGAAGACGATCCTATCCGTCCGGTAGTTCAACTCTCCTCCAAATGTCACGGGCAGTGTGACCTTTCCCTTTGGCTGACTTCTCCCCGGATTGACCCCCTGAAACGTGCCCGTTTCCTCGAGGTCTCCGTCGTGATTTGCAACCTTTGATCACGACAGTCGACATCAGGTTCAGGCCGGCCCCGCCGTCAACCAACATCTTGTTCACCCTGAGGTTGCGTATTGTTAGCGAAACCAACAATGGCAAACACCCGACCGCGGTAGTGCGATCAGGGTGGTCCTCGGCGTCAAAGATGAGGGGCGTGCTGGACCACTTTAGTGGCTTCTGAGCGTCGAACGACGGCTCTGTTGTTGTAACCTCTCGCGCCCACTGCTTGAGCTGGCGGTGAGAGGCATGCAGCAAGGCGCCGCCATCGACGCACATGGCCTCTGTAGCCTTATGGAATCCTTGCTCACCGGACTCGTCGTCCTCGTCATGATCGTCGTCTTCTTGTTTCTTGTCACGGATCCGGGCGGGCCTCTCCTGCTGGTTGTCCTTGTTGGGGTGGCCTCCTTGGCCGCCACGCTTCTTGCTCGATCCCTCAGCACCATCCTGATCCTTCTCCTTGTCCCGCCTTTCGTACCCAGCCTTTTGCTTCTCAGCAAGCAACTCGACTTGTCGGCAGTTCTGGAGATCGTGGCCCTTATTGCGGTGGATCTTGCAGCATTGCTTGCCGGAGCTTCCTGGCTTGTCGGTAGCCTCCAAGGCCCGGCAGGCGGCGCACCCGGCAATCTCCTTGCCGGGGGTGTCTGCCTTGACCTTCTTGCCAGCACCGGTATCGTCAGATCCCTCAACGGCAAGCACGGACTTGCCTTTGCGTTTCCTGTTGCGACGCTGGCCCTTCTTCGTCGGGGCGGCGGCGGCCTCATCAGTAGAGTCGGTTTCCGCGCCGGCGTCTTCGCCGGCGTACCTCCTTCCCTCTTCAGCCCGGGCGCACCTGTCGGCCAGAACGTAGAGCTCGGCCACATTCTTAACCTTGGTCATCGCCAGCTCCTCGCGCATCTTGCGATTGCGCCGCGTTACGATGGAACGTGCTAATCACTGATTCGCGGGATGAACGTCGAGGATGTTGTATCGCACCCGCTGAATCTCTGGATGTACTTGTGCAGGTCTCCCCTTCCTTTTGGGGAATGATATGCAGATCATCGGCACGGCCATGAGATTCGTGGCCTCCGTGAAGGCACCAATGAACTCATGGCACGATCGACCAGAAGAGATGGAGCCCGCCGGCAAGTGCATCAACCAAGACATTACATTGGGCTTGAGCGCCAGCGGGAAGTAGTTGGCAAGCACCTTGTCGTCGCGAGCCCCAGCGGCCTGCATCGCGATGATGTAGATGTTGAGGAACTCGGACGGATGGGTCTTGCCGGTGTACTTCTCACCGACGTCGGGCTTGAACATGCGGTGGGACGGCCACTGGAACTGCCTCGGCTCATGGGTAAAATCCGGGCAGCCCACCTCGTAAGGTAGGCCGCCGGGGCCCCCCGGTGCCAGGTGGTCCGTAGCGGGTCCCGCCCGCTTGTGGCGGCGCTGCTCGGCGACGGTGGTTCAAGCGTCTTCGTGAGCTCGCTCCCGAAGGACCTGGCGCTGGTCGCGGAGGGTCCGTGGATCGGACAACGCTATGGAGATGTTATCACCAGCGTCGTCACGACGGGCCGACGCCCGCGGCGGCTGGCGAGGAGGAGGAGAGTGCACCGTGGACATAGCTCCCCCGGTCCTTCCAGCGCCAGCATGTGGTGGTTCGGTGGAGCGCCAACCCGAGGGCCTCGCCGGTCGCGGATCGTCTTTGTTCGCGACGGCGACGAGGCTCCGGATGGTGGCCCTCCACTCATCGAGCTTCTCCGCAGCAGGAGGAAAGTCGAGCAGCAGCTGCGCGCGCGCCAAGGCTTCCGCTGGCGTGGGTGACGGTGACAGCTGAGTGGATCGCGGTGCACTTCGACTTCTAACTATGTTAGAAGGAGCTCTGTCAGGACCCAGCGGCTGCGTGCCATTTTCACCAGTGCTTCGACGAGCGTGTTGAACTCCTTCGTCTTCTTGCCGACGACGCAGGTGGCTCTTCCCACGGCGGTGCCCAGGGTCACCAACGTGGTGACGCTATTCGGCGTGCACACCATGGGAAGAACGCGCGGTGGTCGCTGGTGTATGCGTCCTGGAGGTCGCCGCACCGCCCGGAGTTGGCGCAACGACACCCTCGGAGGACCCTGCGCCGCCGGCAGGGGGCCCAGCTCCGTCTTTTGGTCCGGCGGCGTGGGGCGTAACATGCAGTGAACGAGGCCGCTCGCCGAGCTCCGACTGCTGGGTGGTGCTTTGGTGTTCGCGGGCAGCTGCCCAAGTCTGTCCGACGATCCAGCTGCTCGTCCGCACCGGCACGGGCCGTTCGGCCCCCAACGAGCCGATCGCCGTGGCCGTCTTCTTCTTAGGGTCCATGGCGACGAAGAACCGCTAGGCTAACTACCAGACCAGATACTCACAAACGCGCTCCCCGACCTGGCGCGCCAAAGAAGTCGATGGAAAATGACACCTATGGGATCACAAGAATCCCTACTACGGTTGCAGGGCGCTGGGTTGAGAGAAGAGCAGATCTAATAGAGAGCACGCGGTTCGTTTATCCAGGTTCGGGCCACGAGGATGCGTAAAACCCTATTCCTGCTCTGGTGGATGTATTCTGAGTTCTTGAACTAGCTACGGAGTGTAACGAGCTCCAAAAAGTCGAATCCTCCTCCTCGTCGCCTTGGGCCTCCTTTTATAGAAAAAGGGGTTGCCACAGTGGCACACAGGAGGTGGAAAGGCAACAGCGTTGCGAGGTTATCCTTCAGACATGTGACAAGACGCATTTAATGCATCACGCAGGTGTCCCTTTGCTTTATCGGGGACGGGGGCGAGGCCCGTCCCGTCCGTCGCCGCTCTTCCTTGCTTCGACACGCGCCCTGGCCAGTGATGCATGCGGCGCCATGTAGGCAGGCCGGCAGCTAAGGTGGCGTGGTGGTGGAGCCATCGCGAAGATCTGCATGCCGCCACGCACACGCTTGATGGGTTGGCCTGGGAGCTGCATGTCGCCACGCAGGTGCCTACCCAGCTGGTTGGGCTGGCAGCTTTATGCGAACGGCGGTGGAAACTTGGTCGCCGGCGGGCCTAGTGGTGGCCCTGCTAGCACCCTTGGTAATGGCCTTGCCGGGTGGCCCGACAAGGGTCTTGTCGTGGCACGCCGTCGTCCCCGGCAAGGGTCTTGCCGTGGTACGCCGTTGTCCCCGGCAAGGGTCTTGCTGGGGGTCGTCGTCTTCTAATCCTCGTCTATTCTTGGATATGTCTTCACAAAGATCTGCATGCCACCTTGGAGGTGCCTTCCCGAGCCCTGGCTCCACACGGATGATGGCGCCCGGCAAGGGTCTCCTGCCGGGGGAACCTGCTTCGTCCCTTTGCTCTTTGTGGCCTTGGCCTTGGCGTTGTTCTGGCCATCTTGGGCTTCGGTCCTACCTTGGCTCACCTCCCTCGCTCTGCTTGGTGTGGTCGCGGGCGCGGCTTTGACTGCCCGTGCACAGGTAAAGGGGTACAAAAATGTGCCCCTATTTTTCGACACCATTGATCATATCGTTGTTGTTGTTGTTGTTAACAGCGCGGACATCATTCTAGACGTTCTGGTTATCATTGTCGTCTTGAGCGGCATCTCCATTGGTGGTACCACCGTTTCCGGTGCCACCATTACTCGTGTCACCATTGTCGTTGCCTCTTTTATGGCAGCCCCTACGTCGGCGCTTGGGGGTTTACGCTTCCTCCTCCATCATTGGGAGTGCATACCATGTAAAACATTGTATGTCGACATATCTGCCCACTTGCCGATATGGGTAGCAGCAGGCGGCAAAGTAGAGTGTGACATCTCGCCGACATCTTCATCCATGTCGGTTGCCTCCTCGAAGGTGTGTGCTAGGATGTTGGTTAAATCCTCGATGGTAGCGACTAGGTGAGTGGAGGGTGGTTGAAAATTCCCGCTTCTCCAGATTTCTCCTAGATTTGATCGTAAATCGAGGTCCGGTCGTTTGAGATTGTGAGGCTCTGAATCTGATCTAACATCTCATTCAGAAGTGCTTTGCTGGCCTCGCCCATATCCTGACTGAAGGTTGGGCTTGGGTGAAGCTTGCCTGAGATACCATCTTTCATGGCCTCAGGAATTTCATCGGTCAAACATCGTCTAATCATCGAGGCAATGCTCGTTTCTAGGCTCGAAGCTAGATCTCAAGTGTGATATGCATCATGATCCGGATCCAAGATTGAACCTAAGATCGGTACGAAGGCGTCGGCGAGGTCTTTGGACTGGTCTGACACCGAGCCTGAAAACGCAAGCTCGTCGCAGGCATCCGAGCGTACTCTAGATTTCCAAACCTGATGGTTTGGCCTCGAGCGAAGTTTTCGATCTAGCCGAGATGGTTAGTCGAACTGGTGTAGAGCGTGACGTTGTCGAGGACAAAAAGTTATCCAGGAAGATGGTCTTCCCATAGCCAATGTTGTCATCAATCCGAACGTGAGCCATCGAGCTGTTTTGACCACACAGCGGGACCTGTATGGGCCACCAATGTCGTAGTCAAATCCGGGGGATGTCGGGTAGGGGGTCCTGATCTGGTGATCTTAGCTTGATGGTAACAGGACAAAAAGGGACACGATGTTTTACCTAGGTTCGGGCCCTCTCGAAGAGTTAAAACCCTACGTCCTGCTCTTGTTATATTGATTGTGGATGGGGTACAAAGTATAGGATGATCTACCTCAAGATCATATGTGAATGAATCTTACCCTACATCTAAAACCCCTCGACGGCATCGGGGGTACCTAGGGTTACATGAAGGTCGGTTACATAAAGGGATAAACTTGCCGATGATTCAAACATGTCTTGGGGTATGCGCCAAGTCTTTGGAGGATTCCATGTTGAGTATGTCATGCGAGATGGCAAACGTGGCCCATTCATTGGTTGTCTGGGGGTCCTCGGCTCGGTCCATAACCTGGAGGCCGACGTGGTTAGCACCCCCTAGTCCAGGACTCCATCAATTGGGAAGAGGAAAAAGGGGGTTGGAGGCTGTTTGTGCTCTGTTCTTCGGGCGTTGGAGCTCAGGGATGATGGGAGCGAGAGCAAGGAGGAAGGCGTGAAGATCGACTCACTTTGTCGTGTGCCTTTTATGGGCTGGTAAAAACACCAAAAGGAGCGTACTGTTTGGCAGTAATTGCACGAGTTCTCAATGTGATATGTGTTACATGCTTGCGTGAATCGAGGGGTTTTGCTGGTAATACCACTCGAAATCCGGGGCACGATATCTTCATTAGTGAGACGTGCCAATGGGAGTGGCCTCGAGCTGTGTTAACACGTTATAATGACATATGAAAGGATTGTTCAGTTTTGCAGTACATGGTGGCATTTTAGATTTGGTCAAAGTTGTCAGAAGCAACTGAATCGGTGCTACTTATGAGCTGCGTTGGGATTTCCCCGAAGAGTTGAGGATGAAGCAGTACAGTAGAGATAAGTATTTCCCTCGGTTAAGAACCAAGATTATCAATCTAGTAGGAGAACCACACGGAACCTCGTTAGCAGCACCTGCGCACACAAAAGCAAATACTTGCACCCAACGCAAACAAGGGGGTTGTCAATCCCCTCGGCGGTTATTTGCAAGGATCAAATATCATAGTGGTAGATAATAAGATAAATTGCAAAACAAAATAAACAGAAGTGCAACAAGGTATTTTTGTGTTTTTATATATGATAAAAGTAGACCCGGGGCCATAGTTTTCACTTGAGGCTTCTCTCTCGAGCACATAAATAACATACGGTGGGTGAACAAATTAATGTTGGGCAATCGATAGAAAAGCGCATAGTTATGAGGATATTCAAGGAAATGATCATGTATATAGGCATCATGTCCGAGACAAGTAGACCGACTCTTGCATGCACCTACTACTATTACTCCACACATCGAGCGCTATCTAGCATGCATCTACGGTATTAAGTATAAAATGAAGTAACGTGTTAAGCAAGATGACATGATGTAGACAAAGTAAACCTAAGCAATATGAATAAACCCCATCTTTTTATTCTTAATGGCAACAATACAAATATGTGCCCTTTCCCTTTCTGTCACTAGGATGGACCCCCGCAAGATTGAACCTATCACAAAGCACCTCTCCCATTGCAAGAGAAATCAATCTAGTTGGCCAAACTAAACAGATAGATCGGAGAGAAATACAAAGCTATAACAATCACGCATAAAAGAATTCAAAAAATACTCAATTAATATTCATGAATAATCTGATCATAAACTCACAATTCATTGGATCCCAACAAACACACGCAAAAGAAGATTACATCAGATAGAACTCCAAGAACATCGAGGAGAACATTGTATTGAAGATCAAAGAGAGAGAAGAAGCCATGTAGCTGCAAGCTATGGATCCGTAGGTCTATGGTGAACTACTAACGCATTATCGGAAGGGCAGCAAGGATGATGTAGAAACCCTCCATGATCGATTCCCCCTCCGGCAGGGTGCCAGAAACGGCTTCCAGATGGGATCTCGGAAGAACAGAAACCTGTGACAGCGAAAAAAATGTTTCGGGTGGCTCTCTGGTATAATGGGAATATTTGGGAATTTATAGAGGTGGATTAGGTCAGGAGGTGCCACGAGGGGCCCACAAGCACAGGGTGCGCCCACCGAGCTTGTCGCTCCCTCGTGACTCCTCGGGTCTTCTCCCAAACCTTCATGGGTCCCTTCTGGTCCAGAAAAAAAATGATCCAAAGTTTTTTCGCCGTTTGGACTCTGTTTGATATTGATTTTCTGAAAGGGAAAATTTTGTTTTTGCCACTCTAGATTTTGCCAATTTTCCTTATGCCACTCTAGATTTTGACATTTCACTTTTGCCATTCTTAGTTTTTGACAATTATCACAATTTCCATTCCCATGGAAAAAACAAAATTTTCAGAGTGGCAAGTTTGATAATTGTCAAAAGATAAGAGTGGCAAAAAGGTAAAAAAAATTATTTTGCTTTTGCCACGTAATGGCAATTGTGATAATTGTCAAAATCTAAGAGTGGCAAAAGTGAAACGTCAAAAATCTAGAGTGGCATAAGAAAAATTGGCAAAATCTAGAGTGGCAAAACAAAATTTTCCCTTTACGAAAAGCCAAAAACAAGCAAAAAACAGCAAGTGGCACTGGGCACTAGGTTGATAGGTTAGTCCCAAAAAATGATATAAAATTGAATATAAAACGTCCAAGATTGATACTATAATAGCATGGAACAATCAAAAATTATAGATAAGTTGGAGACGTATCAATCGGCACCCTCATCCCGGCACGGGAATAGTTCGCTGCTAAATAACTTTGCATTGAAAGGGTCTTTGGATCCGATGAAAGAAAAACACCTCTTGGGAAGCTTGATTGGGGCTCCTCGGACATCCGAGGTCTGTTATTCCTCGAGCAGGATTCTTGTCGCTTTGGAAGAAGGCGCGCGAAGAATATGCTGAACCAGTTTGCAAAGCCGAAAACCATAGATGGAGGACAACCGCCAGAGGAAGTCCTCGGCTTGAAGACCGGTTCGAGGGCTACTGATGGTCTCCTGGATAAGTGGGTGCTAACCATGTCAGCTCCCAGAAGACATGGGTTGGGCCGAGGACCCCCAGATGACCAACCAGTGGGCCACATTCGTTAAGCCTCATGGAGGAATCAAGATGGAATCTTTTGAAGACGTGACGCATACTCCAAGGCACGAATGCAGTCTTCGGCATGTTTATCTTTAGATGAACCGACCTATGTGTAAACTTAGGTACCCCTCGCGTCTATATACGCCGAGGGGTTTAGATAGTAGAGAGGGACTCATTCATACACGATCTCGAGGTAGATCAACTTGCACTATGTAACCCATCCACAATCAATACAACAAAGCAGGACGTGAACCTCGGTAAAACATCGTGTCCCCCTCGTGTTATGTTACCATCATGCCAAGACTACCAGCTCGGGACCCACTACCTGAGATTTGCCAGATTCGACTCCTTCACCGGGTAGTGCTCCCCACGAACAAGCCGGGAAGCCAGGTAGTGCTCCTCGGGAACAAGCTGAGCGATCCAGATAGTGTTGCCCACAAAGAAGCGCCTTGGGATCCCTGGGGATATGAACTGGCCCCATATCAACAAGTGGAGATGCGAAGACATGCGCGCTCACTTCTAGGAGGTGGAACCCTACCAAAACCATGCCAAAACCCGCATCTCCAAAGATGTGAAGTGCCCCTCGGGCAAAGTGAGGCCAACCAAGTTGGGCACTCACGGGAGAAAGTAAGCCGCCTCCAAAAGACAACATCTTCCCCGAGATGCGAAGAGCCTCTCGGGCAAGGTGGGAACGCCAAAGGAGAAAGCATGCCACCCCCCAAGAGGCGGCATCCTCTGTGGCTATGACAAAACTAGTACCAGAATACAAAAATGAGGCAAGATAAAAATGCTAACGCAATCACATTACCAGACATGTCATCAGTGCAAAGGAACGACTCCCAAAATGGCCGAAGTCCTAACGAGCCCAAGGCTCTACACTACCAGTATGTCATGTGATAAAGTGGCCGAAGTCCTAACGAGCCCAAGGCTCTACACTACCAGTATGTCATGTGATATGGCAGAGCACCAAAAAGCATGCAATTCATCAAGACATTGATGTCAACGCATGCCACTTACACTCCCCCACGAAGATGGTAGACACCAAGTGCTTAAAGATGGTCGAAGCATACCGTGGATGCACCAAGCCCCCTTCAAGGAAAGCTTCAAGAGGAAGTTGTCGAGAGCATCCTCCACCACCCAAAAGCATGAGCAACATGCTCGCCATACCGGGAAGACCTCGCTCGCTCCTGCAAGGAAGCATGCAGGATGCACCGAATTCAAGCACAAGGCATCAAGAAAACAAAACTCCGCACACAAGGCCAAGAAAACGGTCATCAAAATATATACTCTCTCCATCTCAAAATTTGAACTAATTTAGTACTCCCTCCGTTCCTAAATATAAGTCTTTTTAAGGATTTCAATAGACTACATAAGGATGTATATAGACATACTTTAGAGTGTAGATTCACTTATTTTGCTCCATATCCATATGCAGTCCATATTGAAATCTCTAAAAAGAGTTATATTAGGAGGGCCAGAGGGAGTACTAAATCAGCGACACTTACAAAGAGTACTAGCTCATTGACCGGACTATTAAGGGCCTTTTATTTCCAGGATTAATAAAACGCATGTAGTGTCATGACATTTGGATTCCTACATGAATAAAAATTTATCAATCGGTAATAGAAATTGTTTGGTTCCATCAGAGAGATAACACAGAATTTGACAGACGATACAACATGTAGCACTGAAAGAAAAGTAACGAGTGAGACGGGAAACACGGCACGCTAGAACATGTAAGGCTGAAAGACAAAAGCACGAGGACCCGTAATACAATATCTCGATCCGCTGATATCAAGAATAAACAACACAAACCTCACACCTATTCTTACACCACCATTTTTGTCAAAAAAAGGCCTCATCATGTAAGGGAGTTGGGAGAGATCATTGCATCTCTCGAGGATACTAGTTGAAGATCCATTTTCAGTCTCAAGACTGACTTCCTTGCGAGCTTCCTCTTCTCATTCCTCTCTTTAATCTTTTGTACATTGAAAACATCTTTACCAGCCCACTGTACCGATAGTATGAAACTGGCAAAGTGGATCTCCTACATGACACAATTGCGACAGGTCGCGTCACAGCTTAACTGCCTCCCTTCTGCTTGAGGGTAATCTTGTCTCCCAAGCTGAGCGCAATTCCTTGGGTCTTGCTCCTTATTCTGATGTAACCGCTGAGCTTGCCATCAACTTGCTTCTCAATGCTAATGTTCACCAAAGCATCTTCTCCAAACACACTCTTTGCGTAAAGATTTGCGGCAAGGAAACCGCATTCACCATCAAGCGCAGACCTGATATCAGGTTACCGTTTCAGAAGTAGGTAACTCCATCAGTAATCAGATAAGGAAGAGAAAGCCTGGAATAAAGATGGTAAACCGCAACTTACGGTGGTGTTAGACACTTCATGTTTGTTGACTTGATAACATGATTCAAGAATTCCTTCTCGTCTTGAATTACTGTATTAACGGCAACCTGGACAAAAAGGAAATATTTGTTATATAAACTGCAATAAGGAGCAACAACAGATTCATCAACACGAAGCAGTGTGACAAGACAACTCAATAAACTAGAGATGATACATCATGCATTGCTGTGAGAATTGGTTGCAATTGTTTCAATTAGATTTGTTTGTATGATTAGATTGTCAATATGAGAATTGAAACTAAAATCCATACAAGTTAGCTGTAGAATACTTATTTAATATGAGTAGCATGCATGGTGTATGTTAAATGTGGGTCTTTTACCATGTATGGTGGCATTGGTGGGTTCGCATAGTTGCATGGTGAGAGAATTAGAGTTAGCGTGGATCAACTATTTAGGTATATAGAATTCCATATCAACCAGGTGCAATGACAACAGTACCCTTATTCCAAACAGTTTTCAAAGCAAAACTAGACAAACATCATGAACCAAACTGAAAAGTAAGAAGTCTGATTGAGCATACTTTTAAAAGATTTAACAGCTTCAGCTAGAGATTTTGCAATTGGAAAGGAAAACATCTTGCAAAGAGGTTTTGCAATGATTGAATTGTAGAAAGAAGCCAATTACCTTGTTCTCCCACTCAAATTCTGCCCACATGTTCCGGAAAGTAACATCTGCACATGTAGCAGGTGAGATATAATCCATGATGTCAATGTGAATATCATTCAGGACAACCACTGATCTTTCCATCACATTGGAAGTCTCGTAGACTATGTTCCCAAATATGACTCCAGTCTCCGTGGAAGAAACCTTGATATTAGCACGAATTTGCTTGCTTGACTCAGGAGCCAACGTATAGTTCTGAGGGCGGTCAACAAGCTTGAGGTCTCCCATTGTAGCTAATTCCAAACACACGTTCTGAAGTGTCTCCTTTGTACGGTTTATGACAGTAACATCAAGTACAATATCATAATGATGAACTGTCACAAACGCTTCAGCATATACAGGATCACTGAACCCAGTCAACTGAAGAATGCGGTTAAGCCTGTTTGCATCATCTGTTTCCTTACTGAATCCACCAGTTGCAGCCTTCAAATCATCTTGGACCTCATCTTCCAACTCAAGCTGGCTCATGCCCTAGGAAACAAAAATCCACAATTTAAGAACAGAGGGAACAGATATAGAAGAGCATTTTACTAAATTGTATTCTTTTTTTGATGGTTACTAAATCATATGTATTCTCGAAGCAACAATATGGTTCACGTGTATCACTATTACACATGTTCATAATGGTGTTGAAATAACTACCAGCATTTCCTCTGCCCAAATAGGAGAAAAAAAAAGCTTTCTAGCCAAGGAAACAAACTTCTGAAAGATCTGACTAATTTTACATATCTACCAGAAATCAAATCCAACAAAAATGCCAAAACCTTTCATGTTATAACAAGGCTGCTCAAACTGAGCAACGGCACAAAACTCAAACATAGACTAGTCAAGTAACATTCACAATATTGTGTTGTATACTCATACAAAAAGGAGAATAAAAAAACACTTATTTATATTGCTTCATCAGAAAATAAACACACGACGAGATTCTAGTGGAAATAAAAAAACTAAAAACTGGTTACACAAAGCAGGGAAAGTCCCAGAATTGTAGTAAGACTGAAGGACAGGAAAAACCACGACAGCTATTATTTAGAACTTCAGATATTATTCAAGGTCATGAGAGAAGCCACAGAATGTAACAGTTTGTTGCAAGATGCAAGAAACAAAGATAATGCTCCTATTGCATGTAATATGCAGTAACTTGAGAATATATGTCAATAGAGTTGTAATGCAAGCACCAAGTAATGAATCTATTAATCATTTCAGAACAGAATGATTGAAAGCTTGTGGGCTAGCTTGCGAACATGCATTAGACAAAGATAAATGTTGCAACTTGCATAATGCAAAAGCAACAACTAGTAAGCAAGTTTCTCTTACCCTTCTGCTCTTCAGGTGGTAGAAATCGATAAGATCATCTGGCTGGGCATGAGAGATCTGTGATTTGGCTTTCATCTCCTCTGTCTCCCTGAATTGCTTCTCAGCAAGCATCTTGGCAAAACTCTGCCTACATGACTGCAGCCAAATCTTTCTCACATCATCACCAGTATTGCAAAGCAGCCGCACACAAAGCACAATCCTGTCATATGAATCATTATCAATCGGTTGGGGGAGGTATGAGGATAGCCCCAGCTGCAGAATGGACGTCATGACCAGCAAGGCCCCAGTACAAGCCTTGTTTGCTTCAGCCTTTGATGGCTGCACCTCCTCCAGCCTCAACACCAATTTGGTAAGCGTACAGGCAACAACTGCAGCCAAGAAGAAATCACCTGACAGAATGAGTGATCTGAGATTCAGGGTCGATGCCAATGATCCAGCAGTAACTGGTGGAGTCGAAATGGCCTCAGTAGCAGCACTCTGTGTGGCGTAAGTGCCATCTGCAAGAACAACAGGCCGCCTGGAAGACACAGTGACAGAGTTCACCATCGGCTGGGTTGGCTTGGAGGAATCAGTTGTCTCGCCTTCCTCTGAGAGAGTGAACAATGGTAGATCCCCAAGGCACTGCTTGATGGTAGTAATGGCACTCTCGACCTCCGATAATGACAGGGAGTACTCACCAAGAATCCAGAGAGCAATTGAACAGACACGGGATGCACGGATCTGATAAAAGGTATCACTCAGTCTCTGGATCATGGACACACGCAGCTTGGGATTAGTCTCAATGATCTCCGCACAAACAAAACAACATCAACTGCTGCCGCCACATTAGTGTCACCAAGGAAGTCCATGAGGAGGTGCACCACCGACCCAGCTACCTCTGGGTACTCTACAGCACATGCATGGATCGCTTGCACCAGCATCTGGCGGTACTCGCCACCCTTCTCAAGTTCCCCTGATTGTGTCTTGACCACTTCCTTCTTGAGGTAAAGCACCACCTCCTCCACATTACGAGGAGTGAGCAGATCGAGCACTAAATCCAGCACCTTCCTCTTGACATCTAAGTTCGGGCTGGAAAGCGCACGCAGCACATCCATCACTACATCCACCATCACATCCCGGTGTGCCGTGCGCAGCTCATTCAGACGGTCCAGGAGAATGAGCCGGACATTGTTGTCACTCTGCGATGAGAGGAGCTGGCAGTATGTGTTGGCAGCAGCGCGCACAGCAGTGGGCGCCGAGGAGAGCGACACCAGCGCCCCAGCACACTCATAAACAACAGCTGTGCTGGGAGAAGAAAGAAGGGATATTATGATCTTGATATACCTGCCCTTGTCGGCACGGTTTGGAGAGCGGCAGACCTTGCGGATGAGGTCTACGGCGGCCATCTGCAGGAGATCGGGCCACTCGGTAACACGTTCCGCGTTGGAGAATAGGTACGTAACAGCACGTTCCTGACCACAGAGGCAGAGCATGAGGAAAGCGTTCCGCCGCGCGGACGCGTCCTGCTCAGAAGCGAGCGCGCGCTCAACGAGCTCGGGAGCGTCAGGGATGAGCTGGTCGCCGTGTGGGAGGCGGTAGATCGCCGAGATGGCGGAGAGCGCGTGGCGGCGGATGAAGTGGTGGCGGTGCTCGAGATTCTCGAGAATGGAAGGAACGAGCGGCTCAAGCACCTCCGGCTCGGAGAGGCGGCAGAGGAACCGCAGCGTGACGCCCCGGATGTACTCATTGGGGTGCTGCAGGTTGTTGCGGAGATTCTGGCAGATGAGGATCATCTCAGGGAGGACGCGGCCAGCGGCGTCGCGCTTGTCAATGATCTCGAGGTAGAGGAGCAGAAGCTTCTGGATGGTGTGGTCCTCGGAGGGAGGACGTAGCGGACGACGGTGATGAAGAGCGTCGGCAGGGTCTCACCATTGAGGAGGAGCATGACGGCGCGCTTCATGGCCTCGACCTTGGCGGCGACGTCGCTGCCCTCCAGATCCGCCTTGATCTCATTCGCCATGGCGGCGGAGCCCTTGTCGAAGTGGACTAGCAGCGTGCACGGTTTGTCCATGGCGCCGGATCTGCCGTGCACTCGCGCCGGAGGGCGACGGCGGGTGGGGTATTGGTGGTTGGATCTGCGGCGGAGGTGGATCGGGATCTGGGAGCGGGAGGAGGGGGGGAGTGGTTGACAGGGGCGAAGAGGCGAGAGGCCAACTGAAAAATAGTTCTACGAGACCGGGTCCAAATCTCTCGAGTGTTAACCCATCCGGATGCACAACACGTTTTTTTAGTCTGGATGCATAACACGTGGCCATCACAATCTCAAAGCAGCCAGCTCATTCCCACCCTTATTCTCTTCTGCTGTGTTTATTTTGGTAACCAAGTGGAATGAAATGTAAGAGCATCCTCAATAGATAATGTATATTTTGGTGCTCCAAAGCGGTGATGTAAAAATTTGAAGCACCAATTTACATCTTCGAAAAAGGCTTAACTCCAACAAATGATTCAAAACGAAGATGTAAATAAAAGAGCAACTCCAATAAATGGTCCAAAACGAAAGTGTAAAATCGGTTGGCCACATGGGCCATTGCTCACCATCAGATAGTCAGCGGTTTTGCATTCAAATATCACTTAAAATTTGAAATAAAGTTCATCATCATCATAGTGCAAATCATAACAAAAGTGCATCATCATCATCAAAGTTTGAAATCTCTCTACCAGAAGTGCAACGTCTCAATCAAAGTTTTTCGGCCTACAAATTAAAATGCATATGAATATCATTCATGCCGATTATCAACACCACCGGCGTTGTAATCCGTGGTACGATCATCATCATCACCAGCTTCTTTGTCGACGTTGTGGAGAGGTGAAGTATCGTTGCCGAGAGCACGACCGGAAGCACATTCATTCGGTTTCATATTCTTGTCACATTTGTCGCGTGCAAAAAAGCTTCATCATCAAGACTAATACAAACATTCAACATCACATTTAATTTGAAACAACAAACGAGAGCACAAGAAATATATTTTTTTACCTTTGCGACATATCATCGAACATGCTGGAGGCGGTGACCGTCGGCATGGCCACATCTTCCTCCACGACCGGCGGTGGCGGCGGCGGAGGTGGAGGGACGGCTCCTTGGCTGCTGGAAGACGCCGGCGGCCGTGGCTACGAGTCGGCGGCCCGAGCCACCGCGGCTGCCTTCGAGATTTTGGCCAGACGAGCCGCACTTTCAGCCGGGTTGCAGGCGCGATTCGCCGGCCGTTTTCCTCCGCCTCGTGCTTTAGTTGCCTTCGTAGGAATCGTCGGTAGCAGTGGCGACCGGGCGGCGAGATCCGGGCGGGCGGTCGGCGGTATGGACGCTGCGAAGAGCGAGTTCAGCGGCGATGGAAAGCGGCGACATGGGTCACCCATCGATTGTATGCGGCGGTGGCGGCGAAGGAGACGGGTCACGGCTTGACCATGGCGGCGGAAGCGGGAGAAGCGGTGGGCCAGGCGGGTCACGCAGGCGGGGGTCCCGAGCGGGAAGGCAAATGAACTGGCGGTTGGTCGTTTCGCGGGCGACGCGGTTTTACATCACTTATATCTCATGATGTAAATTTGCATCACGAAGTTTTCAATTTTACATCTCCGGAAGGCAGTGATGTAATTTTTTTACATATGGACCATCTGTTGGAGCAGCGCTTTTTGCTCTCGAAGCTCCAAAAGTTGGTTATTTTTACATATGGTTCGTCTATTGGAGATGCTCTAATGGGTATGAGCTAAAAATAAATGGAATGATTTCATTCTTGAGTGGAAGGCTTCGAGGAGGCCCTCCGAGAGGCGTGGCAATGTGATAGCGACATTGTCGAACCTTTCAAAAGGCTAGATGCTCTTTTTAGAAACACGGCGAAGTTCTTCCAAGCGTGGGGTCAACGCAAGGTTGTTGATGGGGGTGCCGAACTGGGTGATACTTAGGCTCGACCAAGCGCAAGAAGTTTGACATCTTACCGATCAAGAACTATGGCTAAGGAGAACCCTCAAGTTAGCGCTCATCGAATTGGCGTCACTGGAAAGGACTATCGATCGACAACGTTCACACATCAAATGGCTCAAAGAGGGAGACGTGAACACATAACTGTTCTAGGCTGTGGCGAATGGTCGAAGATCTAAAAACTACATTCCTAAAGTACGACACGGCTCGGAGATCATTACTGAGCAAGGTAGAATTGTGGAGGTTTTCTCGGAGGCTTACGACAACCTGCTAGGTAAGGCAACTGCGCATGATCAGATGCTTGATCTAGATTACTTGGGCATGTCCCAACCTGACCTCACCGAGCTTGAGGAGATCTTCACAGAAGACGAAATCTGGCAAGTCATCAAAGAACTACCTCCGAATAGAGCTCCTGGACCGGACAGATTCATTGGAATATTTTACCACAAAGCTTGGCCTATGATAAAGAATGATCTCATGGCGGCCCTACTCAAGCTCTTCGTTGGCGACGGGCGGGGTTTTGGCAAATTAAACAAAGCGCATATCGTGCTTATCCCCAAAACGGCATAAGGCGATGGATGTTGGTGATTACAAACTGATCAGACTCCCGCATAGCTTCTCCAAACTATTTGCCAGGTGCTAGCGATGAGAGCTTGCAAGAAGATGCATGAGATTGTGTGCGTCAACCAGTCGGCATTCATCAAAGGCAGGAGCATCCACGACAATTTGCTGGTACGTCAAGTGGCGCGGAAAATTCATGCTCCAAGGTGCCCGGAATTTTCCTAAAACTTGACATCTCCAAGGCCTACGACTCCTATCTTGGCCATTCCTTATGGAGGTGTTTAGGGCACGCGAGTTCGGCGGTAAATGTAGGTTCTAGGTGACCACCCTTCTGGCCAAGGCGAGCACCAAAATCATTGTGAACAGGGCTCCAGGAACATCAATTTCACATGCCCAAGGACTGCGACAGGGGGACCCGATCTCTCCCCTGCTATTTGTGACAGCCATGGACGCACTCTCCGCAATCATATGCAAGGCCACGGCTAAAGGGGCAATGAGCTCATTCCGCGGAACCAGTCCTCTGCAGCGGTTGTTCGTCTATGCCGACGACGTGGTTATGTTCATCAAACCAGAGGCGGCAGGCCTGATTTGCATATGAGATCTGCTAGACATTTTCGCAGGTGCCTCGGGCCTTAGAATCAACTACAAAAAATCCGCGTCCACCATCATTAGGGGCACTGAAGTGGATGCAGTCGGAATCACGGAAATTCTGAACTGCTGATTGGGCGAATTCCCCTGCCGGTACCTGGGTATCCTGCTGGCCATCAAGAAAATGTCGCGGGCGGATTGGCAACCGCTGCTGGACCAAGTGAGGAAGTTCATACCAGCTTGGTAGCACGAACTCATTCAAAGATCATGATGTTTGATCTTAGCCAAATCAGTGATCTCTGTGAGGCCAATCCACCAGCTACTGGTCCTCAATGCCCCACTTTGGGTGTTCGAGCAGATTAACACTTGGATGTGCGCCTTCTTTTAGGCTGGGAAGGAGAAGGTCAATGTTGGTGTGTGCTCTGTTGCTTGGGACACGGTGTGTTTCCCACATCCCTTGGTGGGCTGGGAGTGAAGGATCTCTGATTGAAGGCTATTGCCTTGCGCGCTAGATGGGAGTGGTTACGCAGATCGTATCTCTCCAGGCCATGGCAAGGTATTCCAATGGTAGAAGATAAGGAGGCCAAGCTCGTGTTTAACAACCTCATCAAGATCACATTGGGAGTTGGGGACATAATCCTATTCTGGAAGGATAGGTGGATCCACAGCTTTACTATTAGCGAGATTGCGCCCGCCGTCCTCGTGTTTGTGAGCACAAGGGCGCGTAGCAATAGGACTGTCCATTAAGCTTTGATTGATAATGCCTGGTTCTTGGATGTGGAGGGTGACGTCACTTTCATGACGCACATGCGGATTGCCAATCTGTCCGCGGGGATCACCACTATGCCGCGTAACAACCTTGAGCCTAATCAGTTCCATTAACCGGCAAACGCGTCTGGAAAACACACGGCTAAATCGGTTTACCAAAGACTGACCTCGGGGCTAGTGCGATCGCCAACCGCGACATGCATCTGGAGGGGTTGGGCACCTCTCAGATGCAAGATTTTCGCATGGCTCATGGTGCAATACAGGCTCTGGACCTCTGACAGACGGGCCAGGCACGGTCTCCAGGACGAGCCTTCAGCATGTTTTACTTGCCTGTAGGAGCAAGATGATGTCGACCACATCTAAACCCACTGTGTCTATGCGAGAGAGGTATGGCACCACTGTTTCAAGGGGCTCAACTTGAATATCCTACCCCCCCCCAACATTCTCACTACTTTCAAGGACTGGTGGCTCGGCAGGAGGAGAAACTTTTGGGCAGAGTCTTGCGTGGCTTCGACTCCTTTGTGATTGGGATAGCTTGGGCGTTATGGATGAAGGATATATGCCCTAGAGGCAATAATAAAGTTGTTATTTATATTTCCTTATATCATGATAAATGTTTATTATTCATGCTAGAATTGTATTAACCGGAAACTTGATACATGTGTGGATACATAGACAAACACAGTGTCCCTAGTAAGCCTCTACTAGACTAGCTCGTTAATCAAAGATGGTTAAGTTTCCTGACCATAGACATGTGTTGTCATTTGATGAACGGGATCACATTATTAGGAGAATGATGTGATGGACAAGACCATCCGTTAGCTTAGCATAATGATCGTTAAGTTTTATTGCTATTACTTTCTTCATGACTTATACATATTCCTTTGACTATGAGATTATGCAATTCCCGGATACCGGAGGAACACCTTGTGTGCTATCAAACATCACGATGTAACCGGGTGATTATAAAGATGCTCTACAGGTGTCTCCAAAGGTGTTTGTTGGGTTGGCATAGATCGAGATTAGGATTTGTCACTCTGAGTATCGGAGAGGTATCTCTAGGCCCTCTCGGTAATGCACATCATGATAAGCCTTGCAAGCAATGTGACTAATGAGTTAGTTGCAGGATGATGCATTACGAAACGAGTAAAAAGACTTGCCGGTAACGAGATTGAACTAGGTATGAAGATACCGACGATCGAATCTCGGACAAGTAACATAACGATGACAAAGGGAATGACGTATGTTGTCACTGCGGTTTGACCGATAAAGATCTTCATAGAATATGTAGGAACCAATATGAGCATCCAGGTTCCGCTGTTGGTTATTGACCGGAGATGTGTCTCGGTCATGTCTACATAGTTCTCGAACCCGTAGGGTCCGCACGCTTAACGTTCGATGACGATTTGTATTATGAGTTATGTGTTTTGGTGACCGAAGATTGTTCGGATTCCTGGATGAGATCACAAACATGACAAGGAGTCTCGAAATGGTCGAGGGGTAAAGGTTGATATATTGGACGATAGTATTCGGACACCGGAATGGTTCAGGAGTGTTTCGGGTATTTATCGGAGTACCGGGAGGTTACCGGAAACCCCCGGGGAAGTAATGGGCCACATGGGCCATAGGGAGAGACAAGGCAGCCCACAAGGGGGTGGCGCCCGCCCCCCATGGGGAGTGATAACCCACAAGTATAGGGATCCCAATAGTTTTCGAGGGTAGAGTATTCGACCCAAATTTATAGATTCGACACAACGGGAGCCAAAGAATATTTGAAGGTATTAGCAGCTGAGTTGTCAATTCAACCACACCTGGAGATTAATTACTTGCAGCAACGTGATCAGTAGCAAACTAATATTATAGTTTTGATAGTAGTGACAGCAGCAATAGTAACGATAATAGTGATAGCAGTAATTTTGTAGCAAGTGCAACAGTAACGATAGCAGTAGTAACTTAGCAGAAACAATATAAGATAAATTCATAGGCATTGGATCGGTATTTTTTTGGATGATATTCATCATGAGACAGTTATAACCTAGGGCGATACGGCACTAGCTCCAGTTCGTCAATATAATGTAGGCATGTATTCAGTAAATAGTTATACGTGCTTATGGAAAGAACTTGCATGACATCTTTTGTCCTACCCTCCAGTGGCAGCGGGGTCCATATTAGAAACTAAGGGATATTAAGGCCTCCTTTAATAGAGAACCAGAACAAAGCATTAACACGTAGTGAATACATGAACTCCTCAAACTACAGTCATCACCGGGAGTGGTCCCAGCTATTGTCACTCAGGGATTGCCGGATCATAACACGTAGCAGGTGACTATAACTTGCAAGATCGGATCTAGAATATGGATATAATTGTGATAACATAAACGGTTCAGATCTGAGTTCATGGCACCCGGGCCCAAAGTGACAAGCATTAAGCATAACAATATCAATCTTGGAACATAGTGGATACTAGGGATCAAGCCCTAACAAAACTAACTCGATTACATGATGAATCTCATCCAACTCCTCACCGACCAGTGAGCCTACGAAGCAATTACTCACTCCCGGTGGGGAGCATCATGGAATTGGCGCTAGAGAAGGGTTGGTGATGATGAAGAACGAAGATCCCCCTCTCCGGAGCCCCAAACAGGCTCCAGATCTGGCCTCCCGATGAAGAACAGGAGGTGACGGCGGCTCCGTCTTGTGGATCTCGGTAATTCTTTCTCCCTAATTTTTTTTCTGGAAAAAATAGGATTTTATAGCGCTGGTTTCAGGGTCTGTGGGGCCACCAGGTGGGGACAACCCACCTGGGCACGCCAGGAGAGGGGGGCGCGCCCTGGTGGGTTGTGCCCATCCAGGAGCCCCTCTCCGGTAGGTCTTGGCTCCCAAAATTCTTGTTTATTGTATAAAAATTCCCCGCAAAGTTTCGTTCCATTCCGAGAACTTTTATTTCTGCACAAAAACAACACCATGGTAGTTCTGCTGAAAACAACGTCAGTCCGGGGTTAGTTTCATTCAAATCATGCAAATTAGAGTCCAAAACAAGAGGAAAAGCGTTAGGGAAATTAGATACGTTGGAGACGTATCAACTCCCCCAAGCTTAAACCTTTGCTTGTCCTCAAGCAATTCAGTTGATAAACTGAAAGTGAAAAAGAAATACTTTTACGAACTCTTTTGCTCTTGTTTGCATAAATAAGCTTAAACATCACCAAGGTTTTTAGCCAACAGTATAACTAATCATGCCGACAATAACTTTTAAAGATTATATTAACTCATATCAATGACATAATCAACTAGCGAGCAATAATAAGATATCTCAAATGGCAACACGTTGTCAAAACAACCATGATATAATATGACAATAGTGGTATCTCGCTAGCCCTTTCTAAGACCGCAAAACATAAATGCAGAGCACCTCCAAAGTTCAAGTAGCGACTAAACATTGTAATTCATGGTAGAAAAGATCCAGTCATGATGCACCCAACATTAGCTACACACAATGCATAAGTCATGACAACTGTGCTCCCAGGTTCTGGCGCTTATTTTAGAAGGTGATGACACAACATAAGAGTAAATAGATAGTCCCTTCGCAGAGGGAAGCAGTGATTTGCAGAGGTGCCAGAGCTCAAGTTTTAAAACAGAGGTAAATGATATTTTGAGACATGCACCCTTCTCATTTACTTCACGACCATCGGTTATCAATATCTTCCATGCTAAGAACGCTAGTGGCGGTTCCCAAGCGATAAAAGTAAAGGTTTACTCCCCCTCCACCATCAATCACACTCCATGGCTTGTCCGAAACAACGGGTGCCGTCCATACCAACAACAGTCCCCGGGGGAGTTTTGTTTAATTATTTGCATTTTTGAGTTCGGGACTGGGAATCCCTATTACCGCCCTTTTCTCGTGCGATGGCAAGTGAATAAACACTCGACCTGAGAATAACCCGCTTATCATGGAAGATACCGACCACCTCCCGTCATTTCATCAACGATCCAGGCACACAAAAAGGATATTTATTTGAAGTTTTTAGAGGTGGCACATGCAAATTTACTTAGGACAGCAGGGTAATACCGTATATAGGTAGGTATGGTGGACTCATCTGGAATAACTTTCGGTTCAAGGTTTTTGACGTACAAGCAGAATTCCCACTTAGTACAGGCGAAGGCTAGCAATTAGATTGAGAAGTGGCCAGCTAGAGAGCAATAACGGTCATAAACATGCATTATGCATAAGTAACATTGGACACTAGCATGAGTAGGATATGAACACCATGAACATAAATATCATAGAGGCTATGTTGGTTTTGATTCAACTACATGCATGAACATGTGCCAAGTCAAGCCACTCGAACATTCGGAGGAGGATACCATATCATCATACTACATCACAATCATTTTAACGCAATGTTGATATCCAAGATAAATCATTATCCACTCCTAGCTACTTATGCATGGCATGAGAGACTATAATCTCTAATTGTCATTGCAAACATGTTTAATCATAATGGGCTGAATCATGGATACTAGGTTAAACATATTTACACAAACAGAACAAGTCGAGTTCATACATGTTTCTCTCTGCCACGGCCAATTCATCGAATATCGTCATTATTGCCTTTCACTTGCACAACTGAACGGTATGAAAATAATAATAGTGCTAGAGTGTTGTGGACTAAGCTGGAATCCGCAAACATTTTATTCAATAGGTGAAGACAAGGTAAAATGAGCTCTTTATTATATTAACATTTATTCATATGAGAGCCACTCAACATTTTCATCGTGGTCTTCTCCTTGGTAAGACTCGAAACAAAAAGAAAAGAAATTCAGAGAAACACACTGAAATATTTTTGGAGTTTTTGGTTTTCTTGAACAAGCAAATAAAAGGTAAAAGCAAAAGCGAGAAAAACTATTTACATGGGAAAGCTTCCAACAAGCAAAAGAAGAACAAGGAAATCTTTTTGGGTTTTCTTTTTAGTGCTACCACTAAGCATGCATAGAAAATAAATTACTGCAACTAATTTTTTGGTTTTTTAAAGTTTTTCAAACACACAAGAAGAAAGCAAGAAAATATATCTAAGCATGGATAATACAATGAAAAAGTGTGAACACCGACAAATGGAATGATATGTGTGAACATGAATGTAATGTCGGTGAGAAACACGTACTCCCCCAAGCTTAGGCTTTTGGCCTAACTTGGTAATTGATCAGTAGCCTGGATAGTAGTTGGGGGTACTGAGGAGCGGGCATCCACTCATCCCACTGCTGAGGCTCCTCCTCTGCCTTTGCAACAGCCTGAACGTTCCTGTAGGCGATGATGTCCGCAAGCATAATCCTATATCCGCCCCTAGCAACAGGATCAAACAAAGTAGGAGCGGGCAATGGAATAACATCACGAGTTTTAATGCTAAAAACCAGGTTATATGGAATAGGGATGTTTGGAGATGCGATATCAGTATAATGGTGGTGATCCATGGCTGTGCGGTCTAGGTAAACCTTGGTCAGGGGGTAGTCATGAGGGCGTATCTCATCATTAACGTGAGCTGCCAAACGAGTAGCGAAAATCCCATCATGTATTTTACCCTTGGATTTATTAATATGGAGGCGACGAGCCACAATAGCTCCCAAGCTATAAGTTTTGTCGCCCTCTAATGCACGACGTAAAACAGCAAGGTCTGGTGAACTAAGTGCACCCACCTTCTCCCTAGCAAGCAAGCATTTTGTGATGAAAAGAGCAAAGTAATGAACAACAGGAAAATGCAAGCCAGCGACAGTGATAGCTGACACCCCTCTCTCATCTCCCACCGTCAAAGTGCGGTAAAAAGCCTCAAACTCGGCCGGCCTAGGCTCAGCTAAGCTCCCATCAGAAGGGATCATGCATATGTTATAAAATTCAGTAAATGGTATCTGATGGTTTTCAACATATAAATCAAAACTCACTTCAGGAGGATTATTCCTAGGAAAGTAAGTAAAACTTTGAACAAAGATGTTTGTGAGGATTTGATGTTGTTCACACTCATCTGCGATGAAGTCGGTGAGGCCGGCATTAGCAGCATATTGTGTGAACTCCTGAAGAGTTCCAGCCTCTTCCATGAACTGGGTGTGCGGCCATTCGCATGGCCGTACCTCCGCCAACCTCCGAGGATGGAGATCACTGTCACATGACTCCCCAATAACACCCTTGGAGTTCTTCTTAGAAGCAAACTTCCTAAATATATTCATCATTTTCCTATGAACAAAAATTCTAAAAATTTTAGTCCACAATTTTTTCTCAACAAAAATTCACAAAATTGATAGCAACTACTCATAGGGATACATAGAGGCCATAGCAAGCATTCAAACTACTTAGAACTCTAAGGATTCAACATGCAAGCTCATCTATAGCAGCACCAAGAGTAGCTAATTATTCAAAATATAAACCACTAAAACAAAAACTAATTGGACAAACGGTGGAGTCACATACCAAGCAACAATCCCCCGAAACAGTTTCGAAAACGGAGCTTCAAGCAAAGAGATCGAAATCCGAGGGTTTGAGAGCAAGAACACGGGAGAGAGAGAGAGAGAGAGAGAGAGAGAGAGCAATGGGGATTTTTTCGGGAGGTAAGTGATGATGTGGAATGAAGAGATAAGTGAGGGGGCCCACGTGGGGACCACAACCCACCAAGGCGCGCCTGGGGGTCCTGGCGCGCCAAGGTGGGTTGTGCCCAGCTGGTGCATCTCCCTCTGATATTATTTGCACCAGAAATTCAGAAATATTCAGAAAAAATCGTATTAAATTTTCAGAGCATTCCGAGAACTTTTATTTTTGGGTCATTTTTTTATTGCATCAGAAATTCAAAAAGCAGACAAAACATGGCATTTTATTTTATTCATCTAATAAAAACAGAAAAGAAAAAGTAGGGACAGAAGGTAGTGCTTACTAAATTCATCAACTTCATACCGCTAAAAAATGATCCATTAATAAGGTTGATCAGGTCTTATTAACAACCACTTTCGATTAGCATGAAACCGAAGAACTTTCGTAAATCACTAAGTTACCTCAATGGGGATATGAATGTCCCCAACAATAAGCACTTCATATTTCTTTTTGACAGTAGGTAGAGGTAAATGAAAACTTCCAATAGTGATTGTCGGAGATTTTTTCAATAACATTAATACCATTAACTTGGAATTGTTTCTTCGGAAAGTGCACCGTATGCTCATTACCATTAATATGAAAAGTGAGCTTGCTTTTATTGCAATCAATAACAGCCCTGCAGTACTCAAGAAGGGTCTACCAAGGATAATCGACATGTTGTCGCCCCTCGGGCATCTCAAGTATAACAAACTCACCAAAATAGTAGCGTAGCAACAACAATGGGCACATCCTCACAAATACCGATAGGTATGGCGGTTGATTTATTAGCCATTTACAAAGATATTTCAGTAGGTGTGAGTTTATTCAAGTCAAGTCTTTTATATAAAGAGAAAGGCATAACACTAACACCAACTCCTAAATCACACAAAGAAATTTTCACATAATTCTTTTTGATAGAGCAAGGTATAGTTGGTATTCCCGGATGTCAAATTTTTTAGGTACTCCATCTTTGAAAGTATAATTAGCAAGCATGGTGGAGTTTCAGCTTCCGGTATTTTTCTCTTATTAGTGATGATTTCTTTCATATAATTTGCATAAGGAGGCATTTTCAGGATATCGATCAATGCGATGCAAAAGATCGGCCTCAACATTTCAAAGAAAGCGTTCAAATTCTTCATCATCTTTCTTTTCAGTTGACTTGTGTGGAAAAGGCATAGGTTTTTTAACACACGGTTATCTTTCTTTACCGTGTTTTCTAGCCACAAAGTCTCTTTTATCATATCTTTTATTCTTAGGTTGTGGGTTATCAAAATTAACAGGTGGTTCTATCTCAACATCATTATCTGGTTCTTTTTCATTATTTGGTTGAGTATCTTTATGAACATTAGCATTATATTTTTCATTATCACTAGGTGGATGTTCATTACCAGACTGAGTTTCAGCATCAGAGATAGAAGTTTCATTTGCATTATCAGGAGGTTTTTCTACTTCAGGTTCACTAGAAGCATGCAAAGTCCTATCATTTTTCTTCTTATTTTTCTTTCTAGAAGGACTAGGTGCACTAGTGTTATTTCTTTGTGACTTGTTCAATTCTTTTTCAGTGTCCCTCAGTATAAAGTGGTTCCTGAGTCATTTTACCTCCTCTAGTTGCAACTCTAACAGCAAAGTCATGTATGTTGTTATTCATTTCATCAAGCAATTCTCTTTGAGATTTAGCAACTTGTTCTAATTGGGTTTGTACCATAGAAGCATGTTTTCCAACACCTCTAACATCATTTGAGATTCTAAATAACAAGTCACTCAAGCAAGCAATCATATCAGAATTATATTTCGACTGTTTCATAACATTTGCATTGAAGTGATCTTGTTTTCTAATATAATTTTCAAACTCATAAAGGCATTGTCTAGGGTGCATATTGTGAGGATTGTCATTATCATTGAATTTCATTAGAGAATTTACCTCTACCACCTTAGGCAGTGGTGGTGTATTAATCCCATGTATTTCTTCAATAGGAGGTAAAATTTTAACATACTCAACTTTAATACCTTTTTCCTTCATAGATTTCTTTGCCTCTTGCATATCTTCAGGACTGAGATATAATATACCCTCTTCTTCGGAGTAGTTTTAGCTGGTGGTTCAGGAAGAGTCCAATCATCATAATTTTTCAATATGTTATTCAATAATTCCTCAGCTTGCCCAACAGTTCGTTCCCTGAAAACACAACCAAAGACAACTATCTAGGAAGTCCCTAGAACCATCGGTTAGTCCATTATAGAAGATATCAAGTATTTCATTTTTCTTAAGAGGATGATCAGGCAAAGCATTAAGTAACTGGCAAAGCCTCCCGCAAGCTTGTGGGAGACTCTCTTATTTAGTTTGAACAAAGTTAAATATTTCTTGTAAGGCAGCTTGTTTCTTATGAACAGGGAAATATTTTTCAGAGAAGTAATAAATCATATCTTGGGGATTACGGACACAACCAGGAGTAAGAGTATTGTACCAAGCTTTAGCATTACCCTTCAATGAGAAAGGAAATAATTTGAGAATAAAGTAATAACGAGTTTTCTCATCGTGAGTAAAAAGGATGGCTATATCATTCAATTTAGTGAGATGTGCCACAACAGTTTCAGTTTCATAACCATGTAAAGGATCAGATTCAACCAAAGTAATTAACTCTGGGTCGACAGAGAATTCATAATCCTTATCATCAATAAAGATAGGTGAAGTAGCAAACTTAGGATCACATTTCATTCTAGCATTCAGAGATTTTTCTTTATACTTGCATAATAATTTCTCTAGATCATCTCTATCCCTACAAGCAAGAATATCTCTAGTTGTTTCCTCATTCATAACATAACCATCCAGTACCTTAGGCAATTCATATCTAGGAAGGCTAGTTCTTGCAGGTATTTCATGAGTTTCAGTTTCAAGCTCATCATCAAATTCAACAACATCATGTTGTATTACTCTAGCAATTTGTTCATCAAGAAATTCACCAAGTGACACATCATCATTAACAAGCAAAGTACTAGCATCATCATAAGCATCATTCAGAGTAGAAGTAGCATCATCAATAACTTGTGACATATTAGAATTGATAGCATATGGTGGTGTTGTAAGTTTACTTATAATAGAAGGTGAATCTAAAGCAGAACTGGATGGCAGTTCCTAACCTCCCCTCGTCTTTGAGGGAAATATCGTAGTCTTAGCATCCTTCATATTCTTCATAGTGATAAATTGATAATAATCCCAAGTGACTCAACAAATATAGCTATGCTCCCTAGCAACGGCTCCAGAAAAATGTCTTGATAACCCACAAGTATAGCGAGTATTCAACCCAAATTTATAGATTCGACACAAGGGGAGCCAAAGAATACTTGAAGGTATTAGCAGCTGAGTTATCAATTCAACCACACCTGGAGATTAATTATCTACAACAAAGTGATCAGTAGCAAAGTAGTATGATAGTTTTGATAATAGTGATAGCAGCAACGGTGACGGTAATAGTGATAGCAGTAATTTTGTAGCAAGTGTAACAGTGATGATAGCAGTAGTAACTTAGTAGAAACAATATAAGATAAATTCGTAGGCATTAGATCGGTGAATTGTTGGATGATATTCATCATGAAACAGTTATAACCTAGGGCGATACGACACTAGCTCCAGTTTGTCAATATAATGTAGGCATGTATTCCGTAAATAGTCATACGTGCTTATGGAAAGAACTTGCATGAAATCTTTTGTCCTACCCTCCCGTGGCAGCGGGGTCCATATTGGAAAGTAAGGGATATTAAGGCCTCCTATTAATAGAGAACCGGAACAAAGCATTAACACATAGTGAATACATGAACTCCTCAAACTACGATCATCACCGGGAGTGGTCCCGACTATTGTCACTCCAGGGTTGCCGGATCATAACATGTAGTAGGTGACTATAACTTGCAAGATCAGATCTAAAACATGGATATAATTGTGATAACATAAACGGTTCAGATCTGAGTTCATGGCACGCGGGCCCAAAGTGACAAGCATTAAGCATAGCAAAGTCACAGCAACATCAATCTTAGAACATAGTGTATACTAGGGATCAAGCCAACAAAACTAACTCGATTACATGATGAATCTCATCGAACTCCTCACCGACCAGCGAGCCTACGAAGGAATTACTCACTCCCAGTGGGGAGCATCATGGAATTGGCGGTGGAGAAGGGTTGGTGATGATGAAGAATGAAGATCCCCCTCTCCGGAGCCCCAAACGGACTCCAGATCTGGACCCCCGATGAAGAATAGGAGGTGACGGTGGCTCTGTCTCGTGGATCGCGATAATTCTTTCTCCCTAATTTTTTTCTGGAAAAATAGGATTTTATAGCGTTGGTTTCAGGGTCTGCGGGGCCACAGGGTGGGGACAACCCACCTGGGCGCGCTAGGAGAGGGGGCGCACCTTGGTGGGTTGTGCCCACCCATGTGCCCCTCTCCAGTAGGTCTTGGCTCTAGAAATTCTTGTTTATTGTATAAAAATTCCTCGCAAAGTTTCGTTCCATTCTGAGAACTTTTATTTCTACACAAAAAAATAACACCATGGTAGTTTTGCTGAAAACAGCGTCAGTCCGGGGTTAGTTTCATTCAAATCATGCAAATTAGAGTCCAAAATAAGAGGAAAAGTGTTAGGAAAAGTAGATATGCTGGAGACGTTTCAGTTGACAATGCCTTGCGTATGTGTTAACTTAGCAGGCCCACAAGTGAGTATCACATCTGTGGCAGAGAACATATAGCCCATTTCCTATTTGTAATAATGTACAACCCATTTTTGAATTCTAATGGAATTTACTACAACCCATTTACAGTTTGTTAAAATTATAGCCCATTTTATAGCCAGGACAATGATTAATAGTTTCAACCAACCACTCAAAACAGAATTCAACAAAATTTCCCACATTTTGATGGGATCCGAAATATTTTTATCCCAAAATTTCAAGTCAGATTAAATATTATTTCAAAATAAAATTTTATTAGGTAAAAATCCAGTGAAATTTTGTGCGCACAACAAGTAATGAAATTAAAATTTTCAATATCCAAAAACAATATTTTTGAAACTAATTACCTATTTGGTGTGTTTTTTATATTTACATCCCATTTTTAATAATTACAACCCATTTATTGTTTCTTAAAGCCCATTTTCTTGTTAAGCCTAATGCATCCCTCCTAGGAAAGATTTACGCCCAGCGGGGCGGAGAATAACAAGTTGACCTGGGTTGGGTATTCCTCAAAAAGTATAGCTGGCCATTTTCACCTCGAAAATTAATTTCTGGGTAGGATATTTGGTGGACATAAAATAATAGCCTGGGCTAGATGGGTCACAGCCCGCCCAGTTGATACCCTGCTCCTCTGAACAACAACAAAAACATCGCTCAAGAAAAACTCTGCTCACACCTCAAAAAATAAATACTGCTCGAGCTGTTGGGTCCCAGCTGTCGGTCGCTCCTTGTGCAATTCTCTCATTTATTGACTATATATGTTGGCAATGGTGTGGGACCGTGGTGTCAGGAAACCAGGAGGAATCTATTTTTTATAGTTGTGATAAGGAGGCACTTGTGTACGTACAGCTATAGCCCTGGTGGGTCTGTACTGTCATCCTCTCCACGTAAAGTCATCTCCTGATCCCTCATGTTTGTTGACCATGTTGACAACGTGAGACGGCAGTGCCACAGCGAGCACAACAACTCGAAGGACGACGGAGAGGGCCTCAGGGGCCCTACGGATGGTCTGGTACAACGCCCGCTGCTCATTCAGGAAGCCAGGATCATAGGGCCACATGTCTGCGATGACATTGTCTTCCGCTTGTTCGCCGGCGATTCGTCTCTCCGCGAGCCGGTGCTCGTTGAGGAGACGAAGGTTGCAGCACTGGTCCTCCTGCACTTGTCGGAATGCCAATTCCAGCAGCGCTGCTAGCTCTTCCGCCATTAGGGTGTCGAAGTGCGACGGCACCTACTCTATGGTGAACACGACATGAACCGGCTTGGGCAGTGGCGCCGGCTCCTGGTCGGAAGCCTCGTCCATCGTGTGGTTGTCGTCGTTGAGCTCGGTGAGCTCGCCGGCGAGCCATCATGTCCGGCTGCTGGACCAGACCGCTGCCAAGCACGAAACTGAACGCCTTGACCCACCCAGACCCCCTCCCTAGCCCGTACGCACTTTTCGCCCGGAATGGTCAACGCTGCTCGCGCCACTTCTCGGTGCAGGTGACTGCTCCATGTTCAAATGACACAAGTGACATCTGTCCGTCTGTCTATGTCGGCGTGGAAGCACGAGCACCTATGGGGCAGGGGTGCCCCTTTGTGGTTCGGCAGGGGCGGTCACATGTCACAAAGAGCGAAACCACAGGCGGCGGCGATGGACAACTCCCTTTTACCCAGGTTCGGGCCGGTTTGCAGCATAAAACCCTACTCCTGCTGTGGTGGGTTGATTTTGAGGAACACGAAGACGTGGCGAGCCCAAGCCCGGCAAGGGTGCCTCGGGGAGAGCAGCGTGCGCCTACAAGTGTTGTGGGATCTAAACTTTGAACCCCTTGGTAGGTTGCCTCGGGCCTCCTTTTATAGCTTAAGGGACGACCACAGTGGCAAAACAGTCATTTTGGCATGATTAGATAGCTAAAAGTGTTATCATACCTAACTCTGGCAGTTAGGACAAAGTGCATTAAATGCACCTGCTAGGTGTCATGCTGAGGTTGAAGCCCGGCAAGCTTGCCGCGCCACTTATCCATCTTCTCCTTATTAGCGTGACACGCCTTCTGGACGGGTGTCAATAAAGCTAATCGCTTCTTCACCAAGTTGCCACGTGCCTGACAGGATCCACCTAGTCACTTGAGAGCTTGACACCACATTAATTTAGCGGTCGACATGTGATGAGGTGGAGCAATGGCATCTTGACGAAGGCCTGCCGGCAAGGAGCATGACAGGTTCTAAGCTTCACAACCCCGGAAGCCTTTCCGGGGTGAACTGGTCTTGGCCCCCAGGCGTGGCTTCGACCCTACCGAGCTCGTCTGCCCGGCAGGGGAGGCCTTTCCTAAGGTGCATTCATGGCCATATGGGCCTTTGTTGTTCTTCAGGTTGACGCGCCCGGCAAAGTTAGTTTGTCCCGGAGGCCACACAATTCTATGCACAAGTCAAGGGGAAACAAACACCCTTGTTTGTGTACACTAACAGGAGCCCCTGGTCCTGAGCCATACGTGTCGCGGGCGTCATTGGGTTCGGCCCAAACAGTTGACAGACACGCGTTGAAAATCTGCTATCCGTGTATTAATGATTTTCCTGACCCGTCAACCACACGTCCTATCCCATGCAGTTACTACGGGTTTTGGAATCGTGGATTTGCAGCAGTTACCCGGTAGTGCGCTTGTTAAAGGCGGTTTTGCAGGGGGGAACAGTGGAGAACCAACCCCCTCGCGTGGTTCCAATAAAAAAGGGAAACGCGAAGGAGCGCTTCTCATTCACATCCTTCGCCCCTTCCGCTTCGCCTTCTTCCTTGCGACGGAAACCGCCTCTGCCGCCACCACCCCTCTCCACATCACACTAGATCTCTCCCCTTCCTTTGCCCAAAGAAATGGGGCACAAAAGAGCACCATAAAGGGAAAACAAGCGGCAAGCCCGAAGACCCAAAAGCAGAGGAGAAGAAGAAAGAGGCGGAGGAGTTGGTTCAGCGGCGGCAGGAGAACGCGCTCTTTTCGCCGTCAAACTTGGATGGCAATACCTTGATCCACGGGTATGCCTACATGTGGGGGAGGGAGTCCAAAGGCCATGGAGCACCAGTCGTTCTTCCTGATGGGCCCAAGGTCCAGGAGACTCGTATCCCTTTTTTTTCGTATACTTTTACTACGGGCTTTCTCCCCCCTTTCTGATTTCTTCAACGCCATGATATATGCCTTTGGGTTCCGGTTGTTGTATTTTACACCCAATGTGGTTGTGCACTCATAATTTGGTTGTGGTTGTGCACTCATAATTTGGTGCATGGCACGTGGACCCGGATGCTGGATGTCCCACATGTCGAGGAAAGGAAGTTCTATGCTCCTAGAATGGTTTCTCACAATGCCATCGACCTTTCATCATTTGTTTATATATATTGTGCTAGTAACTATAATTTCTCAGCGAGATAAAAATATACTAGTACAATGCTACGAAGCTTTCAGCTTTTCTTTCATGTGTCTTGCCTTGAAGGTTTTCTTGGTACAACATTCCATCAAATACGAAGAAAACCAACATGCATGCTAATGCATATCAACGATTCACATATCAGACCCAATATTTAATTCACAACTTAATACAAAGTTGTGAGAAGGTGTACAAATAAAGAAAAAAATGATCGATCAGGTCCCATCATGCTTTCATTTCCTGGCCACGGTGTACATATTGGTAGCCATTTTCATGTGGCTCGTTGATGTCCGCCAAGACGTGTAGCAGTTGGATACATGCACCATCCCATCATTTTGTGCAGTTGCACGAAAATGGAGCGGACCATCCGTATTGACAGGGATATTGAATAAGTGTGATTGCAATAATAGTGGCACTGTTGATGAAACATTAAAAATACGCTGGCCGAGCTACAATACGTTTTAGGCAAAGAACTAGAGAAGATCCACATGCAGCAACGTGGGAAGACGGCGGTGGAGCAAGCCAGTTCCAGAGGAAGCTATACTTGAGGGTCATCGAGATGTAACCAGGAGGGCGGTGGCGGGCGGGATCTTCCCATAATGCGGCAGCGAGTAAGGGGCAAAGGCACTACCACACCAGAGCTTGCTTGGAGAGAACGGCGGGTACCGCAGATCAGGATGCACCAGCAGTGGTTTTCCTGCGTCGACGCTGGCAATCAGAGCAACATTGCACATCGTCCCTTTTTGCCGGTAGACTGGATCCGGCGGATCAGAGACCAGCGGTGAGAGAGAGAGTATCCACCTCCATCTTGTGTGAGAGTGTAGAATAGACTGACCTAGCAAGCAAACATTGAGGATCCTGCCTATATTATATAGTATAGTATAGTGGAGCAATTTACTTTTCTCTCTCGATAACAATAGGTTTATATTCTGTACATGCGCCATTCAGGAATAAAACTTTTTAATAACGCGTCAAGTTGCACTTTGTTTGTTCACGCGTGGCACACGATCCTCCATCAAGTGGACAACCAGTACACGTGTCAAATTAACATGTGGGTTGCCTTTTCGTACAGAAATGAGCTCCATTGTGTACCCACGCGGGTGTGGTTGGGAAAGAGACGGGAGTACGTGCGTCCTGCGTGCACCTCTTCTCTTCATGCACATACCCCACCTACGGGGGTGTGTGAGAGAGAGATACAAACCTAGAGAGAGATGGCGTGTGCGCGTTCGTGAGTGTTTTTTGGGGGGTGATTTCATGAGTATATTTGTGGGAATATGTGGCGATGATATCTCAAAAAAATGTGACACATGCAATGTGTGTGAAATAAAGGCCTAGCTATATCATATATAGAGGGGGTGATCCACGAGAAGAGAAGGAGGGATCATAGGCATGAGATGTCGATAGAATCGAAGAGAGGATCAAGTGTGTGGGTGTGAGATCGATGAAGAGAGCCATCGAAATTGTGTGTGCACACGTCAAAGATATAGGGCGACTAGCCTATCGGAATATCAGAGGGGAGAGGGCAAGTTTGTGTGTGGCAGGGAGACATGACTAGAGTCTTTGGATGAATCGGTGTGTGTGGGGTGGGGGAGGTGGAGACCTAACTAGAGAGGCAGATCGAGTCGTATATGTGTGGAGAAGGATAGACCTAGCTATGTCTTGAGGGAGATCGATCGACATCCATACATAAGTGTAGGACGGGAAATAGGTTGTGAGAGATAGACAAACAAAGATAGAGTGCCAAAATGGTGGTGGTGGAGTTGCTTCTCGGAGACGGTGGGAGAGGCCTACTAGACAAACGAAGGATACAACTACAATATAACGAAGAGAGGGGATGTGTTTCTGTGCGTGCGTGTGCGTGATAGACGTGTCAGGAGGCATGCATGGATGATGAAGGGGGACCATATGTGTGCAGTAAGCGCACCCTAACTAGATCGGTAGAATGATTGTTGTGTGTCGATGGAGGAAGGGAGATACATAACTAATGAGGTAGATAGATCGGTGCGTGGGGAAAACGAGTTACAGACGACCTAGTTGGCTATATGTGTAGGGGGAGATCGGTCGGTGTGCATCCATTTGTTAGAGGCAGATAAGGCCCAGAGAGATGGATAGAGAGAGAGAGGGATGGATCTAGGAGGTGGTGCGAGAGGCCTACTTGATAGGGGGAGGAGTGTGCGATTGTGAGATCGATGAAAAGAGGGGCGAGAGTTTACACGTGTGTGGGACCGTATGAGAGACATGGGGCATGGATGGGGAAAGGAGGAGATGGAAAGTGTGTGTGTATGTGGTAGGTATACCTTGCTAGAGAGGTTTATCGATCGGTGTGTGGAAAGGAGTTGTGGAGACCATGGGAGAACGACCTAAAGAAAATAAACGAATGTGCGCGATGGATAAAATGCTGAGGGAGGGGGATGGCGAGGAGGGCGTGTGCATGCACGGGAGAAAGTTAGTGCTAGCTACAAAGATAAGAGGATTGTGTGGGTGTAAAAAGACTAACTAAGATCATAATTTGTTATAAAAGTGGATTCATATATTTGAATAAGAGATCATAGTGTTTTAAACGTATGCATGCATGAATATAGTGGTGATACACGTGGTGTGGTTTTGGACATGTTATACTATAATGTGATAATGCATGGAGTTTGCAACTCATAGCTAAATATTGAATAATCTAAACCATACTATATATACAACAATCTCACATTTTATTTGAATTTGTGATAATGTGTGGCGTTTGCAGCTCACAACTAAATACTTGTAGGCGTAGGGGGCGGGGCACCATACATTATGTGATAAACACATTATACATAGGGACTTTTACATCTATGCCCTTAACTCGAACCCACTACTCAGTTTTGCCCCTAATTTTTAGGTATGCTCAGTTTTGCCCCTCCGCTGTTAGTTTCACTTATAGAAATGCCCATACGTATTTGTTACCGTCCAGGTCGAAGGGCTTTGACCGTCTGAAAAAGTAGCAAAAAAAATCAAAAAATAGTAACTTTGTGGGATCGAAGATACTCATGTCTGCAAGGTGTGTACAAATTTTCATGCCATTCGGACACCCTGGGAGCTCTTGGCAAAGGAAAACATAAATTTTGTACGCATGTGAACAGTAAATTCGAAAAAATAGAAAAAAAATCAAAAAAAAATGAAATTTTGTGGGACTGAAGATACTCATGTGCACAAGATGTGTGCACATTTTTGTTGTGTTTGGACATCGTAGGAGCTCGTGGAGAAAAAAACAAAATTTAGCTCAAAAAAACTTTGAAAAAATGCACTATTTTGTTTTTTTCCTCTAGAGCGCCTCATATGTCATTTGATCACCAAAACTTGCAAACACCTTGTGCACTCAAGCCTCTTTGAAGCAAAAAAAATCATATTTTTATTTTGTTTCTATTTTTTTCGAATTTACTGTTCATATGCATATATTATTTTTGTTTTGCTTTGCCACGAGCTCCCGGAGTGTCCAACCAACACAAAAATTTGCACGCGCCTTGCGGAGATGACTATCTTCGATCCCACAAAATTTCAGATTTTTTTATTTTTTTTGCTCTTTTTTCTGGATGGTCAAAGTCCTTTGACCGGACGGTAATGGCGCAAAAGGGCATTTCTATAAGTGACACTAACGTCGGAGGTGCAAAACTGAGCATACCTGAAAATTAGGGCAAAACTGAGTAGTGGGTTCGAGTTAGGGGCAGAACTAGAATTGTCCCTTATACATATGAGACATGGTTTAGATTATGAAGATTTAGCTAGAGCTTGAAATGTACCATGATTTGAAATCAACATAAAGTGGATTCAAAAATTGGAGTTCGAGTTCATATAGTACACATAGTTCATATCTAACTCGACAGTAATCATGTGGTGCATTGTGAAGATAATACACAAATGATGGTTTAACTTGGCAACAATCATGATTGTAGATCTTATTCAAATAGAGAAACAAATTCAAATGGTTTAACTTGACAACAAACATGATTGTAGATCTTATTTAAATGGAGAAACAAATTCAAAATTAGTTGATATTGAAACGTTAGTATATACATTTGGAATGCACTAAAATGTTCATTTGAGTAGCAAGTTACATCCATTATACACCTAACAAAATATTTTAATTGAACACAGCATGGATTCAAAGTTTTGAATGACATTTGTAGTAACTCATACAGTAAAATGGGACTAGACTCTGTTGTGTGGTGCGAATTGATTTCTTTTTGTTTTCTCCGTTGAGCGAAGTGAGAATTGATTTGGTACAGTACACGTTAGGCTTGCCACAGAATTTCAACCTGCGCCTTGTTATCCCGAAATTTTAAGATATAATTTTGTCTCGTTGTGCTATGAAAACTCCCTCCATCTCAACTCGCACTATGCTATCCAAAATTACAACGCGCGTGAAAACTCCCACCTCCGGCGAAATCCCGACATGCGAAATTCCCGTGATACCCCTGAACTGAAAGAACCGCCTAGTTCAAATCGGTGGGGGTACTTTCGTAACTTACCCCACATTTCGGACAGGCGCGTCCCTAAGCCATGGTCCCCCCTCCCATCCCCTTCCCCCATTCGTACACCAAGGCTGTGAAAACCCACGAAGCCCCACACCCTCCTCCATCCACCACCCAGCCGGAGCCTCTTCCCCGACAACATCATCCACCGCAAATAGCTCGACGTCCCTCATCCACCGCACCGGATGAGGACCCGTCATCGATCTCATCGTCCCATCGGTTCAACCACCCCATACTCCACCACCAAGGAGTTGCCCCGACATTCTCCTCGTTTATCGCGCCACCTCCATTCCCATAGCATCATCTTCACCTGCACCACCGAAAGAGCAGCACCATCACCGATTCCTCGGTTGAAGCCGAGACCTAATCGACGCCACCAAAGAGGTTCCACACTAATTGCTGCATTTTCTTCTGGATTTGATCTCATGGTGCTACCGGCGCTTGGTCCCGAGCCGCCATGGCACGGCTCCATCTACAGCGGTGTCGCCCGACCACTTCCTCCATGGCATCACTCCCTCGGCGGCGACGTACACATTAGTAGGAGCTGATGCTGCTGCTCCAACTCTCGTTGGCCCTACTGCTGCTACTCTACTCTTGCTCTCGGCCCCTGCCTGGTCTACTCTGGCTCTTGCTTGCGCTGCTGCTCTACTCTTGCTCACGCTGCTTCTTTGCCTGACGAGCAGCCTCAGCTCTAGCTCGAGCTCTGTTCTTTGCTACCGAGATCTTGCTACGACCATATACAGCTCTCACACGTGCCGCCGCTCTGGGTGTTGCTTCTACTGCACGACCAGTTGCCTCGGCTGCTCTCTAGTAGTACGTTCCGTGCTAGAGCGGCTACCGATTTAGATCACTGCTACTCTGCCACTAGTGCTCGAGCGACCAAAACTATTAGTGCACTGCTTTTCTTCTACTAGCGCGTTCAGTTTCGACAGCAAAATTTAGTTTCAACAGTAAATTCAGTTTCGATAGTTAAGTTCAGAGATGAGCGGCTAATCTATTTTACATCTAGCACTTTTTGGTGATGTATTTTACATCATCATAATTCCACTTCAGGTTAACATTGTGTCTCTTGTCCTGCTTCAGCCTCACCGTCGTACAACTCACCCGAGCTGCTCCAACGACGAAACCCTCCATCACAGTGGAGCAGTACCCTCGGCTCCATTTCCATACGCCTAAGATCTTCTTCCCCTCCTCCAATAGCCACATCAGCCGCAACATCCTCGGTGACCAACCCAATGATGTTGAGATCGACATGGCTTCGCCAAAGAGGTTGTACAGTTGTTGTACCGCTTTTTTACTCTACATGTTATATATATTGTACACTGAGCACGCATAGTAACGTGAAATATGATTAGTTTCTCCTACTATATGACAAGCAGTGAGGTATGATTGCTTGTATATGTGTTGGTATTTCCTTGAACAGGAGAGGATGATGCAGCACAACAATGGTAAGTATTTCCCTCAGTTATGAAACCAAGGTTATTAATCCAATAGGAGAACCAAGCAACACTATATAAACAACACCTGCACACAAATAACAAATACTTGCAACCCAACGCGTAAGAGGGGTTGTCAATCCCTCCTCGGTATTGAGATAGATAAAATTGTATGAGATTTGATAAATAGATCTGACAAAAACAAAAAATAAAATAAATAAAGAAAAAGTGCAGCAAGGTATTCTTGGGTTTTTGGAATAGTAGATCTGAAAATGATATGATAGGAAATAGATCGGGGTTAGATTTCACTAGTGGCTTCTCCCAAGAAAATAACATACGGTGGGTAGACAAATTACTGTTGGGTAATTGATAGAAGAGCAAATAATTATGACGATATCCAAGGCAATGATCATGTATATAGGCATCACGTCCAAGATTAGTACACTGACTCCTGCCTGCATCTACTACTATTACTCCACACATCGATCGACCGCTATCTAGAATGCATCTAGTGTATTAAGTTCATGGAAAAACGGAGTAATGCAATAAGAACAATGACACGATGTAGACAAGATCTATTCATGTGTCGCCACCAGCCAATGGCTTCATTGACTCAAGACGGTCCTTGGGGAGGAGTTGCTTCTTCTTAGCGGGGGCAGTCACAGGAGGCCCGGCCACGGCCTCGTTAAATGAATCCTCGGTTGCGGCGGCCTGGTAAGCATGCTCGAGGGAGCAGACCTCGTCCTTCTCATCGCAGGAGACGGTGATGACGCGGCTGCAGCCAGGCATCTTGCGGACATTCTAGTTGTGGTGGGTCGCCGCCATGAACTTGGCGATGGTATCCCAGGATGGTGTTGTATGGGAGGCACATGTGGGCCACGTCAAAGTCAATGAGCTCAGTGTGGTAGTTGTTGCGAGTGCCGAAGGTGACACAGCGGCGCACTTGTCCCAGGGAAACGGTAGAGCCATTCGTCACCCCGGAGAAGGGCCGGGTCAACATCAGCTGATCATAGGGCACCTGGAGCATCCCGAAGGTCTCGATGGAGATCACATTGAGACCCGTGCCTCCGTCGATGAGGGTCTTGGTGACCGCGACATTGCTGATGGTGGGGGTGCACAACATGGGAGGCGCGCCGGCAGCGGATACAGACTTGGGATGGTCTCTAGAATCGAAGTTGATGGTGCGTGGAGATCACACATGGGCCCGGGAGGCTTTTGGCCTGGGCTGTGCAGCGTTCATCCCGACATTTGCCCCGCGAAACAACTGTTTGGAGTGATGGTTGGACGCAGGGGCCTGAGATCCGTCGAGGATACATGCAACCACGTGGGGCCCCTGGAGGCCTCCGACGTCGGCACCGGGGGCACGAAGCGCTCGACGAACCGGTCACGAAGCTCGCCCTAGGAGGAGACTGAAGCCTCTGGGAGTCTGAGGAGACACGAGCGCGGGACACCCGTGAGGGCCAAGGGGAACCAGTTGGCCATGGCTTTGTCATCGTCGCCCGCCTTCCAAAATGTTCTGAGTGTAGAGCCGGAGGAAGCCTGTAGGGTCCAGGCCGCCGCAGTAACACGGGGGCAACTCCATCTTGAACCTAGCCGACCAATCTACCCGGTTCAGCTCGCTAGTGAAGGCCCGACAACCCATGGCGCTCAAGGAAGCGGTGCCTGCTCGTGGAGCGCCACATCGACAGCTACCGCCGGGTGAGCCTCATGTCACGACTAAAGAGTCAGAGGGGGAGGCTGCAATATCGCGGCTGCTCGCTAGCTTGGACAGGCAGTGGGGGGAATCTCACTGCTCGCGGGCGGCAGGGCCCATGACAGTGACAGCCACGACTTCGGTAGAGTGGCGGCGGTTGCCGCGGCGTGCGGGCTCCATCTAGGCAACGCGAGCCGCCCGGCGCTCAGCACGAACATGGCGAGCGTCAACCATGGATTTGGTGGAGCAGAAGCTGAAACAAAGTAGAAGAACGACGGTGCACCCTCAGCTGGCGCGCCAAATGTCGGAATTGGGGCTCCGGGAACCCAAGAGGTTCGAACACTGGGCTGCGGTCGCTACTACCGCTCCGCTCTACCTCGTGACTCACAACCTCACGGCGATGCTCCAGTTTGCTCGAGCTAAGGAAGAAGAACATTGGACACGACAGTTTACCCAGGTTCGGGCCACCTTGCGGTGTAAAACCCTACTTCCGCTCGGCTAGAATTACTTGGGGAGATGGAGTACAAGCATGTAGCTCTCGTTGCCCGACTCCCTCTCTCCGATGGCACCCTACCCTCTATTATACTTTCTTTGGTCCTCTTCCCCCGAAACACACTGTAGGAAGGGTTGCCAGAATGGCTAGTTTGAAGGGATACAGGGGCATAGTCTATCCTGACAAAAGCGGTCTTCGCCTGCAAAGGCCTCCTGCCGTGACACGCCGGTGGGCTCGGTGATGACCTCTGTCCTGGTGAGCCCGTCATCTTGGTCCTCTTGCACCGAACGGGTAACCTTTGGGGATTCCTTTGGGAACTGGTGCGCTGCCCTTGCTCCCTTAGCACAAAAGGGGAAAGCCTCCTCTGTCGCGCCTGCTGGCACGGCCTGTGGCGCCACTCGATGTCGCGCGTGTCACCCACGTGGAGACGCAGGACCACGCAACCCGCAGAGCTGCCCATGGCTCGTCCCCCCCACCCCACTGCGAGGGGCCTCTGGAGGCGGCCTCGGGAGATTGCCCCGCGAGGGGGGATCATGAGGCCAATGATGACACTTGCCGATGAGTGCCTCGCGAGGCGGGACCCTCGCGAGGGTCTTGCTTGTGGAGTCCTGTAGCGGGCCTGCCGCTTCTTGGGCCGCAGGCAGACTGGCCTGGGTACCCCAGTCCCACGGGCCCGACAGTGCCTATTGCTTATATGGAAAACCCACCTTTCCCTGTAAGGATAAAGGAACATGCTAAGGTTTCGACCGTGGTTAACAAAAGTAATATTAGAGCACCTAGACCCTCTGAACAAATTAAATTAGAACCTAGTATTGCTATGGTTAAAAGATCTCTTGGTTGATAATATTGATGGGCATGTTATTTACTTCTGTGATGAAGCTGCTAGAATTGCCAAACCAGATACTAAAGATAATAATAAACCCGTTGCTGGCATGCCTGTTGTCTCAGTTAAAATAGGAGATCATTGTTATCATGGCTTATGTGATTTGGGTGCTAGTGTCAGTGCTATCCCTTTTACTCTATACCAAGAAATTATGAATGACATTGCACCTGCTGGAATAGAAGATATTGATGGTACTATTAAACTTGCTAATAGAGATACTATCACACCTGTCACGCCCAATATGCGACCCTATCCAAAAGGAAATCGACGGTCCCACCAAGGATAGACCCGCATATTGAGACACTTTTGCAAGGTGGATATCATTACATCAACATTACATAATAGATGGGGATACATACATACGGCACGAGAGCCACAAGAATACATCAACATCATATACAAGATCAACACCCGACTACGGATGAAACATAAACAGAAGCTCAAACGACATCCACCACCCTGCTAGCCCGGGCTGCCGACCGAACCTATCCCTGATCGAAGAAGAAGCGGAAGAAGAACTCCAATACAAGCAAACATCGCTCTCGCGTCAAGATCATCATAAACTGTACACCGCAATCGGTGGTGTAGTAACACAGTGAGCCACGAGGACTCAAAGCAATCCCATTACCATGGGTATCAAGACTAGCAAAGCTCAAATGGGAAAGGAAGGGGTAAAGTGGTGAGGTTGCGTGACGACTAAGCATATATGGTGGCTAACATACGCAAATGAGAGCGAGAAGAGAAACAAAGGCGATTGCGTCAACTAGTAATGATTAAGAAGTGATCACGAACTCCTACTTACGTCGAGACATAACCCGAAACCGTGTTCTCCTCTCGATCAACCCCGAAAGAGACACTCACGATTACGCTGCACACGGTTGGTGTATTTTAGAAGAGTTTGCTTCAAGTTTACTACAACCGGATATTAACAAATTCCCATCGCCACATAACGCGGAGCACGGCTCTCGAAAGTTTAAACCTGCGAGGGTGTCCCAACTTAGCCCATGATAAGCTCTCGCGATCAACGAAGGATATTCCTTCTCCCGGGAAGACCCGATCGATCTCGGAATCCGGCTACAAGACATTTCGACAACAATAAAACAATACCAAGAAGACCTCCGTCGTCTTACACCACGATAGTAGCCAGCGTATCTCGTCTCGAGCCACGACCGAATGAGCGAATTCCAGACAACTAAAACCAGCCCTCAAGTTTCCCCGAGGTGGCGCTGCAAAGGGCTCTAGTTTGGACCAACACTTAGACAAGCATTGGCCCGGGAGGGGGCTAAAATAAAGATGACCCTTGGGATGCGCGACTCCCAAAGGAAAAAGGTAATAGGTCAGGCAAATGGTAAAACCAATGTTGGGCCTTCTTTGGAAAAGTCTTATTCAAAGCGAACTGTCAAGGGGTCCCATAAATCACCCGACAGCGTTAGGGACGCAAAATCCGGGAACATAATACCGATATGACGGAAACTAGGGCGGCAAGAGTGGAACAAAACACCAGGCATAAGGCCGAGCCTTCCACCCTTTACCAAGTATATAGATGCATTAATTAAAATAAGATATATTGTGATATCGCAACAAGTAAACATGTTCCAACAAGGAACAACATCTCCATGTTCCAACAAGGAACAAACTTCATCTTCACCTGCAACTAACAATGCTATAAGAGGGGTTGAGCAAAGCGGTAACATAGCCAAACAACGGTTTGCTAGGAAGGGTGACAAAGGTTAGAGGCTGACATGGCAATTTGGGATGGCTTGAAGAGCAAATGATAGGTAGCGCAGCATAGCGAAAGAACGAAGCAACTAGCATAGCAATGATAGTAGTGAGATCCAGGTTAGCGGTCATCTTGCACGAAATCCCGCAAGGAAGAAGAACGAGTCCATGAAGAAGGCGAGCGGATGAAGCCGAACCAAGCGTGAGCGAGCGAATCCTCACGATCATAGCGAAACATGAACTAACAAGAAGAAGCACACAACATAGTAAACACACCACACATGAACAAGGCATGATGCACAACAAGCATGACGCATGAAAAATCTAGATGAGGCTACTCATGGCAAGAGATGATGCAAACAAGAGCAACACATCAAGGCAAGTTTAAATGAGGCCGGAAGCAACATATAACAATTCCGATAAGTCCTCATATGCAAATTTCGAAATTGGTCCAGATCTGAATAAACCTTATGTTCTTGTTGTTAAACAGCAAGTTAAGATGCACCACTATGATCTACACTAAATTCTAGTCAAGTTACATATAAATTTTATTAGATTCGGAGCTACGGCCTAGAAGATATAAGCAAAACAAGTTAAACATGGCATTGATGCAAAATGCATAGAAACATCAATAAAACACCTCAAAACAAGGATGCAACATGATAATATGAAGCTACATGCAAAATCAAGCAAGTTTCATATAGAGCACACTCAAAACGGAGCAACGGTTCAACACATACACCGTATACAAGTTATAACAATCTGTCCAAGACAGCAAGTAGGCATAATTGCACACAAGGGCATTGATGGATAGATAATAACCATATGTTCAAAACATCCTTACTGAAGTATCTCAAAATATGCATGGATCTCTCGGTAGCATCAAGTTTACATGGAATAAAAATATCGTGAGCAGGGGCTGAAATCAGCAACATCATGAAGCCTAGTTTGCATGCTTGTGCTAGTCACCACAGAGACCACAAAAATACATGGCATATACCCATGTAACGATGGCATGACATATTACAAAACACATGTAGGACTCAAGATCATAGGGTGCACACATCAATCATGGCAAAAATGACAAAAGTGCATGTTCTGATAAAAATCAAAAACTAACATCACATAGCCCTCTTCTAACAGCATTTCGGGCATCAAGATGGGCTCAAATGTAAATGACGAAATGAGATGAAATGATGTACTCATCGATTCGAACAATTCGACATATTACACGCACGAAACGGAGCAATATGCAGAGAGTTATGGCATGATGAACATGACAACAAAATACTGAAATCACAGGGACTTAGAGGAATTTCGGGTCAACCTCCAGATTTGGATCGGGCCGGGCACGGGAACCGAGGCGGCCGGAGTTCTCGCCGGAGAGCGTCCAGGGAAGGTCGGAGGAGGCGGCCGGAGGTCGGAGGGGAGGCCGGGCGGCACGGCGGCTGGCCGGCGGGGCCGGCAGTCTTGGTGGCGGAGGCGGGAGGCCGAGTCACGAGGCGCGCTGGCAGGCGCGTATCGCATGGCGGAGGGCGAGCCGGCGGGCGAGCAGCGGCGGCGGCAGGGCACGGGCGCTGGCGTCGCTGGCCCGGGCGGGCAGCATGCCCGGCGGGCCGCGCGATGGCGAGGAGGCCGGAGGCTGTGGCGCTCCGTTACCGGAGGCAGCGGCGCTGACGTGGAGGCACGGGATTGGCCGGGCGACGTGGAGGCAGGCGGCGGACTTTGTCCGGCGCGGCACGGACGCGTCCGGCGCGGCACGGATGCGTCCGGCGCGCGGAGGAAGAAGAAGGCTAGGGTTAGGGTAGAATTAGACCGCGAATTTCGGGAGAGGCACATATTTATAGGTAGAGGGAGCTAGGAGAGTCCAAATGAGGTGCGGTTTTCGGCCACGCGATCGTGATCGAACGATCGAGAGCATGGAGGGGAGTTTGCTGGGTTTTGGGCCACTTTGGAAGGGGTGTTGGGCTGCAACACAAAGAGGGCTTCTACGGTTACCCGGTTAACCGTTGGAGTATCAAATGACCTTCAAATGACCCGAAACTTGACAGGCGGTCTACCGGTGCTATACCAAGGCCGCTTGGCAAACCTCGGGCCATTCCGAGAAAGTTTAACACCCTTTACGAAAAGAGGCAAAGGGGGCGCCGGAGACATAGGAGTGCCGGATTGCAAAACGGACAACGGGGAAAATGCTCGGATGCATGAGACGAACACGTATGCGAAATGAAATGCACATGATGAGATGATATGAAATGCAACACGCAAGCAAATTACACTGCAATGACGGCGAATAACTGGAAGACACCTGGCGCATCGAATCCGGGGCGTTACAACACTCCTCCACTAACAAGAGATCTCGTCCCGAGATCTTAGGACCGAGACGGAAGGGAAAAAGGATGAGGAGAAAACAAGAACTCAAGAGAACAAGCAAAGAACCGAGAGCACTCGAGAAGAAGAGAGGCACGACGAGAATGCCGAGAATCAAAAGCTCACGGAATCAAATAGACTATGAAACCACTCGTTCTAACCGGAGTGGTTAGAACGAGAAAAGAAACGGATAAGACTGAAAGGATTTAGGCAACACTCCGGTTGAAACATGTAGGAATAGAACACGGACTTGAGAGGATGGAATGATACTTGATGAAGACATGACACAAAACCTCCGGAAAGAATTGAAAAAGTTGAATGAAAAGAACGGATAAGAATATGACAACTTGTGCCACGAATGAAATTGAAAGCATCTTTAGAAGGAAGGTTTGAACGGAGTTGTTGAGAAAATCAACAACGAAAGAATAAGCTTGTTGTGGACTTATGGATAACATCTCAAAATTATGAGGTGATAACCGACCACAAACGGAAATGATTGGATAGCTTAGAGGAACGAAGAAATGCAAAACTCCACTTCAAAAGAACACAGAGAATTAATTGCACTTCGAGATGCGAGAAGAAAAGATACTTGAACTCCACCAACAAGAATCTTGATGAACTCTTGAAGAATGAATTAAATCATTAAGAACCACCATGAAGAACTCCGGTGACAAAAGGATGATGAGATAGAATGAAGGAAGAAAGAATAAGATGAGCCTTGCGATGATTTAGATGGAGGTTTCCGACGAGATGGCCAAGGAAACTTTGAACTCCGAAAAAGAAAAGATGAAAACACTTGGAACTAGAATTTATTCCTCAAGAACAAACTCCGAAGGAAGGGTTTAAACACTTCGATGAAATAAGAATAAGATTTATTGTATGCTTATCCTTCATCAAATTTAATTGATGACAAGCAATAGATTTTGCATACTACTTATTCTTCTTGAAAAGGATTGAGAAGTGATATATCGCAAACTTGAGAAGGTCTTCATGAACCACCGGTAGTGTCGTGGAATTGTCACAGCAGATGTCCTCGTGAAAGGACTTAGTCGCAGGGCCATCGTACGGGTTAACTCAGAGGGGTTAAAGCGGACACAAAGACACGGGAGTTATACTAGTTCGGCCCCTTCGATGAAGGTAAAGCCTACGTCTAGTTGTGATGGGATTGATGTGATTTCGGCGACTAGGGAGCAATAGCTTCGCCTAAGCCTCGAATTATCTCTCTAAACCGCCATGGTCGTCCCCTTATATACGGGTTGGCCTTGGGCGGTCTCTGAGTCCCGATCCGGCTCATACAAGTGTCCGGCTCGGTCTGTTCTCTCTTATCTTGCAGCACAAGTTACATCATTAAGGAGGTTTACATATATGGACCCTAATCCGCCTCTGGGCTCTGGGCCTCGTGCCTTCGTGGGCCCTGATCATGGACGAGGGTAACCTGGCCCCTTCAGGGCGGTTTATATCCAGTAGTTATATCCCCAACATTAGGCCCCAGATTGACTTGAACCGGTTCATGTTAATCTTCAACATCTTCGAAACTCTGAATCTCCTTCATATTTCGTAAACCGCCGTCTGCCTTGAACCGCCATGACATCATCTTCCAACCACAGCAACAGGGCGCCTTGACGTCATCTTTAATAAAGAAATCCGAACAGTAAGATTCCCTTCATTTAATACCATCCCGGAAATCGAGGCGACCGCTGCGCCGTCCGCCGCTTTTGGCTCCTCGATTCTCGCGCTTGTTAATTATTCCGTCTCCTTATAAATAGACCGGCAGGCCCTTTCTCTTCTTCTTCCGCGCTTCTTCTTCCTCGCGACGCCCGGCTTGAAGCTCGCCGTCGCCTCCGACCTTCGGCGCCAAGCGTCGATGCCGAACGCTGCATCAACCTGATCGTTCAGAGGCTCTCGGCGCTCATCCGCGGTTCTGCGCATCAGGTAAGGTCCCTCTTTACGCCCTGGATCCGCATCTGAAGGTCCTGTTCATCTCATAGTTCATAGGTGTTCGTCTTAATTTCCTCATACCTGCCCTGCTATGGCCGTACGTGTAACGCCCCGGATGCAACTTTCCATATTCGTAACTCCAATTCTTGCCTTTTCCGGAGATGCGATATGTTATTTTTCTCCGTGGTTGGGTTTTTGTCTTTTGTTTTGCATTTTGTTCATGTCTTGCATTTCATCATCGCATCATTTGCATTGCGGCACTTTTCGTTCTTTGTCATTGTTTTTAAAACTTGCATCCGCTCGTAGTTGCCGCTTCGCTTCTCTCCGTTCGTCCGATTGACCTTTCTTGGACCAACCATTCTTTTGTTGCCCGACCGTTTGACCCCCCCTTTGCACAGTCACAGACCCCCTCGTCTTGGCGTCCGAAAACTCCCCCGAACCCGACCCGGATAGTCATCACCGTTGGGTTCGGATCATCCCCAAACATCTACAAAACATCTCCGTTTTCGTGTTTGGACTCCCTACCTATTATTTTCTCGACCGTCTGATTACGATCGGAGGTTCCGATTAGCCCCTAAACCTAACCCCTTCCTATAAATGGTCCCTAACCCTAAATTTTAGGCATCCTGTCCCATCCACCCACTCCCGAGCGCCGCCACTCTTCCTGTCCCTTCCTCGTCGGGATCCTCCCCGATCCAAAAAATCCTCTCCTTGATTTCAGCCATCGGCCAATCTCCATCGATCCCCTCCACAACCACCGGATCCCATGGCGCCCCTCCTCCTGCCCGAGCCATGCCTCGTCCACAGCCCCACCTCGACTCGGAGCACCACCAAGCCCGCGCCTCTCCTCCAGTTGCCTGCCGTCGTCCCCGTGGCGATTCTGCCCGGCCGAGCCACCCAGCTAGCCTCCGGCCACTGCAGCCGACCCGTCGCGCCCAGCCTCTCCCGCTCGAGGGCTCCCGAGCACACCGGCGAAGTCTCCCCACACCCGCGTCCTCTGCCTCACCATCGTCTTCGCGTGCCACGCGGAGTTCCACTTCACGCGAGCACAGGACCTCTTCTGCCACCGGTGAGATGCCCTGCTTCTTTGCTCCTCTGTTTTCCCTGCATCTCCCGTGCCTCACATCTCCCTCTCGACCTCCTAATGCAGCGCCATGGATGGCTACAGCCAAGCTAGCGCCCGAGCGCTCCTCCACCTCGCGCCACCGTCCTCGCCGCCCAGGTAACCACGGCCACGCCTTCGCGCCTCCGACGACCGTCCTCGTTGTCGCCGGCAACCCCAGGCAGGCCCCGTCGCGCCCATGCCATCTTCCTTGACGTCTCCTTCTTCTTCACTTCCCGTTTACTTCTCACGAATCCCCCATCTCATCGCTCTGCGAACAGCAGTGAAACGTCGTGGCCGCCCCAGGCTCCGCCACTCCGTCGCGCGCCGCCGTCGATCCTCCGATTCCCTACTTTGAGCGCCTGCCGGATCTGGCCCGTTACGGCGCTTCCGCCGACCCGTCGCCGAGCCCGCGACAAGTCCGCCGGCGTCATCTTTGCCGAGGAGGCGGACGGCGAACACTAGCCCCTGCCTCCCTCGCCCGCTTCGTCCACTGCGCGTTGACCCGGTAGTAGCGTGGAAGTCGCGCCGAGCCCAGCGCCCCTTCTTCCGGCCTCGGCCAAACTTCTTGCCCATGAGCCCACCTCCACCGATCGGCCCAGAGGCTGGTGAGCAGCCTCCCATGCACTGTTGGGCGCCTGCAGATTCGCCCGCATGTGTTTTTTTCCTGATTCGGACGATTTAGCTATTATTCACGAGGCTGCGGTTTTGCAGAAAAACCCCTAAGCATCATGCATTTAATAACTCACAAATGGTGCATCGGATTAAAATAATTTATACATGTAAAATGCTTAGAATTTTGTGCAGATTAATAATATGCCATTTTCATCCCATGTTAAAATGTTTAACTTGCTGTTTATTTAAATTTGCTAATATGCCATGTTAAAATGATTTACTTCATAACTTAATAACCGTAGCTCCATTTTAAATAATTTATATATGTAAATGGGGTAGAAAAATGCCTAGTTTAACATGGTAGCATTACTTTGCATGTTTAACAACTCTAAAATATGCTTTAGGTCAGATCAGTACCGAATCCATAATTTGCATATGGGGATTTTCCGGAATTGTTGTTGTTGTTTCCGGCCTCATTTAATCTTGCCTAAATAGTTAGTTTCATATGCTTCAACTCTTGCCATGTTTAATAACATTTAATATTGTTGAGTACCTAATCGGGAGAGAACTAAATAAGTGATGTGGTGTTCATCAATATGCAACTCGTTGCATATTGAGCTCCACTAACTTGTAGTGTTGTTTGTGCATATTGCCATGCCATGCTATTTAAACGGACATGCATCATATTTGTTTGTGCATCATGCCATGTTTATGTGATGGTTATTTACTATGTTGTTTGTTTGTTTCGGTTTGCTTTTCTCGTTAGCTTCGGTTCCGTTCCGGAGTTGTGAGGATTCGTTCGACTACGTCCGTTTGTCTTCTTCATGGACTCGTTCTTCTTCCTTGCGGGATTTCATGCAAGATGACCATACCCTCGAAATCACTACTATCTTTGCTTGCTAGTTGCTCGCTCTTTTGCTATGCCTATGCTACGATGCCTAACACTTGCTTATCATGCCTCCCTTATTGCCATGTCAAGCCCCTAACCATCCTTTCCTAGCAAACCGTTGTTTGGCTATGTTACCGCTTTGCTCGGCCCTCTTATAAGCGTTGTTAGTTGCAGGTGAAGATGAAGTTTGTTCCTTGTTGGAACATGGAGATGTTGTTCCTTGTGGGAACAGGTTTACTTGTTGGGATATCACAATATATCTTATATTATTAATGCATCTATATACTTGGTAAAGGGTGGAAGGCTCGGCCTTATGCACAGTGTTTTGTTCCACTCTTGCCGCCCTAGTTTCCGTCATATCGGTATTATGTTCCCGGATTTTGCGTCCCTAACGCGGTCGGGTGATTTATGGGACCCCCTTGACGATTCGCTTTGAATAAGACTTTTCCAAGAAGGCCCAACATTAGTTTTACCATTTGCCTCACCTATGCCCTTTTTCCCTTGGGTTTAGGAGCCCGAGGGTCATCTTTATTTTAGCCCCGGGCCAGTTCTCCTTCGAGTCTTTGGTCCAAACCGAAGCGATGTCCGGCCCACAGGCAATCGGGGTTTATGCCAACCCGACGTCTGGCTCATCCGGTGTGCCTGAGACCGAGATATGTGCAGCTCCTATCGATTTGTCGGCACATCCGGCGGCTTTGCTGGTCTTGTTTTATTCTTTGTCGAAATGTCTTGTAGCCGGATTCCGAGACTGATCGGGTCTTCCCGGGAGAAGGAATATCCTTCGTTGATCGCGAGAGCTTATCATGGGCTAAGTTGGGACACCCTGCAGGTTTGAACTTTCGAAAGCCGTGCCCGCGGTTATGTGGCGGATGGGAATTTGTTAATGTCCGGTTGTAGAAAACCCGAAGTTGATCTTAATTAAAATACATCAACCGTGTGTAACCGTGATGGTCTCTTCTCGTGAGTCCGGGAAGTGAACCTGATGTTGGAGTTATGCTTGGCGTAGTTTGTTCTAGGATCACTTCTTGATCATAGTTGTTCGGACCGTGCTTTTGCCTTCTCTTCTCGCTCTCATTTGCGTATGTAGCCACCATATATGCTAGTAAACGCTTGCTGCAGCTCCACCTCACTACCCTGTCCTACCTTTAAGCTTAAATAGTCTTGATCTCGCGGGTGTGAGATTGTTGAGTCCCGTGACTCACGGATACTTCAAAACCAGCTTGCGGTGCCGATGAAACCGTCACGGTGATGCATCCGAGCTCAAGGAGGAGCTCGGCGAAGATCTTGTTCATTGTGTTGTTTCGTTTTAGTTGATCAAGAGTGGAGCCCAGTTGGGGACGATCGGGGATCTGTGTAGCATTTGGGGTAGTCTTCTTTTATTTTGGTTCCGTAGTCGGACCTTGATTGTATCTGTTTGATGTAATGTTTTACTCATGTATTGTGTGAAGTGGCGATTGTAAGCCAACTATGTATCCTTTTCCCTTATGTATTACATGGGTTGTGTGAAGATTACCTCACTTGCGACATTGCTTTCAATGTGGTTATGCCTCTAAGTCGTGCCTCGACACGTGGGAGATATAAGCCGCATCGAGGCGTTGCAAGTTGGTAATCGAGCCTTCCCGACTTAGGAGCCCCTACTTGATTGTTTCTTTGGCGTTGTTGAGTCTAGAATGGAAAAATGTTTTGAGTCTTAGGATTATATATATCGGAGAGTAGGATTCTTTTTACTTCCCAGTCCCTTCGTCGCTCTGGTGAGGTATCCTGACGTAGAGTTTTGTCTTTTCTCTCCTCAAATTTCACTAAATTTTTTTTTAGGATCACGCGGGTATCTTGGAATCGTTCCGATGGTTTTGTGACGAGAACATTGTTCTTGGTGCCTCCTGACATTTAGGGGTTGTGGCAGTGTCCCGGGGAGTTGAGCTCCGAGGTGTTGTCGTCACAATTTTATCGTTGCGATTCTGGAATACACGAGTTTTTACCGACATCGAAATCTCTTTTGTGCGATTGTTGGTGAGATAACCCTGATAGCCCGATCTTGTGGCGAAAAGTGAGTATTGCCATGACTTGTATAACGGATGTTTTTCAAGGTCGAGGTACCACGATTTCCGAGGATTTCTTGGTTATGTATTGACGGATGGATACAATTTGGATCTAGGTAGTGTTAGTTTGGGTGATATATTTTGTGTCCCCTGTATCCCCAACACCAGATTGCATAACCAGAAAGTTTCGGGAGTTTATAGGTGGGAATTCAAGTAGCTCCTAGAATATCTTCCCGACAGATGCAAGATATGGGATTGGGTAAATCTCTATCATATGTATTTGTTCCGGCTTATTCTGCAAGCCAAATCCTTTGTTTTTGTTCCGTTTTGTGGTATTTAAGTTGCTTCAATGCCAAGTGTTGATTCCATACCTTTCCTAGTTGGTGTTCTCATATTGCTATGTGAATACTAATCCTTCTTGATCACTGAGCTTGTCATGTCAATTCTTTTCTCAACCGGCGTGCTTCTCTTCAAGTGGATCCGATCATTCCAACATTCGCAAGATCAATTCTAAGTTTTTTTCTCAACGGTGTTCGTTTCATCCGACCTAAGTTGTTTTGATTTCCGCCCTCCACCCTTTTTCTTCAAGGACTCAGATTTCTTAATCAAGTATCCATTTTTATTGAGTGAAGTTTCTTCATTCTTTTCCTTTAATGTTTTATCCGGTGATTTCTCATGAAGGCGCTAAGGAAGCTTCAACCTTATCATTGTTCCATTCTAATTTTCTTCTCCGGTGGTTTTAGTTCAAGATTTGGTGTTGATCTTATCCCTTTTCCTATTTTCACAATGTTTTCCCATACCGGTGCACCTCATAGTCTTTCACTTCTCGCTATTCAATTGTTAAGTCTTTGAAGATATCTCGAGGAAGATTCTAGTTTCCATTCTCAATTCACTCAAGTTCTTTCGAGGATGCTATCTCATTCAAGCCATTTAATTCTACGGTGCAATATCTATTTCAAACAATTGTTCAACGGTGGTTCTTTTGAGTGGGCCCTAACCCACAGGTCTTTTCGAGGATCTTACGACTCTTCTAATTTTGAGGAGCTATTCCCAAATTCATTGCAAAGTTTGGCGTAAGAATGAATTATCATCGATCTTGGTTTTCTCCAAGATCTTTCACATTCTTTTCATCGTTGGTTCAACCTTTCTAATTTTTCATTCCGGAGTGCTTCAATAATTCATGGTGGTGTTTCTCGTCGTCATTCTCAAATTTTGAAGACCGAAGAAGAGTTTCTCTTAAATCTCGCTCCTTTCTCTTCAAGATTCATGGTTCTAGTTTGATGCCATCCTCTCATAATTATTTTCGGTTGTGAGAATTCTTTTAACCCACCCGGAGCATTTCAGGAGTCTTTTCGGTTTGATTCTTGAGCCCATCTTCTCGTAATTATTCATTCAAGCGTTCAACTCTTGTTTTCCAAATCTCACCGGTGCATCGTCGAAATATCCTCTAATCAGCTCGGGATCCCTGCGTTCATTTGTATCTAAATCCTCTCAAGTATCTTCGTTCGTTTTCCAATTCTTCCCGGTGAATTGTGCCTTTGCTATGTTCATTTTTAATTCTTACGGTGGTTCGTTCAAGATTTCATTTCCTTTATTATCGTATCAATTCATTCGTTCTTAGAATCCTACCGGTGAATTGTTGAAGACCTTCCCAAGTTTGCGCCATATCTATCTTAATCCTTTCTACGGGAATAAGTAGTATGCCAAATCCGTTGCTTATCATCAATCTATATTGGTGAAGGATCAGCATAATGTAATTCTTATTCTTGTTTCATCGAGTAAGTTCAATTCCTTATTAGGAGGTTCATCAAAATTCTTGGTTTCATTTGTTCATCTTTCTTTCCGGAGTTCCAAGTTTTCTCGACTATATCATTTCAAAGCTTCATCTTATCACTCCAAGGCTTCACCTTGTGTTGTCAACTTCTCTTTTTTTTTATCATCCTTTTGTTTACCGGAGTTCTTCGTGGAGGATCTACATGGTGCTTCCTCAAGGATTCTTTTCATTCTTCAATCGTTCTTCAAGATTTCACTTTCGGAGTTATGATCCGTCAAGCCATACTCAAAATTGAACATGGTGCTCAACACATGTTTTGTTTTGAGGAGTTCAAATATTCTTCTTCTTGCATTTCGAAGTGCAATTCGTTCTACCTTATCATTTGAGGTGGTGTTATGTCATTCTCGACAATTTGAGTTCGTGTTTCATGATTCACATGTTGTCAAGAATGAGGTATTTCAAATCCATCAATCTCTCCATTGCAGTTATCTTGGGCTATATTTCACCTAAAGCTTTCCCTAAGGATTGTTGCTATTTATGGTGCTTATAAATGACCCAAGCTCTTCATTTGTCCTCCGGTGATATAAGTTTCTCGCCTCCTTGTTGATATCAATCCAATCAATTGTTTCCGTTGGTGGCGGAAGCTCGCCTCATAATTTTGAGATGTTTACCATAAGCCCACGACAAGCTTGTGCTTTTCGTTGTTGGTTTTCCAACAACTCCGCTCTAACCTTCTTAGCAAGGATGCCTTCCAAATTCAATTGTGGTAGAAGTTGGCATTTTCTTCTCCATCCCTTTATCCCAGTAATCCATCTTCTATTCTTTTGTTCCGGAAGCATTGTGATGCTGTGCTCTTCAATCATCATCTTGTTTTGTCAGGACCATGTTCTTTTCTTGCTTATCGATTTAACCGTAGTGTTGTGTCTTCTCTTCAAGTTCTTTTCATCTTATCAAGTTTTCCTTCTTCTTTTAGCCGGAGTGCTGCCCAAATTATATCAATCTTATTCCTTCTCGATCTAGTTTTAACCAGAGTGGTTTCAATATCTATTTTATCACTAAACCTCTTGGTTCTCGTCGTATCCCTTGTTCCTCTTTTCTAACAGAGTGTTTTCAACCTTGTTCATCTTCGTTGTTTTCTTTCTTTCATTTTGTTCAACCTCTCAAGGTTCTTTGGTTTCACTCGTTTGCCAAAGAAGCAACTTAGTTTTACCTCCTCTCTTCCTCTTCCGTTTTTCTCTCCGGCGCCATCCTAGATCTCGGGACGAGATCCTCTCGTAGTGGTGGAGTGTTGTAACGCCCCGGATGCAACTTTCCATATTCGTAACTCCAATTCTTGCCTTTTCCGGAGATGCGATATGTTATTTTTCTCCGTGGTTGGGTTTTTGTCTTTTGTTTTGCATTTTGTTCATGTCTTGCATTTCATCATCGCATCATTTGCATTGCAGCGGCACTCGTTGCTGTCATTGTTTTTAAAACTTGCATCCGCTCGTAGTTGCCGCTTCTCGCTTCTCTCCGTTGCGTCCGTTGACCTTTCTTGGACCAACCATTCTTTTGTTGCCCGACCGTTTGACCCCCCCTTTGCACAGTGCAGACCCCCCTCGTGCGCGTCCGAAAACTCCCCCGAACCCGACCCGGATAGTCATCACCGTTGGGTTCGGATCATCCCCAAACATCTACAAAACATCTCCGTTTTCGTGTTTGGACTCCCTACCTATTATTTTCTCGGCCAAATGCGATTACGATCGGAGGTTCCGTTTAGCCCTAAACCTAACCCCTTCCTATAAATGGTCCCTAACCCTAAATTTTAGGCATCCTGTCCCATCCACCCACTCCCGAGCGCCGCCACTCTTCCTGTCCCTTCCTCATCGGGATCCTCCCCGATCCAAAAAAATCCTCTCCTTGATTTCAGCCATCGGCCAATCTCCATCGATCCCCTCCACAACCACCGGATCCCGCAGCGCCCCTCCTCCTGCCCGAGCCATGCCTCGTCCACAGCCCCACCTCGACTCGGAGCACCACCAAGCCCGCGCCTCTCCTCCAGCTTTGCTGCCGTCGTCCCGGCGGCGATTCTGCCGCCAGCCACCCCGGCTAGCCTCCGGCCACCTGCAGGCCGACCGTCGCGCCCCAGCCTCTCCGCTCGAGGCTCCCGAGCACACCGGCGAAGTCTCCCCACACCCGCGTCCTCTGCCTCACCATCGTCTTCGCGTGCCACGCCGGAGTTCCACTTCGCCGGAGCACAGGACCTCTTCTGCCACCGGTGAGATGCCCTGCTGCTGCTCCTCTGTTTTCCCCTGCATCTCCCGTGCCTCACATCTCCCTCTCGACCTCCTAATGCAGCGCCATGGATGGCTACAGCCCAAGCTAGCGCCCGAGCGCTCCTCCACCTCGCGCCACCGTCCTCGCCGCCCAGTAACCACGGCCACGCCTTGGCGCCTCACGACCGTCCTCGTTGTCGCCCGGCAACCCAGTGAGCCCGTCGCGCCCATGCCATCTTCCTTGCCGTCTCCTTCTTCTTCACTTCCCGTTTACTTCTCTGAATCCCCCCATCGCCGCTCTGCGAACAGCAGTGAACGTCGTGGCCGCCCACGAGCTCCGCCCGCTGCCGTCCCGTGCGGCGCCGCCGTCGAATCCTCCGATTCCCTGCTGAGGCGCACCGGATCTGGCCGTTCTGGCCGCTTCCCGCCGACCCCGTCGCCAGGAGCCCGCGACAAGTCCGCCGGCGTCGTACTGCTTCAGGGAGACGACGACGAACACTAGCCCCTGCCTCCTCGCCCGCTTCGTCCACCTGCGCGCGTTGACGGCCTTGTAGCGTGGGTCGCGCCAGCCAGCGCCCCCCCTTAGGCCTCCAAACCCGGCTACTGCTTGCATGAGCCCACCTCCACCGATCTGCCCGGGAGGCTGGTGAGCAGCCCGCCCCCATGCCTTTGTTGGGCCAGCCTGCGGATTCGGCCCGCATGTGTTTTTCCTGATACGGGCGATTTAGCTATTATTCACGAGGCTGATTTTGCGAGAAAAACCCCTAAGCATCATGCATTTAATAACTCACAAATGGTGCATCGGATTAAAATAATTTATACATGTAAAATGCTTAGAATTTTGTGCAGATTAATAATATGCCATTTTCATCCCATGTTAAAATGTTTAACTTGCTGTTTATTTAAATTTGCTAATATGCCATGTTAAAATGATTTACTTCATAACTTAATAACCGTAGCTCCATTTTAAATAATTTATATATGTAAATGGGGTAGAAAAATGCCTAGTTTAACATGGTAGCATTACTTTGCATGTTTAACAACTCTAAAATATGCTTTAGGTCAGATCAGTACCGAATCCATAATTTGCATATGGGGATTTTCCGGAATTGTTGTTGTTGTTTCCGGCCTCATTTAATCTTGCCTAAATAGTTAGTTTCATATGCTTCAACTCTTGCCATGTTTAATAACATTTAATATTGTTGAGTACCTAATCGGGAGAGAACTAAATAAGTGATGTGGTGTTCGTCAATATGCAACTCGTTGCATATTGAGCTCCACTTAACTTGTAGTGTTGTTTGTGCATATTGCCATGCCATGCTATTTAAACCGGACATGCATCATATTTGTTTGTGCATCATGCCATGTTTATGTGATGGTTATTTACTATGTTGTTTGTTTGTTTCGGTTTGCTTTTCTCGTTAGCTTCGGTTCCGTTCCGGAGTTGTGAGGATTCGTTCGACTACGTCCGTTTGTCTTCTTCATGGACTCGTTCTTCTTCCTTGCGGATTTCATGCAAGATGACCATACCCTCGAAATCACTACTATCTTTGCTTGCTAGTTGCTCGCTCTTTTGCTATGCCTATGCTACGATGCCTAACACTTGCTTATCATGCCTCCCTTATTGCCATGTCAAGCCCCTAACCATCCTTTCCTAGCAAACCGTTGTTTGGCTATGTTACCGCTTTGCTCAGCCCCTCTTATAGCGTTGTTAGTTGCAGGTGAAGATGAAGTTTGTTCCTTGTTGGAACATGGAGATGTTGTTCCTTGTGGGAACAGGTTTACTTGTTAGGATATCACAATATATCTTATATTATTAATGCATCTATATACTTGGTAAAGGGTGGAAGGCTCGGCCTTATGCCTGGTGTTTTGTTCCACTCTTGCCGCCCTAGTTTCCGTCATATCGGTATTATGTTCCCGGATTTTGCGTCCCTAACGGTCGGGTGATTTATGGGACCCCTTGACAGTTCGCTTTGAATAAGACTTTTCCGGCAAGGCCCAACATTAGTTTTACCATTTGCCTCACCTATGCCCTTTTTCCCTTGGGTTTTCGGAGCCGAGGGTCATCTTTATTTTAGCCCCGGGCAGTTCTCCTTCGAGTCTTTGGTCCAAACCGAGCGATGTCCGGCGCCCCCTGGGCAATCAGGGTTTATGCCAACCCGACGTCTGGCTCATCCGGTGTGCCTGAGACCGAGATATGTGCAGCTCCTATCAGGATTTGTCGGCACATCCGGGCGGCTTTGCTGGTCTTATTTTATTCTTTGTCGAAATGTCTTGTAGCCGGATTCCGAGACTGATCGGGTCTTCCGGGAGAAGGAATATCCTTCGTTGATCGCGAGAGCTTATCATGGGCTAAGTTGGGACACCCTGCAGGTTTGAACTTTCGAAAGCCGTGCCGCGGTTATGTGGCGGATGGGAATTTGTTAATGTCGGTTGTAGAAAACCCGAAGTTGATCTTAATTAAAATACATCAACCGCGTGTGTAACCGTGATGGTCTCTTCTCGGCGGAGTCCGGGAAGTGAACACGGTGTTGGAGTTATGCTTGACGTAGTTTGTTCTAGGATCACTTCTTGATCATAGTTGTTCGACCGTGCTTTTGCCTTCTCTTCTCGCTCTCATTTGCGTATGTAGCCACCATATATGCTAGTAAACTTGCTGCAGCTCCACCTCACTACCCTGTCCTACCTTTAAGCTTAAATAGTCTTGATCTCGCGGGTGTGAGATTGCCGAGTCCGTGACTCACGGATACTTCAAAACCAGCTTGCGGTGCCGATGAAACCGTCAGTGATGCATCCGAGCTCAAGGAGGAGCTCGGCGAAGATCTTGTTCATTGTGTTGTTTCGTTTTAGTTGATCGATAGTGGAGCCAGTTGGGACGATCGGGATCTGTGTAGCATTTGGGGTAGTCTTCTTTTATTTTGGTTCCGTAGTCGGACCTTGATTGTATCTGTTTGATGTAATGTTTTACTCATGTATTGTGTGAAGTGGCGATTGTAAGCCAACTATGTATCCTTTTCCCTTATGTATTACATGGGTTGTGTGAAGATTACCTCACTTGCGACATTGCTTTCAATGTGGTTATGCCTCTAAGTCGTGCCTCGACACGTGGGAGATATAGCCGCATCGAGGGCGTTACAGTACGATTCAACCGTACCATACGTCCTGTGCGGCGACTGCTCCGCCATCAGTTTAACTCTTTATGCATCTTTCTTTTTGTTCAGACCCTCCAGTTTAGAACGCATGAACCTTCCTGCCCTTTATGAGGCTTGCATAGGTCGCAAGTTTTTCTTCTTGAATCTTGGTAGATCCAAATTTCCTCCATTCGAATGTGAAAACTGTTTACATCCATACTTAGTAGATTTCCTAGTTACGCTTCTTTGGGCGGTTTGACTTTTGATAGCCAATCCGTCACTCCATTAGTCCTCGATTAAACCGGAATTGGAAAGCGGCTGCCGAATCGCCGGTTTAAGATTGTACAATAATGTGCGAACCGTTTAACGGTGAATCGTTTTTCCTTTCCTTTTCGCAGCTTAGTCTTCCGGAATGGCCAAACAATTCTCGGCTTGCAATTGGGTCCGGTCTAAGATCAATGAGACGCAACTCAGCGGATACGTCACCACCGGGCGCTTTAGCTTCTAAAAGCGTCCTCCATCGGCGGGTTCGGATGACGAATGCCCTCCCAATCCGCAAGAAGGAGAAGTAATTGTGTTTGTGCAGCACTTAGACCGGGATTACGCCGCCGGATCAAAATTCTTCCGGATGTCCTTGCAAGTTTTCAACTCCATCCACAGGATATTGGTCCGAACTCCGTATCAAATATATGCAATTTCCAAGTTTTATGTGAAGTCTATCTTCAAGAAGAACCATCTGTGGAGCTGTTCCGGATTTCTTTCACTTGAACCGCCGTCTGAAATTTTGGATGGTCCTAACACGGCTGGGCGGCGTTTCAATCCGTAAAAGGAAGGAAGTAGACTTTCCTCACGCCAAACACCATAGCCATCCGAAGATTGGAACCAAACACGGTTCTCTTGCCGAACACATTGCTCGACAACGAGAATCCCTTGCGGGTTACCGTCCTCACCGGCTTAGCAACCATCATTCGTTGCCTTTACATTTGACCGCCGCGAACGGAAGAATTTTGCGCCTCAAATCATTAAACTCCGTGCTCTAATGGCCAATGGACTAATCTGGCGTGGACCTTGTGCGATCTTTGGGTTTCTTGGGGCATCTTGCCATTAAGCCGGCCGGATTGATGCTGCGAATACACTGGCAGCCTCCAAGACCCTCAAAAGGCGTCACGAGCTACCAATAAGCGAGCTTGAAGTCAAAGAGGCGATAAAGAGGCTGCTTGATGAACCGATCTGTCTGCGCAGCCAAACCGGGTTGGCTCCGCTCATGTTGCCAACAACCGCCCGGTGATAGGCTCTACTCACCGCTTTTACGCCATTAATGCCTTGTTGATATATATATGTTAATCCTTGTTACTTCTCGGGCTAACAGCTCATACGGAAGCGTACCAAACCGGCCCGGGCTCCGTGTAAAGTCCAAGGCCACCAAGAAGGCTGGCAAGAGGAAAAGCTGCCGAGTCTTCGATCCGCCGAAGACGAAGAATCGGTCGAGGTAAAACTTGATATCCTCATGAGGGAGTCGCCAGAACCGGCTCTCCACTTTGTGTTTCTTCTTACTTGTAGTTTGTCCCTTTTTATTTTTCCTTTTACTGACAATTTTAACTCCCAGGATGATGCTGAAGTCAGTCATGCCGACCATGTCGAGGTAATCTTTCTTTCTTCCGAATCTGACCTCGTGCCAGTTAAAAGAATTCGTCGCGCCATCCGGAAAGTGAAAAAATCTCATTCCTATGCTCATTTGAATCCAAATCTTTCCTTGAAGACACAAAGAGGTGAAGAGCGCGTCTGACCCGACCACGGTGGTCAACAGATTACCTCATCCGGTTTACCAGATACACCAACCCGGAAGCGTCGTCCGGTGATTTATTCTCTGGCGTTATCCCTTAAAAGGCTTCTTCCGATGTCCTCTCAATCCGTCGACCAATTATCGGGCCTCTTCCAACTCCTCTGGCGGTTCATCAACCACGCATAAGCGCCTCCGCTTAAAGTTGCCGCAGGTAAGCACCACTTCATCCCGCCAATTCGGTTTATATTTGCGTTGGTCGGTTTATCTTATTCTAATTACGAACACTGCAGCACCAAGGCTCGCTTGAGTAAAAAAGCGAAAATCCTTGACCCTCTGCGGATGTTGACCGGAGAAGACCCCAGAGCAGACCCACGAAAATCACGAAGTCGCTAAAAATAGCTCTGGCGAAGTTATACAAAGACGACCACGCTGATCCGCCGAAACTGAACCGAGGCCCAAGTGGAAACCTCGCATCCTGCTCCACCGAAGTTCGGCCACGCAGCGGGTCGTAATTGCTGAACCGCCGAGCCGGAGTAATGTAAGACACCAAGCCCCAAGAAGACCACCAATCTGGCCAGCCCGATCAAAAATGATGATATTATTGTGACATGCACTGGCTACACCACTCCTAGCCAACCGGTCGCTTTAGCAAAACATAGCACCAAAGATGAGTCTACTACTATGAGCAAAGATAAGGGGAAAACTGATCTATCAGCTTATGACAACCTCTCTGCCCAAGAACTTCACTCCGGCTTTCTGAACCGGCTCTACACAAGCCGTGACTTTGAAGCCGGTCTGGTAAATCGCATGAAGGACCGTTATGAGGTAAGGATTTATGCCTTGTACTTTTGCTGCATAGTAGCCCCCAAGGGTCGGTTCAACTTTTCATAGTCAAACCGGCACTTAACGCCTTAAACTGCAGTACTGTAGCCCCCAAGGGTCGGTTCAACTTAGCATAGTTGAACCGGGACTTAATTTCTGTATCCCCATAGCAAACTGAGATCAACTAGCCATTAGCCCCCAAGTGCCAAGTTGAATACTTGTATTGAGCTTGGGACTTGATAATAGAACAACTAACGTGCTTCCTTTGTTACCGTAATGAGATATACCAAAGAAACCGTGCAACTCAAGGACCTTCGTGCCAATCTGAAACTCAACAAGCGTAAACCACCAAGGCCAAGGATGAATTGAAAACTGCTTTGGCCACTATGGAACAAGTGAAGGAGTGGTATAAATCCGAAGCGGGCCAACTGGGACACCGAGAAGGCCGGTTTGAAAAAAGCAGGCGGAAGATGCCGAATCAGCTCTTAAACCGGTGGATCAAGAGCTTACCGGACTAAAGCGCCAAGTTCATGCCATGACCTCTGCCATCTTTGGTAAGAAAATTTGCACCGAGTACACCTGTTTGATATTTCCGCCGGTTTAACCTGAGCTGCCGGAAGCTGGTGCGAACAAGCGTATTGCTCATCCGGGCTCGGATGTGCGGAAGAAGCTCAAGGCCGCTTACGCTGATTGAGCAGTTGTATACGGCGCCAATGAGTCATATGTGCCGCGTATCGTCACGACAACACAGCTCCGATCCTTGATCAAAGATACACCGACCGGTGTCCATGGTTCGGGGCAGCTTGAAGAGTTGAAACGATCCGCGCGGCCGGTGGCACTCTTGGCTCTAACTCGCGCTTAAGGCGTGGATAAGCGGATCTTGATCCGGTGACATAGCCAAGGGTTTCCCAGCGCTCAAGAGAACGGTGAAGCCTTTGATAATGACGCTCAAGCGAATAACAAAGGAGATGCGTCCTTTGGCGAGTCAATGGCAGCAGAAGCCAACCTGGCGGTTCACCGCTCTTTCTACGACGCGAACAACAAGCGGGTGGAGTTTGTCATTCCAGAAGTGCAGAGCCTTGTTCCCCCAACCCGTAAGCACACTTATGCCCCTGACGTTGATCCGGCTGAACTTATAAGTGAAGAGGCATCTTCGTGCCTTAACCGGATTGATTGGTCCACCAATGACTTCCGCCTTTGGGTGATGAAGAGGAAGAAGTTGAACCGACGCCAGATGCCCCTCTTCCTCCACGTCAACCCGGCGAGGAAGCTTAATCCGCCAAGCCGGGTGATGCATCGAAGCTGCTAGTCATAACGCCATGCGAAACACCGGCCTTGGAAGGCTTTGTAATAGCATAGCTAGCACTTTGTTTTTGAACATGCCTTTATGCCCTTAGTCTGTAACCTTTCTTGGCGGAGGTGCCGATACTTTGGTTTGAAGAATTGAAACCTTCAATGCATTTTGCCTGCAATCACAAGTTCTTAAACCGCCACGGCGGCTTATGTCGCCACCGGCTTGTGACGCCTATATATTTATATAAGAAAATATTGATGTATCTGATCAAAATTGTGTGATACAAAAATACACCGCCGTCAGGCATGCAGTTGGCTTAGCCAATCTTGAGGCGGAGGTTGTATAAACCGTTACCGTCAAAGGAGAAAAACAACCCCTGTGTTTATCATGCCGGTTTACCGTGTAAACCGTGTCGGGTCATGACAGGCCCCCCGTTACTCCATAATGGGATGTTAACAGAAAAAGTCAAACCGAAACAAATATCTCCGGATTAAAAATGGACCGAATTCCGTTAATTGACAGCTTGAAACCGGTTTAAAAATGTCATCGGTTTAAAAAGGTCAATAAAAAATAACAGTTATGAAACCAATATGGAAGAAAAGGCAATGATAAAACCGTTTGCAAGAAGAGGCTTTCTTGAGCCGATCGAACGGCGTTACCATGGTCGGACAGACCAAGCTCCCCATAAGGTGTAGCTATGGTTCAAGTCAGCCAGCCCCAACTGAAACCGTGGCATTATGCCGATCAAGTGGCAGCAATGGTTCGGGTTCGACCAAGCCCCAAGTGACTCTATGACCTTTAGGCCGACTCAAGAGGCGTGGATCGGGTTCAGATGTGACCATGTCCCTAAGTGATCTGGTGGCTTTTCGCCCATCAAAAGGTGTTGCATTGGTTCGACACGACCAAGCCCCAGATGACAAAACTTCTGAAAATCAAGATCAAGGGCTAAACCGGAGGCTGCTTTGCGACAACCACTCCATGTACCCAAACCGGATTTTGACAGAACGGATACCCCATTTTAGCCGGGGCTCCGGTTTATTGCTTTTACTCAAAATATACACATTGTCATAATATGTACATAAGTAGAGCCGATGGCTCAGGTATAATAAGGCCGAAGATGAGCTATATTCCATGGCCTGTTGGTCTCCTCTTCGGCGTGCGTGAGTCTTTTCGCTCTCGAACATCAATCGATAGTATGACCCATTGTGCAGATTCTTCTTGACCACAAAAGGCCCTTCCCAAGGTGGGGATAGCTTGTGCATATCTCATGCGGGTCTTGAATGAGCCGAAGCACCAAGTCTCCTTCCTAAAAGGTTCTGGTTTTAACCCGGCGACTGTGATACCGACGAAGATCCTGCTGGTAAATCGCCGAACGAGCAGCCACCATATCTCGCTCCTCATCCAATCGATCCAGAGCGTCCTGCCGTGCAGCTTCGCTATCTGCCTCAACATAGGCTGCCACGTGAGGTGAATCATGACGGATATCGCTGGGAAGGACCGCCTCCGCTCCATAGACCATAAAGAACGGTGTGTATCCAGTGGATCTGTTAGGGGTAGTATTGATACTCCATATCACCGATGGTAGCTCTTCTACCCAACAACCCGGCGTCCTCGTAAAGGGACCATAAGCCGGGTTTGATACCTCTCAAGATCTCCTGGTTAGCTCGTTACGCTTGACCATTGGACTGCGGGTGGGCCATCAAGAAACGCTGCTTCTGGATGTGCTCACGTTCACAAAACTCTTTCATGGCACCCTTGGACAAATTGGTGCCATTATCCGTGATGATACTATGCGGAAATCCAAACCGAAAGATCCCCTTTTTATGAACTGAACCGCCGTGGCCGCATCACACTTGCTAACAGGATCTGCCTCGACCCACTTTGTAAACTTGTCAACTGCGACCAGCAAGTGTGTTTTCTTGTCCTTGGACCTTTTAAAAGGCCCCACCATGTCCAGCCCCCAAGTCGCAAACGGCCAAGTAATTGGAATCATCCTCAATTCACAGGCGGTATGTGGGCACGTCTAGAAAACTTCGGCAACCATCACATCGCTGACCAGATCCTCCGCATCGGCATGGGCGGTCAACCAATAAAACCATGGCGGGCAGCTTTGGCAACCAAGGATTTTGAACCGCGTGGTGACCACGGTCCCCTTCATGGATCTCACGCAATATCTCACAGCCTTCCTCGGGGACACATTAACGCTGAAACGCCTCGACACCTTTGCAATGATGCAACTCGCCATTAACAATGGTCATGGACTTAGACCGCCGAACTACACCGTCGGGCCAACGTCTCATCTTACCGTAACTCGCCCCGGGTCATGTATGCCAAATAAGGAGCGTCAATCTGGAATGACGTGTAAGGTTGCTACCAACCGAGCCTCCGGATCAGGAATAGCCAAATCTACTTCATCAGAAGCTTGGTAGACGGATTATGCGATACATCAAGGAAGACATTAGGCGGGACGGTTTACGTTGAGAGCCCGGCCCGGCTTAAAGCGTCCGCTTCGTTCTTCCGACGATCCACATGGTCCACGATATCCTTTAAAGTGTCCTGCAACAACATCCACCTCCCGACGATACGCAGCCATGAGTGGATCTTTGGAATCCCAAGTACACGATACTTGTGGGCCACCAAGTCCGAGTCACCAAAGCACTTAACCCGGCTTAGATTCATCTCCTTAGCCATCCGGAGACCATGGAGCAAAGCTTCATACTCAGCTGCATTGTTAGTACATGGGAACATTAAGCGGAGGACGTAACAAAACTTTTCACCTCGTGGGGAAGTCAACACAACTCCAGCCCCCGAGCCCTCCAATTGTCTGGACCCGTCAAAGTGGATGGTCCAATAAGTATGATCCGGCTTTTCTTGGTGCTTGCAACTCCGTCCGATCATTAATGAAATCCACAAGTGCACGAGATTTTCTTTGCCGTCCGAGGTACATACCGTAAACCGTGCGGCCCAAGCTCTATGGCCCACTTAGCAATCCGTCCGATTGCTTCTCGGTTACGTATGATATCGCCCAAGGAGCTGAATCGACCCCCGTGATGGGATGGCCTTGTAAATTTTGCTTCAGCTTCCGGCTTGCCATAAAAACTTCATATACCAGCTTCTGCCAATGCGGATATCTCTGCTTAGACTCAATGAGCACCTCGATGTAATAAACCGCCGTTGAACCGGATATTCCTTCCTGCCTCCTTCCGCTCTACCACAATGGCTACGCTTAACCGCACGGCATTAGAAGCAACATATAATAGAAGCGGCTCTTTGTCAATGGGAGCGGCGAGAACCGTGAGTTGGCCAATCGCCGCTTTAAATCCTCCAATGCTTCATCGGCGGTGAACTCGAGACAAAGCGATCCGTCTTCTTCAGCATCTGGTACAAAGGAATGGCCTTCTCTCCGAGGCGGCTGATAAACCGGCTTAGCGCGGCAATCCGACCCGCCAATCGCTGGACATCATTGACACACTTCGGCTTAGCCGAGGAGGTGATAGCCGTAATTTTCCCCGGATTAGCTTCAATCCCCCTGTTGGACACAAGAAAACCCAATAACTTGCCTGCCGGAACACCGAAGACACACTTGGCCGGGTTGAGCATCATCTTGTACACCCGCAAGTTGTCAAAGGTTTCTTTTAGATCCTCAATCAACGTTTCCTTCTTCCTTGACTTAACCACAATATCATCCACATAAGCATGCACGTTACGGCCGTTCTATCCGTGTAAGAAATTTCAGACGCATAGCGCCGATAAGTTGCTTGGGCGCTCTTGAGCCCAAAAGGCATAGATACATAGCGAAGGCTCCAAAAGGAGTGATAAACGCCGTCTTCTCCTGGTCTTTAACCACCATCTTAATCGATGATATCCGAATATGCATCCAAAAAGCTCAAACGCTCACAACCGCCGTAGCATCAATAATCTGATCAATGCGGGGGAGGCGAAAGGATCTATTGGACAAGCCTTGTTAAGATCTGTGTAATCCACACACATGCGCCAAGTGCCATTCTTCTTAAGGACCAACACCGGATTAGCAAGCCACTCTGATGGAAAACTTCAACGATAAACCCTGCCGCTAAGAGCACAGCAACCTCCTCTCCAATGGCCTTGCGCCTTTCCTCGTTAAACCGTGAAGAAACTGCTTTCGGTCTGTACTTGGGATCAACATTAAGAGTGTGCTCAGCGAAGTTCCCTCGGTACACACGGCATGTCGGAAGGTTTCCATGCAAAAATGTCCCGATTCTCACGGATGAACTTCGATGAGTGCGTTTTCCTATTTAGGATCCAAGTTAGCACCGATGGTGAACTGCTTGGGACGAATCGCCGGGCACAAAATCAACAAGTTTAGTCTCAGCCGCCGATTTAAACTTCAAATCCGGATCGTGCTCTGTAGTTGGCTTCTTCAACGGGGTCATATCCGCCGGATCAACATTGTCCTTATAATACTTTAGCACTTCAGTGGCACAAACCGACTCGGTGTAAGCCGCATCACCTTCCTCGCACTCCAAGGCGATCCTGCGGCTCCCATGAACCGTTATCGTCCCTTTGTGACCCGGCATTTTTAGCTGCAAATAGACATAACAAGGCCGGGCCATAAACTTAGCATAAGCCGGCCGCCCAAACAGGGCGTGGTAAGGGCTTTGAATTTTCACCACTTCAAACGTCAATGTTTCCGATCGGGAGTCATGTTCATCCCCAAAGGCCACCTCCAGAGCTATCTTACCGACCGGGTATGCTGACTTGCCAGGCACTACACCGTGAAACACCGTGCTGGACGGCCTGAGATGCCTATCCGTTAACCCCATACGTTGGAAGGTTTCGTAGTACAGGATGTTGATGCTGCTCCCTCCGTCCATAAGCACCTTGGTAAACTTGTATCCTCCCACCTGAGGTGCCACCACTAGGGCTAGCTGACCCCGATTGTAAACCCGGGGAGGATGATCCTCTCTGCTCCATACGATAGGCTGCTCGACCAAATGCGGTAATGCGGTGTAGCCGGTTCAACAACACCGACCGCCCGCTTCGAAGTTTTCGGTCTCGCCTTTGTCCAAGCCGGGTGGTAAAGACATGGTATCGCCCACCGTTCAACTGCTTGGGATTACTTTGGTAACCCGACTGCTGCTGTTGTTGATTGTAACCCCCTTGGTTCTGATCGCTCTCATTGTTCTGATTGTTCTGCCCGCCCGGATTACCACGAAACTGGGCCGAATTTCCTCCACCGTAACCGGGCGGACCACGAACGCCGCCGGGCCCTTGATCATACCGGAAAGCATTAGAATTTTGAACTCTGCATAATATAACAATCCTTCCAGAGGTGGTTCATTTGGTGCCTCCTTCGTCCCATGCTTCGGACAAGGTTGATTCAATAGGTAATTCAAACGATCCGGATTGTGACCTTGCGCACCGCCCGGTTTGATTACTTACCCTTGCGCTGCTGACCCTTGTCCTGCTGCGTTGGTGTTGGCTCTGAAGCCCATGTTACCGTTTGCCTTACGCTTGTTTCCTCCATTACACCGCCGATCGATGCTGCTGGCCTCACGGAGTTGCTTTCGCTTCCCTTCCTTCCTACTTCGTCATCCTCCTCGGACTCGGGATCCTTGGTACTATCGTAATCAACATACTTTACTAAAACGCCCATAAGAGTGCCCATGTCATTGCAAAACGCTTCATGCGACTCCAGCTTCAACTTCAACGGTTTGAACCGGCGGTTGGCTTCTAGGGTTAAGATCGCGGAATCGGGGTTGATCCGGTCGACGAATGTAAAACCTCCGAATGCGGCGCACCCAATGGGTTGTGGATTCTCCCTCCGCACAGACACAAGCCGCCAAATCCACCACAGACATGGGCTGTTTACAGTGTCTTTGAAATTTTGAATGAACCGGGTCCGCAATCGGGTCCATGAACCGACCGAGTTAGGCGGCAAGTTCTTCAACCAAGTCACGGGCCGTACCTTCCAACATCATTGTGAAATACTTCGCACACGCAGCTTCATCCACATCCAAAGATCTCCATGGCCATCTCATAGCTTTCTATCCACGCTTCGAGCCAAATCGGCGGTATAATTGGGCACCTTGCGTGGCCTTGAAGTCCTTGGGCAAACGCACATTGCATAAAGCGGGGACGAGGCAAGGCACCCCAAAGAGCCAGACGTGACCCCGGTTCAAGATGGTTGGACGAACCGGGCGCGAGCCGATGATCCTCATGTTGTCTGCTAACTCGGCCTCCCTCGTTACCTGGCCCGGTCCACCACCACTTGAGCGTCTTGAAGCCACCCGCCGGGTTGTTGCCGCGAGGCGGACCGGCACGCGTTGCTTGATACGGCTGGTTCTGTTGGCCGCCGCTATAACTCCGGCTTAGGCGGGGTGGAGTGGATCCGATCCGATCAGATGCATACGCTTCTGTTGAGCTGTGGCCGCCCCGAGGAGCTCCTTTACCCGTAGCGTCTCTATCGCTGCGGTGAATCACCTTCAATTGGAATCGCCTCCAACCGTGCCGCAGCCGCAACAAGATTATCCATCGGGTTGGAGTAGTGACCGGAGGTGTCTGCACAACTGGGGCGCCCGGTATGATGGCGAGGCGGATCTATCACACGGGCTGGATCGGCGCGCCGTCCAGTGTTTCCGGCGGTTCACCACCGCGGCGGATTACCGTCCCTGCCCCGGGGTATTAAAGAGCTCTCTTCCTCGAAAACCGAAGGCAAACGGGATCTGTACTTCCTTTTCATGACTTCATGTGACGCGCTCGATCCAAAGATGAGCCTATAAGCTGTGCATCCAAAGCGGCCCGTTCGCCGCCATCCTCATGTCCGCGGCTGCCAGATCCGCTTTAGCTTTAGTGATTTGTTCCTTCACCTTTGCAATCTCCGTCTTTGCAGGTGTCCTGATCCGCCGGATTAGCCTCGCCATGAGCACAACCAATGCGTCAAGCTCCGATAAAACTTGAGCCGGCGGGCGCCTGAGGCCTCCTCCTTCCCGGCTGCCATCACTGCTGAACCGGCGACCATGGGCGCCATGGTCGAAGAGTGAAGCGTTGCTTGTGTACCGCCATGAAGATTCCAACCCGGTTGGGTAGGTCAAAGGGGTCCGGAATACTCTCAGCGTCGGAACAGCCCCCGATCTGGCCATCTTGCAGCTGGTACAGAGACTCGGTTTCTCCGGCTGACGACTCGTCGCCAGAGTAGACGACGGTCTCGCCGCCAGATGCTGATCCGCCCTCATAGTCTCCATGGACGACTCCCACGAAAGCACACTTGACAGCCGGTTTAGCCAGGGCAGGACTCTTCTTCGCCCGGGCCGTCTCGGACGAGGTCGGTGCAGATGTCCCAAGACAGCCCTGGCTCGCCAATCTTGCCGATGAACACGTGTATGCCACCAAAGGGGACCCGGTACCCATACTCAATCGAGCCGGCCTCGGGGCCCCAGCCTGCATCGTCGATGTAGAGTTTGCCGCGACGACTCTTAGTCATCCGGCCCACAGCATAGCCTTCGAGTCCTTCGAACTTTCCCTCTAAGATCATCAAACCATCGTGCGATAGCCCCACGGTGGGCGCCAACCGTCGTGGAATTGTCACGGCGGATGTCCTCGTGAAAGGACTTAGTCGCGGGGCCATCGTGAGGTTAACTCGGATGGGTTAAAGCGGACACAAAGACACGGAGTTATACTAGTTCGGCCCCTTGGATGAAGTTATAGCCTACGTCTAGTTGTGATGGGATTGATGTGATTTCAGCGACTAGGGAGCAATAGCTTCGCCTAAGCCTCGAATTGTCTGTCTCTAAACCGCCACCGGGTCGTCCCCTTATATACACGGGTTGACGCCCGGCCGGTCTACAGAGTCCCGATCCGGCTCATACAAGTGTCCGGCTCGGTCTGTTCTCTCTTATCTTGCAAAGACAAGTTACATGATTAAGGCGGTTTACATATATGGACCCTAATCCGCCTCTGGGCTCTGGGCCTCGTGCCTTCGTGGGCCCTGATCATGGACGAGGGTAACCCGGCCCCTTCAGGGCGGTTTACATCCAGTAGTTATATCCCCAACAGATAGGTTGGAAAGAACGAATGAATATATGATGAGAACGGAAAAGGAATCTTCAACGAGCCACCGTAAGAGTTCGTAAATGGTGACGAAAAGAATGAATCACCGGGAAGAATTAGAGAAGCACGGAGATACTTGAGGGAATTAAAATGCAAGAGAACAAAGAGATCGCGAACTGATAGAAGAATACTTGAACGAAGCACGGGAAGAATATTGAGACGAACGAAGGGGCACGAATATGGAATAATTGGAGAACGAATTTGAAAACTTGGAACGAAGCAATATTTTGAAAAGATGGCCTCCGGATGATCGAGAGGGAAAGCAACACCTGAAATACTCCGGATGGATGAAAAGAATTTGCACGATTGAAAACAATTCGAGAGGATAACATCGAGCTAGCACCGTGAATCTCCGGTAGAACGGACAAGATTTAGAGGAAAAACTTTTCTTCTATCTTGAAATGACGACGAGGAACACCACCAAAATAACTGAGGTACTCCGGGAGGATGAAAAGCGAAGAGGTTGAGCCAACAATGAAATGGTTTGAAATCGATCTTGGAAAAGATCCGACTGATGAAAATCATACTTACGTCAAACTTCAAAAGGATTTGAGAATAGCTCCGGAAATTAGAAGAGTCAGGTAAGATCCTGGGAAAAGACCTGTGGGTTAGGGCCCACTGAAGAGAAACACCATTGGAAAAGGATGTTGAACAGATAGATGATGCACCGGAACAATTGAAATATTTGAATGAGGTGGCAACCTCAATTAAATTGGAAGATGACGAATCTCACAGGATGTCGTGGAACACCGGAAGGATAAACTGGCGAGAGGCGAACGAGTAGGGAAAACACTTCGAGGAAAAAGGATATGATCAACCCGGAAAATTTGAATTGAGTCCACCGGAAAAGAGATGAAGAATGTCAAACGAGACGAGAGTTCACCGGTTGAAACAATTGAGGGCAGACTCCACACGAATGAAATTGATGCCCGAAAACAGACTCAGGCTCCAGGAAGAAAAGGGTGGGAGGGCGGGAAAATAAAGGCAACTTGGAAGGGGAAACGACGAATAACTTCAAGAGGAAACACCGGTTGAAATCATTGAGGAAAGAAAGCAAAGACTTCGCACGAGTAGGATGGATACTCGATTACGGACTCCGGATTCGAGAAGAAGAAGGGAGGGCGGGTGGAAAAATAAGACAACTGAGGATTGAATTCAAAGATGAAGAGGCTCGAGTCAACTTGACGAGAGATGCACCGGATGAAAAGAGCTGAGGAACAACTACCGGAAAAACCAACTGCGTGATCCTAAAGAAAAATTTGAAGGGGAAGAGGAGTAATTCAAAACACCCACGTCAAGATTCCTGACCAGAGAGACGAAGGGGCTGAGGAGTAAAAAGAATCCTACTCTCCGATATAACTAGACTCCGAAAACAGTTTTCTTCTAGACTCAACAACGGCCAAACTACACGAACACTCAAGGGGGCTCCTAGGGTCGGTCGAGGCTCTGATACCAACTTGTCACGCCCAATATGCGACCCTATCCAAAAGGAACTCGACGGTCCCACCAAGGATAGACCCGCATATTGAGACGCTTTTGCAAGGTGGATATCATTACATCAACATTACATAATAGATGGGGATACATACATACGGCACGAGAGCCACAAGAATACATCAACATCATATACAAGATCAACACCCGACTACGGATGAAACATAAACAGGAGCTCAAACGACATCCACCCTGCTAGCCTAGGCTGCCGACCTGGAACCTATCCCCTGATCGAAGAAGAAGCAGAAGAAGAACTCCAATACAAGCAAACATCGCTCTCGCGTCAAGATCATCGCAAACCTGTACTCGCAATCGGTGGTGTAGTAACTCAGAGCCACGAGGACTCAAAGAATCCCATTACCATGGGTATCAAGACTAGCAAAGCTCAAATGGGAAAGGAAGGGGTAAAGTGGTGAGGTTGGCAGCGACTAAGCATATATGGTGGCTAACATACGCAAATGAGAGCGAGAAGAGAAACAAAGGAACGGTCGTCAACTAGTAATGATCAAGAAGTGATCCTGAACTCCTACTTACGTCGAGACATAACCCTGAAACCGTGTTCTCCTCTCGATCAACCCCGAAAAGAGACACTCACGGTTACGCACACGGTTGGTGTATTTTAGAAGAGTTTGCTTCAAGTTTACTACAACCGGATATTAACAAATTCCCATCCGCCACATAACCGCGGGCACGGCTCTCGAAAGTTTAAACCCTGCAGGGTGTCCCAACTTAGCCCATGATAAGCTCTCGCGATCAACGAAGGATATTCCTTCTCCCCGGGAAGACCCGATCAGTCTCGGAATCCCGGCTACAAGACATTTCGACAGCAATAAAACAATACCAGCAAGACCACCCGGCATGCCGACACCCTGATAGTAGCCGCGCGTATCTCGTCTCAGGCCACGACCGAATGAGCAGTCCGTACAACTAAAACCAGCCCTCAAGTTTCCCCGAGGTGGCGCTGGAAAGGGCTCTAGTTTGGACCAACACTTAGACAAGCATTGGCCCGGGGGGGCTAAAATAAAGATGACCCTTGGGATGCGCGACTCCCAAAGGAAAAAGGTAATAGGTCAGGCAAATGGTAAAACCAATGTTGGGCCTTCTTTGAAAAGTCTTATTCAAAGTGAACTGTCAAGGGGGTCCCATAAATCACCCGACCGCGTTAGGGACGCAAAATCAGGAACATAATACCGATATGATGAGAAACTAGGGCGGCAAGAGTGGAACAAAACACCAGGCATAAGGCCGAGCCTTCCACCCTTTACCAAGTATATAGATGCATTAATTAAAATAAGATATATTGTGATATCCCAACAAGTAAACATGTTCCAACAAGGAACAACATCTCCATGTTCCAACAAGGAACAAACTTCATCTTCACCTGCAACTAACAACGCTATAAGAGGGGCTGAGCAAAGCGGTAACATAGCCAAACAACGGTTTGCTAGGAAGGGTGACAAAGGTTAGAGGCTGACATGGCAATTTGGGATGGCTTGAAGAGCAAATGATAGGTAGCGCAGCATAGCGAAAAGAACGAAGCAACTAGCATAGCAATGATAGTAGTGAGATCCAGGGTAGCGGTCATCTTGCCTGAAATCCCGCAAGGAAGAAGAACGAGTCCATGAAGAAGACGAGCGGATGAAGCCGAACCAAGCGTAGACGAACGAATCCTCACGATCGCAACGAAACATGAACTAACAAGAAGAAGCACACAACATAGTAAACACACCACACATGAACAAGGCATGATGCACAACAAGCATGACGCATGACAAATCTAGATGAGGCTACTCATGGCAAGAGATGATGCAAACAAGAGCAACACATCAAGGCAAGTTTAAATGAGGCCTAAGCAACATATAACAATTCCTAAGTTCTCATATGCAAATTTCGAAATTGGTCCAGATCTGAATAAACCTTATGTTCAAGTTGTTAAACAGCAAGTTAAGATGCACCACGATGATCTACACGAAATTCTAGTCAAGTTACATATAAAGTTCATTAGATTCGGAGCTACGGCCTAGAAGATATGAGCAAAACAAGTTAAACATGGCATTGATGCAAAATGCATAGAAACATCAATAAAACACCTCAAAACAAGGATGCAAGATGATAATATGAAGCTACATGCAAAATCAAGCAAGTTTCATATAGAGCACACTCAAAACGGAGCAACGGTTCAACACATAAGTTATTAACAATCTGTCCAAGACAACAAGTAGGCATATTGCAAGCATCAAAACAACATGCTACAGAATCTCAACATGATAACAAAAGGCATGGGCATGATGTACAGGTAAAGCATGACAAAACATGAACACTGAGCTATCTCCATAAATCACTAGAACATGCTCAAAAACACATGGCAAGATTGCAACTAATAACAGTTTCAGGAAATAACATCAGGTTGCAATGTTTAGAGCTATCAAACGACATGTTACAGGAAATTATCATGGCAAACAAATGCATGGCATGATACTACTAAATGCATAGATCAAAAGTCCTTTACTGAGCATGAGCAAAAAAGGATCAGAAGATATGATGGCACCCATGTAAACATAGCAAGTTATATTACAGATTCATACATGGCAGGAACAACAATAAGTAGGCATGTTGGTGAGCTTGAACCACTCACCACAGAGCAATACATGGCATGGCAAGGAAACTCACAGTAAGAAGACATGGCATAGAAGCTATACATAGAAAGAACAACATCATAGCATACACGGATCAACTACGACAACCTTGGCAAAATTGAATAACATGTAAACAACCTGCCAGGAAACATTTTATAGGAAAAGTAGAGCTTGATTAACTCAAGCTATGGCACTCCATAATTGCACACAAGGGCATTGATGGATATATAATAACCATATGTTCAAAACATCCTTACTGAAGTATCTCAAAATATGCATGGATCTCTCGGTAGCATCAAGTTTACATGGAATAAAAATATCAGCAGAACAGGGGCTGAAATCAGCAACATAATGAAGTCTAGTTTGCATGCTTGTGCTAGTCACCACAGAGATCACAAAAATACATGGCATATACCCCTGTAAAGATGGCATGTCTTATTACAAAACACATGTAGGACTCAAGATCATATGGTCCACACATCAATCATGGCAAAAATGACAAAAGTGCATGTTCCGAAAAGAATCAGAAACTAACATCACATAGCCCTCTTCTAACAGCATTTCGGGCATCAAGATGGGCTCAAATGTAAATGACGCAATGAGATGAAATGATGTACTCATCGAGGCGAACAATTTGACATATTACACGCACAAAACGAAGCAATATGCAGAGAGTTATGGCATGATGAACATGACAACCAAATACTGAAATCACAGGGACGGAATTTCGGGTTAACCTCCAGATTTGGATCGGGCCGGGCATGGGAACCAAGGCGGCCGGAGTTCTCGCCGGAGAGCGGCCGGGGAAGGTCGGAGGTGGCGGCCGAAGGTCGGAGGGGAGGCCGGCAAGACGGCGGCCGTCTGGGTGGCGGAGGCGGCGGAGGCCGAAGTCACGGGAGGCGCTACTGGCGGGCAAGGCGGGCGTATCACAAGTGAGAGGGCGGAGCCGGGCGGCGGGCGGAGGCTCGCTGCGGCGGGGGGCGAGTGGGGCGAGCGGCGCGGGCACGGGCGCCGGGCGGCCAGCTGGCTGGCGGGCACTGGCTCGCGGCCGCGGCGCGGCGTGGAGGAGGCCGGAGGCCACGTGGCGCGCTCCCGTTGGCCACGGGAGGCGGCGGCGCTGACGTGGAGGCACGGGATTGGCCGGGCGACGTGGAGGCAGGCGGCGGACTTTGTCCGGCGCGGCACGGACGCGTCCGGCGCGCGGAGGAAGAAGAAGGCTAGGGTTAGGGTAGAATTAGACCGCGAATTTCGGGAGAGGCACATATTTATAGGTAGAGGGAGCTAGGAGAGTCCAAATGAGGTGCGGTTTTACCACACGATCGTGATCGAACGACCGAGAGCATGGAGGGTAGTTTGCTGGGTTTTGGGCCACTTTGGAAGGGTGTTGGGCTGCAACACAAAGAGGGCTTCTACGGTTACCCGGTTAACCGTTGGAGTATCAAACGACCTCCAAATGACCCGAAACTTGACAGGCGGTCTACCGGTGCTATACCAAGGCCTCTTGGCAAACCTCGGGCCATTCCGAGAAAGTTTAACACCCGCACACGAAAAGAGGCAAAGGGGGGCGCCGGGAGACATAGGAGTGCCGGATTGCAAAACGGACAACAGGGAAAATGCTCGGATGCATGAGACGAACACGTATGCGAAATGAAATGCACATGATGACATGATATGAAATGCAACACGCAAGCAAATGACACTGCAACGACGGCGAATAACTGGAAGACACCTGGCGCATCGAATCCGGGACGTTACAACACCACTTGGGATTGTTAGAGATGTTGAAGTCTTGTGTGGGAAAATAAAATAACCTACTGATTTTTTGTCCTTGGCTCTCCACAAGATGATTTTTGTCCCATAATATCTGGTAGACCTTTCTTGAACACTGTTAATGCTAAGATAGATTGCAATAAAGAAACTATCAGTGTTAATTTTGGTGATGTGACTCATGAGTTTAATTTCTCTAAGTTTCGTAGGCAACCTCATGATAAAGAATTGCCTAGTAAGGATGAAATAATTGGTCTTGCTTCTATTGCCGTACCCCTACTAATCCGCTAGAACAATATTTGCTTGACCATGAAAATGATATGCACTTGCATGAAAGAAATGAAATAGTTAAGATGTTCTTTGGTCAACAACCTATTCTTAAACATATTTTTCCTGTTGAAACTCTAGGAGGCCCTCCTCCACCTAAGGGTGATCCTGTGTTTGAATTGAAACAATTACCCGATACTTTGAAATATACTTATCTTGATGATAAGAAGATATATCCTATTATAATTAGTGCTAACCTTACAGAGCATGAAGAAAAGAGATTATTAAAATCTCCGAGGAAGCATCCTTCCGCTATTGGATATACTCTTGATGATCTTAAGGGTGTCAGTCCCACTCTCTGTCAGCACAAGATTAATATGGAACCCGATGTTAAACCAGTTGTTGATCATCGGCGACGATTAAATCCTAAGATGAAGGAAGTGGTAAGAACTGAAATATTAAAGCTTCTAGAAGCAGGTATAAATATAATTTATCCTATAGCTGATAGTCGATGGGTAATCATGTTCATTGTGTCCCTACGAAAGGAGGTATTATTGTTGTTCCTAATGATAAAAAAGAACTTATCCCAAATTGTGACTGGTTATAGAATGGTAATTGATTTCAAGAAATTAAACAAAGCCACTAGAAAAGATCATTATCCTTTGCCTTTTATTGATAAAATGTTAGAAAGATTATCTAAGCACACACACTTTTGCTTCCTTGATGGATATTCCAGTTTCTCTCAAATACCTGTATCGCAGCCTCATCAAGAGAAAACCACCTTTACTTGTCCTTTTGGAACTTATGCTTATAGAAGTATGCCCTTTTGTTTATGCAATGCACCTGCTACCTTTCAAAGATGTATACTGCTATATTCTCTTACTTTTGTGAAAACATTATTGAGATTTTCATGGATGATTTTTCCATTTACGGAACTTCTTTTGATGATTCCTTAAGCAACCTTGATCGAGTTTTCCAGATATGTCAACAGACTAATCTTGTCTTGAATTGTGAAAAGTGACATTTTATGGTGAACAAAGGTATTGTCTTGGGGCATAAAATTTCCGAATGAGGTATTGAGGTAGATAAAGCTAAAGTTGATGCAATTGAGAAAATGCCATGTCCTAAAGATATTAAAGGTATAAGAAGTTTCCTAGCTCATGTTGGCTTCTATAAAAGGTTTATTAAAGACTTCTCTAAAATTTCTTGGCCTCTTACTAATCTCTTTGCAAAAAGATATTCCATTTGTTTTTGATGATGATTGTGTAGAAGCCTTTGAAACACTTAATAAAGCCTTAACTTCTGCACCTATTTTTCAGCCACCTGATGTAGCGACCCGACCTTAGATGGTCAAGTCTACGTATACATGTCATCCCTGGATCGGTAATCTTGACACACACAATTACTCGAAGGATTTATAACAGAGTAGCAATCACACACTTATTACATCGAATGTCTCAAAAGAGAGCTTATTACAATAATATGGCTGAAGGCCATCTAATGCGATAACAACGGAAGACTTGGAAGATAAAGTGAGTCCATCAACTCCAACGGCATAACTGAGCTGCACGGCAACGACCTACAATCCTTACTCCTCGTCTGAAAAAGTCTGCAACATAATACGTTGCAGCGAGAAACGGTCAGCACATGGAATATGCTGGCAAAGTAACACATAGAGAATAATGAAGGAATAAGCCTATACTACATGCATATAGGGCTGGTGGAAAAGCTCTATGGTTACAGTTTTTGCGAAAAGCCAATTTTTCCCTACATCAAAGGAATAAATTTAATTTAACTATCATGGTGGTTGAAACATCTTTGAGAAGGTACCCCCCAACTCAATGATCCCAATTAAAGTGATTAACAACCCAGCAAAATTTGTTAAGAGTGATGAGATACATGTGAATACTCAAGTACTAGATACTCAGAATCGTCCATAACCGGGGACACGGCTAACCATGATTAGTTTGTACACTCTGCAGAGGGGTTTATGACTTTTCCCCACAAGACTCGATCGCCTCCGTTGGTTTCTCGCACCGCATGGTGTTTGAGAGACGGATGACCGAGACACGATCTTCGTAAACATTAACTCTCTACTCCGGATAGATCATAGCAAACCTATAAAACCCACTACCTGCTGATCTACCTCTTCGAGAGCTTCATGTAACTTACTCAACTATGCTAGAGCCCATAATAGCTTGTGGCTGCACACGGAAGTTTCTAGCATGAATAATCTCAGTTCCCTTTGAGCACAGGTGGCGGTCCATAGGAAGATCACACGGGTACCCAGGATTTCCAAAAAAAAGCAGACAACACTTTGGGTTCCCAGTGCCTCAATCCACCCAGATGTGTATTTAAGTTGCCACCTTATAGTAAACCATTAATTAACAATCTCACATCTGTCGTGAATATCTTTCAAACCCGAACCACGTCTACGAGCATAGCATGTCAGTATAAGCATAACGTAGAAGTAACTCCCAAGGGTTTGAAAGTAACAGGGCAATAGGTTCCTACCTCATCATCTACTTCCCAACCCACAAGTTAATGACATCCTAATCATGCAATGTTTGAGGGTTGAAACTAATGCATAAAAACTGGGTAGAAAAAGATATGATCAAGTGTTACTTGCCTTGCTGACGATCCGTGAATCCTAGAGACTCGTAGTAACACGCTTCGCACTCCGGGAATTATATCGCAAGCAAACAACGCATACATAAGTAAACAAGCAAAGATGCACACACGAAAACTTCAACTGAAGAGGTTGACCGGAGAGTTCAACTTAAGAACTCCGGTTTGCAAAAAGAATCAAACCAAACGAAACAACGAAACTCAAATGGCGAGAAAAACAAGGTCCGTTTACTAATCTGAACTAGGGTCAAATTTTACAGAGATAAAAACTGGTTTAAGTTGATTATTCGGAAAGAGGGTTTGATGCGAAACTCCGTGCGCTTGAATCACCCGAGTCCGATAAACGAGCGAAAAGATAAACAGATTTGAAAATTGGATCGTAAATCGCGTTCGTAATAACCGCGGAATAATTCCAATAAAAGAAAAGCGACGAACTGCTAAACGAACGAACGTTCGTTAACAGAACTTAAACAGTAAACGCGTTCGTTAAAACGAACGGATGAATGGATGTTCGTTAAATAAATAAACCGATGAAAATAAACCGATCTATATAAAAAACCGATCTAGGGTTTTATAAAAAAACCGAAGGGTTTAAAAAAAACATAATAAACCGGCAGCGTGGCGGGGTGAATTACCTCCGAGGCGCGTCCGTGGCCAGGCGGGCTCGGCGAGGTCGGCGAGGCGGCAAGGCGGCGACGGCGTGAGAGCGGCGGCGGCGAGGCTGGCGGCTCGGGCTCCCGTGGGCGGGGTGGTGGTGGCGGGTGGTGGCGGGTGGTGGTGGCGGTATTTAAAGGGGCGGGCGGCGGTGGCTTGCTTGGAAGGGGCGGCGACTTGGGAAGGGGTCGCCTGGGTGGAGTCCGCTCGGACTCCTTCGGCGTCCGTGCCTGCAAGGCCTGTGAGGGAGGCGGCGGCCGGCCGCCTGGCTCGGGCCTTTGGGCCGGTCAACTGGTCCGTTCATTTTTTAAACATTCCGAAAGAAAAATTCCTAGAAAAATAAATAAAAATCTAAAATTCCAAAACAAGTTTTCTCCGTCTAAATAGAATATTTAGAACTAGAGGAACTTTTCTTGGCCCCTAAAATGCAACTTTTTTTAAAGCGTGCAAATTTTCTAGGGCGAATATTTTCCAAATAAAATCAAATAAAATCCCAAAAATGATTTTAACATTTTTCCTCTGTTATTTCAATTATTTTGGAGAAGTCATATTATCTCCCCTCATTTATTTATTTTGAATTGAAATAATTTTTGGAGAGAAAATAATTAAAATCCAATATCCTCGTCTTTCATTATTTGACAAAATTCAAATATGAAAATTGAAAAATCCCCAACTCTCTCCGAGGGTCCTTGAGTTGCTTAGTATTTCCGAGGATGGTAAACGAGAATGCAAATAAAATATGATATGCAAGAATGACCTATGTATAACATGCCAAATTGAAAATTTGGGATGTTACAAACCTACCCCCCTTAAGATGAATCTCGCCCTCGAGATTCGGGTTGGCTAGAAAATAGGTGCGGATGGTCTTTGCGAATATCCTCTTATCGCTCCCAGGTGGCTTCTTCCTCGGTGTGATGGCTCCACTGAACTTTGCAAAACTTGATCACCTTGCTGCGAGTGACTCGGCTATCGAAATCCAAAATCGTTACTGGCTTCTCCTCATAAGTCAGGTTGTTATCCAATTGTATCGCCTCCGAGAACCTTTGTATCCTTTAATGGTATGTCGGCCATCTCAGCGTGGCACTTCTTCGATTGTGACACGTGAAACATGTCATGCACTCGACAATCCTTCGTGTAACTCCAGCTTGTAGGCAACTTCTCCCATCCGTCCCAAAATACGATGCAGTCCTACAAATCTTGGGGCTAACTTTCCCTTTACTCCAAAACGTTTCACTCCCCTCGTGGGTGATACTCATGAATATACTCTGTCTCCAATTTCATAGGTTACTTCCTTGCGTTTTGAATCTACGTAACTCTTCCATCTAGACCGAAAGCAATCTTTAGTCATCTCGATCAGTTTAACCTTCTCCTCTGAAGTATTTGATCAAATCTGGTCCAAACAACTGACGGTCTCCAACCTCATCCCACATCAATGGTGTTCTACATCTGCGTCCATATAGAGCTTCGAACGGTGCCATCTTCAAACTGGTTTGGTAGCTGTTGTTGTATGAAAATTCTGCGTACGACAAATTGTCATCCCAACTAGATCCATAATCTAGCGCATGTGCTCTCAACATGTCCTCCAAAATCTAATTGACTCTTTTCTTCGTCATCTGTCCGTCTGCATGGGTGGAACGCGGTACTAAACTCCAATCTGGTACCCAAAGTCCGTGTAGTTGATGCCAAAACTTTGAAGTAAACTGTGTTCCTTTATCGTCTGATACTTCTCGGAACTCCATGCAAACATACGATCCTGGTCATATATATCTTGGCCAACTTTGCACTTGTATAAGTTGTTTTCACTGGGATGAAGTGAGCTACTTTGGTCAAACGATCCACTACTACCCATATCGAATCATATCCTGCTTTGGTTCTGGGTAATCCGTGATAAAATCCATGCCAAGCTTGTCCCACTTCCAATCGGGTATTGGCATGGGCTGCAACATCCTGCTGGCTTTTGATGCTCTGCCTTCACTCTCTGACATACATCGCAAACGGCTACATACTCGGCAATATCCTTCTTCATACCAGCCCACCAGAAACGTTCCTTCAAGTCCAAGTACATCTTGGTGTTTCCGGGGTGAATCGAGTATGGTGAGTCATGGGCCTCTTGAAGTATTAACTTCCTGATCTCCAAATTGTTGGGCACATAAATCCGATCCTCAAACCACAAGGTATCGTGCTCATCATCGCGAAAACCTTTGGCTTTTCCTTTGCCCATCTTTTCCTTTATCTCAGCAATCTCTTTATCCTCCTTCCGAGCGTCTCGAATTTTGTCTAACAATGTCGACTGAACCTCCATTGTTGCAAGAAAACCTCTTGGAACAATCTCCAAATTAAGTTCCATAACATCCTCTGCTAACTCCTTTGGCAGTCCTCTACCTTCAAGGATATTGGCATAACTCTTCCGACTCAAAGCGTCTGCTATGACGTTGGCTTTTCTGGATGATAGTGTAGCTTCATGTCGTAATCTTTTATAAGTTCCAGCCATCTCCTCTGTCGGAGGTTTAACTCCTTCTGTGTGAAAATGTACTTTAAACTCTTATGATCCGTGTACACATCACAACGGTTTCCCATGAGATAATGTCTCCGTGTCTTTAACGCATGTACTACGGCTGCTAACTCCAAATCATGCGTGGCATAGTTCAACTCATGAGGCTTCAGCTTGTCGTGAGGCGTCTGAGACAACCTTTCCTTCTGTATAAGAACACATCCAATTCCCAAGCGAGAGGCATCACAATACACTTGAAACTCCTTATGTATATCCGCAATGTCGGCCTTTGGGGCTGTAGTCAACCATTTCTTCAACTCTTGGAAACTTGTCTCACAATCCTCTGTCCATTTGAACTTGGTATCCTTCTTTAGCAATTACATCATTGGTTTAGCAATCTTGGAAAAATTCTCAATGAATCTCCGATAATATCCACCGGTCAAGGAAAGCGCAAATCTCATTGTTGAAGTGGGTGCCAACCATTCGATGTTGGCCTGAATTTTCTTGGGATCTCTTGCTATACCTTCTCCCGATATAACATGCCCAAGAAATCCAACTTCCTTTAACCAAAATTCGCACTTGCTGAATTTGGCGTATAACCGTGTTCCCCGAGTTTCTCAAGAACCAAACGTAGGTGTTCTGCGTGCTCCTCTTCGTTCTTCGAGTAAACCATAATATCATCGATAAACACCACAACAAACTTGTCCAAATATTCCATGAACACTTTGTTCATCATACTCATAAAATAGGCGAGGCGTTAGTCGGTCCAAACGACATGACCGTATACTCGTATAATCCATATCGTGTGGTGAATGCTGTCTTGGGTATATCCTTCTCTCGGATCTTCAACTGATGGTATCCTGATCGTAGATCAATCTTAGAAAACACCTTAGCTCCTTGCAACTGATCAAACAGATCATTTATCATCGGTAAGGGATACTTGTTCTTTATCGTTACTTCATTCAGAGCTCGGTAATCGACAAGGTGATGAACCATCCTTAGGGATTTATCCTTCTTCTCCACCAAAAGTACTGGAGCTCCCCAAGGTGATGAACTTCTACGAATGTAACCTTTCTCCAATAGCTCCTTGATCTGCTTCTTAATTTCCTCCAGATCATTTGCGGGCATCCGATAGGGTCTCTTTGCTATTGGCCCTGCACGGTATTAGTTCTATCGAAACTCGATGTCTCGATCCGATGGCATGCCTGGTAACTCTTCCGAAAAACATCTGGATAATCCTTCACTCTGTGTACTTCTTCTTGTACAACTCCGTGAGGGTATTCACTTGGCTCCTCCTAGGCACATGCCTAGATACATACTTAATCCTTTTTCCCTCCGGGTGGTGAGATAGATTGACTTGCTAGCACAATCGATACTTCCTCCAAACTTCGACATCCAATCCATACCTAATATCACATCCAATCCTTGCGACTCCAAGATAATTAGGTCGATGGAAAAAATGTGTTCCAATGATTAAGGGTAACTGGGTGCACCATCTCGCTAGCCATATACTCTGCTCGAGTAGCTCACTAAAAGAGGGGTCCTAAGTGCAGGTTGGTAAGTTAAACTTATCCACAAATCCCCTTGATATGTATGAATGCGATGCACCAGTATCAAAAAGAACAATAGCGGTAAATGACTGAACCAAAAACTTACCTATTACCGCATCCGGCTGCTCTTCAACTTCCTCCACGCTAATGTGGTTCACTTGTCCTTTGTTGAATGGATTGGGCTTCTTCCCAGCACTCCCATTTCTGTTTCCATTCTTTCCATCAGGGCAGTCATTGGCATAGTGCCCTGTCTTCCCGCAATTAAAGCAAATAACTTGGCTCAGGTCTCTCTTAGCGGGTGTAGCTGGGTTAGAGCGATTCTGATTATTGTTGGCTGCATTTACATTCCCATTTTTCGCACCATTATGCGTTCCTCCTCCAGTATGGTTATGTCCTCCATGGTTATGAACTAGTCCTCCCGAGTTCGGGGTTAAGCGAGGTTTCTGGTGAGCTCCTGAGTTATACTTCCCTTGTCCATACTTCCTCTTACGATTCTCAATTTGTTGCTTTCCTTCAATCATTAGGGCCTTATCTACCAACTCCACGGTAGTTGTTGAAAGTTAGCACCATCATTTGCATACTCATCTCATCATTCAGTCCTTCCATAAACTTCTCTTGCTTCATGCATCCGTGGCCACATCATCAGGGGCATAGTGTGATAACTTGCTAAACTCATCCACGTCTTTGGGCCACAAGACGGTTCCCCAGCGTAAGTTGCGGAACTCACGCTTCTTTATCTGCATGGCTCCGGTTGAAACATGGGCCGTGCGGAAAGCTTGTTGAACTGGTCCCATGTGACATTGGCTATAGGAAAAGTAGCCGTGTAATTCTCCCACCATGCGGCTGCTGGTCCATCCAATTGATGTGCGGCAAAGCGCACTCTCTCAAAGATCCGTGCATCCTGCGGTGGTTAACTCCTTCCAATACGGCGTAACCGGTCATCTGCAACTATTGGCTCGGTGCTCTTTGGAAAACACCGCGGTTGTAACCTTAGAAAAGCAGGCTAAATTGTCCACTGGTGGCGGGTTGTTATTGTTGTTGTTGTTGGCATTGCCCTGGTTCTGAACTAGCAATTGCATCAAGGCATTCTGCTGTTGGATCAACTGGGTGAGCTCCGGTGGGAAAGTAAAACCGGGGTCACGTCTCGGAGGCATCTGAGGGTTTAGAGGGGAGAGATTAGAAATAGAAAGAGGTCTAGTGAGAAAACACTACCCATATGCACATGAGGCAAAACACACATTCATTCAATCAAGCAAGCAAGGGCATACAAAACGGTCTAGGACTATCGCGTAAGTGCTCACTACTACTAATTACATGGGGGAAAATACTACTAATATTTGGTGGTCATCTAAAAATTTTGATCGGTGGAAGACTCCATGATGTCTGCTCCAGCTTCGTCTTCATAGTCATCATCACTTGGATCTGAGTCGGTGTCGTCGATGATGATGTAGTTCTCTGGACAAGCGGGGTCTTCTTCCTCTTCTTGCTCCTCTTCCTTGGGTGCTGGTCCTCCCATGAAAACTCCAATCTTCTTGACTAGGTCGTCGTTCTTCTCCAGTAGTATCTTGATTTCTTCCTCATATCCATCGCGGGTAGACTTGAGTTCTTCCTCCAATTCGATGATCTTAGTTTTCGCCTTCTTCAAATCCAAAGCATGTCTGCGCACATCCGGGTTCTCATGACGTCGAATGTGCTGGTTGAGCTCCTGGATGTAAGCTGCAATGGATCTATCCTTCTTGGTGCTAATTACTTCCCATTGCTCGTCTCGGCGCCCACATATTTGGTATATGGTGTCTTTAAGTTCCTTGTTGTAGACTTCTCCGATGCATCCCATGGTAATGTGAGCTGCCATACTCTTTCCCAAACTCCATGTTGGTGCATTGAAAACACATACTATGGGCTCCGTGCTTGGTGCAAACGTCCTTCCGGGAACTAGGGCTTGAATCTTCCGGATTCTTCTTACGGTAAGGTGGCGTTATGCGTCCGGTGAAGCTTGGTATTCCAATATTCAGGTACCTAGTGACTTCCTTCAAGTGACGTCCGAAAGGTGTGTCTTCATCCGGTTGGGCAAACTTGTACTTCATCTCCGTCATCCTAACGAGTGGAAAAATGGAGAGAGGTCAGAAATGAGTAGAGAGGAGTGACCTATGGTTTATCTTAGTGGTCGTGTCCTACACTCGGCGTGTGCTCGATACCATCTTGTAGCGACCCGACCTCGGATGGTCAAGTCTACGTATACATGTCATCCACTGGATCGGTAATGCTTGACACACATAGTACTCAAGGATTTATAACAGAGTAGCAATCACACACTTATTACATCGAATGTCTCAAAAGAGAGCTTATTACAATAATATGGTCAAGGCCATCTAATGCGATAACAGCGGAAGACTTGGAAGATAAAGTGAGTCCATCAACTCCAACGGCATAAGCGAGCTGCACGGTAACGACCTACAATCCTTACTCCTCGTCTGAAAAGTCTGCAACATAATACGTTGCAGCCCGAGAAACAATTGACACATGGAATATGCTGGCAATGTAACACATAGAGTAATGAAAGAATAAGCTATACTACATGCATATATGGCTGGTGGAAAGCTCTATGGTTACAGTTTTGCCAAAAGCCAATTTTTCCCTACATCAAAGGAATAAATTTAATTTAACTATCATGGTGGTTGAAACATCTTTGAGAAGGTACCCCCAACTCAATGATCCCAATTAAAGTGATTAACAACCCAACAAAATTTGTTAAGAGTGATGAGATACATGTGAATACTCAAGTACTAGATACTCAGAATCGTCCATAACCGGGGACACGGCTAACCATGATTAGTTTGTACACTCTGCAGAGGTTTGCGCACTTTTCCCCACAAGACTCGATCGCCTCCGTTGGTTTCTCGCCTTTGCATGGTGTTTGAGAGACGGATGACCGAGACACAGTCTTTCAGAAACATTAACTCTCTACTCCGGATAGATCATACCAAACCTATAAAACCCACTACCTGCTGATCTACCACTTCAAGAGCTTCACGTAACTTACTCAACTATGCTAGAGCCCATAATAGCTTGTGGCTCCACACAGAAGTTTCTAGCATGAATAATCTCAGTTCCCTTTGAGCACAGGTGGCGGTCCATAGTAAGATCACACGGGTACCCGGGATTTCCAAAAAAAAAACAGACAACACTGGGTTCCCCAGGTGCCTCAATCCACCCAGATGTGTATTTAAGTTGCCACCTTATAGTAAACCATTAATTAACAATCTCACATCTGTCGTGAATATCTTTCAAACCCGAACCACGTCTACGAGCAGAGCATGGCAGTATAAGCATAACGTAGAAGTAACTCCCTAGGGTTTGAAAGTAACAGGGCAATAGGTTCCTACCTCATCATCTACTTCCCAACCCACAAGTTAATGACATCCTAATCATGCAATGTTTGAGGGTTGAAACTAATGCATAAAAACTGGGTAGAAAAAGATATGATCAAGTGTTACTTGCCTTGCTGACGATCCGTGAATCCTAGAGACTCGTAGTAACACGCTTCACACTCCGGGAATTCTATCGCAAGCAAACAACGCATACATAAGTAAACAAGCAAAGATGCACAAATGAAAACTTCAACTGAAGAGGTTGGCCGGAGAGTTCAACTTAAGAACTCCGGTTTGCAAAAAGAATCAAACCAAACGAAACAACGAAACTCAAATGGCGAGAAAAACAAGGTCCGTTTACTAATCTGAACTAGGGTCAAATTTTACAGAGATAAAAACTGGTCTAAGTTGATTATTCGGAAAGAGGGTTTCGATCTGAAACTCAGTAGCGCTTGAATCACCTGATTCCGATAAAGCGAGCGAAAAGATAAACATATTTGAAAATTGGATCGTAAATCGCGTTCGAATAACCGCGGAATAATTCCAATAAAAGAAAAGCGACGAATCGCTAAGCGAGCGAACGTTCGTTAACAGAACAAATAGTAAACGCGTTCGTTAAAACGAACGGATGAACGGATGTTCGTTAAATAAATAAACCGACGAAAATAAACCGATCTATATAAAAAAACGATCTAGGGTTTTATTAAAAAACCGAAGGGTTTTCAAAAAAAACATAATAAACCGGCGGCGGCGGGGTCGGGTACCTCCGGCGAGGCGCGCCAATGGCGGCTCAGGTCCGTGAGGGGCGGGTCGGCGAGGCGGCGGTGAGGGAGGGCGACGGCGACGTCAAGGCTCAGGCGGATCGGGCTCCCAAGGGGTGGTGGTGGCGGCGGGTGGTGGTGGCGGTATTTAAAGGGGCGGGCGGTGGCTTGGGAAGGGGCGGGCGGGCGACTTGGGAAGGGGTCGCCGGGGTGGAGTCTGCCTCGGACTCCTCGGCGTCCGTGCCTCAGACGGCGTCTGGAGGAGGCGGCGGCGGCGGGCCGGCTGGCTCAGTGGGCCTTTGGCCCGGGGTCCGCTTGTTCGTTTTTAAAACATTCCATGAAAGAAAAATTCCTAGAAAAATAAATAAAAATCTAAAAATTCCAAAACAAGTTTTCTCCGTCTAAATAGAATATTTAGAACTAGAGGAACTTTTCTTGGCCCCTAAATGCAACTTTTTTAAAGCGTGCAAATTTTTCTAGGCGAATAATTTCCAAATAAAATCAAATAAAATCCCAAAAATGATTTTAACATTTTTCCTCCGTTATTTCAATTATTTTGGAGAAGTCATATTATCTCCCCTCATTTATTTATTTTGAATTGAAATAATTTTTCGGAGAGAAAATAATTAAAATCCAATATCCTCGTCTTTCATTATTTGACAAAATTCAAATATGAAAATTGAAAAATCCCCAACTCTCTCCGAGGGTCCTTGAGTTGCTTAGGATTTTCGAGGATGGTAAACGAGAATGCAAATAAAATATGATATGCAAGAATGACCTATGTATAACATGCCAAATTGAAAATTTGGGATGTTACACCTGATTGGAACCTGCCTTTTGAAATTATGTGTGATGCTAGTGATTATGCTATTGGTGCTGTTCTAGGACAAAGAGTTGGTAAGAAATTAAACATTATCCATTATGCTAGTAGGTCTCTAGAAAGTGCTCAAAGAAATTATGCTACTACCAAGAAAGAATTTCTATTAGTTGTGTTTGCTTGTGATAAATTCAGATCTTACATAGTCGATTCTAAAGTAATTGTTCACACCAGTCATGTTGCTATTAAATACCTCATGGAAAATAAAGACGCTCAACCTAGACTCATTAGGCGGGTTCTTTTGCTACAAGAATTTGACCTGCATATCACTGATAAGAAGGGAGCTGAGAACCCCGTAGCTGATAACTTGTCTCGATTAGAAAATATTATTGATCACCCACTACCTATTGTTGATAGCTTACCACATAAACAACTAGCTGTCATAAATGCTTCTCATGATACTCCTTGGTATGCAGACTATGCTAATTATATTGTTGCTAAATTTATACCACCTAGTTTTAGATACAAACAAAAGAAGAAAATTCTTCTTTGATTTAAGACATTACTTTTGGGATGGTCCACATATTTATAAAGAAGGAGTATATGGTATTATTAGACATCGTCTACCTGAGCATGAACATGGACAAATCCTATGGAAATGTCACTCCGAATCCTATGGAGGACACCATGCGGGAGATAGAACTGCAAACAAGGTATTACAATCTGGTTTTTATTGGCCTACTCTTTTCAAGGATGCTCGCAAGTTTGTTTTATCTTGTGATGAATGTCAAAGAATTGGTAATATTGGTAGACCTCAGCAAATGCCTATGAATTATTCACTTGTTATTGAACCATTTTATGTTTGGGGCTTTGATTATATAGGACCTTATCCTTCCTCTAATGGGTATACACATATTTTGGTTGATGTTGATTATGTCACTAAGTGGGTAGAAACAATTTCAACTAGTAGTGCTGATCATAACACCTTCATTAAAATGCTTAAAGAAGTTATTTTCCCGAGGTTTGGAGTCCCTAGATATTTAATGACTCGTGGTGGTTCACATTTTATTCCTAGTGCTTTCCGTAAATTGCTTGCTAAATATGATGTCAACCATAGGATTACATCCCCTTATCACCCTCTGTCTAGTGGTCAAGTTGAACTTAGCAATAGAGAAATAAAATTAATATTGCAAAAGACCGTTAACAGATCTCGAAAGAATTGGTCTAAAAAACTTGATGATGCACTTTGGTCTTATAGAACAACTTATAAAAATCCTATGGGTATGTCTCCATACAAAATGGTTTATGAAAAAGCTTGTCATTTGCCTCTTGAGTTAGAACATAAAGCATATTGGCCAATTAAAGAACTTAATTATGACTTCAAACTTGCCGATGAAAATAGGTTATTTGATATTAGCTCACTGGATGAATGGAGAACCCAAGCCTATGAAAATGCCAAATTGTTCAAAGAAAAGGATAAAAGGTGGCATGACAAAAGAATCCAAAAGCGGGAATTCAAAGTGGGCGAGTATGTTCTATTGTTCAATTCTCGTTTTAGTTTTTTTGCAGGAAAACTTCTCTCCAAGTGGGAAGGACCATATATCATTGAAGAAGTTTATCGCTCCGGAGCTATTAAGATCAATAATGCCGAAGGCACTAACCCGAAGGTAGTCAATGGACAAAGAATTAAGCACTATATTTCAGGTACTCCTATTAATGTTGAAACCAACATTATTCAATCCATGACTCCAGAGGAGTACATTAAAGAGACCTTCTAGAACACTCCAGAACCCTAAAAAGAAAGAGATATGTGATACGGTAAGTAAACCAACTTCAAAATTCCGTAAAAATATTTACTGTTAGTTTTATAATATTCGAAAAAATGAAAAAAAATAAGAAACACCCGAGAAGGGAACCCAGCTGCCCACTATGCACCAGGGCGTGCCTGATGACCCACAAGTTTATGGGATCAATCGTAGTTCTTTTGATAAGTAAGAGTGTCGAATCCAACGAGGAGCATAAGGAAATGACAAGCGGTTTTCAACAAGGTATTTTCTGGAGGCACTAAAATTGTCAATAACAGATAGTTTGATAGCAAGATAATTTGTAATGAGCAAGTAATAGTAATGGTAACAGAAGTGCAGCAAGGTAGCCCAATACTTTTTGTAGCAAACGACAGGCCGGAACGGTCTCTGATAATAAGTAAAACGTTCTTGAGGACACATGGAAATTTCATCTAGTCACTTTCATCATGTTAGTTTGATTCGCGTTCGCTACTTTGATAATTTGATATGTATGTGGACTGGTGCTTGGGTGTTGTTCTTACTTGAACAAACCTCCCACTTATGATTAACCCCTCTCGCAAGCATCTGCTTCTACAAAAGAAGAATTAAGATAAAATCTAACCATATCATTAAACATATGGATCCAAATCAGCCCCTTACGAAATAGCGCATAAACTATGGTTTAAGCTTCTGTCACTCTAGCAAACCATCATATAATAACTACTCCACAATACATTCCATTAAGCCCAAAGACGGTGAAGTGTCATGTAGTCGACGTTCACGTAACACCACTGAGGGAATCACATGTGGGGACCCCGACTCATAAGTCGAGATCACCGAATGCACGTGTACAGTGATCCCAGAGATCAATGCTCACTGAACACACAGAAGCTGAATAACAAGAGTCTTACATCCATACATACCGTCTTACACAAATTATGACTATTATGGTCAAGTCTTACATAGATAAAGCCATAAGGGCTGAATACCAAATAAACTTAAACAGCGGAAATCTTCGTCGATGAGTAGAACCCATGCCATCTGCCTTAACCCTATAGGCATTCTGACTGGGAAGCGTCCTAGCTCGCATGTTCGTCACCGAAGTATTCTTCATCATATCCTGTTCTTTCATGCCTGGCCAATAAAATAACCAGTGGCAAGCCAATGAGTACTTTGAATGTACTCGCAAGCAACCCATGATTTGGTTCAAAATAACAATGCAACTATACAACAAGTAAGCAACCTAGCTTCAAGCTAGTTGAGATGTCCTATAAACTTGTGAGATATGCATCAATGAACATGGGTAACCTTGAGAACAGGTTACATATATCAACATAAATAGAATTTGAATCAATGCCATGCCTTTCAACACGTCAAGTCACCACCTTGACACTAATAGTTCCTTTCCACACACACATGCACCGAGATTGTAAAATTTCTGGACATAGTTTAAGTAGCACCTCCCAACTGTCCATGACCATGGACACGACTATTCGAATAGTTTGACACTCTATAGAGGTTGCACACTTTACCCACAAGATCGGGGAACTTCCCTGTCATCCATGACCCGCGGTACCTCAAGCACCCGGGGTAAGCACCCGATCACTATCTTTCCCTAGACGACACTAACAAGGAGTCCACTCGTTGATTCACGACCCTCGTGTATAAGCAAAAGATCATGGGACTCTGCCCTTTTCACATTATTACACATACACGAAGGGACCAACGGTGTGTCCGGTGCCCTGTGAAAACAGTCATGGCCGCCCTACCTGGCACGACGCCGTCCCGAGAGAGAGCACCAACTCTCCCCCGTCACTAGCAATGCGGGCTCCAAGCTAGTATCGGCCTACGTAATCAATAATGCCCTTTCCCATACAAGGGTAGAGTGGTTGCGCATGTAAGGTTGGGACAGTTGACAAATCTTAAATCTAATCCGTTTTCGAAAACAACACACACTTGCCTCGGTACACCACTTCGTCATCAAGTGGTTACCCATCTCATCATCTCCCTCGGGCATAAGTGGCACCCGACGGGGTTTTCGAAAAGTCTTTTGAAAATACTTTGTCTCCTTCACCATGCATATACCCGTCCCTTTTTGCGTAACATATACTTTAGCATCCTATCTACTCCCACCGGCATAACCCTCGTAAGAAGGTAGGGTCATGCACCATGCAAGTATCAACGAGGAAGTAACGGTGGCAAACCACCCCATGTGGTCACCACAGTATCATGTCTCTGGTGCAAGCAATAAAAGTGCTATACGACATGCATAAAAAGGGTTTCATAGACATGGTCAAAGGGCTGCTTGCCTTGTTTGGCTTGGTCTTCAAGTTCTTCAAATACTTCTCCTTCTTCTTCTTCTTCAGCAACTTCGTCTGATACGGGATCTAATCATCGCAAGAAAAATAACGAGAAAATAAGGCAATAGTAAAACAGAAAAACCAAAGTGCTCAGAAAATGTCAACTTATTTTTGATAAATACTAGGGGGAAATCTAAGAATGGGAAAATTACTAGTTATGGATTTGGAGTTGTATAATAGGAGAAATGGATTTTCAAAGAAGGATTTAAATGCTCAAATTTGAATTTAAATTTGAACAGTGCAGAAAAGTTTGATGGATATTTATGAAAGTTACACCACTAAATAGGTTAGATTTTTAGAAGAATTTAGGAGTTGGAAACATTTAATTTGGATAAATATTTAAATCTGTGGAATTTTTGGAAACTTCACAGAAAAAGAAGAAGAAAAGTGGCCTTTGTGCCCTTTGGGCCGAAAAGGCCATAGTGCAAAGCCCAGGCGATTCAGCCCAGGCGAGAAGCGGCGCGCGTCTTGAGTTTTTAAACCTAACGGGCGGGGCCCAGCTGCCAGTGGGAGAGAGAGGGGGCAAGAGAGAGGTGAGGATGACAGGCGGGGACCTCCTGTCATCTCTGACCTCGCGACCAGAGGGTCGGCGTACTCACCGGCGACGTTTCCGGGCACAATGGGGTGAGCTGATGGCACCGTTGGACTCCTCATCGTGTCGCTGTTCGGGTGGTGCCGGAGTTGGCCGGAGGGGAGCAGTGGTTCGCCGGCGACGAGGATTGCGGCAAAGGAGCATCAGGCGCAGACGGCTCTGGCTGTTTCCGACTTCAAAACGAGCGGGAAAGAGGGGGAAATCGATCTGTGAGCTGGTGTTCCAGAAAAGCAATAAAGATGGCCGGGTGGCACATGCAGTGGGATCGGACCAGCGACCCAAGGCGGCGGAGCTCGAGCTCGATCTCGAGCTCGGGAGGTTCTGGAGATGAACGGGAGGCCCAGGGGGCCGATTTGGAGTAGGTAGGAGCGAGTGGTGGTAAGGGAGAGGCTCGGGGAGGCCTTTAAGTAGGCGAGCTACGGCTCACTGTAGACCCGTGCACCAGCGAGGTCGTTGCCGTTGCTGTGGATCACGGGGGCGCGCGTGGGTGTGTCTAGGGTGCTCGTGGGTTCGGTCTAGAGCAAGGGAAAGAAGAGAGAGGAACCAGGGGGCCAAGGGCATCGCGCGTGTGAGCGCTCAACTGCGCTTCTTCAGACTGACGGCGTGTCTTGGTAGGCGAGAGGAGGGAGAAGAAGGAGGAGGGCAGAGGCGTGGCGTGTCACAGAGATCGAGGCGCATCAGCGAGCGTGCTGGGGAGGCCCGAGGTGGCCGGGAGTGGTTGGCAGGGGGCGGCTACAGTGCGGGAGCGCACTGTAGCGCGCTCTAGAGCGTGCATATGGCTGGCATGGCCATTTTTCTAGCGCTCTCGGCTTGGCCTCTAGTGTTTGAGGGCTCTAGGGCTGAGTAAACAAGTGGGGAGGGGCACTGGATGCCCTGGATAGCCAGTAGGAGAGGAGAGAGGTTGAGGGAGAGAGAGAAACTGCTGTCCAGAGGGGTAAATGAGGGTGCTTCACCCATCAATCATTGAGCAAAAGCCAGGGGAGAGCTACTGGAGATAGAACAGGTCTAGGAGGGGCTGTGGTAAAGAGTTGAGGCCATGGAGAAGAGTGGAAGAGGTCAAAACAGGGGTTTTAGTAAAATGGCAGAAGGTGTTTGTTGCTGGTTTGGGCAAGAAGATGAACTCCTATTGTCATGAGGCTTGGACAGGTCAAATGGCATGAGAAAATAAGAGGTTTCACCAACATTGAGTTCATTTGGGCAAAGTTGCCAATGCAACTTTGTAAACCCTAAAAATTAGCGAGAAATGAACTTGTGTAGATATAGTTGAGCAAATCACTTCCCTTGATGAACCACTTGGTGTAGTGGCCTCATTTGGTCATGTGAACATGCTCACAAAAGTTGGGGTCAAGGAGAGAAAGTTGGTAGTACAAAGTTGTTCAAATTTGATTACAGTCGAGAGGGTTTTGGGGCATTTTGGTGAACCAAAAATGACTTTAATTGACATGAGGCTTTGCAAGGTGATCACAATATGCATTTGTGACTTGCTGGATTTTCCTTGGATTTTTATGAAAATATTTCCTATAGAAATATTTCAAATCCTTGAAATGGGCAGAAATGGTTTTGGGAGGTTTTGTCCAATATTTTGAACATGACCATGTGTTGAAACTCTTATATATGGGAAATATATGCCCACTGAGTTTTCCTGATTTTTGTCAAATATTTTTAAAACAATCAAATATTTTTCCCTATTAAAGACCATATCTGGCCTTAAGAAAAAGCTTTTAAATAAAATAGGAAAATAACTTTTAAAAGTTATATTTTTGTGGTTTCTGGGTATTCTATATCTAATAGGTTTCAAATATACTCTTTGAAATATTTTTCATACCCCAAATCAAGTACTTGCAGTGCAAACCTCAATTCAGGGGTTTTTGGAAGACTAACTTTCAAAAATATTTTTTGGCCAAATTATTTTTGTAAGAAATACGATATTGCTCTATACACATGGCATGATCATTGGGCAGAAGTTTGGGGCAAGTAGATGAAGTATAGAAGGTGAAGCTATGTTGACTTTTAAGAGCACTTGAAAACACAGAGATAGAACCAACTCAAATAAAAAGTCAAATAATGCAAAAGTTTTTGTCAAACCACACTTTATCATGATACATTAGCTTAGGTGTTGTGGCATGAAAATCAGGGTGTGATAGACCTACCCCCCTTACAAGAATCTCGTCCCCGAGATTCCCAAACTAGGCGCGGAAGGGATACAGAAACTTGGATCTGGGGTAGTCTTCACGTCCTCATACTTCTTACCTTCCGTGTAGTGCTCCATTGAGTTTGAAGTACTTGATGGTGTGGCTTCGTGTATGACGCTCTTCTTGATCCAGGTTGCTAATGGGTAGCTCGCGGTAGGTTAGATTGGCTAGGGGGTCGATTGCTCGATGGTCAATGCCCTTGTGGAGATCGGGCAAGTTAGGAAGTTGGAAACACTTCCGGGGTTGTGATGCATGGAAAGCGTTGTGCACAATGGGTAACTCAGGTGGTAACTCTAGCTGGTAGCCATCTACTCTTCGTCTTGAAGTGATCTCGGAGGGGCTGATGAATCTTGGTGTGGGTTCCCTTGGCATGGAAATGCTTGATTCTCTTTGAGAGAAGTGGCTCGCAGATACACCTGGTCTTTGACGAGAAAGTTCACTTCTTGACGATGGTGGTGGGTGTAGTTCTTCCTCCTTGGCATGGCGGTCTTCAAATGTTCCCTAACCAGCTGAAAGACTCTTCTTTCATCTTCGGGTAGACAAGTATATCACCAAATAACGATGACAACCAGCTTGTCCAAGTACTCTAGGAGGACTTGCTCACGGGGTACATAAAATAGGCTATGGTACTGGTGGTGGTCACGGTTGAGTGTTGGCCACGGTCTTCTTGATCTAGAGCCAAAGCCCGTGGTCATGATCTGGCCATGTTATGGCTTGGTAGGGCTTAAGGTTCTAGTGTGTGAGTGAACGTTTGTCATCCCATCCTTGGGCACAATTTCTGAGATGCCAATTGTCCTATATCCTCATGGCTTCCATGAGGAGGTCTAACAGAATCATACATGTCAACCATCCCCAAACTCATACCTATGAAAAACTCCATGGGCAGAATATACAAGCTGCTAAGCTTGAATTAAACATCACAATCCAAGTGCTCAGCCTATCCTTGCAAGGTCCAAGATAGTGCATCTATATCCTAAGGAAACATGTAAATGCGCCACTCCAAGATCTTGTTTCCTTCCTATGAATCAACTCCAGCATCCCATTAACTTCCATCAATCACTACACAATCCATTAATTCTACAAATCCAATGTTTATGGTGTTCCACATGATCTCCTATTGTCCTATAATCCCCAGATACTTGAAAGGGCTACCTTACAATAGTCAGTCCACCAACTCCCACTGTCATGGTCAAGTAAACTCCAAGGTCAAGCTCATACAGATCCCTAAATAAACCCCGACAATTAACCCAATCTCCTAGGTTATCGTCCACCGAGAAACATGGTCTCATGATTGGGATCTTCAGTCTAAATCCAATTTACTCCGAACCATGTAGACTTACCCAGCATCTTTACTCCACTTGGATCACCTATTAATCCAAATCTCATGTCTTACGAGAATTCATACACGTTTCCCCAAGTCATTATCGTAATATCAACTATCTCCTATCAATATCCCCTGGCTAGGTCAAATCCCTATACTTCCAAGAATTTCATCTTGCGATTATAATTGTCCTACAAAATCCAATTTACTCAGGGGTAATGAAAGCTATGCTACTCTATAATCATGATCCCACCAAGTTCATCTACCAACATGAAAACCTCATAATCCACCAAATAGTCTCGGATGATTCCTCAAAGTCATTGATATAAACTCATCAAGTCATTTGTCCTCTATTCCTATATCCTCAAATTGGTCTTCCCTATGGCGTCATCGATTACGGTGCTATATTAGGATGATAAGGTGCTCATTCCCCTCCGTCCACTAGTTCCATAGTGAACCCAATGTTGAGCGAGGTTACGGAGGCTTAACTGGTTCTCTTGCAAGTCTGTGGGTTAAGCACATGGTTAAGGATTCGAGATGGGTTATCTCATGAAGTCTCGAAGGGTCTAGGAATGGGTTTCTAGTCTGGAGGGTTAAACATAACTCTACGGGTTTCACTTGGTCAAGGAGGTCAGTAGAAAGGTTCTTTAGTGCCGGTTGGTCGCAGTAGAATCCCTTGGTGTATCTTGTCTTACTGGTCTTCAGAGATGAGAGGGAAAAGTAGCATAGAGGAGGGGGATGCCTAAAAGGGGGTTTTATGGTGTAAGTGTAAACAAACAAGTGCCGTAAAGGCCACGCATAATTCCATTAAGACACGATAGGTGATATAGTCGCGTACAAGCTGCCTAGGGCAAATGTGCGACTTATAACAAAACACAAACAAGCAAAAACAAGCAACACAAAACGTGGTTCCATTTGAACCATCTCACGGACTCGAATACGCATATGGGGGGTACACGACTCATCCTACCCTAGGGGTCCTCAGACTCGGTAGTCGTGCTTGCTCGGAGAGAAGGCGCTCGAGTCTTCGGATTTACAGGTTCCCCTTATGGTGCCAAAGGGTATGCGACAGTCGGCTGCTTGTTGGGACACATCCTTTTGATGTGACCAAGTTCACCACACCCGTGATAAGTGACGGAAGCAAAAAGGTTGCTTTCTAGTCTTGTGTTATGTCGTCGATGGCCCGACGACGATCTTCTACGAGGTGGATATGGAAATCCATTCCTATGCCTCCTGCGTGGGGTTTGGTTGCGGGTTTTCCGAAGTTCCTTGATTTGTTGCTCCTGATTGGCAAGGTGGTCTTGTAAGACAGTGATTTGCTGTCCTTGCTCGGCCACCTTCTTCTTCTCGAGGCAGTGGAGGTGCGAAGTGAAGGGAGGTCTTGGCGAGCCTTAAGGAATGCTTGATGAGGTGACGTAGGAGGTAGTCTCCTGCGTTGATGAAGCGGATCTGGTACTTGAGGGTTGGATCCTCATCTTCTTGGGAAATCCTCACTTGTGTCGGAGCCCCAAAGCCACTCTTGCCAGGTAGGTAGCAGGTGGCGTTTTCTTCTTTCATTTCTGGAAGGAGGTCTCGAAGACGGAGGAGCGCTTCATATGCCACTTGCTGAATGGCCAGGTCTCTTGTTGGCATGGGTGGTCCAATGAAGAACCTCCCCTGGGGTGAGGTCTTGGCAGGCACAAAAACCTTGGCGTAGAACTCCTTTTCGAGCACATCATTTTCCAGTTCATGCAGGGTGTATATGGGCAGCAAGGGATAGTGGCATTGTTGGAGGCAGTCTTTTAGGAGGGATGGAAACCCTGTCATAACGAGTCTCAAGGGGGCGACAGCCATCTACAAAATTTGAATAGGAGAGGTCATTAAGGAAAAATATCCCGTAGGTTTGGGAAATCTCAGAAAAGAAGAGGAGTATACAGGGTTTTGCAAAACGGGTTTCGTCCTATCTAACGCCCATGCTACCTAAGGCTTCCTACAGTCAGGATGGCTCTGATACCAGCTCTGTGGGGACCCCGACTCATAAGTCGAGATCACCGAATGCACGTGTACAGTGATCCCAGAGATCAATGCTCACTGAACACACAGAAGCTGAATAACAAGAGTCTTACATCCATACATACCGTCTTACACAAATTATGACCATTATGGTCAAGTCTTACATAGATAAAGCCATAAGGGCTGAACACCAAATAAACTTAAACAGCTGAAATCTTCGTCGATGAGTAGAACCCATGCCATCTGCCTCAACCCTACAGGCATTCTGACTGGGAAGCGTCCTAGATCGCATGTTCGTCACCGATGTATTCCTCATCATATCCTGTTCTTTCATGCCTGGCCAATAAAATAACCAGTGGCAAGCCAATGAGTACTTTGAATGTACTCGCAAGCAACCCATGATTTGGTTCAAAATAACAATGCAATCAGACAACAAGTAAGCAACCTAGCTTAAAGCTAGTTGAGATGTCCTATCAACTTGTGAGATATGCATCAATGAACATGGGTAACCTTGAGAACAGGTTACAGATATCAACATAAATAGATTTTGAATCAATGCCATGCCTTTCAACATGTCAAGTCACCACCTTGACACTAATAGTTCCTTTCCACACACACATGCACCGAGATTGTAAAATTTCTGGACATAGTTTAAGTAGCACCTCCCAACTGTCCATGACCGTGGACACGGCTATTCGAATAGTTTGACACTCTGCAGAGGTTGCACACTTTACCCACAAGATCCGGGGAACTTCCGTGTCATCCACGACCCGCGGTACCTCAAGCACCCGGGGTAAGCACCCGATCACTATCTTTCCCTAGACGACACTAACAAGGAGTCCACTCGTTGATTCACGGCCCTCGTGTATAACCAAAAGATCGTGGGACTCTGCCCTTTTCACATTATTACGCATACACGAAGGGACCAACGGTGTGTCCGGTGCCACGTGAAAACAGTCATGGCCGCCCTACGGCACGACGCCGTCAGAGAGAGCACCAACTCTCCCCGTCACTAGTAATGCAGGCTCCAAGCTAGTATCGGCCTAGGTAATCAATAATGCCCTTTCCCATACAAAGGGTAGAGTGGTTGCGCATGTAAGGTTGGGACAGTTGACAAATCTTAAATCTAATCCGTTTTCGAAAACAACACACACTTGCCTCGGTACACCACTTCGTCATCAAGTGGTTACCAATCTCATCATCTCCCTCGGGCATAAGTGGCACCCGACGGGGTTTTCGAAAAGTATTTTGAAAATACTTTGTCTCCTTCACCATGCATATACCCGTCCCTTTTTGCGTAGCATCTACTTTAGCATCCTATCTACTCCCACCGGCATAACCCTCATAAGAAGGCAGGGTCATGCACCATGCAAGTATCAACGAGGAAGTAACGGTGGCAAACCACCCCATGTGGTCACCACAGTATCATGTCTCCGATGCAAGCAATAAAAGTGCTATATGACATGCATAAAAAGGGTTTCATAGACATGGTCAAAGGGCTGCTTGCCTTGTTTGGCTTGGTCTTCAATTTCTTCAAATCCTTCTCCTGCTTCTTCTTCAGCAACTTCGTCTAATACGGGATCTAATCGTCGCAAGAAAAATAACGAGAAAATAAGGCAATAGTAAAACAGAAAAACCAAAGTGCTCAGGAAAATGCCAACTTATTTTTGATAAATACTAGGGGGAAATCTAAGAATGGGAAAATTACTAGTTATGGATTTGGAGTTTTAGAATAGGAGAAATGGATTTTCAAAGAAGGATTTAAATGCTCAAATTTGAATTTAAATTTGAACAGTGCAGAAAAGTTTGATGGATATTTATGAAAGTTACACCATTAAATAGGTGGGATTTTTAGAAGAATTTAGGAGTTGGAAACATTTAATTTGGATAAATATTTAAATCTGTGGAATTTTTGGAAACTTCACAGAAAAAGAAAAAGAAAAGTGGCACTGTGCCACTGGGCCAGAAAGGCCACAGTGCAGCAGGCCCAGAGGCGATTCGGCCCAGGCGAGCCGAGCGGCGCGCGCGCCAGGTTTTTAAACCTGACGGGCGGGGCCCAGCTGCCAGTGGGAGAGAGAGGGGGCAAGAGGTGAGGATGACAGTGAGGCCCTCCTGTCATCTCGACCTCGCGACTGTGGGGTCAGCGTACTCACCCGACGTTTAAGACACGGGGGTGAGCTGATGGCACCGTTGGACTCCCCGTCATGTCGTCGTTCGGGTGGTGCCGGAGTTGGCCGGAGGGGAGCAGTGGTTCGCCGGCGACGAGGTTCGCGACAGAGGAGCGTCGGGCGCTGACGGCTCCGGTCGTTTCCGACTGCAAAACGAGCGGGATAGAGGGGAGAATCGATCTGTGAGCTATGGGCGTCCCAGAGAAGCAATAAAGATGGCCGGGGGTGGCCTGTACCATTGGATCGACGACGACCCGAGGCGGCGGAGCTCGAGCTCGATCTCGAGCTCGGGAGGTTCTGGAGATGAACGGGAGGCCCAGGGGGCCGATTTGGAGTAGGTAGGAGCGAGTGGTGGTAAGGGAGAGGCTCGGGGAGGCCTTTTAGTAGGGGAGCTACGGCTCTCCGTAGACCCGTCTTGGCGGCCGAGGTCGTTGCCATTCTTTGTGGATCACGCGAAGGCGTGGGCATGTCTGGGGTGCTCGTGGGTTTGGTCCAGAGCGAGGGAAAGAAGAGAGAGGAACCAGGGAGCCAGGGGCACCGCACGTGTGGCCAGCCACCTGCCAGCGCCAGCGCTGCAAGCGTCTGGGCGAGAGGAGGGAGAAGAAGGAGGGGGGCAGAGGCGTGGCGTGTCACAGACGTCGAGGCGCATCGTCGGGCGCGCTGGGGAGGCCCGAGGTGGCCGGGAGTGGTTGGCAGGGGGCGGCTAAAGTGCGGGAGCGTGCATATGGCCGGCATGTCCATTTTTCTAGCACTCTGGGCTTGGCCTCTAGTGTTTGGGGCTCTAGGGGGGAGTAAAGAAGTGGGGAGGGGCATTGGATGCCCTGGATAGCCAGTAGGAGAGGAGAGAGGTTGAGGGAGAGAGAGAGAAACTGCTGTCCAGAGGGGTAAATGAGGGTGCTTCACCCATCAATCATTGAGCAAAAGCCAGGGGAGAGCTACTGGAGATAGAAGAGGTCTAGGAGGGGCTGTGGTAAAGAGTTGAGGCCATGGAGAAGAGTGGAAGAGGTCAAAACAGGGGTTTTAGTAAAATGGCAGAAGGTGTTTGTTGCTGGTTTGGGCAAGAAGATGAACTCCTATTCTCATGAGGCTTGACAGGGTCAAATGGCATGAGAAAATAAGAGGTTTCACCAACATTGAGTTCATTTGGGCAAAGTTGCCAATGCAACTTTTGTAAACCCTAAAAATTAGCAGAAATAAACTTGTGTAGATATAGTTGAGCAAATCACTTCCCCTTGATGAACCACTTGGTGTAGTGACCTCATTTGGTCATGTGAACATGCTCACAAAAGTTGGGGTCAAGGAGAGAAAGTTGGTAGTACAAAGTTGTTCAAATTTGATTCTGGTCAGAGAGGGTTTTGGGGCATTTTGGTGAACCAAAATGACTTCAATTGACATGAGGCTTTGCAAGGTGATCACAATATGCATTTGTGACTTGCTGGATTTTCCTTGGATTTTTATGAAAATATTTCCTATAGAAATATTTCAAATCCTTGAAATGGGCAGAAATGGTTTTGGGAGGTTTTGTCCAATATTTTGAACATGACCATGTGTTGAAACTCTTATATATGGGAAATATATGCCCACTGAGTTTTCCTGATTTTTGTCAAATATTTTTAAAACAATCAAATATTTTTCCCTATTAAAGACCATATCTGGCCTTAAGAAAAAGCTTTTAAATAAAATAGGAAAATAACTTTTAAAAGTTATATTTTTGTGGTTTCTGGGTATTCTATATCTAATAGGTTTCAAATATACTCTTTGAAATATTTTTCATACCCCAAATCAAGTACTTGCAGTGCAAACCTCAATTCAGGGGTTTTTGGAAGACTAACTTTTGAAAATAATTTTTGGCCAAATTATTTTTGTAAGAAAATACTATATTGCTCTATACACATGGCATGATCATTGGGCAGAAGTTTGGGGCAAGGAGATGAAGTATAGAAGATGAAGCTATGTTGACTTTTAAGAGCACTTGAAAACACAGAGAGAGAATCAACTCAAATAAAAAGTCAAATAATGCAAAAGTTTTTGTCAAACCACACTTTATCATGATATATTAGATTAGGTGTTGTGGCATGAAAATCAGGGTGTGACATCACAACATATCACCAAAATATCGAACGAATTTCAAATTCACATGATTACTTACGACATGACTTCTCCCGTGTCCTCAAGAACAAAAGCAAGTACTCACAAATCTTATTCATGCTCAAGATCAGAGGAGTAAGAAATAGCATAATGGATCTGAACATATAATCTTCCACCAAATAAACCAACTAGCATCAACTACAAGATGTAATCAACACTACTAGTCACCCACAGGTACCAATCTGAGGTTTTGATACAAAGATTGAACACAACAGATGAACTAGGGTTTTGAGATGAGGTGGTGCTGGTGAATATGTTGATGAAGATTGATTCTCCCAAGGTGAGAGGGTTGTTGGTGATGATGATGGCTTCGATTTCCCCCTCCCGAAGGAAAGTGTCCCCGGCGGATTCGCTCCGCTGGAGAGCAAAAGTGCTCCTGCCCAAGTTCCGCCTTGAGGCGGCGGCGCTCCGTCCCGAAAGTCCTCTCCTTATTTTTTAGGTCAGATGACCTTATATACCAGAAGATGGGCACCGAAGGCTGGCTAGAGGGCCCACTACCCACCAGGGCGCTGCAGGGGGTGGGCGCGCCCTGGTGCCTAGTGGGAACCTGGGTGGCCCTCTTTGATATTTCTGTTCTCTAATGTTTTTATATATTCCAAAATAATTCTCCATAAAATTTTAGCTCATTTGGATATGTGCAGAATAGGTAGCTCTAACATAGCTTTTTCAGGTCCAGAATTCCAGGTACTGATATTCTCCCTCTTTGTGTAAACCTCGCATATTATGAGTGAAAAGGCATTAGGGTTACTCCACAAAGTGTTATATTGAATAAAAACACTATAAATAATAGTAGGAAAACATGATGCAAAATGGATGTATCAACTCCCACAAGCTTAGACCTCGCTTGTCCTCAAGCGAAAGCCGATATCGAGAATCATGTCCACATGTTTAGAGAGAGAGGTGCCGATAAAACAAAATACAGACATAGTAGCATCATGATCATTATTATAATAGCAATAAACTGTATCATAAAACTTCTTATGAGCAAGTAACAATTCATCACATCACTGAAATAAAAGGATAACTTATTTGAAAACAAAGAAACTATGTTCGAAGTCAACAATGCAATTGCAGTTCATCATATTTTCAGGAAGGGTCTTGTATCGAAGCCTTTTTGGCAAGTCTAGTCAACCATCATTTAGTCTTTTATGATTGCTAACACTCACAACATATATATGGAGCAAAAAATTTCAGCCAGACACATAGAAAGATAGTGGCTTATAGTTTCGCCTCCCAACTTGTTCACCTCAAGGGTGATGTCAACAATAATAACTCATGATTACTCATATCCAACTAGAAATATGTACCTAGATCTTTCCCCACCACATGATGCTTGCAAAAGAGAGAAAAAAAAGAACCGAGGAGAACACTATTGACTCTTGCATAAAAATCAAATACATAAAAGTAATAGATAGGCCCTTCGCAGAAGGAGGCAGAGGTTGTCATGCGCTTCTATTTTTGGATGCACAAACTCTTAGTGCAAAAGAACGTCACGTTATATTGCCCCTTGTGATAGCAACCTTTATTATGCAGTCCATCACTTTTATTACTTTGCCATCACAAGTTCGTACAACGCTTATTTTCCCTTACACTAAAAGATCATACATATTTAGAAGCAATTTTTATAGCCTTATGCATCGATGACAACTTACTTGAAGGATCTTATTCAATCCATAGGTAGGTATAGTGGACTCTCATAACTTAAGATTGGGTTTAAGGTTTTTGGATGCATGATACGTCTCCGTCCTATATACTCTTCCTAACACTTTTCCTCTTGTTTTGGACTCTAATTTGCATGATTTGAATGAAACTAACCCGGAATGACGTTGTTTTCAGCAGAACTACCATGGTATTGTTTTTGTGCAAAAATAAAAGTTCTCGGGTTGGAACGAAACTTTGTGAGGATTTTTTATATAATAAAAGAGGATTTCTGAGCCAAGAACAACTGGAGGGGGGCACCTGGGTGGGCACAATTCACCAGGGCACGCCCCCCTCCAGGTGCTCCTAGGTGGGTTTTCCCCACCCGATGGCCCCGCATGCCTCAACCCTGATACTATAAAATAACATATTTGGAGCAAAAAATCAAGGAGAAAGAATTATCGTGATTCACAAGACGGAGCCGCCGCTACCTCCTGTTCTTCATCAGGAGGCCAGATCTGGAGTCTGTTTGGGGCTCCGAAGAGGGGGATCTCTGATCTTCGTCATCACCAACCCTTCTCCATCGCCAATTCCATGATCCTCCCCACCGGGAGTGAGTAATTCCTTCATAGGCTCACTGGTGGGTGAGGAGTTGGATGAGATTCATCATGTAATCGAGTTAGTTTTGTTAGGGCTTGATCCCTAGCTAGTATCCATTATGTTATGAGATTGATGTTGCTATGACTTTGCCATGCTTAATGCTTGTCACTTTGGGCCCGGGTGCCATGATTTCAAATCTGAACCTTTTATGTTATCACCATTATATCTATGTTCTAGATCTGATCTTGCAAGTTATAGTCACCTACTACATGTTATGATCCGGCAACCCCGTAGTGACAATAGTCGGGAAACTTCCCGGTGATGGCCGTAGTTTGAGGAGTCCATGTATTCACTATGTGTTAATGCTTTGTTCTGGTTCTCTATTAAAAAGAGGCCTTAATATCCCTTAGTTTCCAATAGGACCCCGCTGCCACAGGAGGGTAGGACAAAAGATGTCATGCAAGTTCTTTCCATAAGCACGTATGACTATTTACGGAATAAATGCCTACATTATATTTATGAACTGGAGCTAGTGCCGTATCGCCCTAGGTTATGACTGTTATATGATGAATATCATCCAACAAATTCACCATCCAATGCCTACGAATTTCTCTTATATTGTTCCTGCTAAGTTACTACTGCTACCGTTACTATTGTTGTTGCTACTACTATCAAAACTATCATACTACTTTGCTACTGATCACTTTGCTGTAGATAATTAATGTCCAGGTGTGGTTGAATTGACAACTCAGCTACTAATACTTGCAAATATTCTTTGGCCCCCCTTGTGTCGAATCAACAAATTTGGGCTGAATACTCTACCCTCAAAAACTGTTGCGATCCCCTATACTTGTGGGTTATCAAGACCTTTTTTTGGCACCTTGCCGGGGATCATAGCTATATTTGTGCAGTCACTTGGGATTATTATCAAATTATCACTATGAAGAATCTGAAGGATGCTAAGACTAAGATTTTTCCCTCCAAGACGAGGGGAAGTAAGGACTTTCCATCTAGCTATGCACTTGATTCACATTCTGTTATAAGTAAACTTGCAACACCACCACATGCTATTAATCCTGATATGTCGCAAGTTATTGATGATGCCACTTCTGCTGTGAACGATATTTATGATGATGCCAGTACCTTGCTTGATGATAATGTGCCACTACGTGAATATCTTTATGAACAACTTGCTAGAACTAAAGCTTTTGAGAATGCTAAAACTGATGAAATTGCCGAAACAGATGAAGAGCTTGAAACTGAAAATCTTGAAACACCTATTACAACTAGTTCTCCTAGATATGAATTGCCAAAGGTACCGGAAGGTTATGTTATGGATGAGGAGACAACTATAGATGTTCTTGCTAGCAAAGATAGAGATGATCTTAAGAAATTGCAAACTGAAAGAAAAATCTTTGAATGTTAGAATGAAATGTGATCCTAAGTTTGCTACTTCACCTATCTTTGTTGACGATAAGGATTATGAATCCTCTATCGACCCAGAGTTGATTACTTTGGTTGAATCTGATCCTTTCCATGGTTATGAAACTGAAACTTTTGTGGCACATCTTACTAAGTTGAATGACATAGACACTCTTATTGCTCATGATGAGAAAATTCGCTACTATTATATTCTCAAATTATTTCCGTTCTCATTAAAGGGTGATGCTAAGACTTGGTATAATACTCTTGCTCCTGGTTGTGTGTGTAGTCCCCAGGATATGATTTATTACTTCTCTAACAAATATTTTCCCGCTCATAAGAGACAAGCTACCTTACAGGAAATTTTTAACTTTGTGCAAATTGAAGAAGAGAGTCTCCCACAAGCTTGGGGGAGGCTTCTCCAATTACTTAATGCTTTTCCTGGTCATCCTCTTTATAAAAATGAAATACTTGATATCTTCTATAATGGACTAACCGATGGTTCTAGGGACTTCCTAGATAGTTGTGCTGGTTGTGTTTTCAGGGAACGAACTGTTGGGCAAGCTGAGGAATTATCTAATAACATATTGAAAAATTATGATGATTGGACTCTTCCTGAACCACCAGCTAAACCTACTCCGAAGAAGAGGGGTATATTATATCTCAGTCCTGAAGATATGCAAGAGGCAAAGAAATCTATGAAGGAAAAAGGTATTAAGGCTGAGGATGTCAAAAATTTACCTCCTATTGAAGAAATACATGGGCTTGATACACCACCACCACCTAAGGTGCTAGAGGTAAATTCTTTAATGAAATTCAATGACAATGACAATCCTCACAATATGCATCCTAGTCAATGCCTTTATGAGTTTTAAAATTACATTAGAAAGCAAGAGCACTTCAATGCAAATGTTATGAAACAATTGAAATACAATTCTGATATGATTGCTTGCTTGAGTGACTTGTTATTTATAATCTCAAATGATGTTAGAGGTGTGGGAAAACATGCCTCTATGGTTCAAACTCAACTAGAACAAGTTGCTAAATCTCAAAGAGAATTGCTTGATGAAATGAACAATAATATAAGTGACCTTGCTGTTAGAGTAGCAACTAGAGGAGCTAAAATGACTCAGGAACCACTTTATCCTGAGGGACACCCAAAAAGAATTGAACAAGACTCTCAAAGAGTTAACACTGATGCACCTAGTCCTTCTGAAAAAAAGAAGAAGAAAATGATAGGACTTTGCATGCCTCTAGTGAACCTGAAGTAGAAAAACCTCCTGATAATGATAATGATGTTTCTATCTCTGATGCTGAAACTCAATCTAGTAGTGAACACTCACCTTCTGATAATGAAAAGGATAATGATGAGGTTCATGAAGACACTCAAACAAATAATAAACAACCAGACAATGATGTTGAGATAGAGCCAATAGTTGATCTTGATAACCCACAACCAAGAAATAAAGATATGATTAAAGGGACTTTGTTGCTAGAAAACATGGTAAGGAAAGAGAACCATGGGTTCAAAAACCTATGCCCTTTCCACCTAAGTCAACTAAAAAGAAAGATGATGAAGAATTTGAACACTTTGTTGAAATGACTAGGCCAGTCTTTTTGCGTACTCGCTTGACTGATATCTTGAAAATGCCTCCTTATGCAAAGTACATGAAAGACATCATCACCAACAAGAAAAAAATACCGAAAGCTGAAATATCCAACATGCTTGCTAATTATACTTTTAAAGATGGAGTACCTAAAAACTTGGAGATCCGGGAATCCCCCCTATACCTTGCTCCATCAAAAGAAAGTATGTGAAAACTGCTTTACGTGATTTAGGAGCTGGTGTTAGTGTTATGCATTTCTCTTTATATAAAAGACTTGATTTGTATAAACTCACACCTACTGAAATATCTTTTCAAATGGCTGATAAGTCAACTGCCATACCTATCGGTATTTGTGAGGATGTGCCCGTTGTTGTTGCTAATGTTACTATCTTGACTGACTTTGTTATACTTGAGATGCCCGAGGACGACAACATGTCAATTATCCTTGGTAGACCCTTTTTGAATACTGCAGAGGCTATTATTGATTGCAATAAAAGCAAGGTCACTTTTCATATCAATGGTAATGAACATACGGTGCACTTTCCGAAGAAACAATTCCAAGTGAATGGTATTAATGTTATTGAAAAATCCCCGACAATAACTATTGGAAGTTTTCAACTACCTCTACCTAATGCCAAAAATAAATATGAATGCTTATTGTTTGGGACATTCATATCCCCGTTGAGGTAACTTGGTGATTTATGAAAGTTCTTCGGTTTCATGGTAATCAAAAGTGGTTGTTAATAAGACTTGATCCACCTTATTAATGGATCATTTTTGAGAGGTATGAAGTTGATGTACTTAGTGAGTACTACCTTCTGTCCCTACCATTTGTTTTCTATTTTATTAGTTAAATAAAATAAAATGCTATGTTTTGTCTGTTTTTTGAATTTCCCGTGCAATAAAAAAATGACCCAAAACTAAAATTGTCAGAATGCTCTGAAAATTTAATACGATTTTTTCTGAATATTTAAGAAATTTTTAAGCAAATAACATCAGAGGGGGTTGCACCAGGTGGGCACAACCCACCTGGGCGTGCCAGCACCCCCAGGCGCGCCCTGCTGGGTTATGGTCCCCATGTGAGCCCCCTCACTTATCTCTTCATCCCACATCATCACCTACCTCCAGAAAAAAATCACCATTGATCTCTCTTTCTCTCTCTCTCATGTTCTTGCTCTCAAACCCGCGGATTTCGATCTCTTTGCTCAAAGCTCCGTTTCCAAAACTGTTTCGAGGGATTGTTGCTTGGTATGTGACTCCTCCGTTGGTTCAATTAGTTTTTGCTTTAATGGTTTATATTTTGAATAATTAGTTACTCTTGGTGCTGCTGTATATGAGCTTTCATGTTGAATTCTTAGAGTTCTAAGTAGTTTGAATGCTTGATATGGCCTCTATGCATACCTATGAGTAGTTGCTACAAAATTTATGAAGTTTTGTTGAGAAACTTTTTGTGGACTAAAAATTTCAGAAATTTGTTAATAGGAAAAAGATGAGTATCTTTAGGAAGTTTGCTTCCAAGAAGAACTCCAAGGGAGTTATTGGGGAGTCATCTGACAGTGATCTCCATACCCGGAGAATGGCGGAGGTACGGCCATGCGAATGGCCGCATAACCCATTCATGGAAGGGGCCGGAATCCTTCAAGAGTTTGCACAATATGCTGCTAATGCCGGTCTCATCGACTTCATCGCAACTGAATGTGAACAGTATCATCTCCTCACAATTCCTTTGTGCAAAAAATTCATTTCTTAATTAGAAATAACCCCCTTAAGGTGCAGTTTAACTTATATGCTGAACCCCATCAGATATCGCTTACAAAATTTTGTGACATTTGCTTGCTCCCTTCTGATGGTGGTTTAGTAGAGCCTAGGCCCACAGAATTTGATAATTTTTATCGTACTCTGACAATGGGGGTGAGAGAGGGGTGTCAGGTTTCACCGCCACTAGCTTACACTTTCCCGTTGTGAATTATTTTGCTCTATTCATTACGAAGTGTTTGCTTGCTAGAGAGAAGGTAGGTGCACTTAGTGCCCCAGACTTTGTTGTTTTGCGCTATGCACTTTACGGCGACAACACTTATAGCTTGGGAGCTATTGTGGCACTTCGCCTCCACATTAACAGATCCAAGTGTAAAATACATGGTGGCATTTGTGCTACTCGCCTAGCGAGTCACTTTAACGTCCAGATATGCCAGCATGATTATCCCTTGCCCAAGGTTTACCTAGATCGCGTGGCTATGGCACACCACCACTTTATTGATATCGAGAACACCACTATGGATGTTCCTTATAACTTGGTCTTTAGTGAGATTACCCGTGATGTAATTCCTTTGCCTGCACCTGCCTTGTTTGATCCTATTGCTAGGGGCGGATATAGGATTATGCCTGAGGACATCGTCGCCTACCGGAACAACCTAGCTGCGGCACAAGCGGAGCCTCAGCAGTGGGATTCTCAAGTGCCTGCTCCCCAGCACTTCAACGTGGGACCTGATGGCTTCTTTGCGTGGTGATTACCAAGTTAGGCCTAAAGCCTAAGCTTGGGGAGTATGTATTTCCACCGACATTACATTCATTTTCACGCATTTTATTCCACTTGTCGGTGTCCACACTCTTTCATTGTATTATCCATGCTAAATTTATTTTCTCGCTTTCTGCTTGTGTGTTTGAAAAACTTTGAGAAAATCCAAAAATATATTTCCTGCTTCTTTTTGGTTTTTCTTCCTAGTTTAAATTGTTGTAGTACTAAAAAGAAAACCCAAAAAGATTTCCTTGTTCTTCTTTTACTTGTTGGGAGCTTTCCTGTGTAGATAGTTTTGCTTGTTTTTGTTTTCCCCTTTTTATTTGCTCGTTTAAGAAAAACCAAAAACTCCAAAAATATTTCAGTGTGTTTCTCTGGATTTCTTTTCTTTTTATTGAGTCATACCAAGGAGAAGACCACGATGAAAATATTGAGTGGCTCTCATATGCATTATTGTTGATCTAACAAAGAGCACATATTACTTTGTCTTTTCCTTTCGAATAAAATGTTTGTAGATTCCAGCTTAATCCATGACACTCTTGCACTATTATTATTTTCAAACATTCGATCATATAAGTGAAAGGCAATAATGACAATATTTGATGAACTGGCTATGGCAGAGAGAAACGGGTATGAACTTGACTTGTTCTGTTTTTGTAAATATGTTTAACCTAGTATCCATGATTCAGCCTATTAGAATCAAACATGTTTGCAATGACAATTAGAGATTATAGTTTCTCATGCCATGCTTAAGTAGCTAGGAGTGGATAATGATTTATCTAGGATGTCAACATTGCGTTAAAATGATTGTGATGTAGTATGATGATATGGTATCTTCCTCTGAATGTTCGAGTGGCTTGACTTGGCACATGTTCATGCATGTAGTTGAATCAAAACCAACAAAGCCTCTATGATATTTATGTTCATGGTGTTCATATCATACTCATGCTAGTATCCAATGTTACTTATGCATAATGCATGTTCATGACCGTTTTTGCTCTCTAGCTGGCCGTTTCTCAACCTATTTGCTAGCCTTCACCTATACTAAGCGAGAATTCTGCTTGTGCAACAAAAACCTGAAACCCAAGTTATTCCAGATGAGTCCACCATACCTACCTATATGCGGTATTACCCTGTCTTCCTAAGTAAATTTGCATGTGCCACCTCTACAAACTTCAAATAAATATCCTTTTTTGTGTGCCTGGATTGTTCATAGAGCGACAGGAGGTAATCAGTATCTTCCATGCTAAGTGGGTTATTCTCATGATGAGTGTTTATTCACTCGTCCTTGCACGAGAGGGGCGGTAATAGGGATTCCTAGTCCCGAATTCAAACTGCAAATAATTGAACAAAGCTCCCCCAGGACTGTTGTTGGTATGGACGGTACCCGTTGTTTCAGACAAGCCGTGGAGTGTGATTGTTGGTGAAAGGGGAGTAAACCTTTACTTTTATCGCTTGGGAACCGCCACTAATGTGTTTAGCATGGAAGATACCGATAACTAATGGTCGCGAAGTAAACAAGAAGGGTGCATTTCTCAAAATTTCATTTACCTCTGTTTTAAAAAAAACTTGAGCTCTAGCACCGCTGCAAATCACTGCTTCCCTCTGCGAAGGGACTATCTATTTATGTTTATGTTGTGTCATCACCCTCTTAAATAAACGCCAGAACCCGAGAGCACTATTGTCATGCTCATGCATTGTGTGTAGCTAATGTTGGGTGCATCATGACTGGATCTTTTCTACCATGAATTACAATGTTTAGTCGCAGCTTGAACTTTGGAGGTGCTCTGCATTTAGGTTTTGCAGTCTCAGAAAGGCTAGCAAGATACCACTATTTTCATATTACATCATGGTTGTTTTGATAAAGTGTTGTAGTTCGAGATATCTTATTGTTGCTTGCTAGTTGATTATGTCATTGATATGAGTTAATATAATTTTTAAGAGTTATTGTCGACATGGTTATTTATAATCTTGGCTGAAAACCTGGGTGCTACTTAAGCTTATTTATGTAAACAAGAGCAAAAGAGTTCGTAAAAGTTTTTCTTTTTCACTTTTAGTTTATCAACTGAATTGCTTGAGGACAAGCAAAGGTTTAAGCTTGGGGGAGTTGATACGTCTCCGTCGTATCTACTTTTCCTAATGCTTTTCCTCTTGTTTCGGACTCTAATTTGCATTGAATGAAACTAACCCGAACTGACGCTGTTTTTAGCAGAACTACCATGGTGTTGTTTTTGTGCAGAAATAAACGTTCTCGGGTTGGAACGAACCTTTGCAAGGATTTTTTATATAATAAAAGAGAATTTCTGGAGCCAAGAACCACCGGAGGGGGCACGTCGGTGGGCACAACCCACCAGGGCGCCCCCACCTCCAAGCGCGCCCAAGTGGGTTGTCCCCACCGGTGGCCCCGTAGGCCTCAACCCTGAGACTATAAAATCATATATTTGGAGCAAAAAATCAGGGAGAAAGAATTATCGTGTTTCATGAGACGGAGCCGCCACCACCTCTTGTTCTTCATCAGGAGGCCAGATCTGGAGTCCGTTTGGGGCTCCGGAGAGGGGGATCTTCGATCTTCGTCATCACCAACCCTTCTCCATGGCCAATTCCACGATGCTCCCCACCGGGAGTGGGTAATTCCTTCGTAGGCTCGCTGGTCGGTGAGGAGTTGGATGAGATTCATCATGTAATCGAGTTAGTTTTGTTATGAGATTGATGTTGCTATGACTTTGCCATGCTTAATGCTTGTCACTTTGGGCTCGGGTGCCATGATTTCAGATCTGAACCGTTTATGTTATCACCATTATATCTATGTTCTAGATCCGGTCTTGCAAGTTATAATCACCTACTACGTGTTATGATCCAGCAACCCTGGAGTGACAATAGTCGGGACACTTCCCGGTGATGACTGTAGTTTGAGGAGTTCATGTATTCACTATGTGTTAATGCTTTGTTCTGGTTCTCTATTAAAAGGAGGCCTTAATATCCCTTAGTTTCCAATAGGACCCCGCTGCCACGGGAGGGTAGGACAAAAGATGGCATGCAAGTTCTTTCCATAAGCACGTATGACTATTCACTGAATACATGCCTACATTATATTTATGAACTGGAGCTAGTGCTGTATCGCCTAAGGTTATGACTGTTATACGATGAATATCATCCAATGAATTCACCGATCCGATGCCTATGAATTTCTCTTATATTATTTCTGCTAAGTTACTACTGCTACCGTTACTATTGCTGTTGCTACTACTATCAAAACTTTTATACTACTTTGCTACTGATCACTTTGCTGCAGATAATTGATCTCCAGGTGTGGTTGAATTGACAACTCAGCTGCTAATACTTGCAAATATTCTTTGGCTCCCCTTGTGTCGAATCAACAAATTTGGGCTGAATACTCTACCCTCGAAAACTATTGCGATCCCCTATACTTGTGGGTCATGAATGCACAAGTAGTTGTTGGTGCAACAAACCTCACGTATGTTGACCGGACTATACACATGCACGATGGAAAGGATACACCGACACCGAGCGTCCAAGTAAGGACCAAGCTAGAAGAGCAGCTCTTTGAGAGATTAAAGAGTGGATCAAGAAGACTAAGACAAGCCAAGGCAGCAAGATACCACTTCGGGAAGGCCTCCCTTGCCGGGCAGGAGAGCCTGGTCAGGTCGAGGTCACCCCGAAGACAAGTCCAAGGTTTCCCCGGCAGGCTTGTCGGGGCCACCAAGGGCAAATCTCCCCGCCAAGGCTCCACCGCTCCATCGCACCGCGATGCAAGTCACCTATCAATGCGGTGTTGACCCCCTCGAGATGATTAAGTGGCCTCTACTAAGCACGTGGTGGCCCATCAGAAGACAAGGTTTATCCAAATGACACCCATCCAGCGTCGTGTGAAGAAGATAAGCAGAAGATGATTAAGTGGCACAGTAGGCTTGTCGGGCTTCATCCTCAGCATGACACCTAGCAGTGCATTTAATGCACTTTGTCCTAACTACAAGAGGGTATGATAACACTGTTAGCTATCTAATTATTGGATAATGATTGTTTTGCCACTATGGTTACCCCTTAGCCTATAAAAGGAGGGCCATGGCAAACTAGAAAGGGCTTCAGACCCCCTCACACTTGTACGCGCGTAACTACTCTCCCCGAGGCACCCTTGCCAGGCTTGAGCACTTCATGTTCTTCATGTTCTTCCACTCAATCCACCAAAGCAGGAGTAAGGTCTTACGCTATCCAACGGCCCGCACATGGGTAAAAATCACTAGTGTCACCACTGCCATGTTGTTACATGGCTTCTGCTCTTTTTGCAATGTGGTCTCCCCCTTGCCGAACCACAAAGGGGCTCATAGCCCCATAGGAGATCGTGATCCCCTCACGACATCTTTGGCGCGCCAGGTAGGGGGACTTGCTTGCGCAAATCTGAGGTTGTGAACTGCGCATCAATCTTTGTCATCATCTTCTTCATCATTATCTCCATCATTCATGGCGCCCAAGAAAAAGTCCGGCGCAACAGCTCATCCTTCCACCTCGTAGGCCCCCTCACACGCAGCCATGGATTACGTAGGCGTCGCGGCAGCGTTGGGAGATGCGGGTGCTGCGGGTGGCACAACCAGTGCAGGCGGCGCTGTCGTCGTGCCCCATGTGGCCGAAGTCGGAGTGGAAGATGCCGGGGGAGGGCGACACCAACAACATCCCGACGGCCCTGTTCCATCGAACGCGGATGGGGAGAAAATTCAGTCTCCGCCTCCCCACCGCGCTAGTGGGTTCAGCCGCAGCAACAACGCCCGCTCTGGTGCGAGCCGTGACCCCCTAGCTGCCCTTGTTACGGGTGCGGCTACGGGGCACACACCTCACCCGGGGTAGGACAACCAAGACGGAGCGCCGAATGAGGTCGTTGGCCCTCAGGCGCACCTCCCTCACCACTGAACTGCCATGGCGGCCGGCTCACAGTGGCAAGTACGCGACGCCGCCCCTGCTGGAACTACCAGGAGTTGAGCTACATCGCGGTCTACCTCGTCATCGATGCCAAGCACTTCTTCGGAAGCCATGGCACGGGCCCAGCTCCTGCTAAGATTCCCGCCAGCAGCAGATCAAATGGATGAATGGAGAGCCACCATCCAGAGTTTGATCGGCTTCGCTGAAGCCAAAAAATCCTAGCAGGCGGGGTCACCACGGCAATAACGAAGGACAATAGCAGCCCTGACTGCTGGCCGTGTTGAGGGGGGCATGCCAATGGTGCAGTCCCCTCCATGGTAATAGACCTAGGGGCAGCGACAAGGCAACGCGATCATGAGCCTGACAAAGCGTCAATGGCCTCTTCTGACCCGCGGGCCCATCAAGATCAATGGCATGCCCTGGAGGATCGACGGAGGCAAGATGCGCGCAGCACTATAGAGCGATGCCGTGAAACCCGCTGCCAATCTGACAGGCGCAATGGCCCAGACGTCGATGAACCCGCGCCCAGCGAAGGCAGATACTTACCTTTCGAGGTTGGGTGCCCTGCCTTCACTCGTGAGCTACGACAAGTCCATTGGCCATCTACCCTTGTTTTCAAGCCAGGAATACTAGAAAAGTATGATGGGAGACTGAACCTGGCAGAGTTCTTGAGCATCTACACGATTGTTGTTCAGGCTGCCGGGGGAAGAGATGAGAAGGTGTTCACACACTACTTCCCTTTGGCACTGAAGCCAAACGTGAAGTCATGGCTGATGCACCTGCCAAAGAATTCCATTTTGTCCTGGGCTGACCTACACAATGAATTTTTCGGTGCCTTCACGGGCGGCCACCAAGAACCAGGACGGCCCAGCAACTTGCAGCTCCTTCCACAGAAGGAGGGGAAAAGTTTGCGGAAGTATATGCATAGGTTTAACCGGGTACACAGGAATATTCCAGATATCCACCCGACGGCTGTAATCACCGCATTCCAGTCAAACGTGCACAACAAGATGATACGTTCCAAGATGAATGTCCGGTTGCCCAAGACTGTGAATGAGCTATACACCTTGGCGGATAAATGCGCCTGTATAGAGGAAGGGAGGCGACTCCTCAGAGAAGAGGACATCATTGAAGTTAATTTAGAGGATGACGACGATGCTGCCAACCCGAAGAAGAAGAATAGGAAGCACAACAAGAAGCGTAAAGAGAAGTTAGTATTGGCTATTGAGGGTTCTGGCACCCCTAGTACCAGCAAGAAGGCCAAGACCGAAGCCCCTGGCAAGGAAGTTGCCGCGTGCACTGATTGTCGGGAGGCTGCGGCGGCCGAAAAAGCCAGGAAGATCGACATACCATACTGCAAGATCCACCGAACTAAGGGCCATGATCCCCAAGAGTGCCATCAAGTGGAGCAACTTGTCAAAAAGCAGAAGCTGAATATGAGAAGCGTGACAAGGAGAGAGACCAAGAAGGTGCTGGCAGGAAGACCCATGGCGGTAGAGGAGGCCGCCGCGGCAAGACCCCTCAGCAAAAGGAGAAACCTGCTAGAGGTCGTGAAAAGAAAGAAGGCGATGATGAAAGTGATGAAGGGGATGAAGAGGAAACCAGTGAGCAAGAGTTCCAGAAAGCAACTGAAGCCCTATGCATTGACGGGGGCACTTCTTTGCACTCCTCTCACCGCCAGCTCAAACAGTGGGCGCGTGAAGTCAATGCCGTGGAGCCATCAGCAGATTCCCGGAAGCCACTCAAATGGTCTCGCACGCCTATCATCTTTGACGAAGAGGATCTCCCCTGACAAAGAGGACCACCCTGACCGCGCCAACAATTCGCAACCTCAAAGTCACAAAGATGCTAGTTGACGACAGGGTAGGGTTGAATCTGATTTCCCCCAAGGTGATTAGCAAACTTCAGATATCAGATGAAGAGATCAAGATTACTGGCACGTTTCAAGGAATACACCCTGGCAGGAGTCATCCTAAGGGGAAGATTATGCTGCCAGTAACGTTTGTCGGAGAACTAAACTACCGGACCGAGAAGGTTGTGTTTGACGTGGTCGAGCTTCCCTTGCTGTACAATGGGATTCTCGGTCGTCCAGCTCTGGCAAAATTCATGGCGGCATCCCACTATGCCTACAACACTCTGAAAATGCTAGGGCCAATGGGCGTCATTTCCATCCCATCAGATAAGAAGGACTCAATCGCGTGGATAAGATGTACCGAGATGCAGTAGCTGCCGAGGCCGCCGAAGCTACAGCTCCCACCAAGGAAAACAATAAAGGAAAGAAAGCTAGCAGAGATGCCGCCAAGGAATCCGAGAAGCACGCATCTCTGGAGTGCGCTACGCCCGTCAATGATTTGCCAGAGAGTTCCACTGGCAAGAGATCCAAGGTTGCTTCACCTGCTATAAACAAGGTCCCGGCAGGGCTGGATGGTGCTGATGGGAGGAAATTGACACCACCTTGTTGTCTGCCCTCATGCTCGACCCGTCAAGCAGAAGGTCAGAAAGCAAGATTTGGAGCGGCAGCAATTCATTGCCGAAGAGATCAAGAAACTTGAAGCAGCTTGTTTGGTCAGAGGAGTGTTGCATCTGACATGGTTGGCGAACCCAGTGGTGGTGCGCAAGGCGAATGGGAAATGGAGGATTTGCATAGAATTCACAGATCTGAACAAAGCATGCCCTAAGGACCCTTTCCCCTTGCCGTGCATCGATCAGATTATGGATTCCACTTCTGGGTGTGATATGCTTTCCTTCTTGGATGCATACTCCAGATACCATCAGATATTCATGTCCAAGGAAGACGAGGAGAAGACCGCGTTCATAACCCCATGTGGCACGTACTGCTTTGTGCGGATGTCGTTCGGGTTAAAGAGCGCTGGATCCACTTTTGCAGGAGCAGTGCATATTGGATTTGAGCCCCAGTTGCACAGGAATATAGAAGCCTACATGGATGATATAGTGGTCAAAACAAAGGATAAATAAACACTCATTTAGGATTTGGAAGATACCTTTGCGAACCTGCGCAAGATCAACTTGAAGTTGAACCCTGAGAAATGTGTGTTTGGCATTCCCTCTGGCAAGCTACTTGGCTTCTTTGTGTCTCACCGAGGGATAGAGGCCAACCCCAACAAGACCAGAGCGATTGAGCAGATTCAAGCACCCAGGACAGTCAAGGACGTGAGGCATTTAACTGGATGTGTTGCCGCGCTGAGTAGATTCATTTCCAAGTCTGCCGAGCGTTCCTTGTCGTTCTTCAGGATTTTGAAGAAGGCAGGACCAATGAAATGGACACCGGAGGTAAAAGCAGCGTTGTGGGACTTTAAAGCCTATCTTTCCTCTCCTCCCACCTTGGTCGCTCCTAAACCACAAGAGCCATTGCTGCTATACTTAGCAGCAACCAATCAAGTGGTTATAGCGCAGCGCTGGTGGCGCAACGGGAAGTAGATGAAGAAGCAGCCGCATCTACTATCCTCCCCGGAGAAGGAACTAAGCTAGCCACGACAAAGAAGAAGATAGTGCAACGGCTAGTGTACTTTGTTAGCTCCCTATTGCAGGGGGCTTGGTCAAGGTACTCTGGAGTGGAAAATTTGACCTTCGGTGTCATCATGGCCTCGAGGAAACTGCACCACTACTTCCAAGCCCATGATATCACAGTTGTCACTTGTTTCCCTTTGCAACGCCTACCGAGGAACCCTGAGACCACCGACATAAAAGTTGAGTGGGCATTAGAGTTGTCAAGTTTTGGTCTGAAGTATGAAAGTACCTCAACCATTTGGAGCAGGGCACTGGCAGAGTTCAACGCAGAATGGACACCCACTCCAGATGAGGAGATACCAGAAACAGTTATCCCCGGCAGGGAGGCGCCTTGGGAATGTATCATGTATTTTGACGGTGCCTTCTCGTTACAAGGCGCGGGGGCTGGCGTGCTCCTTGTTGCGCCCACTGGAGAACACCTCAAATATGTGGTCCATATGCATTTTCTCAGGGAGAAAGCCACCAACAACACTGCAGAATATGAAGGGCTTCTTGCCGGGCTCATGATTGCAATAGAATTGGGAATCAAAAAGTTGATCATCCGTGGAGACTCACAGCTCGTAGTGAGACAAGTGAACAGGGATTACCAAAGCCCGTTGATGGAGGCGTATGTTGAGGAAGTGAGGAAGCTGGAGGGGCATGTTGATGGATTGCAAATAGAGCACGTGCCGCGTGCGGAAAACAACATTGCTGATCATCTGCCAAAATGCGTTGCGCAGAAGATTCCGGTGGAACCAGGAACTTTTGTTCTCCACCTAACTCAACCCTTAGTATCTCCGACAATGATGGCCAGAAAAAGGAGGAAGTTGGACCTCGGCAAACATCTCCCGGCAGGGCTTCCCGAAGTCCCCAATAGAGAGGCTGCCGAGAATAACTCTACTTCGCTTGGTGAGCAGCACCCTCTCGACAAACTACTAGTTCTTTTGGTCGAGATATGCGCTCCCACGAATGAGGAGGTGCCATTTGTCCTTGTTGCCGAGCCTCAAGCTGAAACTTGGGCACGACCACATAGTCCACTACCTCCAAACAGGAGAACTTCCCGAGGAGCAAGAAGAAGCCGAAAGAGTAGCCCGGAGGCCCAGTATGTATCAGTTTGTCAATGACACATTATATAGAAGAAGGCCTAACGGTGCGAAGTTGAAGTGAATTTGTCGAGAAGAGGGGCATATTAGATCAAGAGCCTTGGTTGGAAAAGCTTTCCGACAAGGTTTCTACTAGCCCACGGCCCTCCAAGATGCGATTGAGCTAGTCACTAGATGTAAAGCCTGCAAGTTCCACTCCAAGAACATCCATCAACCTGCTCAAGCTCTCCAGACGATCCCTTTGTCATGGCCATTTTTGGTCTGGGGGCTTGACATCTTGGGCCCCTTCCCCCGTGCTACCGGGGGCTTTGAATTCTTGTACGTTGCAATCAACAAGTTTACAAAGTGGCCCGGAGTGGAACCTGCGAGGAAGGTAACTGCACAGTTAGCTATAAAGTTCTTGAAAGGGTTGGTGTGCCATTTTGGAGTACCCGCCAGAGTTATCACTAACCCAATTCACAAGCTGCGCCTTCATGCAATACGTTCGAACCCTTGGAAGCAAGGTCTCATTCGCCTCGGTTGCTCATCCCAAGAGCAATGGATAGGCTGAGAGGATGAACGTTGAAGTGCTGCGTGGGCTCAAAACAAGGACTTCTAATAAGTTACAAAAGTGCGGCAGACATTGGATTGATGAGCTGCCAGTGGTTCTTTGGTCCCTTTGTACGACACCAAATCAAGCTACCGGCCATACTCCCTTCTCCCTAGTATATGGGGCAGAAGCAGTACTCCCCATGGAACTCATATATGGGTCACCTCGGGTATTTGCCTACGACAAAGTAGAGCAAGAGCAGCACCGGCATGACGAGTTCTTGCTCCTTGAGGAAGATCGTCTCTGGTCTGCTGTGCGTGCTGCATGCTACCAGCAAGCCTTGCTCCGCTATCATAGCCGGGGGGTGGATCCTTGAGGAAGGCGACCTTGTCCTTAGGTGTGTTCAGTCCGCCAAGGGTTCCAACAAGTTGACGCCAAAGTGGGAATGCCCTTACCTGGTAGCATGAGTCACCAGACCTGGCGCAGTCCGTCTGGAGACCAAAGATGGCATCAAAATGCAAAACTCATGGAATATTGAGCATCTTCGCAAGTTCTACCCGTAAGGCGTGGCTGTCGGGCCTAGCCCCGGCCACCAACCTTTTGTACAAGCCTTGCCGATGCGCATGTAACCCTTTGTACAAAGCCAGGCGCAGATCCTGAGCACAGATAATAAAACGAAGCGCTGGTGCCCTAAAAACTTGCATGCATGTTTAGTCTAGCATAAATTTTCCATGATCATTTAGATAAGATCATATGCTGCTATGTTTTCCTCTGTACTAACTACAGGGCTCTTGCTGCAGACTCGATCCCGAAAAGGAGAGACGGAAACAAGCTTACATATTGCTACTTCTTAAGCTTGCGTTGGTTTTTCCCTTGAAGAGGAAAGGGTGATGCATCAAAGTAGAGATAAGTATTTCCCTCAGATAGAGAACCAAGGTATCAATCCAGTAGGAGGTACAAGCAAGTCCCCAATCTATGCACCTACACAAACAATCAAACACTTGCACCCAACGCGATAAAGGGGTTGTCAATCCCTTCACGGTCAATTGCAATGGTGAGATCTGATAGAGATAGGTATAAACGATTGCTAGAACGTAAAACTATAGAAGTAAATAAATTGCAGCAAGGTATTTTTGGGTTTTTGGTTTATAGATCTGAAAATATAAGATGGAAAATAGACCCGGGGGCCATATGTTTCACTAGAGGCTTCTCTCTTGAAGGCAAATAATACGATGGGTGAACAAATTACTGTCGAGCAATTAAGAGAAAAGCACAAAGTTATGACGATATCCAAGGCAATGATTATGCATATAGGCATCACGTCCGTGTCAAGTAGACCGAAATGATTCTGCATCTACTACTATTACTCCACACATCGGCCGCTATCCAACATGCATCTAGAGTATTAAGTTTATAAAGAACGGAGTAACGCCTTAAGTAAGATGACATGATGTAGAGCGATAAACTCAAGCAATATGATGAAACCCCCATCTTTTGATCCTTCATGGCAACAATAAACTACGTGCCTCTCTACCCCTACTATGTCACTTGGTGAGGACACTGCAAGATTAAACCCAAAACTAAGCACCTCACCCATTGCAAAAAATACCAATCTAGTTGGCCAAACCAAACCGATAATTCGAAGAGAAATACAAAGATATCAAATCATGCATATAAGAATTCAGAGGAGATTCAAATAATATTCGTAGATAATCTGATCATAAATCCACAATTCATCGGATCTCGATAAACACACCGCAAAAGAAGATTACAACGGATAGATCTCCAAGAACATCGAGGAGAACATGGTATTGAGAATCCAAGACAGAAACGAAGCCATCTAGCTACTAGCTATGGACTCATAGGTCTGAGGTAAACTACTCACGCTTCATTGGAAGGGCAATAGGGTTGATGTAGATGCCCTCTATGATCGAATCCCCCTCTGTTAAATCGCCAGAAAAGGCCCCAAGATGGGATCTGCTACCTCTTGAGCACTGCGTTGGTTTTCCCTTGAAGAGGAAAGGGTGATGCAGCAAAGTAGCATAAGTATTTCCCTCAGTTTTTGAGAACCAAGGTATCAATCCAGTAGGAGATCACGCACGAGTCCCTCGCACCTACACAAACAAATAAGAACCTCGCAACCAATGCGATAAAGGGGTTGTCAATCCCTCAACGGTCACTTACGAGAGTGAGATCTGATAGATATGATAAGATAATATTTTTGGTATTTTTATGATAAAGAGAAATAAAGATGCAAATAAAATAAAAGGCAATAAAAATAACTAAGTATTGGAAGATTAATATGATGGAAGATAGACCCGGGGGCCATAGGTTTCACTAGTGGCTTCTCTCAAGATAGCATAAGTATTACGGTGGGTAAACAAATTACTATCGAGCAATTGATAAAATTGAGCATAGTTATGAGAATATCTAGGTATGATCATGTATATAGGCATCACGTCCGTGACAAGTAGACCGAAACGATTCTGCATCTACTACTATTACTCCACACATCGACCGCTATCCAACATGCATCTTGAGTATTAAGTTCATAAGAACAGAGTAATGCTTTAAGTAAGATGACAGGATGTAGAGGGATAAACTCATGCAATATGATATAAACCCCATCTTTTTATCCTCGATGGCAACAATACAAAACGTGTCATTTCCCTTTCTGTCACTGGGATCAAGCACCGCAAGATTGAACCCAAAGCTAAGGACTTCTCCCATTGCAAGAAAGATCAATCTAGTAGGCCAAACCAAACTGATAATACGAAGAGACTTGCAAAGATAACCAATCATACATAAAAGATTTCAGAGAAGATTCAAATATTGTTCATAGATAATCTTGATCATAAACCCACAATTCATCGGATCTCGACAAACCGCAAAAGAAGATTACATCGAATAGATATCCAAGGAGACCGAGGAGAACTTTGTATTAAGATCCAAAGAGAGAGAAGAAGCCATCTAGCTAATAACTATGGACCCGAAGGTCTGAGGTAAACTACTCACACATCATCGGAGAGGCTATGGTGTTGATGTAGAAGCCCTCCGTGATCAATGCCCCCTCCGGCGGAGCGCCGGAAAAGGCCCCAAGATGGGATCTCTTGGGTACAGAAGGTTGCGGTGGTGGAAATAGGGTTTTGTCTCCGTCTCTGATAGTTTGGGGGTACGTAGGTATATATAGGAGGAAGAAGTACGTCGGTGGAGCAACGTGGCCCCCACGAGGGTGGAGGGTGCGCCTCGGGGGGGGGGGGGTAGGCGCACCCCCTGCCTCGTGCTCTCCTCGTTGATTTCTTTGTGTAGACTCCAAGTCCTCTGGATCACGTTCGTTCCGAAAATCATGTTCCCGAAGGTTTCATTCCATTTGGACTCCGTTTGATATCCTTTTTCTACGAAACACTGAAATAGGCGAAAAAACAGCAATTTGGGCTGGGCCTCCGGTTAATAGGTTAGTCCCAAAAATAATATAAAAGTGTATAATAAAGCCCATTAAACATCCAAAACAGAATATAATATAGCGTGGAACAACAAAAAATTATAGATACGTTGGAGACGTATCAAGCATCCCCAAGCTTAGTTCCTGCTCGTCCTCGAGTAGGTAAATGATAAAAACAGAATTTTAGATGTGGAATGCTACTTAGCATAATTTTCAATGTAATTGTCTTATTTGTGGTATGAATATTCAGATCCTAAAGATTCAAGATAAAAGTTTAACATTGACATAGAAATAATAATACTTCAAGCATACTCCCTCCGTCCGTGAGTAAGTGTACTTCTAGCTTTTGTCCTAAGTCAAAGTTTTAAAATTTCGACCAACTATATACAAAAGAGTAGTAACATATATGATATCAAATTGATATATTATGAAAATACATTTCAAAACAGATCTAGTGATACTAGTTTAGTGCCATAAATGCTGTTACTTTTTCCTATAAAGTTGGTCAAAGTTCTAAAACTTTGACTTAAGACAAAAGCTAGAAGTACACTTATTCACGGACGGAGGGAGTACTAACTAAGCAATCATGTCTTCTCAAAATAACATGGCCAAAGAAAGTTATCCCTACAAAATCATATAGTCTGGCTATGCTCTATCTTCACCACACAAAGTATTTAAATCATGCACAACCCCGATGACAAGCCAAGCAATTGTTTCATACTTTTGATGTTCTCAAACTTTTTCAATCTTCACGCAATACATGAGCGTGAGCCATGGACATAGCACTATATATGGAATAGAATGGTGGTTGTGGAGAAGACAAAAAGGAGAAGATAGTCTCACATCAACTAGGCGTATTAACGGGCTATGGAGATGCCCATCAATAGATATCAATGTGAGTGAGCAGGGATTGCCATGCAATGGATGCACTAGAGCTATAAGAATATGAAAGCTCAACAAAAGAAACTAAGTGGGTGTGCATCCAACTCGCTTGCTCACGAAGACCTAGGGCATTTTGAGGAAGCCCATCATTGGAATATACAAGCCAAGTTCTATAATGAAAAATCCCCACTAGTATATGAAAGTGATATCATAGGAGACTCTCTATCATGAAGATCATGGTGCTACTTTGAAGCACAAGTGTGGAAAAAGGATAGTAGCATTGTCCCTTCTTTCTTTTTCTCTCATTTTTTTATTTGGCTATTTCTTCCTTTTTTATGGCATTTTTTTATTTAGTCTGGAGTCTCATCCCGACTTATGGGGGAATCATAGTCTCCATCATCCTTTCATCACTTGGGACAATGCTCTAATAATGATGATCGTCACACTTTTATTTTCTTACAACTCAAGAATTACAAGTCAATACTTAGAACAACAATATCACTCTATGTGAATGCCTCCGGCGGTGTACCGGGTTATGCAATGAATCAAGAGTGACATGTATGAAAGAATAACGAACGGCGGCTTTGCCACAAATACGATGTCAACTACATGATCATGTAAAGCAATATGACAATGATGGAGCGTGTCATAGTAAACGGAACGGCGGTAAGTTGCATGGCAATATATCTCGGAATGGCTATGGAAATGCCATGATAGGTAGGTATGGTGGCTGTTTTGAGGAAGGCATATGGTTGGTGTATGATACCGGCGAAAAGTGCGCGGTATTAGAGAGGCTAGAAATGGTGGAAGGAAGAGAGTGCGTATAATCCATGGACTCAACATTAGTTATAAAGAACTCATATACTTGTTGCAAAAATCTATTAGTTATCGAAGCAAAGTATTACGCGCATGCTCCTAGGGGGATAGATTGGTAGGAAAAGACCATCGCTCGTCCTCGACCGCCACTCATAAGAAAGACAATCAATAAATAAATCATGCTCCGACTTCATCACATAATGGTTCACCATACGTGCATGCTACGGGAATCACAAACTTTAACACAAGTATTACTCAAATCCACAACTACTCAACTAGCATGACTCTAATATCACCATCTTCATATCTCAAAACAATTATCAAGCATCAAACTTCTCATAGTATTCAACACACTCATAAGATTTTTTTTACTAATCTTGGATGCCTATCATAATTAAAGCAAATTACCATGCTGTTTTGTAGGACTCTTAAAATAATATAATTGAAGCATGAGAGAAAAATAGTTTCTATAAAACAAATCCACCACCGTGCTCTAAAAGATATAAGTGAAGCACTAGAGCAAAAACTATATAGCTCAAAAGATATAAGTGAAGCACATAGAGTATTCTAGTAAGTTCTGAATCATGTGTGTCTCTCTCAAAAGGTGTGTACAGCAAGGATGATTGTGGTAAGCTAAAAAGTAAAGACTCAAATCATACAAGACGCTCCAAGCAAAACACATATCATGTGGTGAATAAAAATATAGCTCCAAGTAAAGTTACCGATGGATTTAAGGCGAAAGAGGGATGCCTTCTGGGGCATCCCCAAGCTTTGGCTTTTTGGTGTCTGTAGGATCGAAAGTATGTCTAGAGGGGGGGGGGGTGATTAGACTACTTGACCAAATAAAAATCTATCCTTTTTCCCAATTTTAGTTCTTGGCAGATTTTAGCAATCTTGGACAAGTCAAGCAATCTTAACACAATTCAAGCAAGCATGGAAAGAGTATATGAGCAGCGGAAAGTAAAGCATGCAACTTGCAAGAATGTAAAGGGAAGGGTTTGGAGGATTCAAACGCAATTGGAGACACGGATGTTTTTGTCGTGGTTCCGATAGGTGGTGCTATCGTACATCCACGTTGATGGAGACTTCAACCCACGAAGGGTAACGGTTGCGCGAGTCCACGGAGGGCTCCACCCACGAAGGGTCCACGAATAAGCAACCTTGTCTATCCCACCATGGCCATCACCCACAAAGGACTTGCCTCACTAGCGGTAGATCTTCACGAAGTAGGCAATCTCCTTGCCCTTACAAACTCCTTGGTTCAACTCCACAATCTTGTCGGAGGCTCCCAAGTGACACCTAGCCAATCTAGGAGACACCACTCTCCAAGAAGTAACAAATGGTGTGTTGATGTTGAACTCCTTGCTCTTGTGCTTCAAATGATAGTCTCCCCAACACTCAACTCTCTCTCACAGGATATGGATTTGGTGGAAAGAATATTTGAGTGGAAAGCAACTTGAGAAAGGCTAGAGATCAAGATTCATATGGTAGGAATGGAATATCTTGGCCTTAACACAAGTGTAGGTGGTTCTCTCTCAGAAAATGCAAATTGGAAGTGTAGGTTTGTTCTGATGGTTCTCTCCACGAATGAAGAGGAGGTGGAGGGGTATTTATAGCCTCCACACAAAATCTAACCGTTACACACAACTTGCCAAACTCGTTGGGACCGAATTGGTAAACTCGGTCGGACCGATTCAGCAAATCTAGTGACCGTTAGGATTTTCGGTGGGACCGACATGCAACTCGGTAGGACCTATATGGTTAGGGTTAGGGCATAATGTAATCTCGGTGAGACCGATTACACAAACTCGGCGAGACCGATTTTGGTAATAAGCTAACTAGAGAGTTGGTCAGGTAAACTCGGTGGGACCGGTTCGCTCATTTCGGTGAGACCGAAATGTTACAAAAAGGAAACAAAGAGTTTACATTGCAATCTTGGTGGGACCGATCGCTCATCTCGGTGGGACTGATACGTCTCCAACGTATCTATAATTTTTGATTGCTCCATGCTATATTATCTACTGTTTTGGGCAATATTGGGCTTTATTATCCACTTTTATATTATTTTTGGGACTAACCTATTAACCGGAGGCCCAGCCCAGATTTGCTATTTTTTGCCTATTTCAGTGTTTCGAAGAAAAGGAATATCAAACAAAGTCGAAACGGAACGAAATCAACTGGAGAAGTTATTTTTGGAAGGAAAGCTACCGGATGGACTTGGACCCCACGTCAGGAGAGAAGGGAGGTGCCCACGAGGGTGGGGGCGCGCCCACCCCCCTAGGGCGCGCCCCCTGCCTCGTGGGGCCCCCGAAGCTCCACCGACGTACTTCCTGCACCCATATATACCTACGTATCCTAAAACTTCCAGAACAGAGAATAGATTGGGAGTTCCGCCGCCGCAAGCCTCTGTAGCCACCAAAAGTCAATCGGGACCCTGTTCCGGCACCCTGTCGGAGGGGGGGAACCCTCACCGGTGGCCATCTTCATCATCCCGGCGCTCTCCATGACGAGGAGGGAGTAGTTCACCCTTGGGGCTGAGGGTATGTACCAGTAGCTATGTGTTTGATCTCTCTCTCTCGTGTTCTTGATTTGGCACGATCTTGATGTATCGCGAGCTTTGCTATTATAGTTGGATCTTATGTTGCTTCTCCCCCTCTACTCTCTTGTAATGGATTGAGTTTTCCTTTGAAGTAATCTTATCGGATTGAGTCTTTAATGATTTGAGAACACTTGATGTATGTCTTGCCATGCGTATCTGTGGTGACAATGGGATATCATGTGATTCACTTGATGTATGTTTTGGTGATCAACTTGCGGGTTCCGCCCATGAACCTATGCATTGTAAGTGCATCTAGTGCCCCTTAGTGATTTTGGTGTATTGAAGACTTATAGGTTAAGGTACTAATGTGTTTATAAGTGTACACAGGTCTATAAGTCCATGAGGAGTTTGATATTTACAGAGAAAGTCGACCCCTAAAAATGAAGTTCTTCGACTGAAGACTTTGGTATTCTGAAGACTTTCTGAAGACTTTGTAAGTGAAGAAATTGGTGTGACCTTGAAGACTTGGTATTCATTTGAGGAACATGAAGCGTGAAGACTTTTGTTTTCGTAGTTTCGTTTTCTCTTTCTTGAGTCATAGGAAACACCGTACTGTTAAACGGGGTCGAGGAAATACTAAGGAAAAATTTCATGTGATGCTCAACTCAAAATCCTACACCTACCAATCCCTTCGAGTGAAGCCTTTGGAAATCTCATACAGCTTCAGTCAATTTCTTCAAAGGATGTAGACAAAGTTCTTCCGGTCGCCGAGGAATTTTGTCTGGACCGAGGAGTTAGGAATTCGCCAAAGGCGGATTGCCTACACAGTGAGGAACATGATAGCCCCGAGGAATTTGAGAGTCAAATTTCCGACCATTGTCAGATCACAAGGCCACCTGTCCCAAAATATCTTATCCACCTAACGGTCATATCACCAAGGGCATTTATGTCTTATCATGTCGGGCTGCTCCCTAGGCTATAAATAGCCGCCCCTACAACCACTAGCTGGTTGGCTGCTCGAGAGAAACCGACACTTGTCATTTGAGAGCATCCCATCCTCCGTGGACTTTGAGCGAAAATCATCGAGTGAGGAAAACCCAAACCCAAACACCTACAAACCCAAAGTGATTGAGCATCATCAAGAGATTGATCTGTGTGGATCCGACGCTTGTTACCTTTGAAGACTGTGCTTCTTCCAGACGGTTAGGCATCATGGTCTAGAGCATCCAAGAGGAATTGTGGATCGCCGAGTGACCGAAGTCTGTGAAGGTTTGGAAGTCGTCAAGACTTACCACGAGTGATTGGACGAGGTCTGTGTGACCTTAGTTCAAGGAGAATACGGTGAGGACTTGGTGTCCCGAGCTGCGTGCTTTCGGCGATCGGGTGTCCGGGATCGTGTCCTCGAGTTTAAATACTCAGCCGCTCCAACCATACATTACAACCGAGACAACAGTTGGAACTGGTCTACCAAATCATTGTCTTCACCAAGCTTCGGTTCTATTTCCTCAACTCTTTCATTTCCTCATTACTGTGTTGAGTGTTTGTTCATATCTGTGTTTGAAGACTTTGACTGAAGACTTTCTCAAAATTTCCTCAGTTCAGTTTCTTCAGTATGTTTGTCTTCATCTTGTGTTATCCCGTGATTACGCTTTCTGTACTCTATGCTTGTCTTCATTTCATCATGATGACTATGCTTGTATTCTGTTATGCTTACTCTTGAGTACTTATTCCGCTGCAAGTAGTTCTTCACTAAGGAATTTCCTCACCGGCAAATTCCTCAGTGAAGAATTCATAAAAATCGCCTATTCACCCCCCTCTAGTTGATATAACACACTTTCAATTGGTATCAGAGTGAGGTACTCCCTTGTTCTGTGTGATTTTGGTTTAACCGCCTGGAGTTTTAGTTATGTCGACCGCAGGTATGATCAAGGTCTCTGCTGGCTGTCCTACATTCGATGGGACAGACTACCCTTACTGGAAGAATAAGATGCGAATGCATCTTGAGGCAATTGATAACGATCTCTGGTATGTTGTGGAAAATGGTGTTCCCACTGTCTCACCCTCATTGAACGCTACCGATGTGAAGAGATTCAAGCAACTCGATTCTCAAGCGAAGAATATCATATGTGGCCATCTGAGCAAAGGACAGTATGGAAGAGTGAGTGCTTTGGAAACTGCTAAGCTTATGTGGGATAGGCTGTCCAAAGTAAATGAAGGAGTCTCAACTTAGCGTGACTCTCGAGTTGATGTTCTTCGAAATCTCTTCAACCGCTTCAAAAGACTCGACAATGAAAATGTTCAACAAACCTTCGATCACCTCACTGACATCTCAAATGAGCTTCAAGCACTTGGTGCCACCGACATCACCGACCATGAGGCGGTGAAGAAATTGTTGAGATCGCTTGATTCCTCATTTGATACTCTGGCACTGATGATACAAGAACGTGCTAACTACAAGTCACTTGATCCCGCTGATATCCTCGAGAGGCTAAATACTCATGAGTTCCAGTTTGCCGAAAGAGAGATCTCTATGGTTCGAGCTATGGCAAATCACGTGCCACAAGGCCAAGGCGTGTTCCGAATCTGAATGTGAAGATTCTGGTAGCAGCCTTGGTGATCCTGAAGAATTGATCCAGGAGCTAGCACTGCTCGTGAAGAAGTTCCAGAAGTTCTCAAGACGTGGTCGCTTTGGAAAATTCTCAAGGAGCAGTGATTCCTCATCCAATGACTATAAGAGAAGGCTATGCCACAAATGCAAGAAACCTGGTCACTATATTCAAGATTGTCCTCAGTGGGAAAAGGAATTAAAGAAGAAGAAATACAAGGATTACGATTACGATGATGCTAAGAAGAAGAATAAATCGTCAAAATCTTCATCATCAAAATCCTCAAGTCTTCATCTCACAAGAAGAGCAGCTCCAAGAAGGCTCGGGCATTCATTGGCAAGGAAATGGACTCGAGGCTGAATCGAGGAACATGAGGAAGAGGAGGCATCTGAGGAGTCCGAGTCTGGTGTGGCGAGTCTGGCTCTCGCTACTGCTTTCGTCAGCAAGTCCATCTTCAACTCTGAAGAAACTGACCTCACCAACAAGGCTGATGAAGATAATGATGAGTACGCTCCCACATATTGCTTCATGGCAAAGGGTGCCAAGGTACTCAAATATACCTCCTCTGAATCTAGTGAGAATGAATCTGATGAAGACCTCAAGCCCAGCTACTCTAAACTTGCTAAGATTGTCAGAAACAACAAAGCGCTTTTGAAAAGGTTCAAAACATGCTAGACAAAAGTGATGATATGTTGGGTGAAGAAATGGATCGCACTAAAGCCCCGATCGAAAATCTTCGTAGACTTCATCTAGGTTTGACAGCCTTCAAGGTCATCATAACACTCTCTTGTCTCGATCATGAGAAGCTTTCTTATGAATTTCTTTAAAGAAAGCAAGATCTTGAGAAGCTAAGAGTGAGTTATGAAGATCTTCGAAGGAGCGATTCATTACTTGCTCAACAAATCAGCACTTCTCGTGAAGTATTTGTTCCTCCATGCTTAAAATGCATTGAACGTGAATCTGCTAATTCTTCACCAGAATGTTCAAATGCTTCAATTGTTACAAATTCTTCACCTGCCTCTGCTATCACTAATTCCTCATCTGAGGACATTGCTAGTATCACTGACGATGCAAGGCTGAAGGAATTGTACATGACAGGCATGTACAAAAGCCTCAAAGGGCATCGGACTCTTTGTGATGTGCTTAAAAAGCAGATCCTCAATAGGAACCCTAGGAAAGAGGGTATTGCCTTTGAGAGGAAACTTAATGCTGATGGAACATATTGGAAGCCTGAGCAGTACCGCAAAACCTCATGGATTGCTGCAAAGGGACCTCCAATTGATCCATCTAACTTATCTGGCTTTACATGTGAATCTCCTCATTCTTCTGATGAGTCATTTGACTCCAACTATAAACTGTTCAAAAATCGAATGGTGAAGTATTTGCTAGATATGTTGGCACTAAGCTGCAGGAACGGTTCTCCTATGAAGAAAATCTGGGTTCCCAAAAGGTGCCTTGAAAGTCTTCAGTGAATGTCCTCATGACACCACACATGAAGAATATGAACCCCAGATCAAACTCTTCATATGGACCAAATTCTTCATATGGATCCAAGTCCTCATATGGACCAAATTCCTCACGTGGATCAAATTCCTCAAAAGGATGAAAGTCCTCATATGATTATCATCGTGCTAACAACTCTGTTTACAGGTAGAGCTAAGGGCTATGAATATGTGCATTATTCTTCAAACCATTATGTTCATAAGTCCTCGAAGAATTTCTCTGCTTATTCATATGCTTACCCTAACCCCTGTTGTGTGAAACGAAAGGGATTGGCTTCTATGCCACCATTCTCATATGGAGCTCGTAGAGTGATGAACTCTTTGCCACCCCTTCAGATGTGGGTGGTGAAGAAAAAGAACTAATATCTTCTGTAGGGTAAGGTCTCCAGACGTGCTTTAACGTCTGAAGAAGTTGCTGGGGGCCTGACAAAATTGCCTGAAAGGACGCAGGCTAATCATGAAGAAATGAACTCATTTCACACGTCCTCATACTGCTATATCTGTTTTACTATTTGATGAATTTCATCTGATGAATTTGATATCATATTCTTCACGGATGAAGTATATGAGTTCGTAAGTTGCACTAATTCATCTGCAGGATGATCTTACCAAAGCCTCTGAGTGGGTCCTCGATAGTGGATGTACAGATCACATGACCGGTGACAAGAATCTATTGATGGATGCTCCTTATCACCATCACATCTGAAGCATATCATCTTCTTTGACAAAGGCAAAAGTCAGGTATTGGGTCTAGGTAAGGTTGCGATCTCTAAGGACATACACATGGACAAAGTCATGCTCATTGAGTCCTTAGGATACAACCTCATGTCAGTCTCAATGCTTTGTGATCTTGATATGGTTGTTATCTTTGGAAAGTATTGTTGTGTTGTGATTATGGAAGCTGACCATTCCAAAGTCTTCGAAGGCTTTATGAGAGGAGACTTGTATATTGTTGATTTCTCTATAGGACCACAACCAGCCGTGTGCCTACTTGCAAAAGCTTCAGAAGGCTGGCTATGGCATCGTCCACTTGGTCACGCAGGCATGAGGAATTTGCACACGCTTGCGAAGAAGAAGCATGCCATTAGCATTGAGAATGTCAAATTCCTCAAGGATCACTTGTGTGGAGCCTGTGAAGCTGGAAAAATGACCAAGGCCAAGCATCCAAAGAAAGACTATCATGACCACTACTCGACCATTCGAATTGCTTCACATGGACCTCTTTGGTCCTAATCATTACTCACCAGTCACTAATGATGCATCTCTATATGGCTTTATTATTGTTGATGATTACTCTTGTTACACATGGGTACACATTGTTACTTACAAACATGAAGTGCAGGAAGTCTTCAAACGATTTTCCTCGAGGGCTTCAACCAACTTTGGTGTGAAGATCAAGCACATCAGAGTGACAATGGAACTGAGTTCAAGAATTCCGGTCTTGATGACTATCTTGATGAACTTGGTATTACTCATGAGTTATCTGCTCCTTATACTCCTCGGAAAAATGGCGTCGTGGAGCGCAAGAATGTAACTCTTGTTGAGATGGCTCGCACTATGCTTGATGAGTACAAGACGCCTCGTCACTCGGATTGAGGCAATTTACCTTTGCGTGCCACATAATCAACAGAGTGTATATTCAAAAATTCTTAAAAAAGACTGCCTATGAACTCCACACTGACAAGAAACCCAATGTGAGTAATTTCAAAGTCTTCAGTGCTAAATGTTGGATTAGAGATCCTCATCACAATGCTAAATTTGCACCGAAAGCACATGAAGGTTTTATGCTTGGTTACGGAAAGGACTCGCACACCTACAAAGTCTTCAACAATGTTCTTCACAAGATTGTTGAAACTGTAGATGTGCGGTTCGATGAAACTAATGGCTCACAAAGAGAGCACCTACCCTCTGTGATAGATGATCCAGCACCTGAGGATTCTATCAAGTTCAAGGCGACTGAGGATGTCATTCCCTCTTGAAGAATCTGTGAAGAATTCATTCCAGAGCGTGAAGAACGTCGAGTGATGCACCGTAAGAAAATCTTTGAAGAAAATGGTGCTGAAGAAAATGCTGATCAAATTGCTCGATGACAACCAGCTCATCCTCGCGTTGCAAAAGAAGTGCAATTTGAAAAGATCATCGATGACATTGAAGCACCAGGTCCTCTCACACGCTCAAAAGCTTCACATTTATCTAACTTTTGTGGGCACTATGCTTTTGTCCCTATCACAGAGCCCACTAAGGTAGATGAAGCATTTCTGGAGCCTGGGTGGATTCAGGCCATGCAAGAAGAATTACATCAGTTTGAGCTCAACAATGTCTGGGAACTGGTCAAACGTCTAGATCCTCGCAAGCATAATATCATTGGCACAAAGTGGATCTATCGCAACAAGCAAGATGAAAATGGCCTTGTGGTGAGGAATAAGGCACGACTTGTACATCAAGGCTACACACAGGTTGAAGGAATTGATTTCGATGAAAGTTTTGCACCTGTTGCTAGACTTGAGGCTATTCGCATATTAATTGCTTATGCTAACCATCATGATATCACTTTATATCAAATGGATGTGAAAAGTGCATTCCTCAATGGTAAGCTTGAGGAAGAAGTATATGTTGCTCAACCCCCAGGTTTTGAAGATCCAAAGAATCCTGACAAAGTCTTCAGACTCAACAAGGCCCTCTATGGCCTCAAGCATGCCCCTCGGGCATGGTATGATACTCTGAAGGAATTCCTCAGGAAGAATGGCTTCACACCCGGTTCACTCGACCCTACTCTCTTTACTAAATCTTATGATGGTGAACTGTTTTTGTGCCAAATATACGTTGATGATATTATCTTTGGTCAGACTTGACCAACGTTATAGTGATGAATTTGCCTATATGATGAGTGAAGAATATCAAATGTCTATGATGGGAGAGTTGAAATTCTTCTTAGGTCTTCAAATTAAATCAACAGTATAATGGCATATTCATATCTCAGGAGAAATACCTCAAGGATGTTCTGAGGAAATTCGGCATGCAAGATTGCAAAGGCGTCAAAATTCCTATGCCCACAAATGGTCATCTATGTATTGATGAAAATGGTATTGACTTTGATCACAAGGTATACCGCTCCATGATTGGTTCCTTATTGTACTTATGTGCATCTAGGCCAGATATAATGCTTAGTGTCTGCATGTGTGCCTGATTTCAAGCTACACCGAAGGAATCACACCATAAGGTTGTGAAGCATATTCTTCGATATCTAGCTCACACACCAACACTAGGATTATGGTACCCCAAGGGCTCTGCTTTTGATCTCATTGGATATTCCGACTCGACTATGCCGGTGATCGTGTGGACCGCAAGTCAACATCTGGTACTTGTCATTTCCTCGGACGATCTTTGGTCCGTTGGTCCTTGAAGAAACAGAATCTGCGTATCACCGCTTCATCGGAAGCTGAGTACATTGCTGCTGGTTCTTGTTGTGCTCAATTGCTGTGGATGAAGCAAACTCTCAAGGACTACAGCATCAACGTGAAGAATGTGCCTCTCTACACTGAAAATGAGAGTGCCATCAAGATTGCTCACAACCCAGTTCAGCACTCGAAGACAAAGCACATTCAGATTCGTCATCATTTTCTTCGTGATCATGTGTTTAAGGGCGACATCTCCATCGAGCATGTGAAGACTGAAGAACATCTAGCCGATATCTTCACAAAGCCCTTGGATGAGGAGAGATTTAGCAAGTTGCGGCGTGAGCTAAATATCTTAGAATCTTCGAATGTTCTTTGAAAAGGACACTCATCCTAACACTTATGCAAAATTGATGATTTAGATGTGCAACACATGAAGAAACGTTTTTCTTCAATCAATGAAGAACAACACTGTAAGTGTGAAGAAATTAATGAAGAATTTGATTCTCACAACCCTACGACAATTGTACGCGGTGTCTGAAATCACCATTCTTATACGATGGGTCACACCACCACCAAAGTTGAAAATCTTCAATTTGAGTTTTTTTAGTTTTGAAATTCTTCAGTTTTTCAAATTCTTCAACTTTGCAAAATCTTCACTGTTTCCATTGTTTTTCTTCATTAGGTATATATATATATATATATACATACATATATATATATATATATATATATATATATATATATATATATATATATATATATATGTCGGTGTACTAGAGTAGGGGTACCCTAGTATCCCGAACTCTTGCACGGGCAGTTGCGGACTTCATGCAGGGCTTGCCTGGTCACCGCCAAGATCCTCCGTGGTTCCTTTGGAGCCATTCAAGAACAAAGTATTTGACTAAGAAGACAAGGCCCCGGCAAGAGGAGCTTGCCGGGAAGGCCACTCAAGGCACGCAGAAGACAAGACCCCGGCAAGAGGAGCTTGCCGGGAAGGCTCGGAGCGCGACAAGCCTCCGGACGCGACAAGGATTCAGCCATGCAAGGCACTTGCCACGGCAGTAACCTCTCTTCATCTCCGCTCCAGCTCATTCATCAACGTGTCGCCATGGGACCATTCCATGCGCGTGTCAAGAGGTTGTGCAGCCAGCGGAGAGCAGCGATAAGCGGCACGACAAGCTTGTCATCGTGGCGAAGCGGTGGCGCACTGGACGGTCCCTGTTGCCTTAGTTTAGCTGTGGACGGGCATTTATTGCTTTTGTCCCTTGCCGTCAGAGTTAGGTATATTGCACTGTACACTGTTCAAGTAGGTGTACCAACTACTGTTTTTCCATTTGTACCCTCCTCTACGTTGCCACCTGTCGGAGACCCCTTGAGCATATAAAAGGAGGCCCATGCGCAACATAGAGGGGGTTCGGTCCAGTTCGACGCATTTGAGACCAGAGACACTCACGCTAGGTTTTGTAGCTCTCATCGCTCCCTAGAAAGAACACAATACAATCAGACAAGCAGCAGTAGGAGTGTTATCTCTCCGGAGAGCTCCGAAGGTGGGTAAACTGCTCGTGTGCCTCGCCTCGATCCGCTCTTCGTGCGATCTCCGCCCCCCTCCGAACCACAAGGGGCCTGGTCCGCCGGCCCCATAGGTGTTCGTGGGTCCGATCAGCCTCCTCGACATCTTTGGCGCACCAGGTAGGGGGCATCGAGGCTGTGTGAAACCGATCCGGCGTTCGCACGAGCAACATCTTCGTCAACATGCCACCGAAGAAGAAGGCTTCGGCGGCAGCGGAGCCGTCCGCATCGTATCCACCATCACTGGAGCAAACGGGTGGTGGAGCAGACGCTGGCGGAAGAACGGGCGCCGGCGAAGGAGTTCGTGACGCTGCCAAGTCCAAGGACAAGGCCGCGCAAACCTCAGCGTCCGCACATGCCCCCCGCCCATCTCAGGAGACGCGGGACCAACAGCGTCATGGCGTTCACAATGCCATACGCTCGTTGGATCAAGACCTCGGCAAGAGGAGCTTGCCGGGAAGGCTCGGAGCGCGACAAGCCTCCGGACGCGACAAGGATTCAGCCGCGGCAAGGCACTTGCCGCGCAGTAACCTCTTCATCTCCGCTCCAGCTCATTCATCAACGTGTCGCCATGGGACCATTCCATGCGCTGCGTGTCAAGAGGTCAGCAGCCAGCGGAGAGCAGCGATAAGCGGCAATCGACAAGCTTGTCATCGTGGCGAAGCGGTGGCGCACTGACGGTCCCTGTTGCAGACTCGTTTAAGCGGCTGTGGACGGGCATTTATTGCTTTTGTCCCTTGCCGTCGAAAGTTAGGTATATTGCACCGCATAATCGCTCAAGTAGGTGTACCAACTACTGTTTTTCCATTTGTACCCTCCTCTACGCTGCCACCGCCGGAGACCCCTTGAGCATATAAAAGGAGGCCCATGCGCAACGTGAGGGGGTTCGGTCCAGTTCGACGCATTTGAGACCGTGAGACACTCACGCTAGGTTTTGTAGCTCTCATCGCCTCCCTAGCAAGAACACAATACAATCAGACAAGCAGCAGAGGAGTGTTATCTCTCCGGAGAGCACCGGTTGGGTAAACTGCTCGTGTGCCTCGCCTCAATCCGCTCTTCGTGCGATCTCCGCCCCCCTCCGAACCACAAGGGGCCTGGTCCGCCGGCCCCATAGGTGTTCGTGGGTCCGGTCAGCCTCCCCGACATCTTTGGCGCACCAGGTAGGGGGCATCGAGGCTGTGTGAACCCGATCCGGCGTTCGCACGAGCAACATCTTCGTCAACATGCCACCGAAGAAGAAGGCTTCAGCGGCAGCGGAGCCGTCCGCATCGTATCCACCATCACCGGAGCAAACAGGTGGTGGAGCAGACGCTGGCGGAAGAACTGGCGCCGGCGAAGGAGTTCGTGACGCTGCCAAGTCCAAGGACAAGGCCGCGCTAACCTCAGCGTCTGCACATGCCCCCCGCCCATCTCAGGAGACGCGGGACCAACAGCGTCATGGCGTTCACAATGCCATACGCTCGTTGGATCAAGACCCCGGCAAGAGGAGCTTGCCGGGAAGGCTCGGAGCGCGACAAGCCTCCGGATGCGACAAGGATTCAGCCGCGGCAAGGCACTTGCCGCGGCAGGCAACCTCTCTTCATCTCCGCTCCAGCTCATTCATCAACGTGTCGCCATGGGACCATTCCATGCGCGCGTGTCAAGAGGCTGTGCAGCCAGCGGAGAGCAGCGATAAGCGGCGCTGACAAGCTTGTCATCGTGGCGAGCGGTGGCGCACCTGACGGTCCCTGTTGCACTGTTTAAGCGACAGGGACGGGCATTTATTGCTTTTGTCCCTTGCCGTCAGAGTTAGGTATATTGCACTGTACACTGTTCAAGTAGGTGTACCAACTACTGTTTTTCCATTTGTACCCTCCTCTACGTTGCCACCTGTCGGAGACCCCTTGAGCATATAAAAGGAGGCCCATGCGCAACGTAGAGGGGGTTCGGTCCAGTTCGACGCATTTGAGACCGTAGACACTCACGCTTAGGTTTTGTAGCTCTCATCGCTCCCTAGCAAGAACACAATACAATCGGACAAGCAGCGGTAGGAGTGTTATCTCTCCGGAGAGCACCGGCTGGGTAACCGCTCGTGTGTCTCGCCTCGATCCGCTCTTCATGCGATCTCCGCCCCCTCCGAACCACAAGGGCCTGGTCCGCCGCCCCATAGGTGTTCGTGGGTCCGTCAGCCTCCCGACATCTTTGGCGCGCTGTAGGGGCGTCGAGGCTGTGTGAACCTGATCCGGCGTTCGCACGAGCAACATCTTCATCAACATGCCACCGAAGAAGAAGGCTTCGGCGGCAGCGGAGCCGTCCGCGTCGTATCCACCATCACCGGAGCAAACGGGTGGTGGAGCAGACGCTGGCGGAAGAACGGGCGCCGGTGAAGGAGTTCGTGACGCTGCCAGGTCCAAGGACAAGGCCGCGCAAACCTCGGCGTCCGCACATGCCCCGCGCCCATCTCAGGAGACGCGGGACCAACAGCGTCATGGCGTTCACAATGCCATACGCTCGTTGGATCGAGACCCTCAAGACCAGCGTGCACGCCAACGTGCTGGCACAAGCGAGATACGATCGCCTGGACGGGATGCTGCTCCTTCTAACATAGTTAGAAATCCGAGCATATCCCGCTCCTCGCGCCATTCACCACTCCCACCCACTACTCCAGCAGAAGCTCTAGCGAGAGCTCAACTGCTCATCGACTATCCTCCAAGGGCCGACAAGGTCGACGAGTGGAGGGCCGCTATACAAAGTCTCATCGGCTTCGCCAACGGCGACGCTCCGCGGCAACCGAGTGCTTCGCTGCCGCGGCAGGAACGCCAAACGCGAGCCGGTGGCGACGAGACCGGTGGGGGTGCAACCACCATGCACTTCTCCGCCCGAAGGCCAAGATCGCCGACTCACCGGATCCACCTCGACAGCGAATCCACCGCGTCATCGGGTCCACGAGCTCGCCGCGATCAGCGCCAAGTTCTTCATGAACGACAACAAGAGGGCGCTCGAACTCGCATCGAGCGCCGGAGAGAAGCGCGACGTCAGTCCGACAAGCGCGTCGGGCCCTCTGTTGACATGCGCGCGCCAGAAGAACCAGGAGACTTGCTGTACGCGGTAGGTTGCCCTGCGTTCACTCGTGAGCTGCGGCAAGTCCAGTGGCCCAGCCAGAAAAACTTCAAACCAGACGTGCCGGAGAAGTACGATGGCAGGACGCATCCGTCGGAGGTCCTCAACATCTACACCATCGCGGTGCAAGCTGCGGGGACGGGACGACAAGATCCTTGCCAACTACTTCCCACTCGTGCTCAAGCCCAACGTCGTCTTGGCTCATGCACTTGCGGACAGTTCCATATCCTCTTGGGCAGATCTATGCCATCAGTTTGTTGGCGCCTTCACAGGCGGCCACAAGCCTGATGGCCAAGAAAGTGACCTTCATCTGCTCGCCCAGAAGGAGGGAGAGTCCCTGCGCAAGTCCATTCAGAGATTCAGCCGTGTGCACTACAACATCCCAGATGTCCACCCTGCCGCGGTGATCAGCGCGTTTCATCGAGCGTGGAACCGCAGGATGAGGGAGGAGATGGCGATGTGCAAAGTCAAGGACGTCAGTGAGCTGTATGCCTTGGCTGACAAGTGTGCACGTGCTGAGGAGGGGAGGAGACTCCCAGGAGAGAATGCAGAAGCCGGATCTGACAGTGAGGAGACCGCCCCGGCAAAGAAGAGCCGGCGGCGAGGCAAAAGAAGAAAGAAAGGCAGAGAAGTGCTAGCTGTTGAGCAGTCCGGCAACGGAGGTGGCGACAAGAACGCCAAGGCTGGTGGTTCGGCAAGGAGGTTGCCGCCGACGCCAACCACCAGCCTGGCGACGCCGACAAGCAGACGGCTCCGGCAAGCGATCTTGCAAGATCCATCACACCAAGGGCCATGACCTCCGGAGGTGCAAGAAGGTCGAGCAGCTTGTTGAACAGCGAAGGCTGAAATGCGGCGCGACAAGGAGAAGGCCCAGGAAGGTGCTGGAGGAGCCAGCAAGAAACGTCCCGGCCGGGGAGGACGCCGCGGCAAGGCCAAGCAGCGGCAAGGAGACAGGCCTCCCCGCGGCCGCGACAAGGATGAAGATGACGACGACGACGAAGATATGGAAGACGACGAGGCCGATGAGCAGGAGTTTCAGAAAGCTACAGAGGTCCTCTGCATTGAAGGAGGTGCTTCCCTGCATACTTCGCACCGCCAACTCAAGCAGTGGATGCGGGAAGTTAATGTAGCGGAACCATCCGTAGAGTCACGCAGGCCTCTGAAGTGGTCCAGCACGCCTATCATCGTTGATATTGAGGACCACCCTGATCGCATAACTGTGGTCGGGTGCTTGCCGATGTTGGTCTCACCAACCATCCGCAACCTCAAGGTCACCAAGATGCTAGTTGACGGCGGGGAGGTCTTAATCTTGATCTCCTCCGCGGTCCTCCAGAAGCTTCAGATCCTCGACAGCCGAGCTCAAGAAACCGGCACGCTCCAAGGAATCAATCCGGGAAGGAGCAAGCCGAAAGGGAAGATCACGCATTTGGCAGCGAGCTGAACTTTAGGACTGAGAGGGTCACATTCGACGTTGCTGATTTCCCATTGCCTTACAATGGGATACTTGGCCGTCCAGCACTCGCCAAGTTCATGGCAGCCTCTCACTACGCCTACAACTTACTCAAGTTGCCAGGTCCGATAAGCATCATCTCTGTCCATGGCGACAAGAAGGATGCTCTTATCTGTGCCAACAAGATCTAACGGGATGCAGCAGCCGCGACAGATTACCAGACACTTGCCGCTGAAGCTCCTGGGGGGAAGAAGACCAAGACCAAGTCCAAGTCCGGCAAGAGCTCTGATGCCCACTCCGGCAAGCGCTCCTCTTCGGAGTGCTGCGCTACCGTCGAGGACGCACCATCGAGCTCCACCGGCAAGTGCAAGAAGAAGATGGCAGCCCCGCCAAAGACCAAGAAGGTGTCCGCCAAGGAGGACGGCACTGGTGGTACCTTCACCATCGATTGCCTCTCTCGACTTCCCTAAATAGGAAGGCGCGCTCGTTTCTTTCCTGCGGCGAACGCAGACGTGTTTGCATGGCAACCGTCGACATCCCCGTGTTCCTGTGAAAGTGGTTGAGCACCGCCGCCGCTTGTCCTCATGCGCCGCCCGTCAAGCGTAAAGTCGAGAAAAGCAAGCGTTGGGCGCCAAGAATTCATAGCAGAAGAGATCAAGAAATTGGAAGCAACAGGCCTCTTCAGAGGAGTGCTCCATCCTACGTGGTTGGCCAATCCTGTAGTTGTGCGCAAGGCAAATGGGAAATGGAGACATTGTATTGACTTCACGGATGTTAATAAAGCTTGTCCCAAAGATCCATTTCCCTTGCCGCCAAGATCGACCAGATTGTTGACTCCACGGTGGATGTGATTTGCTTTCATTTCTTGATGCATACTCAGGATATCATCAGATCTTCATGGCGTAAGAGGATGAGGAAAAACCGCATTCATTACTCCATGTGGCACATCTTTGTTTCATACGGATGCCTTTCGGTTTGAAGAATGCTGGTTCAACGTTTGCAAGAGTAGTCCATGACGCTTTTGAGCCGCAAATGCACAGAAATGTAGAAGCCTACATGGATGACATAGTGGTCAAGAGCAAGGACAAAGCAACTCTGGTTCAAGATTTGGATGAGACCTTCGCAAATCTGCGCAAGATCAACCTCAAGCTCAACCCCGAGAAGTGCGTGTTTGGAGTCCCTTCCGCAAGCTTCTCGGGTTCTTCGGTCTCAATGGGGATTGAGGCCAATCCCGACAAGATCAAGGCCATTGAGCAGATTGAAGCACCAAAGCGCGTCAAGGATGTACGAAGACTTGCGGTTGCGTGGCCGCTCTCAGCAGGTTTATCTCTAGGTCTGCTGAACGCGCCCTGCCATTTTTCAAGATTTTGAAAAAGGCAGGTCCAGTAAAATGGACTCTCGAAGCGGAGGCTGCGCTGCAGGACTTGAAGAGATACCTGTCCTCCACTCCAACACTTGTCGCACCTAGGCCACAAGAGAAGTTGCTGCTATATATAGCGGCAACCAATCAAGTGGTTAGTGCTGCGTTAGTAGCGGAGAGGGAGGCGGATGACGAGCTAGCAACCACGACAGACACATCCAAAGGACAAGCTGTGGCTTCACCGACAAACTCGTCCCGATAAGGACGGATCTGCTTGCAGACGCATGAGCGGATGCAGAAAAGGATGGTGCAGCGCCAGCTTTACTTTGTCGGCCTCTTCTGCAGGGGGCTAGATCAAGGTACTCGGTGTGCAGAAATTGCTTTTCAGCCTTCTCTCATGGCCTCGAGAAAGCTGCGCCATTACTTTCAAGCACATGAGATCACAGCTTGTCACTCGCTTTCACGAAGAGGATACTGCAGAATCCGTAGGCGACAGGCGTGATTGTCGAGTGGGCACCGGAACTGTCAAGCTTTGGCCTCAAGTTTGAAAGCACTTCAACTATCCAAAGCGAGCATTGGCGTAATTCATAGCAGAATGGACGACACGCCAGATGAAGAAATTCCAGACGAGCATTCCCGTCAAGGAAGCAACCAAAGAGTGGCTGATGTACTTTGATGGTGCCTTCTCGCTGCAAAGGCGCCGGTGCGGCGTCTTTGCTTGTCGCACCCACCGGAGAGCACCTCAAGTACGCAGTCTAGATGCACTTTCCCAAGGAGCAAGCAACAAACAATACTGCAGAGTATGAACGTTTGCTTGCCGGTCTCAGGATCTCAGTGGACCTTGGGATCAAGAAGCTTATTGTCAGGGGTGACTCGCAGCTTGTCGTCCGCCAAGTGAACAAAGATTATCAGAGTCCATTAATGGAAGCCTACGTTGATGAAGTGAGGAAGCTAGAAGAGCACTTTGACGGCCTACAAATGGAACATGTTCCATGAGCTCGTAATGATATTGCCGATGGTTCGCCAAAGTGCGCTGCACTTAAGTTGCTGTGGAACCAGGGATTTTTGTGCTCAAGCTAACTCAACCAACCGTAACACCATCAACCTGGATGTAACAAGAAGAGGAAGTTGATTTGGTGACTATTTTTCGGCAGAGCTTCCCAAGCCGCCGCCATGAAGGTCCCCAAGATCGACACCATGAAGCCGAGGAGCGGTCTGCTCCGACAAGCCCTGTGGTTTGTTTCGTTGAAGCGACGCTCCCGACGAGTTTTGCTCCGGCAAGCTTGCGGGGAACGTCAAGCTCGGCTGAGCCGCAGGTTCTCGCCAGGAAGCTGATGTTCCCTACGGCAGAATGTGCCTTTAGTCCTTGTTGTCGAGCCACAAGCTCCAAAGATGGGCGCAGCAGATTGTTCATTTCCTTGAGACAGAGAACTTCCCGAAGAGCAAGAAGAAGCGGAAAGAGTAGCCCGGCGATCAAGTATGTACCAGTTTGTCGACAAAGACACCTTGTGAGAAGACTCAACGGTGTGATATTGAAGTGTATTTGCCTGGTTGATGTACAAATGCTTTTGGCAAAGATACATGGAGGCATATGTGGTCACCACATTGGCGCAAGAGCACTTGCCGGCAAAGCTTTCGGCAAGGTTTCTTCGGCCGACAACCCTCCGTGATGCAACTGCACAAGTAACCAAGTGTGAAGCGTGCGGTTCCATTCCAAACAGATACACCAGCCAGCTCAAGCTCTCCAGACGATCCCTTTATCTTGGCCATTTTTGATGCAGGGGCTCGACATCTCGGCCCCTTCCCCGAGCTGTCGGGGCTTTGAGTACTTGTACGCTGCCATCGACAAGTTCACAAAGTGGCGGAAGTGGAAGAAGTGAGGAAGGTGACAAGACGTCGGCGGTCAAGTTCTTCAGTCGATTGTTTGTCGCTTTGGAATCCCTAACAGGATCATCACCGACAACGGCACACAATTTCTGAGTCGCACCTTCATGCAAGACGTCCAAGATCTTGGCGCCAAGGTCTGCTTTGCTTCATTGCTCATCCGAGAAGCAACGGTCAAGCGAGAGGGCAAATGCTGAAGTGCGTCAGCGGGCTCAAGACCGTAACTTTTGACAGCTGCACAAGTGCGGAAGAAACTGGATTGAGGAGCTGCCGGTGGTTCTTTGGTCGATCAGACGACGCCAAATCGAGCCATCGCCAAACACCTTTGCTCTAGTCTATGGAGCAGAGGCAGTTCTCCCCACGGAACTCAGATACGGATCGCCTCGAGTGCTCGCTTATGATGAGCTTGAGCAAGAGCAGCTGCGACAAGATGAAACGCTGCTCCTTGAGGAGGATCGTCTTCGTGTCATTCAGACGAGCTGCTCGTTACCGACAAGCTTTGCGTCGCTACCATAGCCGCAAAGTTAGTGCCGAAGCCTCGAGGAAGGCGACCTTGTTCTTCAGCGCGTTCAGTCCGCCAAGAATTCAAACAAGTTGACGCCGAAGTGGGAAGGCCCTTATCGGGTGAAACGAGTCACTAGGCCTGGCGTTGTCCGCCTTGGGACTAAAGATGGCATTCCGGTGTGGAAAATTGAGCATCTTCGTAAGTTTTACCCATAGGGCGCGGTTGCCGGAACCTGTTCCGGCAACCACCTTTTGTACAACTCTTGCCGCCGTTGCATGTAATCCTTTGTACAAAGCCAGGCGCAGACCCCGTGCATCAGTAAAGCTCATGTGTTGCGCATAACTTATCAAATTCATGCTTTCATCATTTTATTGCATGTTTTGGCTAACACTTGGTGCAGCACCCACACCCGGTAGCAATATCGAGTCACTGGGCTCCATAACTTTATTTTCTTCTTTCTCTTTTCTCAAAGAAAGGAAGGTTCCCTCGCGCACAAGTTAACCAGGGGAAGGAGAAGATAATACTTTGGACCAAGCGTTGCTCGAGGAAGTTTCGCTTTATCGGGAAGCAAACGATGTAAAAGCTAAGTTGCCAAAGTTTGAGCAATCAGTTTTTAAATTTTTAAGTTATCTTCCTCGAACGATAGTACTTTGTATGGAAAACTCCGTGCAGAGGAACCAACTCATGACTAGTCGCTACTTTAGTTTGTTTCGAGTCCGCTCAAAGAACTTAAGTGAGCTGCAGCTAGTCGCGACAAGGTTGCTTGTCTGAGGCGGCACCGCCAAGAAGTTGCCGGGACGTTCCGCACTCAGCGCTCGCGGCAAAGGTGCCTGCACCGACGAGTTCCCTAAATGCGTAGGGTAGAAACGTACAAAGGAAGGAATCAAGTAGAGGAAATAACATTGCAATCATCGCCTAAGATAGAGTTATATTACAAAATAAGCTTGTCGCAGATCTAATAAATTGTTCTAAACATGGTCAGCACCGACAAGGGAAAGATAAAATTGGCGGCCTAGTCTACGCGGTCGCCATCAATCCGCTTGATCTTGTTCACCTTGTCCACAATGGGTGCGACAAGGGCTTTGAGCGCCTCCACGTTAGCATCTGGCGGCAAGGATCTGAGGACGCCTGCTGAGATTGAGGCCTGGATTGCGGAAGGCCACCTTCATCAACACCTTCTCGAGGGCTCACCCGCAGATCTGGTGTGATTCCTCGGCCAGCTGCTTTGGGACCTCTTCCGGAGTCAGCTGGAGGCCCGCCAACACGCCTTTGAAGAATAAGCTAAGCTTGGCGCTGGGTTGGAGATGCTCGTCGAGAGGAGTATGCAAGATCCACCATCCCGGTGCATCAGCTCGTTGTGGATGTCGGCAGCAGATCCACAAGACCTTCGGTCCAATGCTCCACACTCTCCCTCAAGGCGCCTGGTGGCAACAAGATCCGCCAGCAGCTCCTCTTGGCCTTGATCGTCTCCAACAGGCCCACCTCCCGCTCCTTGGCGCCCGTCCGTCTGCGTGAGTGGTCACCACCAAGATCTGCCTTGGAATCCTTGGCGGCGTCGAGCTCCTTGCTCCTATCAGCGAGACGGCCCTGCAGCTCGCCAAGAGTGTAGGCGTCCTTCTCGCGCTCGTGCTTGAGCGCGGCAAGCTCCTCGCCGCTCTTCTGGAGACTGGCCTCCAGCTGCGCCACCTTCGTCTTCAACTCTTCCTTGGCGGCCTCGGCGGCTGCGGCAGCATCCTTCGCTTCCTTAAGCGCCCCGCCAAGTGACTCCTCGCGCGCGACAAGCTCTTCTTCATGGCTGTCCAGGTTGACCTTCCGCTGCGCCAGCTCGCTTTCCTGCGCGGATAGCTTTTCGGCGGCAAGCCGCTGCTCCTCCTCAGCTGCGGCCTTCTCAAGGATGAAGGCCGTGCGCTCTTCAGCGAGTAGCGCCCGCTCTTCCGCTACGTACCGGATAGCTTCTTGGTTGGCGCTCCGGAGCTCTTCTGCGCGCTTCTCCATATCTTCTACCGCCCTCGCGACAAGTGCTTCCCGGGACTCCAACTTGGCTTTGTTGGCGCGGCAGCGACAGCGATTTCTTCAGAAATGCTCCTCCTCAGACTTCGCCACGCTGCTGCTTGGCGCGTCCACGGCGTCAGCCCAGCGGAGGCGAGTAGCTCTCCGTCAAAGGTCTCTCCTTCGACCGGGCGACTGAGCTCGACTCCCATGGGAGCTTGATGAAGACGCCGCCCGGCCTTCAAGCGGCGCCGGGCTGGGGCTCTTGAACTGACAGCTGCGTGCGGGGAGTCGGCGATCGGTGTAGCGCTGGCGCTCCTGCGCCTCGGGGCCGTCGGTCGATCGCCAGACCCTCGCCCGGCCTGCGGCGGCAGCCTCGGTGGCCTCCTCGCCGGCAGGCTCGTCAGCGCCGGCCTCCTCTTCCACCACGGTGGCTTCGTCAGTGTTGCCACACGCGTCCTCCTCGCCGGCGACCTTGATCTCCATCGGCTCTGCGTCAGACAAAGAAAGAACAGTCAAGCAAATGTTCAAAAATAAAAACAGAAGAAAACAAGACCAAGGGAAATTTTCGCGCAAGAGGATTACCTGCAATGGGATCTGCAGCCATGGTCTCGACCACCGGAGGGTCACTGGTGCTGTCCCTTGCCGGAGTAGCCTCCCTTGTCGGAGGCAGCTCCCTTGCCGGGAGTCCTCCCTTGGCGGCGTGGTCGGCAGACAGAATTTGAGGCGGCTTCCGAGCCCTCCCGATGAGGCTGCTCTGCTCCTACACAAACCAACAATGATATCAATGAAGAAGGAGCACCCACGCACACCTAACGATGAGGAGAAACAGCATACTTACTCGGGGGGCTGTCTTTGGGGGCTGCTGAGAAGGAGTTGCCGGGTCGGCAAGGGGTGTCGACGGCGCCTCCTGTTGCTTACGGTGGATCGTCCTCAACGGGCGACCACCGGGGTCTTGGCTCTCTTCGACGCTCTGGGCGGCGTCACGAAAAGGAAAGAGTTCAGAACGAAGCAAATCAGATTCAAGATGAAGCAACAAAATTGAAGAAATACAAGCACAATATTGAAGCTTACTCTTCTTCTTCCTCCTCGGAGCTGAGCGGAGAAATCAAACTCGGCTCGCCTCCAAAGGCGACGAGGCAGGAGTGGGCTCTCTTGGCCGCTTAGGCGGGCGCGGCGGTGGCCTGGGAGGATTCAGCCCGGTTATCGCAGCAGCGTGGGGTGCACCAGCTGCAACATCGCTTGCGGTGTAGCAGCGTAAGCAGTCTGCGGCTGTGTTCCGTCTACCGCCCGTCTCGTCTCCGGCCTTGCGGAGACGCCTCTTTACGGAGCCGGAGCTCCGTTCTTGACAAGCAGCTGGGTGGTGGGGAAGAAGCGCCCTCGGCTGGTCCACTCGACTCGGCCTCGGGCTCGGCAAGCTCTTCCTCACCGGCGAGCTCCCTTCGCTCGGCAAGGCTTGCCGCCTTTGCTGCGTCTGCCTCCTCCACGGTGTACCCGAAGACGCCAGCGGCGGCAGCTGCTGCCGCCTCTTCCAACCTTGTGGCGATGCGCGCCATCTCTTCGTCGGTGGTGTCGCGGGTGAGCCTCTTCTGCTCGTCGGAGCGGATCGGCACTTCTTCCAGGCTGTCGAAGAACTGCCGCGATGTCGTCGGAAGGCTCTTGCCGAGTTGGAACGATCCCATGGGAATCGCACAACGGCATCATGGCGCGGATGCGGTCGGCGCAGAGTTGTTGCACAATGGGACGACCCCTCGGCAACCTAAACCACTTTCGGGGTGATCGGGGTCGTTCTTGAACAGCTCTAGCAGCTTCGCATCCAGCTCCAAGACGGTGAAATTCCAGTTAAGGCCCGGACGCAGCCTCATGATGTCCGCTGCGTTTTGGAACTCCCAAGCAGGCCTCCTCCTCTCCTGCAAGGGAGCGATGCGGCGGCGAAGGAAATTTGCGCCAACCGCGCCTTACGGTTAGTCCGGCAAGCCGAGGCGCAAAATCCGGGTCACAGCTATCTTCAACCTAGCATCCTCCGCGCCAAGTTGCTCCAATCGTTGCCAAGCGCACTATTGGGGTTTGGCGCCGCAGCGATGAAGGGCTGCGGGTTCTCCTCTACAATCCAACACCAATTGGCTCTCCACTCCTCCCACTTGCTGCGGAACTCTCCTTCCAGATAGGCCTCCTTCTTGCCGACCCTGGAGACCCAAGCAATCCCTCCCGACAGCGGCTCCTCTCTCTCGCTGGGCATGAAGAAATGGCGGAAGAGGGCTACGTTGGGGTGGATCCCGACAAAGTTTTCGCAAGGTGTGCGAAAACTGCCATGGTCGAGAATGGCGTTGGGGGTGAAATCAAGGAGGCGGAACCCGTATGTGTTCATAATGTCGCAAAAGAACTTCAGAAGAAGGCGGGCGAGCCCGCAATAGAAGAAAAGGGCAAAGAAAGGATACCCAGTTGGGGCTAATTCCGGCAGCGGTGGCGGGAGTACCTTCGTGCGCTGGATGCGCCACGCGCCTCCGTCGACCGGAAGAGGTAGAAGCCTCCCTCAGCTCCTTTGCGCCGAGCTGGGGAGAAGATGGCCCGCTCCTTTCGCGCAGCGCCACGAGCCGCTGGCGCCTCGGCGATTTCACGCCCTTCCCTTGTCGACTTTCGGAGCCATGGCGGAGGCGGTGGAGGAGGTCGACGGCGTTGAGTGTGCTTATGGTGAAAGGGGGCGGAGCGCTGCTCTCTTCGCACTGGAGAAGAAGGGGAGAGCGGCGGTGGTTTTTGGGACAAGACAGCAATGGCGAGGTGGGCGACCTGCCCCTGTTTCCCCTGTTTATAAGGAGGGAGAGGGGGCGGACGTTCCGCTTTTCCTAATAAAGAAACCCCCACGACCTCGCCCACGATCTCTCACACAACGCCACGTTCGGTGCGTGCCGTTAGTGGGGGACGTGGTGGGTCCGGGGTAAGTTACGGCGTGATCAAGGCCGCGTGTGACCGTCTGCTTTTGGGCCTGGCCCGACAGCGCTTCGGCACCGTGTCGCCCAGCCGGGGCTGCTGTCGGTGTACTAGAGTAGGGGTACCCTAGTATCCCGAACTCGTGCACGGACAGTTGCAGCACCCCGCGGCGAGGCTTGCCAGGTCACCGCCAAGATCCTCCGTGGTTCCTTTGGAGCCATTCAAGAACAAAGTATTTAACCAAGAAGACAAGGCCCTGGCAAGAGGAGCTTGCCGGAAGGCCACTCAAGGCACGCAGAAGACAAGACCCGGCAAGAGGAGCTTGCCGGAAGGCTCAGGCGCGACAAGCCTCCGGACGCGAAAAAAATTCAGCAGCGGCAATGCACTTGCCGCGGCAGTAACCTCTCTTCATCTCCGCTCCAGCTCATTCATCAACGATGTCGCCATGGGACCATTCCATGCGCCAGCGTGTCAAGAGGGTCTGTGCAGCCGGCGGAGAGCGAGGATAAGCGGCGCTGACAAGCTTGTCATCGTGGCGAGCGGTGGCGCACCTGACGGTCCCTGTTGCACTGTTTAAGCGACAGGGACGGGCATTTATTGCTTTTGTCCCTTTCCGTCAGAGTTAGGTATATTGCACTTTGTACCTTTGTTCAAGTAGGTGTACCAACTACTGTTTTTCCATTTGTACCCTCCTCTACGTTGCCACCTGTCGGAGACCCCTTGAGCATATAAAAGGAGGCCCATGCGCAACGTAGAGGGGGTTCGGTCCAGTTCGACGCATTTGAGACCAGAGACACTCACGCTAGGTTTTGTAGCTCTCATCGCTCCCTAGCAAGAACACAATACAATCAGACAAGCAGCAGTAGGAGTGTTATCTCTCCGGAGAGCTCCGAAGCTGGGTAAACTGCTCAAGACCAGCGTGCACGCCAACGTGCTGGCACAAGCGAGATACGATCGCCTGGACGGGATGCTGCTCCTTCTAACATAGTTAGAAGTCCGAGCATATCCCGCTCCTCGCGCCGTTCGCCACTGCCACCCACTACTCTAGCAGAAGCTCTGGCGAGAGCTCAACTGCTCCTCGACTATCCTCCAACGGCCGACAAGGTCGACGAGTGGAGGGCCACTATACAAAGTCTCATCGGCTTCGCCAACGGCGACGCTCCGCGGCAACCGAGTGCTTCGCTGCCGCGGCAGGAACGCCAAACGCGAGCCGGTGGCGACGAGACCGGTGGGGGTGCAACCACCATGCACTCTCCGCCCCGAAGGCCAAGATCGCCGACTCACCGGATCCACCTCGACAAATGACTCCACCGTCGCCGGATCCACGAGCTTCGCCGCGATCAGCGCCAAGTTCTTCATGAATGACAACAAGAGGACGCCGAACTTCGCGCCAGTAGCCGGAGAGAAGCGTGACGTCAGTCCGACAAGCGCGCCGGGCCCTCTGTTGACATGCGCGCGCCAGAGGAACCAGGCGACTTGCCGTACGCGGTAGGTTGCCCTGCGTTCACTCGTGAGCTGCGGCAAGTCCAGTGGCCCAGCCAGAAAAACTTCAAACCAGACGTGCCGGAGAAATGCGATGGCAGGGCGCATCCGTCGGAGTTCCTCGGCATCTACACCATCGCGGTGCAAGCCGCGGGGGAGCAGACGACAAGATCCTTGCCAACTACTTCTCGCTCGTGCTCAAGCCCAACGTCAGGTCTTGGCTCATGCACTTGCCGGACAGTTCCATATCCTCTTGGGAAGATCTATGCCATCAGTTTGTTGGCGCCTTCACAGGCGACCACAAGCCTCATGGCCAAGAAAGTGACCTTCATCTGCCGCCCGAGGAAGGAAGGAGAGTCCCTGCGCAAGTTCATTCAGAGATTCAACCGTGTGCACTACAACATCCCAGATGTCCACCCTGCCACGGTGATCAGCGCGTTTCATCAGAACGTGCGGAACCGCAGGATGAGGGAGGAGATGGCGATGTGCAAAGTCAAGGACGTAGTGAGCTGTATGCCTTGGCCGACAAGTGTGCACGTCTTTGAGGAGGAGGAGACTCCTGTGAGAGAATGCGGCGGATCTCGGCGGTGAGGAGACCGCCCGGCAAGAAAGAAGAGCGGCGGCGAAGCGAAGAAAGAAAGGCGAGAAGTGCTAGCTGTTGAGCAGTCCGGCAGCGGAGGTGGCTACAAGAACGCCAAGGCTGAGTGGCTCCGGCAAGGAGGTTGCCGCCGACGCCAACCACTGTACCTGTGGCGGCCGCCGACAAGCAGGGCGGCTCCGGCAAGCAAGATCTTGCAAGATCCACCGCACCAAGGGCCATGACCTCCAGAGCTGCAAGAAGGTTGAGCAGCTTGTTGAACAAGCGAAGGCTGAGTCTGAAGCGCGCGACAAGGAGAAGGCTCAAGAAGGTCTTTGGAGGAGCCAGCAAGAAACGCCCCGGCCGGGGAGGACGCCAAGCAAGGCCAAGCAGCGGCAAGGAGACAGCCTCCCAGCGGCCGCGACAAGGATGAAGATGACGGCGAGCGAAGATATGGAAGACGACGAGGCCGATGAGCAGGAGTTTCGAAGCTACAGAGGTCCTTTGTGTTGTGGAGGTGCTTCCTGCATACTTCCCACCGCCAACTCAAGCGGTGGATGCGGGAAGTTAATGCAGCGGAACCATCCGTGAGAGTCACGCAGAGCCTCTGAAGTGGTCCAAAGACGCCTATCATCTTTGATATTGAGGACCACCACGATCGCATAATCTGCGGTCGGGTGCTTGCCGATGTTGGTCTCACCAACCATCCGCAACCTCAAGGTCACCAAGATGCTAGTTGACGGCGGGCGGCTTAAACTTGATCTCCTCCGCGGTCCTCCGTAAGCTTGGATCCCCGACAATGAAGCTCGAAGAAAGCACGCGTTCAAGGAATCAATCCGGGAAGGAGCAAGCCGAAGGGGAAGATCACGCTGCCGGTAACATTTGGCAGCGAGCTGAACTTTAGGACTGAGAGGGTCACATTCGACGTTGCTGATTTCCCATTGCCTTACAATGGGATACTTGGCCGTCCAGCACTCGCCAAGTTCATGGCAGCCTCTCACTATGGCTACAACTTACTTAAGATGCCAGGTCCGATAAGCATCATCTCTATCCATGGCGACAAGAAGGATGCTCTAATCTGTGCTAACAAGATCTACCGGGATGCAGCAGCCGCGACAGATTACCAGACACTTGCCGCTGAAGCTCCCGGGGGGAAGAAGACCAAGACCAAGTCCAAGTCTGGCAAGAGCTCTGATGCCCACTCCGGCAAGCACACCTCTTCGGAGTGCTGCGCTACCGTCGAGGACGCACCATCGAGCTCCACCGGCAAGTGCAAGAAGAAGATGGCAGCCCCGCCAAAGACCAAGAAGGTGTCCGCCAAGGAGGGCTGGCAGCGGTGGTACCTTCACCATCGCGGTGCCTCTCTCGACCATAAATAGGAAGGCGCTCATTGCTTTCTGTGAGCGAACGTCGGCGTGTTTGCATGGCAACCGTCGACATCCCCGGTGTTCCCTGTGAAAGTGGTTGAGCACCGCCGCCGTTTGTCCTCATCTTGCGACCCGTCAGCGAAGAAAGTCGAGAAAGCAAGCGTTGGGCGCCAAGAATTCATAGCGAAGAGATCAAAGAAATTGGAAGCGGCGGGCCTTGTCAGAGGAGTGCTCCATCCTACATGGTTGGCCAATCCTGTAGTTGTGCGCAAGGCAAATGGGAAATGGAGACTTTGTATTGACTTCACGAATGTTAATAAAGCTTGTCCCAAAGATCCATTTCTCTTGCCGCGCATCGACCAGATTGTTGACTCCACGGCTGGATGTGATTTGCTTTCATTTCTTGATGCATACTCAGGATATCATCAGATCTTCATGGCAGAAGAGGATGAGGAAAAAACCGCATTCATTACTCCATGTGGCACATACTGTTTCATACGGATGCCTTTCGGTTTGAAGAATGCTGGTTCAACGTTTGCAAGATTAGTCCATGACGCTTTTGAGCCGCAAAGGCACCTAATTGTTGAAGCCTACATTGATGACATAGTGGTCAAGAGCAAGGACAAAGCAACTCTGGTTCAAGATTTGGATGAGACCTTCGCAAATCTGCGCAAGGTCAACCTCAAGCTCAACCCCGAGAAGTGCGTGTTTAGAGTCCCTTCTGGCAAGCTTCTCGGGTTCTTAAATCTCGGCCGGGGATTGAGGCCAATCCCGACAAGATCAAGGCCATTGAGCAGATTGAAGCACCAAAGCGCGTCAAGGATGTACGAAGACTTGCGGTTCGCGTGGCCGCTCTCAAAGGCAGGTTTATCTCTAGGTTCTGCTGAACGCAGCCTCTCGCCATTTTCAAGATTTTGAAAAGGCAGGTCCAATAAAATGGACTCTGAAGCGAGGCTGCACTGCAGGACTTGAAGAGATACATCCTCCACTCCAACACTTGTCGCACCTAGGCCACAAGAGAAGTTGCTGCTATATATAGCGGCAACCAATCAAGTGGTTAGTGCTGCGTTAATGTAGCGGAGAGGGAGGCGGATGACGAGCTAGCAACCACGCATGCAGACACATCCGGTGACAAGCGGGGCTTCGCCCGACAAGCTCTGGTCCCGACAAGGGCGGAGCTGCGCAGACGCATGAGCGGATGCGAGAAAAGGATGGTGCAGCGCCCAGTTTACTTTGTCGGTTCCCTTCTGCAGGGGGCTAGATCAAGGTACTCTGGTGTGCAGAAATTGCTTTTCAGCCTTCTCATGGCCTCGAGAAAGCTGCGCCATTACTTTCAAGCACATGAGATCACAGTTGTCACTCGCTTTCCGCTGAAGAGGATACTGCAGAATCCAGAGGCGACAGGCAGGATTGTCGAGTGGGCACTGGAACTGTCAAGCTTTGGCCTCAAGTTTTAAAGCACTTCAACTATCCAAAGCAGAGCATTGGCAGAATTCATAGCAGAATGGACGCCAACGCCAGATGAAGAAATTCCAGAGACGAGCATTCCCGTCAAGGAAGCAAGCAAAGTGTGGCTGATGTACTTTGATGGTGCCTTCTCGCTGCAAGGCGCCCGGTGCGGCGTCTTGCTTGTCGCACCCACGGAGAGCACCTCAAGTACGTAGTCTAGATGCACTTTCCCAAGGAGCAAGCAACAAACAATACTTCTGCAGTATGAAGGTTTGCTTGCGGTCTCGAGATCGCAGTGGACCTTGGGATCAAGAAGCTTATTGTCAGGGGTGACTCGCAGCTTGTCGTCCGCCAAGTGAACAAAGATTATCAGAGTCCATTGATGGAAGCCTACGTTGATGAAGTGAGGAAGCTAGAAGAGCACCTTGACGGCCTACAAATGGAACATGTTCCAAGAGCTCGTAATGATATTGTCGATGGCTGTCAAAGTGCGCTGCACTTAAGTTGCACTGTGGAACCGAGGATTTTTGTGCTCAAGCTAACTCAACCAACCGTAACACCATCAACTGGACAGAACAAGAAGAGGAAGTTGATTTCTGGTGACTATTTTCCGGCAGAGCTTCCCGAAGCCGCCGCCATGAAGGTCCTGAAGATCGACACCAACAGAGCTGAGGAGCAGTCTGCTCCGACAAGCCCCAGGGTTTGTTTTGTGGAAGCAGACGCTCCCGACGAGTTTTGCTCCGGCAAGCTTGCCGGGGAACGTCAAGCTCCGGCTGAGCCGCATGTTCTCGCCGTGGAAGCTGATGTTCCCGCAACAGCAGATGTGCCTTTAGTCCTTGTTGTCGAGCCACAAGCTCCAGCATGGGCGCAGCAGATTGTCCATTTCCTTCAGACAGGAGAACTTCCCGAAGAGCAAGAAGAAGCGGAAATAGTAGCCCGGCAGTCAAGTATGTACCGGTTTGTCGACAAAGACACTTGCATGCAGAGAAGACTCAACGGTGTGAAATTGAAGTGTATTTGCGGGAAGATGGACAAAAGCTGTTGGCGAGAGATACATGGAGGCATATGTGGTCACCACATTACAAGAAGAGCACTTGCCAGCAAAGCTTTCCGGCAAGGTTTCTTCCGCCGACAACCCTCCGGATGCAAGCGCACAAGTAACCAAGTGTGAAGCGTGCGGTTCCATTCCAAACAGATACACCAGCCAGCTCAAGCTCTCCAGACGATCCCTTTATCTTGGCCATTTTCGGTGCAGGGGCTCGACATCCTCGGCCCCTTCCCCGAAGCTGTCGGGGCTTTGAGTACTTATGCGTTGCCATCGACAAGTTCACAAAGTGGCGGAAGTGGAAGAAGAAGTGAGGAAGGTGACAACACGGTCGGCCATCAAGTTCTTCAGTCGATTGTTTGTCGTTTTAATCCCTAACAGGATCATCACCGACAACGGCACACAATTCTGAAGTCGCACCTTCATGCAGACGTCCAAGATCTTGGCGCCAAAGGTCCGCTCATACGTTGCTCATCCGAGAAGCAACGGTCAAGCGGAGAGGGAAAATGTTGAAGTGCTGCGCGGGCTCAAGACCAGAACTTTCGACAGGCTGCACAAGTGCGGAAGAAACTGGATTGAGGAGCTGCCGGTGGTTCTTTGGTCGATCAGGACGACGCCAAATCGAGCCACTGGCCAAACAGCTTTTGCTCTAGTCTATGGAGCAGAGGCAGTTCTCCCCACGGAACTCGTATACGGATCGCCTCGAGTGCTCGCTTATGATGAGCTTGAGCAAGAGCAGCTGCGACAAGATGACACGCTGCTCCTTGAGGAGGATCGTCTTCAGGCCGCTGTACGAGCTGCTCGTTACCAGCAAGCTTTGCGTCGCTACCATAGCCGCAAAGTTAGTGCGGAAGCCTCGAGGAAGGCGACCTTGTTCTTCGGCGCGTTCAGTCCGCCAAGAATTCAAACAAGTTGGCGCTGAAGTGGGAAGGCCCTTATCGGGTGAAACGAGTCACTAGGCTCCGGGCGCTGTCCGCTTTGAGACCGAAGATGGCATTCCGGTGAGCAACTCCTGGAACATTGAGCATCTTCGTAAGTTTTACCCATAGGGCGCTGTTGCGAAACTGTTCCGGCAACCACCTTTTGTACAACTCTTGCCGCCGTTGCATGTAATCCTTTGTACAAAGCCAGGCGCAGACCCCGTGCATCAGTAAAGCTCATGTGTTGCGCATAACTTATCAAATTCATGCTTTCATCATTTTATTGCATGTTTTGGCTAACACTTGGTGCAGCACCCACACCCGGTAAGCAATATCGAGTCATTGGGCTCCATAACTTTATTTTCTCTTCTTTCTCTTTTCTCAAAGAAAGGAAGGTTCCCTCGCGCACAAGTTAACTGTGGGGAAGGAGAAGATAATACTATGGACCAAGCGTTGCTCGAGGAAGTTTCATATATCGGGAAGCAAACGATGTAAAAGCTAAGTTGCCAAAGTTTGAGCAATCAGTTTTTAAATTTTAAGTTATCTTCCTCGAGCGATAGTACTTTGTATGGAAAACCTGTGCGCAGAGGGAGCCAACTCGCGGCTAGTCGCGCCCTTACTTTGTTTGTCTGGGCGGCACCGCCCAAGAAGTCGCCGACGTTCCGCACTCGGCGCATGACAAAGGTGCCTGCACCGACGAGTTCCCTAAATGCGTAGGGCAGAAACGTACAAAGGAAGGAATCAAGTAGAGGAAAAAACATTGCAATCATCGCCTAAGATAGAGTTATATTACAAAATAAGCTTGTCGCAGATCTAATAAATTGTTTTAAACATGGTCAGCAGCGACAAGGGAAAGATAAAATTAGCGGCCTAGTCTACGCGGTCGCCATCAATCCGCTTGATCTTGTTCACCTTGTCCACAATGGGTGCGACAAGGGCTTTGAGCGCCTCCACGTTAGCATCTGGCGGCAAGGATCTGAGGACGCCGTTGAGATTGAGGCCTGGATTGCGGAAGGCCACCTTCATCAACACCTTCTCGAGGGCTCCTGCACAGATCTGGCGTGATTCCTCGGCCAGCTGCTTTGGGACCTCTTCCCGGAGTCGCTGGAGGCCCGTCAACACGCCTTTGAAGAATAAGCTAAGCTTGGCGCTGGGTTGGAGATGCTCGTCGGAGGAGTATGCAAGATCCACCATCCCAGCTCCATCGACTCATTGTGGATGTCGGCAGTATCCACAAGACCTTCGGTCCAATGCTCCACACTCTCCCTCAAGGCGCTCTGGGTGGCAACAGCATCCGCCGGCAGCTCCTCTTTGGCCTTGATCGTCTCCAACAAGCCCACCTCCCGCTCCTTGGCTCCGTCCAGCGTCTGCGTCAGAGTGGTCATCTTCAGCTGAAGATCTGCCTAGGAATCCTTGGCGGCGTCGAGCTCCTTGCCTCTATCAGCGAGACAGCCCTGCAGCTCGCCAAGAGTGTAGGCGTCCTTCTCGCGCTCGTGCTTGAGCGCGGCAAGCTCTCGCCGCTCTTAAAGATCGGCCTCCAGCTGCGCCACCTTCGTCTTCAACTCTTCCTTGGTGGCCTCGGCGGCTGGCAGCATCCTTCGCTTCCTTAAGCGCCCGCCAAGTGACTCTCAGCGCGCGACAAGCTCTTCTTCATGGCTGTCCAGGTTGACCTTCCGCTGCGCCATTTCGCTTTCCCTCTGGCGGATAGCTTTTCGGCGGCAAGCAGCTGCTCCTCCTCACCGCGGCCTTCTCAAGGATGAAGGCCGTGCGCTCTTGACAGTAGCTCCGCTCTTCCGTTACGTTCGGAGAGCTTCTTGGTTGGCGCTCGGAGCTCTTCTGCGCTTCTCCATATCTGCTCCGCCCTCGCAACAAGTGCTTCCCGGGACTCCAACTTGGCTTGCAGGCGCAGAGCGACATCAGTTTCTTCAAGCATTGCTCCTCCTCAAACTTCGCCTTCTTGCTGCTTAGCGATCCACCAGCGTCGGCCCAATGAGGCCAGTAGCTCTTCGTCGAAGGTCTCTCTTCGACCGGCGCCACAGGCTCGACTCCCATGGGAGCTTGATGAAAACGCCCGTCGCCCGCCTTCAAGTAAGGCGCGGGCTGGGGCTCTTGAACTGGCAGCTGCAGTGCGGCGAAGTCGGCGATCGGTGTAGCGCCTGGCGCTCCTGCGGCCTCAGGGCCGTCAGTGCGATCGCCAGACCCCTCGCCAGCTTCTGCGGCGGCAGCCTCGGTGGCCTCCTCTCCGGCAGGCTCATCAGCGCGGGCCTCCTCTTCCACGACGGCGGCTTCGTTAGTGTTGCCGCGCGCGTCCTCCTTGCCGACGACCTCGATCTCCATCGGCTCTGCGTCAGACAAAGAAAGAACAGTCAAGCAAATGTTCAAAAAGAAAAACAGAAGAAAACAAGCCCAAAGGGAAATTTTCGCGCAAGAGGATTACACCGCAATGGGATCTGCAACCATGGTCTCGACCACTTGGGAGAATCCTTTGGTGCTGTCCCTTGCCGGAGTAGCCTCCCTTGTCGGAGGACGCTCCCTTGCCGGGGAGTCCTCCCTTGGCTGCTCTGCTCCTACACAAACCAACAGTCAGATATCAATGAAGAAGGAGCACCCACGCACACATAACAGTAAGGAGAAAACAACATACTTACTCTGGGGCTGTCTTTGGGGGCTGCTCGAGGAAGAGTTGCGGGTCCGGCAAGGGGGTGTCGAGCAGCGCCTCCTGTTGCTACGGGTGGATCGTCCTCAACGACGACCACCGGGGTCTTGGCTCTCTTCGATGCTCTCTGGGCCAGCGTCCTGAAAAGGAAAGAGTTCAGAACGAAGCAAATCAGATTCAAGATGAAGCAACAAAATTGAAGAAATACAAGCACAATATTGAAGCTTACTCTTCTTCTTCCTCCTCGGAGCTGAGCGTGGAGAAATCAAACTCCGGCTCGCCTCCAGTGGGACGAGGCAGAGGAGTGGGCTCTCTTGGCCGCTTGGCGGAGGCGTCGGCGGTGGCCTGGGAGGATTCAGCCCGGTTATCGCAGCGGCGTGGGGTGCTCCAGCGGCAACATCGCTTGCCCTTGATGAAAGCGCGTAGCGGCCTTCTTGGTTGTGGTCCCGTCTGCCGCCCCGTCTTGTCTCCGGCCTTGTGGAGACGCCTCTTTGGCGGAGCCGGGAGCTCCGTTTGCGGCAAGCCGCTGGGTGGTGGGGAAGAAGCGCCCTCGGCTGGTCCGCCCGACTCGGCCTCGGGCTCGGCAAGCTCTTCCTCACCGGCGAGCTCCCTTCGCTCGGCAAGGCTTGCCGCCTTTGCTGCGTCTGCCTCCTCCACGGTGTACCCGAAGAGCGCCCGGTGATGGCAGCTGCTGCCGCCTCTTCCAACCTTGTAGCGGCGCGCGCCATCTCTTCGTCGGTGGTGTCGCGGGTGAGCCTCTTACGCTCGTCGGGCGGATCGGCACTTCTTCCGGGCTGTCTAAGAACTGCTGCACGATGTCCTCGGAAGGCTCTTGCCGAGTTGGAGCGATCCCATGGGAATCGCACAACGGCATCATGGCGCGGATGCGGTCGGCCGCAGAGTTGTTGCACAATGGGACGACCCCTCGGCAACCTAAACCACTCGGGGTGATCGGGGTCATTCTTGAATAGCTCTAGCAAAGATCGCATCCAGCTCCAAGGCGGTGAAATTCCGGTTAAGGCCGGACGCAGCCTCATGATGTCCGCTGCGTTTTGGAACTCCCAAGCAGGCCTCCTCCTCTCCTGCAAGGGATGGCGCGGCGGCGAAGGAAATCCAGCGCCAAGCTGCGCTTACGGTTAGTCCGCAAGCCTGAGGCGCAAAAATCCGGTCACAGCCTATCTTCAACCTAGCATCCTCCGGCGTAAGCTGCTCCAATCGTTGCCGCGCACTATTGGGGTTTGGCGCCTGCAGCGATGAAGGGCTGCGGGTTCTCCTCTACAATCCAACACCAATTGGCTCTCCACTCCTCCCACTTGCTGCGGAACTCTCCTTCCGAGATAGGCCTCCTTCTTGCCGACCACAGAGACCCAAGCAATCCCTCCGACAGCGGCTCCCCTCTCTCTCAGCGGGGCATGAAGAAATGGCGGAAGAGGGCTACGTTGGGGTGGATCCGACAAAGTTTTCGCCAAAGGTGTCTTGAAAACTGCCATGGTCGAAATAGGCGTTGGGGGTGAAATCAAGGAGGCGGAACCCGTATGTGTTCATAATGTCGCAAAAGAACTTCGAGAGAAGGCGGGCGAGCCCATAATAGAAGAAAAGGGCAAAGAACGGATACCCCGTTGGGGATAATCCCGACGCGGTGGCGGGGAGTACCTTCGTGCGCGGATGCGCACGCGCCTCCGTCGACCAGAAGAGGTAGAAGCCCTCTCTCAGCTCCTTTGCGTCGAGCTGGGGGGAGAAGATGGCCCGCTCCTTTCGCAGCGCCACGAGCCGCTGCGCCTTGGCCGATTTCACGCCCTTCCCCTTGTCGACTTTCGGAGCCATGGCGGAGGCGGTGGAGGAGGTCGACGGCGTTGAGTGTGCTTATGGCGAAAGGGGGCGGAGCGCTACTCTCTTCGCACTGGAGAAGAAGGGGAGAGCGGCGGTGGTTTTTGGGACAAGACAGCAATGGCGTAGGTGGGCGACCTGCCCCTGTTTCCCGTTTATAAGGAGGGAGAGGGGCGGACGTTCGCTTTTCTAATAAAGAAACCCCCACGACCTGCGCCCACGATCTCTCACACAACGCCACGCGTTCGGTGCGTGCAGTTAGTGGGGGACGTGGTGGGTCCGGGGTAAGTTACGGCGTGATCAAGGCCGCGTGTGACCGTCTGCTGTTTTGGGCTGGCCCGGCGCTTCGACACCGTGTCGCGGCCCGAGCCGAGGCTCTGTCGATTGTACTAGAGTAGGGGTACCCTAGTATCCCGAACTTCGTGCCGCAGGCGATTCTGACACCCATGGCGAACTTGCCTGGTCACCGCCAAGATCCTCCGTGGTTCCTTTGGATCCATTCAAGAACAAAGTATTTGACTAAGAAGACAAGGCCCTGGCAAGAGGAGCTTGTCGGGAAGGCCACTCAAGGCACGCAGAAGACAAGACCCCGGCAAGAGGAGCTTGCCGGGAAGGCTCGGAGCGCGACAAGCCTCCGGACGGGACAAGGATTCAGCAGCGTGGGGTGCTCCCGCGGCAACATCGCTTGCCGCGGTAGAAGTCTTGTAGCGCGGTGCTTTCTGTGTTCCGTCTACCGCCCGTCTAAATCTCCGGCCTTGCGGAGACGCCTCTTTGGCGGAGTCGGGGGCTCCGTTTGCGGCAAGCCGCTGGGTGGTGGGGAAGAAGCGCCCTCGGCTGGTCCTCTCGACTTGGCCTCGGGCTCGGCAAGCTCTTCCTCACTGGCGAGCTCCCTTCGCTCGGCAAGGCTTGCCGCCTTTGCTGCGTCTGCCTCCTCCATGCTGTACCCGAAGACGCCAGCGGCGGCAGCTGCTGCCGCCTCCTCCAACCTTGTGGCGATGCGCGCCATCTCTACGTCGGTGGTGTCGCGGGTGAGCCTCTTACGCTTTCGTCGGGCGGATCGGCACTTCTTCCAGTCTGTCGAAGAACTGCTGCACGATGTCCTCGGAAGGCTCTTGCCGGTTGGAGCGATCCCATAGGAATCGCTAACGGCATCATGGCGCGGATGCGGTCGGCGCAGAGTTGTTGCACAATGGGACGACCCCTCGGCAACCTAAACCACTCGGGGTGATCAGGTCATTCTTGAACAGCTCTAGCAGACGCGCATCCAGCTCCAAGACGGTGAAATTCCAGTTAAGGCCGGACGTAGCCTCATGATGTCCGCTGCGTTTTGGAACTCCCAAGCAGGCCTCCTCCTCTCCTGCAAGGGAAGCGTCTGGCGAAGGAAATCCGCGCCAACTGCGCCTACGGTTAGTCCGGCAAGCCTGAGGCGCAAAATCCAGGTCACAGCTATCTTCAACCTAGCATCCTCCGGCGCCAAGCTGCTCCAATCGTTGCCGCGCACTATTGGGGTTTGGCGCACGGCAGTGAAGGGCTGCGGGTTCTCCTCTACAATCCAACACCAATTGGCTCTCCACTCCTCCCACTTGCTGCGGAACTCTCCATCCAGATAGGCCTCCTTCTTGCCGACCACAGAGACCCAAGCAATCCCCTCCCAAAGCGGCTCCCCTCTCTCTGGCTGGGCATGAAGAAATGGCGGAAGAGGGCTACGTTGGGGTGGATCCGACAAAGTTTTCGCCAAAAGGTGTCACGAAAACTGCCATGGTCGAAATGGCGTTGGGGTGAAATCAAGGAGGCGGAACCCGTATGTGTTCATAATGTCGCAAAGAACTCAGAAGAAGGGTGGCAGAGCCCGCAATAGAAGAAAAGGGCAAAGAAAGGATACCCGGTTGGGGCTAATTCCGACGCGGTGGCGAGGAGTACCTTCGTCTTGCGGATGCGCACGCGCCTCCGTCGACCAGAAGAGGTAGAAGCCCTCCCTCAGCTCCTTTGCGTCGAGCTGGGGGGAGAAGATGGCCCGCTCCTTTCGCAGCGCCACGAGCCGCTGCGCCTCGGCCGATTTCACGCCCTTCCCCTTGTCGACTTTCGGAGCCATGGCGGAGGCGGTGGAGGAGGTCGACGGCGTTGAGTGTGCTTATGGCGAAAGGGGGCGGAGCGCTGCTCTCTTCGCACTGGAGAAGAAGGGGAGAGCGGCGGTGGTTTTTGGGACAAGACAGCAATGGCGAGGTGGGCGACCTGCCCCTGTTTCCCCGTTTATAAGGAGGGAGAGGGGGCGGACGTTCCGCTTTTCCTAATAAAGAAACCCCCACGACCTCGCCCACGATCTCTCACACAACGCCACGTTCGGTGCGTGCCGTTAGTGGGGGACGTGGTGGGTCCGGGGTAAGTTACGGCGTGATCAAGGCCGCGTGTGACCGTGCACTTTGTTTTTGGGCCTGGCCCGACAGGCGCCGACACCGTGTGCGGCCCAGCCGGGGCTCTGTCGGTGTACTAGAGTAGGGGTACCCTAGTATCCCGAACTTCGTGCCTGAGGCGATTCTTGACACCAGCCGCGAGGCTTACTGGTCACCGCCAAGATCCTCCGTGGTTCCTTTGGAGCCATTCAAGAACAAAGTATTTGACTAAGAAGACAAGGCCACAGCAAGAGGAGCTTGTCGGGAAGGCCACTCAAGGCACGCAGAAGACAAGACCCGGCAAGAGGAGCTTGCCGGGAAGGCTTCGAGCGCGACAAGCCTCCGGACGGGACAGATTCACCAGCGGCAAGGCACTTGCCGCGGCAGTAACCTTCTCTTCATCTCCGCCCAGCTCATTCATCAACGTGTCGCCATGGGACCATTCCATGCGCCTTGTGAGTCAAGAAAGGCTGTGCAGCCAGCGGAGAGAAACAGCGATAAGCGGCAGCGACAAGCTTGCCATCGTGGCGGTATGGCGCTCTGCCGGTCCCTGTTGCCTTTGTTTAGCGGCGGGGCGGGCATTTATTGCTTTTGTCCCTTGCCGTCGAGTTAGGTATATTGCATCGTATAATCGCTCAAGTAGGTGTACCAACTACTGTTTTTCCATTTGTACCCTCCTCTACGTTGCCACACTGCCGGAGACCCCTTGAGCATATAAAAGGAGGCCCATGCGCAACATAGAGGGGTTCGGTCCAGTTCGGACGCATTTGAGACCGAGACACTCACGCTTAGGTTTTGTAGCTCTCATCGCTCCCTAGCAATAACACAATACAATCAGACAAGCAGCAGTAGGAGTGTTATCTCTCCGGAGAGCTCCGAAGCTGGGTAAACTGCTCGTGTGCCTCGCCTCGATCCGCTCTTCGTGCAATCTCCGCCTCCCTCCGAACCACAAGGGGCCTGGTCCGTCGGCCCCATAGGTGTTCCTGGGTCCGATCAGCCTCCCCGACAATATATATATATATATATATATATATATATATATATATATATGGGTTTATGTCCTCTACAACATTCACTTATGGCTATTTCTTCAAGTTGCTTTTTCTGCTAAGTGAATGTGATCGGACCCTTCCCCTCTATGCTATACTCAACCCAATCTATTCACAAATTCTTCATGTAAGGCCCTATTAGAAACTCGCTCAAAATCTTCACCGTGTCCTTGTCATTTGAAGAATTTGCGAACGAACTTTTAACTTATCTTATCCAAATTTTCGGCTTTGCCGCTCAAACCGTTCCGCATCCCACGATAGACTTATCTATTCACCCACGATCTAACACGATCTCCACTTTACAGTACGTGGGTGACACATGTCAAGCAAATGAGAAGGGTCAGGGGCACGTTCGTCCTAAATCTACTGGCGAACAGTTTTTCACTGCGACTATAAATACCCCCTCAACCCTTCCTCACTTCCTTTACTCTGCTCGACCTCTCTCTCCCGCTCGAGCTTCTCAAACCCTAGCACCGCCGCTACTCCATCGTCGCCGGTGAGGAAGAGCTTCACTGCCTCGACCTCATCGCCGTCGTACTCACGCCGGCCGTAGAAATCTTCACTCTGCCGCCGCCGTAGTTGTTTTCCTCCGCCGAGTTAGGGCATGGAAGATCTGAACTGACGAGCTTCAAATATACACTTCTCAGTTCATCGGGTTCTTCATCCAGGGTAATTAAAAGTTACTTTTACTGCCCTCTTTGATTCAAATTTTCTCTACAAAATTTTCAAAGGTGTTTTATTCTTCAAATCCTCACACACAAAACACCTCACTAGTCATCTGTTCTTGATTCGTTTCTCTAAGCATTTTTCTTCAAGATTCCTCAATTGTGTGGATCCTCGATCTATACAACTCTAGAACCTAAGACAAAGAACGCTTAGTGAAATTCTTCAACGCTCATCTGGTCAAATTCCTCAAACTTGTTCTTTTTGAAAAACCTTCTGAGAACGTGACATGACCTCTCCAAATTCCTCACAACTATACTCTGTACCACGGTACTCATGTCCGTCTTTGAATCACTAGGTTCTCATCAACTTAACTCATTTGCAGCGTTCCTTGAAGAAAAGTTGCATACTTCTTCAGAGAATTCGATTGTTCAAACTCCTCAACTGAAGAATATGGCAGACGGTAAGAAGCCACAGAAAGGAGGAAAGAGGCCCGAGGTCATGACTGCTTTTGAAATCCCTGAGGACATCTACGCTGACTATTGCACACCTGATGAGGCCAAGTTCGGAAAGGAGAACAAAAATCAGCGCAAGGTGCGCATACAGAGGATTGAAAGGAGATGGGCAAGAGAATGGAGGGAGTACATGTATGTTACTACAAAGTACATGAAGAAATTCGCACTTAATCCTCCATGCCCAGGAGTTCCATTGGCACCTGGCCAAGAAGCTGACCCCACCAGCATCAAGCGTGGTGAGGATTTTCCTGAAGAATGGGCCAAGCGCCAAGCCAAGTTGGCAAGACAAGCCAAAGAAGCAGTGAGGAAATTCAATGAAGACTCTGCTGCTACTGATGCCACTGAGGCCTCTGTCAAGCCAAAGAAATCAATGGCAAAGAAGCCCGCGCACAAGCCAAGTGCTTCAACAACTGTGCCCTCATGGCCAAGTTCCTCAGCAATGCCCTTACAGCCAAAATCTTCAAAGCCCTCACGGCCAGTTCCTCATGCTGCTCCTGCTCCTCCCAAATCTTCAACTCCTCCTCCAAAGTCCTCAACACCTGTGCATCTAGCCATGTGCCAAAGGACTGCAGGCATCTCTATTTCCTCTGGTGTCTCAGCGAGTTCCTCAGCTGCACCAAATTCTTCATCAGGCCCCACTCTGCTGAAGACAAAGGCAACAGCTGGACGAGGTCCTCGGCCAAGTCCAAAGAAGAAACAGGTTGCCTTCCAAGTGCTGCCTGAAGAAGATGAAGCTGATGATGATGAACTTGCAGAAATCATCAGAGACAGGCAAGTTAGGGCCGCTAGAGCCAAAGGCACATCAGTGCCACTGCTTTTGGATCCAAAGTTGATCCTCGACTTCATTGACCTATGGCACAAGGACCCTAACACGCCTTTGCCGTAGATGAACCTCACTCCTGGTCAAAGTCATGTTCTGACTGCCTTCATGAGGAAGAAAAGTGGAAATATGAAGAAGGCAGAAGGCTGAAGAAAGCACAGTACAAGAAGCAGCGCTTCCTCAAGGACAATGTCCTCACTCTAACTCCTGATCAACCCATTGCCTTGCAAGCTGAAATCAAGAAACTGAGTGATGAATTCAATCGGTACTATGCTGATTGGAAGGGCGCCAAAGTCAGGTTTGTCAAACTGACTGAAAAGTTCACCAATGTTGCAGCCCCATCGCAACAAGAAGTTCCTCAAGCTGAAGCCTCTGCTCAGCCAACTGAAGAACATGCCAGCACCGCTGATGATTTTCAGGCTACTAAAGAAAATGCTAGTTCCAGGGCTGATGACTCCATTCCAGCCCCTGAAGTAATTGCTAGGGCATCCACTAGTGGCGGCGCTGAAAAGCCCGAAGAAGTCAGAACATTTGCATCGATTGCTTTGAGGAAATTCAAACAGATTCCTCAGCTCCTCCCGCGCCTACACCAACTCCTATCCTTCCATATGCATCAGATGTGAAGAAGATCAAGGCTGCAGAGCGAGCTGCAGTGAAGAAAAGGAAAGCATCAGGTGCTTCAGAATCTTCAGCTCCAAAGAAGATGAAGCCTATGACCAGCTCGTTTGAAAATCCGATTGATGCTATTCCGATTTCCACCATGCCATCAAAGGACCTTATTCCTTTTGGTGAAGAATATGTGATCCCTAGCGGATCTGATGAAGAAAATCATTCTACTGCTTCGTCAGAGCAGAGTGATGAAGAAATTGAAGTGGATGTGATCCCTTCAACGCCCGTTGTATGCTCACCAATGCCTCAGTTCACAGCTGAAGAGGCTGGTGTTGAAGAATTGGAAGATGAAGACGTGGATATTGGAAGTACGACGCCAGTGATGAATGATGACTTTTGGGAAAGTCTGCACCCCAATTCTCCACTCTTCACCCCAATACAACAAATACCTCAGTCCCCTGCACCAACCGTTCAAACGGGCTCTGAAGAAACTCACCCCACCTCGCATATGCATGAAGAAATTCCAGCCACTAGTGCTGAAGAACCTGCTGCTGCTGATCATATGACAATGCAGACTGCAACTGAAGAGGAACCAGAAATTCCTCAGCCTGAAGAGGTCATGATGCAACTCACTGACACTCCACTGCCAAAGCCAAAGGATCCTTTCTCATGCAAGCAAAAGTTCAAGGCTGAAGATTTCTTTAGCGAGCATGTATTCTTCACTGACTACAACCCATATGACTACTGCTTCGCATAAGGAAGAGGCGTTTACGGACTGCTAGTCAAGCCAATTTCTATTCCTCGGTGCTATTCAACAAAGACACAGTCTTGATCATGCACACATTCCTCACGTGGACATGGAATCTCTGCCGGGCTTCGAGCCGGTCCTCGGTGTTCTTCCACGATGCTGGATTGCTAAATTTCTGCGACCGACATATGTGATTGGAATGAAGAACTCATTCTTGAGTTCTAAGCGACGCCGCACATCACAGGAAATTCGAAGATGTGAACTCATGGGTGCCGGACTAGATGTCAAAAATACTCACTACAAGGCACCAAAGAATCGAATTGCTTCGTGCCCTCCCACTCGATCCTCCCCTTGAAGGTGCTCGTTGTGTCTACAATGAACCTGAGCTTACAAATCATTACACGCAAGTGCTAATGAAGCCTTTGAAGCGAGGCAGGCCCTCGAACCAAATTCCTTGTCGTGAATTATCTTGTATGTGCCTCGGACTGTCTATCGCATTCTGACGAAGACAATGAGTCCTATCAAAGGCCACGACTCAAATGATGAAGAAGTCGTTGGCATCATGAAGAATATGCTTTTCAATATCATTCATGGCGTTCCCATCAACTTCCATGATTTCTTCATGAGGACTAGGGCGAATACTGCTATGTCACCATTTGAGCTGAAGCCTTATGCACCATGGATTATGAGGTTCATCAGGACAAGGTCTTCACTCAATTACAAGGCTGATACTCTGAACCACTGCAGCTACTTGCCTCCGATTGAAGTCCTCAAGCGGACATTTTCCTCGGTGATGACAAAGGCAAGGCAACTGCTGTGATAGATGAAGGCATTCGTCCATTGGATGGTCAATTTCGCAAGGCTGCCTCCTACTCCACCAATGATGACTCGCCACACATGACTCGCCACCAACAACTCTGCCAGTAAAATCCTCAAGCCACGGCACCTGTGGTGATGATCGATCATGAGTTACTCCTCGGTCTTCATCGTAAAGTTGATCGCAATCATAAATGGGTCAAGCGTCGGTTTGGTTCCATTCTTCACAACATGACCTCAACACACAATGCGGTGAAGAAAACCAATACTACCTCCATGAAACCTTCAACCGTGCAGGCTGTTACATCTCATGTCTACAACGAAGAAGATCTGAAGAAAATGGAGTCTCAAGGAAGAATTTGACTGGTCTGCACCTCCGCCAAGAAATTCAAGAAGGTCAAGGTTCCTTCCTTGGTGGCCGAGGAGTCCTGGATTAGGGGTGTCCGGATGGCCGACTATGACCTTTGGCCGAACTCTGGACTATGAAGATACAAGATTGAAGACTTCGTCCCGTGTCCGGAAGGGACTTTCCTTGGCGTGGAAGGCAAGCTTGGCAATACGGATATGTAGATCTCCTCCCATTGTAACCGACTCTTTGTAACCCTAGCCCTCTCCGGTGTCTATATAAACCGGAGGGTTTTAGTCCATAGGAAGAACAACAATCATACCATAGGCTAGATTCTAGGGTTTAGCCTCTGTGATCTCGTGGTAGATCTACTCTTGTACTACCCATATCATCAATATTAATCAAGAAGGAGTAGGGTTTTGCCTCCATCGAGAGGGCCCGAACCTGGGTAAAAACATTGTGTCCCTTGTCTCCTGTTACCATCCGCCTAGACGCACAGTTCGGGACCCCCTACCCGAGATCCACCGGTTTTGACACCGACATTGGTGCTTTCATTGAGTTCCTCTGTGTCGTCACCTTTATGCCCGATGGCTCCTTCGACCATCAACAACGATGCGGTCCAGGGTGAGACTTTTCTCCCCGGACAGATGTTCGTATTCAGCGGCTTTGCACTGCGAGCCAATTCGCTTGGCCATCTGGAGCAGATTGAAAGCTACACCCCTTGCCATCAGGTCAGATTTGGAAGTTTGAACTACACGGCCGACGTCCGCGGAGACATGATCTTCGACGGGTTCGAGCCACAGCCAAGCGCCCCGCACTGTTACGATGGGCATGATCTAGCTCTGCCGCCGAACAGTGTCCTGGAGGCCCCACCAGTGTCCGCTCCGACCCTTAGCTTCCGGGCCGATTGCGCTTAATCGAGGACGGGTGGCTGGACACCGCCTCGGGGGCTGCAATCTCTCTGGCGATCGAGCGAACACCATACCTGTCCTTTGCGAAGCTCGCGACTCCAAGGTGCCGGACTCCTCTCCGGACTCCGAACCTTCCGCGCCCCTGCCAATCGAATCCGATTGGGCGCCGATCATGGAGTTCACCGCCGCGGACCTATTTCAGCACTCGCCTTTTGGCCATATTCTGAATTCACTAAAGTCTCTCTCTTTATCAGGAGAGCCCTGGCAGGACTATGGTCAGCAAGGCTGGGATGCGGACGACAAAGAAATTCAAAGCCCACCCACCACCCACTTTGTAGCCACTGTCGATGATTTAACCGACATGCTTAACTTCGACTCCGAAGACATCGATGGTATGGACGATGATGTAGGAGACGAACAAGAACCAGCGCCTATGGGCCACTGGACAACCACCCCATCTCACGGCGTATACATGGTAGATACACCTAAAGGAAAGCAGCGGACGAGGAACAAAGGGACGCATCTTTCCCTCGAAAAGCAATCAAAGTGGCGGCGTGGCGCCGCTCAAACCCCACCTCGACAGAGAAAGCAGGCATACTGAGACCCAGCCATAGAGCGAGGCGAACCGGCGAGCGGCGAACATGCCATCGAAAGCAACCGTCTTAACAGGCAACTTGGATAAACAACCCGTCCCGGCGAAGACAACGATCCGGGCGACCTCACGCCGGACAAGTTCTTTGGAGCGAAGAACCTCCAAAAAGGCTCGTCGCCATGCGCGTAGCCTGAAAAAGCGTAAGCGAGCTCAAAAACAGCGGAAGATGCACTCGAATTAGATGGAGCAAAGTACTCAACACCGCAGACAAATACGGCGGCGATGCCACACAAAGAGCTATCCGGCGAAAATTACTGGCGGAATTTGATGATGAGGCCTTAGAGCCTCCGCAATCAAACAATAAAGGAAGCCACACGGCGGACAAAGCGACCCCATAGCCAACACGGTGCAGCAAAGGACGCCGCACACAAGCCGACGCAGCGATCCGCACAAGGATTCGCATCAAAAGATGGCCCAGCCAGATCTATCTATGGGCCAAGAAAGCAAGCTCTAGTAAGCAATGCAAGACATCAAATATCCGAACATCACGATACGCCCAGATATAGGGGCGCCGCACACCCCCTATGTTTCACCGATGAGGTGCTGGATCATGAATTTCCAGCGGGATTCAAGCCCGTAAACATAGAGTTATACGACGGAACAACAGACCCTTGAGTCTGGATTGAGGATTACATCCTCCACATACACATGGCTAGAGGAGATGATCTCCACGCCATAAAATACTTGCCCCTCAAACTCAAAGGGCCAGCCCGGCATTGGCTTAAAAGCCTTCCCGAAAACACCTTTGGAAGTTGGGAAGAGCTCGAGGATGCTTTTCAGGCAAATTTTCAAGGGACCTATGTCCGACCTCTGGATGCGGATGATTTGAGTCATATAACTCAACAACCCGAAGAGTCAGCCCGGAAACTCTGGAACAGATTTCTTACTAAAAAGAACCAGATAGTCGACTGTCCGGACGCCGAAGCCTTAGCAGCTTTCAAACACAAATGATTAAAGGACAAATGGCTTGCCGGAACACCTCGGCCAAGAAAAGCCAAGAACAATGGCCGCATTAACAAGCCTCATGACCCGCTTTTTTGCGCGAGAGGATAGCTGGTTGGCAAGATGCACGATACCAGTGACACAAGTACATCCAAAGTTAGGGATGGAAGCGGAAACCATGACGCAGCAAGGACTAAGCGCCGACCAAGGGAAATAGCCGAAGAGCATGGCGATCAACGCCGGATTCAAAAGCTCTCGTGAGAATCGGAAAAAAGCTGCCCCAAGGATATGAGGGACGAGCTAGCTAACTTAAACAAAATCATGGACAAGATATGTCAAATCCACGATTACTCGGGAGGCCTGCAAACCATACCCACAGAGATTGTTGGGTCTTCAAGCAATTCGGCAAACTTAATGCCGAACACAAGGGGCTCGACACACCAAGCGAGGACGATGACGAACACCACAAGCAGAGCACCGGAAAACAAAAGAATTTCCCACAAGAAGTCAAAACAGTAAATTCACTTCACGTGACAAAAGGGGAGAACATAGTGGCGCCCATAGAGATACGCATACATACGGCCTATCCCGAGGAGTCCCGCCATCGGGTTGTTAAAACCAATCACCTTCGACCATCGTGGATTACTCTAGAAGTATCTGGAACACAGGCTGGACTGCCTTGGTATTAGATCCGATAATTAAAGGACTCCACTTTACACAAGTCCTAATGAATGGCGGCGATGATTTAAACCTGATATATCGAGGACACAATCCATAAACCGGGATAAACCCAACAACAATTCGCCAAAGCAACACTTCCTTTCAAGGGGTAATGCTAGGCCCAAATTCCCATTATGCGGGCTCTCTCACATTAGAAGTTATGTTGGCTCACCCGACAACTTCCGCCCATGAAAAAGCTAACCTTCCACATCGCCCCATTTACAAGCAGCTATCAAGCACTACTGGGACGCGGAGCTTTCACCCGCTTTAACGCAATACCGCATTATGCATCCCTTATACTTAAAATGCCCAGTCCACGAGGCATCATCTCATTAAAGGGAAATATCGAGTGTTCCTCGAGCACGGAAGATTGTGCGGCTGCACTAACAGCCACACACTAAACCGGCTTCACTAAGCAAAGCACCTAAACAGGTCGTTCAGACCCCGGACATGGCTAGACGAGTCCGGCGTAAGGGCTTACTAGCCGCATACCCCCGTTCAAGGGGCTCCACGCATGTACAACAAGAGACAATAAAGCCCAATTTTATTAACTTTTTTAAAACGTACTTTGTTTATTTAATGTAACGTACATTTTCGCACGATCTTTTTCAACTAAGTTCCTCTCTTTTACAGATGAACACCGTGCTACACCCGTCCAGGATACGGCGCAACGGAGACACAGGCGCAGACGTGCAGTAGGGACCCGTTGCAAGGATTCTTTTCAGACTAAGACCCTGCGTAAACCTTTTTTACTGTCTCTTGTTGATACACATCCCCCAGTTTCTTGCTATAACCGAGGTGGAGGCTGGCGTCTTGGCATTGGCCATGTCAGAACTTTGCGTGTACCTGGACACCAGGGGCTTATTACTAAGGGCGTTGTTCAGCCCGTTTTCATAAAGACCGAATACCTTAGGGAGTGTTCGGCATCGCGAGTTTGACCTTATATGCACCAGCTCCGAATCATGTCTTTGGTCAAATGTTGGGTCTGCCCGGCTCCTGTGTTTTGCTGCCTTACGTTCCGCTCTATCGGCTAAGGAGGCACCAGGAGAACTACTGCGATTGTGCCCCGGTTGATTGGCGAGCACCTCAAGAGAGAAAGCGAAAACCGATCGCCATGATGTAGCGTGAGACTGGTCAACCACTTTCGATGACCCACCGGAATCTTTAGGATTCCTCCGCGTAACGAAGGGCCGTTCCCCGGTCAGGCACACACGCGCCCCAAATTCGGGCGAGCGCGGTGCCCCTAGGGGCTATATAGTAGCCCCACTGTCAAACTCCTATGGCTAAGTGAAAGTGATAAAGCATTATAGTCCAGTTGCCTAGTTCACTACGCTATCACCTCCTTTATAGGACCAAGACGTTGGATCAAGTGTGAAAATGCACCTCGCGAACACCCCGCATTATGCGTGAAATTTCAAGACTGCCATCTTTCAGGTTATATACACATATACATTAAACGGCCGTACAGGAAGAATTTTAATTCTTGCAGGCACAAGTATAAAAAGCTTTTATATTCCATCGAAACATTGTTTTACAATTATACATGTTATTCGAACATGATATCCTTCGAGCACTGCGTCTCTATTAAACGAGCGCCTTGCGTAACTTCACGAAAATAGTGCTCGGCGGTACTCGGCTCCGTCCGAATCTTGGGATGCAACGTCGGTGGCCTTCATCTCCGCCCAAAGATGTCTTGACACGGGCAAGAGCCATCCGCGCACCCTCTATGCATGCTGACCTCTTCATCGCATTGATATGCGGCACCGCACCAAGGAACTACTGCACCAAACCAAAATAACTCTTCGGCTCGGGCCTTTCCGGCCACAGATGACTCACGACATCCTTCATGGAAGTCTGGATAACCTATTCAGCTCCGCCCATTATTCGCCAAACGCTTCCGGATAATGGAAGGGGTGCTGCGGATCATGGAACTGCGACCAAAAAAGCTTTTCCACTTCGTGATCCTGTTGATCTCGGAAGTGTTGACGTGACGCGGCACTTGCCGTCAAGTCCAGATAAGTATCCCGCACTCCACAGCCGGTCCAACTAAGCATACTTAGGATCCCCGAACTTCATCCGCACCATAAAGGGCTTTCCAGCCACGATATCTCCGGCCTGACATAGCTCCCGCTTCATGGCTCTCATTGCAGAGCGAGCATCCTTGGCCTCGGTAGTGGCCTTTTCCAGGTCCTTTTGTTCCGCCCGATCTTCTTTTTCAAGAAGCTTGCAGCGGTCGGCAGCATCCTTCAATTTCACAGCCATGTCGGTCATTTCCTTCCTGCTTCGGCAGTGAGCAGCCTGTTCGGCCTTCAGCTCTTCGGCCGCCTTTAAGGCAGCCGCATCACTTTTTCTGGCTTGGTCCTTGGCTCGGGTGAGTTCCGCCCGAAGGTTCTCCATGGCAGCGGCACCATCTGCATCAAGCATACATGTTGTAAGGCACGGGCATCAAGCCCCCTTACCAGGTGTCCGCGGAGAAATTGCATACCTTGTGACTCGTCAAGACGCTTGTTGACAAGCGCGATGTCGGCATCCGCCACGTCCAGTTGCCGCTTTAGCTCGGCAAATTCATCAGTCCGGCTAGCCACCGGACACTTCGCCACCTACATAGGAAGAGCGACATGTTATACCTGGGATTATGATCCTCGACGCGCTGTCATTTTTGACAACGCACCGAGTCTCAGGGGCTACTATCTATACAGGGCGCATCTTTTATATGCGGAACTGTCAAAAGGTACATCATTTCGCGTACCTCAAAACCTGTCGATAAACTCACGACGGCCTCGTGCAACCCGCTTTACGAGATAGGACGCTGCCTCGAAAGCAGATCCTTCAGCTCCTCCGACCGTGCACCGGACGGTGCCGGACTCGTCTGATGGCCTTTTTCGAAGGCCAGACACGGAGGGCTTTGGGGAGCCATACGACTGCTTTCTGGCCCTGCCGGATTCGGAGAAACCCTCCACGACGACACCTCAGGGTCGCCCGCCTCGCAAGGCAGTACGGCGGGAGGAGGCGTTCCGCTCTCCATCATCTCCGAACGAAGATCCCCTGAAGATGAGCTCTGCTGTGAAGGGTTGAGATCCGAACTACAAGGTAAAAAATCAGTTGTCTTTCTCAGGAATAAAATAGGGATGTCTCTTATTTTAAAATAAAAACTCCCCTCTCTACTTAAGGCTCATTTGGAGGGCTGATCCCCTTGAGGGCACAGTGCGGCCGAGGCACTTCCCGGCGCAGGACCCTCTGACGAATATCTCTTCCCCCGCTTTGAGACCATGGTCTCCGAGTCTTTAGAGGCAGCCCTCTTCTTTCCCTGGATGGAGGGATTCTCGATCTCTCCTTTCCGGATAGCCTCCTTCGAGGAGACGGTAGCTTCCTTGTTCACCCCTTTGCCTTCTTCCAAAGGCGCAACCTCCAGCATCCTGGTTAACACGGGATCCGGCGTGGTCTTGGGGAGGGGGGGCGGACACCTGATCAGCTTTGCTTTCGCTATCCACTCCTGTTTAAAGGGACAACTCCTTTAAGGGCAATTTTATGACGAATATACGAATAGAATGTCCGGGTACATGGCTACTTACTTGAGTATCCGGGCGATTGCAGCTTAGACCTGCGTCTTCGGTCAAGTCCGGACACATTGCTTGTGATCCAAAGAACAATTTATACATCTCCATGGGCGTCACGCCCGTAAAGTGTTGGAGAGCTCGTGGTCCCTCCGGATTAAACTCCCACAGGCGGAGGCGGCGTTTGCAGGGCAAAGTGCGGCGAATCAACATGACCTGCGCCACTACGGCCAGGTTGATGTCTCTTTCCAGGAGATCTTGAATGCAGCCCTGCAACAAGGGCACGTCCTTGGACGGCCCCCAGTCAAGCCCTTTATTGACCCATGACGACAGCCGTGGGGAAGGACCCGAGCGAAAGGCAGGAGGCGCCACCCACTTGGTGCCCCTGGGAGCTGTGATATAAAACCACTCTCGTTGACATAAGCTGAACTCCTCTTGAAAAGAGCCCTCGGGCCATGGAGCGTCAGCATTCTTGCTTATAACAGCCCCTCTGCACTCCGCTTGCTGCCCCTTGATCATCTTCGGCTCTACTTTGAAGGTCTTAAGCCACAATCGAAGTGAGGGGTAATGCGGAGGAAGGCTTCGCACCGACAATGAACGATGAGATGTGGAGGATGGACACGGATCCAAGTCGTGAAATTCTAACCCATAATAAAACATGAGCCCCCTCACGAAGGGGTCCGCCGGGAAGCCTAACCCCGAAGGAAGTGAGGCCTTGAACACCACGCTCTCACCAGGCTTGGGAGTGGGAATAACCTGCCGTTGAGGAGGCAGCCCATGCGAAATTTCGCCGGTTAAATACCTGGCATCTCTCAGCTTTAGCACGTCTTCTTCCGTAACGGAGGAAGGCATCCACCGGCCTTGAAGGTCGGAGCCGGACATCATCGAAGGTCCGGCGCTGAATCTGGAGCTTTGGGTGTTGGAACTTGAGGCGAGGCGGATTCGATTGAGATTGAAAGAAAGGAGTAGAGCCTTGGTCTCTTTATAAAGAGGTTGAATACCAAGAGCCCTCCCCGTGACCGTTTGGGACTCGCCTTCGATATAGGAGACGTGCCAATGGGCACGATTGGGTTACCCACGCCGGTATTAATGAGAATCCCGAAATAAGGGGACACGATCTCTGCTTCGACAAGACGTGCCAAGGAAACCGCCTCGCTAAACGCGCTGAGGTGGGACAGTAAAAACGATTCATATAAAGGCTTGGCCGTGGTGTGATGACACGCTGCGAAATACGTCAGCAGATTGAATTTGTGTAAATATCATTCTCTCTACGGTGGTATGTGGAAATTATTTTGCAGAGCCGGACACTATCCTTGTGTTCAAAATGTTCTATGAAGTATTCGGAGGAGGAACCCGCCTTGCAATGCCGAAGACAATATGCGCGCCGGACTCGTCGTCATTGAAGCCTGGTTCAGGGGCTACTGAGGGAGTCCTGGATTAGGGGGTGTCCGGATGGCTGGACTATGACCTTTGGCCGGACTCCTGGACTATGAAGATACAAGATTGAAGACTTCTTCCCATGTCCGGAAGGGACTTTCCTTGGCGTGGAAGGCAAGCTTGGCAATACGGATCTGTAGATCTCCTCCCATTGTAACCGACTCTGTGTAACCCTAGCCCTCTCCGATGTCTATATAAACCGGAGGGTTGTAGTCCGTAGGACGAACAACAATCATACCATAGGCTAGCTTCAAGGGTTTAGCCTCTGTGATATCGTGGTAGATCTACTCTTGTACTACCCATATCATCAATATTAATCAAGCAGGAGTAGGGTTTTACCTCCATCGAGAGGGCCCGAACCTGGGTAAAAACATCGTGTCCCTTGTCTCCTGTTACCATCCGCCTAGACGCACAGTTCGGGACCCCCTACCCGAGATCCGCCGGTTTTGACACTGATAGTGGCCAGCTCTTATTCTTCATCGCGTGACACTAATGAAAATGAAGACTTGGACGACACTGCGGCAGGCCCTACTACGACAACCGACCCCGACAACACTGGCGCTCCTCCATCAACTTGATATTCGTCAGGGGCGTTAGTCCTCAATTTCGATCCTTTTGGTCATTAGATGACAAAGGGGGAGAAATTTGAGTTAGTCTTCAAGCGGGTCTATTATATGGGCGTTTTATCCCCGCTAAGTTACAACTCTCGCTCTTCTGAAACTTTTATTGGATCGAGTTGTAATCTTAAACCCGATGGTGCTCTGATACTTTTGATGTGTTCCTCTACATGCTTATTCCTCATTATATGTTAATACATGCATGCTGAATTACACTAGTCACCATATTTCATCATGCATTTCAAATTCTTCATATTATATGTCAAATGCGTGTATGAATTACAAGATATAGGGGGAGATCTCCATGATTCAACTCTTCAAATGTGCATTGCCTCAAAAGCAAATTCCTCACTATGCACATCTTCGTGGGGAGTTCTTCTATATCTTGCTATCAAATTCCTCGATGTCAGTATTTACACTTCATATGTTTATCCCGTTGAAAACTTAACCTATATTGTCATCAATCACCAAAAAGGGGGAGATTGTAAGTGCATCTAGTGCCCCTTAGTGATTTTGGTGTATTGAAGACTTATAGGTTAAGGGACTAATGTGTTTATAAGTGTACACAGGTCTATAAGTCCATGAAGAGCTTGATATTTATAGAGAAAGTCGACCCCTAAAAATGAAGTTCTTCGACTGAAGACTTTGGTATTCTGAAGACTTTCTGAAGACTTTGTAAGTGAAGAAATTGGTGTGACCTTGAAGACTTGTTATTCATTTGAGGAACATGAAGCGTGAAGACTTTTTGTTTTCGTAGTTTCGCTTTCTCTTTCTTGAGTCATAGGAAACACCGTCTTTGTTAAAGGGTCGAGGAAATACTAAGGAAAAATTTCCATGTGATGCTCAACTCAAAATCCTACACCTACCAATCCCTTCGAGTGAAGCCTTTGGAAATCTCATACAGTTCGATCAATTTGTTCAAAGGATGTAGACGAAGTTCTTCCGGGCGCCGAGGAATTTGTCCTGACCGAGGAGTTAGGAATTCGCCAAAGTCTTGGATTGCCTACACAGTGAGGAACATGATAGCCCCGAGGAATTTGAGAGTCAAATTTCCGTCTGTTGTTGTGCTTCTTGCCAACTGTCCCAAAATATCTTATCCACCTAACGGTCATATCATTCAAGGGCATTTATGTCTTATCATGTCGGGCTGCTCCCTAGGCTATAAATAGCCGCCCCCTACAACCACTAGCTGGTTGGCTGCTCCGAGAGAAACTGACACTTGTATTTGAGAGCATCCCATCCTCCGAGGACTTTGAGCAAAAATCATCGAGTGAGGAAAACCCAAACCCAAACACCTACAAACCCGAAGTGATTGAGCATCACTGAAGAGATTGATCCTGCGTGGATCTGATGCTTATTACCTTTGAAGGCTGTGCTTCTTCCAGACGGTTAGGCGTTATTGTCGGTGTCCAAACCGGCGGATCTCGGGTAGGGGGTCCCGAACTGTGCGTCTAGGCGGATGGTAACAGGAGACAAGGGACACGATGTTTTTACCCAGGTTCGGGCCCTCTCGGTGGAGCTAAAACCCTAATCCTGCTTGATTAATATTGATGATATGGGTAGTACAAGAGTAGATCTACCACGAGATCAGAGAGGCTAAACCCTAGAAGCTAGCCTATGGTATGATTGTTGTTCGTCCCTGGACTAAAACCCCCGGTTTATATAGACACCGGAGAGGGCTAGGGTTACAGAGTCGGTTACAATGGGAGGAGATGTACATATCCGTATCGCCAAGCTTGCCTTCCACGCCAAGGAAAGTCCCATCCGGACACGGACGAAGTCTTCAATCTTGTATCTTCATAGTCCAGAGTCCGCCAAAGACTATAGTCCGGCTATCCTGACACCCCTAATCCAGACTCCCTCAAGAGCCCCGAACCAGGCTTCAATGACGATGAGTCCGGTGCGTAGATTGTCTTCGGCATTGCAAGGCGGGTTCTTCTCCAAATTCTATGTACCTGTTGAATAGTGTCCGGCTTCTCGTGAATATTGTGCTCCTTGGCTTCCATGCCCAATAATGTCCGTCTTCCACGTGTCAAACGAATCACGAAAAGCCGTGGTGTTTTTACATTTACCCCCTAGCTGCACAAATGAGCTGCACAGTAAAGAGACGAGGATTCAGATCCGAATCACACCATCTTCCCTTCATGGCGTTCATCGGAGCGCATCCGGATGTAAATCCATTCCATCATGGCGGTCGACGCAGCTCCTCCTCTCGCCCTCCCAGCTCTCAGCACCGAGATTGGGAAAGATGTTCCGTCCTCAAGACAATGTAGCTAGTGACGCTCCAAACCAAGGGATTTCTTCCCCCGGCCTTCATGGTCCCGGTTCGAGCCGGACTTGCCACCTATAATTGCGGAGAGCAAGCGGAGAGCGTCCCCAGTCCCTCCAAAGGTTAGCGGGTATGCCTTGTCCCTTATCTGATAAGAGGGCTCAGATTTCCAATTCATCCGTTTCTCTAGGGGCTCCTGGAGTTCTACGGCCTCCAGCTGCACAACCTTACGCCTGCCTCCATATTGCATATTGCGGGCTTCGTAGCCCTTTGCGAGCTGTTCTTGGGCGTCGAGGCTCATTTCGTGCTGTGGAAGAAGCTGTTCTGCCTTGTGCCCCGTTCTCAGAAGGGGTCGATATATCAAGTGGGCGGAGCCAAACTATGGCGCATCGCCGGGACCGGATATCTACACGGAACCCCAAGGAAGGCGTCCGAAGACTGGCCTTCAGAATGGTTTTATATAGAAGATGTCCTCGCCGGACCTGTTCGGATCGGCCTCCCCGAGTTCAATAATGCTCCCTTGAAGAAGCGCCTAAGTCAAGGCGTCCACGGAGCCCTCGTGAGGGAAAATGACAAGGGCGTCCTTTACCCGATGAGCCTGGATAAGGTTGTTAGTTCATTCCGGACTGACCATGATCGGGTCATGGCCACATGCATTATGCGGGGTGCAGCCGCTTGATATAGAGGCCACCCCATGTGGGATTTCAACGGGGAGGATGATGCCACCCGGCTGCGGCCGTAAGGGGCGGGATCGATTCTTTGCTCGACGAAGGCCTTGTCCGCATTGTACAAGGGAGAAGAGGAGGAGTTCCTCCGTGTCAATCCACAGGGCAAATTTTCTATGTACAATCCTCCAAGTTGGGTAAGCGGACACTTCTTTTTGCCCATCCGTTCCATATTCCCATAGTTAAGTACCTTATCTTGTGATTTCGACGCAGGAATTGCGCCGGGCCGTGAAGGATATAAACAGCCCTCCTCCACAACCCAAGGATCCGGAACGGTCCCTCGATCCGGCCTCCCAAGAGGATCCGGACATATCCGTGGAGCTGATCGATGGGGTATTTTACCAACTGAGCATCGACAATGCCTTGGTCGCCATTACGGCCGATTACCCCGGAATACTTCCCGCCTCACAGATAACTGAGACCGAAGTCCCAATACTTTGAAAATGATCCATCCGTGCTTATTTTTATCACAGTATACCAATGGTGTTTTGCAGGGGGAGCCCTTGAGGCGGAAGGCCGAGCCTGCGGTGGCTAGCCAACAAGGGGCAACCAGGCCCAGGAGGCTGAAAAGAAGTGCGGTCCGGATTGAGACGCCGGCGGAACGGTATGGCGTGCCATCTTATTCCCAGGTTTTATTCCCGGAAGGCATACTAATGCCCGTGCTCGTTTCAGGAAAAAGAGCGCTCGCCGGACTATATCCGGAGAGGTTGCCAATCGAGCCTCCACCAGCCAGGCTCCAAAGCTAGGTCCAGAAGCGGAGGCAAACACGAGGCATGCGTCGGACACTCCTCCAACAGAGGATGCCAACAGACTGTCTGCCACCAATTCTGAGGTGGAGAGTGCCATTAATCACAGGCGTCGCCGGACAGTTCTTCGTGACGCATGTTTCTCCCAGGAGGCATTGGATGCCTTCAATTCGGGAGATGCGCACCTCCGTGCCGCTCAAAATGGTCTAGCCAGAGCCACGGAGCAGTATGTGAAAGACATACGGGTGAGAAAATTTGGTGGTTATATATGCCAGTAGCCCCCGAGACTTGAAGCAGTTAAAATAACTGATTTAAGGATCATTTGTTATGCAGGACCTTACAAAAAGAATACTCAACTGTCCGAAAATTTGGAAGAGTGCAAAGCCCAACTTGAGGCCGCACTAGCCATTGCAGGGGAGGCCAAGGAGACCCCCTCTGGTAATCTACGCTTCGAAAGATAAGTATGTTGTGAAGTGCGACGTGTGTGCAAATCTGACAATATCATTGCAGATGGCGCCGGAGTAGATCCGGACAAGTAACAACTCTTGCGCTGGTTAAAGGCCGGCGAGAGCGTTCTTACGAGGGTGAGGCAGGAGAAGAATAATCTCCAAGATGCCAACACCCGGCTGGGAGAGGAACTAAAGGATGTCCGTGCCCAGCTGTCGGACTCCGTGAAGGAGAATCGGCAACCGGCCAGCGGCATTTTTAGTAAGTGCTTGAACAAACTTTTAAAAAGAGTTCGGCGAGGAAGTCGACTAACAGAGTTATGTCTGTAGGTATGCTCACAGTCGCCCCACAGAGGAAATGCCTGTTCTCTGGTGACCTTCTTCCCGAAGCTCTTACAACTGCACGAACGAGTTCGGCGGTGATGAAAAGCGTCACCAGGCCTTGTGGCCATCTGCCTCCCTGCCAAGGCCTTGGAGAGCTTGCGAGAGAGGCTGAAGGAGCGCGGTGGCGCTTCCGATTATGGAAGATATCGGCCTGCCGTCAAGGCGCCCGGGGAGGCCTGGGCCATGGTGAAGACGCAGCGGTACACGGCTGACCCAAACCACATGGCGAGGTCGGACACTGTGGGGCCCGATGGGAAGGAGATCCTGTGAGCTTAGTGTACGGCCAAGTAGAATTGCCCATAAAGTATTCCCCAAAAGGACTGTAAACTAGACAGCCTATTAGATGGTATTGAGGAGGAATACACCCAGTCAAATTGACTATGTAATTTAAGATGACATGTAAAAATGCCTTCTAGCTGGATTGTAGATCGTTTGTCATGGCGGACCTTTTCGCTTCAACCTCGGGACCCTATAGTCCGGAGTGTGTCCGAATACCCTCATGGTTATGTAAGAACTGGGGCATGCATGGAGACCAGGCGTAGGGGTCATTAGTGCTTGAACGGACAAGTGCCCAACTAGTTATGTTATATTACATGCTTAGTAAGAAACATCTTCCAGGGAGAATAGTTACGTTAGGGGTTCCTTTCCCTGGGAGGCATGCCCTAAAGTGCATGTCCGGACTGCGAAAAAAGCAGAAAAGCATCTGGGGCAGATAAATAAACAAGTGAGAAATCATCTTTAGTTCACCGACCGAATATTCCCTTAAGAACGCTAGCTTTCGGCTTCACCCGGTCGAGGTACACATTCGGCTGACCCGGCAGTAACAATCGCAGAGGTGCTCCCTTTACCACCTAGCCGAACAATCGGGAACGTAGGGGTAAGCACAGGAGCCAGGCAACCCAGCTTGGACAAAACTTAAGTCATATTGATGCATATAATGGTGAATAAAAGGTACATGCGGAAGCGTGACACATGTGTTAGGCATGAAGCCCGTACAAATAAGCTTCTATTAAAGAAGCCCCCAGGTCTAATGAGCGCGGATAGCGCGTCAAGTGTCACGAACAATGCGAACGAGCCTTTGAAGGCTGTAAGAGAAAAAGAGGAGAAGGAGAGAAATATAAGACAGCTAATGTGTAAAAATAGGCAGAGGAAGGAGACGAACTCAGAATCCGGGCGCTTAGGCGTAGAATCTTCGGAGGCGGGCTGCGTTCCATGGGTTCGGCTCGAGTCGGTTATCCGATGCATCTCGCAGATGGTACGCTCCACCGGTCGGGACTTGGTCGATAAAAAGGGACCTTCCCATTTGGGCTTGAGTTTGTCCTTTTTCTTGTCCGTGGCGTAGAACTAACTCGCCAACATTGTAAGTGTTGGCCCGTGCTTCTACCTTTGGTATCTTCGAGCCTATTGTTGATAGAATGCGGAACGGGCTTTTGCCACGTCACGCTCCTCCTCCAAGGCATCCAAACTGTCCTGCCGATCGAGCTCGGCTTCTCTTTCTTCGTACATGCGCACGCGAGGTGAGTCATGAATTATGTCGCAGGGCAGAACTGTCTCTGCGCTGTATACCATAAAGAATGGTGTGAATCCAGTGGTGCGATTCCGCGTGGTCCGCAGCCCCCAGAGTACGGAGTCGAGCTCCTCTACCCAGTGCGTGTTAGATTCCTTGAGGGACCGCACTAATCTGGGTTTGATGCCGCTCATGATTAGACCATTTGCTCGCTCGACTTGACCGTTAGTTTGAGGGTGATAGATCAAGCATAGTCGAGCTTGATGCCCATGTTTTTGCACCAGAGTTTGACCTCGTCGGCCGTGAAGTTCGTGCCGTTATCAGTGATGACGCTGTGGGGGACGCCATAACGGTGTACGACCCCTGATATGAAGTCTATCACCGGTCCATATTTGGCCGTCTTAACAAGCTTGGCCTCTATCCATTTGGTGAATTTATCCACCATGAACAGTAGGTATTTTTGCTTGCGGGTTCCTCCTTTAAGGGGTCCAACCATGTCAAGCCCCCAGACCGCGAAGGGCCAGGTGATGGGTATAGTTTGGAGGGCGGTGGGTGGCATGTGGCTTTGATTAGCAAAGAGCTGGCAATCGACGCATCGTTGGACTAAGTGCTGAGCATCTGCCCGGGCCGTCGACCAATAAAATCCTGTACGGAAGGCCTTGCTTACAAGGGCCCGGGCTACGGCGTGGTGCACGCCGAGTCCGGCATGAATTTCAGCCAGAAGATTCCGCCCTTCCTCTTCGGAGATACACCTTTGAAGGACTCCGGTCGTCCTTTTCTTATAAAGCTCTCCCTCATGGACTTTATAGGCTTTAGACCGCCGCACTATGCAGCGTGCCTCGTTTTGGTCCTCGGGAAGTTCCTGCCTGGTTAGGTAGGCTAGGAATGGTTCCGTCCACGGGGCAATGACTACCATTATTACGTGGGCTGAAGTTGTTACTTCGTTGGCAGAGCCTCCAATTGTGTCAGAATGTTCGGTGTTGGGCAGTGCTGTTGGGTCCGGGCTGTTATTTCCAGACTCCCCTTCCCATAATACGGATGGCTTGAACAGCCTCTCTAAGAAGATATTGGGGGGACGGCATCGCGCTTTGCGCCAATGCGTGCCAAGACGTCGGCTGCCTGATTGTTTTCCCGAGCTATATGGTGAAATTCAAGCCCTTCGAACCGAGCTGGCATTTTTAGGACGGTGTTGCGATAAGCTACCATTTTCGGATCCTTGGCATCAAAGTCTCCATTTATTTGGGATATCGCGAGGTTCAATCCTCGCACCTCTAGGCGTTGAATGCCCATGGATACCGCCATCCGGAGACCATGTAGAAGGGCCTCAGATTCGGCGTTGTTGGAGTCCGTATACATTATCTGGAGTATGTATAGAACTGTATCTCTGTTGGGGACGCTGTCGAGCAGCCAGCCCAGACCGACCAACATTTTGGAGCCGTCGAAGTGCATGATCCAGTTGGAATATGTGTCGTACTCTTTAGGGAGTTTGGCTTCAGTCCATTCAGCGACGAAGTCGGCCAAAACTTGCGACTTAATGGCTCGCCGTGGCTTATAGGTTATGTCAAACGGGAGGAGCTCAATGGCCCATTTGGCAATCCGGCCCGTCGCGTCATGATTGTTTATAATGTCGTTAAGAGGTACTTGGAGGCTATCAAGTATCGAACACTCTTGAAAGTAGTGTCGCAGCTTCCGGGATGCCATAACACCACGTACGCTATCTTTTGATAATGCGGATACCGTGACTTGCATGGAGTGAGGACAGTGGACACGTAGTAAACTGGTTTTTGAAGGGGAAACTTGTGTCCGTCCGTTTCTCGTTCGACAACGAGCACCGTGCTTACAACTTGATGAGTTGCGGTGATGTATAATAGCATTGGTTCGCCCATGTTGGGCGCGGCCAGGACCGGGTTTGTTGCCAATATGGCTTTTATTTCTTCGAGTCCGGCCGTGGCAGCATCCGTCCACTCGAAGTGTTCGGTGCGCAGGAGGAGGCGATAGAGGGGTAATGCCTTTTCTCCCAAACGGGAGATAAAGCGGCTTAGAGCCGCCATGCATCCAGTCAATTTTTGTATTTGTTTGAGGTCCTTTGGGATGTCCAATTGTGATAGAGCTCGGATCTTGGCTGGGTTTGCTTCAATTTCTCTACCGGATACAATGAAGCCCAAGAGCTTTCTGGCTGGTACGCCGAAAACGCATTTTCCCGGGTTAAGCTTGATGTCATATGTTCGAAGATTATCGAATGTGAGCCTTGTTGGAGATATGCCCTAGAGGCAATCATGTATGTTGATATTTCCTATGTGTTTATGAATAAAGATAGTCCTTGGACATTATCAATGATGTGTATCAGCAAGTACGTGACTTGTTTGTGGGACTATGCATTGTATGATGGTGTCCTAAAAGGTCCCTAGTCAAAAGGGCTGTGTGGACGCGCAGCCAACTAGACTAGCATATGACACGGTAGATGGCTTGGTCTCACTAGCCATGGAGCATTGGATGCTAACCGGATAATATGGACTTGGAAAGGTCTGGTCGGATTCGACGTAGTCGGATCCGAGTCGAGATAAGGTCCGAGTCGGACAGACCCAACTATGAGACACAGCGATATGTCATCTGTGAGTCTCTAGTACAACATACGTTCTATGTCCTAAGACCTGAGCTGAAGCATGTACTTAGGATGGTGACAGACTTGCTTTGGGCCGACCAAACGCTACTCCATGACTGGGTAGTTACAAAGGTAGGTTTCGGGTTTGTCCAGTCCCATGCTGCGAGACATGGTCGAGCAAGATGTGATTTGCACCTCAGATCAGGAGAGATATACTATGTGCCCCTCGTGTGATCCTACCAGGATAAGCATGGCCATGCGACAAGTATTATGAGATAATCCAGCTTTGTGGTCGGTATCCTTTGGAGCGAGAAAGAGGTCGGGCTAGCACAAGGATGACAGTCTCGCCTTGAGCCCGACAACATATATCGTGGTGGCAAAGGGAACAGAAGTGTGAAAGCGTTGTATGCAGGTTCGCCTAACCAGCTTCATAGTCTGCTTGGTGGTCGGCATGCCTTGCTAGAGGCCGCTACCAACCGTGCAGGTCGGAGGTGATCCGAACTGTGACCAAGCCGACTTGAACCTAAGGGGTCGCGCGCTTAAGGGAAGGAACCTACGAGGTTGGTTCGTAGGACACTGGTCAGATGTGATCCGAACCGGACTAGGAACGTGACCGAGTAGACTTTGGGCTTTAGGGTCCGTGCGAGGCCCAAGTGTTGAGCCCACGACGGACGCCTATATAAAGTGGAGGTGCAGCACACTCATGTGGTTGATCGCTTCGGTGCTGCGACTAGGGTTTGCATGTGTTGCGGATAGCCACCTCCACTCGCCGCCGACTGTGTGATCGGACCTAGCAGTCCGCCGCACGGTGTTCCTCCTACACGCGCGGATACCGTTAGAGGCAGTGCACTTGCGCCGCTCCGGCGAACTCGTACGTGGGATCGGATGACTAGCTGTTCGAGGGAGATCGAACGAGGAGGAGACGATCCACGCGGACGCGCTGCCCCAACCCTTCTTCCGCTGCATGGCACGGCGCATCTAGTGGTAACGAACTATGATCCATCTCCCGTAGCATGTTCCTGGATGTTCTGCGCGTAGGAAAATTTTAATTTGCAGTCGACGCACCCTACCGTAGAACCCAACAAGCCTCAAGTCGTCTACTAGAGTTTCAACATGCTTGGTTTTGACGACCACATCATCTACGTATGCCTCCACTGTTTTGCCGATCTGGTTTGCCAGACATGTCTGAATCATGCCCTGATATGTTGCGCCGGCGTTTTTGAGCCCGAAGGGCATTGTGTTGAAGCGTAATGGGCCGTATGGGGTGATAAATGCCGTTGCGGCTTGGTCAGGCTCGCCATCTTGATTTGATGGTAGCCGTAGTATTCGTCGAGGAAACACAAAGAATCGTGTCTCATGGTAGCATCGATAATTTGATCGATGTGGGGAGGGAAGGGATCCTTTGGGCAAGCCTTGTTCAGGTCCTTGAAGTCGACGCATAGGCGCCTGAGATTTGTCCTTCTTTGGTACCATCACCAGGTTTGCTAGCCAGTCCGGATGTTTTATATCTCTGATGAATCCGGCCTCCAATAGTTTGGCTAGCTCCTCTCCCATGGCTTGTCTCTTAGGTTCGAAGAAACGCCGAAGAGCCTGTTTGACTGGCTTGAATCCTTTTAGGATGTTTAGGCTGTGCTCGGCCAGCCGGCGTGGGATTCCTGGCATGTCTGAAGGGTGCCAGGCAAAAATGTCCCAATTTTCGCGTAGGAATTCTCATAGTGCGGCGTCTACATCAGGGTTTAATTGTGCCCCGATGGAGGCCGTTTTTGTAGGGTCCGTTGGGTGGACTTGGAATTTGACTATTTTGTCCGCTGGTTTAAAGGAGGTGGACTTGGATCTTTTATCGAGTATCACATCGTCCCTGTTTACTATGGAGCGCCTTGATCAGTTCCTCGGCCGCTAGGGCTTGGATAGTGCCTCAAGGGCCGGTCACGGATCTCTTATTTTCAGCGGAGTGCTATGTACGGGTCACTAGCAAGAGTGATGATTCCGTTGGGCGGGCATTTTGAGCTTCATGTACCCGTAATGGGGTATAGCTTGAAAAATTGTGAATGCCTCTCGCCCTAATAGAGCGTGGTATCCGCTGCTGAGCAGGGCCACTTGGAACGTGACCTCCTCGGACTGTAATTATCCGGCGTGCGAACACCACATCCGGTGTGATTTTTCCCCTGCAGCACGCTTCCGACCGGGTATTATTCCTCTAAAGGTTGTGCTGCTTCGCTCAATGCGGCTCCAGTCTATTTCCATTTTTGAAGGGTTTCCTCATAAATGAGGTTCAATCCACCGCCGCCATCCATGAGTACCTTGGTAAGGCGAAGTCAGCCCACTATTGGACCGAGGACCAATGCTGCTGGTGCTCGGGCTGTTCGGAATTTAGGTTCATCACTCGCATTAAAGGTAATAGCCGTGTCACTCCATGGATTTATTGTTGCTACTTGGTAGACTTCGGCAAGGCTGCGGAGTGTTCGTTTTCGCATATTGTTTGATGCGAAAGTCTCAAGACTATTAATACCGTCTTTGGTATCCTGGGCTGGTGCTCTGTGGATCTTTGGGGTTAGAAGCTCTTCACCACTTTTGGCCACCTGCCGGAGTATCCAACATGCTCTAAGGCTATGAGTTGGTGTGGCGCCCTCTGTACTATGAACTTTACAGGGTCCGTTGAGCCATCCCTCCAGTACGGTTCCATGCCCCGTAGGGGTTTTGTTGTTTTTTGGTGTTTAACCCGGGTGATTGGCGACAATGCACCCTTTTATTTCGGACTGGGTTTGTATTCAGGGCCGGATTGTCCCAAAATCTTGATTCGGTTTTCCAGGCGCTTTCCATCGCACAGTACTTTCGTACTTTGGACTCCAAGTCAGCAAAGCATGTAATTTCACGGCGACCTATGGCATTGCGGATTCCCTTGTCCATGCAATTATTGCAGAAGAATGAAATTGCGTCTTCCTCGTGGCAGTCCTTTATCCTGTTCATAACCAGGAGGAATCGCCCGATAATGATGTCTTGTTTCCTCGGGCTCTTGCCTAATTTTGGATAGATCGCCTATGTTCGGGTGGGTGGGTGGAATTAGATCCAAACCTCACCCAATCTGAGGCTCAAGGGCCAAGGAGTTTCAATTCGGAGGCTTGGATTCTTGGATGTTGTCCAGTGAATCTAGCCCGTTGCACGACTCTAAGTTCGTGTCTTGAGTGTCGTCCTCCACTCCGCGGGTATCCGGCTTGGAGGGATCGGTAATCCGGACATAGCTAGTCCTTAAGATAGATGAAGGGTTGCCGCATTGTTCCTCCACCACAGCAACGTGATGGGTGACCTGGGGAGAGTTAATCTCTCTCAGATCGGGTTTAGGCCCAATCTGATCGTAGTCTGTAGCGACTCCCAGGGCGGTGATGCGATCCAGGAGCTCATTTAAGGAAGAGAGCTCCGTCGCATCTAACTGCTCGGCGAGTTCTGAGTTGACATGAATATTGCTTCCGATGACCCGAGAAGTCATCCTCGGCGCGGCGGCCGAACAGGCGGTCTTAAGAAAACCGCCTAGCCGGAGAGTTTGGCCGATAGCCAAAGCTCCTTTAGCAACAGTGCCGTCTTTAAAGACGGGATGAGGCATCCTTCCTGATGGCGGCAACGCAGAGGAACTCTCAATGAAAGCACCAATGTCGGTGTCAAACCGGCGGATCTCGAGTAGGGGTCCCGAGCTGTGCGTCTAGGCGGATGGTAATAGGAGACAAGGGACACGATGTTTTACCCAGGTTTGGGCCCTCTCGATGGAGGTAAAACCCTACTCCTGCTTGATTAGTATTGATGATATGGGTAGTACAAGAGTAGATCTACCACGAGATCGAGAGGCTAAACCCTAGAAGCTAGCCTATGGTATGATTGTTGTTAGATCCACGGACTAAAACCCTCCGGTTTATATAGACACCGGAGAGGGCTAGGGTTACACAGAGTCGGTTACAATGGGAGGAGATCTACATATCCGTATCGCCAAGCTTGCCTTCCACGCCAAGGAAAGTCCCATCCGGACACGGGACGAAGTCTTCAATCTTGTATCTTCATAGTCCAGGAGTCTGGCCAAAGGCTATAGTCCGGCTATCCGGACACCCCCTAATCAGGGACTCCCTCGGTCATGGTCTAGAGCATCCAAGAGGAATTGTGGATCGCCGGTGGTCGAGTCCTGTGAAGGTTTGGAAGTCGCCTGAAGACTTACCACGAGTGATTGGACGAGGTCTGTGTGACCTTAGTTCAAGGAGAATACGGTGAGGATTTGGTGTCCTGAGCTGCGTGCTCAGCGACTGGGTGTCCGGGAATGTGTGTCCTCGAGTTTAAATACTCAGCCGCTCCAACCAGACGTACAACTGAGACAGCAGTTATAACTGGTCTAACAAATCATTGCCTTCACCAAGCTTACTGGTTCTATTTCCTCAACTCTTCCATTTCCTCATTACTGTGTTGAGTGTTTGTTCATATCTGTGTTTGAAGACTTTGACTGAAGACTTTCTCAATTTCCTCAGTTCAATTTCTTCAGTCTGTTTGTCTTCATCTTGTGTTATCATGTGATTACGCTTTCTGTACTCTATGCTTGTCTTCATTTCATCATGATGACCATGCTTGTATTCTGTTATGCTTACTCTTGAGTACTTATTCCGCTGCAAGTAGTTCTTCGCTAAGGAATTTCCTCACCGGCAAATTCCTCAGTGAAGAATTCATAAAAATCGCCTATTCACCCCCCCCCCTCTAGTCGATATAACACACTTGATGTATGTTTTGGTGATCAACTTGCGGGTTCCGCCCATGAACCTATGCATAGGGGTTGGCACATGTTTTCGTCTTGATTCTCCGGTAGAAACTTTGGGGCACTCTTTGAGGTTCTATGTGTTGGTTGAATAGATGAATCTGAGATTGTGTGATGCATATCATATAATCATACCCACAGATACTTGAGGTGACAATGGAGTATCTAGGTGACTTTAGGGTTTTGGTTGATTTGTGTCTTAAGGTGTTATTCTAGTACGAACTCTAGGGCTATTTGTGACACTTATAGGAATAGCCCAACGGATTGATTGGAAAGAATAACTTTGAGGTGGTTTTGTACCCTACCATAATCTCTTCGTTTGTTCTCCGCTATTAGTGACTTTGGAGTGACTCTTTGTTGCATGTTGAGGGATAGTTATATGATCCAATAATGTTATTATTGTTGAGAGAACTTGCACTAGTGAAAGTATGAGCCCTAGGCCTTGTTTCAACACATTGCAACACCGTTTATGCTCACTTTTACCTATAGTTACCTTGCTGTTTATATATTTTCGTTTTACAAAAACCTGTATCTACCATCCATATTGCACTTGTATCACCATCTCTTCGCCGAACTAGTGCACCTATACAATTTACCATTGTATTGGGTGTGTTGGGGACACAAGGGACTCTTTGTTATTTGGTTGCAGTGGTTGCTTGAGAGAGACCATCTTCATCCTATGCCTCCCAAGGATTGATAAACCTTAGGTCATCCACTTGAGGGAAATTTGCTACTGTCCTACAAACCTCTGCACTTGGAGGCCCAACAATGTCTACAAGAAGAAGGTTGTGTAGTAGACATCAAGCTCTTTTCTGGCGCCATTGCCGGGGGGGGTGAGTGCTTGAAGGTATATCTTTAGATCTTGCAATCGAATATTTTTGTTTCTTGTTTTAGCACTAGTTAGTTTATAAAAGAAAACTACAAAAAAATGGAATTGAGTCTACCTCATACGCTTTATCTTTTTAATATCTTTCGTGAGTATGATGGAAAAGAAAATTGTGCCAAAGTGTTAGAAGAAGAATGCCTTAAAATGTTTGGCACTAAATCTTTGAATGATGAGCATGATTGCAATGTTGTTAGTATGAATTCCTTGAATATCCATGATGCTAATGATATGCAAAGCCACAAGCTTGGCTATGTTTGATGAAGATGATATTTTTTGTCCCCCAAGCTTTGATGAGCAAATTTACTATGATGAAAGCATGCCTCCTATCTATGATGATTATTGTGATGGCACACATGCTTTAAAGAATAATGATAACCATGAAACTTGTCATCTTGATCTTAATTTTCAATCACATGATAGTCATTTTGTTGAGTTTGCTCCCACTATTATTCATGGGAAGAATTTTGCTTATGTGGAGAGTAGTAAAAATTCTATGCTTATAGATCATGAAAATAATGATTTAGGTGCTGGTTATATTGTTGAATTCATTCATGATGCTACTGAAAAATATTAAGAGGGAGTAATATATGCTTGTAGGAATTGCAATAATATCAAGTTTCCTCTCTATGTGCTTAAGGTTTTGAAGTTATGCTTGTTTTGCCTTCTTATGCTAGTTGATCGTTGTTCCCATAAGTTGTTTGCTCACAAAATCCCTATGCATAGGAAGTGGGTTAGACTTAAATGTGCTAGTCATATTCTTCATGATGCTCTCTTTATGTTTCAGTTCTTATCTGTTTGTGAGCATCATCGAAATCATCATGCCTAGCTAGGGGCGTTAAACGATAGCGCTTGTTGGGAGGCAACCCAATTTTATTTTAGTTTCTTGCTTTTTGGTTCTGTTTAGGAATAAATAATACATCTAGCTTCTGTTTAGATGTGGTTTTGTGTTTTAGTTAGTGTTTGTGCCAAGTTAAACCTATAGGATCTTCTCGGATGGTAGTTATTTGATCTTGCTGTAATTTCCAGAAACTTTGTGCTCAGTGCCCGAATTGTTGAAAATCACCAGAACGTGATAAAATACTTGATTCCAATTGCTTCTGATCAATAAAAAAATTGCCTAGGTCGTCCTATTTTGTCTGATTTTTTGGAGTTCCAGAAGTTTGCGTTAGTTATAGATTACTACTGATCGTTACATTTTTGACAGATTCTGTTTTCTATGTGTTGTTTGCTTATTTTGATGAATCTATGGCTAGTAAAAGAGTTTATAAACCATAGAGAAGTTGGAATACAATAGGTTTAACACCTATATAAATAAAGAATGAGTTCATTACAGTACCATGAAGTGGTGTTTTGTTTCTTTCGCTAATGGAGCTCACGAGTTTTCTGTTAAGTTTTGTGTTGTGAAGTTTTCAAGTTTTGGGTAAAGATTCGATGGACTATGGAATAAGGAGTGGCAAGAGCCTAAGCTTGGGGATGCCCAAGGCACCCCAAGGTAATATTCAAGGATAACCAAGCGTCTAAGCTTGGGGATGCCCGGAAGGCATCCCTCTTTAAATCTTCGTTCATCGGTAACTTTACTTGGAGCTATATTTTTATTCACCACATGATATGTGTTTTGCTTGGAGCGTCATTTTATTTTCTTTAGCTTTGCTTGCTGTTTGAATAAAGTACCAAGATCTGAAATTATTAAATTGGAGAGTCTTCACATAGTTGTATAATTAATCGACTACTCATTGATCTTCACTTATGTCTTTCGGAGTAGTTTGTTGTTTGCTCTATGTGCTTCACTTATATCTTTTGAGCTTTATAATTTTGCTCTATGTGCTTCACTTAGATCTTTTAGAGCACGGTGGTGGATTTGTTTTATAGAAACTATTGATCTCTCATACTTCACTTAGATTATTTTGAGAGTCTTTAATAGCATGGTAAATTGCTTAATAATAATAATATGCTTGGTATTCAAGATTTGTGAAACTTTCTTTTGAGTGCGTTGAATACTAAGGAAAGTTTGATGCTTGATAATTGTTTTGAGATATGGAGGTGATAATATCAAAGTCGTGCTAGTTGAGTAGTTGTGAATTTGAGAAATGCTTGTGTTGAAGTTTGCAAGTCCCGTAGCATGCACGTATGGTAAACGTTATGTAACAAATTTGAAACATGAGGTGTTATTTGATTGTCCTCCTTATGAGTGGCGGTCGGGGGACGGCGATGGTCTTTTCCTACCAATCTATCCCCTAGGAGCATGCACGTAGTACTTTGGTTTTTGATGGCTTGTAGATTTTTGCAAAAAGTATGTGAGTTCTTTATGACTAATGTCGAGTCCATGGATTATACGCACTCTCACCCTTCCATCATTGCTAGCCTCTTGATGCCGTGCATTGCCCTTTCTCACATTGAGAATTGGTGCAAACTTCACGGTGCATCCAAACCCCATGATATGATACGCTCTTTCACACATAAACCTCCTTATATCTTCCTCAAAACAGCCACCATACCTACCTATTATGGCATTTCCATAGCCATTCCGAGATATATTGCCATGCAACTTTCCACCATACCGTTCTTCATGACACATCCATCATTGTCATATTGCTTTAGCATGATCATGTAGTTGACATAGTATTTGTGGCAAAGTCACCGTTCATAATTCTTTCATACATGTCACTCTTGGTTCATTGCATATCCCGTACACATGGGAGGCATTCATATAGAGTCATACTTTGTTCTAGTATCGAGTTGTAATCATTGAGTTGTAAATAAATATAAGTGTGATGATCATCATTCAATAGAGTATTGTCCCCCCCAAAAAAGAGAAATGCCAAAGAAAAAAAGAAGGCCCCCAAAAAAAGGAAAATAAATAAAAAGGGGCAATTCTACTATCCTTTTTCCACACTTGTGCTTCAAAGTAGCACCATAATCTTCATGATAGAGAGTCTCTTGTTTTGTCATTTTCATATACTAGTGGGAATCTTTCATTATAGAACTTGGCTTGTATATTCCAACAATGGGCCTCCTCAAGTGCCCTAGGTCTTCGTGAGCAAGCAAGTTGGATGCACAACCACTTAGTTTATTTTGTTGAGCTTTCATACATTTATAGATCTAGTGCATCCGTTGCATGGCAATTCCTACTCCTTGCATTAACATCAATCGATGGGCATCTCCATAGCCCATTGATTAGCCTCATTGATGTGAGATCTTCTCCTTTTTTGTCTTCTCCACATAACCCCCATCATTATATTCTATTCCACCCATAGTGCTATATCCATGGCTCACGCTCATGTATTGCGTGAAGGTTTATAAGTTTGAGATTACTAAAGTATGAAACAATTGCTTGGCTTGTCATCGGGGTTGTGCATGATGAGAGCATTCTTGTGTGACAAAAATGGAGCATGACTAAACTATATGATTTTGTAGGGATGAACTTTCTTTGGCCATGTTATTTTGAGAAGACATAATTGCTTAGTTAGTATGCTTGAAGTATTATTATTTCTATGTCAATATGAACTTTTGTCTTGAATCTTTCAGATCTGAATATTCATATCATAAGTAAGAAGAATTACATTTAAATTATGCCAACTAGCATTCCACATCAAAAATTATGTTTTTTATCATTTACCTACTCGAGGACGAGCAGGAATTAAGCTTGGGGATGCTTGATACGTCTCCAACGTATCTATAATTTTTGGTTGCTCCATGCTATATTATCTACTGTTTTGGGCAATATTGGGCTTTATTATCCACTTTTATATTATTTTTGGGACTAACCTATTAAACGGAGGCCCAGCCCAGATTTGCTATTTTTTTGCCTATTTCAGTGTTTCGAAGAAAAGGAATATCAAATTAACTCGAAACGGAACGAAATCAATTGGAGAAGTTATTTTTGGAAGGAAAGCTACCGGATGGACTTGGACCCCACGTCAGGAGAGAAGGGAGGTGCCCACGAGGGTGGGGGTGCGGCCACCCCCCTAGGGCGCGCCCCCTTGCCTCGTGGGGCCCCCGAAGCTCCATCGACGTACTTCCTGCACCCATATATACCTACTATCCTAAAACTTCCAGAACAGAGAATAGATCGGGAGTTCCGCCGCCGCAAGCCTCTGTAGCCACCAAAAGTCAATTGGGACCCTGTTCCGGCACCCTGCCAGAGGGGGGAACCCTCACCGGTTGGCCATCTTCATCATCCCGGCGCTCTCCCTGTCGATGAGGGAGGAGTTCCCCCTTGGGGCTGAGTGTATGTACCAGTAGCTTTGTGTTTGATCTCTCTCTCTCTCTCTCTCTCTCTCTCTCGTGTTCTTGATTTAGCACGATCTTGATGTATCGCGAGCTTTGCTATTATAGTTGGATCTTATGTTGCTTCTCCTCCTCTACTCTCTTGTAATGGATTGAGTTTTCCTTTGAAGTTATCTTATCGGATTGAGTCTTTAATGATTTGAGAACACTTGATATATGTCTTGCCGTGCGTATCTGTGGTGACAATGGGATATCACGTGATTCACTTGATGTATGTTTTGGTGATCAACTTGCGGGTTCCGCCCATGAACCTATGCATAGGGGTTGGCACATGTTTTCGTCTTGATTCTCTGGTAGAAACTTTGGGGCACTCTTTGAGGTTCTATGTGTTGGTTGAATAGATGAATCTGAGATTGTGTGATGCATATCGTATAATCATACCCACGGATACTTGAGGTGACAATGGAGTATCTAGGTGACATTAGGGTTTTGGTTGATTTGTGTCTTAAGGTGTTATTCTAGTACGAACTCTAGGGCTGTTTGTGACACTTATAGGAATAGCCCAACGGATTGATTGGAAAGAATAACTTTGAGGTGGTTTCGTACCCTACCATAATCTCTTCGTTTGTTCTCCGCTATTAGTGACTTTGGAGTGACTCTTTGTTGCATGTTGAGGGATAGTTATATGATCCAATTATGTTATTATTGTTGAGAGAACTTGCACTAGTGAAAGTATGAACCCTAGGCCTTGTTTCAACACATTGCAACACCGTTTATGCTCACTTTTACCTTTAGTTACCTTGCTGTTTTTATATTTTCAGTTTACAAAAACCTATATCTACCATCCATATTGCACTTGTATCACCATCTCTTCGCCGAACTAGTGCACCTATACAATTTACCATTGTATTGGGTGTGTTGGGGACACAAGAGACTCTTTGTTATTTGGTTGCAGGGTTGCTTGAGAGAGACCATCTTCATCCTACGCCTCCCACGGATTGATAAACCTTAGGTCATCCACTTGAGGAAAATTTGCTACTGTTCTACAAACCTCTGCACTTGGAGGCCCAACAACTTCTACAAGAAGAAGGTTGCGTAGTAGACATCAGGGACCGAAACGTTACGAAAGGAAACAGAGAGATTACAATCCCATCTCAGTGAGACCGGGATCCCTATCGGTGAGACCAATTTGCCTAGGGTTTGTGGCAGTGGCTATGACATCTGAACTCGGTGGCGCCGGATAGAAAGAATCGGTGGGGCCGAGTTTGACTTTTGGTTTAGTTCATATGTGGATGTGAGAAAGTAGTTGAGTGCTTTGGAGCATATCACTAAGCACTTTGAGCAAGGTCCTCATTAAGCAACACCTCATTCCTCCTTGATAGTATTGGCTTTTCCTATAGACTCAATGTGATCTTGGATCACTAAAATAGAAAATATAGAGTCTTGAGCTTTGAGCTTGAGCCAATCCTTTGTCCTTAACATTTTGAGGGGTCCACTTTTCTCATCCATGCCATGCCAATCATTGAGCTTTCCTGAAATATTAATTTTGAAATAGTATTAGCTCAATGAGCTATATGTTGTTCGGAATTACCAAAACCGCCTAGGGATAGTTGCACTTTCAATCTCCCCCTTTTTGGTAATTGATGACAACATATAGATCAAAGCTTCGACAAATGATAATAAGAGTGAAAAACATTGTCGCTTTGAGAAGTATGAGAAAAGCAAGAGCTCCCCTAAATTTGTGCATAGTTTAGGATTTGCTTTGGACTGCAAATGCACAATGAGTTAGGATCATGGGTTACTCTTCCATGTCACATACATCTTGGTGGAGCGCTCAAAATGATAATAATTAAATACATGCACTCATCACCAAGCAAAGTGAATGATCATATGGGGATATAAAAGGATAATGTCATCCAACAAACATTAAGGTAGCATATGATCAAACACATGATCATCCAAGTATCACACACAAGCATAAAGTATCTCAAACAAGAAAATAACAAAGTTTAACCACCAAAAAGCAACACTCTCTCGCGAAGCCTATGATCTATACATTTTCTCCCCCTTTGGCAACAAGTTACCAAAAAGTTCATAAAAATGCATAGCGCTAGATCGACTCTCGGGCTTGGTCTTCAGGCGGTGGTGTAGATAGAACTCCAAGGACGAAGGCGTCAGTCGATGTAGATGGAGGTGGTGGAGTGGGTGCTGGAGCTGGTGGCACTGAAGTTGTAGCTGGTGCAGATGAATTTTCTCTGGTGTCTGTAACAGGCATAGCAGCAGATCTCTGACCTCTTGGCACTCTAGCAAAAGCATTAGTGGTTGTCTTGCCCTTCTTCTCCTGCACTTCCTCCTGAAGTTGCTCAACAACAGACTGTATCTCAGTGACCTTCACATCTAAGTCATAGAACTTCTGCTCCATGATCCTCTCCAAGATCTCCTGGTTTTGAGTCTGGGTGGCCAGTCCCTTCTCAATCCTCAGAGTGGAGGCAATCAAGTAGCCAAGCTGATCTTTCTTGCCCTTCAGAAGATACTGAGATGCCTCATCCATGGTTGGCATCTTTGCAGCCTTTCCAGTCCTTGCCTTCTCCCTCTTTGCTTGAGCTTGCACGTAAGATGGTTCATTTTCATCCATCACCACAGTGTTGTCCTAAAAGTGCAGGTAGATGGGCAGGTGCTCCTTGTCCGGCGGATATGTGCCAGTGCCCATCTCGGTGTTGATTAGCTCCCGAATCTGTGGGGCATACCCACAACTTCTCTTCTGATCTGCAGCTGTTCTCTTTATGGTTTCCACCATCAGACTCATGACTTTGAACTTCTGTGGGACATCAAATATGTGCAGCAAGTTGATGGAGTTTCCTCGGATCATTCTGTGATCTCCTGATTTTGGCAATAAAGTGTGCCTGAGGATCCAGTTGATTATAGGCAGGCTTGACAACAAGTGTTTCACAGACCCAAATTGGTGTGTCTCAAGATCTGCATCAGGAATCTCCTTGTACATGCTAGCCATTGAGTTTTGATCCTTCTTCTTCTTGGCATAGACATCCAAGTCATCCTCATTCTCCTCAGGAGCATTGATCAATTTGGCCCATTCATCAACTGTTGACTGGTACCTAGTACCTTCAGACATCCAGACAATTCTTCCATCTGGGTAGAAATGAGCTGTGGAGTAGAATTGCATAATCAGCTCATCGTTCCACTTTGTGAGCTTCTGCCCAACAAAGTACTCTACTCCACAAGCCTTAAAACTATCATAGACTCCAGGATAGTGCTCTTCATTCTCCTTGATGTACTTCCAGTCCACCCATTTCATATCACAGACTATGGACTTCTTGTCAAGCAACACTGTCTCATAGAAGTCCTGTTGTTCCTTTGTATCGAACCTGTAGTCCACAGTAGTTCTTCTCCTGGTGGCATATGGATCTGACTCTTTCCATAGCCTCAATCCTGAATCCTTTCTGATTTTCATGTTCTCAGCTACTGGATGAGCATCATTGTGATCTGGAATTTTGGGCTTCAACTTCCTCAAGATACGTGACTCATCATCTTCTTCTTCCATAGCAGCTTTAGGCACTGGGGCCTTATTCTTCTCTGCTGCTGGGATGTTCTTTGTACTCCTCTTGGGTGCAGTTTTGGGTTTTGGAGCAGCTGCTTTGGGAGCTTCTTTAGGCTTAGATGGAGCAGCCCCTGATCTTATGGCATCTCCCATAAGCTTTTGTGCTTTAGGTGCTGGTGCAGCAACCTCTTCCTCTTCCTCTTCTTCAGAGTCTCTCATCATAGAGGGCTTGCCAAGAACTCTGGCAGTGGTCTTTTTGACCCTTTCTTTCCTCTTCTTGCCTTCTCCAGTTTCCTTGGGTTCAAGAGTGAACTCCATTGTCTCTCCTGTGGCAACTTTCCTTGCCTTAGACATGGGCTGTCTCCTTGCTGGAACCTTAGTCTTCAGACCTGGCTTAGTTGCAGCAGTTGTGCCATATTTCCTTCTTCAGCACTTTCTTCTTTGAGGTGGCCTCTTCCTCAGCAGCCACATAGTCCTCATCCTAAGAATCTGAGGTTCTCTTCTTTCTGGCCCTGGTGGCAGCCTTTGGCAAGTTGCTGGGTGTGCTCCTGCTGCCTTCATCATAGCTGCTAGAGGGACTAGTGTCCTCACTCATGTGAACTTGCTCCTTAGACTTGTTCTGACTGCCACTCTGATCTGACATGATGCAAACACCGACAGCTGACCCTGTGAATAGATTTTAGATGAGATAGATAGGATGAGCATCACAAAGTGCAAAGGTTTTTGCAAAAGAATGAGTCAAAAACTTAGTTTTAGTTTTCCACAGAAAGCATTTCGGATCTACCGATTTGTAAACTGGGTGATACCGAAGGAGCTTTTGGAACCTGAACTGGTGAACTCGGTCAGACCGAGTCACAGTTCGGTGGCACCGAGACTGGTAGGGTTTCACAAAGAATTGTACTCGATCACACCGATTTGCAATTCTCGGTTAGACCGAGAATCACATGTGCAATGGCCTTAGCCAAATCGGTGGAACCGATTTCAACAACTCGGTTGGTCCAAGATGGCTTCGGCGGAAACCTAACCCTAAATTTTCAATCCATATCTAAACTACGGAGTGATTTTGCTGGATAGAGTGATTTCAATCATGGCAAGATACATGGCAAAAACAATGTGCTAGGAATCAGAGTGAGATTAGCACAAAGATCAAGTCCATACCCTAAGTGCGGCGATGGACTTGCTACGGCGGCAACGGCGGAGACGATTCCCGTTGACGGCGGTGGAGACCAGCGGCGGGATGCAGCTGGCGATGGGAAGGACGATCCGGAAACCCAGGGAGGCAGAGCAGGCTGAGCGCGGGCGAAGGGATTCAGATAAATTTCCAAATTTTGGCCCGGGGATATATATAGCCTGACCCTGTCGGTGTGACCGAGTGGAACAACTCGGTGGCACCGAGATGCATAACTATAAGCAGTTACTGTAATTCGGTGTGGCCGAAAAGTTCAAATCGGTTGCACCGAGATTGAAAACCTAGATCGACTTAGTGATCTTGGTATGACCGAAATGGATGAATCGGTCAGACCGAAACGCACAAAGAAGTTTTGGAAGTTTAAGTCTATGATGAATCGGGGACTCCGAGTGCTCCTCACACAGAGTGGTTCGAATCTGACTTGATCAAACTTTGTGATGTAGCATGAATAGAGTTTGAGACGAGGAAAGCATAGATAGCTAGAGAAGGTTCTTAGGCATTCTTGTCCATCTACTTGGCAAAAGAAAAGGAACCAAGCAATCAAAACAACAAGTGGATGCCCTCGAATGAGTAAATTATGCAACCAACATGCTCACACAATAAAATGGCAAATGAAATATGTGGCAAAGCATGCACAACCAATTCTAGCATCTATCAAGCAATTGGCGATGACTAGGTCATCTATATATGAGTATATTGACTTAGGAGTCAAATGAGAACATTTGATCATAGGTCATACTCATCGTTTAAGCACAAGTGGGGTTACCACTTTTACATAAAGCATTTGTTGTGTTCACACCATTAGAGTTGCTTTAGCTCAATTCTTAGAGTAAAGCTCCCCCTAGATGTGAGATCCCCCCTAAGAGGGATGAACTAACCTTGGGTTTTGTCGAAGATGACTTCATGTAGATGTTGAAGATGTGGATGCTCAATGTTGATGTAGATCATTTGGAGCAATCCTTTGGAGTGAGTTGCACTTTCAATATCTTCATGGGTTAGTCCCACAAGGAACAAACAAGGATATCCATAGACATAGAGTTATGCACACACAAGATGATGTCTATGAGAGCATTAGGTTACCTTGTCCCTTGTCTTACCAACAAGAGGGTTTGTGACTCCTTGAACTAGTGCAAGATGTGGAGGTTGATTGCACTTGTTCTTGCCAAAATGATAAGAGTGAAGTGTGTTGGCAGAGTCACCTTCAAGAACTCTCTAGTTCTTCTTCTTCTTCGGGATCCACACCATCTTGATGGGAATCCTAAGAGTTGTAGTTGTACTTGATGAAGTGGAACTTGATGTAGTCTTGGGAACCCACTTGACCAAGGCCTTAGGAGCTTTTTCAAATGCATCAATTTCCTCTTGAAGCTTATCCTTGCCTTTTTCCTTGTGGTCTTGTTGTGGAAGATCATCTTGAGCTTGTGTCCCTTTGAAAGAAGTAGGATCATACTTATCTTGTTGAGGAACAAACTTCATCTTGGGGTATTGATCTTCTTCCCACTCAACTCCATTGGCATTGAACTTTTGTTCAAAACCAACACCTTGGTTCTTCCAGTGCCTTCCTTGCTTGCGTACAATTTCCTCGAATTGCTTACTTCCGGCAAGGCTCTTGTAAACACCTTTCTATATGATTCCCTTCAATAAGCTATTTTCTTGCTCAAGTGTAACTTGGCTAAGAGAATCATTAGTGGAATCAAGAGAACTACTAGAAGCAACAACATTGGATTTAGCATGATTATTGTTACTACTAGAGGAAGAATCCTTCTTGTTCTTGTTACTAGACTTGACTTGAGGCATGTAAGTGGATAAGAGTAAACGCTTGGCAATGTAAGAAAAACTTTTCTTGCGAAGATCATCATTGATTGCCTTTAAGAACTCATGCTCTTGCTCAAGGTTGAGCTTTTGAAAACGTAATTTCTCATGAGTCCTTAAAAGTTCTCGATGATCTCCTAAGATAGTTTCATGAGCTAACTTAAGAGTGTTTAGTTCTTTATTTAGAGAGTCAATCTTCTCCTTATCATTGTCATTCGTTTTATCTTGATTAGCATGATTAATTGATGTTTCATCATAGTATTCATCACTAGAGTTGTCAACAAGTAAATCATCATCACCTAACAAGTCATCTTCATCACTATTGAAATCAACATACTCGGGATGTGTTACCTTTGGACCTTTGGCCATGAAGCATCTTCCAATTCCTTCATTTGGTGAGTCAAATATGTAAATGCGAGTTGGTTGACACAAGTGCTAGACCGGCAACGCCTTCATCTTGAGTATATTCAGAGTCGGAGTGATAGCTTCTCTCGGAGTGATTGTCGGAGTAGGAGCCGGATACCCATTCACCAACATGAGCTTGATGTCTTTATTTTGTGTAGCTCCTTGATGACTTGGTCTTCCTTTCTGAATCCTTGCTTCTCCGGGATGTTCTTCGTTCATAGAGATCATCTCTACTCCTTCTCTCTCTTGATGGTGATTCTTATCTTCTACTCCTTCTTTTGGGAGAATCTTCTCTTCTTTTGTAGGGTGTCGTACATTCATTGGAATAGTGTCTGGGTCTTCCACAATTGTAGCAGTTTCGCTCTCGACTAGAAGATCTTTTGTCATTGTAGGACCTTGAGTTGGAACTTCTCTCTTTGCTTCTACTCTTGTAGAACTTGTTGAAGTTCTTCACCATTAGGCTCAATTCTTCATTGAAGGTTTTTTTTCTCACTTGATGATGTGGGAGCTTCACATGTGGCTTTGTAAGCACCACTTGACTAGTTATGGAGCTCCTCCTTATCCTTGAGTGACATCTCATGAGCAACAATTCTTCCAATGACTTCCGTTGGCTTGAGATCTTTGTAATTGGGCATCATTTGGATCAATGTGCATACGGTATCATATTTTCCGTCCAAAGCTCTTAGGATCTTCTTGATGATGAATTTGTCGGTCATCTCTTCACTTCCTAAGCCGACAATCTCATTTGTGATAAGAGCAAGCCTAGAGTACATTTCAGCGACACCTTCAAAATCCTTCATTTTGAACTTGTCAAGCTGACTTTGAAGCACATCCAATTTGGATTCCTTGACGGAGTCGGTACCTTCGTGCATATCAATCAAAGTACCCCAAATATCCTTTGCATTCTCAAGACGTCTGATTTTGTTGAATTCTTCGGGGCACAATCCGTTGAAGAGGAAATCACAAGCTTGAGCATTGTATTGCAGCATCTTCAACTCTTCCGCGGTACTTCACGGTTCGGTTCTCTCCCATCAAAGAATTCACCTTGCAAGCCAATACACACAATAGTCCAAACGGCGGGGTTATGTCCAAGAATATGCATTTTCATCTTATGCTTCCAACTAGCAAAGTTTGTACCATCAAAGTAAGGACCTCTATGGTGGTAATTTCCCTCCCTAGACGCCATACTCTCCTAGGTTGTGAAACAAAGGCTATGACTACCAAAAGCTATGGAAATCAAAGCAAATGGAGACCAAAGCTCTGATACCACTTGTAGGATCGAAAGTATGTCTAGAGGGGGGGGGGTGATTAGACTACTTGACCAAATAAAAATCTATCCTTTTCCCAATTTTAGTTCTTGGCAGATTTTAGCAATCTTGGACAAGTCAAGCAATCTTAACACAATTCAAGCAAGCATGCAAAGAGTATATGAGAAGCGGAAAGTAAAGCATGCAACTTGCAAGAATGTAAAGGGAAGGGTTTGGAGGATTCAAACGCAATTGGAGACACGGATGTTTTTGTCGTGGTTCCGATAGGTGGTGCTATCATACAACCACGTTGATGGAGACTTCAACCCACGAAAGGGTAACGGTTGCGCGAGTCCACGGAGGGCTCCACCCATGAAGGGTCCACAAATAAGCAACCTTGTCTATCCCACCATGGCCATCGCCCACGAAGGACTTGCCTCACTAGCGGTAGATCTTCACAAAGTAGGTGATCTCCTTGCCCTTACAAACTCCTTGGTTCAACTCCACAATCTTGTCGGAGGCTCCCAAGTGACACCTAGCCAATCTAGGAGACACCACTCTCCAAGAAGTAACAAATGGTGTGTTGATGATGAACTCCTTGCTCTTGTGCTTCAAATGATAGTCTCCCCAACACTCAACTCTCTCTCACAGGATATGGATTTGGTGGAAAGAAGATTTGAGTGGAAAGCAACTTGGGAAAGGCTAGAGATCAAGATTCATATGGTAGGAATGGAATGCCTCAATACAAGTGTAGGTGGTTCTCTCTCAGAAAATGCGAATTGGAAGTGTAGGTTTGTTCTGATGGCTCTCTCCACGAATGAAGAGGAGGTGGAGGGGTATTTATAGCCTCCACACAAAATCTAACCGTTACACACAACTTGCCAAACTCGGTGGGACCGAATTGGTAAACTCGGTCGGACCGATTCAGCAAATCTAGTGACCGTTAGGATTTTCGGGAGGACCGACATGCAACTCGGTAGGACCGATATGGTTAGGGTTAGGGCATAACGTAATCTCGGTGAGACCGATTACACAAACTCGGTGAGACCGATTTTGGTAATAAGCTAACCAGAGATTTGGTCAGGTAAACTCAGTGGGACCGATTTGCTCATTTGGTGAGACCGAAATGTTACAAAAAGGAAACAGAGAGTTTACATTGCAATCTCGGTGGGACCGATCGCTCATCTCGGTGGGACCGAAACATTACGAAGGGAAACAGAGAGATTACAATCCCATCTCGGCGAGACCGAGATCACTATCGGTGAGACCGATTTGCCTAGGGTTTGTGGCAGTGGCTATGACATCTGAACTCGGTGGCGCCGGATAGAAAGAATCGGTGGGGCCGAGTTTGACTTTTGGTTTAGGTCATATGTGGATGTGAGAAAATAGTTAAGGGCTTTGGAGCATATCAGTAAGCACTTTGAGCAAGAGCCTCATTAAGCAACACCTCATCCCTCCTTGATAGTATTGGCTTTTCCTATAGACTCAATGTGATCTTGGATCACTAAAATAGAAAATATAGAGTCTTGAGCTTTGAGCTTGAGCCAATCCTCTGTCCTTAGCATTTTGAGGGGTCCACTTTTCTCATCCATGCCATGCCAATCATTGAGCTTTCCTGAAATATTAATCTTGAAATAGTATTAGCTCAGTGAGCTAAATGTTGTTAGGAATTACCAAAACCACCTAGGGATAGTTGCACTTTCAGTGTCCTTAGATTATCTTGGGGTTACCATGGGCATCCCCAAGCTTAGGATATTGTCACTCCTTGTTCCATAATCCATCAAATCTTTTACCCAAAACTTGAAAACTTCACAACACAAAACTTAGCAGAAAATCTCGTGAGCTCTGTTAGCGAAAGAAAACAAAACACCACTTCAAGGTACTGTGATGAACTCATTCTTTGTTTATATTGGTGTTAAAACTACTTTATTCCAACTTCTCTATGGTTTATAAACTATTTTATTAGCCATAGATTCATCAAAATAAGCAAACAACACACGAAAAACAGAATCTGTCAAAAACAGAACAGTCTGTAGTAATCTGTAACTAACACAAACTTCTGGAACTCAAAAAAATTACCAAAATAGACGACCTAGACAATTTGTTTATTGATATATTGCAGTTGGAATAAGTATTTTATCATGTTCTGGTGATTTTTTAACAATTGTTTTCGTGAACAAAAAGTTTCTGGAATTTTCAGCAAGATCAAATAACCATCATCCGAGAAGATCCTATAGGTTTAACTTGGCACAAACACTAATTAGAACATAATAAAAAATCTAACCAGAGGCTAGATCAAATATTTATTCCTAAACATAATCAAAAAGCAAAAAACTAAAATAAAATTGGGTTGCCTCCCAACAAGCGCTATCGTTTAACGCCCCTAGCTAGGCATAAAAGCAAAGATAGATCTTGGTATTGCCATCTTTGGCAGGCAATCCATAAGTAGCTCTCATAACAGATTCATAAGGTAATTTTATTTTCTTTCTAGGGAAGTGTTCCATGCCTTTCCTTAACGGAAATTGGAATCTAATATTCCCTTCCTTCATATCAATAATTGCACCAATCGTTCTAAGGAAAGGTCTACCAAGAATAATAGGACATGAAGGATTGCAATCTATATCAAGAACAATAAAATCTACGGGCACATAGTTCCTATTTGCAACAATAAGAACATCATTAATTCTTCCCATAGGTTTCTTAATTGTGGAATCCGCAAGGTGCAAGTTTAAAGAGCAATCATCGAATTCACGGAAACCTAGCAAATCACACAAAGTTTTTGGAATCGTGGAAACACTAGCACCCAAATCACACAAAGCATATCATTCATGATCTTTAATTTTAATTTTAATTTTAATAGTAGGTTCCCACTCATCATAAAGTTTTCTAGGGATAGAAATTTCCAACTCAAGTTTTTCTTCATAAGATTGCATCAAAGCATCAACGATATGTTTAGTAAAAGCTTTATGTTGACTATAAGCATGAGGAGAATTTATCACAGATTGCAACAAGGAAATACAATCTATCAAATAGCAATTATCATAATCAAATTCCTTGAAATCCAATATAGTGGGTTATTAATACCTAGAGTTTTGAGCTCTTCAATTCCGCTTTTAACAATTTTTGCATCAAGATCTAAAACCTCCGAATTTTTGGGACGCCTTCTAGGTAAAGGTGACTCATCTCCAGTCCCATCATTATCAAGATTCATATTGAAAAACAAAGATTTAATAGGGGACACATCAATAACTTTTAGATCTTCATCTTTATTCTCACAAAAATTAGAAGAACACACTTTCACAAAGCAATCTTTCTTAGCACGCATCCTAGCGGTTCTTTCTTTGCACTCATCAATGGAAATTCTCATGGCTTTGAGAGACTCATTGATATCATGCTTAGGTGGAATAGAGTTTCAAAAAATCAACATCAAGAGAAGTTCTATCACTGTTCCTAGCCAATTCATCAACCTTAAGCAATTTTTCTTCAAGCAAAGCATTGAAATTCTTTTGCGAATTCATAAACTCCTTAACACTAGTCTCAAATTAAGAGGTAGGAATTACCATAATTATTAGAGGAATTACTAGGGAACGGCCTAGGATTAAAGTTTCCTCTATACGCGTTATTACCAAAATTATTCCTACCAACAAAATTCACATCCATAGATTCATTATTATTATCAATCAAAGTAGACAAAGACATATCATTAGGATCAGGAGAAACACTTTTAGTAGCAAATAATTTCATAAGTTCATCCATCTTTCCACTCAAAACATTAATTTCTTCTATCACATGCACTTTTTTATTAGTAGATATTTCGGTGTGCCATTGAGAATAATTAACCATAATATTATCTAGGAGTTTAGTAGCTTCTCCTAAAGTGATTTCCATAAAAGTGCCTCCCGCGGCCGAATCTAAAAGATTTCAAGAAGCAAAGTTCAATCCGGCATAAATTTTTTGTATAATCATCCAAAGATTCAAACCATGTGTAGGGCAATTACGTATCATTAATTTCATCCTCTCCCAAGCTTGTGCAACATGTTCATGATCAAGTTGCTTAAAATTCATGATATCATTTCTAAGAGAGACGATGTTAGCGGGAGCAAAATACTTAGAGATAAAAGCATCTTTGCACTTATTCCATGAATCAATACTATTTTTAGGCAAAGACAAAAACCAAGCTTTAGCACGATCTCTAAGCAAAAAAGGAAATAGCTTCAATTTAACAATATCATTCTCCACATCTTTCTTCTTTTGCATATCACACAAATCAACGAAGCTATTTAGATGGGTAGCGGCATCTTCACTAGGAAGGCCGGCGAATTGATCCTTCATGACAAGATTCAACAAAGCAGCATTAATTTCGCAAGATTCGACATCGGTAAGAGGAGCAATCGGAGTGCTAAGAAAATAATTGCTTTTGGTATTGGTAAAGTCACACAGTTTAGTATTGTCTTGAGCCATCGTGACAAGCAAGCAATCCAACATACGAGCAAACAAGAAGCAAGCAAAAAAGAGGTGAATGGAAAAGAGAGGGCGAATAAAACGACAAGGGTGAAGTGGGGGAGACGAAAACGAGAGGCAAATGGCAAATAATGTAATGCTAGGGATAAGAGTTTGTGATGGGTAGTTGGTATGTCTTGACTTGACTTGACTTGGGGCGAATCTCCCAAGCAACGATGCTAGAAATCCTTCTTGCTACCTCTTGAGCACTGTGTTGGTTTTCCCTTGAAGAGGAAAGGGTGATGCAACAAAGTAGCATAAGTATTTCCCTCAGTTTTTGAGAACCAAGGTATCAATCTAGTAGGAGATCACGCACGAGTCCCTCACACCTACAGAAACAAATAAGAACCTCGCAACCAACGCGATAAAGGGCTTGTCAATCCCTCAACGGTCACTTACGAGAGTGAGATATGATAGATATGATAAGATAATATTTTTGGTATTTTTATGATAAAGAGAAATAAAGATGCAAAGTAAAATAAAAGGCAATAAAAATAACTAAGTATTGGAAGAATAATATGATGGAAGATAGACCCGGGGGCCATAGGTTTCACTAGTGGCTTCTCTCAAGATAACATAAGTATTACGGTGGGTAAACGAATTACTGTCGAGCAATTGATAGAATTGAGCATAGTTATGAGAATATCTAGGTATGATCATGTATATAGGCATCACGTCCGTGACAAGTAGACCGAAACGATTCTGCATCTACTACAATTACTCCACACATCGACCGCTATCCAGCATGCATCTTGAGTATTAAGTTCATAAGAACAGAGTAATGCTTTAAGTAAGATGACATGATGTAGAGGGATAAACTCATGCAATATGATATAAACCCCATCTTTTTATCCTCGATGGCAACAATACAATATGTGTCGTTTCCCTTTCTGTCACTGGGATCGAGCACCACAAGATTGAACCCAAAGCTAAGCACTTCTCCCATTGCAAGAAAAATCAATCTAGTAGGCCAAACCAAACTGATAATTCAAAGAGACTTGCAAATATAACCAATCATACATAAAAGAATTCAGAGAAGATTCAAATATTGTTCATAGATAATCTTGATCATAAACCCACAATTCATCGGATCTCGACAAACACACCACAAAAGAAGATTACATCGAATAGATCTCCAAGAAGATCAAGGAGAACTTTATATTGAGATCCAAAGAGAGAGAAGAAGCCATCTAGCTAATAACTATAGACCCGAAGGTCTAAGGTAAACTACTCACACATCATCGGAGAAGCTATGGTGTTGATGTAGAAGCCCTCCGTGATCAATGCCCCCTTCGGCGGAGCACCGGAAAAGGCCCCAAGATGGGATCTCACGGGTACAGAAGGTTGTGGCAGTGGAAATAGGGTTTTGTCCCCGTCTCTAATAGTTTGGGGGTACGTAGGTATATATAGGAGGAAGAAGTACGTCGGTGGAGCAATGTGGGCCCCACGAGGGTGGAGGCGGCGCTTTGGGGGGTGGCGCGCCCCCTGCCTCATGCTCTCCTCGTTGATTGCTTTGCGTAGACTCCAAGTCCTCTGGATCACGTTCGTTTCGAAAATCACATTCCCGAAGGTTTCATTCCATTTGGACTCCGTTTGATATCCTTTTTCTGTGAAACACTGAAATAGGCAAAAAAACAGCAATTTGGGCTGGGCCTCCGATTAATAGGTTAGTCCCAAAAATAATATAAAAGTGTATAATAAAGCCCATTAAACATCCAAAACAGAATATAATATAGCATGGAACAATAAAAAATTATAGATACGTTGGAGACGTATCATGATCTCACGGGAACAGAAGGTTGCGGCGGCAGAAAAGTATTTTTGTGGCTCCCCCTGATGGTTTGGGAATATTTGGGAATTTATAGGCCGAAGAATAGGGTTAGAGGATCCTCGAGGGGCCCACAAGGCAGGGGGCGCCCCCCGGGGAGGGCCCTGCACCCTTGTCGCTGCCTCGGGACTCCTTTCCTTGGTTCTCAAGTCCTACATGTGTCTTCTGGTCCAGGAAAAATCATCATAAAGTTTTATTCTGTTTGGACTCCGTTTGATATTCCTTATCTGCGAAACTCAAAAAACAAGGAAAAAACAGAAACTGGCACTGGGCTCTGGGTTAATAAGTTAGTCCCAAAAATAATATAAAATAGCACATTAATGCATATAAAACATCCAAAACAGACAATATAATAGCATGGAACAATGAAAAATTATAGATACGTTGGAGATGTATCACATATCGATCACCAGCAAGCCAAAACAGATAAGCTTCTTCTAAGATATCCATAACATGCTTCTGTAAGGATAAACTTCTGCGTAGAAAAACCTTGCCACTTTTGAAACATTTGTGCTCCCACCCTTTGATCCGAACACTATTTCGGTCAAGCTGGTTGTAGTGGCATTTGATACAGAAGGTTTGACAAGGGGTCGGTTCCCTTCCGTAGTTTTAAAGCCCGACAGGCCAAGCCACGCGGCAACGACGGAAGGTATTGGCAAGATAGCTCGCTGGGGAAACTTGTTTACTTGAAAGTATAGAGGTGTTCCTCCTCTGCATGGCTGTAGTACATGCACAAGTGCCCGACAAATATGTCTTTTTTCATTCCTACGCGAATAAACAAGTACAAATCTTACAGAGTACAAATATGGATAGGAGAGATTACATTTTCAAGACTAAAGTTTGGCAAATGCCTACATATTTTAGATTAAAAAAAGATAAGTGCCCCATAATCCCTTTCTTGTCCCTCTCCTCTTAGGAACTATAGAGGGAAGAAAAGAGGGCAAAATGAGCGCATGGGCAAAAGCCCAGCCTGACCCCATCAGGGCCTGTGGAATGCATCCTGACAAGATCGGGAGTGCGCAGATGAAGGCGAGGGACAGAGAGAGCGGCTAGGCGATGCTCTGGTCACCGCCACCAGGGACAACATGGACACTGGTAGGGAAGACGGAGCCGGAGTCCACGGGGAAGCCTGCCGGGGTCCGGCTGGAAGACTGCTGGAGGAAGCGGAGACACCATCCACATCCAACACCCCGGCAAATCGCCTTGCCCGGGAGAAGATGCAGGTGCAGATGGTGGTGCCGTCGGCTCCCCGCTAACGGTGATGGTACGGCTGGTGTTCAACCGGAGTCGGAGCCATCGTCCTTCCCATCGGCGCCGCCATCATCGGCGTCACTGTCCTCCTCGTCGTTGCTCTTGAGGAGGAGCTTTCGTTGTCAATTGAGCTCTCCGCGCAGCACCCTAAGCGAGCACCCGAACGCCTGAAGACCTTGACAGAGAGCAGGGTGGTGTCCATTAACTTGAAGTGAAGATCGTGCCCTGCTGCCAATCTGTGGGAACGAGCAAAGGTTTTCCAGCTGCGCCGGAGAAGCATGACATGAGGTGCAGGGAAATCTACGTCCGCCCACATGCTACCATTACAGCAGCCCCCCATGTGCATCCTCAGTCCTGGCGGCTGTTCTACCTCCATGACCCTCGCGAATGGGGTTGGAAGCCGAAGACGGCTACGCAGAGGCCCGTGCAGCTTGACGATGAATTCCAGCGGCTGGTCCCTGACGTGGCCTTCGTTCGGGACCAAGGAAACTGGAGGAGGGGCGATCAAGGCACCGCCACGCCCCCTAGACCCCGGGCACCACGACGACCACGCCCTTGTCATGTACCACCTCCCCTCACGTTGGGCACCACCCATGCGTCCCCAGCAGGAAGAGGGAGGCACTATTGAGCAGAGACCCTCGTCGCCACCACTGGAGTACCACCACGCCCTCTACACCTTACCATGGTGGAGGGAAGATGCCAGGGGAAGAAGGAGGAGATTTGTGTGAGTAATCACCTCGCCCATGTCCCCTTTTATAGGAAAACATGGCCGGGGGCTGGCTCCTCACCCAAGAGGCAACTGCCCCACTCTGGCAATCCAACTCCTCTGTGCCGCTGACGACACGCAGAATCAAGACCGCCTTCTCGCACCTATCTGTGGCGCCTGGCTTTCTATCATGGTACTCATTCCCGCGCCCTTCGCATCCGCCACCAACCCTGCGCATTACCGCCCCGTGAACGTGGGGCATGGGCAGCCCATGGATCATGGCGTAAATTCCCCCACGTTATCTCACATGGCGCGCGGGAAAACCGGAAACTAACTCAAGCACAGATTAATGAGGAAGCAAGGGAAATATCAAAGAAGAGGAAGAAATTATCACATGTATCCTGCCTGTGTACCTGATAGGGCCTGCCCCAACGGTGCTCGGCAGCATGTTTAGACTAGGCCCGGGGGCTCCTGTCAGTGCAAGAAACCTTCATGTATGTTTCCCGAACTATACACAAGCACGATGGCAAGGATACAACAACACCGAGCATCCAAGTTTAGACCAAGCCAGAAGAGCAACTCTTTGAGAGATCAAAGAGCGGATCAAGAAGACCAAGACAAGGCAAGGCAGCAAGATACCACTTTAGGAAGGCCTCCCTTACTGGGCAGGAGAGACTGGTCAGGTCGAGGACGCCCTGAAGACAAGTCCAAGGTTTCCCCGGCAGGCTTGCCGGGGCCGCCAATGGCAAATCTCCCCGCCAAGGCTCTACCCCTCCACCGCTCCACCGCACAGTGACGCAAGTCACCTATCAATTCGGTGTCGACCCCTCGAGATGATTAAGTAGCCTCTACTAAGCACGTGGTGGCCCATTGGAAGACAAGGTTTATCCAAATGACACCCGTCCAATGGCGTGTCAAGCAGATAAGCAGAAGATGACTAAGCGCATGGTAGGCTTGTCGGGCTTCATCCTCAGCATGACACCTAGCAGTGCATTTAATGCACTTTGTCCTAACTGCCAGAGTTAGGTATGATAGCACTGTTAGCTATCTAATCTCTGGATAATGACTTTTTTGCCACTTTGGTTACCCCTTAGCCTATAAAAGGAGGGCCATGGCAGACTAGAAAGGGACTCGGATCCCCTCACACTTGTACGCGCGTATCTGCTCTCCCCGAGGCACCCTTGCCGGGCTTGAGCACCACGTGTTCTTCGTGTTCTTCCACTGGATCCACCAAAGCAGGAGTAGGGTTTTACACCATCCAGCGGCCCGAACCTGGGTAAAAATCACTTGTGTCACCACCGTCGTGTTGTTCCATGGCTTCTGCTCTTTGTGCAATGTGGTCTCCCCCTTGGTGAACCACAAAGGGGCTCATAGCCCCATAGGTGATTGTGATCCCCCACGACAATAGATCTCTACTTGGTGTGGATTTTTGGCTAGCAAAGATACTAGGCAAGCACCACATGTTGGAGGATCTATGACAATATAACTTCTATGTGAATATGAACAAACATGAATCATTATGTTGTCTTCCTTGTCCGTCAACAATTTGGCTTAAAATACTTAATGGGGGGCTCACAACCATAAAAGATATCGAAGATGGTATATTTGCATGTGATGTTCTCTTCCCTTATTAATTCTTTCATGAATTACATCATTGACCAATGTTATGTTTGTCAACTTTCAATAAATTTTACCACTTATAATTTTCCTTATGTAACGTCATTACTTTCCATAAGATTAGCATATTTAATTTCTTTTACATTGTTTTCTTTATTTTGATTGAAACAAAAAGGTAAAGAAGCAAAAACTCAAACTAATCTTTATTATCTAACTCTCACTCGATTACATAGATATATAGTCTCAAAACTAGCACTCAAAAATAGATCATACTAAACTTTTATTCTACTAAATAATGAAACAACTAAAGATTGAACTAAGATACGTAAATATAATAAAAATTATGGTGATACGATACCGGGCTCCTCCCCAAGCTTGGCACAAGCCAACGGGAGTGCCCATACCCGTGTGCTTAAGTCTCCTTCTTTGGTGATGATGGTGGTGGTGAAGAACTAGCATCCTTCTTCTCTAGCTTACGCTTGAGGATAAAATTTTCCTCCCTCAAGTCATCATTTTCTTGCTCAAGCTTCAATATCTTTTTGCATAGTGCCTCCTTACATTCCTGCAGAAAACGGGACGTGATAAATTTGGATCTTAGATTCGTTTACTCCGTCTGGAAGACTTGACTTCTTGAATTCCACGTGCATCTCTCCAGGTTGAGGCACTGGAACTTCATCTTCATTTGAGCTAGCATCCCTCGTTTCCTCCAAGTCGGTATCTTCCTCCTCCTCGGTGGACCATAGGTAAGGGCAATCTCCCCAAAGATCTTTGGATCTGCAACATAGTGGGAGACATAGCTCTCTCCATCTGAATCTTGTGATGACATATTTTCAGTTCTGTCAGAAAAACAACACGAAACAAGAGTAGGGGTTTTTTCCGCGATGCGGTGGTCAAATTGTCCGGGGGTATAAATAAATAATTTTTATCTTGGGGAACAAGTATACCATAGGAAAACGGGGCCGGGAAGGTTGGCCCACTATCCACCAGGGCGCGCCAGGTGGGGCAGGAACGCCCTAGGCCTAGTGGGCACCTGGGTTGCTTTGTCGGCTGTTTCTTATTTATTTTATTTTATTTTCAAAATATCCAAAACTGACAGAAAATATTTTTGCGGGACATTTGGAGTCGGCTTACTTACCATATCACATACCTCTTCTTTTTCAGGGTTCTGTAGTGTTCTGGAAGGTCTCTTTTATGCATTCCTCCGGTGTCATGATTTGAATAATATTAGTTTCAACATTAATAAGTGTACCTAAGTGCTTAATTCTTTGTCCATGGACCACCTTCGGATTAGTGCCTTCGACATTATTGATCTTGATAGCGCCAGATTGATAAACTTCTTCAATGATATATGGTCCTTCCCACTTGGAGAGAAGTTTTCTTGTAAAAAAAAATCTAAAACGAGAATTGTACAATAGAACATATTCATCAACTTTGAATTCCCACTTTTGGATTCTTTTGTCATGCCATATTTTGACTTGTTCTTAGAAAATATTGGCTTTTTCGTAAGCTTGGGTTCTCCATTCATCTAGTGAGCTAATATCAAATAACCTCTTTTCATCGGCTAGTTTGAAGTCATAATTGAGTTCTTTAATTTCCTAATATGCTTTATGTTCTAACTCAAGACGCAAGTGACATGCTTTTCCATAAAACATTTTGTATGGAGACATACCCATAGGATTTTTATAAGTAGTTCTATAAGCCCATAGTGTATCATCAAGTTTCTCAGATCAATTTTTCCTAGATATGTTAACAGACTTTTGTAATATCAATTTTATTTCTCTATTGCTAAGTTCAACATGACCACTAGATTGAGGGTGATAAGGGGATGCAATTCTATGGTTGGCATCATATTTAACAAGCAATTTAAGGAAAATAGCATGGATAAATGTGAACCACCATTAGTCATTAAATATCTAGGGACTCCAAACCATGGAAAATAACTTCTTTCAACATTTTAATGGATGTCTTATGATCAACACTACTAGTTGGAATAGCTTCTACCCACTTAATGACATAATCAACAGCAACCAAAATATGTGTATACCCATTACAGGAAGGAAATGGTCCCATATAATCAAAGCCCCAAACATCAAATGGTTCAATAACAAGTGAGTAATTCATAGGCATTTCCTAACATCTACCAATATTACCAATTCTTTGACATTCATCACAAGATAGGACAAACTTACAAGCATCTTTGAAAAGAGTAGGCCAATAAAAACCAGATTGTAATACCTTGTGTGCAGTTCTATCTCTTGCATGGTGTCCTCCATAGGCTTCGAAGTGACATTTCTGTAGGATTTGCTCTTGTTCATGCTCAAGTATACAACATCTAATAATACCATCTACTCCCTCTTTATAAAGATGTGGGTCATCCCAAAAGTAATGTCTTAAGTCATAGAAGAACTTTTTCTTTTGTTGGTATGTGAAACTAGGTGGTATAAATTTAGCAACAATATAATTAGCATAGTCTGCATACCAAGGAGTGTTATGAGAAGTATTTATGACAGCTAGTTGTTCATCAGGGAAGCTATCATCAGTAGGTAGTGTGTCATCAAGAATATTTACTAACCTAGACAAATTATCAGCTACGGGGTTCTCAGCACATTTCCTATCAATGATATGCAAATCAAATTCTTGTAACAAAAGAACCCACCTAATGAGTCTAGGTTTATCATCTTTCTTTTCCATAAGGTATTTAATAGCAGCATGATCAGTGTGAACAATTACTTTAGAATCAACTATGTAAGATTTGAATTTATCACAAGCAAACACAACTACTAGAAATTCTTTTTCAGTAATAGCATAATTTCTTTGGGCACTGTCTAGAGACTTACTAGCATAATGGATAACATTTAATTTCTTATCAACTCTTTGTCCTAGAACAGCACCAACAACATAATCACTAGCATCACACTTAATTTCAAAAGGCAAGTTCCAATCAGGTGGTTGAACCATAGGCACAGAAGTTAAGGCTTTCGTAAGTGTTTCAAATGCTTCTACAAAATCATCATAAAAAATGGAACATTCTTTTGCAAGAGATTGGTAAGAGGCCTAGAAACTTTAGAGAAGTCTTTAAGGAATCTCCTATAGAAACCAGCATGACCAAGAAACTTATTATACCTTTAATATCTTTTGGACACGACATTTTCTCAATTGCATCAACTTTAGCTTTATCCACCTCAATACCTTGTTCAGAAATTTTGTGCCCCAAGACAATACCTTAATTCACCATAAAGTGGCACTTCTCCCAATTCAAGACAAGATTAGTTTGTTCACATCTCAGTAAAACTTGATGAAGGTTGCTTAAGAAATCATCAAAATGAAGTTCCGTAAATGGAAAAATCATCCATGAAAACCTCAACAATCTTTTCACATACATCTTTGAAAGGTAGCAGGTGCATTGCATAAAGCAAAAGGCATACGTCTATAAGCATAAGTACCAAAAGGGCAAGTAAAAGTGGTTTCTCTTGATCAGGTTGTGATACGGGTATTTGAGAGAAACCTGAATATCATCAAGAAAGCAAAAGTGTGTGTGCTTAGATAATCTTTCTAATATTTGATTAATAAAAGGCAAAGGGTAATGATCCTTTCTAGTGGCTTTATTTAATTTTCTGAAATCAATTACCATTCTATAACCAATCACAATTCTTTGTGGCACAAGTTCATTTTTATCATTAGGAACAATAGTAATACCTCCTTTCTTAGGGACACAATGAAGAGGACTTACCCATCTACTATCAGTTGCACGATAAATTATACATGCTTCCAGAAGCTTTAGTATTTCAATTCTTACCACTTTCTTCATCTTAGGATTCAATCGTCGCTGATGATCAACAACTGGTTTAGCATCAGGTTCCATATTAATCTTGTGCTAATAGAGAGTGGGACTAATGCCCTTAAGATCATCAAGAGTATATCCAATAGAAGCTCGATGCTTCCTCGGAGTTTTTAGTAATCCCTTTTCTTCATGTTCTGTAAGGTTAGCACTACTTCTTCTCATCTAGATATGCATATTTCAAAGTATTAGGTAATTGTTTCAATTTAAACACATGATCACCCTATGTGGAGGAGGACCTCCTAGAGTTTCAACAGGCAAATTATGTTTAAGAATAGGTTGTTGTTCAAAGAACATCCTTTCTGTTTCATTTCTTTCATTCAAGTGCATATCATTTTCAAGGTGAAGCAAATATTGTTCTAGTGGATCAGTAGGAGGTACGGCAATAGAAGCAAGATCAATTATTTCATCCTAACTAGGCAATTCTTTATCAAGGGGTTGCCTACTAAACTTAGAGAAATTGAACTCATGAGACACATCACCAAAATTAACACTGATAGTTTATTTCTTGCAATCTATCTTAGCATTAATAGTGTTCAAGAAAGATCTACCAAATATAATGGGACAAAAATCATCTTGTGGAGAACCAAGAACTAGAAATTAGTAGGATATTTTATCTTTCCACACAAGACTTCAACATCTCTAACAATCCCAAGTGGTGTGACAGTATCTCTATTAGCAAGTTTAATAGTAACATCAATATCTTCTATTTCAGTGGGTGCTATATCATTCATAATTTCTTGGTATAGAGTAAAAGGAATAGCACTAACACTAGCACCCATGTCACATAAGCCGTGATAACAATGATCTCCTATTTTAACCAGTAAAATAAGTATCGAGCATGGATTGATCATTACGAGAAAGCTGATCATAAAATTTTTGTATAATAATTTCTTTTGAGAGATCATGATTGGGGCATGAATATAACAATGACTTAAGCCTCCCCAAGCTTGAGCAGTACTTTCTCCTTCACGAGGCCAAAATTATATATGTATAATTCCTATCACGACGAACTAGATGCATAGGATAAAACTTTTGGTGAAATTCCAATTTCAATTGATTCTAGTCCCAATCTCCAATATCATCACATAGTGTCATGGGAAAACACGGCCACCTATGGGAGCATTAGCCCCTTTACGGGTCGGCAGGGGGGAAGAGCACATTGCACAAAGAGCGGAGGGCGCAGAGCAGCACGACAGAGATCACACGGGCAGTTTTTACCCAGGCTCGGGCCGCCGCGAGGCGTAAAACCCTACTCCTGCTTTGGTGGATTGATGAGGGGACCATAGTGGAGATGCGGTGTTCTAGCCCGGCAAGGTTGCCTCGAGGCGAGAGTTGCTACGTGCGTATGAGTGTACAAAGGTATGAATCCTTTCTATGGTTGCCACGACCCTCCTTTTATAGATCAAGGGGTCACCACAATGGCAAATCAGTCATTGTGTCCTGATTAGATAGCAAACAGTGCTATCATACCTAACTCTGCAGGAAGGATAGGGAGCATTAAATGCGTCGCTTAATGTCACATCGTAGTGCAGCCCGACAAAGCCTTGCCGGGCCGTTCGACCACCTTCTCGCCTGCTTGCGTGACACGTCTCTGGAGGTTGTCATTTGGAGGCAATTTCCTTAGGAAGTGGCTGCCACGTGCCAAATGATAGCCACCTAGTTACTTGGGGGCTCGACACCGCACCGATCGGTGACTTGCTTTGCTGTGAGGTGGAGCAGTGGAGCCTTGGCGGGGTAGTCCGCCCTCATCGTGCCCGGTAAGCCTGCCAGGGCATTCTTGAGACTTGTCTTCAGGGCAACCTCGACCCCGCCAGGCTTGCCTGCCCGGCAAGGGAGGCTTTTCCTTAGTGGTATCTTGATCATTTAACTTGACTTGGTCTTCTTGATCTGCCCTTTGATTTCTCAAAGAGCTGATTTCTTCTTGCTTGGTCTTGTCTTGGATGCTGAAAGTTGCCGGACCGGTGGTTTGTAGTCCGTGCACAAGTCAGGGGAAAATATACACCCCTATTTGTGTACCCCGACAGAAGCCCCCGGTATCGGTGTCAAAACCGGCGGATCTCGGGTAGGGGGTCCCGAACTGTGCGTCTAGGATCGATGGTAACAGGAGAAGGGGGACATGATGTTTACCCAGGTTCGGGCCCTCTCTATGGAGGTAATACCCTACTTCCTGCTTGATTGATCTTGATGAATATGAATGTTACAAGAGTTGATCTACCACGAGATCGTAATGGCTAAACCCTAGGGGCCTAGCCTATGTGAATATGGTAATGAAAAATGTTGCCTATCCGGACTATGCTCTCCGGTTTATATAGACACCGGAGAGATCTAGGGTTATATGGGGTCGGTTACATAAGAAGGATTCTTCATAGTTGGTCGCCTAGCTTGCCTTCCACGCCAAGGAAAGTCCAATCCGGACACGGGGATAGTCTTCGGCTTTCGTATCTTCACAGCCCATCAGTCCGGCCCAATGAATAACAGGCCGGACACCCGAGGACCCCTTAGTCCAGGACTCCCTTAGTAGCCCCTGAACCTGGCTTCAATGATGAGGAGTCCGGTGTGCAAATTGTCTTCGGCATTGCAAGGCGGGTTCCCCTTTTTCCGAACTCCAAGATAGTCTTCCGACGTGATGATTGTATCTGGAGCTGTTATACACCATACACAACCGCAGAGAGAATATAATATTTGCACGAATCTAATCTGTTGACAGCTTCTTTACAACACGACATTGCGTCTGTCCGGTCATAATTTCGAACCGTTTTTCATCTGCCATCCCACGTTCTGAGACGCGGTTGCTATTGGCACGTCTTGTCGAAGCAGAGATCGTGTCCACTTATTGAGGGATCCTCATCATGCGGGCATGGGTAACTCAACCGCGTCGTTTATACAGCCCTGGGGAATAGGCGAGTTTTTAGGACGAGTGGGGAGGCGCTTGATATCGCGGCCTTTATAAGGGGATAAGGACACTCTCCCTTTACCCACACCCTTCTTCATCTTTAGTACTTCCGTCCTCGAGCTCTAGTGCCCAAGCTTTAGCTTTTCCTCGTCCGAGAAGGCACTCCAATCATGTCCGGATCCGGAGCTGGAGGCAAGTGGATGGCCTCCTCCGTTAAGAAGAAGGACATCACAGAGCTCCGGGAGGCCGGCTATTTAGCCAAGGAGATTGCTCACCGACTCCCGGCAAAAGGGCAAATCGTCCCTACCCCCGAGCCCCATGAGAGGGTTGTGTTTCTCACACACTTCGTCCGCGGGCTGGGATTCCCCCTTCATCCATTTGTCCGTGGATTGATGTTTTACTATGGGTTGGACTTCCACGATCTGGCCCCCAACTTTATACTCAATATCTCAGCATTTATCATTGTGTGCGAAGCCTTTCTCCGCATCCCGCCTCACTTCGGCCTATGGCTGAAGACCTTCAACGTGAAACCAAAGGTGGTGAGCAGTCAACAAGCAGAGTGCGGAGGCGCCATGGTGGGCAAAATGCCCAATGTCACCTGGCCTGAAGGTTCCTTCGTGGAGATGGTGAAGGGATGGCAGTCGGGGTGGTTTTACATCACCGAGCCGTGTGACGCCGATTGGGTAGCTGCCCCCGAATTCTGATCTGGAGTTCCGATGCGGCTCACTTCCTGGCAAGAGAAGGGCCTAACCTGGGGATCCTTGTACGAGATAACTGGGCTCCAGACATGTGTCCAGAACATGATAACCAAGAAGATCAAGCTTGTGAATGTGATCCAAGTTATGCTCATTCGCCGGATCCTTCCGTGCCAACGCCGGACTTGCTATTTGTGGGAGTAAGACCCCGCCGAGCACCAGACGCTGTGAGGGCTCTTCGGCACAATACACGAAAGCATCCGGAAAGCTCTCTTCAAGGCTGGCGAGACGCCCCTGCCCACGACTGAAAATCGCGGGCTTAGCTCAAAGCGCCAGGCCAATCTGGTAAGTCTTTTAATGTTTTCGAGGTATACCCTTCACCGGCATATTTTGAGGATGGATACTGATCTCCTCCACCTAGTTTACCAGGACTGGATCGAGGTGGCGGAGCAGATTAACTGTCCGGCTCCGCTTCCTGAGGAGGAAGAATTCCCGCCAGCGAAGATGTTGTTTCCGGCGCCGTATGACGTGCCAGAGAAGACGGCCAAGAAAGCGGCCAAAGGGGCCAAGAAAGGCCCTTGCCAAAAAGACGCTCCGGACATGTCGTCCGAGGACGAGACTTCCTCTTCATCCGATGACGACGATGAAGAGGAAGAAGAAGAAAACGATTCCCCATCTGAGGTGGGGAGGAAGAAGAGGGCGGCCCCCCGGATCTGGAGGCGAAAGCGCCTAAGAGGGTTAAAGGCTCCCAAGCGGATAACTCCGTGTGGGATATTGATAGCAGTCCAGAGCGACCTCGCCGGACCAAGCTTTGGGCCGCTTTGTAAGTACCAGAATCCCCAAACATATGGCCTCCCTGGTTTGTAGTATTGACATATTGTAAGCCTTGTTACTGCAGTACGGCACGCGATGGCTCCCCGCAATCCTCGACTGAGGATTTGCTGGACTCGAAGGAGATGGCTAGCATATCACCGCCACCTGCTCATTCCGTCTCACCCAAGGGTGATGACGAGGTGGTGTCCAAAAAGACTTTCCCAGGCCGGGGGGGGGGGGGGATTCCGGAGATCATCGGGGTGACGCCCCAGGATGACTTTTCGATCGCCGGACATGCGGGGGAAAGAGTCCTCATGGGGACTGGTGACGGGGCCCGAGTTCCCTTTGGACCTCAGCCGGATACCATTACGGAGATCTACACGGCTCCAGGGTCCAGCGAACGGCATTCCCTGCAAGGAGGGAATATGCCTGTTCCACCGGTGACCTCTGTCCAACCAGAGGCGCCGGATAATCTGCTGGAGGCGCTACGAGGCGCCTCTATTATGGATGAACATCGTGTCCTTATGGACACGATGATAGAGAAGGTTCAGTTCGTCAAAAGCGGACTGACCGAAGCCTGCACTAGCCTTCTAACGGGCTTTGAGGTAAGTAATGTGATTGTAGGAAAAATATCACAATATAGATAGTAGCCCCTGATGCTCTGTTTGGTGTTCGGAAGGAAAGCCGAATAGAGGATCAAGAATAAATATCGCAGGAGTCTAACATGAGTTGTCTATGTGAATAAGCAGGTATCGCTTCAGGCTGCCGCTGCTCATGCTGCGGAGATCTCCGGACTGAAGCAGAAACTGGAGCAGGCCGAGGAGGAGCTCGGCCTCGTGAAGAAGCAGCTAGAGGATAACCAAGGTATGCAGTAACCTGTGGCTACATTTCGAAAAAAGGAATAGTCCGTCCGGACTAAAGTATCATAAACTTTATTAGGGGCCACGACCGAGGTGGCAGCCCTTAAAAAGGCGCTAGCCGAGGCCGAGGACAAGGCGGCTAAGGAACGCGCCTCGCGCGAGAAGCACGAGGCCCGGGTTGTTGAGGCGCAACAAGAGCTCCAGGGTGCGATAGAGAGATTTGAGTCCTTGGAGCGTAATTATAAGGCTCAAGAGTCCGAATTGGCCAAGTCCTGCCAAAGCACGCAGGATGCACGAGCCGAAGCCCAAAACACCCTCCAGGAAATTCAGGCGGCCAAGAAGATTACGGCGGGTAAGTCTGTCACCATGCGTAGCAAGTATGTAGAAGAAACGTTTCCTTGTACTTATCCTGAATTTGGATTTTCCAGGGGTGTTTACGGATCTGCCGCACAGTGTGTCAGATGCTGCCGAGCATTATAGAGCCGAAGAAGGGATGTCTACGGAGAAGCTATTCTGGTCCCAACATCTGGGATCCGAACATCCGGTGCCCTTCAGCGACCAGCTAAAGCAGTTGGTCGAGCTGCACAGGTTGGCAGAGCTAGCCATGAAGGACCTGATAGTCCGGCTGTGGCCTGCCGATCCTATACCTAGCAGCTACTTCGGACTTGTGCAGCGGCTTGTGAGTACCTGTCCGCGGCTCGAAGCCGTGAAGCGGTTGGTCTATATTGAAGGTGCACGTATGGCCTTTGCCCGCGTCAAGACGCATTGGGCGAAGCTGGATGCCAAGAAGCTGATGACCGAGGGACCACCAGAAGGCAAGGAGCATCGTCGACCCGAGCACTATTTTGATGGTGTTCTGGAGGGGTCCCGCCTTGTGGCGGAGCAATGTTCGAAGGATGTTATATTCCCATGAGAACATGTATATTACCTTGTCCTGTAATATGGAACAAGGATGTTATGTAGCATAATGCTTATGATTTAGATTTTACCTCCTGTGCGGCCGTTTATTAAATCTGAGGGTTGACCAGTCGTCGGCTTCCGCCCCCATGTAGATAGTACGGGGGTGTTCGGGATGAATCTAAACACTCTTTACTCCACATTCTAGTCCTTAAAGGAGGTGTTTAGCACAACGAACAAGGGAATCAGACTATGCGGCCTTTACCGCCCTCACTTAGCCATAGGAGTTTGACAATTAAGAAAGTTGACGAAGCCCCTGGTGTTCGGAAGGCCGAATTAGGGGCGTTTATTCACGCCTAATCGGAAGAACCGATTCCTCGCAAGAAGCGGAAAAAATCTCCAACTATTGGAACCTCTCGAACAGCTGACCGGCTCTCGCCGCATCATGACAGTCAGTTTTCGGCTTTCTCTACTGAGGTGCTCATCTGGAAGAACCGGGACACAATCGTAGTAGTTCTCCCTTTACTACCCTAGCCGATGTAGTGGAACTTAAGGTAGTAAGCATAGGAGCCAGGCAACCCAACTATTGACCAAAGACATGATTCGGAGCCGATGCATATAATGCTATAAGTTCGGGGTGCCAAACTATACTGTAAAAGTGTTCGGACTTTTATTGCCGTGATGCGGGGTGTAATGAAGCCCCTGGCGTAGTAATATGTACCATGGTGTACGTGTGCAATGAGTAATTAATACCGAGGTGAGGAAATGGGATAATGAAGTAATAGTCGACGCTACTGCAGTATTCACCATTGTGGTGTAACTAGTACGTCGAGGCGTACTTTCCACAAGTAATGCGATAAGCAAGTAAGGCTATTTAACACGCCGCCACCAAGGGGGAGCTACATGCAAGTATGAAAAGCAATTATGGAAATAGTTTAGTAGAGACCACCTGGGGATTCCCTTGTAAGCCAGAGCTCCCTGCCTCCTTGGTGTGTTCTGCTGGCGGGTTGTCCGTGTAGACCTCGAAAAGAGAAGGAAAACCGTAAAAAAAAGTAAAAGCATGAGAATCCCAGGGTCGGTCAAGCCGTACTGTGGATTGCGAACGAGTTATGCCTCCATCAATAACCATGGGGTTTTGAGTGCGTAATTTATGTACGCGCGGTATTTAATGCCATGGCCTCATCGGGGCTAGGACGGAAGCCAAATTGCTAATTTGGCTCGTGACGAGCCGAGCTGTCCTGTTGTGGCGTGGTCCGGACCCTCTTAATGATGTTCAGGGGCTCGGCAACCGGATTATAATGCTGCTTGAGAAGGCCGCTATGTACTTCTGCTGCTAGGGTGGCGGTGTGCTCCTCTGTACGGAGGGAGCGTTCCGTGTTTCCATTTACTGTAATGACGCCACATGGACCGGGCATCTTGAGCTTGAGATAAGCGTAATGTGGCACCACGTTAAATCTAGCGAATGTGGTTCGTCCAAGCAGGGCGTGATAGCCGCTGCGAAATGGGACGATATCGAAGGTTAGTTCTTCGCTTCGGAAGTTATCCGGGGAACCGAATACTACCTCCAGCATTATTGAGCCCGTACAACGGGCCTCTATGCCTGGTATGACTCCTCTAAAAGTAGTCTTCGTGGGCTTGACTCGTGAGGGGTCAATGCTCATTTTGCGTGCTGTATCCTGATAGAGCAGGTTGAGGCTGCTACCGCCGTCCATTAGGACTCGTGTCAGGTGAAATCCATCGATGATTGGGTCGAGGATCAGTGCGGCTAAACCGCAATGGCGGATGCTGGTTGGATGATCTCGGCGGTCGAAGGTGATCGGGAATGACGACCACGGATTGAATTTTGGGGTGACTGGCTCTAACGCATAGATGTCACTAAGTGCGCATTTGCCCTCCCTTTTGGGGATGTGTGTAGCGTATACCATGTTTACCGTTTTGACTTGAGGGGGGAAGTTTCTTTTGCCCCCAGTGTCCGGCTGCCGGGGCTCCTCGTTATCGTCCTCGCTCTGTGATTCCCCTTCCTTGTTTCTGTTGTTTATCTTGCTAGCTTGTTTAAATACCCGGCAATCTCTGTTAGTATGGTTGGCCGGTTTGTCTAGGGTGCCATGTATCTAGCAAGGACGATCGAGTATGCGGTCCAAGCTGGATGGTCCTCCGCTGCTCCTTTTATAGGGCTTCTTTCGCTGGTCGGACTTGGAGCCACTGAATCCGGCGTGAACTATAGTGTCATCGGTGTTATCGCCATTGCTTCGACATTTGTGTCTGTTGCGCCGAAGCTTGCCTGTGCTGCTTTTGGCCTCGGAGGGGCCTGTTTTGTTGGCTGTGTTTGTACTGCGAGCCAGCCAACTATCCTCTCCCGCGCAAAAGCGGGTCATAAGTGCCGTGAGGGCTACCATGGACCTCGGCTTTTCCTGGCTGAGGTGGTGGGCGAGCCATTCGTCCCGGATGTTATGCTTAAAGGCTGCTGGGCTTCGGCATCCGGACAGTCAACAATCTGGTTCTTTTTGGTTAGGAATCTAGTCCAGAATTTTCTGGCTGATTCTCCAGGTTGTTGAATTATGTGGCTTAGGTCATTGGCATCTGGTGGCCGGACAGAAATTCCTTGGAAGTTATCAAGGAAAGCCTCTTCCAAGTCCTCCCAGTTGCCGATGGAATTCTCAGGAAGGCTATTTAACCAGTGTCGAGCTCATCCTTTGAGTTTTAATGGGAGGTATTTGATGGCGTGGAGGTCATCTCCTCAAGCCATGTGGATATGGAGAATAAAATCCTCGATCCATACTGCAGGATCAGTTGTGCCGTTGTATGATTCAATGTTGACAGGCTTGAACCCCTTGGGGAATTCGTGATCCAGCACCTCGTCTATGAAGCAGAGAGGGTGTGCGGCGCCTCTATAGCGCGCCGCATCGCGGCGGAGCTCTGATGGAGTCCGTCTGCGGCATTCGACCCGGGCGTGGTTAGGTTTGTCACGTACGAATAGGTAGCCGTCGTCGTGCCTCGAAGCACGTCCTTGCGATCCGTAGATCGATCTTGTATGCCCTGTTCTACCGCCCAAAGGTCTCGCCGAGGTCGACGTGTGACCCCGAACTCTTTCGTCTCTATCTTTGCCGGGCGGTGGGGCAGGCTGTTCGCCTGAGTTGCCGCTTATCCCGACCGCGGGTGGCGGTGGGCCACCACATCCGACCACGTGGTGGTCGTTCCGCATTACGCAAGGGAGACATGTGCTCCGGTGCTTCCTCATCAAATTGAGGTAGCAGTCTGCATTTCGGGTAGCTCTTGACTGGGCGCTTGAGGCCGTATTCTTCTACCGTCGGGACGTCACCCATCTGCCGACGAGCAGGTCTTGTTCAGCTTGAAGCTGCTCTTTGTTTCTTTTCGTGCTCCTTGTAAGGGCTATGAGCTGAAGCTTAAAGCGCTCCTGCTCCAAAGGATCCTCAGGTACGATGTAGTCTTCGTTGCCGAGGATTGTCTCCTCCTTAGAGGGTGGACGGTAACTATCGTCCTCCGAGTCATCTTCTATGGCCTGTTCATCAGGGTTGTCTTGCCTGTTGTCATGTTCCTCCTATTCGGAAGTAGCTCCAACGGGGTCTTCGTTGTTTTCGGCGTCGCCCGGAGTACTATTTTCTCCGGTGCCAGTATTGCTATCTTTTGAGCGACGAGGCTTAGAGCGGCGTTTGGGGTGCTGGCGCTTGGACTGCTTCTCAGAGGGTTTATTCATGTCTGGCTCTTCTTTGTCGTAGCTAGATCCTTTAGGTGTATCAACCATGTACACATCGTACGAGGAGGTGGCCGTCCAGCGTCCAGTAAATGGCGGGTCTTGGCCTTGCTCCTTATTGGCGCCGTCATCCATATTGCCGATGTCTTCGGAGCCATAGTCAAGCACGTCGGTTAAGTCATCGACGGTGGCTATAAAGTGGGTGGCGGGTGGGAAGCAAAATTCCTCATCGTCCGCCTCTGGCTCGAACCGAATATAGTTTGGCTGTGGGTCTTCCTCCAAGCACAACTTCTTTAAAGAGTTTAGTACGTCACCCAAAGGTGAGTGCTGGAAGATGTCGGTGGCGCTAAATTCGAAAATCGATAACCGATCCAGCTCGGTGTCTGCAGGCGCACCTGATTCGCAACGTATAGCCGGAGACGAGTCCGGAGTTCCATTGACGCGCTCGTTGCAGGATGTCCAGTCCGTGTGCGGCTCCAACGCCGCGGACTTTGTGGCCTCGGAGGCCATGATCAGCTATGGCTCTGAAGCTGTTGCAGCAATAGGATCCATCTCCTGGACGCAATCCGATAACAGATTTAAATCACGTTCATCTGAGTGCGGGGGAGCAATTGCCGCGGTCTCAAATCCATTGAGGATCAAGTCTCCACGGATATCCGCGACGTAGTTCAAGCTTCCAAGTCTGACCTGATGGCCAGGGGCGTAGCTGTCGACCTGCTCCAGATGGCCAAGCGAGTCGGCCCCCAGTACGAAGTCGCCCAACACAAAGATTTGTCCGGGGAGGAAGGTTTCTCCCTGGACGACGTCATTACTGACGATCGAAGGGGCCATCGAGTCCTTTGCCGACACCATAGTGGAACTCTCAATGAAAGCACCAATGTCGGTGTCAAAACCGGCGGATCTCGGGTAGGGGGTCCCGAACTGTGCGTCTAGGATTGATGGTAACAGGAGACGGGGGACACGATGTTTACCAAGGTTCGGGCCCTCTCTATGGAGGTAATACCCTACTTCCTGCTTGATTGATCTTGATGAATATGAATGTTACAAGAGTTGGTCTACCACGAGATCGTAATGGCTAAACCCTAGGGGCCTAGCCTATGTGAATATGGTAATGAAAAATGTCGCCTATCCGGACTATGCTCTCCGGTTTATATAGACACCGGAGAGATCTAGGGTTACATGGGGTCGGTTACATAAGAAGGAATCTTCATAGTTGGTCGCCTAGCTTGCCTTCCACGCCAAGGAAAGTCCAATCCAGACACGGGTATAGTCTTCGGCCTTCGTATCTTCACAGCCCATCAGTGCGGCCCAATGAATAACAGGCCGGACACCCGAGGACCCCTTAGTACAGGACTCCCTCACTCGGGCCTGATTGTCGGGGGGAAATCGACACCCATGGGATCACTTGGATTCCTTCTATGGTTAGCGGGTGCGAGGTTGTGCAAAGAGCGGGTCTGACAGGAAGCACATGGATCGTTTACCCAGGTTTGGGCCGCGAAGATGTGTAATACCGTAGTCCTGCTTTGGTGGATGTATTTGAGTGTTCTTGTGTTCTTGAGCTAGCTATGGGGTGTAACTTGCCCAAAAGATCCGAATCCTTCTCCTGGTCGCCTCGGGACTCCTTTTATAGAGAAAAGGGGTTGCCACAGTAGCACACAGGAGGTGGAAAGGTCTATAGTTGATAAGCCTATCCTCTGGGATCGTCGGACAAATGCATTTAATGCACTGCCGATGTGCCCCCCTTGCTTTATCGGGGACGGCAAGGAAGCACGTCCCAGCTGTCGCCGCCTCGCTTGGTTCCAACGCGCGTCCGAGCTGACGAGGCGTTGCTGCGCCATGTTGGCTGGCTGCTGGGCTGGCGCAGTGGTGGAGCCTTCATGAAGGGTTGCATGCCACCACACAGGTGCTTGTTGAGTTGGTGTAGAGGCCGCCCATCGCCACGCAGGTGCCTGCCCAGCTGGTTGAGCTAGCAGTTGCTTGGGGACGGTGGTGGAGTCTTAGCAGGCACGGGTCTGGCTGTGGCCCCGCTGATGTCCTCGGCAAGGGTCTTGTCGAGGGCCCGGCAAGGGTCTTGCCATGGCGTTGCAGTCGTCCCCGGCAAGGCGCTTGCAGGGGGTCTTGTGGATTTCCTCAGCTAGGATCCTGCCAAGGGTCGCTGTCTTCTGGTCCTCATCTAATCCTGTGTATTTATGATCTTCACAAAGATCTGCATGCCACCACGGAGGTGCCTCCCGAGCCCTGGTTCTTGTTGATGGCGTTTGGAACCCTTGGGCTCAAGGGTGGCTCGCTCTGCTGGCGTTGGGCAAGTTGCCCTGGCAAAGCTCTTGCCGGGGCCGCGGAGGTTGTCCCGGCAAGGGTCTTGCCGGGGGAGTCCACCTCGCCCCTTCGCTCTTTGTGTCTCTAGTTTTCGCGTTGCCTTGTTTGTCTTGTGCTTCGGTTTCCCTCCGGCCTCCCTCCTCTGCCTTGTTAAGTGTGGCCGCGGGCGCGGCTCTGACTGCCCGTGCACAAGTTAAGGGGTCAAAAGGAGAGCCCCTACTTTTCTACACCGACAGGAGCCCCTGGGCCTGGGCCACACATAAGCGCGACGTGTTGTTGGGACAGGCCCAGAACGGTGCGTGGGCAGGTGGGGCGGATTTTTACCGTAGTAACTGCTCGTCCGCTGTGCTTCTCCACGACCCGCGTTGAAAGCGTGACATGGAGAGTCGTGCATGACGTGGGGGTGGGCGGTTCCCGCACGCATGCGTCACATCGCAGTTAATGGGAAAAGAGACTGCCCGCGCCTTCCCCGTAAAAAGGAATAACCGCGGGCGGCGCTGCTCATTTACCCTCCGTGCTTTCCCCAATCTCAGAACCGCCGTCCCCTTCTCCCTCCTTCTCAAGCTCTTGCCTTTGCTCGCCGCCGCCGCGCCTTCACGATCCTTCATTCCTCGCCTCCCGCAGCCGCCATGGCACCCAAGACTAGCAGAGGCAAGGGAGTGGCCAATGATGCCAGGACAAACGAGCCACCGGAGAGCAAGTTGGCGGTGCGGCGGACGCAGTCCGCCTACTTCCCCACGGCGGTCGACGCAATCCACATCCGGGACTACTTCAAGCACTTGTGGGGGTGCAAGGCAGGGACGACGGGCACCCGCCACGCTGCGACATCCTTGCTGCCTTCGCCGAGGCCGGCCCGAATCGGTACCCGTTCTTTGTCGACTACTTTTCTTGCGGCCTCTGCCCCCCTTCTCTGATTTCTTCAGCAACATCATGCACACCTACGACTTTCACCTTCTGGATTTTACCCCAAATGCCGTGGCGTGCATGGCTCTTTTTACGCACCTCTACGAGGGCTTTGTCGGGGTGCATCCCAACACGGCGCTCTTCCGCCACTACTTCTTCCCTCGGATCCAAAAGGGGGGCACCATTTCCAGTTGTGACGCTTGTATCCCAAGGTCCAAGGGGACATACCCGAAGGGCGCTCGGAAGAAGAGGTGGGAGGAGTGGTGGGGCCGGTGGTGCTGGATTGAGGAGGAGGATCAACCAGCATTCTGCGAGGTTCGCCAGGCGCCGCCGGTTCACTGAAGTGACTGGAGCGATGTTTATGCCGACGATGTGAAGCTCACGGTCGCCACCACCAGGATTCTTCACCTCACCGAGGCCGGGCTTACCCTCGAGATGATCGGGGCAGATTTCATTCGCCGACGAATCGCCCCGCTGCATAACAAGGGGAGGCCGGCCTAGCTCTTCACGAATGCGGTCGACATCATGGGGCTTCGCCCCAGCCTCGACCACAACCTCACGGTGATGGGGCACGCCCACTTTTGACAGCAGCTCTTCCAGCTCGACGTGAACCGCGACGGCAAGGTCGAGCGGTCCGGCAAGGCCGCGAAGGCCGGGAAGGTCGCCAAGGGGCCCTTGTTTAAGTTACCGGAGGGGTTGGCCCCGCTGAGCAACAACACGCGTCGAAACGACATCATCGCCATGATGCCGGAGTTCAACGCGCACGACCTCGTCCCAAATTGGGCCGAGCCGCCAGAGGATCAGGTGCAGTAGTTTTTTGACACCCTGGAGGAGAAGTACGTCCGCGATGAGCCGTGGCTCATCCAGGACACCACCCAGGCAGAGTTGGACTACAGTGCCGCCAGGGCGGCGGAGGCGGAGCTCGCCAAGGAGGCCGACAACACCGGCAGCATGGAGGACAAGGCCGCGGAGGAGAAGGAACTTGCCCAGTGGGCGGAGTCTGCTGGGGAATCCAGCAGCGCCGACACCAGGGCCCCTCTCATTGAATATGTGGTCGACGAGTCGTCGTCGGAGGAGGCCGAGGCTGTCGACCCTCCGGTCACGGGGAGAGGGTGAGTCCTGCGGCGGGCCACCTCTGGTGAGCCGTTCCAGCCCAGCAGGGCCGTACAACCGCGACAAGCCCAGGAGGGGTCCGCGCGCCACACAAGGGCTGCGGAGGCGAAGAAGTTAGTGAAGGCCACGGTGGCGAAGAAGAAAGCAACTGCCTCTTCTTGGTCCAAGCGTCCTCGGACTCCATCAGCTTCCCCTCCTCCGGCAGATGTCGACGTGGAGGTCATCTTTGATTTCGGGTCCCTCAGCCCAAGGAGGAAGAGGAAGGCGGCAGAGGAGGAGGTGGAGGACGAGTAAGTATCTTGTACCTTTTTTTCATCTCCATCCCCTCAAACCGTGCCACTTATCTTGATTTGTTTCCATGTTTGTAGGGATGCAGAGACACTGGCCTAGAGGGTGAAGAGGGACAGGGCTTCGGCGGGCGGCCAGCCCCCGGCAGGCGCTTTCGGCACACGGCTGGTGGTGTTGAGCAGCCCGGACAGCAGCCCCCGGCACAACCCCCAGCGTAAGTTCATCACTCATCCCTCGTCAACGTGTGTTGGGGGCACGATCTCTTGGCGCTGACCTTGCCATGGTTGTAGGAGGAGGACGGCAGCAGGAGGAGCCGTCGAGGGCTACCCCCAACATGCCGCCCCATTCAACCACACCGCCCCGAGGGGCGTCCCCGGCAAGGGCGCCAAGTACCGAGCCCATGCACACGGAGGAGGAGGAGGCGAACTCGGGTGCTAGTGGCTTCGCCTCGGCGCCAAATGTTGGCGGGGAGGGGACCTCTGCTTCCCAGCCCGGCACTGGTAAGTCACTTGCCTTCCGTCCCTGTTCTTTTTCTGTTCTTTCTGAATCTTGGTCTTGGCTTCGCCTCATCCCCTTCTCGGTATCCAGATCCTCCCTCGGCGGATCTGGAGGATATAGACACCGTCATCGAGGATGTCGCCAAGGATGCCGCGGCGAAGGCCGAGAAGATCGCCACCGAGGAGGCCGCCAAGGGTGCCGCTGAGAACGCCGCCAAGGGGCCTGCCGGGGAGCCCGGCAAGGCTGCTGTCGAGGAGGAGGTGGTTGACGACCAACCTTCCTCCTCTGCTGCCTCTGGCTCAGGCAGGTACCTGAGGGTGAGCGACGACCTATTCGTCCACCTCTCAGGGACGGCGAGCACCGGGGTGCTCGTTGATGGGGAGGTGTTCGATGACGAGGTGATCGCCGCCTTCGGGCTTGAGGTCGTTGACGAGCCGAGCGCCGGTGACGGTGGTTCCCAGGAAGAGCGGCTCCTCCAGGCCATGGGCGCCAACTTCCGGAAGCTCCGGGCACTTCACCGTGCTCGCCAGGACAAGGCCAAGTCCAGGATGGCGGTGGTGGACAAGGCGGAGGTGGACCTCGAGGGGCGCATCGCCGAGGCGCAGGCTTGGTTCCGCCAGGCCCAGAAGGACCTGAAGTCCGCCCAGGACACACTGGCTGAGCACAACCTGGAGCTCACCATGAAGCATGCCGATATCGAGAAGGCCCCGGAACTGGCGGGGCAACAGGCTGCCCAGGCCGAGGCTGCTTGGCACCAAGAAGCAGCCGCTACCGAACTCCTGTGAGGAGGACCTTGCCGCGCGTGAGGAGAAGCTTGCCGCAACGCTCCGCGGCAAGGACGAGGATATGGAGAAGCTCTTCGTGCAGCAGACCCAAGAGCTGGAGCAGAGGCACAGGGAGGCACTCAATGCCCAGGCTCTGGTTCACGCCAGCAAGGTGAAGGAGCTGGAGGTGGAGCGGGATGGGCTGATGGACCAGACCCTGAAGCTGGCCGAGGAGAAGGACACGCTCAACGGTGCCCTGGTGGAGGCACAGGGCGCAATCCTTGGCAAGGCTGAGGAGCTCTCCAAGACCAACGACTCCATCAAAGACCTGAAGCTGAAGCTGGAGGGCCTTGAGGACACGCTCTCGGAGGCCAAGGCCCGGGAGGAGACCCTGGCCAAAGATCTGGAGGCTGAGAAGCATCAGCGGAAGAACAAAGCCGCCAACCACAAGGATTTTGTGGAGGGTGAGAATCGCTGGATTGGCCGCCTAGAAGACGTCGCCGGCAGGATCACCACGCAGCTGGCTACCATGGGGATGCCAAATGTGAGGTACACCCCGAAGCACAACGTGAGCCCCAACGCCAATCTGACCCTATTCTTCGAGGATGTCTTCGGGGCCCTGGAGCAGCTCCACTCCAACCGGGCGGCCTCTCTGGCCGATGAGGCCTGGAGGCTTTGCCGGGGTGCCATGACCAAGGTCCTCACCAAGGTGGCGCACTGGAATCCTGCTACCTCTTGAGCACTGCGTTGGATTTCCTTGAAGATGAAAGGGTGATGCAGCAGAGTAGAGTAAGTATTTCCCTCAGTTTTTGAGAACCAAGGTATCAATCCAGTAGGAGGCTACGCGCGAGAACCTTGTATCTACACAAAAAATAGCTCAACGCAACCAACGCGATTAGGGGTTGTCAATCTCTTCATGGTCACTTACGAGAGTGAGATCTGATAGAGATGATCGATAATATTTTTGGTATTTTTGGTATAAACACGCAAAGTAAAATAAAAGAGCAAAGTATAAAAGCAAAGCAATAATAAAGTGATGAAAGATTGATATGATGAGAATAGACCCGGGGGCCATAGATTTCACTAGTGGCTTCTCTCAAGAGCATAAGTATTTTACGGTGGGTGAACAAATTACTATTGAGCAATTGACAGAATTGAGCATAATTATGAGAATATCTAGGTATGATCATGTATATAGGCATCACGTCCGAGACAAGTAGACCGACTCCTGCCTGCATCTACTACTATTACTCCACTCATCGACCGCTATCCAGCATGCATCTAGAGTTTTAAGTTCAAGAAAACAGAGTAACGCCTTAAGAAAGATGACATGATGTAGAGGGATAAATTCATGCAATATGATAAAAAACCCATCGTGTTATCCTCAATGGCAACAATACAATACATGCCTGGCTGCCCCTACTGTCACTGGGAAAGGACACCGCAAGATTGAACCCAAAGCTAAGCACTTCTCCCATTGCAAGAAAAACCAATCTAGTAGGCCAAACCAAACTGATAATTCGAAGAGACTTGCAAAGATAACCAATCATAGATAAAAGAATTTAGAGAAGATTCAAATATTGTTCATAGATAATCTTGATCATAAACCCACAATTCATCGGTCTCAACAAACACACCGCAAAAAGAAGATTACATAAAATAGATCTCCACGAGAGAGGGGGAGAACATTGTATTGAGATCCAGAAAGAGAGAAGAAGCCATCTAGCTGCTAACTATGGACCCGAAGGTCTGAGGTAAACTACTCACACTTCATCGGAGGGGCTATGGTGATGATGTAGAAGCCCTCCATGGTGGGTTACCCTTCTGGCGGAGCTCCAGAACAGGCCCCAAGATGGAATCTCGTGGGTACAGAAGGTTGCGGCGGTGGAATTAGGTTTTTGGCTCCGTATTTGATCGTTTGGGGGTACGTAGGTATATATAGGAGAAAGGAGTACGTCAGTGGAGCAAAGTGGGGCCCACGAGGCAGGGGGCACGCCATAGGGGGGGGGCGCCCTCCACCCTCGTGACCGCCTCCCTCCTTTCTTGACGGAGGGTCCAAGTCTCCTGGATCATATTTGTTGAGAAAATCACGTTCCCGAAGGTTTCATTCCATTTGGACTCTGTTTGATATTCTGTTTCTTCGAAACACTGAAATAGGCAAAAAACGGCAATTCTGGGCTGGGCCTCCGGTTAATAGGTTAGTCCCAAAAGTAATATAAAAGTGGAAAATAAAGCCCAATATGGTCCAAAACAGTAGATAATATAACATGGAGCAATCAAAAATTATAGATACGTTGGAGACGTATCAAATCCCAACCTCGACTTCGACGCTGCACTGGAGAGCTTGCCTAAGGATGCGGACCTCACGGTGCTCAAGGAGTGTATCAAGCCCATCATCAGCCGCATCGACGGAATCCAGAGGGTGGAAGGCCTGCGCCAGGACTATGCACCCCGTTTCTCATCGTCGCTGCAGGTTCACGACCAAGACAATTTTTATCTTTAGTTAGAACTACAGCAACAATTGAGGTAATATAACTCTGCAGTACTTTTGATATTATGCATGTTACTTTCCTGTTCAATCCCCCCTTTGCATGTTCACTCTACGTTAATCGGGTAGGCTTGCCGGTGCGTAACCTAGGCCACGGCGCCTTGAGGACGGATCCCCAATAGCCTGCCGGGTATGCTTGCTGCCAGGCGAGCCACCTTACCGCCCTCAACGCGGCCGCTCTAACTGTCGATCTTGACTCAAGTCAGAATCGAGAGCGTTGCTAATTGCGGAAGGTTACCCTGCCACTCTCGACGCGGCCGCTTGAGCTGTTGAGGGGACTCGAAGCAGAGCAAGGGCGTTTCCAATCGCGGAAGGGCCCCCTTGCGTGCAGGTTTTCCATACATAGGGCAGGACCTTCGAGGATAATAACCTTATATATAAAAAGAAATTGCTTAAAGTTTTGCACAACTTAGCTTTTCTGTCGTTGCACGGGCGTCCACCGCATCTGCAGATGGTGCCGTCAAGCTTGGTCGTCTTCTTCCTTGGAACGACAGCCGCGATGAAGCCGCCGCTTCGATCAGACCAAATTTCCACCACTGCGTGCCCCCTACCTGGCGCGCTAAAGATGTCGGGGGAAATCGACACCTATGGAATCACTGGGATTCCTTCTACGGTTGGCGGGCACGAGGTTGTGCAAAGAGCGGGTCTGATAGGAAGCACACGGATCATTTACCCAGGTTCGGGCCGTGAAGATGCGTAATACCCTAGTCCTGCTTTGTTGGATGTATTTGAGTGTTCTTGTGTTCTTGAGCTAGCTACGGGGTGTAACTTACCCAAAAGATCCGAATCCTTCTCCTGGTCGCCTCGGGCCTCCTTTTATAGAGAAAAGGGGTTGCCACAGTGGCACACAGGAGGTGGAAAGGTCTACAGTCGATAAGCCTATCCTCTGGGACCGTCGGACAAACGCATTTAATGCGCTGCCGACATGCCCCCCTTGCTTTATCGGGGACGGCAAGGAAGCACGTCCCAGCTGTCGCCGCCTCACCTGGTTCCGACGCGCGTCCGAGCTGACGAGGCGTTGCTGCGCCACGTTGGCTGGCTGCTGGGCTGGCGCGATGGTGGAGCCTTCATGACAGGTCGCATGCCACCACGCAGGTGCTTGCTGAGTTGGTGTAGAGGCCGCCCGTCGCCACGGAGGTGCCTGCCCAGCTTGTTGAGCTAGCAGCTGCTTGGGGACGGTGGTGGAGTCTTAGCAGGCGCGGGTCTGGCTGTGGCCCCGCCGATGCCCTCGGCAAGGGTCTTGCCGGGGGCCCGACAAGGGTCTTGCCGTGGCATTACAGTCGTCCCCGGCAAGGCGCCTGCCGGGGGTCTTGTGGATTTCCTCAGCTAAGATCCTACCGAGGGTCGCCGTCTTCTGGTCCTCATCTAATCCTGTGTATTTATGATCTTCACAAAGATCTACATGCCACCACGGAGGTGCCTCTTGAGACCTGGTTCCAATGTAGTTGTTGATGGCGTTTGGAACCCTCAGGCTCAAAGGTGGCTCACTGTGCTGGCGTTGGGCAAGTTGCCCTGGCAAAATTCTTGCCGGGGCCGTGGAGGTCGTCCCGGCAAGGGTCTTGCCGGGGGGTCCACCTCGCCCCTTTGCTCTTTGTGTCTCTGGTCTTGGCGTTGCCTTGTTTGTCTTGTGCTTCGGTTTCCCTCCGGCCTCCCTCCTCTGCCTTGTTAAGTGTGGCCACGGGCGCGGCTCTGACTGCCCGTGCACAAGTTAAGGGGTCAAAAGGAGAGCCCCTACTTTTGTACACCGACACTGATCCATACATGACGCCAGGCACGTTGGGATAGGCCCCAAACATTGCACGGAAACATGGCGAGAGAACGCTGCGCGTGCAGTGGTTTGTCATGATTCTAGTCAATCCAACGCCCACTTCACATAACTACCGCGGGTCATGGGGTCGTGGGGCTGCAACAGTTAATGTAGAATGGTAACTTTCTGAAGAGTCGTGCCCTCCCCCACGTGCTTTCCCTTAAGAGGGTAAAACGCGAAGGGGCACTGCTCATTCATTGTCTCTGTCTCCCCCCCACCATCTTCTTCCGCTAGCCAAGCGACTGCTCTCCCTCCCTGCCCACACTCACCGCTGATCTCCACCCAATTTCATTCCTCCATCCCCTCCGCAACTCGAAGAGATGGGGAAGAAAGCCGCCGCTCCAAAGGGGAAGCGGTCGACTGCCGTGAAGGAGGTGGCTGTCGAGGGAAGCAAGAAGAGAGCGGTAGAGCTGGATAAGAAGCGAACGGGGGACGTGGTCTTCTTCCCGTCGTTGCCAGGGAAGAGCAGGAGGAGAAGGAGACCCTCATCCACCGGACCAAGCGGCTCAGGTGCGTGGAGCCGCCGACTACTGTGGAAGGCACGGGCCTGGCGGGGAGCAGCATCAACGACCCGACACCAAGCCCCCAGCTCAGCCCCCGACCCGAAAGAACATGATTGGCCCCTCCCGTAAGGGGTGATGCAGGAGAGCTCCCAACCTCCTTGGTCGGAGGAGGAGGGGAAATCACCCTGGGCGAGTGTCAGTGTCAAAACCAGCGGATCTCGGGTAGGGGGTCCCGATTTGTGCGTCAAGGCTGATGGTAATAGGAAGCAAGGGACACAGATGTTTACCCAGGTTCGGGCCCTCTCGATGGAGGTAAAACCCTACTTCCTGATTGATATGGGTAGTACAAGAGTAGATCTACCACGAGATCGTAGAGGCTAAACCCTAAGAGCTAGCCTATGATGGTATGATTGTGATCGGCCTACTAAGGACCAACCTCTCCGGTTTATATAGACACCGGAGAGGGCTAGGGTTTACATGGAGTCGGTTACAAGGAAGGAAATATAATATACGGATCGCCAAGCTTGCCTTCCATGCCAAGGAAAGTCCCCTCCGGACACGGGCCAAGTCTTGAGTCTTGTATCTTCACGCTTCAATAGTCCGGACGTTGTACATCGTCCGGCTGTCCGGATACCCCTAATCCAGACTCCTCAAGAGTCTCCTGAACCAGGCTTCAATGACGATGAGTCCGGTGGCAGTCTTGTCTTGACATTGCAGGGCGGGTTCCTCCTCCGAATACTCCAAGGTAATTATCGAACACTCAAACCGTGTCCGGATCCACAAGATGATCTTCGCATGCCACCGTAGAGAGAATGATGTTTCACAAATGCAATCTCCTGAGAACTTTTTGGGCAACGCGACGTGCCACTACAGTCAGGTCATTACTCGAACCGTCTTTCCACAACCAGCCACAACGCATATTGCGAGGCGGTTTCCTTGACACGTCTTGTCAAAGCGGAGATCGTGCCCCCTAATTACGGGATTCTCATCAATACGGGTACGGGTAATCCCACCACATCATTAATCGTGGCGCTTGGGAAGCAAGCGATTCCCAACGGGCAAGTGGGGAGGCGCAGATATAGCGCGCCGGCTACCGGATGCTGGGCAGGTCATTTCGACCCCAGGACCCCACGGGAGAGTCGTGTTCGTCGCCCACTTCGTCCGTGGACTGGGATTTCCACTCCATCCTTTCGTCTGCGGGCTCATGTTCTACTATGGGCTAGATTTCCATGATCTAGCCCGAATTTCGCCCTCAACATCTCGGCGTTCATCGTCGTTTTGAGGCCTTCCTCCGCATCCGGCCTCACTTGGCTCAGGCTGCAAATCTTCTGCGTGAAGCCGAAGATTTCTGCGCCAACAAGCGGAGTGCGGAGGGGCCATGGTGGGCAAGATGCCCAACGTCACCTGGCTGGACGGCTCCTTTGCGGAGACCGTAAAAGGATGGCAATCGGGGTGGTTCTACATCACCGAGCCGCGCGGCGCCAACTGGGCGGCGGACCCCGAATTCCGATCCAGAACCCCTATGCGGCTCACCTCCTGGGAAAAGAAGGGCCCGTCCTTGGGCGATTCCATAGAGCTGGCCGGACTCCAGACATGCATCAAAAGCATGAAGGACAAGAACATCAAGCTTGTCAACATGATCCAGGTCATGCTCATTCGCCGGATCCTGCCCTGCCAAAGGCGGGCGGTTAATCTATGGGAGTTCGTCCCGACCGAACACCAGACGCTCCGGAAGCTCTACGGCATGATGCACAAAGGCGCATGGAGAGTGTTGTTCAAGGCCTCCGAAGTACCTCCTCCCACTTCCGAGGACCGCGGACTTCATGCAGCGCAGCCCCCGAATCTGGTGAGTTTTGGGACCACCACCGGGTTTAGTTTTTTTCCAATACATTCATGGGGCAGTTTTAAGTATTGATATATATTTGCCTCAGGATTATGTGAAGACAGCGGAGCAGATTGACTGCCCGGCTCCGTTGCCGGAAGATCCAGCGGACGCTCTCCTGACGGAGATGTTAATCCCGGCACCGTACAAGGTGTCAGAGAAGAAGGCCGAAAAGAAGGCCCCGGGGACCAGGAAGGGTCTCCGGCGTAAGGTTGCGTCCGAAGCCTCGTCCGAAGACGACGAGGTAGACTCCTCCCATGAAGGGGAGGAGGAAGAAGAAGAAGATGCCCCATCCAGGAAGGATGAGGGGCCCGGAGAGGCGGGCCAGGGGGGCGGAAAAGGCCCTCGACGCAAGGCCATTATACCCCTGCCGTCCGACGATGACGAGACGGATTCCTCCCGCAAAAGCGGGGGGAGTCAAAAAGAAATTCCACCTCCCCGCACTGGGGGGAGAAGAAGAGAAAAGCCGCCCCGGAGGGGGAGGCTAGGGCGTCCATGAAGGGGAAAACATCCCTTCCGGACTGCTCCACCACGGCCGCCTACAGCGATGAAGGGTGGCTGCCCAGGGGGAAGCCCCTGGCGTGATCGTAAGTGTCCGCACTCTACCGTGGTTTTTAAGTCATAGCTGTTTTAATAACGCCGAGTATATATGCAGTCCGGCCAGGGCTCATCTGGAGGAGTCGTCTTCGTACGGGTCTCTGAGCGCTTCAGAGATGAACTCGCTCCCGACGGCCACCACTCCTCAGCCTGCGGATGACACGGAGGTGTTGTCCTGAAGGCTCCCCGAGCAGGGGGAGGTGATCCTGGAGACGCCCCAAGGCAGAGTTCCAAATGTCGGACATGCAGAGTTCAAGATCCCCGCGGATCGCGTCGATGAGAGCCGCAACAAGGCGGACTCCCGACCGAACACTGCCCCGGAACCTCCGACGGTTCCGGACTTGGGCGGGCAGCCCCTCGCTAGGGAGGGTGAGCCGCCCGTGCCAAGGACTTCCGTCGCGTCAACAGCGCCGGATAGCCTGGTGGAAGCGCTTCGAGGCGCTTCCATGGAAGAAGAGCACCGTACTCTTATGAGTGCGGTGATTCAGAGGGTTCTGTCCGCCAGAAGCGGACTGCCCGAAGCCTGCAGAAGCCTCCTGACGGGCTTTGAGGTAAGTAAAAAATGTATGAAATTACCACCCGATAGGTAGTAGCCCCTGATACTCTGTTTGGTGTTCAGAAAGAAAAGCCAAATGGAGGGTCAATTATAATCCGCAGGAGTCTAATAATAAGTATTGTTGTGAATAAGCAGGCTATGCTGCTTGCTGCCCGTACTGCCGAGGTTAAGGAACTAAAAGCGGGACTGGAAGCGGTGAGGAGAGCCTGGCCTCACGAAGAGGCAGCTCGAAGAGAACAAGGGTAAGTAATTCCCGCTCTTATACGTTTAAGGATAGGCAAAATTGATGAGTCTAACACTTAAGTGTCGTGACCATGTAACAGGGCCGCCACGAGGTGGCGTCCCTGAAGAAGGCGCAGTTCGAGGCCGAAGACAAGGCGGCCTCGGAGTGTAAGGAGCGCGAAAAGCAAAGTGCTAGGGTAGGTGAGGTACAGCAGGAGCTCCAGGACCTCGGCAAGAAATGCGAGTCCGTCGAGTATGATATGAAGGCGAAGGAGGCCGAGCTTGCGAAGGCCCTTGTGAATTTGAAAGATGCCAAGGCCGAAGCCGAGAAAGCACAGCGGGAGATCTAGGAGGCCAAAAATATAGCAGCGGGTAAGAAATTCTTTATGCAAAGCAAACATGTGGAGGAGGCGTTTCTTTTACTTACTCGAATACGGAGCTCTCCAGGGGCATTTGCAGATCTGCCACGCAGCGTCTCAGACGCTGCGGAGTTCTACCGTGCCTGTGAGGGAGCTCAACGGAGAAGCTGTTACGGTCCCAAAGTATGATGGGGCCGATCATCCGATGCCTCTAAGCGACCAATCGAAGCAGTTGATCGAACTCCATAGAGCGGCCGAACTGGCTATGAAGGACTTCATAGTCCGGATGTGGCCTGGTGAGCTCCTCCCTAGTAGCTACTTTGGCCTGATCAAGCGGATGGTGGAAGCCTGCCCGCGGCTTGAAGTGATCAAGCGATCCGTTTGCATCGAAGGTGCCCACCGAGCCTTTGCCCATGTCAAGGTGCATTGGGGCAAGCTGGATGCGGAAAAGCTAGTCAAGGATGGGCCACCGGCGGGAAAGGCGCATCACCATCCCGAGATGTACTACGATGGCGTGATGAAGGGTGCTCGTCTCGTCGCTGATGAGTGTACCAAGGATGCCATTTTTGAATGAGTTCACTTCTGTCATGTTTGCAATTTAAAGACGAAGCTACTTGTGCTATGTAGCGCTTTTGTTATTTAAAATATTACCTTCTGTGCGGCTATTTATAATATCCAGAAAGTAGGCCAGTTGTCGGCTTCCGCCCTCTTGTGACTAGCACTGGGGTGTTCATGGAAAACCCGGACACTCTTTATCCAAATGTTTGGTCCCTTAAGGAGGTGTCCGGCACAGCGAACAAGGCAATCGTACTATGGGACTTTATAACTTTCACTTCGCCATAGAAGTCTACAATTTTAAATTTTGGTGAAGCCCCTAGAATCCGGAAGGCCGAATTGGGGCGCTATACACGCCCAGATCGGACGAAGCCGATTTATCACCTAAAGCAGAAAATCTTTAAGGATTTTAAAACCTCTCGAACAGCGACCAGCTCTTGCCACATCATGCCGGTCAGTTTCGGCTTTCTCTACTGAGGTGCTCGTCCGGACGAACCAGGACACAATCGCAGTAGTTCTCCCTGCGCTACCTTAGCCGATATAATGTAACGTAAGGCACCAAAACAAGGGAGCCGGGGTATTCCAATTGTAGACCCAAGACATGATTCGGAGCTGATGCATATAGTGCTATAAGTTCGGGGTGCCGCACTGTTGAAAGTGTTCGGACTTTATTTGCCATATTACGGGGCGCCATGAGAAGCCCCTGGCAAACCGGCCTTACCAAAATGTACGGATGCGATATCAAATAAACATTTATAAGAGAAAATGCTCAAATAAGAATAATAAGCTGACGCTATATATAATCTCCCATTGACGAAAAATATGTTTAAGCGTACATTTACAATGGATGCGTTAAGCAGAGATAAAATAGGACTATTTGACATGTCCTATCCGAGGGCTGTGTTCGTAGATAAAGCAGGTATAATGATCGTAAATAGATTCCACCTAGGTTTTCCTTCTGTACAACGCGTCATGTGCCTCCTTGGATGTCTCTTCCCTATAAGTCCGCAGTTCGGCTCTTTTGAGGATGCTGCTCCAACGCGGTATCCTGAAAGGTAAGAGGGAAAGAGTATGAAAGTATTTGGCGGTTACCCGCACTATTGACCAAGTCGTTGATGCGCCTCCGCCTATGCCCATGGTATTTTAAGTGCGTAATTGTGTGCACGTGGCACGAATGCTGCTTTGATGGGGCTTGAGCGGAGGCCGGACTGCTAGTCGCGCTCTTGGCGTGCCTGATGATCATGTTGCGGGGTGCTCCGGACTCGCTTGACTGTGCTCGAAGTTGTTGTCGCCGGATTGGTTTGTTGGAGAAGGCCGCACTGTACTTCCACCGCAAGGGCTGCAGTATGCTCTTTTGTTCGTAGGGAGCGGTCCATATTTCCGTTCACCGTTATGACCCCGCGTGGTCCTGGCATCTTGAGCTTGAGATATGCGTAGTGTGGTACCGCATTGAATCTGGCGAATGCGGTTCGTCCGAGCAGTGCATGGTAACCACTGCGGAAGGGGACGATATCGAAGATTAACTCTTTGCTTCGGAAGTTATCCGGAGATCCGAAGGCCACTTCCAATGTTATAGAGCCCGTACAGCGGGCCTCTACTCCGGGAATTACACCTCTATAGGTGGTTTTTAGTGGGCTTGATCCTTGAAGCGTTAGTGCCCATTTTGCGCACTGTGTCCTGGTAAAGCAGGTTCAGGTTGCTGCCACCGTCCATAAGGACGTGTGTGAGGTGGAATCCGTCAATGATTGGGTCTAGGACCAATGCGGCCGAGCCGCCGTGACGGATGCTAGCAGGGTGATCCCTAAGATCGAAAGTGATCGGACAAGCTGACCATGGGTTGAATTTGGGGGCGACTGGCTCCATCGCATAGACGTCCCTTAGTGCCCGCTTCCGTTCCCGCTTGGGGATGTGCGTGGCGTACATCATGTTGACCGTTTTCACCTGGGGGGGGGGGAATTTCTTCTGTCCCCCCGTGTTCGGACGTCGGGGCTCCTCGTCATCGTCATTTGTGCAGCCCTTTGTCCTTGTCTTCGGCGTTTATCTTGCCGGCCTGTTTGAATACCCAGCAATCTCTATTGGTGTGGTTGGCTGGCTTGTCCGGGGTGCCATGAATTTGGCACGAGCGCTCCAGTATGCGGTCTAGACTGGACGGTCCCTGATTATTTCTTTTGAACGGCTTCTTTCACTGACCGGGCTTGGATCCACTGAATCCGGCGTTGACTGCCGTGTCTTCAGTGCTGTCGCCGTTGTTCCGTCACTTGTGTCTGTTAAGCCGTGGCTTGCCGTTATTGTCGCGGCCATCCGCATTGCCGGACTGTGGCGTAGTGTTGCTGCGAGCCAACCAACTGTCCTCGCCCGCGCAAAAGCGGGTCATTAGTGTTGTAAGAGCTGCCATGGACTTGGGTTTTTCCTGGCCGAGGTGTCGAGCGAGCCACTCCTCGCGGATATTATGCTTGAAAGCCGCTAGGGCTTCAGCGTCCGGACAATCAACTATTTGGTTCTTTTTAGTTAGGAACCGAGTCCAAAATTTCCTGGCTGACTCTCCGTGCTGTTGAGTGATGTGGCTCAAGTCGTCGGCATCAGGTGGTCGCACATATGTGCCCTGGAAGTTGTCGAGGAATGCGTCTTCCAGGTTTTCCCAACTGCCAATGGAATTTCTTTGGCAGGTCGTTTAGCCAGTGCCGGGCTGGCCCTTTGAGCTTAAGGGGGAGATACTTGATGGCGTGTAGATCGTCTCCGCGGGCCATGTGAATGTGTAGAAGGAAATCTTCGATCCATACTGCGGGGTCTATTGTGCCATCGTATGATTCGATGTTTATGGGTTTAAACCCTTCTGGGAATTCATGATCCATTACTTCATCAGTGAAGCAGAGGGGGTGCACGGCGCCTGCGTCGGGCTATGTGGCTACGCAGGTCGAATTGCTCAGGTGGCTATATTCGCCCGGCCGGACTTGTTGAAGATGTGTCCGGCGTGACGGTCCTCGTCACAGACCTTGAGGCGCTTCGCGATCCGTAGATCGATCTTGGCGGTCCTGTTTTGTTGCCCTGGGCCGTAGTATGTTGGCGTGGGGGTGTTGGCTGGTATGGACTGATATGCCATTTTATCCCGGCCACGAGGTGGCCGGTCAGCTGTATGGTGCTCGAGTCTGTATTCCTCGGCTGCCAGGACTTCCGTCCATCTATCTATGAGTATATCTTGATCATCTTGGAGTTGCGGCTATTTCTTTTTCAGGCTCCTTGAAGTGGCTATAAGCCGACGCTTGAAGCGCTCCTGCTCTACAGGATCCTCAGGCACGCCGAACTCGTCGTCGCCGAGGCTAATCTCATCTTCGGAGGGGGCATGTAGCTGTCCTCCTCTGGGTATTCGTCGGTCGCCTGTTCTTCTGGGCTGACCTAGTCATCCTCCTGTTCAGCCTGCTCAAAGGCGGGCTGATCAGGGTTGTATTCTTCTTCGGCACCATTCGGATTGTTTTCGTCTCCTGGGCCGGTATTGGTGTGGCGGGGGCTTGGAGTGGCGCCGACGGCGCCCATTCTTTGCTTTTTTCCCTGAGGTTTTATCCCCCGTTCCCTCATCGCCATTTGTCTCCTTCGGAGTGTCCACCATATATATATCATAAGAAGAGGTGGCTGTCCACCGCCCAGTGAGCGGTAGTTCATGTTCTTCTCCTGCATCGTCGTCCATACCGTCGATGTCTTCAGAGTCGAAGTTCAGTATCTCGGTTAAGTCATCGACCGTGGCAATGAAGTGGGTGGTGGGTGGGCAACGAATTCCTTCGTCGTCTGCCTCCCACTCGAGCCGGACATAGTTCGGCGAAGATCCTCCTGACAAAGAGAGAGACTTTAATGAGTCCAGCATGTCGCCGAAGGGCGAGTGCTGGAAGATATCCGCAGCAATGAACTCCATTACTGGAGCCCACCCTGACCCGACGGGCTCGGGAGTGTGCGGACTGGAACGTCCGGATACGAATCCGGGGGTTCGGAGTCACAGGCCATCGCAGAGGTAAAACCCGTGTTCGGCTACACCGCCGGTGAGTGCGCGACACGGGGCGGGTCCATCCTCCGCCCTTAGGCAGCGCAGCCTGCTCCAGATCTAGGTCCGGAGATACTACGGGCGATACCCGAGCCGCCTGACGGCAGCTCTAAGCCGTGCTCGTCGCGACTGTCCGGTGCTCCTGTCATAGGCCCAAATCCATCGAAGATCAAGTCTCTGCGGATGTCCACCGTGTAGTTCAGGTCTCCGAACCTGACCTGGTGGCCAGGGGCGTAGCTGTCGATCTGCTCCAGATGGTCAAGCGAGTTGGCCCATGATCGGCCGCCGAACACGAAGATCTGTCCGGGAAGTCTTGCCTCGATAGCGTCGTTGATGATGATCGGCGAGCCATCGAGCCCGACGGGCGATTTACACAAAGGAACTCTCAATGAAAGCACCAATGTCGGTGTCAAAACCGGCGGATCTCGGGTAGGGGGCCCCGATCTATGCGTCAAGTCTGATGGTAACAAGAAGCAAGGGACACAGATGTTTACCCAGGTTCGGGCCCTCTCGATGGAGGTAAAACCCTACTTCCTGCTTGATTAATATTGATGATATGGGTAGTACAAGAGTAGATCTACCACGAGATCGTAGAGGCTAAACCCTAAGAGCTAGCCTATGATGCTATGATTGTAATTGTGATCGGCCTACTAAGGACCAACCTCTCCGGTTTATATAGACAACGGAGAGGGCTAGGGTTTACATGGAGTCGGTTAGAAGGAAGGAAATATAATATCCGGATTGCCAAGCTTGCCTTCCACGCCAAGGAAAGTCCCCTCCGGACACGGGCCGAAGTCTTGAGTCTTGTATCTTCACGCTTCAATAGTCCGGACGTTGTACACAGTCCGGCTGTCCGGATACCCCCTAATCCAGGACTCCCTCAGCGAGCCCCTCCAAGAGGGGCCCACCCTGCCTGCCGATCAAGTTGAGGGATCCCCAACAAGGGTTTCCACAGAAGGTTCTGCCCAGGGCGACGTCGTGGTTATCGAGGGAGGGGCTGGTGATCTTGGCCCGACAACTGATGTTGCCGGGGAAACTGAAGCTCCTCCATGGCAGGCATCTCCGGGTAACTAATTCGCTCTTTTTGGTCCTGTTGCCTTCACCATCTTGCTCCACGTCCATAGCTCTCTAATGCTTCTGCTTCTTTACCATTGCTTGTTGTCTTTGCTTGTAGCCCCTCAAATCAAAGAGCCCGAACTGCTTGAAGAGGTAGCCAGCATAGGGAAGTATGCAGCGGAGGAAGCCACTAAGATTGCTGCCGGGGAGGAGCAGGAACATGCTGTAGGGGGTGTTCAGGAGCTCCTGATGGAAACGGAGCAACCCCTACACTACAAAAATACACTTCTGTGATGATACGTGTTTGTCACAGTAGGTGACGTTTTCTGTCATGCATGTACAACCATGACGATTTTATGACAGAATCAAGATAGTCATACCTGTGCTATCATAGAAGTGTTCCATGACATTACCAAAATTATGATCACGGAAGTGTCCACTTCCATGAATATAAATCACGCCTCATAGAAATGCTTTTGTCAAGGGTGATCGACATGTGGCATCCACCATAACGGGTCGCCGTTAAGCTATCAAGTTCCGGTTTGGATCCGATAACCCGTTAATAGCCTCGACCAATGGGGATTTTCCACGTGTAAAATTATCATTAGCTATAGCAACCACGCGTCAGCACCCGAAAAGGACATATGTCAACCGCCCAATGGACAGGAGGCGACTGTGATACGTCGACATGTAGCAAGGCCCAACAGTGGCCCATTTAGGTTAAAAAGGCTGGCCCAGTCAAAATTACTAGGCTGGCCCATTAACTGCCTGCTTGCAGACAACCCATTGCCCGTACGACTATTGTCAAATCGGCCAGTCAACGGCCCGTTCTAGACTTGTCATCATCGCGGCCCATGTTCACTTCTGGCCCGTTAACGGTCCGCTAAGTATTTGGGTCGAATTACGGCCCAGTGTGTTTCCGACCTGTTAAAGGTCCTACTTCATTTGGGCCCATTTTTTGGCCCTTGAAACTTTCAGCCCATAAACGACCGTGAAGGATTTGGGTCATATTCGTCCATGCATGTCTGACATTCGGCCTGTTAGAGGCCCACTGTAGATTCAGGCCACTTCCAGCCTATTGTGATTTTTGGCCTATTAACGTTGGACGAAATCCATGGGCCATATGTGGCCCAACGTCACATCGGGCCTATTAGCGACCCATATAAAACTAATACTAATCAAGCCTGACCGAACTTCCGGCCTGTTAAAGGCCCGTGTAGTAGGTCGGCGCATTTACGACTCGTCTAAATTTCGGCCTGTGAACGATCTGATTTAAATGGGCCACCACGAGCTGAGATACATTTAGGCCTGCTAATGATCAGCGGTTTATTTGGCACAATCAGGGCCAAATCTCACTTTCGGCCTATTAAAGGCCCATGTTATTTATGGGCTCGAGATATTTACACATGTTAACAGCCTATTGTTACCGAGGGCCCAAATTATGTTTAGGCCTATTAAAGGCCCACTAGGTGCACATGCCTACCAAAAATATGAAAGCTTATGTTGATTTAAGCCCAGATATTTTTGGTAGGCTACATGCAAATGACGACCCATAATCGTTTTTAGCCCAATTGGAATGGGCCTAACGAATGTTGGCACGTTGGGCTCCTATGAAGCTTTCGACCGAATACATTCCTAAGATAAACCTACACTGTACAAAAATAGCAACTTAATTTCTATAGCATTTGGCAGCACGATAAATGTTGTACCAGAACAAAACAAATTCCAGCCATACAACAAAAGGCCTGTTGGCATAAAGTTTACAGTCCTTGTAGATAAGAGCACCATCAGATGTATAGAAGCACAGATCATTTGACCTGAGTGCTAATGTTTCAGGCAGTAGAATCTGATGGAGCAGCATGATCATCCCCTTTTTCTGTCATTGCTCTTGAACAACGAAGCAAATGTCTGATAGTCTGGTTTCAAAACCATTCATCTTGACGACATTTGTCAACCACTATTCTTGTTTCTGAAACAAAGTCCATTAGGGATTGGACTTGTGTCTAGAGCACAGATATATCACTCTGTGTAGCCGGAAGATTTTGTTCAGTAGGCGATTTGGTTGAGGTTACCTTGACAAACAACCCAGAATTACGCAGGAAGGTGCTTTTTGCACTGTTAGTGGAGAGATACTGACACACTATAGCAAGAGGTGACATTGTGCATGTGGTAGCCTCGTCACCTTTAGGTGGTTGTGCTTGTTCAATCATTTGTTCCATAGTTTGCTAAAAGTTTGAACTTGTAGATTAGTGTACCAGATAAGTTACTGATGAGACAAAAACAAAGAAAGTAGGTTTCACGTTTATACATAACTTATTTTGGTGAACTAATGTAATACATTAGCATGTATTGTAGTGCCAACTACATAATAAAATCACTTTTGGAATATATGTCCATGTAGCATGCCTACTGTATTGTCTATTTCCTCACATTCATTGACATGTAAGGATAAAGAGACATGGTTTAAAGTAGGATGACTATAGTATGACATCATTCATATCATGGGCAAACAGATATAAAACAAACATGCTATTGTATCATTGTGTGGGCACGTGAACATCACAACTAGATTAGAGATCAAGACCACAATAATATCCTTCATCTCGTTTAAACCCTGTAAGGTGTACGTTAAGACAACTATGTATAAAAGTGAACAGAGTAACTGACATTGGTTGCAAACCAAGCAGTTAAATGAACACATCACAGTAACAAGCAGTTCAAAGGAAGGAGGAGTAAGGACTTACAACAGCGGCTTGAACTAGTGTGCTCATGCCCTTCATCTTGCTGGTGTATCAATCCTTGAAGATTTGCACTGCATTCGGTTCAGGTTCTTTTTGGAACGCATGGGTTTTCCTCTGTATTTGGAACCAGTCAATATAGATACGATAATATGACACAGAAAAAAGAAGGAAGCAGCAGCTATTTACAAGAGCCTCGCAATGTGCAATATAGCTACGAGATCATGTTGTCTGTTGGAATTTCACTTTAGAACGGTTGGTCAAGTTCTTCAAACAGTTAGCCTAGAATAAGATACACTTGTAAGGCACATACGTAAATACAAGTTCAATATGTGATCTGATCATATACATATACCCTACATAATACTTTGGATCAGACCAGTGTTTAACAAGGGCTGTCCAGTCTTCATCTGTAATATATTCCACTGGAGATATTTGGGCAATTTTATTGTTAGCCTTGCCTTCAAAGTGAGTTTTTCTAAGGTGATACCCATATTGTCGCAGAGTAGACTGAAAAACATGAGTGCATGCTTGTTTAGTTGCATCATCTTTCAGATCCAACTTGAACCTCATCTGTTGGAAAAAGAATGTGAGTCTTATTAGGAGGAAGCTAGAAAGTATGGGACAGAGCAAGACAATATTAGAAATTGCGATGAATAACATTACTTACGGATAAATGGTCAAGGAAGGTGTTAAACTCGGTATTGTCTTTCTCATTCCTGTACTAGATCCACTTTGGGAGGATACGTGCATGACACCTAACGGCAACGGCTGCCTCTGCTACTAACTTGGCTGACTCCGTAGCATTACGTGGCCTTTTTAAACCTGCCTCAAAATGGATCTCCATTCTTCCTCCTTTAGATTTTGTTAATCTGTCAAGCATCATCCCTGATGTCTGTTTCCGCTTGCGCCGTGGTTCTAGTTCAACAACGAATATGGAAAGTGTTAGTGCACATCAAACTGTGAGATACATATAAATGAGCATGCAACTGCAACTTGACTCGGTCATGTACTGTCTTGGTGTTGATGCTCATGAGGTTCATCTAATCTTGCCAAATCCTGTTGTGGCAGCAGTGCTTTGGAAGTAGTGTTAGGTGTGAACGCAGCTTGGGAACTGGCTAGTTGCGGAGCAAACGAACGAGTAACTTGTTGAGATGCTGGTACAGTTGAAGTGGATGTTGCAGCTGGTGTAGCAGGTGATACTGTGTTTGTAGATTTAGCCAGTGGACTTGGACCTTCTACTACACTATAAGTACGAGCAGAATCTCGAGGGCAGATCCTTTTCTGTTGCACCCGACGAGTAACACCATTCCCTACTATATTCTTTTCCGTGCTCTTTTTTGACTTCGCCATGTCAAGCCGTACCCACAACACAAAAAGAATAAAATCGCTCTTCAAAACTCATTGATGCATGATACATACAAGCAATACTTTGATGTAAGGCAATCGTATGAGGATGGAATATGTAAGAAAAACAGGACGTCATGACATATGCACAGCTACGTTGTGTAAACTTGCGATTTTTAAGAAAATAGAAGTAATGCAAGCTAGACACCATATGAAGGATTTTCGAAAAATTAGAAGCAGTACAACCTAGAAATCAATGAAAGGTGCAACCACTATCAAACTACCATGTTAAAAGCGTCCAATCATGAGTGACTAATGCGGGATACACAACAACAGTACTTTGATGTAAGAACATTGTATGATAGATAGATGCAATGTATTCTAGACACAGAAAGGCATGTCATATGCACATGTATAACGTATATACTCAGCAGGTGCAATTTAATCAAAATAGCAGAAATACAGGCTAGACAACATATGCAACATGAAACCAATTATCACACTTTCAACTTAGAGCAAGTACCTGCGATGGTGGAGTATGGGAGATGAACTCATCATGTAGACTTGGGACTTCAACTGCATTAGCGATGGCAAAGGCAAATCTAGAGAGTGTTCTGGCTTAAGGCCGGTCCAAAGGGACCACCAACATCCCCTAACTTACTCTTTTCCTCCCGCTTTTCTGATATTGCCTTATGAAGTCAAAACCACAAGAAGATGAATAAAATTAGTTCTGCATAACTGGTTGATGCATGATACAGACGAACACTACTTTGATGTAAGGCAAGCGCAGGATAGGAGGATGGAATATATGGAAAAAAAGATAGCATTGCATATTCACACGTACAATAGGAGGATGGAATATGTATGCAAATAGTAAGCAGAAGGCATTTCAACAAAATTAGAAGAAATGAAAGCTAGGCACCATATGAACATGCAACCAATATCACTCTATCAGGTAAGAAGTGTCTCGTCGTAAGTGCCATTTCAAGAAATTAGAAGCAGTACAAGCTACAAGACAATGCAATATGCAACCTACATCACACTCCCAAGTTAAATGCGTCTTACGGGTAAGTGATTGTTGTAGGTATAAGTTGTAAGCTATGCAGATGCAATTCAACAAAATCAGAAGCAATACAAACTAGACATCATACGAAACACACAACCACATATAATAGTTACAAATTAGACCTATGATGGTGGAGTAGGGGAGATGTGCTCACCTTCTACACAGCTACGTTGACTGTGCAACCTTGAGTTGTCTTGCGAATCTTGTTGGGAGGACGGCGGAGTAGAATCTGTAGAGACCCTATGTTTGAGTTGCTCCGAAGGACCACCATCATCCACTGTCGTACTAATTTCCTTCAGCTGTATTGATTTTGCATTGTGAAGTCAAACCGATAAGAAAAAGGAATAAAATTAGCTCTTCAGAACTCATTCATGCATGATACTGACGAACACTAATATGACGAAAGGCAAACACATGATACGAGGATGGAACATGTACGAAAAATAGGACAGCGTGACATATTCACACCTATGATGTGGAAACTAAGCAGAAGGCATTTCAACAAATTAGAAGCATTGCAAGCTAGACACCATATGAAAGATGCAACCAATATCACTCTGCCAAGTTCAAATTGTCTAGCGTTTCAACAAATTAGAAGCAGTACATGCTAGAAATCATATGCAAGACGCAACCAATATCACAGTGGCAACTTAAAGGCGCCTTATCATAAGTGAGTGATGCGGGATATGCAAGAACAGTAGTCTGTTGTAAGAACATGGTGTGATCAGATATAGTATGTTCTAGAAAATAGGAACACATGTCATATTCATAGGCATTATGTGTAAAGTAAGCAGATGCAATTCAATAAAGTAAAAAGCAATACAAGCTAGACATCATACGCAACATGCAACCACATATAATAGTTCCAAGTTAGAGCAAACACCTGTGATGGTGGAGTAGGGGAGATGTGCTCATCATCTACACAGCTACGTTGACTGTCTAGCCTTGCATTGTCTTGCGAATCTTGTTGGGAGGATGGCGAGTAGAATCTGTAGAGAACCTTCATTTCAGTTGCTCGGAAGGACCGCCATCATCCAATGCCTTACCAATTTCCTTCCGCTTTATTGATTTTGCATTGTGAGGTCAAACCGACAAGAAAAAGGAATAAAATTCTCTCTTCAGAACTCATTCATGCATGGTACTGACAAACACTACTCTAATGAAGGGCAAAGTCATGATACGAGGATGGAATATGTACGAAAAACTATTCACACGTATGATGTGGTAACTAAGCAGAAGGCACCTTAGCAAATTAGAAGCACTGCAAGCTAGACACCATACGGAAGGTGCAATCAATATCACTCTGCCAAATTAAAACTGTCTCGTCGTAGGTGGCATTCATCAAACTAGAAGCACTACATGCTAGAAATCATATTCAAGACGCAAACCAATATCACACTGCCAACTTAAAGGTGTCCCATCATAAGTGACTGATGCAGGATACACAAGAAGAGTAGTTTCATGTAAGAACATGGTGTGATAGATAGATATAGTATGTACCAAATACAGGAAGGCGTGTCATATTCATACGTATCATGTGTAAGCTAAGCAGATGCAGTTTACACTAATTAGAAGCAATACAAGCTAGACACCATATGCAACATGCAACCAGATATCACACTGCCAAGTTAGAGCAAGCACCTTGGATGGTGGAGTAGGGGAGCGGAGACTTGGAACTTGTAATGCACTAGCAGTACGAGGAGAATCCGTATAGATCTGTTTATGTTGCTGTAGAGGACCACCATCATTGCCTTCCTTACTCTTTTCCTTCCTCTTTTTTTATTTTGCCTTGTCAAGTCAAACCCACAAGAATAAGGAATAAAATTTGCTCTTCAGAACTCATTGATGCATGATACTGACGAACACTACTTTCATGTAAGGCAGCCGCATGATAGGAGGATGGAATATGTATGAAAAATAGGACGGCATGACATATTGACATGTATGATGTATAAAGTGTAAACTAAGCACAAGGTGTTTGAACTAGTTAGAAGTAATGCAAGCTAGAAACCATATGAAAGATGAAACCAATATCACTCTGCCAAATTAAAAGGGTGGCCTCATAAATGTATTTAACCAAATTAGAAGCAATACATGGCAACAGGCTAGAAATAATATGCAATATGCAATGAATAAAGGTGTGTCATCGTAAGTGATTGATGCAGGATACAGAAGAGAGGTAGTTTCATGTAAGAACATGGTTAACAGATAGATGTAGTATGTACAAAAAATAGGAAGGCATGTCATATTCACAGGTATAATGTGTAAACTAAGAAGATGCAATTTACCCTAATTAGAAGCATTACAAGCTAGATACCATATGCAACATGCAACCACATATCACAGTGCGAAGTTAGAGCAAGCACCTGCGATGGTGTTGCAGGGAAAATGCGGTCTTCAAGTACATAGCTACATTCAATATCTTCATTTAGGCTTGCTGTTTCTTGAATCATGTGGGGAGGATGAAACTGCACTCTTTATAAGAGTAGCGCGTCTCATACTAACCCACGCGCGTGACTGTCTCATCATAAGTGATAGATGCAGGATACACAAGAACAGTAGTTTGATGTAAGAACATGGTGTGATAGGCAGATGTAGTATGTACCAAAGACAGGAAGGCGTGTCATATTCACATGTATAATGTGTAAGCTAAGGAGATGCAATTTAACAAATTAGGAGCAATACAAGCTAGGAACCATATGCAACATGCAACAAGATATCACACTGCCATGTTAGAGCAAGCACCTGGGGTTGTGGAGTAGGGAGATGAGATTTGGAACTTGCACTGCAGTAGGAGTAGCAGGAGAATCTGCAGAGATCATCTGATTCAGTTGCTCCAGAGGACCACCATCATTTTGTGCCTTCATCCTTTTAAATTTGGCCTTGTCAAGTAAACACACAAGAAAAATGAATGAAATTCACAATTCCAAATTCGTTGATGCATGATACTAACGAACACAACCTTTAGGTAAGGTAACCACATTGTAGGAGGATGGAATATGTACGAAAAACGCTAAGCAGAAGGCATTTCAACAAATTGGAAGCAATGCACTCTAGACACCATATGAAATATCCAACCAAAATCACTCTACTTGTTAGACGTGTCCCAATATAAGTGGCACTTCAACAAATTAGAGGCGATACGTGTTTGAAATGATATGCAAGATGCAACCAATATTACATTGTCAACTTGAAGGTGTCTCGTCAGAAGTGATTGATGAGGGATACACAAGAAAAGTAGTTTGATGTAAGAACATGGTTAATAGAAAGACGTATTATGTACCAAAAGGAGGAAGGCATGTCATATTCATAGGTATAATGTGTTAACTAAGCAGATGCAATTTACCCTAATTAGAAGCATTACAAGGTAGACACCATATGCAACATGAAACCACATATCACATTGCCAAGTAAGAGCAAGCACCTGCGATGGTGGTGTAGGGGAATTGCGGTCATCAACTAGAGAGCTACGTTGACTATTTTCATTTAGCCTTGTTGTTTCTTAAGAATCATGTGGGGAGGATGACACTACACTCTTTAAACAAGTAGCGCGTCTCACAAGAACTCCACTGGGTGACTATCTCATCATAAGTGATTGATGAGGGATACAAAAGAGCATTAGTTTGATGTACGAACATGGTTAATAGACATAGGTTGTATGTATAAAAACAGGAAGGCATGTCATTATCATAGGTATAATGTGTAAAGTAAGCAGATGCAATTTAACCAAATTGGAAGCAATACAAGCTAGACACCATATGCAACATGCAACCACATTTGACAGCGCGAAGTTAAAGCAAGCACCTGGGATGGTTGTGTGTGGCAATTGAGATCATCAACTGCAGATCTACGTTTACTGTCTCCATCTGCTGACACTACACCCTTTAGAGCGCTGAAACGCTTAGTGATTATCTTCGAATTACACTGGAGCGACTTCTGTGTTTTCTTTTGTGTATTCGTCAACACTGCGTCAGAGTCTGAAATACCCATGCGTAAAAAAACAATAGTGTGAGTATGGGTGAAGTGTGTGCACAAGTAGTACAGTGTAAAAGTAGTAGATAGTAGGTCGGTGAGAAATAAATGACGAGAGACATATGATAGCTCTACAACATGCATGGGACGGAATTACTCGATTCTAGGATATCGAAATATGAGCACAGGGATGGCTGGGAAATGCAGATGCTCCCCCAGCACACTAGAAGGTGTGGTCCTATGAAAACAACAGTCGACTGAAAACAAATGGGTTAGTCCATTTGTTCTGCACCGTCCGATGTACAAAGAACGGGCAGATTGCCTTCATCTACCTCCAGCCAGTCAGTGTTGACGATCTTCCTTGAAATGCCAGCAACCACCGGCCCAGTCCCCCGCCTCCGCCCCCTCGACCTCACCGCACCGCCGTGCTTGGCACCTCCCCCGGCCATCCCTTCGAGCCCTGCTGACCTCCAGATGGGGCGCAAGCAGCTCCTGCGCCCACACCCCTATGATAGACATCAATGCGCCGCTTCCCCGGCGAATAGGCGGACTAGGTGCTCCACGCGCCTAAGTGAAGGCTGCTTCTTTTAATTGTGAATAAACTGACCCAGAATTGAAATCCAGGCGGGCTACTGACCTCTAGCCAAGGTGAAATAGTAAATGGGAGGAAACCTTGTGCATTTAGTATCACGAAGAAGATGCAGTAAGAAATGCTCAACTAGTTTCTTTCATGGGATGAATACAGTGTGCGCAGAGACATAAGATTTGTATGAATAAGGGAAGAGGAGTACCTCTTTCTGCTAGCAGTGTTGTGTCCTCATTCTGTTTTTCCAATGATCTTCTTGTGGTTCGCTTGAAACAAGAAGTTGTGGAGGACGGTGGAGCCTTGTACGAACCCATGGCCAAGTTATTGAGTGTGGTGCGGTGGCCGCCTGTCGGCGACGGGGAACCAGATCCGAGGCGGCAAACAATAGCGTAGCGGGAACAACTCCGGTGCGGTGGACAGTTGCGACAGTGGAGCGGCAACGGTGAGGCACGGGACGGCGTGGTTGAAGTGGTTCTGGTATGGCGCACGTCGGCCTCGGTGTCGTGGAGGCAGCTCTGCCTCGGCTTCAACTGCTAAGTCCTTGAGGGTATTGCAGTTGCGGTTGCGTTGGACGACGACGTCAGTGTACCGGCTCCGGCGTGATGAAGGAGGGCAACGGTGGATTGGGCGCGATGGGGTGGAGGACGGAGGAGGCTGGGGTTTCGCGGCTGATGGAGAGAGCATTTTGGCGCCCACGGAGTATGGATGGGGAAATGGAGGGAGGCGAACAATGTTTCGGTTTGGGACGCGCTTGTTTGAAATCTGGGGAAAGCTACAAACTTTGCCCCCATCTAAAATTTCGGACATATTGGGGGTCGGGGGTAGGACAGTAATCTCAGATGTCCCAAATGGTGGGAGGGATAGATTCGGCCGACCGCATGGGTGTTTAGGCGCCCACGGCGTATGAATGCTTCTCGGAGGCGGTTGAGACTGGCGTCTTGGTGAAGTTACAAACCTACCCCGGTTTAGACCTTTGGACATTGGGCCGATAGGCTACATGGGCCAGAGTCAGGACAATAATTTCCTACCAACAAACATTAGTCCCGCGTGGTTTCGGGTGACTAGAGGCTTATTTGGCGCTTCGTTCAATATTTGGGAGCAGAAGCATTAACATTTTCGGTTCTCTTGAATTGAACTTTCAGGATTTGTCAAAATTCACAAACTTGACTCTTGAAAATCCTAAAACTGCGATTATTTTGGAATGGAGGGGTATATTTGAATATACACTTTACACGAGTATATTAAAAAATATGCAACTTACCTCAGTTCATGCATGGTTCCAGAAATAATCTCCTTGGTTGCAAAAAAATAGTTAGACATGCGTATGAATATATAGCATGTTCAAACGCACAACAAAGATTGATGCCCCCTTTTAGATCTGATTTACAAATGCCATTATCTCGGGTTCAAATAGATGAATAGACTTCCTTTGAATTCGAATCTTTGAAACCCCCTTTATGGTGAACTCAACATGTATTCTATTTCATAGCTAGAAATTTGGAATGTATCCATGCAAGTGACAAATGTATGAAGTGATTCACACTAACAACATGGAGTGCACTAATTAATGTTTACAAGTTGACCCGTTGCGCCAAATGGCGTAGAGACCTGCTGAAGACATGTTGTCGATGAAAATAGTTTCATGCTGCAAGAACCTTCAACTAAATCATGCTATTTTTTAAACATGTTTATTACGTTGATAAATAATAGTCTGGGAAAAAGGGGAACTTTGCATAATATGAATATGTTCAGTTTGAAAATATGGGCACTATGATGAGAGAGTAAAGTTGGCATGGTTGTATTTTTTAGCAAGTTTGAAAACATGGTTATCATGATGAGAAACTTGGCCATGCATATTTTTCCTGCAAAAAAAGAGGGAAAAAGGATAAGAAACCTAAGGAAAAAACATGGTTTAGTTGATTTTGTTACGCCAAATGGCGCAGAGACCTGCTGATTCCATGTTAGCGATGAAAAGAAATCCATGGTTGAGTTGATTTTGTTACGGGCAAGCACATATGACAACAAATTTAATCTCTCTTAGTTGCAAACTTCACAAAAATCATAGAGTGGTCACTAAATTAGCAGAGGCACGCTAAAGCCATGTCCGCAATGAAAAACAATTGCATGGTTTAATCCCCTTTCATAGGAAACAAGGTGGATTGTTATGTACAATGAGATGAATGTACACATTTTAACTTGATAGTATAGTGTCTCATTTTAAAAAATATGTCTGAGCAAGCATGTGTGATAATAAATGTAATATTCTTTAGCCACGTAAATGGTGTGTTCCTGTGTACAATGAGATGATATATACACATTCTTATTTGGTTGTATAAAGTCTCAGATGGCGCAGAGACCCGTTGAATCCATGTGGACATTGAAAAGAAAATCCGTAGTTTGTTGGTTTAATTGTGGGCAAGCACATATGGCAACAATTTTAATCTCCTTCAAGAAAAAAACGGTGGCTTCTATCTACATGAGACATTTTGGTAGCACAGAGTTGCATCCGAAACAAAATCCATGATTTAGTTGGCTTATTAGTTGTGGGCAGGCATATATTGAGAAAATTTAATTTCCTTTAATAGAAGAAAAAATGGTGGCTTGTCGTCTACCTGAGTTGTATCTACACCTTTTAATTTTGTAGCACAGAGCCCCATTCAAAATTATGCCACCTTGAAAATAAGTGTATTTTTTAGTAATCTTGTGTTTGAGCTAATACCGACACTAAGAATTTAGATCCTTATGCGTGAAAAAACATATACTTTGGTGTGTGTTCACAAAAGTGTTTAAAAAACACAGATTCTGGTCCTAAAAATATACATATACCTAACAACATGTGTAGACTAGTTAAGAGACCTTTAATTTTTTTAAAGTAGTGTTTCTATAAACTTTTTATTGTGCCTACGTGCAAAAAGAACATAGGAAGTTGCTGAAATGTTTGGAGGATTGCCGTGTTGGTTCCTAATGAATGCTAATTGTAGAACGTCATAAACCCTAGAACTCTTCTATTATCAGTTAGTCATTTATAATATATCAATAGTTTTAAGGACTCTTCAAATTATAAGAGAAAAGCCATATAGGTCATAAATGCATAGGCATTCCAAAAACAGACACAAAAATTGAGCTAGAAGGTATGTAGAAATTCATGTGAAACTGAGACATAGGCAAGCATACATAGGAATTTTGCAGGATCATTCCTACGATCTGGAGGGCCATTATAGCCAGATTTACCTAACGTCTCTAAGAAAATCTTTTGAAACTCGGACCATCCAGATATATCAACATGGAAAAGACTGCTGAAAGAAACTTTTGCAGCTGAAGATGCTTGATTATACTTCTTATGGGCTTGTTTTGAAAAGAATTTTTCGTGGCATGCCAAGAAAAGATCATGCAAGCTATTGTACATGAGTCTAAGAAATTATCCAATGCAGACATACGATTCTGATTAAAACTTCAAGCAGGTTTTGTACGTATAATTTTTTATCAAAGAAAATAAGCATAACATTAGCACCATTGGTGCCTTCCATGCTGGACAAAATAACATGCAAATCAAAATCTGTATAAATTTACTCGTGATCATGGCCAGCACTAATTATCATGGCCCTATCGGCCACAATTGCAAAATCTAAGTATGATCCATGAGAAGATGCGCACAAATTTAACTACTTGGTATAAAATTGCATAAGTTCATCATCTAACAACAGTAGACTAAAGAGGTAAACAATCATAGAATAGATTATGTGTGCAGATATGATGATATATAAGCCTATTCGATTATTCCATTCGATGTGATGATATGAAACGCACATTGAACCGTCTCTTTCTTTTACGAAGAAAATAACATTGGGATAATCTTGATGAAGTGCACACAACAATCATGCCAGAGAATATAAAAAAACTCGACTCAAAGAGCATTGTATTGGGTTCTTTAACCTGCCCTACAAAACCTGCACTATAATTCTTAGAGAGATGGGTTGAAAGAAGAAGGCAAGTAACCTGAGAACAAATAAGAAGGTGACATAATTGCTCTTTGAGGCCTGAGGGTTATATAATTGCTAGTAAAGATTCAACAGCAACAAATGTGAAAAGCTCTTTTTTCTATCTCGATGTTTCAAGATCAATATTAATTTTCTACCCCAAGACATGCCAAAAACCCTACTACTCTTTTGCACATCTAAAATACTTTGCTGGACCAGAACATTGTGCAAACTATATCTCCACTCCGATGGGTGCTCCTCTACTACATGCGCGCACAAGGAGGCGACCTCATGGTCCTCATAGCAGTAGGGGTAGGCGAACTCGGGTCTGGCCGCCTTCTCGCCATCCATGTCCATCTCCTCCATTTCTAACCTTCTAGCAAGAACTTTAAGGCATGTCAGACATATACGAATAAAGTGCAAATTTAAAGATTTGTAATATTCAAGCATACTAACTGAAGGAGCTCCTTAAAGAAAATGGAAAGAACAACTTGAAAACAGAGTGTCATTTGTGCTGGAAGTTCACAGAATGAATAGGAGACAATAATTTCCAACAGAAGAAAGAGGATAGCCTAAAGGAGACGATAATTTCCAACAGAAGAAAGAGGATAGCCTAAAGTAGGATAGGTTGATAGTACTTCTTAATTTAGTTACCCATTCAATTTATTTCCGGCCTTAACCAGCCTCTTAATCATCCTGAAATTATGGGCATGCCATCATATTCCTACCTTCAGCAGCATATTAGCATCAGTTATATCTAGCATTGTCCTACTCTTACCTTCAGCAACATTTTCTAAAGAAGTACATAAAGCAAAAATTAGCAGCTATTATACACTAACTGCATATGGAGAACAGGAAACATTAAAATACCTTTAATTTACAAAACATTGTTCTTGATTAAAAGGACAAAAGGATAAACAAATAGAATAAGTCACACTAGGTAATTTGGAAAAACTGATTCAACTTCTATAATTTGACCCTGCTAACAAATGATTTATTGGATAATTTGGACTACTGTACACAATTTAAGAGTGGAACTAATTGCTTAGTTTCTAATTTTTTTTACTTGGCACATCCACTGAATAACGTGAGCTCATTCTCTGAAGCAAATAAAAATGCTTGGGAAAATGCTTAGAAACAGTAGTAGCAAGTTAAAGATCAAGTTGGAAGAGTAAGGTCTAAATGGCATCTCCTTTTTCTAACAGTGCAAAAGATCTTCTTGGCCTCGTGGATTTGAATAAGATGTGTAGATGAAGAAACCATCACATGAAGCTGCTCAATACAACTTAAATGAATTCACTAACTTGAAGTAACATTAAAGAAAGAAGAAAGGATTCATAAAATGCAGATTCTCTCTTCTTTGAACATATTACATGACTCGACATCTTCTTGTAGGAAAGGAAAAAAGCAAAGAAGGATAAAATAAGAAAAAAGCCATGAACAGAGCATCGAGGAATCAATTTAACAATTTCAAAATACAATAATTTCAATATCTTGCAAAATCACAACAAAAAATTAAGTAGTTATGAACAATTAGAAATACATTATCAAGGTTGAGTACAATTTGTCTTTTGGATTGAGCAAATATATAGCTGCAGAAATTTTGCAAAATCAACACATAACAAGAACCTAAGGCTCTCTAGACTCCTTTTCCTTGCTAAATATGCAGGTTTTCCATGGAAAATTTTACAATATATTTGTTCTATGAACAAATGCTTGCTTTCATTCCTTTTTTCAAAGAAGGTAGCATGCCATCAGCAGCCTAGCACCGAACAGCCAGCGCCCAGTCACAACAATCATGCACGCACCAACAAGCCAGCAAAAAACACAACAGGTGCCCGAACACGCAGACACACATAACTAAGCCACTATGCAAACACACAAGAAGAACTCGTAGCTATTAAGCGAGCGCTACGGCCACCATTTAACATGACGGCCACAGAAATATAATCAAGCTCGCTGATTCCCCAACAACATAGCATTCACAATGCAATACAGCACAACCAGTCTAGCTTTGACACAATTGCCAAATCACATAGTTCTGGACTTCTACTAAAGAATGGTCCTAAGAATTGAATAGATGGATTTAAAAAATATACTTCCACCTATAAGAAAAATCATGTTAACAGTGCCTGCATATATTTCATCTGGTATAAAAATACATTACTTACACTCGTAGAATTAAAATCCTAGCTTTAGAGCGTGAAGCTAACCAACCAGAACACTATGTATGATGCTACCACCAAGCTAGCCACAACAATCATGCACGCAGCAGCAAGCCAGATAAAAAAATACAATGGGTGCCTGGACACACACACAACACTAAGCCAGCAAGCACACACACAACAAGAACTCGTAGCAATCAAGCACGGAGGCTAGGAGAATAGTTGGGACCGGAACGGAACTACCTTGCTAGAGACATGATGCCCAGGAGGAAGCGACTGGACGCGATAGCGGCGAATCCAGGCAGCAGCTGCGCAAACACGAGACATGCATTTCATCAGTTGGCAATGGAAGCATCCATCATATTCATACATACCTGTGTTTCTTTATAAGCACTCCACTTCTCCGCCTCACACCGTTGACCTCCACCTCAATAACCTGGTTAATCAACAACACATTATCCATGGGGTGATGATAAACCTTGTATATATATGAAAATTGATGGGAGGTTGTGTGGAGTATTAGATCTCTGACCTCTGACGGGCCGATGAGCCAATGGAAGAAGGGGATGGTGAGGGCGGCGTTGAACACCTAGGCCCAACGCCGGAAGGGAGCATCCAGAGGAGCACCTCACCGACGGCCTCCTACTGCTGCGCGTGCAAGCACCTCGCATCCCGCCTTCTCCTCATCCTCGCTGGCCAGCTCTTCTTCCTTCTGGCGAACTTTTACATCTTGCGCGCGAACATCCCATGAACACGTGCTCCAGCGGCTCGTCCCTGTAGTATGTCTTCTCCACCATTGGCCGAGGCCTAATTTGTGCTAGCAAAAGAAATTGCATCATGAGCAAAAGAACGAACTCGCAACTAACATTTCAAATCGAGATTTATCCATTAGCAATCCCAAAATATATAAATAAAGGGGCTTGTAATTGACCACATGAATATTTTGAGTTGTGCCAGAATCAATGGGTAGAGCACCAGCTGCAAGTGTCGTCGACCACCCGCTGAGGCCGCCGTCGGCCGCACCTCCAGGAAGAGGTGGAGTGCAGCCTCTCGTGCAACGCGCCCGAACCCCAGCTTCGTCGCAGCTCCCGATCCAAGAGTGGATCAAGCAGCGGCCAACCTCCAGGTCGCGCCCGTCCTTGCCGGCGTAGGCTGGCGCCGGTCATGCTCTCTCCCACCCTCTCATCTTCCTCTCTCTCTCTCGTAGGGTTCGTGCAGGAGGAGGGGGCTGGGGTGTGCACTTGCCCCGGTGTCATAGATGGAGAAGCCGTCCACACCTTGGAACCGAACCCCCAGACCTGGTCCTGGGGTTCGCAACTCGATGCCGCCACCAGAGCGTCTCCGCCACCGCCGCTCCTCTCGCGGTCCGGCCGACACAAAGATCAGGAAGGAGGAGGAAGCTAGAAGAGAGAGAGAGAGAGGGGGAGAGAGAGAGAGAGGATACGAGTGGGTGGCTAGAGGAACAAGCTCGGTGGGGAAGGGTGGGATGCGGGGGGGGGGGGAGTGGAGGAGGGAGGTGTGTCGGGCATGGCGGCTGCGGGGATTGGGAGAAAGAGGGCCGGTGTTTGACTGACCCGGCATGGGATGCACGTCATGCCGCGCAGCGCGAGACGATTTTTATCTCCCGCTGGATGACTCGGTCAATAGGCACGCGGAAGAAAACAAGCCCAGCAACCGTTGTGTGGGACCATCAACCAACAAGGCCCATCCGTCATAGTTCGCGGGGCGGGTCATACGCGGTAGTCCATCCTCTATCTCCCTCTAGCCAATTGCAGACGAGCTCGCCCACTCCGCTCAACGCGGAGGGCGCGGCACGCGTGACGCGGCACGTGTGGAGAGGCGCGCGTACACCCAGAAAAGTTTGACCCAGCCAATCGGATCTCTAGCCCGAGCCCACACGCCTTACACTGTCCAGATTTCACCACGCGGTCAAAACGACAGGAGTCAATTCTCAGCGAGATCCAACGGACAGCGGGCAAAAAAGACTCGGCCAACCATGACCTAACGGCCAGCGAGGGAAGCTATCGAGGGAGCCTTCTCGATGCGAGTTGGCCAGCCTCATTATTGTTTTAAATATATGAATTGCAAAAGCAATGCATTGTCTGGATTTCAAACCACTCTTACTCGATGGATCGATAATATGAAATAAACACATGCACATGCTAGACCGATGTTCGTTCATACGCAAATTGCAAAATTCATGATCTCATTCAATAATAATAATGCCATTTATGTTTTAATTTCATGCGTAGAACCACCTTTTACACATAGATGCATTATGCCTCGGCCTGTTCTGACACACGCGCTATATATATCTCTATCTAACGCATAAGTGCACACACTTTATATACATCGACAGTTCTCTCTCACACATGCTCACAATCTCTCCCGGGGTGTCGGGGTGTCGCATGCACACACTCTCTATATATCTCCCTCTCTCTTTCTTACTACTATGTACCACTCTTTTCACTAATCTCAGTTGGAAAACACTATTTCTCTCACATGCATATATACACACACATGGTCTCTACTAGCCCTCTATAGGCACATATATGTGCCTACGTGTCTCCCGCAGGCACATTATCTTTAGGCCTCTCTTGCACACATTGCCCCCCCCCCAACAGACACCTCTCTCTTAGTAGTTGGCAGATATGATTTCATCAGATCATTCGGTAGGATATCCCTGACTATTAGGCTGGATGGTAACACAAGGCAAAGTTTTACCCAAGTAAGGGCCCTTACAGTTGAGGAAAAAGCCTATTCCTAGTTGTCGGTCTCAAAACCGGCGGATCTCAGGTAGGGGGTCCCGAACTGTACGTCTAGGCGGATGGTAACAAGAGACAAGGGACACGATGTTTTTACCCAGGTTCGGGCCCTCTCGATGGAGGTAAAACCCTACTCCTGCTTGATTAATATTGATGATATGGGTAGTACAAGAGTAGATCTACCACGAGATCGTAGAGGCTAAACCCTAGAAGCTAGCCTATGGTATGATTGTTGTTAGATCCTCACGGAGTAAAACCCTCCGGTTTATATAGGCACCGAATAGGGTTAGGGTTACACAGTCGGTTTACAATGGTAGGAGATCTACATATCCGTGTCGCCAAGCTTGCCTTCCACGCCAAGGAAAGTCCCATCCGGACACGGGACGAAGTCTTCAATCTTGTATCTTCATAGTCCGAGTCCGCCAAAGGTTATAGTCCGGCTATCCGGACACCCCCTAATCCAGGACTCCCTCAGTAGCCCTGAACCAGGCTTCAATGACGACGGTCCGGCGCGCATATTGTCTTCGTCATTGCAAGGCGGGTTCCTCCTCCGAATACTTCATACAAGATTTTGAACACAAGGATAGTGTCCGGCTCTGCAAAATAAGTTCCACATACCACTATAGAGAGAATAACATTTACACAAGTTCAATCTGCTGACTACTCCGCAGCGTGACATCACACCACGGCGAAGCCTTTATTCAAATCGTTTTTACTGTCAAACCTCAGTGCGTTTAGCGAGGCGGTTTCCTTGGCACGTCTTGTCAAAGCAGAGATCGTGTCCCCTTATTCCGAGATCCTCATCAATACGGGCGTGGGTAACCCAATTGTGCCCGTTGGCACGCCTCCTCTATCGAAGGCGAGTCCCGACCGGTCACGAGGAGGGCTCCTGGTATTCAACCCCTTTATAAAGAGACCAAGGCCCCGCTCCTTTTTCTCAATCTCCATCAAATCCGCCCCTCGCTTCGAGTTCCAACACCCAAAGCTCTAGATTCAGGCGCTTCAGACCTTCGATGATGTCCGGCTCCGACCTCCAAGGCCGGTGGATGCCTTCCTCCGTCACGGAAGAAGACGTCCTAAAGCTAAGAGATGCCAGGTATCTAACCGGCGAAATCTCGCATAGGTTGCCTGCTCAAGGGCAGGTTATTCCCGCTCCCAAGCTCGGCGAAAGCATGGTGTTCACGTCTCACTTCCTTCGGGGACTAAGTTTCCCGATGGACCCCTTCGTGAGGGGGCTCATGTTTTATTATGGGCTGGAATTTCACGACTTGGATTCGGAGTCCATCCTCCACATCTCGTCATTCATCGTCGTATGTGAAGCCTTCCTCCGCATTACCCCACACTTCGGATTGTGGCTCAAAACCTTCAAGGTGGAGTCAAAGGTGATGAAGGGTAACAGGCAGAGTGCAGAGGGGCTGTTATAAGTAAAAATGCTGACGCTCCATGGCCCGAGGGCTCTTTTCAGAAGGAGCTCAGTCTATGGCAACAAGAGTGGTTTTATATCATAGCTCCCAGGGGCAACAAATGGGTGGCGCCACCCGCCTTTCGCTCGGGTCTCCCACCGCGGCTGGCGTCATGGGTCAATAAAGGGCTTGACTGGGGGTCGTCCAAGGACGTGCCCTTGTTGCAGGGCCGTATTCGAGACCTCCTAGAGAGAGAGATCAATCTGGTCGTAGTAATGCAGGTCATGCTGATTCGTCGCATCCTGCCCTGCAAACGTCGCCCCTTCCGCCTGTGGGAGTTCATCCGGAGGGACCACGAGCTCTTCAACACTTCATGGGCGCAACGCCCGTGGAGATGTACAAATTATTCTTCGGATCACAAGCAATGTGTCCGGACTTGACCGAGGACGCAGGTCTGAGCTGCAATCACCCGGATGCTCAAGTAAGTAGTCCCGTACCCGGACACACTATCCGTATATTTATCATAAACTTGCCCTTAAAAGAGCTGTCCCTTACACAGGAGTGGATAGCAAAAGCAAAACTGATCAGGTGTCCGCCCTCCACGAGACCACGCCGGATCCCGTGTTAACCAAGATGCTGGAGGCTGTGCCTTTAGAAGAAGGCAAAGGGGGAAACAAGGAAGCTACTGCCTCCGCGGAGGAGGTTATCAAGAAAGGAGGGATCGATAATCCCTCCATACAAGGGGAGAAGAGGACCGCTTTTGGAGACCCGGAGACCAAGGCCTCAAAGCGTGGGAAGAAATCTTCACCAAAGGGTCCTGCGCCGGAAGATGCCCCGGCCGCATTGTTTCCCCAAGGAGATCAGCCCTCCAGCGAGCCGTAAGTAGAGAGGGGAGTTTATAAAATAAAAGACATCCCTGTTTTATTTCTGAAGATGACCGAAATTTTACCTCGTAGTTCGGATCTCAGCCCTTCTCAGCAGAGCTCGTCTTCGAGGGATCTTCGTCCGGAGATGATGGAGAGCGGAAAGCCCCCCTGCCGTACCGCCTAGCGAGGCGGACGATCCCGAGGTGTCGTCGCGGAGGGTTTCCCCGAATCCGGCAGGGGTGGAGTGCGGTCGTAGAGCCCCCCGGAGCCCTCCGTGTCCGGCCTTCGAAAAAGGCCATCGGACGAGTCCGGCACCTCCTGGTGCACGGTCGGAGGAGTTGAAGGATCTGCTCGGGCGAGTGTCTATCTCAGAAGATCACCGTGCATTGATGGGTACGGTGATTGAAAAGATTTCGTCCGCGGAAAGCGGGTTGTACAAGGCCGCCAGGAGTTTACTGACGGGTTTTGAGGTACGTGCAATGATGTACCTTTTACGGTTCCGCATATATAAGATGCGCCCCATGTAGATAGTAGCCCCTGAGACTCGGTGCGTTGTCAAAAATGACAGCGTACCGAGGATCATAATCCCAGATATAATATGTCGCCCTTCCTATGTAGGTGGCGGGGCGTCCGGTGGCTAGCCGGACTGATGAATTTGCCGAACTCAAGCGGCAACTTGACGTGGCGGATGCCGACATCGCGCTTTTCAACAAGCGGCAGGACAAGTCACAAGGTATGCAGTTTCTCCGCGGACACCTAGGAAGGGAGCTTGATGCACGTGCCTTAAAACATGTATGCTTGATGCAGATGGTGCCGCTGCCATGGAGAATCTTCGGGCGGTGCTTGCCCGAGCCAAGGAACAGGCTAGGAAAAGTGATGCGGCTGCCTTAAAGGCGACCGAAGAGCTAAAAGCCGAACAGGCTGCTCACTGCTGAAGCAAGAAGGAAATGGCCGAGATGGCCGTGAAGTTCAAGAATGCTACCGACCGCTACGAGCTTCTTGAAAAATAAGGTCGAGCGGAGCAAGAGGACCTGAAGAAGGCCACCACCGAGGCCAAGTATGCTCGCTCTGCAATGAGAGCTATGAAGGAGGAGCTACGTCAGGCCAGAGATATCGCGGCTGGAAAGCCCTTTCTACTGCGTGGGAAGTTCCTGATTCGAAATATGCTCGCTTGGACCGGCTATGGAGTAGTGCGAACGCTTATCCGGACTTGGCGGCGAGTCTTGGCGGGCCAGCGAACACTTCGTAGATCAAAAGGATCACAAGATGGAACAACTTTTTTGGTCACAGTTCCGTAGTCCAGAGCATCCACTTCCATTAACCGATCGTTTGGCCGAATGGGCAGAGCTGAATAGGTTGTCCGGACTTGCCATGAAGAATGTCGTGACTTATTTGTGGCCGAAAAGGCCCGAGCCGAAGAGTTATTTTGGCTTGGTGTAGCAGTTCCTTGGTGCGGTGCCGCATATCAAAGCAATGAGGCGGTCAGCATGCATAGAGGGTGCGCGGATGGCTCTTCCCCGTGTCAAGACATACTGGGTGGAGATGAAGGCCACCGATGTTGCATCCCAAGATTCGGACGGAAGCCAAGTACCTGTCGAGCACTATTTTCCAAGAAGTTCTTCAGGGCCCTCGTTTAATAGAGACGCAGTGCTCGAAGGATATTATGTTCGAATAACATGTATTATTGTGAAACAATGTTTTGATGGAATATAAAAGCTTTTTATACTTGTGCTTTCAAGAATTAAAAATACCTCCTGTGCGGCCGTTAATGTATATGTGTATATAACCTGAAAGATGGCAGTCTTTGGCTTCAGCCCCCACGCATATAATGCGGAGGTGTTTGCAGAAAACGCATTTTCACACTTGATCCAACGTCTTGGTCCTACAAAGGAGGTGGTAGCGCAGCAAACTAGGCAACCGGACTATAATGCTTTATCACTTTCACTTAGCCATAGGAGTTCGACAGTGGGGCTGCTATATAGCCCCTAGGGGCACCGCGCTCACCCGAATTCGGGGTGCGTATGTGCCTGGACGGGAAACGGCCCTTCGTCAATGCGGCGGAATTCTAAAGATTCCAGCGGGTCATCAAGTGGTTGAACAGTCTCACGCTATATCATGACAGTCAGTTTTCGGCTTTCTCTACTGAGGTGCTCCCCTGGCCGAACCGGGGGCACAATCGTAGTAGTTCTCCTGGTGCCGCATTAGCCGATAGAGCGGAACGTAAGGCAGCAAAACACAGGAGCCGGGCAAACCCAACATTTGACCAAAGACATGATTCGGAGCTGATGCATATAAGGCCTAACTCGAGACGCCGAACACTCCCTAAGGTATTCGGTCTTTATGAAAACAGGTCGAACAATCGCCCTTGGTAAAAAGCCCCACAGTGTCCAGTATCGCGAAATTCTGGCGTGGCCTATGCCAAAATGCCAGCCTCCTCCTTGGTTATAGCAAGAAACCAGGGATGTGTATCAACAAGAGACAAGAAAAAGGTTTACGCAGGGTCTTAATCTGAAAAAGAATCCTTGCAACGGTCCCTCTTGCACGCGTCTGCGCCTGTGTCTCTGTTGTGCCGTATCATGGACGGGTGTAGCACGGTGTTCATCTGTAAAAGAGAGGAACTTAGTTGAAAAAAGATCATGCGAAAATGTATGTTATATTATATGAGCAAAGTACAATTCGAAGAATGAACAAAATTGAGCTTTATTATCTCTTGTTGTGGATGTGCGGAGCCCCTTGTACGGGGGTATGCGTCTAGCGAGCCCTTGTATGTTTACGCCGGACTCGTCCAGCCGTGTCCGGGGTCTGGCCGACCTGTCTAAGAGCTTGTATTGGTGAGGCCGGTTTATTGTGGGGCTGTCAAGGCAGCCGCACAATTTTCCGGACTCGAGAAACCCTTGATGTTTCCCTTTAATGAGATGATGCCACGTGGACCGGGCATTTTGAGTGGAAGGGATGCATAATCTTGATATTGCGTTAAAAGCGGGCGAAAGCTTGGCGTCCCAATAGTGCTTGATAGCTACTTGTAAATGGGGCGAGGTGGAAGGCTAACTTTTATTTGTGGAAGTTGTCGGGTGAGCGAACACAACTTCGACGATGAGAGAGCCCGTACAATGGGCATATGGGCACAGCATTACCCTTGAAAGGAAGTGTATTCTTTGTGGTGAAATTTGGTTGGGTCTATCCCCATATTGCGGATTGTGTCCTGATATAGCAGGTTTAGATCACTGTCGCCGTCCATTAGGACTTGTGAAAATTGGAGTCCGCCAATTATCGGATCTAATATCAAGGCAGTCCAACCTGCATTCCGTATACTTCTAGAGAAATCCCGATGGTCGAAGGTGATTGGTCTGAACAACCAGTGGCCGGACTCCTCTGGGATAGGCCGTATGGCGCGTACCTCTATGGGTGCCGCTCTGTTTTTCCCTTTTGTAACGTGAATTGAGTTCACTGTTTTGATTTCTTGCGGGAAATTCTTTTGTTTTCCGGTGCTCTGCTTTTGGGGTTTGTCATCGTCCTCGCTTGGTGTGTCGAGCCCCTTGTGTTTGGCGTTGAGTTTGCCGGACTGCTTGAAGACCCAACAATCTCTGTGGGTGTGGTTTGCGAGCTTCCGAGAATCTTGTGGATTTAGCATATCTTGTACAAGATTTTGTTTAAGTTAGAGAGCTCGTCCTTGTTATCCTTAAGGGGTAGCTTTTTATGATTCTGCCGAGAGCTTTTGAATCCGGCGTTGACTGCCGTGCACTTCGGGCTGTTTCCCTTAGTCCGACGCTGGTCCTTGCTGTGTCATGGTTTCCCGTTTCCATCCCTGACTTCGGATGTACTTGGGGTCGCTGGTGCTGCATCTTGCTAGCCAGCTGTCCTCTCCCGCGCAAAAGCGGGTCATGAGGCTTGTTAATGTGGCCATTGTTCTTGGCTTTTCTTGGCCAAGGTGTCTGGCGAGCCATTCGTCTCGGACGTTGTGTTTGAAAGCTGCTAAGGCTTCGGCGTCCGGGCAGTCGACTATTTGGTTCTTTTTAGTAAGGAATCTGTTCCAAAATTTCCGGGCTGACTCTCCTGGCTATTGAGCTATGTGACTTAAGTCGTCGGCATCCGGAGGTCGGACATAGGTCCCTTGAAAATTTGCGAAAAGGCATCCTCGAGCTCTTCCCAACTTCCAATAGTGTTTTCGGAAGGCTTTTAAGCCAATGCCGGGCTGGCCCTTTGAGCTTGAGGGTAAGTATTTTATGGCGTGGAGATCATCTCCTCTAGCCATGTGTATATGGAGGATGTAATCCTCAATTCGAGACTCGAGTGCATTGTTCCGTCGTATGCCTCTATGTTTACGGGCTTGAATCCCGCTGGAAATTCATGATCCAGCACCTCATCGGTGAAACATAGGGGGTATGCGGCACCCCTATATTTAGGTGTACCGTGATATTCGGATACTTGATGTGTTGCCTTGCTTACTAGAGCTTGCTTTCTTGGCCCGTAGATAGATCTAACTGGGCCATTTTTTGATGCGAATCATTGTATGGTTCGGCGTGCGGCTGTGTCTTGGCGCCGTTTGCCGCTCTCTTCTTGCCATGGGGTCGTCCATCCGACTGGGTGGCCTCCTTGTTTTTTGATTGTGGGGGCTCTACGGCCTCCGATTAAAATTCGGGCAGTAGTTTTCGCTTTGGGTTGCTCTTTTTCGGCGACTGTCGCCGTATTTGTCTGCGGTATTGAGTACTTTGGCCCATCTGATTCTGAGTTCATCCTCCGCTGTTTTGAGCTTCCGCTTCTGCTTTTTCAGGCTACGTGCTGTGGCGACGAGCCTTTTGTGGAGGTTCTTCTGCTCCAGCAACTTGTCCGGCGTGAGTTCATCTGGACTGTTATCTTCGCCGGGGACGGGTTGTTTATCCAGATTGACCTGTTCGGACGGTTTCTCGATAGCATGTTCGTCGTCCACCGGTTCACCCTGCTCTATAGCTGGGTCTGTATGGCTGTTGTCTTTGTCGAGGTGGGACTTTGAGCGGCGCTTACGTCGCTGTTTTGACTGCTTGTGTCCACCATGTATACATCGTGAGATGAGATGGTTCTCTAGTGCCCTATAGGTGCTGGTTCATGCTCCTCCCCTGCATCGTCGTCCATACTGTCGATGTCTTCGGAGTCGAAGTCGAGCATGTCGGTTAAATCATCGACAGTGGCTACGAAGTGGGTGGTGGGTGGGTTTTGAATTTCTTCGTCATCCGCATCCCAACCTTCCTGACCATAAACCGGCCAGGGCTCTCCTGATAAAGAGAGAGACTTTATTGGATTCAGGATATCACCAAAGGGCGAGTGTTGAAAGATGTCCGTGGCAGTGAATTCCATGATCGACGCCCAATCGAAATCGATTGGCAGGGGCACGGAAGGCTCGGAGTCCGGAGAGGAGTCCGGCGCCTTGGAGTCACGAGCTTCGCAAAGGACGGGGTAGGTGTATGGCTCGATCGCCGTGGAGATCGCAGCCCCCGAGGCGGTGTTCAGCCACCCATCCTCGATCGGCGCGGTCGGCTCCGAGCTCAAGGTCGAGCGGACTCGTGCGACCTCCGAGGACACCGTCTGGCGGCGAGAGATAGATCATGCCCCTCGGGACAAGTCGGTAGCGGTTGGCTGTGGCTCGAACCCATCGAAGATCAAGTCTCCGCGGATGTCGGCCGTGTAGTTCAAACTTCCAAATCTGACACGAAGGTCGAGGCGTAACTTTCAATCTGCTCCGGATGGCCAGCGAATTGGCCCGCAGCGCAAAAGCCGCCCGAATCTGAAGATCTGTCCGGGAGAAAAGTCTCACCACAGGCGCATCGTTGTTGATGATCGGAGGAGCCATCGGGCCTAAAGATGGCGACCGGAGGAACTCTCAATGAAATCACCAATGTCGGTGTCAAAACCGGCGGATCTCGGTAGGGGGTCCCAGGCTATGCGTCTAGGCGGATGGTAACAGGAGACAAGGGGACGCGATGTTTTTATCCAGGTTGGGCCCTCTCGATGGAGGTAGAACCCTACTCCTGCTTGATTAATATTGATGATATGGGTACTACAAGAGTAGATCTACCAAGAGATCAGAGAGGCTAAACCCTAGAAGCTAGCCTATGGTATGATTGTTGTTCGTCCTACGGACTAAAACCCTCCAGTTTATATAGGCACCGAATAGGGTTAGGGTTACACAGAGTCGGTTTACAATGGTAGGAGATCTACATATCCGTATCTCCAAGCTTGCCTTCCATGCCAAGGAAAGTCCCATCCGGACACGGGACGAAGTCTTCAATCTTGTGTCTTCATAGTCCAGGAGTCCGGCCGAAGGTTATAGTCCGGCTATCCGGACACCCCCTAATCCAGGACTCCCTCACTAGTACTGTATATTTGTGATAGGGGTGTGTACAAAGTACATGTGAATACCAGGCATTGTGCGTGTGTGTATACTATCTACGAACTAGCCCCCGGGCTTCTATAACATACTCGGGGCCTAGGGTTACAAATCATATATGGTCGGCTTGTCATCAGTGGGGATAGAGTCCTCCACAACTCTGTTAGCTTCGTCTTGTACGCCGAGTCCTCCACATGGGTCTTCGTATAATGTGTCTCCGTCCAACCTATGTGGCACAAGATGGAACCGACCCATGAGTCCTCACGTTGACCCACCACAACTAGAAATGATGTGCCCACCACACCCCACACCCAATCGGCCACTAAGAAAATAAGCATATACAATAGTACAATGTTATACATGAAAGTTAATTACATGGTGCATCCAATAATACTTGTTCTGCATTGTGAATGTTTATATTTTCTCCTAAAATATTAGTCACAGGAAAGAGAAACGAAGGGCATATCTCTCCTTGTCTCCACCTGACACCCCCTCTTTCTACACCACTTTCACGTACGCACACAAACTATCTCTCGGCCCTCTAAAACTATGCATGCCCCTGACACATTCATGTGTGACGTCCACTGTATTTCAAGCGAAAGGACTATACGGTCACTGGAATTCAGAATATGCTCATTACGATCACCGTATACATTATCGCGGTGATCATACGATATCTAGCTCATGATACATCTCTGTATTTTGTTGATGACACTAACGGACATAGTATTTGATACGTGCTCTGTATTTTGTTGACAACACTTATGGTCGTTGTATTTGAAGCGAAAGCACGATATGGTCACTGGACTTCAAAATAAGCTCATCACGGTCACCATATACATTTTGTGGTGCTAACCAACCTGTGTTTGGATGGTTAGGAGGACAATGGTTTCCCCAGCCCACCAGGGTTAAAGTACTGGTGCTCGCAATTATCCTGGATTAATTTCAGTATTTTCTGGTGATGTGCGTTCAGTGGGAGGAGACGTTCCCCTTGACTACGAGGCACCTATGGTGACTACGTAAAATCTCAAAATCATATGCTGGCTCACTCTCTTGAAGGTGCTCATAGGGGTAGGGTCTGCATGTGTGCGCTTATAGCGGTGAGTGTTTGCGCATATATATGAGCACTTGTGTATGTACTGTGTTAAAAATATATGTCGTGATTATACGGTCACTGGCTCACCCGTACAACTCCGTATTTTGTTGATGACACGATCAATTGACCAGTCAAACGTTCCACATGGCGCAACTAGTGTTACACCATCAGCGTGCGTAACCGTGGAGCCCACCTGTTAGCTCGTATATGAAAGAAAGAAATGGTAGTTTGAGTCTGTATTGTGTTAATAAAATACATTTTATGGTGATCATACGGTCACTGGCTCACCATACAGCTCTGTAATTTGTTGATGACACAATCAATTGACCTGTCAAACGGTCCACATTCAGCAGCGCACATTTCCATAGGGCCCACCCGTCAGCACGTATATGAAAGACATAAATGGTAATAAATTAGTTGTCGGTGGGGATTCGAAGTCATGAGACCTTGATTGGCAGCCCGCGCCCCCTAACCACAGCGGACAGGGATCGCCTTGTGATGATATGCCGAGCCGGCCATTTTAATTGCATGCACACACGAGCCACTGTGGTGAATACAAACTCATCACACATGCACACAAACACGCCCGCATGCATGCACGCACGCAACACTCGCACAAACGCACACACGCATTCAGGCGTGCAGCACTGACACGTACACATGCACTCATGAACACACACACGCACAAATGCATGCAACACTGAAACGTACACATGCACGCACGCAACACTTGCATACCTGCATGCACACAATATACGACGCAAGGCACACGCTCAACCTATACGTGCATGCACCCTTTGTTAAGGACATGGATTGTTACGGGTATTAATCAATCTTATCTGTGATAAGCAGAACATTGATGTTTGCAGTCGTCTTTATGAATTATAGCGTATCGAACGGGCTATCAACGTATATATGAAATTTTTTAAAATTATCTTACATTATGTATTAGGCTTATCTACATGAAATAGATTACATCACACTCAATGAACAATCATCGGTTTATGAAGTGCCCACTTCTGACCATCCTAGCCCACCAAAAGCACCTTTGTCGTGGGCTGCCTGTGTTGGGTCACTAACATGTAGGCCAGGTACCCAATGAGCCCACACGTCAGTGGAAGAACGATGTGGTGTCGTACGTCAGAGTCAAGGGCGCCGCTCTGCACGCCTGGCTGAACACGCTTCCTTGACGCATTCAAACGCCTCCATGAAACCCGTGTGGAAGCCGATGTCGGTGTCAAAACCGGTAGATCTCGGGTAGGGGGTCCCGAACTGTGCGTATGAGGATCGAAGGTAACAGGAGGCAGGGGACATGATGTTTACCCAGGTTCGGGCCCTCTTAATGGAGGTAATACCCTATTTCTTGCTTGATTGACTTTGATGAGTATAGGGGTTACAAGAGTTGATCTACCTCGAGATCGTAATGGCTAAACCCTAGATGTCTAGCCTGTATGATTATGATTGCCTCTACGGACTAAGCCCTCTAGTTTATATAGATACCGGAGGGAGCTAGGGTTGTACAAGGTCGGTTTTACAGAAGAAGGGAACTACACATCCGGACACAAAGCTCGCCATCCACGGCAATGAGAGTCCCATCCGGTTACGGGAGAATGTCTTCGATCTTGTATTTTCACGGCCCATCAGTCCGGCCCATATCATTGCCCGGACGCCCGAGGACACCCTAATTCAGGACTTTCTCAGTAGCCCCCGAACCAGGCTTCAATGATGACGTGTCCAGCGCGTAGATTGTCTTGGGAATTGCAAGGCGGGTTCTTCCTTCGAATGCTCCAAAGCAAAAAGAACTATAGTCAACCTCTCAATGATGATGATGTATTCGGCTTGTATATCTTCGATTTTGTAAGGTGAGCCCTCCATGACACTCCGGACAGCTTCAGATTCACATTAAATGTCATATCCTTCGGCTTCTGTGCTTCCGTCGCCTCGGCTTCCACGTGTCAGACGAATACAAAGGGTCTGAGTATTTTTACAGATAACACCCTGACGGCGTAGGGAAGGAGTCTATTTAAGGATACTGGATCTCAGATGCTATTCCACACCAGTCAAAAATCCTTGGATCTAGCCACAGAAAACCGTGCAAACATGGCCGGCGCTCCCAATTCTTCCTCGCGCCGCCACGGCGCACAAAAAGGCGATTGGGAGAGCTGCTCAGTCTCCCACGCCCAGTTGACCAAGCTCCAGACGCAGGGATATCTTCCTCCCGCGGACCTGGTTCCCGTTCGGGCGGGATTAACTTCCATAAATAGTGAAGCCCTGGCGGAAAATGTCCCCAATCATACAGAAGGGGAGCGAGTGTGCTTCGTTTCCTTCCTACTAAGAGGCGTTGGATTTCCAATCCATCCTTTCCTCTGAGGTCTCTTGGAGTACTATGGCCTCCAGATGCACAATCTCACATCGGGCTCCATTCTGCACATTGCGGGCTTCGTTGCTCTTTGCGAGCTATTCCTAGGCTGCGAGGCCCATTTTGAGTTATGGAGGAGACTGTTCTGCCTCGTCCCCCGCTCCCAAAAGGGATCTATATTCAAGGTGGGCGGCGCCGAAGTATGGCGTATAGCCGGGACAGGATACCTATCCGGCACTCCAAAGAAGGCATCTGAAGCGTGGCCCTCAGAGTGGTTTTATATTGAAGACGTTGTTCTCCCAGACTCAATCAGACGGGGCCTATCCGAATTTTCCAATGCTCCGTTAAAGAAGCGCCACAGCTGGCGCCCCCGGAGCCTCGAGGAAGAAGACATTGTGGAGGTCAAAAAGTTAATGAGAAAGATAAAGATACTTGCCTAATCCGGACTATCTATAATCGAGGTAATGGCGATTTCAATAACGCGAGGTGTTCAGCCACTCCAATCCAGAGGTCTCCCCATGTGGCACTACAACAGGGAAGACGACACATCATGCTGCGGGCACAAGGGGGCGGACAATTTTCCCGCCTTGGCTGCCATGTTGGCTGATCTTTACAAAGGGGAGAAAGAAGACTTTACTCTCCTTAAGTGTCGGGAGGGCTTTTCCATGTACAACCCTCCTAGCTGGGTGAGCTTTCGTTTCGTAACCTTGTTCAATCCACTCCCTGAGTCGTACCCAGTTGAACTTAATCTGACTATTTTTGACAAGAATGGAGAAAGGTTGTCGCGGGGATTTATAGCCCCCGCTCCGGAGCCGGAGGACCATATTCAAGACCTGGATCCCTGATTTGAAGAGGATCCAGATATATTTATAGAGCTCAAGGAGGGGGTCTTCTATCAGGCGAGCTATGAAGGCACAGAAGTGGCCATTATAGCCGATTACCCCGGCCTTCTCCCCTCCTCCCACGTAAGTACCCAAGAGACGTCTCCTCCAACAGAGTTTTCTCATCGCGCCTCACCCACCGCATTGTCTCGTGCTCCAAAGGGTCGGCGCTCGTCTCGGCACGCTGTATCAGAGGCGTCCCTTGAGAGGGCGACGCTCGCGCAGGGCGAGTCCTCGAAAAGATAGGCGGATGGCGACACTACCTAGCCCCCACCTTCATCAAAGAGGTATGGTTTTTAATATGCTCTAGGCAGACATACCGGATTGTGACATTTCCTGCTATGCCACATTTTTAGGAAGAGCATACATTGGACTATGTGCGGAGACTTCATCGGTCATGCATCAACCAATCCGTCCCCGGACCCTGCCACAAGGACTAGGGTTGATACGGGTGCAATGCCATATTCTCCTCTCCCTGAGGATTCGGATAATGTATCCGTCACCAACTCCGAGGTGGAGAGTGCGATGAACCATCGGCGCCGGAGGGCGGCTATGCACGACCCGAATTTTACCGAAGTGGCATTCAATGCTTTCAGCTCAGCAGATGCATACATCCAAGCTGCTCGGGATGGGCTTGCAAGAGCCACTCACAAGCTTTCAAAGGATATGCGGGTAAGCACTGTTGTGTATATTTAATAACCGTATGCTAGTAGCCCCCGAGTCTTGAAGCAGTTGGCCCAAATGATTTAAGGGTCGTTACATCATCAGGTACTCACACAGAAAAATAACGACTTATACAAGGAGCTAGAAGACTGCCAAACTAAGCTAACTGTTGCCACCGCCGAACTGGAAAATTTGAAGAAATCCAAGAAGGCACCTGATGCTAAGCACAATAGTAGTCCGAAAATATAATTCTGTGTCCACATTGTTTTTTGTTAAATATACATTATTGGCAGGGTCGACAGATCAGCTGGAGGAGAGGCTCAGGGCTGCTCAAGCGGACAAACAACACGCCGGAGGGCAAGAAGCCGCTAGTCAACGTGTATTGACACAGACCATTGATGAGAAGAATAAACTACAAGATATAAACATCAAGCATGCCAAAGTACTGAAGGACGTAAGAGCCCAACTATCGGATGCCTTGAAGGAGAACATAAAGCCGAAAGGCGACATATTCAGTATGCTCTTAACCCAGACTTTCATATGGTCCCCTGATGAAAAGGTTTTAACAAGTTTGTTTCTGTAGGTGTGCTGACTGGGCGGCCCGAAGAAGTTTCCGGATTTCAAGGAAATCTGCTACAAGAGCTGTCCAAAGTGCATAAGCGAGCTCGGAAGGCAATGAGGAACATTGCTAAGGCTTTATGGCCATCCGATTCTCCTCCAGGAAGTATGGAGGAACTCACGAATTTATTCAAGGGGGCTCGTCGCCGTTTTGGGCTAAGATATCAGCATGCAGAGAAGGCGCACGAGAGGCCTGGGCCATGGTGAAAACGCGGTACACCGGACTTGATCCGAATCACATGGCTTGGGTCGCACCTCGAGGACTAGATGGACAAGAAATTCCTGTTAGCTTGGTGTATGACCAAGTAAAGATAGCCGCCAAGTTTTCACAACAGGATTGAAAATTAGACAACCCTTTAGATGGTCTAGAGGAGGAATAAGTTTTTGAATCCAAGTAGCAATGTATTGTTATCAGCAAACTTATCTCCAGCCGAATTGTAAAACGATTGTCATGGCAGACCTTCTACTTCAACCTTCGAAACCCAATGTTTGGAGTGTTTCCGAATACTATACCATCGGTAAACTTCAAAGTATGTTCGGAAACCAGGCAGTCCGGTCATAGTTGCTTGAACAGACAAGTTGTATTCCGGTAGTTATGTTATATTACATTTGATCGTAAGAAACATCTTCCAGAGAGAATAGTTCCGTTAAGGGTTCCTCTCCCTGGGCCAGCATGCGTTGTTGTGCATGCCTAAGCTGTGATGCGAAAAATCACAGTACACATTATATTTTGGGGGCTTATATTGCAACGAAGGTAGTTCGTCTTTTGTCCGCCGACCAATTATTCCTTTAAGAACACTAGCTTTCGGCTTCACCCGTCTGAGGTACACGTCTGGATAAGCCGGCTGTAACAATCGCAGAGGTGCTCCCTTTATGTTCTAGCCGAACAAGAAGGAACGTAGGGCATAAGCACAGGAGCCAGGCAACCCAGCTTGGCAAAAACTTAAGTCATAAAGGTGCATATAATGGCGAAGAAAAGACATATATAAGAAGATGACACTTATATACGGTGAGCTTGATGCTCGAAAAATAATAATAAGCTTCTATGAAAAGAACCCCCAGGTATTGTGGTGTCACGCCCAAGATGCGACCCTATCCTAAAGGAACTCGAAGGTCCCACCAAGGATAGAAGCGCATCTTGAAGACGCTTTTGCGAGGTGGATATCATTACATCAACATTACATAATAGATTGTGATACATACATAAGGCACAAATGCCACAAGAATACATCAACATCATATACAAGATCAACATCCGACTACGGATGAAACATAAACAAAAGCTCAAACGACATCCACCACCTTTAGCCCAGCTGCCGACACAGAACCTATCCCCGATCGAAGAAGCGGAAGAAGAACTCCAAAATAAGCAAACATCGCTCTCGCGTCATGATCATCGCATAACATGTACACCTGCAACTGTTGGTGTAGTAATCTGTGAGCCACGAGGACTCAAAGAATCCCATTACCATGGGTATCAAGACTATCAAAGCTTAAAGGGAAAGGAAGGGTTAAAGTGGTGAGGTTGCAGCAGCGGCTAAGCATATCTGGTGGCTAACATACGCAAATAAGAGCGAGAAGAGAAGCAAAGGAACGGTCGTGAAGCTAGCAATGATCAAGAAGTGATCCTGAACTCCTTCTTACGTCAAACATAACCCGGAAACCGTGTTCTCCTCTCGTTCAACCCCGAAAAGAGACACTCACGGTTACGCACACGGTTGGTGTATTTTAGAAGAGTTTGCTTCAATTTTAATACAACTGGATATTAACAAATTCCCATCTGCCACATAACCGCGGTCACGACTCTCAAAAGTTTATACCCTGCAGGGGTGTCCCAACTTAGCCCATGATAAGCTCTCGCGATCAACGAAGGATATTCCTTCTCCCCGGGAAGACCCGATCAGTCTCGGACTCCCGGCTACAAGACATTTCGACAGCAATAAAACAAGACCAGCAAAGCCGCCCGATGCGCCGACAATCCCGATAGGAGCTGCACATATCTCGTTCTCAGGGCAACACCGGATGAGCACACCGTACAACTAAAACCAACCCTCGAGTTTCCCCAAGGTGGCGCTGCAAAGGACTCTAGTTCGGGACAACACTTAGACAAGCATTGGCCCGGGGGGGGGGGGGGGGCGCTGAATAAAGATGACCCTTGGGTTGGCCGACCCAAGGGAAGGGGTTAGGTGGTGGTGAGGCAAATGGTAAAACCAAGGTTAGGCCTTCTTTGGAAAAGTTTTATTCAAAGCGAACTGTCAAGGGGTCCCATAAATCACCCAACCGCGTTAGGGACGCAAAATCCGGGAACATAATACCGATATGACGGAAACTAGGGCGGCAAGAGTGGAACAAAACACCAGGCATAAGGCCGAGCCTTCCACCCTTTACCAAGTATATAGATGCATTAATAATATAAGAGATATTGTGATATCCCAACATAATCATGTCCACCCTGGAGCAATCTTCAACTTCACCTGCAACTAACAACGCTATAAGAGGGGCTGAGCAAAGCGGTAACATAGCCAAACAACGGTTTGCTAGGAAGGGTGACAACGGTTAGAGGTTCATGGAAATTTGGGAGGCTTGAGCAGCAAGAGATAGGTAACGCAGCATAGCGAAAGAACGAAGCAACTAGCATAGCAATGATAGTAGTGAGATCCAAGGTGACGGTCATCTTGCCTGAAATCCCGCTAGGAAGAAGAACGAGTCCATGAACAAGATGAAGCCACGAAGACGAACCAAGCGTAAACGGACGAATCCTCACGATCGCAACGAAACAGGAACTAACAAGAAGCACACAACATGGTAAACACACCACACGTATACAAGGCATGATGCTCGACCAAGCATGATGCATGACAAGACTACATGAAGCTACTCATGGCAAGAGATGATGCAAAAAGAGCAACACATCAAGGCAAGTTTAAATGAGGCCGGAAACAACATATAACAATTCTAGAAGTCCTCATATGCATATTTCGAAATTGTTCCAGATCTGAATAAACCTTATGTTCAAGTTGTTAAACATCAAGTTAAGATGCACGAAGATGATCTACACGAAATTGTAGTCAAGTTACATATAAAGTTCAGTAAATTCGGAGCTACGGCCTAGAAGACATGCGCAAAACAAGATAAGCATGGCATCAATGCAAAATGCATACCAACATCAAGCAAACACCTCAAAACAAGGATGCAACGATAATATGAAACTATATGCAAAATCAAGCAAGTTTCATATAGAGCACACTCAAAACGGAGCAACGGTTCAACACATACACATGAAACAAGTTATAGCAACAATCTGTCCAAAACAGCAACTAGACATATTGCAAGCATCAAATCACTATGCTACACATCTCAACGTGAAAACAAAAGGCATGGGCATGATTTACAGGTAAAGCATGACAAAACATGAACACTGAGCTATCTCCATAAATCATTAGAACATGCTCAAAAACACATGGCAAGATTGCAAATAATAACAGTTTCAGACTTTAGCAGAAATAACATCAGGTTGCAATGTTTAGAGCTATAAAATGACATGTTACAGGAACTTAGCATGACAAACAAAGGCATGGCATGAATCTACTAAATTCATAGAACAAAAGTCCCTTACTGACCATGAGCCAAAAGGGCACAGAAAATATGATGGCGCCCATGTAAACATGGGAAGTTATATGACAGATTCATACATGGTAGGAACAACAATAAGTAGGCATGTTGGTGAGCTTGAACCACTCACCACAGAGCAATACATGGAATGGTAAGGCAACTAACAGTAGGAAGACATATTTATGAAACTAAGCATGGCAAGAGCAAGTTCATAGAGTGCATGGATCACTAGTAAAGCTCATGGCAAAACTGAACTTAAAGTTAACAGGTTGACAACAACATTATTTAGCTACTTTGGAGCAAGATATAAACAATCTACCGCAAGCTATAAATGCAACCAGGGGCATGGATGGATAGAGCAAGACATGTATAACAAAACATCCTTAGTGAACATCTCCAGATTATGCATAGAATGACTTGTAGAAGCAGGTTAATATAACATCATGATATAGCAGATTCAGACATGCAAAACAACAACAGCAAGTACCCTACTTAACAAGCTCGATGCACTCACTACAAGACCCACAAAAATTCATGGATGGCACCACTGTAAAGATGGAATGGCATAAATCAAAACACATGTAGACATAAACCTCATAGGATGCACACATCAAATGCAACAAAAGTGACAAATCATCAAGTTATACCAGTTTCAGCAGGTTAACACCATATAGCACTCTTGCAACGAAGATTCAGGCATCAAGATAAACTCAAATGAACATGACGCAATGGAACGAAATGAATTACTCGTCGAGGCGAACAATTTGACATATTATACGCACGAAACGGAGCCACAGATGCAGAGATACGATGCGATGAATATGGCATGATAATGTCAAAAATCTGCGACTTAGAGAGATTTGGACCTCGGGGGAAAAAAGTCAACTCGCCGGTATCTTCGCCGGAGACGATGGGGACAACGGCAGATTTGAGGGAGAGGTCGGGGAGGCCGGTGAAGGACGGATCCGGCCCTCTCCTGGCCGGATCTGGCCGGAAATGGGGGGGGGCGAGGGCGCGGCGAGAGGCCTATGGAGTTTTGCCGCCCGGCGACGCAGGGGCGGGCGCGAGGCGCGCTGGAGGCGGCGGGCGACCGCGGCGTCGAGGTCGGCGGAGGCGGAGGCGGCGGCCGGGCCGAGCTGCGATGGCCGCGGCGACGAACGGCGGCGGGCGCTGGCGCTGGCGCTACGGCGTCCTACGGGCGGCGGATCCGCCTCAGCGGGTTTCGGGCGCTGGCCTCGCGGGCCGGGCGGAGGCGCGGCGCGGCGGACAGGTGGCGGGCGCCGGTTGGCTAGCGGCGGCGGCGGGGTGACGTGGCGGCTTCTTATTGGCCAGACGACGTGGCTGAGTGGCGGTGGCGGGGAGGAGTTTGGCTAGGGTTTGATCTGCGCGAAAAATCGGGGCGATGCACATATTTATAGGTAGAGGGATATAGGAGAGTCCAAATGAGGAGCGGTTTTCGGCCACGCGATCGTGATCGAACGACCGAGAGCATGGAGGGGAGTTAGATGGGTTTTGGGCCAGTTTGAAAGGGGTGTTGGGCTGCAAGGAGAAGGGGCTTTTACGGTTACCCGGTTAACCGTTGGAGTATCAAACGACCTCCAAATGGCACGAAACTTGACAGGCGGTCTACCGGTGGTATACCAAGGCCGCTTGGAAAATCTCGCGCCATTCCAAGAAAGTTTAACACTCGCACACGAAAAGAGCAAAAGGGGGCGCCGGGGGACATAGGAGTGCCGGATTGCAAAACGGACAACGGGGAAAAGGACCGGATGCAAGAGACGGACATGTATGCAAAATGAAATGCACATGATGACATGATAAAATGCAACACGCAAGCAAATGACATGGCAACAACGACGAATAACTGGCAGACACCTGGCGCATCGAATGCGGGGCGTTACAACACTCCTCCACTAACAAGAGATCTCGTCCCGAGATCTTAGGACCGAGACGGAAGGTAAAATGGATGAGGTGAAACAAGAACTCAAGAGAAGAAGCAAAGAATCGAGAGCACTCGAGAAAAAAGAGAGGAACGACGAGAATGACGAGAATCGAAAGCTCACGAAATCAGATAGACTATGAAACCACTCCGGTTAGAACGAGATAAGAAAGCGAATAAAATTTGAAAGGATTTAGGCAGCACTCCGGCTAAAACATGTAGGAATAGAACACGAGCTTGAGAGGATGGAATGATACTTGATGAACTCTTGAAGAATGAATTAAATCATGAAGAACCACCGTGAAGAACTCCGGTAACAAAAAGGATGATGAGATAGAATGAAGGGTGAAAGAATAAGATGAGCCTTGCGATGATTTAGATGGAGGTTCCGACAAAATGGCTGAGGAAACTTTGAACTCCGGGAAAGAAAAGATGGAAAACACTTGGAACTAGAATTTATTCATCAAGAACAAACTCCAAAGGAAGGGATTACTCACTTGGATGAAATAAGAATAAGATTTATTGTATGCTTATCCTTCATCAAATTAAATTGGTGACAAACAATGGATTTTGCATACTACTTATTCTTCTTGAAAATGATTGAGAAGTGACATATCGCAAACTTGAGAAGGTCTTCATGAATCACCGGTAGGTTGAAAAGAACGAATGGATTAATATGATAAACAAGGAAAAAGAATCTTGAAAGAACCACCGTAAGAAATTCGGAAATGACTGACGAAAGAGAATGAATCACGGGGAAGAATTAGAAGAACAAAATGCTAGAGGGGAATTAGATGCAAAAGAACAAAGAGATCATGAGCTGATTAAAGAACACTTGACGAAGCACCGGGATAATTGGATAACGTTAGCTGAAATGTGAGGACGAAGAATTCTTGAACGATGGCCTCCGGTGAAAGCGAAATAGAAATCAACTTCGAAATACTCCGGATGGATGAGCAGAATTTGCATGACTGGAAACAATTAGATAGGATAACATCGAGCTAGCACCATGAACCTCCGGGAGAACGGACAAGATTTAAGAGAAACTCTACTTCAGTCTTCAAAGGACGACGATAAACACCACCAAAATTGTTGAGATACTCCGGTAGAATGAAAAGCGAAGAGGTTGAGCCAACAATGAAAAGAATTTGAAAGCGATCTTGGGGAAGGCATGTGACTGATGAAATTCATTCTTACGTCACACTTGAAAAGAATTGGGAATAGCTCCGGGGAAATTAAAAGAGTCGTAAGATCCAGGAAAGACCTGTGGGTTAGGGCCCACTGAAATAGAACACCGTTGGAAAGGGATGTTGAACAGATAGATGATGCACCGGAACAATTGAAATATTTGGATGAGGTGACAACCTCGAATTAATTAGAACACAGACGAATCTCCTGAGATGTGTTGAACACTCCGGAAGGATAAATTGGCGAGAGGCGAACGAGCAGGGAAAACACTTGATCCAAGGAAAAGAATGTGATCACCCGAAAAACTTGAATTGAGTGCACCGGAAAAAGAAAGGGATGAAGAATGACGAACAAGACGAGAATTCACCGGTTGAAATAATTGAGGGAGACTGAAGAGGCTCCACACGAATGGAATTGATGGTTGGAAGAGACTCAGTCTCCGGGAATAAGAGGGTGGGAGGGCAGGAAAAACAAAGGCAACTTGGAAGGGGAAACTGACGAATGAGTTCAAGAGGAAACACCGGTCGAAATCATTGAGGAAAGAAAGCAAAGACTCCACACGAGTAGGATGGATACTCGATTATGGACTCCGGTTCCGAGAAGAAGAAGGGAGGGCGGGTGGGAAAAACAAGGACAACTTCAGACAAGGAAAAAACAACGACGTCGGAGGAAGAACTGAGGATTGAACTTGGCAAAGATGAAGATGGTCGAGTCGACTTGACGATAAATGCACCGGACAAAAGAGGATGGACAACTCACGAAACTAACCACGTGATCCTAAAGAAATATTTGAAGGGGAAGAGGAGTAATTCAAAACACCTACGTCAAGATTCCTCACCAGAGCGATGAAGGGGCTGAGGAGTAAAAAGAATTCCTACTCTCCGATATAACTAGACTCTGAAAATAGTTTTCTCTAGACTCAACAACGGCCAAACTACACGATCAATCAAGGGGGCTCCTAAGGTCGGTCGAGGCTCTGATACCAACTTGTCACGCCCAAGATGCGATCCTATCCTAAAGGAACTCGAAGGTCCCACCAAGGATAGAAGCGCATCTTGAAGACGCTTTTGCAAGGTGGATATCATTACATCAACATTACATAATAGATGGGGATACATACATAAGGCACAAATGCCACAAGAATACATCAACATCATATACAAGATCAACATCCGACTACGGATGAAATATAAACAGAAGCTCAAACGACATCCACCACCTTTAGCCAGTGCTGCCGACTTGGAACCTATCCCCTGATCGAAGAAGCAGAAGAAGAACTCCAAAATAAGCAAACATCGCTCTCGCATCATGATCATCGCATAACATGTACCTGCAACTATTGGTGTAGTAATCTGTGAGCCACGAGGACGCAGCAATCCCATTACCATGGGTATCAAGACTAGCAAAGCTTAAAGGGAAAGGAAGGGTTAAAGTGGTGAGGTTGCAGCAGCGGCTAAGCATATATGGTGGCTAACATACGCAAATAAGAGCGAGAAGAGAAGCAAAGGAACGGTCGTGAAGCTAGCAATGATCAAGAAGTGATCCTGAACTCCTTCTTACGTCAAACATAACCCGGAAACCGTGTTCTCCGCTCGTTCAACCCCGAAAAGAGACACTCACGATTCTGCATTAACGGTTGGTGTATTTTAGAAGAGTTTGCTTCAAGTTTACTACAACCGGATATTAACAAATTCCCATCTGCCACATAACCGGAGCACGGCTCTCGAAAGTTTATACCTGCAGGGGTGTCCCAACTTAGCCCATGATAAGCTCTCGCGATCAACGAAGGATATTCCTTCTCCCCGGGAAGACCCGATCAGTCTCGGAAAACCAGCTACAAGACATTTCGACAGCAATAAAACAAGACCAGCAAAGCCGCCCGATGCGCTGACAATCCCGATAGGAGCTGCACATATCTCATTCTCAGGGCAACACCGGATGAGCACACCGTACAACTAAAACCAACCCTCGAGTTTCCCCAAGGTGGCGCTGCAAAGGACTCTAGTTCGGGACAACACTTAGACAAGCATTGGCCGGGCGCTGAACAACGATGCCCCTTGGGTTGGCCGACCCAAGGGAAGGGTATAGGTGGTGGTGAGGCAAATGGTAAAACCAAGGTTAGGCCTTGCTGGAAAAGTTTTATTCAAAGCGAACTGTCAAGGGGGTCCATAAATCACCCAACCGCGTTAGGGACGCAAAATCCGGGAACATAATACCGATATGACGGAAACTAGGGCGGCAAGAGTGGAACAAAACACCAGGCATAAGGCCGAGCCTTCCACCCTTTACCAAGTATATAGATGCATTAATAATATAAGAGATATTGTGATATCCCAACATAATCATGTCCACCCTGGAGCAATCTTCAACTTCACCTGCAACTAACAACGCTATAAGAGGGGCTGAGCAAAGCGGTAACATAGCCAAACAACGGTTTGCTAGGAAGGGTGACAACGGTTAGAGGTTCATGGCAATTTGGGAGGCTTGAGCAGCAAGAGATAGGTAACGCAGCATAGCGAAAGAACGAAGCAACTAGCATAGCAATGATAGTAGTGAGATCCAAGGTGACGGTCATATTGCCTGAAATCCCGCTAGGAAGAAGAACGAGTCCATGAACAAGATGAAGCCACGAAGACGAACCAAGCGTAAACGGACGAATCCTCACGATCATAGCAAACAGGAACTAACAAGAAGCACACAACATGGTAAACACACCACACGTATACAAGGCATGATGCTCGACCAAGCATGATGCATGACAAGACTACATGAAGCTACTCATGGCAAGAGATGATGCAAAAAGAGCAACACATCAAGGCAAGTTTAAATGAGGCCGGAAACAACATATAACAATTCCGGTAAGTCCTCATATGCATATTTCGAAATTGGTCCAGATCTGAATAAACCTTATGTTCAAGTTGTTAAACATCAAGTTAAGATGCACGAAGATGATCTACACGAAATTGTAGTCAAGTTACATATAAAGTTCAGTAAATTCGGAGCTACGGCCTAGAAGATATGAGCAAAACAAGATAAGCATGGCATTAATGCAAAATGCATACCAACATCAAGCAAACACCTCAAAACAAGGATGAAACATGATAATATGAAACTACATGCAAAATCAAGCAAGTTTCATATAGAGCACACTCAAAACGGAGCAACGGTTCAACACATACACATGAAACAAGTTATAGCAACAATCTGTCCAAAACAGCAACTAGACATATTGCAAGCATCAAATCACTATGCTACACATCTCAACGTGAAAACAAAAGGCATGGGCATGATTTACAGGTAAAGCATGACAAAACATGAACACTGAGCTATCTCCATAAATCATTAGAACATGCTCAAAAACACATGGCAAGATTGCAAATAATAACAGTTTCAGACTTTAGCAGAAATAACATCAGGTTGCAATGTTTAGAGCTATCAAACGACATGTTACAGGAACTTAGCATGACAAACAAAGGCATGTCATGAATCTACTAAATGCATAGAACAAAAGTCCCTTACTGACCATGAGCCAAAGGGGCACAGAAAATATGATGGCCCACATGTAAACATGGCAAGTTATATGACAGATTCATACATGGCAGGAACAACAATAAGTAGGCATGTTGGTGAGCTTGAACCACTCACCACAGTGCAATAAATGGCATGGCAAGGCAACTAACAGTAGGAAGACATAGTTATGAAGCTAAGCATGGAAAGAGCAAGTTCATAGAGTGCATGGATCACTAGCAAAGCTCATGGCAAAACTGAACTTAAAGTTAACAGGTTGACAGCAACATTATTTAGCAACTTTGGAGCAAGATATGAATAATCTACCGCAATCTATAAATGCAACCAGGGGCATGGATGGATAGAGCAAGACATGTATAACAAAACATCCTTAGTGAACATCTCCAGATTATGAACAGAATGACTTGTAGAAGCAGGTTAACATAACATCATGATATAGCAGATTCAGACATGCAAAACAGCAACAGCAAGTACTCTACTTAACAAGCTCGATGCACTCACTACAAGACCCACAAAAATCCATGGATGGCACCACTGTAAAGATGGCATGGCATAAATCAAAACACATGTAGACATCAACCTCATAGGATGCACACATCAAATGCAACAAAAATGAACATGATGAACTCAGGTTAACACCATATAGCACTCTTGCAACGAAGATTCAGGCATCAAGATGAACTCAAATAAACATGATGCAATGGAATGAATTGAATTACTCGTCGAGGCGAACAATTTGACATATTATACGCACGAAACAGAGCCACAAATGCAGAGATACGATGCGATGAACATGGCATAATAATGTCAAAAATCTGGGACGAGAGAGATTTGGACCTCGGTGGGAAAAAGTCAACTCGCCGGAATCTTCGCCGGAGACGATGGGGACGACGGCAGAGGTCGAGGGAGAGGTCGGGGAGGCCGGTGAAGGACGGATCCGGCCTCTCTGGCCGGATCTGGCCGGAGATGGGGGTGGCGAGGCGGCGCCATAGAGCTCAGAGTTTGCCGCTCCGGCGACGTAGGGCGGGCGCGAGGCGCGAGGCGGCGGCGAGCAGCGGATGGCTGGCGGCGGCGAATGGCCGCTGGGGCACCATGTGGCCTTGTGGCGGCGACGGCGGTGGATCCAGTTTGCCCATGGTGGTGGAGGCGCGGCGGCGGACAGTGTGGCGCTGGTTGGCTAGCGCGGCGGCGGGTGACGTGGCGGCTTCCTATTGGCCGACGGCGTGGCTGAGTGGCGGTGGACGCGTGAGGCGGACATGTCCGGCGCGGGAGGAGTTTGGCTAGGGTTTGATCTGCGCGAAAAATCGGGGGGATGCACATATTTATAGGTAGAGGGAGTTAGGAGAGTCCAAATGAGGAGCGGTTTTCGGCCACGCGATCGTGATCGAACGACCGAGAGCATGGAGGGGAGTTAGATGGGTTTTTGGGCCACTTTGAAAGGGGTGTTGGGCTGCAAAGAGAAGGGGCTTTTACGGTTACCCGGTTAACCGTTGGAGTATCAAACGACCTCCAAATGGCACGAAACTTGACAGGCGGTCTACCGGTGGTATACCAAGGCCGCTTGGCAAATCTCGAGCCATTCGAAAAAGTTTAACACTCGCACGAAAAGAGGCAAAAGGCGCCGGGGACATAGGAGTGCCGGATTGCAAAACGGACAACGGGGAAAAGGACCGGATGCAAGAGACGAACATGTATGCAAAATGAAATGCACATGATGACATGATAAAATGCAACACGCAAGCAAATGACATGGCAACAACGACGAATAACTGGCAGACACCTGGCGCATCGAATCCGGGGCGTTACATGTGGGGTATGTACATTTAAGGATGTATACCTGTAAGTGTGCGGTTTATCCGAACACGAGCTAGGAGTCGTATAAAAATGAAAAGAAGAAAGAGAAAAAAGAGAAAAAGGTAACGAACTATGAGTCCAGACTTAGGCTAGAATCTTCGAAGTCTAGCAGCGTTCCATGGGTTCGGCTCTAAGCGATTGTACGATGCATTACGAAGGTGATAGGCTCCTCCAGTGAGAACTTCATCTATAATGAAGGGACCCTCCCATTTGGGCTTGATCTTGTCCTTTTTCTTCTCTGGTAGGCGTAGAACGAGTTCACCGACATTGTAAGTCTTGGTCCACACTTCTCTGCTTTGGTATCTTCGAGCTTGTTGCTGGTAGAATGCTGAACGAGCTTTTGCGACATCGCGCTCCTCCTCCAAGCCATCTAAGTCATCTTGCCAATTGAGCTCGGCCTCTCTCTCTTCGTACATGCGCACTCGAGGTGAGTCATGAATAATATCGCAGGGCAAGGGCCTCTGCGCCGTACACCATGAAGAACGGTGTGTATCCGGTCGTGCGATTGGGTGTGGTCCGCAGCCCCCAGAGTATGGAGTCGAGCTCCTCAACCCAGTGTTTATCTGACTCCTTTAAGGATCGCACTAGTCTGGGTTTAATGCCGCTCATTATCAGGCCATTAGCCCGTTTTACTAGACCATTTGTTTGAGGGTGATACACGGAGGCGTAATCGATCTTGATGCCCAGATTAGCACACCAAGTTTTTACTTCGTCGGCTATAAAGTTAGAGCCGTTATCAGTGATGATGCTGTGTGGGACACCATAACGGTGTACGACACCGGATATGAAATCTATCACTGGTCCGGCTTCAGCCGTTTTAACTGGTTTGGCCTCTATCCACTTAGTGAATTTATCTACCATGACCAGCACGTATTTTTTCTTATGGCTTCCCCCTTTAAGGGGTCCGACCATGTCAAGCCCCTAAACCGCAAAAGTCTAAGTAATGGGGATTGTTCATAGGGCGGTGGGCGGCATATGGCTTTGATTGGCGAAAAGCTGACATCCAACGCAGCGCTATACTAGGTCATGTGTGTCTGCTCGAGCTGTGGGCCAAAGGAAACCCGTGCGGAAGGCCTTGCTTACCAGGGCCAGAGCTACGACGTGATGGTCACCAAGACCAGCGTGTATTTCAGCCAAGAGCTGCCGTCCCTCATCTTCGGAGATGCATCTTTGAAGGACTCCGGTAGTACTTTTCTTGTATAGTTCTCCTTCATGAACTTTGTAGGCTTTTGTGTGCCGAATAATGTGACGGGCCTCAGTCTGATCATCGGGGAGCTCCTTCCTAGTGAGGTAGGCAAGGAGTGGTTCAGTCCATGGGGCAATGACAGCCATTATTTCGTGGGACGATTGTCGGTGTACAAAAATAGGGGTCCCTTTTTACACCCCTTTACTTGTGCGCGGGCAGTCGCAACCCCACGCCCCTGGCCACCCTTGGCAGGGCAGAAGAAGCAAAACCACAAGACAATCAGAGCAACGCCAAGACAGACACACAAAGAGCAGAGGGGCGAGGTGGACTACCCGGCAAGGCCCTTGCCGGGGCGACCTCCACAGCCCCGGCAAGAGCCTTGCCAGGGCAACTTGCCCAACACCCTTGAGCCGCCACCCTTGAGCTCGAGGGTTCCAACGCCATCAACCACATTGGAACCAAGGCTCGGGAGGCGCCTTCGTGGTGGCATGCAGATCTTTGTGAAGACCAGAAGCATACAAGAGTAGATGAAGAACTAGAAGACGACGATCCTTAGCAAGATCCTTGCCGAGGAAACCCATGAGACCCCCGGCAAGATCCTTGCCGGGGACGACCATGATGCCGCGGCAAGACCCTTGCCGGGGCCCCGGCAAGCCCTTTACGAAAGACATCCGCAGGGCCACATCCAGGCCCACATATGCCAAGATTCGACCGCCGTTCCCATGCAGCTGCCAGCCCACCAACTAGGAGAACACCTGCGTGGCGATGTGCGGCCTCTAGGCCAACTCAACAATCACCTGCGTGGTGGCATGCAGATCTTTGTGAAGACTCTTCCACCGCACCAACTCAGCAGCTAGCCAGCCAGCGTGGCACTACACACCTCGTCAGTTTGGACGCGCGTCGAAGCCATGCGAGGCGGCGACGGCTGGGATGAGCTTCATTGCCGTCCCCGATAAAGCAAGAAGGGCACGTTGGCAGTGCATTTAATGCGTTTGTCCTACGGTGCCAGAGGATAGAGTCAACCACTGTATAACTTTCCACCTCCTATGTGACACCGTGGCAGCCCCTTTTGTCTATAAAAGGAGGCCCGCGGCGTACTGGGAGATGATTCAGATTTTTTGGATGCTGCACGCCTTGTAGCTAGTCCAGGAACACCAGATATACAGAAACCAGCAGGAGTAGGGTATTACGCATCACTTGCGGCCCGAACACAGATAACCCCAGCGTGTTGATCTCTCAATCCCGCTCTTTCCACAGCCCCGCGCCCGCCAACCGTAGAAGGGATTCCAGTGATCCCATAGGTGTCGTTTCCCCCGACATCTTTGGTGCGCCAGGTAGGGGGCGCAGGCTGTGAAAATCTGGTTTGAAGGTTAGCACACCGACTTGATCATCACCATGGCCCCCAAGAAAAAGGGGATCACAACGATCGGCTCGTCCGGTGCCGGCCCTCCGCGCCAGCGCGAGCAGGTGACCGGGTGCCCATGGATGGGGCCAGAGACGTGGCCCGTCAGCATCCACGACATTCTGGCGACAGGAGCCAGGTGAGCGGAGCCATGCTACCCACGGGTGGCGCAGCAGCCTCTACGGCACCCCAGCTAGCGCCCGCGCCGTGCCCTTCCCAGGCTGCGCGCGATGAGGAACACCGCGATGCTGGAGCCCCCGGGCACCGCCATGGAAAGAGCCATGTGCGCCACTCACAGGACGAACCAAGCTGGCGTGCGTGCTCAGAAGCCGGTGCGAGCGGCGTGCGACCGCAAGACCGCGACAGAGCCCCTTCTAACCCGGTTAGAAGCCAGAGAGCGTCAGGGTCTACGCAGGTCTCGCCGCCGTCTACGCCAGCAGAAGCGCTGGCGCGCGTGCAGCTACTCCTCGACTTCCCCCCTGTTGCGGAGAAGCTTGATGAGTGGAGAGCCACCATCCGAAGCCTTGTCAGCTTCGCCAACAAAGATGAGCCGCTCCCGACAGGACCCTCGCACCAGCATCCTGACGAGCCAGTGCATGCCGGCGGTGGGGAGACCAGAGACGCTCCGACCACGGTGCACTCTCCCCCCACCCGCGGCCGTGACAGCAGCCACTGGGCCGTCGACCCGACGTCGTTGACAACATTTCCACAACATCGTCCGACCCGCGAACACGCCGCGACCAACGTCAGGTCCTTCGGGAACGATCTTAGGAAGACGGTCGAACTACCACCGAACGACGACGGGAGACGCGCCATCAGTCAGATCGGCGTGCGGGGCCTACTATGGACCACCCGGCACCGGGGGTCCCCGGCGACCTGCCTTACGAGGTGGGTTGTCCAGCCTTTACCCGAGAGCTGCGGCAGTTCCAGTGGCCCTCCCACCGCACGTTCAAGCCCGATGTTGGCGAGAAGTATAACGGCAAGACCCACCGTCGGAGTTCCTCAGCATCTACACCATCGCGATGCAAGCCGCTGGAGCTCGCGGTGACAAGGTGCTTGCCAATTACTTCCCGTTGGCTCTCAAACCCAACGTCATATCATGGTTGATGCACTTGCCAGCGGATTCCATTTCTTCTTGGTCGGATTTGTGTCATGAGTTTGTTGGCGCCTTCACCGGAGGCCACGAAGCTCATGGCCAGGCAAGCGATTTGCATATCATCCCCTAGAAAGAAGGTGAAAACATGCGCAAGTACATACAGAGGTTCAGCCAGGTGCAGTACACCATCCCAGACGTTCATCCCACCGCCGTTATCAGCGCATTCCATCAGAATGTGCGCAACCGCAAGATGCGTGAAGAGATGGCGATGAACAAGGTTAAGGATGTGGCCGAACTTTATGTTCTGGCCGATAGATGCGCTCGAGCTGAAGAGGGGAGGAAGTACCCCAGTGAGGACACCGGTGCGGAAACCGACTCCACAGACGAAGACACCGCCGCCCCGGCAAAGATGGGCCGGCACCGCAACAAAAAGCGCTAGGGCAAGACTGTGCTTGCCATTGAGGGATCCGGCGAGCTCGGTGCCGCCAAAAAGGCCAAGGCTGACGACCCCGGCAAGGAGATTGCCGGGTCGCCGCCTGCCTGGCCTTGTCGACCGCCGGCAAGCTAGGAAGCTCTGACAAGCTGTACTGCAAGATCCACCGAACCAAGGGCCATGACCTCCAGAACTGCCGACAAGTTGAGCTGCTTGCAGAAAAGCAGAAGGCTGAATATGAAAGGCGAGACAAGGAGAAAGGTCAGGATGGTACTGAGGGATCCGACAAGAAGGTGGCGGCCAAGGGGGTCGCCGCAGCAAGGATAACCAACAAGAGAGGCCCGCTCGGGGCCGCGACAAGAAAGAGGAGGATGACGATCACGACGAAGACGATGATTCCGGCGAGCACGAGTTCCAGAAGGCTACAGAGGCTATGTGCGTCTACGGTGGCGCCTCATTGCACACCTCACACCGACAGCTGAAGCAGTGGGCGCGTGAGGTCACTGCGGCGTAGCCATCGTTCGATACCCAGAAGCCACTGAAGTGGTCCCGTACACCCGTCGTTTTTGACACCGAGGATCACCCTGAACGCGCAACTGTGGTCGGGTGTTTGCCGTTGTTGGTTTCACCATCGATACGAAACCTCAAGGTGACAAGAGTGTTGGTGGACGGTGGGGCCGGTCTGATACGTCTCCAATGTATCTATAATTTTTGATTGCTCCATGCTACTTTATCTACTGTTTTGGACTATATTGGGCTTTATTTTCCACTTTTATATTATTTTTGGGACTAACCTATTAACCGGAGGCCCAGCCCAGAATTGCTGTTTTTGCCTTTTTCAGTGTTTCGAAGAAACAGAATATCAAACGGAGTCCAAACGGAGTCCAAACGGAATGAAACCTTCGGAAACGTGATTTTCTCACCGAACATGATCCATGAGACTTGGACCCTACGCCAAGGCACAAGAGAGGCGGTCACGAGGGTGGGGGGGGGGGCGCCCCCTGTCTCATGGGCCCCCTGTTGCTCCACCGACGTACTCCTTCCTCCTATATATACCTACGTACCCCCAAACGATCGTAACAAGAGCCAAAACCTAATTCCACCACCGCAACTTCCTGTATCCACGAGATCCCATCTTGGGGCCTGTTAGGAGCTCCGCCGGAGGGGCATCCACCACGGAGGGCTTCTACATCAACACCATAGCCTCTCCGATGAAGTGTGAGTAGTTTACTTGAGACCTTCGGGTCCGTAGCTAGTAGCTAGATGGCTTCTTCTATCTTTTGGATCTCAATACAATGTTCTCCCCTCTCTCGTGGAGATCTATTCAATGTAATCTTCTTTTTGCGGTGTGTTTGTTGAGACCGATGAATTGTGGGTTTATGATCTAGCTTATCTATGGATAATATTTGAATCTTCTCTGAATTCTTTTATGTATGATTGAGTTATCTTTGCAAGTCTCTTCGAATTATACGTTTGGTTTGGCCAACTAGATTGGTAGTTCTTGCAATGGGAGAAGTGCATAGCTTTGGGTTCAATCTTGCGGTGTCCTTACCCAGTGACAGAAAGGGTTGCAAGGCACGTATTGTATTGTTGCCATCGAGGATAACAAGATGGGGTATTTATCATATTGCATGAATTTATTCCTCTAAATCATGTCATCTTGCTTAAGGCGTTACTCTGTTTTTAACTTAATACTCTAGATGCATGCTGGATAGCGGTCGATGAGTGGAGTAATAGTAGTAGATGCAGAATCGTTTCGATCTACTTGTCTCGGACGTGATGCCTATATACATGATCATACCTAGATAAACTCATAACTATGCTCAATTCTGTCAATTGCTCAACAGTAATTTGTTCACCCACCGTAGAATACTTATGCTCTTGAGAGAAGCCACTAGTGAAACCTATGGCCCTCGGGTCTATTCTCATCATATCAATCTCCATCACTTTAATACTTGCTTTGTTTTTACTTTGCCTTTTACTTTTTGCTTTGCATCTCTATACCAAAAATACCAAAATATTATCTATCATCTCTATCAGATCTCACCCTCGTAAGTGACCGTGAAGGGATTGACAACCCCTAATCGCGTTGGTTGCGAGTAGCTATCATTTTGTGCAGGTACGAGGGACTTGCGCGTGGCCTCCTACTGGATTGATACCTTGGTTCTCAAAAACTGAGGGAAATACTTACACTACTTTGCTGCATCATCCTCTCCTCTTCGGGGAAATCCAACGCAGTGCTCAAGAGGTAGAAAGAAGAATTTATGGCGCCGTTGCCGGGGAGTCTACGCAAAAGTCAACATACCAAGTACCCATCACAATCCCTACCTCTCGCATTACATTATTTGCCATTTGCATCTCGTTTTCCTCTCCCCCACTTCACCCTTGTCGTTTTATTCGCCCTCTCTTTCCCAATCTCCTCCTCTCTTTCCGTTGCCTTTTCCTCGTCCGTTTGTTTGCTCGTGTGTTGGATTGCTTGTTTCTCGCGATGGCTCAACATGCTACCAAATTGTGTGACTTCACCAATACCAATAATAATGATTTCCTTAGCACTCCGATTGCTCCTCTTGCCAATACTGAATCTTGTGAAATCAATACTGCTTTGTTGAATCTTGTTATGAAAGATCAATTCGCTGCCTTCCTAGTGAAGATGCCGCTACTCATCTGAATAGCTTCGTTGATTTATGTGATATGCAAAAGAAAAAAGATGTCAATAATGATGTCATTAAATTGAAGCTATTTCCTTTTTCACTTAGAGATCGTGCTAAAGCGTGGTTTTCATCTTTGCCTAAAAATAGTATTGATTCTTGGAACAAGTGCAAAGATGCTTTTATCTCTAAGTATTTTCCTCCCGCTAAGATTATCTCTCTTAGGAATATTATGAATTCTAAGCAACTTGATCATGAACATGTTGCACAAGCTTGGGAGAGAATGAAATTAATGATACGTAATTGTCGTACTCATGGTTTAAACTTGTGGATGATTATACAAAACTTTTATGCCGGATTGAATTTTGCTTCTAGAAATCATTTAGATTTGGCCGCGGGAGGCACTTTGATGGAAATCACTTTAGTAGATGCTACTAAACTCCTAGATAATATTATGGTTAATTATTCTCAATGGCATACTGAAAGATCTACTAATAAAAAAGTGCATGCGATAGAAGAAATCAATGTTTTGAGTGGAAAGATGGATGAACTTATGAAATTATTTACTACTAAGAGTGTTTCTTCTGATCCTAATGATATGCCTTTGTCTACTTTGATTGAGAATAATAATGAATCTATGGATGTGAGTTTTGTTGGTAGGAATAATTTTGGTAACAACGCGTATAGAGGGAATTTTAATCCTAGGCCTTATCCTAGTAATTCCTCTAATAATTATGGAAATTTCTACAATAACTTATGGAAATTTTAATAAGATTCCCTCTGAATTTGAGAATAGTGTTAAAGAGTTTATGAATTCACAAAAGAATTTTACTGCTTTGCTTGAGGAGAAATTTGCTTAAAGTTGATGATTTGGCTAGGAACGTTGATAGAATTTCTCTTGAGGTTGATTCTTTAAAGCTTAGATCTATTCCTCCTAAGCATGATATCAATGAGTCTCTCAAAGCTATGAGAATTTCCATTGATGAGTGCAAAGAAAGAACCTCTAGGATGCGTGCTTCCAAAGATGCCTTTATTAAAGTGTGTTCTTCCAATTCCTATGAAAATCAAGATGAAGATCTAAAAGTTATTGATGTGTCCCCTATTAAATCTTTGTTTTGTAATATGAATCTTGATGAAACTGAATATGATCTTCCTTTACCTAGAAGGCGTTCTAAGAATTGAGTTTTTAGATCTTGATGATGAAATTGATAAAAGTGGGATTGAAAGAAATAAAAATCTAGATGTTGCTAAACCCACTATTTTGGATCTCAAGGAATTTAATTATGAAAATTGCTTTTTAATTGATTGTATTTCCTTGTTGCAATCCGTGCTAAATTCTCCTCATGCTTATAGTGAAAATAAGGCCTTTACCGAACACATTGTTGATGCCTTGATGCATTCTTATGAAGGAAAACTTGAGTTGAAAGTTTATATCCCTAGAAAACTCTGTGATGAGTGGGAACCTAATATTAAAATTAAAATCAAAGATTATGAGTTTCATGCTTTGTGTGATTTGGGTGCTAGTGTCTCCACTATCCCCAAAACTTTGTGTGATTTGCTAGATTTCCGTGACTTTGATGATTGCTCTCTAAACTTGCATCTTATGGATTCCACTATTAAAAAGCCTATGGGAATAATTAATGATGTTCTTATTGTTGCAAATAGGAATTATGTGCCTGTAGATTTTATCGTTCTTGATATAGATTGCAATCCTTCATGTCCTATTATTCTTGGTAGACCTTTCCTTAGAACGATTGGTGCAATTATTGATATGAAGGAATGGAATATTAGATTCCAATTTCCATTAAAGAAAGGCATGGAACACTTTCCTATAAAGAAAATAAAATTACCATATGAATCAATTATGAGAGCCACTTATGGATTGCCTACCAAAGATGGCAATACCTAGATCTATCCTTGCTTTTATGCCTAGCTAGGGGCGTTAAACGATAGCGCTTGTTGGGAGGCAACCCAATTTTATTTTTAGTTTTTTGTTTTTGATTCTGTTTAGGAATAAATAATCCATCTATCCTCTGTTTAGATGTAGTTTTATGTTTCAATTAGTGTTTTTGCCAAACTAGACCAATTGGATCTTCTTGGATGATAGTTATTTGATCTTGCTGTAATTTCCAGAAACTTTGCGCTCAGTGCCCGAATTATTAAAAATCACCAGAACGTGATAAAATACTGATTGCAATTGCTGCTGATAAATAAATAATTTTTTTAGTTCTTATTATTTTGGTAGACTTTTTTGAATTCCAGAAGTTCGCGTTAGTTACAGATTACTACAGACTGTTCTGTTTTTGTCAGATTCTGTTTTTCGTGTGTTGTTTGCTTATTTTGATGAATCTATGTCTAGTAAAATAGTTTATAATCCATAGAGAAGTTGGAATACAGTAGGTTTAACACCAATATAAATAAATAATGAGTTGATTACAGTACCTTAAAGTAGGCTTTTGTTTTCTTTCTCTAACGGAGCTCACGAGATTTCTATTGAGTTTTGTGTTGTGAAGTTTTCAAGTTTTGGGTGAATTCTTTTGATGGATTATGGCACAAGGAGTGGAAAGAGCCTAAGCTTGGGGATGCCCATGGCACCCCCAATATAATCCAAGGACACCAAAAAGTTAAAGCTTGGGGATGCCCCGGAAGGCATCCCCTCTTTCGTCCACTTCCATTGGTAATTTACTTGGAGCTATATTTTTATTCACCAACATGATATGTGTTTTGCTTGGAGCGTCTTGTATTATTTGTGTCTTTGCTTGTTAGTTTACCACAATCATCCTTGCTGTACACACCTTTTGAGAGAACCATACATGAATTGGAATTTGATAGAATACTCTATGTGCTTCACTTATATCTTTTGAGCTTGATAGTTTTGCTCATAGTGCTTCAGTTATATCTTTTGAGCGTGATAATTTTTCATCTAGTGCTTCACTTAGATCTTTTAGAGCATGATGGTGGATTTGTTTTAAATAAACTATTGATCTCTAATTCTTCACTTAGATTATTTTGAGAGTCGTTAATAGCATGGTAATTTGCTTAATGTTAATATACTTGGTATTCAAGATATGTGAAACTTTCTTTTGAGTGCGTTGAATACTAAGATAAGTTTGATGCTTGATAATTGTTTTGAGATATGGAGGTGATAATATCATAGTCATGCTAGTTGAGTAGTTGTGAATTTGAGAAATTCTTGTGTTTAAGTTTGCAAGTCCCGTAGCATGCACGTATGGTTAAAGTTGTGTAACAAATTTGAAACATGAAGGGTACCTGGCTTGTGCATCCTTATGAGTGGCGGTCGGGGACGAGCGATGGTCTTTTCCTACCAATCTATCCCCCTAGGAGCATGTGCATAGTGCTTGATTTTTGATGACTTCTAAATTTTTGCAATAAGTATATGAGTTCTTTTGACTAATGTTGAGTCCATGGATTATACGCACTTTTATCTTTCCGCCTTTGCTAGCCTCTTGATCTTTGTGCATTGCCCTTTCTCACCTTGAGAGTTGGTGCAAACTTCACGGTGCATCCAAACCCCGTGATATGATACACTCTATCACACATAAACCTCCTTATATGTTCCTCAAAACAGCCACCATACCTACCTATTATGGCATTTCCATAGCCATTCCGAGATATATTGCCATGCAACTTTCCACCGTTTCGTTCATCATCATCATGACATACTTTACTTTTGTCATATTGCCATTGCATGATCATGTAGTTGACATCGTATTTGTGGCAAAGCCACCATGCATTATTTTTCATACATGTTACTCTTGATTCATTGCACTTTCCCGGTACACCGCCGGAGGCATTCATATAGAGTCATATCTTGTTCTAGTATCGAGTTGTAATCCTTATGTTGTAATCAATAGAAGTGTGATGATCATCATTATTAGAGCATTGCCCAATAAAAAAAAGAGAAAGGAAAAAAAAGGCCCAAAGAAAAGAAAAAGAAATAAAAAGGGCAATGTTACTATCTCTTTTTTCCACACTTGTGCTTCAAAGTAGCACCTTGTTCTTCATGTAGTGAGTCTCATATATTGTGCTTCTAAGTAGCACCATGTTTTTCATATAGTGAGTCTCATAAGTTGTCTTTGCATACTAGTGGGAATTTTTCGTTATAGAACTTGGCTTGCATATTCCTACGATGGGCTTCCTCAAATGCCCTAGGTCTTCATGAGCAAGCAAGTTGGATGCACACCCACTAGTTTTCTTTTGTTGAGCATTCATAGCTCTAGTGCATCCGTTGCACGACAATCCCTACTCCTCATGTTGACATCAATTGATGGGCATCTCCATAGCCCATTGATTATCCTCGTCAATATGAGACTTTCTCCTTTTTTGTCTTCTCCACACAATCCCCATCATCATATTCTATTCCACCCATAGTGCTATATCCATGGCTCATGCTCATGTATTGCTTGAAGGTTAAAAAAGTTTGAGATTATTTAAGTATGAAACAATTGCTTGGCTTGTCATCGGGGGTATAGAAGTTGGGAACATCTTTGTGTGACGAAAATGAAGCATAACCTAACTATATGATTTTGTAGGGATGAACTTTCTTTTGCCATGCTATTTTGAGAAGACATGATTACTTTGATTAGTATGCTTGAAGTATTATTATTTTTATGTCAATATGAACTTTTGTCTTGAATCTTTCGGATCTGAATATTCATACCACAATTAAGAAGTTTTACATTGAAATTATGCCAAAGTATCACTCCGCATAAAAATTCTCTTTTTATCATTTACCTACTCGAGGACGAGCAGGAATTAAGCTTGGGGATGCCTGATACGTCTCCAATGTATTTATAAATTTTGATTGCTCCATGTTACTTTATCTACTGTTTTGGACTATATTGGGCTTTATTTTCCACTTTTATATTATTTTTGGGACTAACCTATTAATCGGAGGCCCTACTGCGTAATTGTTTTTTGCCTTTTTAGGTGTTTCAAGAAATGTAATATCAAACGGAGTCCAAACAGAATGAAACCTTCGGAAACATGATTTTCTCACGAACATGATCCAGGAGACTTGGACCCTACGCCAAGGCACAAGAGAGGCGGTCACGAGGGTGGGGGCGCGCCCCCCTATGGCACGCCCCTGCCTCGTGGGCCCCCTGTTGCTCCACCGACGTACTCCTTCCTCCTATATATACCTACGTACCCCCAAACGATCAGAACAGGAGCCAAAACCTAATTCCACCGCCGCAACTTCCTGTATCCACGAGATCCCATCTTGGGGCCTGTTAGGAGCTCACCGGGGGGGCATCCACCACGGAGGGCTTCTACATCAACACCATAGCCTCTCCGATGAAGTGTGAGTAGTTTACTTCAGACCTTCGGGTCCATAGCTAGTAGCTAGATGGCTTCTTCTCTCTTTTTGGATCTCAATACAATGTTCTCCCCCTCTCTCGTGGAGATCTATTCAATGTAATCTTCTTTTTGCGGTGTGTTTGTTGAGACCGATGAATTGTGGGTTTACGATCCAGCTTATCTCTGAATAATATTTGAATCTTCTCTGAATCCTTTTATGTATGATTGAGTTATCTTTGCAAGTCTCTTCGAATTATCCGTTTGGTTTGGCCAACTAGATTGGTAGTTCTTGCAATGGGAGAAGTGCATAGCTTTGGGTTCAATCTTGCGGTGTCCTTACCCGATGTAAAGGGTTGCAAGGCATGTATTGTATTGTTGCCATCGAGGATAACAAGATGGGGTATTTATCATATTGCATGAATTTATTCCTCTACAACATGTCATCTTGCTTAAGGCATTACTCTGTTTTTAACTTAATACTCTAGATGCATGCTGGATAGCGATCGATGAGTGGAGTAATAGTAGTAGATGCAGAATCGTTTCGGTCTACTTGTCTCGGGCGTGATGCCTATATACATGATCATACCTAGATAAACTCATAACTATGCTCAATTCTGTCAATTGCTCAACAGTAATTTGTTCACCCACGGTAGAATACTTATGCTCTTGAGAGAAGCCACTAGTGAAACCTATGGCCCCCGGGTCTATTCTCATCATATCAATCTCCATCACTTTAATACTTGCTTTGTTTTTACTTTTCCTTTTACTTTTTGCTTTGCATCTCTATACCAAAAATACCAAAAATATTATCTATCATCTCTATCAGATCTCACCCTCGTAAGTGACCGTGAAGGGATTGACAACCCCTAATCGCGTTGGTTGCGAGTAGCTATCGTTTTGTGCAGGTACGAGGGACTTGCGCGTGGCCTCCTACTGGATTGATACCTTGGTTCTCAAAAACTGAGGGAAATACTTACACTACTTTGCTGCATCATCCTCTCCTCTTCAGGGAAATCCAACGCAGTGCTCAAGAGGTAGCACAGTCTGAATTTGATTTCGCATGCAGTGATCAAGAAGGTGCAGATTCCTGATGGAGACCTCAAAGAGACATGCACGTTTCAAGGGGTCAACCCGGGAAGGAGCCAGCCTAACGGAAAAATCACGCTGCCGGTTATGTTTGGGGGCGAGCTAAACTATAGGACGGAGAAGATCGTCTTCGATGTCGCCGAGATCCCCTTGCCATATAATGGGATCCTTGGCCGCCCAGCGCTGGCCAAGTTCATGGCGGCGTCCCACTACGCCTACAATACGTTGAAGATGCCAGGGCCGCAGACCGTCATCACCGTCCCCTCTGAGAAGAAAGACGCGCTTATCTAGGCCGACCAACTCTACCGAGAGGCAATTGCAGCAACTACCGCCAGGGCACTTGCTCCTGCCGCTGAAGCTCTAGGGAGGAAGAAGGCCGTCAAGACCTCTTCCTGCAAGAACTGTTGCACCCACTCTGGCAAGCGCACCTCTTTGGAGTGTTGTGCTCCCGCTGAGGACGTGCCAGAGAGCTCCACCGGCAAGAGCAAGAAGTCTAAGGCTGCACCACCAGAAACCAAGAAGGTGTCCGTCAAGGAGGACGACACGGGCGGGGCTTTCACTATAAGCTCCACCCTCGACAGCAAATAGGAAAGCGCGCTCATCGCCTTCCTGCGGGCGAATGTCGATGTATTTGCATGGCAAGCATCAGACATCCCCGGCGTTCCCAAGGAGGTGATTGAGCACCATCTTGTTGTCTGTCCTCACGCGCGGCCCGTCAGGCAGAAGGTCATGAAGCAAGCTTTGGAGCGACAAGAGTTCATCATTGAAGAGATCAGGAAGTTGGAGGCGGCAGTCCTGATGAGAGGAGTACTCCACCCCACGTGGTTGGCCAATCCGGTGGTGGTGCGTAAGGAAAATTGGAAGGGGAGGCTGTGTATTGGTTACACAGACATCAATAAAGCCTGTCCGAAGGATCCTTTCCCTCTGCCACGCATCGACCAGATTGTAGACTCCACTGCCGGGTGTGACCTGCTGTCATTCCTGATGCCTATTCGGGGTACCACCAGATCTTCATGATGAAGGAATACGAAGAGAAGACCACGTTCATCACCCCATGTGGTACGTACAGTTTTGTACGAATGCCTTTTGGGTTGAAGAGCGTTGGTTTGAATTTTGCCCGAGCAGTCCAGATTGGTTTTGAGCCCCAGCTGCATAGAAATATGGAAGCTTATATGGATGACATAGTGGTCAAAACAAAGGACATGTCCACGCTCGTGCAAGATTTAGAAGAAACATTCGCAAACCTGCGCAAGATCAACCTCAAGCTCAACCCAGAGAAGTGCGTGTTCGGTGTCCCCGCCGGCAAACTTCTCAGGTTCTATGTATCTCAACGCGGAATCGAGGCAAATCCCGACAAGATCAAGGCGATCGAGCAGATTGAGGCGCCGAAGCGGGCCAAAGACGTCCGTAGGCTCGCCGGCTGCGTTGCTGCCCTGAGTAGGTTCATCTCCAAATCTGCTGAGCGCGCCCTCCCCCTTTTTCAAAGTTTTGAAAAATGCGGGTCTAGTAAAATGGACTCCAGAGGCAGAGGCAGCACTGCATGATTTGAAGAGGTACCTCTCCTCCACGCCAATACTAGTTGCGCCTAAACCACGGGTGTCGTTGTTGTTATACTTAGCAACGACGAATCGAGTGGTCAGTGCCGCGCTGGTGGCATAGAGGGAACTTGAGGGAGAAGCAGCACTTGCAGCAGAGCCATCGGATGGCGAGCCAGGGCCTTCCCGGGCAGAGCCTGACGCTGATGAATCGGGACCCCCGACAAGGGGCGGACCCGCCGAGGCAGAACCTGAGCGGATGGGCGAAGAGGGACAGAAAAAGAAGATGGTGCAACACCCAGTGTATTTTGTCAGTTCCCTCTTGCAGGGGGCTAGGTCAAGATATTCTGGGATGCAGAAGCTTCTTTTAGGCCTCCTCATGGCCTCGAGAAAGCTGCGCCACTATTTCCAAGCACACGAGATAACCATCGTCACTCGCCTCCCTTTGCAGCGGATTTTGCACAACTCAAATGCGACAGGGAGGACTGTAGAGTGGGCATTGGAGCTATCAAGCTTCGGCCTCAGATTTGAAAGTACTTCAACGATCAAGAGCCGAGCTTTGGCGGAGTTCATAGCAGAGTGGACCGCAACGCCCGACGAGGAGATCCAAGAGACCACCCTTCCCAGCAAGGAAACGAGCAGTGAGTGGATCATGTACTTTGACGGAGCTTTCTCACTTCAAGGTGCTGGTGCTGGCCTGCTACTCGTCACACCCACCGGAGAGCACATCAAGTACGTAGTCCAGGTGCACTTCCCCCGGGAAAATCAACGAACAATACGGCGGAATACGAGGGGTTGCTTGCCGGTCTCAGGATCGCGACAGACCTCGGAATCAAGAAGCTCATCATCAGAGGTGATTCACAGCTCGTCATCAAGCAAGTCAACAAGGATTACCAGAGCCCGTTGATGGAGGCCTAAGGGAATGAAGTGAGGAAGTTGGAAGAACGTTTCGACGGCCTACAGGCGGAGCATGTTCCCCGAGCGAAGAACAGCATTGCCGACTACCTGTCGAAACGCGCTGCCCTCAAGTTGCCTGTGGAACTAGGTACCTTTGTACTTTAGTTAATACAACCATCCGTAGAGCCATCAACAGGGCATAAAAAGCGAAGGAAGACAAGCCCCGGCAAGTACCTTCCCGCTAAGCTCCCAGGAGCCGCCGACAATGAGGCTGCTGGGTGCCCCGAGCCTGCCAAGGGGCAACTACCTCGACGGGGTGATGTCTACCACGCAACCTTCTTCTTGTAGACATTGCTGGGCCTCCAAGTGCAGAGGTTTGTAGGACAGTAGCAAATTTCCCTCAAGTGGATGACCTAAGGTTTATCAATCCGTGGGGGGCGTAGGATGAAGATGGTCTCTCTCAAGCAACCCTACAACCAAATAACAAAGAGTCTCTTGTGTCCCCAACACACCCAATACAATGGTAAATTGTATAGGTGCACTAGTTCAGCGAAGAGATGGTGATACAAGTGCAATATGGATGGTAGATATGGTTTTTGTAATCTGAAAATATAAAAACAGCAAGGTAACTAATGGTAAAAGTGAGCGTAAATGGTATTGCAATGCTTTGAAACAAGGCCTAGGGTTCATACTTTCACTAGTGCAAGTTCTCTGAACAATAATAACATAATTGGATCATATAACTATCCTTCAACATGCAACAAAGAGTCACTCCAAAGTCACTAATAGCGGAGAACAAACGAAGAGATTATGGTAGGGTACGAAACCACCTCAAAGTTATTCTTTCCAATCAATCCGTTGGGCTATTCCTATAAGTGTCACAAACAGCCCTAGAGTTCGTACTAGAATAACACCTTAAGACACAAATCAACCAAAACCCTAATGTCACCTAGATACTCCAATGTCACCTCATGTATCCGTGGGCATGATTATACGATATGCATCACACAATCTCAATTCATCTATACAACCAACACGTAGAACCTCAAAGAGTGCCACAAAGTTTCTACGGGAGAATCACGACGAAAACGTGTGCCAACCCCTATGCATAGGTTCATGGGCGGAACCCGCAAGTTGATCACCAAAACATACATCAAGTGAATCACGTGATATCCCATTGTCACCACAGAATCATACGGCAAGACATACATCAAGTGTTCTCAAATCTTTAAAGACTCAATCCGATAAGATTACTCAAAGGGGAAAACTCGATTCATTACAAGAGAGTAGAGGGGGAGAAGAAACATAAGATCCAACTATAATAGCAAAGCTCGCGATACATCAAGATCGTGCCAAATCAAGAACACGAGAGAGAGATCAAACACATTGCTACTGGTACATACCCTCAGCCCCGAGGGTGAACTACTCCCTCCTCGTCATGTAGAGCATCGGGATGATGAAGATGGCACAAGTGAGGGTTCCCCCCTTCGGCAGGGTGCCGGAACAGGGTCCCGATTGGTTTTTGGTGGCTCTGGAGGTTTGCGGCGGTGGAACTCCCGATCTAATCTTTGTTCTGGAAGTTTTACGATACGTAGGTATATATGGGTGCAAGGGTTACGTCGGTGGAGCTTCGGGGGCCCCACGAGGCAGGGGGCGCGCCCCCCACCCTCGTAGCCAGCTCCCGTATCTTCTGACGTAGAGTCCAAGTCTATCCGGTGGCTTTCCTTCCAAAAATAACTTCTCCAGTTGATTTCGTTCCGCTTTGACTCCGTCGATATTCCTTTTCCTCGAAACACCGAAATAGGCATAAAACAACAAATCAGGCTGAGCCTCCGGTTAATAGGTTAGTCCCAAAAATAATATAAAAGTGGATAATAAAGCCCAATATTGCCCAAAACAGTAGATAACATAGCATGGAGCAACCAAAAATTATAGATACGTTGGAGACGTATCACGGGGCCCCAGGCCCTGACCGTAGATGCAGCTGCCCCGTTGGCCGAAGATGTGCCTTTGGTCCTTGCCGTCGAGCCCCAGGCTCCGGCATGGGTGCAGCCCACCGTCCGTTTCCTCCAAACAGGAGAGCCCCCCGAGGAGCAGGAAAAAGCAGATAAAGTAGCCCGTCGGTCCAACCTGTACCAGTTTGTGGATGATACCCTGTATCGAAGGAGGCCGAACGGAGTTAGGCTGAAGTGCATTCCTCGGGAGGACGGACTAGATCTGTTGGCAGAGATACATGGAGGTATGTGTGGCTCCCACATAGGGTCAGGAGCCCTTGCGGGCAAGGCATTCCGGCAGCAGGGTTTCTTCTGGCCCACAACCCTCTAGGATGCAGCTGCGCTAGTAACTAAGTGTGAAGCGTGTCAGTTCCATTCGAAGAAGCTTCATCAACCAGCTCAAGCACTTCAAACAATCCCTCTCTCCCGCCATTTTGATGCGGGGGCTCGACATCTTGGGCCCTTCCCGTGCTTTGTCGGGGCTTTGAGTACTTGTACGTCGCAATCGACAAGTTCACAAAGTGGCCCGAAGTGGAAGCAGTAAGGAAGGTGACAGCACAGTAAGCCATCAAGTTCTTCAAGGGGTTAGTTTGCCGTTTTGGTGTGCCGAACAGAGTCATCACGGACAATGGCACGCAGTTCACAAGTCGCGCCTTCATGCAATACATTCTGGACCTCGGTAGCAAGGTCTGTTTCGCTTCACTGGCACACCAGTGGAGCAACGGCCAGGCAGAGAGGGCAAATCCTGAAGTACTGCGAGGCTGAGGACAAAGACTTTTGACAGGCTGCACAAGTGCAAAAGGCGCTGGATCGATGAGTTGCCGGCAGTTCTTTGGTCGATCAAAACGACGCCGAATCGAGCCACTGGCCAGACACCCTTTGCCCTGGTATACGGGGTAGAAGGAGTTCTCCCCACGGAACTCACATACGGATCACCTCGAGTGCTCGCTTATGATGAGCTTGAGCAAGAGCAGTTGCAGCAAGATGACGCGACGCTCCTTGAGGAAGATCGTCTTCGGGCGACTGTGCGAGCTGCACACTACCAGTAGGCCTTGCGCTGCTACCATAGCCGCAAGGTTCATGCCCAAAGTCTTGAGGAAGGTGACCTTGTTCTTCGGCGCATTCAGTCGGCCAAGAATTCCAACAAGTTGACCCCAAAGTGGGAGGGCCCTTATCGGGTAATACGAGTCACCAGGCCCGGCGCAGTCCGCCTGGAGACCGAAGATGGTATTCCAGTGAGCAACTCCTGGAACATCGAACATCTTCGTAAGTTTTACCCATGAGGCGCGATTGCCGGGCCTCCCGGCAAGCCACCTTTTGTACGAGCCTTGCTGACAAGGCATGTAACCCTTTGTACAAAGCCAGGCGGAGATCCTGAGCATAAATAAATGAAGCGCCGACGCCCTAAGTTTTAGCATGCATGCTAGGTTAAGTCTCTCTTTGGTAGGGTTGATAGTGCCCGATGGCATCTAACCCCTAGCATAGAGGTCAGGTGTGTGTATTTCCGTCCTTCCCAGTCTATTCTTTGGTTCACAGGCTGCACAGGCGTTCCTGCCAAGCCATTTAAGGGCAGGAGGACAGATCGACATCCCCGACCCCGGCAAGCCATTGCCGGGGGGCTGCAGATTCAACCACCCAACCATGACAAGCCAGGGTTGCCGGGGGCTGCAGATCCAGATAAGTCCTTTATCCCCTGTTATGCACTTCCGTATGGAACTGGGACATATGAAGCCTCCTTCATTCCTGGACCACCGTGCTCCCCCTTTCATGTGCCCACGAACTATTCCATGGGCCGGAACTTGGTTGTAGTTGCGGTGACAATGAAGCAACGAAGGGCCTAACCCTACTTCGCTCCTGCCTCCGTAGAGAGCGTGGGTATGGTCGTGAATGAAGTGAGGGGACGGCAAGGCCTGTTGCCGGGCGACAATGTGTATCTTAAAAATAACAAGGATTCGTTCCTTGGCATGGCCTCGCTTACGCACAAAGAACCCGGCAAGCACCCTTTTTCATTAATACGTTCCAAACAGGTACAGTTCGTACGGAATGCAAACATGAGCAAGGGGATTACAAGGTTTAAATCTAATAGGAGCCCGTTGGCTTAAAAACTAAAAAAGATAAGTGCCCCGTGATCCCCGTTCTTGCCCCTTTCCTCCCAAAGTCTGACAGTGAAGGCAAAAGGAGGCTGACGGGAACGCGCCGATGGAGAGCTTGACGAGGAAGGCCCTCGGCAGGGCGCGTGGCCGGGGGGGGGGGGGGAGGGGCGACACGATCAGTAGGAGTCAGAGTCGGCGTCCTCCCACATGACGCCCTCGTCGTCGCTGCCACTGTCCTCATCGTCAGTCCTACTCGAGGAGGAGTCCTCATCATTGGAGGAGCTCTCCACGCAACACTTTAGGCGAATTCCAAAGTCCCCAAAGACCTTGAAGGAGAGCAGGCCGTTCTCCATTAATTTGAAGTAGAGAACGAGCCCCTCCGACAGGCTGTGGGCGTGGGCGAAGGTCTTCCATCTGCGACGAATATACATGATGTGAGGGGCAGGGAAGTCGACATCGACCTGCATGCTACCATTCTCGCAGCCCCTCATATGCAACCTCAGAGCCTATGGCGGGTCGAGCTCCATTTCCCGAGCGAATGGAGTAGGGAGACAAAGACGACGGCGCACTGGCCGGTGCAGCCTGATGATGAACTCACAGGGCTGGTCTCCGACGTGGCCCTCCATTGGAAGAGGGGCCGCATGCGGAGGCGAGGCCGGTACGCCGCCCCATCCTCCTATTCCCCAAGCGCCATGACGGCGTCGGCCTCGCCCCCTCCCCCTTCCTCTCACGGATGGCTCTGCCGCCACGAGCTCTTTAGAAGGAGGGGCGTGCTGTCGAGCAGAGACCCTCCTCGCCGCAATCGAAGTGCCGACGCGCCCTCTCGCCATAGCAGAAGAAAGAAGGAGCCAAGGTGGAAGGAGATGAATGACGAAAGATTGAGGGGTGTCATCCCCCTCCCCTTCTTATAAAGGGGCGGGGCTGGGGCTCGGCCGCCCCACTTAACCAATCCAGCCACCAGGGGCGCAGGGAATCGCGACCGAACCGCTGCTCCAATCAGCGACGACCCGATTTCCCGCCTCGTCATTCAAAGCCCGTGCCCCCCCCACCCCCGCATCCACCGCCCACCATCTTCGAGGCATCGGGGACACGTGGCGAGCAAGCCGGAATCAAGGAGACGAGTGAGGCGACCGTTTAACACCCCATGATCGTGGGGCATGAGTGCCTTGAAGGCCGCGACTCGAGTCCACTTAGTAAATGAGCCGGCCCCTGCGTTCTCCTCTTTTTTATGGGGAAGGCACGAGCCGCCTCTTTACTACAATGTGACACATGTGGGCAGCGACCGCCCCACGCACGACCCCCACGTCACGCACGACCCCCATGTCATGCACGACCCCCACGTCGCGCATTCAACGCGGGTCGTGGGGAAGCGCAGCGAAGCGGGGAGCATCATGATAAAAATCTCCGCCGCCTGCGCCCACAAGACTGCTTCTGGGCCTGGCCCAATAAAGCTCCGCGCTTATATGTGGCCCAAGCCCGGGGGCTCCTGTTGGTGTACAAAAATAGGGGTCCCTTTTTGCACCCCTTTACTTGTGCGCGGCAAGCAACAGAGCCCCACGCCGCCACCTTTAAGCGGGCGTAAGAAGCAAACCCACACCACCACCAGAGCACCGCCAAGACAGAAACACAAAGAGCAGAGGGGCGAGGTGGACTCCCCCGGCAAGGCCCTTGCCGGGGCGACTCCACAGCCCCGGCCAAAGCCTTGCCAGGGCAACTTGCCCAACACCCGTAGAGCCGCCACCCTTGAGCCCGAGGGTTCCAACGCCATCAACCACATTGGAACCAAGGATTGGGAGGCGCCTTCGTGGTGGCATGCAGATCTTTCTGAAGACCAGAAGCATACAAGAGTAGATGAAGAACTAGAAGACGACGATCCTCAGCAAGATCCTTGCCAAGTAAACCCACGAGATCCCTGGCAAGATACTTGCCGGGGACGACCGCGACGCCGCGGCAAGACCCTTGTCGGGGCTCCAGCAAGCCCCTTGCCAAAGACATCCGCAGGGCCACGGCCAGACCCACATCTGCCAAGATTCCAACGCCGTTCCCATGTAGCTGCCAGCCCACCAACTAGGCGAGCACCTGCGTGGCGACGTGCGGCCTCTAGGCCAACTCAGCAAGCACCTGCGTGGTGGCATGCAGATCTTCGTGAAGACTCTGCCACCGCACCAACTCAGCAGCCAGCCAGCCAGCGTGGCACTACACGCCTCGTCAGTTCGGACGCGCGTCGAAGCCAGGCGAGGCGGCGACGGCTGGGACGAGCTTCCTTGCCGTCCCCGATAAAGCAAGAAGGGCACGTGGGCAGCGCATTAAATGCGTTTGTCCTACGGTGCCAGAGGATAGAGTCAACCACTATATAACTTTCCACCTCCTGTGTGCCACTGTGGCAGCCCCTTTTGTCTATCAAAGGAGGCACGCGGCGTACTGGGAGAGGATTCAGACTTTTTGGACCCTGCACGCCTTGTAGCTAGTCCAAGAACACCAGATAAACAGAAACCAGCAGGAGTAGGGTATTACGCATCACTTGCGGCCCGAACCTGGATAATTCCCCCCCCCCCCACATTGATCTCTCAATCCCGCTCTTTCCACAGCCCCGCGCCCGCCAACCGTAGTATCCCGTAGGTGTCGTTTCCCCGGACACCGATGGTGTTATTTCGATGCTAGAGTCCCCGATGATATCGGAACTGTGTTCGGAATCTGGGGGTATGATCAGTTCCGGACTGGTGTTGCCGCTCTCGTCCTGCCATACGACGGATGGCTTGAAAAGCCTCTCCACAAAGGTGTTAGGTGGGACGGGGTCGCGTTTAGCACCTATGCGACCAAGGATGTCCGCTGCCTGATTACTCTCTCGAGCTACATGAAGAAACTCGAGCCCCTCAAACCGAGCTGATATTTAAGTACGGCATTGCGGTAAGCCGCCATCTTCAGATCTTTGGCATCAAATTCTCCGTTTATTTGAGATATCGTGAGGTTTGAATCCCAGCGCACTTCAAGGCATTGTACGCCCATAGAGACGGCCATTAGGAGACCATGCGATAGGGCCTCATATTCGGCTGCATTATTAGAGTATGTATACAGTATTTGAAGCACATAACAGACAGTGTCTCCTGTGGGGGATGTTAGGACGACACCAGCCCCAAGTCCGGCTAGCATTTTAGAGCCGTCGAAGTGCATCACCCAGTTGGAATATGTGCCGTACTCTTTAGGGAGTTCGGCCTCTGTCCACTCGGCGATGAAGTCAGCCAACACCTGAGATTTAATGGCTTGGTGTGGCTTATATGTTATTTCAAATGGTAAGAGCTCAATGGCCCATTTGGCAATCTGGCCGGTGGCATCCCGGTTGTTGATGATATCATTAAGTGGTACTTTTGGAAGCCATCGTGATCGAACACTCTTGAAAATAGTGTCGCAGCTTCCAGGATGCCATAAAGACCGCATACGCTATCTTTTGATAATGTGGGTATCAGGATTTGCATGGTGTGAGGACCGTCGATACGTAGTATACTGGTTTTTGGAGTGGGAATTTATGTCCCTCTTCTTCTCGTTCATCGACGAGCACCACACTCACCACCTGGTGTGATATGTAGAGCAACATGGGTTCGCCGACGTTTGGTGCAGCCAGGATTGGGTTGCTCGCTAACAAAGTTTTTATTTCTTCCAATCCGGCTGTTGCCGCGTGCGTCCACGCGAAGTGTTCGGTGCGTCGGAGCAGGCGATAAAGCGGCAATGCCTTTTCTGCCAACCTGGAGAGAAAGCGGCTCAACGCTGCCACGCACCCAACTAGTTTTTGGACCTGCTTGAGGTCTGTTGGTTTGGCCAATTGTGACAGGGCCATGATTTTGGCTGGGTTTGCTTCAATTCCTCTATTGGAAACAATGAACCCAAGCAGTTTTCCGGCGGGAACACCAAAAACGCATTTTTTCGGATTGAGCCGAATGTCGTATGCTCGGAGATTGTCGAATGTAAGGCATAAGTCATCCACCAATGATTCAACGTGCTTAGTTTTGATGACTATATCATCTACATATGCTTCAAGGGTCTTGCCGATTTGCTTTTCCAGGCATGTTTGAATCATGCGTTGGTAAGTGGCGCCGACATTTTTGAGCCCTAAAGGCATAGTGTTGAAACAGAAAGGCCCATACGGGGTTATGAATGCCATTGCGGCCTGGTCGGATTCCTTCATTTTAATTTAATGATATCCAGAGTATGCATCGAGGAAACACAGTGAATCGTGTCCCGCAGTTGCATCAATGATCTAGTCAATGCGAGGTAGTGGGAAGGGGTCCTTAGGGCATGCCTTATTTAGGTCTTTGAAATTGACACACAGCCGCCAGGATTTATCCTTCTTCGGCACCATGACCAGGTTTGCTAGCCAGTCTGGATGTTTGATCTCTCTGATAAACCTGGCTTCCAGTAGCTTGGCTAGCTCCTCCCCCATAGCTTGTCGCTTGGGTTCGGAAAATCGCCGTAATGTTTGCTTGACTGGTTTGTATCCCTTCAGTATATTGAGGCGAAGATGTCCCAACTCTCGCGCAGGAACGCACGTAATGTGTCGTCGACCGTTAGAACCAGCTACGCCCCAATGGAAGCTGTCTTCTTGGGGTCCGTCGGGTGAACTTGAAATTTTACTATTTCGTCTGCTGGTTTAAAAGAAGTGGACTTAGGCCTCTATCAAGGGTTATGTCATCCCTATCGACTGTGGAGTGTAGGGTGGTTAATTCTTCAGCCGCAAGGCCCTCGAATAATGGCCCGAGGGCCAAAGATGCGGTTTTGTTTTCGGCGCGGAGTTCTATGTTCGGATCACTCGTGATATTGATAACTCCATTGGGCTCGGGCATTTTAAGCTTCATATACCCGTAATGGGGTATGGCTTGAAAGCGTGTGAATGCGTCTCGCCCCAACAGGGCGTGATATCCGCTGTTGAAAGGTGCCACATGGAAGAGCAACTCTTCGGACCTATAGTTCTCCGGCGTGCCGAGTACTACATCGAGTTTAATTTTTCCCGAGCATATTGCTTCCCGACTAGGGATTGTCGGATTTCGGGTTCCGACAGACCCTCTAGGTTCAATTTCTTTGGGGTCTTGGCAGAGATCTCACCACTCTACCTACACGCACCTCGCTTGCCTCGCTAAGATCTAAGCTATGAAAGGAACAACCCAAGAGACATAGGGTTTATACTAGTTCGGGCCACCATTGTGGTGTAATACCCTACTCTAGTTTGTGGTGTGGTGGATTGCCTCTTGGGCTGATGATGATGAACAATACAAGGAAGAACAGCCTCGCGAGGGTCTATTCTTGGCTGGCGCGATGAACTGCTAGGGGGAGTTCAATCGCTCTCTCTCTCTCTCTGCTGATCCCAGATGCTTGATCCTATCTCTCGATGCCGGATCAGATGCCCCTACTCTGTGGGTGGCTAGTCCTATTTATAGGCAGAGGCCCTGGGCCTCTTCCCAAATATCGAGCGGGAAGGGCGCCAACAATTGGCCATTTTGAAGGGGAACCTCTAGGACACTTATCCTGACTAAAGTTGGCCCTCGCCTGTCACAGGCTCTTGTGGTGACGCCGGCTTGGGGTCCATGAGGACTTCCTTCCTGCCGTTGCGACGGTCCTGGTCTTGTTGCACCGAAACGGATGCCTTTGCTTGATGCTCTCGCCTGCGCTTGCTCCCTTTGCACCAAAGAGGAAAGGAGGACACTGCGCGGGCTGGCGCCCGCCTGGCGCCCTTGGTCATCATGGCTTGCGTCATGGGCACCTCGTGAGGTACCCCGCCTTGATCTCTCCGCCTCCTCGCGAGCCAGCCTGATGAGGCCGTGCCTGAGGAAGCTCCCTGTCGTCAGCCCCGCGAGGCTTGGCCCCTCGCGAGGGTCTTGAGCTTGTGTTGATGAAGATGGGCCATGCTGGGCCACCCCTTGAGCCATGCCGCAGGCCGCAGGCAGGCAAGTCTGGGGACCCCCGTTCCCAGAACGCCGACAGCAGCCCCCGGGCCCAAGGCGCGCCCGGACTTGCCTGAGCAGAGAGGCCAAGGGGCAAGGGCGAAGCACCGTGGGCCCTAACAGCCTGCGGCCTTGGGTGCCGCGTGGCGGTTGATTGGACATGGACGCCTTAGCAACTGCGCGAATCGACAAAAGAGCGGCGTCTGTCTAGGCTTTGCTTCCTCCGGTCATTGCTCAGATCCCCTTTCTCGCGCCTTTCCTTCCTGCCTCTGAAATCTCCAGATCTACTTCGACCGCGTGCCCTAGCAAGACATGGCGCCTCGCCAGACCCCGGCCGGAGCTTGGTACTCAGCCGCCTTGGACTCGCCGAATGTGTCGGAGGAGGGCCTTGCCCGGGTGCGCCGGATGGTGGCGGCGCAAGGCATCGACGGGGCAGAGGTGTTCAAGGCTGGCTCCGCCCTTTCCGAGGGCCAAGGAAGCACCTTCTATCCGCTCTTCATGAGCGCCATTGCTTCCGGTCTGGTGCCTCCTTTTAAAGTTCTTCTTCTCTGTCCTCCGCCACTACAAACTGCAAGCTCTGCACCTCCACCCCAACTCTGTTCTTCTTCTGGCGATCTTCGCCTACTATTGTGAGGCTCACATCGGGGTACAACCCTTAGTGGCCTTGCTGCGCCACTACTTCTCCCTCCGGACCTCTCGCGGTCCCGTCTCAGCGTGCGCGAGCTTTGTCGCTGAGGCTTGATATCTGTATCTCTTGGCTAGGCTGGCGCCTGCGGTGAAGAAGCTGAAGGGAGCTCCTGAGGCTCCGTCTGGGGCAATGCCTTCGCCCATGAAAAAAGGCGACGGCAAGACACGGGCCTCTCCTACCCGGTCATCCTCACGAGGCCTGGTGGAGCTGGGTGGGCGAAGCTCAGCCCCCATGGCCCAAGCGACTCTGAGGTATCCTTGCTCGATGCCATCGCCATACGGCTGTTGGGGTGCAGAGGTTCCGCCTCGAGATATGTGGTTACACCGCCGTCCTCTCCTCCTACTCCACCAACTGCTGTCTCTCCGACTCCTCCCACTGCCCCGGATCGTCTTTGCTGCTGAATTGGACCGCCAAGCAAGATCTTCCGGGCGCCGACCCTTGCTTGGTGGCCGGGCGCTTGAGCTGGCCTCTGGCTGGATTCGCTCGACGCTTGATTCGAAAGCGGCGCTGGTTCATGCCTCGGCGTCTTGCGGACGAGGAGAAGCAGGCCGTCCTTGGGGCGGCGGCTGCTCGTGACGCCGCCTTTGGGGATGTAGCCGATGTCCCGAGGTCGCTGCAAGGCACCGGAGAGCGAGCTGCAGGGGCCTCATGGACCAGCTTGCCAAGGAGGCCCGCATTCGCCAAGAGAAGGAGGAAGACATGAAGGCTCACGAGGCAGCCGTCAAGGACCGAGACGCCAAGCTTAACAGTCGCCATGACCGCCTGGGTGCGCTGGAGCAGGAGTTGGAGGCGAAGAAGGTCGAGTTGGACGGCAAGGCGCGGGTTCTTGCCGAGGACCACGAGGCCTTCACGGAGATGGAGGTGAAGGCTCGCACCTTGCTGAGGACGTTTTACGATAGCGGCCTGGAAAGCCCGCTGGCCGGCGCCGAGGACGGCCCCGCCAAGCTGCTTCCCTTCCTGATCCGCACTCTTGAAGAATTCACCCTTGGCCTTGGCCCTACGGCTGAGGCCGAGGCGCTGCGTGTCTTGTCTTCATATACCGACGCTGGTCCTTACCCACGCTCTACCTTCGCGATCCCGACGCCGACCTCGACAAATTGGAGCCAAGCGGCGGCAGCTTGCTGCTGCCGAGGCCGTGAAGGGTCGAGCGGAGGCTCATTGTCGGTTCCGGCCTTCAAGACCAAGCCGAAGCGAGGCGCTGCTGGTCCAGCGGCTTCACGAGGCGAACCTGCTCGGCGTGGCTCCGTCGTCGACAAGTGACTCCGTTGTGGCTCCTGTTCTGCTTCCTGCAACATGTGTCATGCCTCGGGGAGGCGTTTAAACTTGCATTTGGTGTTGTGATAAGAGTTATGGACTGTAATATTTTCTTTTGAATTCCTTGAGATTTGCGCTTTTCCTTCCTACTTGCTTATGTTCTACGCCGGCAGAGCCTCGCCTGCAAGATACCTCGGCCGCCGTTAGCCCCGACCGGAACCGTGGACGGGACCAAGGAGTGAGGGGCTATGTGACAAGTTAGGCTCCTGAGTCACGATGCTCAGGAGTCCCCCTTGGTGCACAAACAACAAGTAGGGAGGTGAGATGTGTGGGTGAATCTACCATTCTACGTATGCAGAGCCCGGCCCCGCGCATACCTCAACAGCCGTTAGCCTTTCGGAACTAAGGAGTGAGGGGCTACGTGACTAGTTAGGGCTCTGAGTCGCGATGCTCAAAGGTCCCCTCGACGCTCAAACGACCTTCGTACCTTGGCTCCGCTTTGGGGAGAGACGTCTGACGAACCAGCGCGAGGGGCCTGGCTGGGGCGCGCAAGGCCTGGGCGTGACCAGGCGTAGCCCTCTGCCCAGCCCTCGCTGCGGCACTCCCGAGGGGAGGCATTGCGATGAGGCCGGACACTAAGCTCTGGGCTCCCCGAGGTTGATCTTGCCGGGGCCACCCTCGCTTGTTTATCACCAGCCATGAGCATAGCGCCTTGTGTATGTGTACGGGCATAGCTGCTCCTCGGCAAGGTCGCGTCACAGCCAGAGCATGGTGCTTCCATCAGTGCATGGGAGGGGCTCCCCTCCGGGAGGAGCCCCAGGCGCAGTACAGCCCATACGACACGTGGCTGGCACGGTAGGGCCTGACGAGGTGTATCTAGGCACCCGTGAGCCAGCGCGGGACTCACGGGGCCCTACCTCAAGACGGGTTGCGCCTGGCACTGGGCCTTAACTTGTGATGTGTTCCTGCAGATTTGGTTAGATGCCGACGCTCTACGTCCTCGGGTCCTGGCCCTCGAGCTGGTCTCAGCCGTCACTGGTATGCCAGGTCGCGATGCCGTGGACAAGGCCAGAGGGTGAGGGCTGGAGAGCCAGTAGGACCCTTAGTCGCGATGCTCAGGTACCCCCCCCCCTTTAACGTGCAAGCGGACGACATGAAGGAAGAAGAGGTGTCGTAGACTGGCATCAAATAACAATCATGACGGGTCAAACGCATGACCCAAAATAAACGCAAGAGGGGTACATGCCGCTGGGTCTGGCCCGAGCGACTTGGGGATGATGCAACCCGAGGGGCACCCCCAACAAGGTAAGCTAGGAACATGAAGTAAAAGGGATACACGCCGCAGGGACGGACCCACGTGGCGTGGGAATAATGCAGCCCTGGGGGCGCTCCCAGCTGGAAATGAAACTTGAAGGATGTCACCTGATAACGTTGAAGACGAAAGGTTGTTGAAGTAGCGGACGCCATGGGGTGCGGAAGCCGATCTTCACGAGCCCCTAGGCCCAGGAACCTCGGGAGGCTCCGGAGGCGCTGGTGGCTCCTCGCAGACCATCTCCATCTCCGCCAGGACTGCGGAATGCCTGGCCTCTTGAGCCTCCAGGATGCTCCTCATGAGGCGCCGTGCGTCATGACAGCGTTGCTTCAGCATGCCGTAGGGCATGCGAACGTAGCTGGGGTGGGCCTTCAGCGCCTCGCTTGAGGGCCGAAGCGCCTCGAGAGGCGGCTCGGTTGAGCCACAGGATGTCGGCGTGCACGCGCATTCCACCATCCTCGCCTAGATGGGGAGCTACGGGCGGGTGGCGCGGCTGCCACTCATGACTCTCGACTCTTGCAACTCCTGCGTGATCTCGACCGACGAACTCCCCGAGGGTTTGGCCTCCTTGCCTTGCTCCTTCTCGAGGGAAGCGTGCTTTGAAACACGCCTCCAAGTGGTGCCCAAGCACCTCCTCAGGATCTTAGCAAGGTCGGTGGCCCTCCAGGAGAGAGCCCCCGAGCCTTGCTTGAGGAGGGCGTCGGGCACGCCTTCCTATGCGACAGAAGGAGGTGCCCCCTGAGCAGGCGCAGACCCTCAAGGGGCCTGCCTCCCGAGGGGTCGGGCCTGGCGATGTCTTCTTCTTCTTGGGAGCGGTCTCAGGGAGCCTCACTCTCCTGCGATCTGGGTCTTCAAGTGATGCAGCTCGAAAAGCACGCTCCAGGGAACACACTGCGTCTCTCTCTTCACAAGTCACCGTGATGACTCCGCCACTTCCTGGCATCTTGAGGACGTTGTAGCCGTGATGAGTCACGGCCATGAACTTGGCCAGAGCTGGGTACCCGAGGATGGCATTGTATGGCAGGCGAATGTGGGCGACGTCGAAGTCGATGAGCTCGGTGCGGTAGTTGTCGCGCGCCCCGAAGGTGTCGGGGGTTGGGTGCGACACATGCCAAAGGATGGCTTATCATGGTGGGGGCGAGTAGAACGTTGCCGGTGCCTGGAAACGGGATGAGGCGAAGGCATGCACGCCGACGGATCTTACCCAACCGTGGCTCTCCGTGGAGATAACACCCCTACTGCTGCTCTGCGGGGTCTCCGCATGATCACTATGGCAAAGTGGGTACAAGGTTGCTCCTTGAGCTGTTCGAGGTGAAGAAGGAGAAGGGCACGACTAGCTCTTCTCTCCTCTCTGTGTGTGTCTAAAACTATCAGGGTCCAACCTCTTGCATGGGTGCCCCGGGGGGTTTATATAGGCCTACCCCCCAGGGGTACAATGGTAATCCGGCTGGGCGCGGGTCCCAGCCGTCTGTCTCTCTGGTCGCCATCTTCTCCGCCGACTGCTGGGGCCCACCGACTAGTGGGCCCCGCCGACGGTCCAGCATGGGGTCGACAAGCCTTGTCCGCCGCGGGCGAGTCATGCCGGCTGCAGATTACTGTAGCCGCGCTTCTAATGACGCGGGCTTGGTCATGGGGTCATGGCAACAGTGCCGCCGCCTGATAGGTGATCACTGTTGCCATTCACTGTCTTGTCTGGTTAATGGCGTGCAGAGCCCATGGGAGGGGCCGGCCGAATCTCGGGGGCCGACTCCCAGCGGGTCTGTCTGGTGGCGGTCTTGCCGTCTTCTGCACTCCCGAAGACAGGCGGGTCCCGCAGTCTTCGGGTCGTACAGACAGGCCGTCGTGGGCTCAGGGCACCGCCCATGGGGCTGATGTCGAGGGCGGCGTAGCAGATGCGCGCCCGGTCGGAGATCTCCGTCGATGCAGGCGCCGTGGCCATGCCTGCCCTTAGTGAACGGGGCAAAGATGGGCCGCGCGGCGGCCGTACCCCGTCCCGTCCGTAGTTGTGTAGGCAGGAGGTGGTTGAAGTCGCGGGCCGTCTCCCCCTAGTCGGCTTCTCTGGAAGCCGCCAGTTGGGAGTTGGCTTATCTTGAAGTCGTCTCTGGGACTCGGCCTTGAAGGGCAGTCGGCTCTGGCCACGACTCTCGGCGGCTCTTCGTCTTGGGGTCTTGAGGCGCAACCTGCCCCGATGTCTTGAAGGTCCGGGGCTCGGGTTTGCCTACCTGTGGCCCATTACTCCAACAGTAGTCCTCGGCTGGTGAGGCGCCCGAGGGCAACACGCCGAGGAGCCTCAACAGTTTCATCTCGCTGGTGGAAGGATCTGGGCCTTGCTCATTGGCCTCCTCCTAGGCCGACTAGCCGAGTCGGACTCATGGGAGGCCGTATTGCTCCTCAAAAGGGTTTTTGAAAGTCGCGGCGGGAACCGTGCAACGTGCTCGATAAGCTTCCCTGGCAGCCTGCTGTAAGCCCGCTGCTGACGCCACGCGGCAGGGTCAGTTTGCCCACCCACACATGTGACAAGACAGGTCGTCAGGCAGGACCCGCCACTACCGCACCTTGGGACACGAACGGATCCGTGGCGGTCGTGCGGGCGGTTGGGGGTCCCACGTCGTTACTGCGCGCAGTAACTTCGTGGGTTAAATCGTGGGGGCGTGGGGTACCGGGCGCAGTTAATCCCACGCCCGCCCCATCGGCTTCTCAGCCCGTGAGCCTATAAGTAGGCGGGAGGAGGGGGGCGGCGAAGCACGCGCACCCATCTCCCTGCTTCCCCCGCTTCCTCTTGCTCCTTCTTCCTCTCGCTTCTTCTTCTTCTTTCCGCCGTCGCACCGAACCACGCCACGCTGCGAAGATGAGCTCTTCATCCGCCGCTGCGCCTCCCGCCCCACGCTCCGTCATGTGGGACGGCTCCGAGGTGGACGACGACCATATCGAGTTCCTCCGCCAGATGCGCTGCATCCCCGGCAAGAGCCTAGTGTGGACCAGCCACACGGGCTGGTGGAAACAGCAGCGCCCGGCGCCCCGGAGGAGGGCGAAGCGGGTGTATTCTCGCACCTCATGCGCGGCCTAGGGCTGCCGGCGAGCGGCTTCTTCCGTGCCTTCTTGGAGTTCCACGGGCTCCAGCCGCACCACCTCACTCCGAATACGGTGGTGCTGCTGGCTGCCTTCGCCGCCTTGTGCGAGGGCTTCCTCGGCGTTCTCCCCACCATCGAGCTATGGGGGAATTTTTCCAGTCCAAGCTCAGCACGCACGTCGCCAGCGTGCCGGCTCTGTGCGGCACCTTCATCGCGATGCGGAGGCCGGTGGGCGACAAACCTTTCCCCGCCATTCCACTGATCAAGTCGGTGAAGATGTGTAGCGATCCTACTTCTACGTGAAGAACATCGCCCGTATATGAGGCGGTCAACTGCCGCCTTCACGGCCGGGCGTGCTTTGGGAGGCTCCCCACTGGTCCCACCGGCCAGACGCCGACTCTGCGGCGCCGCCGCCATTGTCAGCGACTCAAAGTCTTGGCAGATCGGAGGGCTTGACCGGGGCCCACTGCCGACCGCTTTCGGTATGCCGAGTCCTCCCGCTCCAAGGCCGACCTCATATGATCTGTCAAATGAGCGGCCACCGGGACCCCAGTCGGATGTGCTCGAAGGACATGCCCCACGCGAAGGTGGCGGACACGATGAACTTCCTGGCGAACTGCAATCTTGCGGCGGATTGGCAGTTCGCCAAGGAGCCATACTCGCGCGCCAACCCCCCGCCTGTGGTAAGTCATCTCTCTTCCTGTTCTGTTTTCTTTTTCAGCCGAATCCGACTATGATTTTCTTTGGTTTTTTCGAGTCAGAACCCCCTCATGCAGCCCTCAGCTGGCACCACGGGGCCGGCCCGTGAGTTCGTCCCCAACCGGGTGGAGAGTGACATCGACGACCCTGATTTGGGGGCGGCGGCGATGGAGGCCGACGCCGAAGGAGGAGGAGGAGGGGCCGACGACTTCAGGCCCTCGGCTACCTTCGCCGACCGCTCGAGGATGACGGCCAGGGGAAGTCGCCTCGCCGCCAACCGAGGGTCGGACAGCTGGTGCGAGTTCCTCCGCCGGCTTGGGTGGTCGAGGCGGTGCGAAGCGCCGGCCGGGCCGAGCTTGCAGTGCGGGCGGCCGAAGAAGCTCGGGGGCGGCCGTGACCTGGCCGGGAAAAGGCGGTCGCAAGGCTAACCGCTTCCATAAAGGAAGTGAAAAACCGCCGCTGGTCTCCGCGTAAGTGCTTCTGCTTTGTCTTGTTTTCTTCTGGCAAATCTTGTCCAAATCTTCTACATGTCTTCTTTGCATCAGGGCTCCCCTTACTTTAGAGAGGGTCGCCGCCGCCTCCGTCATGGGGTCGGCAGAGACGTCCGCCAATACTCGGTGTTGACCCCGCCGCCGACCTCAGGGAGGCGAAGGAGCAGAACGCGCAGGAGAAGCGCGACGAGGAGGAGGCTGCCCGCCTAGAGAAGGCGGAGGCCGAGAAGGCGGCACCTTCCGCCCAGAGGAAGCTGGAGGAGGCCGAAGCCGCCGTCGCAGCTAAGCGACGAGCCGAGGAGGCCGCGCGCCTCCAATCGGCGCTGTTCGTCACCCCGCAGAGCTCCGCGCCGCCGCCGCCGAGTCACGCAGGGCGTATCGAAAGGAGCCAGCAGCCGAGTTCCCCGTCATGGAGAAGCGGCGAGAACCTCTCGGCGCACGGCCGGTGCCGCCCTGCCGCCTCCGCCGCCTCTCCCGAGAGCGCGCGAGGTAAACAGCAGCGGACCCGCGGTGCCGCCCGAGTGAAGATGAGGCCGCGTGGCTGCTCCTTCAAGTCGCCTTTCGCCAAATACGCGCCGTCTTGAGAAGGCGACTTGGCGCCACGCCCTTTTGAGACCGGCGCCGCCACTTCGGCCATTCCAGACGCCGAGGCGACAAGCGCCGCGCCCGTTGGGCTGGAAGTCGCGAGGAGGCGGCGACAGGCCCCACTGAACCAGCGCGCTTCGACGTTCAGCGAAGCTGCGGAGTCAAGGCGACGCCATCGAATCGCACCAAAGGCGCTTGCGCGTCGCGAACCGCCATTCGGGTATGTTTCTTCTTTGAATTTTTCCTTGTTCTTCTCTATGGGGCACGCCAACAGCCTGCCAGGTGTAGTCCCCGAGTTTCGGGCATTGCTTTGGCGGTGACTCGGAACTCTATCTGTCGATTTCAAATTTTTACCTTTGTAGAAATGCTTATCGCAGGAGTATCACAACCTCCGCGCCACCGCCTTTCAACCGCAATGTTGAGGAGCTGGGAAGCGGACCGCCGACTGTCGAGGAGCCGGGTGAGTCTTCTTTCTTCTTCACAAGGCACAAGCTTCGACTCATGGCTGTAGTCCCAAGATTAAGACCCAGCTGCTGAGCAGTCGGGCCGGAAATTCCTGGCGACCTTCTTAGTTGACGACTTAACGTCATTTTTCTTTTTATTCTTCAGAGGCCAACGCCACTCTCCGATGGCAGCTGGGCGCGGCCGACACTGCCTTGCGCGCCAAGGGGGAGGAGTGCAGCAAGCTCGCCGCAGAGCGCGACCTGCTGGCTACACAGCTGGCGGAGCAAAGGGAGCTGCTTAAGAAGGCGCAGGACGAGGCAGAGAAGAGAGAAGCTGCTCTCCTGGCCGAGTTCGAAGCGAAAGGCCTCCTGGACCGACAAGGAGGCACAGCTGACCTCCGGCTTCCATGAAATCGAGGACATCGTTGACGGTGAGTTTCTTTACTTTCCTTCTTTGAGCCGCAGACTATTGGTGAGGCTGACTCCTGGTTTTTTGCTTTGCTTCCTTTTGTCTTGGCAGACTTCTTCCCCGGCCACACGCAGGCGACCAATCAAGCCATCGAGGCTGATCGCGAGGCACGGAGGGCGAGTGGTGCTGAGATTGCTGCCAACGCCCCCCGGACCCTTGACGAGCAGCTTCTGAGCATTAAGGCTCATCTGCGGCCGGCCCATCGGATGCTGCGCCGGCTTCAACGTGTCGGCGCCAGCGTGCTGCCCTATGGCGGTACATGCCGGTTCTCTGCATACTCCTCAGTCGGACTGCCGATCGGCTGGAGGTCGCGCCGCCTTCTTGAGGCTCGGAGGTTCCGCGCCCGGCAGAGCGCCGCCGGCCTTGGAATTCGTCAGCGTGGTATCGAGGCTAGATCTGGACCGGCCGGGCTGCTGCGTTCTGTCGAGGCCAGTGGAGCTGTCGGCTACTAAGACGCCTTGTCGAAGCGTCGCGGTGGCGTCGCCGACTACACGGACACCAGCGTCTTCGTCCTCGAAGCGGGCCGAGGATTTGGCGGCGAGGCGCCGCGGAGTGGTTCAGATGAACCCGGACTATGGCGAGGACTTCGGGGAGGTGATCGGCTCAGCGCCGAGGAGGAAAAGCGGCGGAGGAGCGGAGATGAGACGGAGGCGCCCAGAAGATTTGAGCGGCGATCAGCTTCGGCCGATCAAGGCCCAAAGAACAGCCGCGCCTGTCTGGGCCGGGTTGCCGCCGAAGATGATCAAGCCGAGACTGTCCAGTCGACCGCCCCGGCGCCTGGCGCCGTCGTCTCCTCCGACCCTCCGAACCCGTCTGCCGCTTCCTAGGCTGCCGTCTTGCCTTTATTTTATCTGCTTTGATAGTCTTTGAAAAACTTGTTAATTCGCACAATTCCACCCGCGGGGTGTATTTTGAACTTCTGCTCGAAGATTCGGCCAAGGGCCTATGCTGTGTAAATATTATCCTAATTCTATCTTTCCTTGCACATTGCTCCTATGGCTTTTTCCTTTGCCGCGTTCCCTTAGTTGCCGCCTTGCCAGTCGGACAACCGCTCTGCGGACTGCCGTTTGGATCAAGTGCTTGGCTACTCTTGGGAAGGCAAGTACTTGGCCATTTTTAGTCTTTTTAACAAGTTAGATAGAAAGCGGCAAGCCGACTACTCAAGAATCGGCTTTGCGAAGAAAGGCTGGAAGCCGGCTTAAGCTATGTTTATGCTTTGGGTCCTTAGCCATTTTTCATGTGGGCGCCCATTCTTCCTTACTCCTGCCCACTAACAGTCGCTCTACGAACTGTGGCTTCTGACAGGAGACGGCTTAGGCACCACACATTACTTGTCCAGCTGCAGGAAGCATTTCATAGCACGAGGCGACAAGTCCCCGGGCCGACTAGTCGAACCCGGTGCCAAGCGGCATAACAAAGAGTAACATACTCGAAGGCATAATTCTTATCATACAGATAACAGAAAAGGGCAGTCCCCGAGCTCGTCTTAGGGGGCCCGAAGTCTTAGTACTTTAACACAAAAGGTAGCATGGTACATACTGCATCAACTGTAAAATCTTCGGAGAAGATTCGCATTCCATGGCCGTTCCGTCTCTTTGTCGGAGTCGCCCCTCTTGCGTGCTCGGGGCTTCTGAGGGTCGATCAGTTAGTAGGAGTCGTTGCCCAGCACTTTGCTGATAATGAAGGGGCCTTCCCAAGGTGCCGGCGACTTGTCTTTGGCCGGCTGTTCATTGGATCAGCCGGAGCACAAGGTCGCCCTCTTGGAAAGATCTCGGCTTGACCTTCCTATTGTAGTAGCGGTCGGAGGCTCTGCTGGTAGATCTTTGGGCCAAATGAGTCTCGGCAATGACCCTCTTCCAAAGAAATCGCCGCTGTCTTGATGTGCTTCTTCTGCTTCCACCTTGGTGTACATGGTGACTCGCGAAGTCGAACTCTATGTCCTTTGGGATGACGACTTTATACCGTGAAGCGAGGAAGAAGGGTGTGAAGCAGTTGACTTGTTTGGAGTCGTCGCAAACTCCAGAGGGCGGTGGCAACTCTTCAAGCCAACAGTCGGCGAGCAGCTCAATGTTCGACCAGTCGAGGCTTGATGCCAGACAGGATGAGGCCGTTTGCTCGCTCCACCTGGCCGTTTGACTGCGGATGGGAAACGAACGCTAAGTCCAGTCGGATGCCTTGTGTCGCGCAGAAACGGGCCAGGGCGCCTTTGGCAAAATTTGTGCTATTGTCGGTGATTATGCTGTGTGGTATGCCGTACCGAGTCGTGATGTCGGTGATGAAAGTCACTGCAGTTGGACCATTCAACATCTTGATGGGTTTTACTTCTATCCACTTGGTGAACTTGTCCACCGTGACAAGTAAGTGAGTTAGGCCGCCTCGTGGTGCTTTGAATGGTCCCACCATGTCCAGGCCCCAAACGGCAAAAGGCCAGGCGATGGGGATAGTCTTGCGCGGAAGCCGGCTGAAACGGCTTGGAGCGGAACATCTGGCACCCCTTGCATTTTTGCACTAATTTCTTGGCCTCTTCGAGGGCGATTGGCCGTAAGAAACCGTGGTCGGAAGGCTTTGGCGATGAGTGCTCTTCAGCCGCATGGTGGCCGTGACTCGCCTTGATGAATGTAAATGTCGTGAATCGCTTGGCCTTGCCTCGCTCGGCCTTAGCAGCTGGTAGACACCCGATGCGCTGCGCCTGACCAGCTCTCTGTTGTCTATAGTGTAGGCTCCCGCTCGGCGTTGTACTTGCCGAGCCAAGATTTCATCGGTTGGTAGCTCTCTGCTCACTAGGAACTTCAGGATGGGCTGGGCCCATGAGGGTGCTGCTATTTCTTCAACTGCCAGATCTTGCTACTTGGACGAGGTGACTGAGCTAGGAGGCGGCGGCTGGAGTCCTTGACGCTTCTTTTGACAAGTGCCCGGGCCGACCGGTGCAGTCCCGGGCGAGGATGGAGTCTTCAATGGTTGCCGCGATCCCGGGCTGGGCTCAAGTCCCCAGGCCGGCTTCGATCAAGGCATTCTTGGGGCCATCTGCAGAACTCTCGTCTGTCTCGCGAGGCTTTGGAGTCGGATCCGACTTCTTCAGGGGGAGCCGGACAAAACTGGAGTCTGATTCTGGTGACGGCTTGACAGATGGCTTGAGGAGGCGCTGAAGGGCGACGCCGGATGGTATTGCGTGGTGGGTGGAGTCGATTCGTGCCAGGGTATCTGTTTGGTCGTTGTCGTTTCTTGGCACGTGGAGGAACTCGCACCCCTCAAAATATCCACTCAATTGCTGTACCAGGAAACGGTAGCTCACCATGTTTGCATCTTTGGCGTCCCAGTCGCCGGATGACTGTTGGACCACCAAGTCGGAGTCGCCATAACAAAGGATCCGGCGAATGCCAAGTTCTTTGACAAGCCAGAGCCCGTGAATGAGCGCCTCGTATTCGGTGACGTTGTTGGAGGCGGCGAAATGGATCTGTAGCGCATATTTGAGCTTGTCGCCTTTGGGGGAAGTGAGGACAACGCTGGCTCCCAAGCCGGTGCGCATCTTGGAGCCATGAAATGCATCCGCCAATAGGTGGAGTCGGGCGCTGGTGGCAGATACTGGGTCTCGGCCCAGTCGACGAGGAAGTCAGCCAGTGCTTGCGACTTGATGGCGGTGCGGGGTTCGTAGTAGATGGTGTAGGGGGCCAGCTCTATGGCCCATTTGGCAACTCGGCCAGAAGCATCTCGGCTTCCGATGATCTCGGCTAGTGGGGCTGTGCAAACCACAGTGATTGGATGCTCTTGAAAGTAAGGCTTCAACTTCTTGGCGGCAAAGTGCACGCCATAACACATATTCTAGTAGTGGGGGTAGTTCTTCTTGGAGGTCAACAGTACTTCGCTCAGGTAATATACTGGTATCTGGACAGGTAGTGCCTTGCCTTCCTCCTTGCGCTCAACTACAATGACTGTGCTGACTACCCGGCTGGTGGCGGCAATGTACAGGAGCATGACTCTTTGGGAGTCAGGGCCACTAGCACGGGGGGAGTAGTCAGTATTTTCTTCAACTGGAGAAAATCTTCGTCCGCCTTGTGGTTCCATACGAAGAAGGCGGTCTTCTTCATGAGCTGATACAATGGGAGAGCTTTCTCGCCCAACCGACTGATGAATCGGCTGATGGACGCCAAGCAGCTGGTGAACTTCTCCACATCTAGCAGTCGGCGAGGTACTTCCATCCTCTCGATGGCCTTGAGCTTCACAGGGTTGCACTCTATGCCGCGTTCGGAGACCAGGAAACCAAGGAGCTGGCCGGCTGGTACTCCGAAGACGCACTTCTGAGGGTTGAGCTTGATCTGGAATCGGCGCAGGTTCTCAAAGGTCTCCTTGAGGTCTTCCAGAGTGTTCCTCGCTTTTCCGTCTTCACCACGACATCATCCACCTAGACGTGGGCATTCCTGCCGAGCTGCTTGAGGAGGCACTTCTGCATGCAACGCTGAAAGGTGGCGCCGGCATTCCTCAAGCCAAACGTCATGGTCAGGTAGCAGAAAGCTCCAAACAGCGTGATGAAGGCGGTCTTCGGTCTATCAGCCGGGTTCAGCTTGATCTGGTGATATCCTGAATATGCATCTAAGAAGCTCAACAGCTCGCATCCGGCTGTGGAGTCTATCACCTGATCAATTCTCGGCAGAGCGAACGGGTCCTTGGGGCAAGCTTTGTTGAGGCTTGTGTAGTCAATACACGTCCGCCACGCTTGTTCTTCTTGATGCACTGTGGACCGGGTTTGCTAACCATTCTAGAAAGAACACTTCCATGATGGAACTGGCTGCTAGGAGCCGCGCTATCTCTTCTCCAACAACTCTTCTCTTCTCTTCTGACAGGAGGCGCAAGGGCTGTCTGACGGGCTTCACATCAGATCGGACATGTAACTTGTGCTCGGCGAATTCCGTTGGTACACCTGGCATGTCTTTAGGGGACCATGCGAAAATGTCCCGATTCTCACAGAGGAAATCGACGAGCTCGCCTTCCTATTTGCTGTCAAGGTTGGCACCTATGACAAGCGCACTCTCCGGTGCTCCGGGTCCAAGGGTATCTTCTTCGCTTCTTTGGCGGCTTTGAACGAGCCCTCGCCTTCCGACTCCTTGGGGTTGGGCGATATTTCTGGCTGCTTGCCGCCATCGCCACAACCCGATCAAGAAGCCGCTTCTCACCATGCGATCACTGTGGACTCGGCTAGCCGACCGCTTTCAGTACAAGCCGGACGACTTTCTGTAGTCGCTGGCCACGGTCAGAATCCCTTGGAACTCGACATCTTCATCTTGAGGTAGGCGTAGTGGGGATCGCCATGAACCTTGGCCAAAGCAGGTCGGCCACAGAGCGTGGTACAGACTTTCGAGGTCCACCACTTGAACCAAACTGGCTCGGCGGAAATGATCTTTGTCCCCAAAGAGGACATCTATCGTGATCTTGCCGGTCGGTGAGCAGGAACGGCTGTACAATGCCGTGGAACACAGTCCGCTGCTCTGAAGCTGTCTTTGCTTGATTCCTAACTTCTCCATCGTGTTCTTATGCGGAGATGTTGATGCTTTGATGCCTCCGTCTATCGCACGCATGAGAAGCTTGAAACGACCCGCCTATCCGTGGCAAGGGTGGCTCCCAAGACCAGGGCGTAGGAGCCCGGATTCGGCATCACCTCTGGGTGATCAGCTCTGCTCCAACTGATAGGCTTCTCGGACCAGTGCATGAACTCTGGAGTATCTGATGCTACTTCATTCACTTCTTGCTGCTGCAGCCGTCTGCTGCGTCGGTTGTCGGGCACATTGATGAACACCACATAAGCACCATGCTCTTCTGGGTACTCATCTTTCACTGCGCCGACTGGCCTGACAGCCGGCTGCTGGGGCGGTGGTGGAGGTGGTGGCCCAGTAGGCGGGGGAGGCAGGAGGCCGTCTCCCTTGGCGATCGTGGTGAGCCAGTGACACTTCCGGGTGGTGTGGTTTGACGGCTTCGCGCCGCTATGGAACTTGCAGGGACCATCTAGAGTCTGCTCGTAAGAGAAGGCTGGCAACCAGTTGGACTTGCCGCCTTTCTATCGCTTGGCCGGAGGCTGCCCCTCTGGCTGCTGGTCTTCCACTGTCGCAACCTGCCGGCTGCTGGAAGCCGGTAGTTGGGCCTTGCGCTTGTGATCGTTCTGTTGCTTTGTCGGTGGCGTCTCGGCCGGAGTTACGGGAGCCTGAGGGGCCACTTTGCGGTCGCCATGACCTCAATCTCCGCCTTCATGGAGGAGTCGGTACGTAAGCGTGCTTATGCTTGCTATGATCAGCAGCTCGTCGAGGGTCTCCGGCTAAATCGCAAAGGAGCTTGTGCTTGAGGAGGGTGCCTTCTCTGCACCCGACGGTGAAGTACTCGATAGCTTGCACCTCGTGCACGCCCTCGCAGGAGTTCCGAAGCTCGGCCCAGCGTGTGAGGTAGTCGCGGGTCGACTCGTTGGGGCCTTGCACGCACAAGGAAAGCTGGCGAGGCTTGGGAGGTCGCTTGTACGTGCTTGTGAAGTTGCGGACGAAGGCTTCGGTGAAGTTGACCCAGCTGTTGATGCTGCGGGGCTTCAGTTGTTCAACCATGTCCGGGCCGTGCCCTGGAGCATGAGGGGAACATACTTCACGGCAACACGCTTGTTGCCGTTTGCTATGTTGACGGCTGTGGAGTAGTCGACCAGCTAGTCTTCCGGCTTCACGGAGCCGGTGTATTTGGGTGTAACCCGGGGGAGCTTGAACCCTCTGGGAAAGGGTTCGTCTCGGATGCGTGGTCTAAAACAGGGAGGACCCAACTCGTCTTCTTCTTCCAGCGCCAGGGATCAGTGGAGTTGGTCGATCCGGTGGCGGGCTTCGTTCTCTCCGACTCCCTCTCGGCGGCCAAGGCGGTCGCCGAGAGTCGGATGCTCGACGGGTGGCGGGGAGACTCGCCTTTCTTTACGAGGAGGAGGAGGCAGATAGTCGTCCTGTCGTTCCACTGCTCTGGGGCGGCCCTCTTGGTCGCACTCGATGGAGATATGAGTCCGACTGTGACTGACAGCCGGATCCTTGTTTTTTCTTCCGCGGACACCGCCAGTCGACGTCCGAGACGTCGCGCCTTGGTCTCGGCGGGGAGGCAGGTCGTCGTTACGCCGTTCTGGCGCCTCTATGTGGCAGCGGCCTCGTTCTGCGCGGCAGCGGCGTCGAGGAGCTGTTGGACTCGCTTCCATCATCGGCGGCGCTCTTCACCTCGAAGTTGTCCAGCTAAATGCTCGCCGCTGGCGGCGCGGATGTTCTCCGCAGGCGTATGCACAGGCGATTGGCCCCGAACAGGTTGGCGATGGCCACGCTACGCTGATCTTGGACGCGCCCAGCGGTTAAGCCCGGTCGGGCGGCGAGCCGCCGCCTACGCGATCCATCTCACGCTGGTAGGCTTCTGACAAGCGCCTCATGCTTGCCAGCTTTCTCGCGCCTTCGACGAGCTGAAGGCGGCGTGCCTCCAGCATCTCGGTGTCAGCGTCTTCCGGTATAGGTGCGGTCAGGTCTCGCAGAGCCGCGTCGAGGGGGTCATGAGCTCCTTCGATGGAATGCGTGCTATGACCGATGACGAGCACCTCGGTGACGGTGCTTCCGCCGCTCCCCGCGTGAGGGAACGGCTCACCATAGACCACCACGTTGGTGGGAACGCGTCGAGCGGCGCGGTGTCGGAGTCGATCAGCATCGGGTCGGTGGAGCCTACGGACTCCAAGTCCGTGGCAGGCTTGCCGGCGACGTGGAGTTGCTTGAGGAGGCCCGCGAGGAGGCTCTCGGGGCCGCCCGTGCCTGCGTCGGATGCAGGCTCGTCGGAGAGGCAAACCTCGCCGACAAGTTCGGCAAGGCAGCTTGCGGCGCAGGCGATCTCAGCGCCGTGCAGCGCGTCGGCGCAGACTCCGTCTGGCGTGCCGGGCTGGCTGCGCTCGCTAGGGAGGAAAAGGGTTCCCGCCCGCAGCGGTGTCTCCTGGACGACGGTGCACCTAGCCCCAAGGTGGGCGCCAAATGTCGGGGTTGGGTGCGACATATGCCAAAGGATGGCTTATCATGGTGGGGGCGAGTAGAACGTTGCCGTGCTCGAAAGCAGGATGAGGCGAAGGCATGCACGCCGGCGGATCTTACCCAGCTTCAGGTCTCTCCGTGGAGATAATACCCCTACTGCTGCTCTGCGGGTCTCCGCATGATCACTATGGCAAAGTGGGTACAAGGTTGCTCCTTGAGCTGTTCGAGGTGAAGAAGGAGAAGGGCACGGCTAGCTCTTCTCTCCTCTCTGTGTGTGTCTAAAACTATCAGGGTCCAACCTCTTACATGGGTGCCCCGGGGGGTTTATATAGGCCTACCCCCCAGGGGTACAATGGTAATCCGGCTGGGCGCGGGTCCCAGCCGTCCGTCCCTCTGGTCGCCATCTTCTCCGCCGACTGCTGGGGCCCACCGACTAGTGGGCCCTGCCGACAGTCCAGCATGGGGCCGACAAGCCTTGTCTGCCGCGGGCGGGTCTTGCCGGCTGCGGATTACTGTAGCCTCGCTTCTAATGACGCGAGCTTGGTCATGGGGTCATGGAAACAGTGCCGCCGCCTGACGGGTAATCACTGTTGCCATTCCCTGTCTTGTCTGGTTAATGGCGTGTGGAGCCCATGGGAGGGGCCGACCGACTCTCGGGGGCCGACTCCCAGCGGGTCCGTCTGGTGGCGCTCTTGCCGTCTTCTGCACTGCCGCCGATAGGCGGGTCCCGCCATCTTGGTCGCATGAGACAGGCCGTCGTGGGCTCAGGCGCCGCCTTCAGGGGCTGATGTCGAGGCCGGGCGTGGCAGTCATGTCGCGCCGGTCGGAGATCTCCGTCAGTACGGCGCACTATGGCCATGCCTGCCCTTAGTGAATGGGGCAAGGATGGGCCGCGCGGCGGCCGTACCCCGTCCCGTCCGTAGTTGCATAGGCAGGAGGTGGTTGAAGTCGCGGGCCGTCTCCCCCTAGTCGGCTTCTCTGGAAGCCGCCAGTTGGGAGTCGGCTTATCTTGAAGTCGTCTCTGGGACTCGGCCTTGAAGGGCAGTCGGCGGCTCTGCCGCCGACTCTCAGAAGGCGGCTCTTCGTCTTGGGGTCTTGAGGGGCGCAGCCTGCCCCGATGTCTTGAAAGGTCCGGGGGCTCGGGTTTGCCTACCCGTGGCCCATTACTCCGACAGAAGGTGACAGGGAGGCGGACCTGCCCAATCGGAACCGTGGAGCCATCGGTGACTCCGGAGAAAGGCTTGGTTGGCTGAAGCTGATTGTAAGGCACTTGGAGATTGTTGAATGTCTCTACGGACAGGATGTTGAGCCCTGCTCCACCGTCGATGAGGGTCCTGGTGACTTGCACGTTGCTGATGATTGAGGAACAAAGCATCGGGAGGACTCCGGCCGCGTGGCTGCCAAGACTTGAGCTTGATCCGCCGAAATAACGTGATCGCGCCGCTGACCACTGAGAGGCGCGTGGCTTCGAGCTTGGGAGGACTGCATTCACTTCGCAAGGCGAACTGCTTGAAGATGCGTTGAGAGGTCGGAGCTTGAGCCGCCCAGATGCGTGCGATCGCTGCTGCTCTGGAAGCCCCCAGCCCCCTCGTCCTGATGATGGTCCTCATTTCTCCTTGGCTGCGGCGGCAGAGGAGGGAGGCATGCGTTTCCTTGCGGGCGATCCTTGCAAGGCTGATCCTTCCAGTCTCCCTCGCGAGGCTGATCCTGCCATCGATCCTCGCGAGGTCAGTAGCGCCACCCTTGGCGAGGGCCACGGTCTTCCCAGCGTCCTGTGTTCCTTCCTCCTCCTCGGCCGTAGCCTCGATCGTTGCGGTCGGGGCGTCGGCCGATCCTCCCTTCTCGCATGGCTCGGAGCTCTTGACATTCGTTGGTTTTGTGGGTGTGGAGGTCGTGGTACACATGGCACCAGCTGCCCTTGGAAGACTCGGGCTAATCTCTGCCCTGCTTGGTGTCTGGTTCTGCCGCGAGCACGACAGCCCCCTTGCTCTTCACGTCCTTGGCCTTGGATTTCTTCTCTTCTGGGTCTGTGGGTGGCAGCTCGACGAGGAAAAGGCGCCCTTCCTCACCCCTGGCGCACTTGGTCGCCAAGTTGAACAGCTCCAAGGAAGTGCACAGATCTTCATGCATCGCCAGCTCCTCCTTCATCTTGACGTCACGCACACCGTCGGAGAAGGCAGAGATGATGGCCTCCTCAGTCACCTTGAGAATCTGGAGGCATGCGTTGTTGAAGCGCTAGATGTACTTCTGCAGGGTCTCCCCTGGCTACTGCTTGATGCGGCGCATGTCGCTCACGGCAGGAGGCCGGTCGCGAGTACCTTGGAAGTTTGCGATGAAGCGGGTGCGCATCTCGTCCCAGGAGGAGATCGTGCCAGGAGCCAGGTTCAGGAGCCAGGTGCGGGCTCCGTCCTTGAGTGCCATGCGAAACCAGTTCGCCATGACCTTCTTGTCCCCGTTGGCGGCTTCGATACCCAGCCCGTAGAGCTGGAGGAACTCCGCAGGGTCGACCGTGCCGTTGTAGCGAGGAGGCAAGTCTGGCTTGAACTTGCCGGGCCAAGCGACACTGCGCAGCTCGGTGGTGAAGGCGCGGCAGCCTGCTGTGGCCACGGGAGGCCTCTGGTGACGAAGAGCCTGGTCTTGCGGGTCCCCATGCGCTGCAGCTAGGAGCAGCGTGGGGTCTTGGCGTGCTGGAGCAGGAGCGTGGTCATGACAAGCCGGTGCAGGGAGCACTTGGGCAGCTTCTTGGGGGCGAGGGACCTCTTGGCAGCTCTGCTCCTGCTGCGCTGGCGCCGGACGGAGTGGGTTCCGCCCAGGGGCCACGGGCCTTGGGGCCAAGCCGCCTTCTTGAGGGGGAGGCGGCTGAGGCGCCCCCGGAGCTTCATCGCCCGTGCAGGGCGGGGCGCGGTGCAGTGAGAAGGACGGCGCGGGGGAGCCCCCTGCGGCACGGACGAGCTCGGCGACGCGGTCGAGCCACTCTTCATAGACGTCGTCGATAGGGCGGTAGCGCAGGAGCTCGTTTGCTGCGATGAGCGCAGCTCAAGCCTCCATGGGCGCGCGGAGTGCACGAGACCAAGAACCAGCGGGGGCGAGTGAAGGAGTGGCGGTGAGGCCGTCTCGCCACGCAGACGGATCTTTGGGGCGACGCTTCTTTCGTTCCCCGGGCCGGGCGGTGGCGGCGTTGACGGCGGCGGCGGGAACGGCGGGGACGGCCGCCGACGGGGCCGTCTGAAGCGTCTGGGAAGCGAGCGGCTCGGCGCTCGGCGGGGCCCGACGAGCGTCGACATGGATGCGATGGTCGGCGAAGAATGTGGCGGGAAGATTTAATTCAGCCCACTTTACCCTGGCGCGCCAAATGTCGGATTTCGGGTTCCGGCAGACCCTCTAGGTTTGAACACTGGGGTGCGCGCTGTCGCCATTCTGGGAACGGGGGTCCCCAGACTTGCCTGCCTGCGGCCTGCGGCGTGGCTCGAAGGAGGCCCAGCACGGCCCATCTTCATCAACGCAAGCTCAAGACCCTCGCGAGGGGCCAAGCCTCATGGGCGGACGACAAGGAGCTTCCTCAGGCAAGGCCTCGTCAGGCTGGCTCATGAGGAGGCGGAGATTTCAAGGCAGGGTACCTCGCGAGGTGCCCATGACGCAAGACATGACGACCAAGGGCGCCAGTCAGGCGCCAGCCCGCGCAGCGTCCTCCTTTCCTCTTTGGTGCAAAGGGAGCAAGCGCAGGAAAGAGCATCAAGCAAAGGCATCCGCTTTGATTGCAACAAGACCAAAGACCAGCCCAACGGCCGAAGGGAGTCATTGTGGAGCCCAAGCAGGCGTCATCACGGAGCCTTTGGCGGCGAGGACCAACTTTAGTCAGGATAAGTGTACCCGTTGTTCCCCTTCAAAATGGCCAATTGTTGGCGCCCTTCCCGCTCAATATTTGGGGAGAGGCCCAGGGCCTTCGCCTATAAATAGGAGAAGCCACCCCCAGGGCAGAGAGATCCGCCCCCGGATGAGATCAGAATCCTCATCAAGAAACCAGTAGCTAGAGCGACTGAACACCACCTAGCAGTTCATCACACCCGCCAAGAACAGACCCTCGCGAGGTTGTTCTTCCTTGTATTGTTCCTCATCTGCCCAAGAGGCAATCCACCACACCACACACTGGAGTAGGGTATTACACCACAATGGTGGCCCGAACCAGTATAAATCTTGTGTCTCTTGTGTTGTTACGTTTGATAGTTTAGGACCCAGCGATTCGGCGAGGTGCGAGACGGTGGAGGGTTGGATCTCCGCGCGCACCCCAGTGTTGGAACCTCAAGGGTCCGCTGAACCTCGAATCCGACATTTGGCGCGCTGTAGGGTGCGCTGGAATCTGCTTTTCGCCGCCTCGTTCTTCCTCGACCACCGCAACCATGTCGACGCCCGTCCCGCGCTGAAGCGCCGAGCCGCTTCGCCTCCCATGTCGCCCAGAGATAGCTCACGGTCGGGCGGCGCCCTCGTCGTTCCCGTCACCTGCCGCCAACGCTTATTCGCCACCGGGAACGAAAGCGGCAAGCATCGCCCCAAAGACTCCGTCCATGAGGCGGGGACGGCCGCACCGCCACGCCGCTCACCCCCGCTGGTTCTTTCACAACGCGCTTCGCTGCCATGGAGGCCCGGGCTGGACTCATCGCGTAAACGAAGCTCCTGCGCTACCGCCCGTCGGCAGCGTCTCGAAGAATGGCTCGACCGAGTCGTCCGAGCTCGTCTGGCGATGCAGAGGCGCCCAAGACCGTCTCCTTTCATCAAGACCGCACTCGCCCAAGGCGATGAAGCTCCCGGGGCGCCTCAGCCGCCTCCTCCTCAAGAAGGCGCCCTGGCCCCAAGGCGCGTGGCCCCTGGGCGGAACCCGCTCCGCCAGGTGCCGGCGCGGCAAGAGCAGAGTTGTCAAGAATTTCCTCGCCCACAAGAAGTTGCCCGAGCGCTCCCCGCTCCAGCACGTCAGGACCCTTGTCGGGTCCCCGACTCATAAGTCGTGATCACCAAATGCACGTGTACAGTGATCCCAGAGATCAATGCTCACTGAACACACATAAGCTGAATAACAAGAGGCTTACATCCATACATACCGTATTACACAAGTAGGACCATTATGGTCAAGTCTTGAGTATAACATTGCAGCGGAAATCTTCGTCGATAACTTGGACCCATGCCATCTGCCTTAACCCTACAGGCATTCTTACTGGGAAAGCATCCTAGCTCGCACGATCGTCACCAACGAACTCTTCGATATAACTTGTCTTTCATGCGTGTCCAATAAAATAACCAGTGGCAAGCCAATGAGTACTTTGAATATACTCGCAAGCATCCCAAGGGTGATAACAGAATAATTATGCAAGGCACTACTGCTAATTTGGCATTTTTGCGGAAAGCTAGTTTTTCTCATGCAAGTATGATCAACGTTTATCAAGGATATGAATGCGCTCGCAACAAGTATTAGGAGGTTACAAACATCAACATCGAGAGAGAGTTATGAACAACTCATGCTCAAGCTCATCGTGACTTCCTCACGAATCACGCCAATATATTTACCAAACCGTGTTGTTTGTCAGAAACATATGGACGTAGTCTAAGCAGCACCACCCAACTGTCCTTGACCATGGACACGACTATTCGAATAGTTTTACACTCTGCAGAGGTTGCACACTTTACCCACAAGATCCGGGGAACTTCCGTGTCAACCACGACCCGCGGTACCTCAAGTACCCGGGGTAAGCACCCGATCACTACCTTTCCATAGACGACACTAACATGGAGTCCACTCGATTGGCAGTAACCACCGTGCCCCACATTTCACATAAAATTTTTGTGGAGCTTTGCTCCCATATTTATCACATACCACTGGCACGGGGTACCAACGGTGTGTCCGGTGCCCTGTGAAAACAGTCATGGCCGCCCTACCTGGCACGGACCCGTCCCGAGAGAGAGCACCAACTCTCCCCCGTCACTAGTAATGCGGGCTCCAAGCTAGTATCGGCCTAGGTAGTCAATAATTCCCTTTCCCATATAAGGGTAGAGTGGTTGCGCATGTAAGGTTGGGACAGTCGACAAATCTTAAATCTAATCCGTCTCTGTAAACAACACTTTTATCAAGCCTCGGTACACTACTTCTCCACCAAGTAGTGACCTAGTTCATCATCATCTCCCAGCGGCATCAGTGGCACCCTCTGGGGCTGCTCGCAAGTATGTCAAACCACACTTGTTTCTTTCCTTGCATAACCCTGACCTGCTTTGCATAGAAACTACTTTAGCATCCTATCTACTCCCACCGGCATAACCCTCATAAGAAGGTAGGGTCATGCACAATGCAAGTACCAACAGGAAGCACGGTGGCAAACCATCAAAGTGGTTACCACCTCATCATGATTCCGTTGCAACAACAATATGGTGCTATATGTCATGCATAAAAAGGGTTTCGTAGACATGGTCAAAGGGCTGCTTGCCTGGTTCATCTGAGTCTTGAAATCTTCTGGTCCTTCTCCACGTACTCCGTCTACTTCGTCAACTAACATCGGAAACAATCACAATAAGCAACACAACAGGGTAAAAATAAAAGTGCTCTAAATTTGCAAGTTGGACCTTTCTAGGACTTCCCTGGTCACATGAAAAATAACCAGGGTGGTTTCAATGGAATTGGATAAGTGAATATTACTGAACATTTCAATATGATGGAATCAAGGGGTTTATGGATTTGCAAGAAGTCTACAGAAATATATTTTTGAAAAATGAGCAAAGGCACCCATTTAATAAACCATGATTTTAGAAGCATCTAGGAGTTGGTTTCACTGGATTTGGAGTTCAAATGAATTTCCTATGAATTGCAAAGTTGACAAATATGAAGAAATGGCTCATTGTTTTATGTGGTACAGAAAGTATTAACAAAAATGTTCATAAACTAAGTTATGAACTTAGAAGCATCTAGGAATTTGAATCATGGCATTTGGATCAAATTTTGAGCTCTCTGTGATTTTCTAAAGTTCATCACAGAAATAGGAAAGATAGGATTTGATAAATATTTGTGAAGAAAAGGTCTTCGAAAATGTGCATGTTGCACCAACAGGTAGATCATGATTTATAGAGTCACTAGAAATTTGAATCATAAAATTTGGAGCCCATTTGAATTGTTTATGGATTTTACAAGTTTCTGGAAAAAGAAAAAGACAAAGGAAGGGGGCGTTTATACCTATCTTTGTGCTTTGGAGTGCGGACATGGTGCCCATGGCCTTTGGGCAACCCAATGCTCGGCCAAGCAGGCGGCAGTGGTGACGTCCAGGCGGAGAGGGCGAACCCGCCTCCACTTGCCAACAGGGTTCGGTGGTCGGGTTGGCCGACGAGCGGGCTCGCCAGTGCTTGCCCCCAACCTCCAGCGCTCAAGGCCTGCCGCAGGGAGGAGCGACTCCCGACGGCGATAGCCGGGGCTACAGGGCGTCTCCGGCGACGCTCCGCCCATCGGCGTTCTCAGGAGGATGAGCCTCATCCATCGTGTACGGCTCGCTTGCTGAGGAGAGCCGTGGCGGCGATAGCCTGGACGACCACGGAGGAGGTTATTGGCCATCTTCGGCTTCGAGCATGCGATGCTCCTGGGTACGAACGGCGGCGAGGGAAGGGCTTGAGGCGGTGACAAGAGGGTGTGGGGCTATCCAGGGGGAAGAGAGAGGGCCGGGGCCTGCTGGATTTGAGCAGCGGCCGCGGCTCGGCTCCGGCCTAGGAGGGGATGGAGAGCGAGGAGGGGAGTAGGTTGGTCCAGGGGATCACCGAGGGGAGAGAGGGCCAAAGAAGTAGAGAGGAGGCCTCGGGGTGGCCTTAGATAGAAGGGGCGAGGTGCACTGCGTGGCTCGTCTTGACGAGCTCCTAACCCGTTCTTTGGAGGCCACGGGGACGCACGTGGGTGTGTCTTGGGTGTTCGTGGGGTTGGTCTAGGGCGAGAGGAGAGGAGAGAGGGAGCAGGGGAGGGCCAGAGCACCGCGCGTTTGAGCTCAGTCATTGGAGTTCTCGGGTGGTCGGCGCGCGTGCGAAAGGAGGCAGCAGGAGGGAGAAGGAGGAGGGGGCCAGGGGCGTGGCGTGTTGCGGACGTCGAGGCACCTCGACTGGCGCGAGGGGGCCGCTCGAGGTGGTCGGGGGACGCGGCGTCAACGGTCGGGAGCACGCTGACGTGCTCCAGAGCGCGCAAATGGCCGGCACCCGCGGCTTTTTCTCACGTCCTCACGCGCCCACTTGTGTCTGGTGGTTGCAGGGGAGAGTAAACAATGTGGATATGGCATTGGATGCCCTGGGGATCCACTGGAGTGAGGAGGGAGGTTGAGAGAGAGAGATTTGGTGCTGTCCAGAGAGGGAAAAAGAGCTTTTCACCCCCATCATCATGGCTCCTCGGGCAGGGAAAGATGCAGGTGTTAGAGGATGACCAGATGATGCTGTGGGAGAAAGCTTAGCTCATGGAGATTAGTGGAAATGGCCAAAACATGCATTTTAAATTTCTGCCAGAAGGGGTTTGATGGTGGTTTGGGCAAGAAGATGAACTCCTCTGGTCATGAGGCTTGACAGGGTCAAATGGTACGATAAAATAATAGGTTCCACCAATATTGAGTCCATTTGGGCAAAGTTGCCAATGCAACTTTTGTAAACCGTAGAAATCAACAGAAATGGACTTCCCAAGATTTAGTCATGCAAACCTATTCTCCTTGATACACCACTTGGTGTAGTGTCATCATTTGAGGTTCTGAACATGACCACAAAAGTTAAGATGAAAAGGAGAAAGTTGCCAATGTAAAGTTGTTCAAATCTGGTTCTGGACAGGAAGGGTATTGGGGCTCTTTGATCAAGTTAACTTGTTCTCCAACTTGTGCAATTTGGTCTAGATGAATTATTAGACCACTTGAGCATGTTCACCAGGTTTGAGAACATTTGGACATGTTTGTCAATGTAAAGTTGCTCAAACTTCAAAATGGGCAAAAATGGTTTTGAGGGGGCTTCATGGGGTTATACTATTCTCCATGACATGATACTTGTCCAGATCATCAAATATGTCATATGTGACATGCTAGAATTTTCTTGGAATTTTTGGGGACTATTTCCTTTGTAAATATTTCAAAAGCTTGAAATATCCAGAAAGGGTATTTGAGGGATTTGACCAATATTTTGAACATGACCATGTGTTGAAACTCTTATATATGGGAAATATATGCCCACCTAGTTTCCCTGATTTTTGTCAAATATTTTTAAAGCATAAAAATAATTTTAACCTATTAAAGACCATTTCTGGCCTAAAGAAAAAGCCTCTAAATAAAATAGGTAAATAACTTCTAAAATTATATTTTTGTGGTTTCTGGGTATCCTATATCTAATAGGAGTCAAATATATTTTTGGAAAGATTTTTACTACCCTTAATTAAGTACTTGCAGTGCAAACCTCAATTCAGGGGTTTTTGGAAAACTAACTTTTAAAATACTATTTGGCCAAATTATTTTTGTAAGAAATTATTTTTATGTCCTACACACATGGCATGATCATTGGTTCAAGAGTTTGGAGCAAGGAGATGAAGTATAGGAGTTGGAGGATTTATTTGCTTTTTAGAGCACTTGCAAACAGTAGACAAAGTCAAATCAAGCAAAGACCAAAACACACAAAAGTTTTTGTCAAACCACAATTTATCATGATTTATCATCTTAAGTGTTGTGCCCTGAAAATCAGGGTGTGACAGACCTACCCCCCTTACAAGAATCTCATCCCCGAGATTCCCAAACTAGGCGCGGAAAGGAATACAAAAACTTTGACGTGGGGTGGTCTTCACGTCCTCATACTATTCCTGCTTCCGTGTAGTGCTCCATTGAGCTTGAAGTACTTGATGGTGTGGCTTCATGTATGATGCTCTTCTTGATCCAGGTTGCTAATGGGTAGCTTGCGGTAGGTTAGGTTGGGCTAGGGGTCGATGGCTCGGTGGTTAATGCCCTCGTAGAGATCAGGCAAGTTAGGAAGTTGGAAACACTTCCGGGGTTGTGATGCATGGAAAGCATTGTGCACATCAGGTAATTCAAGTGGCAACTCCAGCTGGTAACTTTTTTCTCCTCGTCTCGTAGTGATCTCAGAGGGGTTATTAAATCTTGAAGTGATCCCGAAGGGGGCCGATGAATCTTGGTGTGGGTCTCCTTGTCATGGAAATGCTTGGTTCCTTAGAGAGGAGTGGCTTGCAGATACACATGGTCTTTGACGCGGAAGTATACTTCTTGAAGATGGTGGTTGGTGTAGTACTTCCTCTTAGACATGACGGTCTTCAGATGTTCCTTGGCCAGCTCAACGATTCTTCGTCCGTCTTCGGGTAGACGAGTATGTCATCAAAGAAAGTTGACAACTAACTTGTCGAAGCACTCCATGAAGTCTATGGGGTGCGTAAAAAGTGGGAAATTTGAGCATTGGTGATGGTCACGGTTGAGTATTGGCCAAGGTCTTATCGATCTAGAGCCAAAGCCTGAGGTCAGGATCCGGCCATGTTGTGGCTTGGTAGGGCATAAGGGTTTCAAGGATTCTAATGTGCGAGTGAATGTTCATCATCCCATCCTTGAGCACGCCTCACGAGATGCCAATTGTTCTATCTAGTCCTCCAAACAGATCACCTTATACCTCTGAAAGTATCATCTCGCATAGGTCAACTCCAAAAGCCCATTAGCTACATAATTCATTAATCCTACAAATCCAATGTCTATGGTGTCCCACATGATCTTCTAATCTCCTATAATCACCAAATACTTGAAAGGGCTACCTTGCTATAGTCAGTCCACCAATTTCCATTATCATGGTCATGTAACCTCCAAGGTCAAGCATATATAGATCCCTAAATAAACTCTGACAATTATTCCAACCTCCTAGTTATGGTCCACCGAGAAACATGGTATCATGATCAAGATCATCAGTCTAAATCCAATTTACTCCAAACCATGTAAAATTACTCTGCAGCCATACTCCACTAGGGTAACCTATTTAATCCAAATCTCATGTCCAACGAGGAATCCTACATATCTCCCTCAAGTTATTTACGTAATATCAACTATTTCCTATCAATACCATCTGATCAAGTCAACCCCTTGCACTTCCAGGAGTTTCAGCTTGCGATCATAACTGTCCTACAAATCCAATTTACTCAGGGATAATGGAAGCTATGCTAATCTATAATCATGATCCCACCAAGTTCATCTACCAACATGAGAACCTTATAATCCTCCGAAGAGTCTCAGATAATTCCCCAAGGTCACTGATATAAACTCATCAAGTCATTTGTCCTCTGTTCCTATATCCTCAAATTGGTCTTCCATATGGCATCATCAGTTTTGGTGCTATCTTAGGATGATAATGTGCTCGTTCGCTATGTCCACTAGTTCCATAATGAACCCAGTGCTATGTGAGGTTACAGAGGCTGAACTGGTCCACTTGTAATTCCGTGGGTTAAGCACTTGGTTAAGGATTCGAGCTGGGGTATCTCGTGAAGTCTCGAAGGGTATAGTGATGGGTTTACAACCTTGAGAGGTAAACATAACTCTACGGGGTTGCACTTGGTCGAGGAGGTTGTAGCAAAAGTCTTCAGTGCTGGTTGGTTGCCAAAGTAGAATCCTTGGTGTATCTTGTCTTCCTAGCCTTCAGTTGAGGAGAGAGATGAGAGGGAGAGGTAGCATAAAGGAGGGGAATGCCTAAAGGGGGGGGTTCTATAGTGCAAGTGCAAACAAACAGGTGCAAAAAGGGACAAACAAAAGAGGCCAGGTAAGGAAGGTGATATAGCCGCATACTTGTCGCCTAGGAAAAAAGTGCGACCTATATCGAAACACAAACAAATAAAAACAAGCAACACACAATCATGGTTCTATTCGAACCATCATACGGACTCGATCACAAGATAGGGGGTACACGACTCATCCTACCCTAGGGGTTCTCGGATGCGATGGTCGTGCCTTGTGCCTCATGCAGCCTCCACGAAGTTTTCCTCGTGTGTTGATACGTCTCTTGTTTGATGAAACGATTTGGGTTGAGCCGGAAGAATCTTCGACAACTTCTCACCTGATGAGGTGATGGGGTGATGGTGACTCCTCGTGGCTGTCTTTGACTTGGTCTTCTCTTGTCTTCTTAATCATGATGATCGCTTTTGCTTTCTAAGCCGTCGATGGTACCAGGTAGGCAATCCTTTATGTAATGACACTAACAAGGCATAGTAGAGGTCCAATCTGCCGGATATACTGTTGCCAGCATCGTCACCGAGAGCGAGGAATGAAGAGAACCATTTTCCTGCTCACTATAGTGAGGCGGACCAAATGGCTAGGTTCTCATCCACCGGTGGTTGCCGATACAACAACGGTACTGACAGGGTTACCCTATTAGCGATGTATATCATGATCTTGCATATCATATGCCCTGATCATTGTAGGCTAAGGTTGCTTCATCTTGGGGCATTGTCAAGGGTGTCACCATCTCCTGGGTCTTCATGTCCTCATTCCTCGAGGATGTATCTTCTGTTGGTGTCGTCTTGTTGTGGTGTCGCCAACATTGTGTTCAGGGGATGTGGGTGAACGTCTTGCAAGGCATCTTCCTTCTAGATTATCCACGAGGATTACAAGGAATCCAGTGGTCAGGGGCTTAAGGGTTCTAGCGACCAAAGGTTTTGAAGGGGAAGAGATTAATATGGAAAGTATTCCTTAGTTTTCGAAAAACCGAGAAGGGAAGAGAAGTACAGATAGTTTTGAAAACTAGTAGTAGTTTTGGAAATAGTTTTACCCTAACTAACGACCATGCTAACTAAGGCTTCCTACAGTCAGGATGGCTCTGATACCAGCTACGTAGGGACCCCGACTCATAAGTCGTGATCACCGAATGCACGTGTACTGATGATCCCAGAGATCAATGCTCACTAAACACACATAAGCTGAATAACAAGAGGCTTACATCCATACATACCGTATTACACAAGTAGGACCATTATGGTCAAGTCTTGAGTCTAACATTGCAAATGAAATCTTCGTCGATAACTTGGACCCATGCCATCTGCCTTAACCCTACAGGCATTCTGACTGGGAAAGCATCCTAGCTCGCACAATCGTCACCAACGAACTCTTCAATATATCTTGTCTTTCATGCGTGTCCAATAAAATAACCAGTGGCAAGCCAATGAGTACTTTGGATGTACTCGCAAGCATCCCAAGGGTGATAACAGAATAATTATGCAAGGCACTACTGCTAATTTGGCATTTTTGCGGAAAGCTAGTTTTTCTCATGCAAGTATGATCAATGTTTTTCAAGGATACGAATGCGTCTGCAACAAGTATTAGGAGGTTACAGACATCAACATCGAGAGAAAGTTATGAACAACTCATGCTCAAGCTCATCGTGACTTCCTCACGAATCACGCCAATAGATTTACCAAACCGTGTTGTTTGTCAAAAACATATGGACGTAGTCTAAGCAGCACCACCCAACTGTCCTTGACCGTGGACACGGCTATTCGAATAGTTTTACACTCTGCAGAGGTTGCACGCTTTACCCACAAGATCCGGGGAACTTCCGTGTCAACCACGACCCGCGGTACCTCAAGTACCCGGGGTAAGCACCCGATCACTACCTTTCCGTAGACGACACTAACATGGAGTCCACTCGATTGGCAGTAACCCCCGTGCCCCACATTTGACATAAAATTTTTGTGGAGCTTTGCTCCCATATTTATCACATACCACTGGCACGGGGTACCAACGGTGTGTCCGGTGCCCTGTGAAAACAGTCATGGCCGCCCTACCTGGCACGACCCCGTCCCGAGAGAGAGCACCAACTCTCCCCCCGTCACTAGTAATGCGGGCTCCAAGCTAGTATCGGCCTAGGTAGTCAATAATGCACTTTCCCATATAAGGGTAGAGTGGTTGCGCATGTAAGGTTGGGACAGTCGACAAATCTTAAATCTAATCTGTCTCTGTAAACAACACTTTTATCAAGCCTCGGTACACTACTTCTCCACCAAGTAGTGACCTAGTTCATCATCATCTCCACAGGGCATCGGTGGCACCCTCCTGTGCTGCTTCGCAAGTATGTCAAACCACACTTGTTTCTTTCCTTGCATAACCCTGACCCGCTTTGCATAGCAACTACTTTAGCATCCTATCTACTCCCACCGGCATAACCCTCATAAGAAGGTAGGGTCATGCACAATGCAAGTACCAGCGAGGAAGTACGGTGGCAAACCATCAAAGTGGTTACCACCTCATCATGATTCCGTTGCAACAACAATATGGTGCTATATGTCAGGCATAAAAAGGGTTTCATAGACATGGTCAAAGGGGCTGCTTGCCTGGTTCATCTGAGTCTTGAAATCTTCTGGTCCTTCTCCACGTACTCCGTCTACTTCGTCAACTAACGTCGGAAACAATCACAATAAGCAACACAACAGGGTAAAAATAAAAGTGCTCTAAATTTGCAAGTTGGACTTTTCTAGGACTTCCCTGGTCATATGAAAAATAACCATGGTGGTTTCATTGGAATTGGATTAGTGAATATTACTGAACATTTTAATATGATGGAATCAAGGGGTTTATGGATTTGCAAGAAGTCTACAGAAATATATTTTTGAAAAATGAGCAAAGGCACTCATTTAACAAACCATGATTTTAGAAGCATCTAGGAGTTGGTTTCACTGGATTTGGGGTTCAAATGAATTTCCTATGAATTTGCAAAGTTGACAAATATGAAGAAATGGCACATTGTTTTATGTGTACAGAAAGTATTAACAAAAATGTTCATAAACCAAGTTATGAACTTAGAAGCATCTAGGAATTTGAATCATGGCATTCGGATCAATTTCGAGCTCTCTGTGATTTTCTAAAGTTCATCACAGAAATAGGAAAGATAGGATTTGATAAATATTTGTGAAGAAAAGGTCTCTGGAAAAATGTGCATGTTGCACCAACAGGTAGATCATGATTTATAGAGTCACTAGAAATTTGAATCATAAAATTTGGAGTCCATTTGAATTGTTTATGGATTTTACAAGTTTCTGGAAAAAGAAAAAGACAAAGGAAGGGGGCGTTTATACCTATGCTGTGCACTGGGTGCAGCATGGTGCCGCGGCGCACTGGGCCGGCCCAGCGGCTCGGCCACACGGGCGACAGGGTGACGTCGAAGGCGGGAGAGGGCGAACCCGCCTCCACTTGCCAGCGTGGCCCGGTGGCTGGGCCACTGACGAGCGGGGCCCGCCTGCAGGCTTGTCCCCAACCTCCCGCGCGCGCTCTGGCCGCAGGGAGGAGCGACTCCCGATGGCGATAGCCGGGGCTACAGGGCGTCTCCGGCGACGTTCCGCCCATCGACGTTCTCAGGAGGATGAGCCGCATCCATCGGTGTATGGCTTGCTTGCCGAGGAGAGCCGTGGCGGCGACGGCCTGGACGACCACGGAGGAGGTCATGGGCCATCTTCAGCTTCGAGCATGCGATGCTCCTGGGGACGAACGGCGGCGAGGGAAGGGCTTGTGGCGGTGAAAAGAGGGTGTGGGGCTATCCAGGGGGAAGAGAGAGGGGCTGGGGCCTGCGGATTTGAGCAGCGGCCGGCGGCTCGGCTCCGGCCTAGGAGGGGGATGGAGAGCGCGAGGAGGGGAGTAGGTTGGTCCAGGGGGATCACCGGAGGGAGAGAGGGCCAAAGAAGTAGAGAGGAGGCTCGGGGGTGGCCTTAGATAGAAGGGGGCGATGTGCACCGTGGCTCGTGCGCCGACGAGCTCCTTGCCGTTGCTGGAGGCCACGAGGGCGCGCGTGGGTGTGTCTTGGGTGTTCGTGGGGTTGGTCTAGGGCGAGAGGAGAGGAGAGAGGGAGCAGGGGAGGGCCAGAGCACCGCGCGTGTGAGCTCAGTCATTGGAGCTCTCGGGCGGCCGGCGCGCATGCGAAAGGAGGCAGCAGGAGGGAGAAGGAGGAGGGGCCAGGGGCGTGGCGTGTTGCAGACGTCGAGGCACCTCGGCCGGCACGAGGGGAGGCTCGAGGTGGTCGGGGACGCGGCGTCTGAGGTCGGGAGCACGCCGACGTGCTCCAGAAGCGCAAATGGCCGGCACCCGCGGCTTTTTCTCGCGTCCTCACGCGCCCACTTGTGTCTGGTGGTTGCAGGGGAGAGTAAACAATGTGGATATGGTATTGGATGCCCTGGGGATCCACTGGAGTGAGGAGGGAGGTTGAGAGAGAGAGATTTGGTGCTGTCCAGAGAGGGAAAAGAGCTTTTCACCCCCATCATCATGGCTCCTCGGGCAGGGAAAGATGCAGGGGTTAGAGGATGACCAGATGATGCTGTGGGAGAAAGCTTAGCTCATGGAGATTAGTGGAAATGGCCAAAAGATGCATTTTAAAATCCTGCCAAAAGGTGTTTGATGGTGGTTTGGGCAAGAAGATGAACTCCTCTGGTCATGAGGCTTGACAGGGTCAAATGGTATGATAAACTAATAGGTTCCACCAATATTGAGTCCATTTGGGCAAAGTTGCCAATGCAACTTTTGTAAACCCTAGAAATCAACAGAAATGGACTTCCCAAGATTTAGTCATGCAAACCTATTCTCCTTGATACACCACTTGGTGTAGTGTCATCATTTGAGGTTCTGAACAGGACCACAAAAGTTGAGATCAAAAGGAGAAAGTTGCCAATGTAAAGTTGTTCAAATCTGGTTCTGGACAGGAATGGCATTGGGGCTCTTTGATCAAGTTAACTTGTTCTCCAACTTGTTCAATTTGGTCTAGATGAATTATTAGACCACTTGAGCATGTTCACCAGGTTTGAGAACATTTGGACATGTTTGTCAATGTAAAGTTGCTCAAAATTCAAAATGGGCAAAAATGGTTTTGAGGGGGCTTCATGGGGTTATACTATTCTCCATGACATGATACTTGTCCAGATCATCAAACATGTCATATGTGACATGCTAGAATTTTCTTGGAATTTTTGGGGAATATTTCCTTTGTAAATATTTCAAAAGCTTGAAATATCCAGAAAGGGTATTTGAGGGATTTGACCAATATTTTGAACATGACCATGTGTTGAAACTCTTATATATGGGAAATATATGCGCACCTAGTTTCCCTGATTTTTGTCAAATATTTTTAAAGCATAAAAATAATTTTAACCTATTAAAGACCATTTCTGGCCTAAAGAAAAAGCCTCTAAATAAAATAGGTAAATAACTTCTAAAATTATATTTTTGTGGTTTCTGGGTATCCTATATCTAATAGGAGTCAAATATATTTTTGGAAAGATTTTTACTGCCCTTAATTAAGTACTTTCAGTGCAAACCTCATTTCAGGGGTTTTTGGAAAACTAACTTTTAAAATACTATTTGGCCAAATTATTTTTGTAAGAAATTATTTTTATGTCCTATACACATGGGCCGAGATGCGCACCCGCTTCATCGCCAACTTCCAGGGTACTCGCGACCGGCCACCCGCCGTGAGCGACATGCGCCGAATCAAGCGGCGGCCGGAAACCTGAGAAGTACATCCGGCCTTCAACAACGCACGCCTCAAGATCCCGAGGTAACGGAGGAGGCCATCATCTCTGCCTTCTCCGACGGGCGTGCTGTGACGTCAAGATGAAGGTGGAGCTGGCGATGCATGAAGATCTGTGCAGCTCCTTGGAGCTGTTCAACTTGGCGACCAAGTGCGCCAAGGCTGAGGAGGGGCGCCTCTCCCTCCTCGAGCTGCCTGCCGCGGATCCTGAAGAAAAGAAGTCCAAGGACAAGGACGTGAAGCGCAAGGGGGCTGCCGTACTCGCGGCCGAACCAGATACCAAGCGAGGTAGAGATCAGCCCGAGTCCTCCAAGGGCAGTCGGTACTGCGTGTACCACGACCTCCACACCCACAACACCAATGAATGCCAAGAGCTCCGGCTCAGGCGCTGAGCAGGGAAGCGGGCAGACGCCCGAAAGGCAGCGAGCTACCCGAGGAGGAGGAAGGAATGCACGGGGCCCAGGGAAGACCGCGGCCCGCGCCAAGGGTGGCGCGACCAACCTCGCGAGGACCGTTGGCAAGACCCACCTCGCGAGGGAGGCTGGAGGGATCAGCCTCGCGAGGATCGCCCGCAGGGGAACGCAGGCCTCCCTCCACTGCCGCCGCAGCCAAGGAGAATTGAGGACCGTCATCAGGACGAGGGGGCTGGGGGCTTCCAGGAACCGCGTGCGATCGCCTGCATCCTGGGCGGAGCTCAAGCCCCCACCTCTCAGCGCATCTTCAAGCAGTTCGCCCTTGGCGTAAATGCAGTCCTCCCAAGCTCGAGGCCAAGCGCCCTCTCGGTGGTGGCGTGCGCCATCACGTTCAGCTCAGCGGATCAGCTCAAGTCTTGCAGCCACAAACCGGAGTTCTCCGATGCTTTGTTCCCCAATCATCGACAACGTCTTTGGTCACCAAGACCCTCATCGACGGCGGGCAGGACTCAACGTCTGTCTGTGGAAACATTCAACAATCTTCAAGTGCCTTACGATCGGCTTCAACCAACCAAGCCTTTCTCCGAGTCACCGACGGCTCCATGGTCCCGATCGGGCAGGACCGCCTTCTTGTCACCTTCGGGCTCGCGACAACTACCGCACCGAGCTCATCGACTTCGGCGTCGCCCACATTCGCTTTGCCAGACAACGCCATCCTCGGGTACCCGGCGCTGGCCAAATTCATGGCCATAACCCACCACGGCTACAACGTCCTCAAGATGCCAGGAAGCGGCGGGGTCATCACGGTGCCCTGTGAAGAGAGAGACGCAGTGTGCTCCCTGGAGCGAGCCTTTCAGGCCGCATCGCTAGAAGACCCAGACCACAGCAGCAGGAGGCCTCCCGAGGCCGCACCCAAGAAGAAGAAGACATCGACCGGCCCGGCTCCTCAAGAGGCAGGCCCCTCAGGGCCCGCACCGGGCCAGGGGGAGCCTCCTTCCATCGCATAGGAAGCGCCCGGTGCCCTCCTCAGCCGGGCTCGGGGCTCTCCCTGAGGGCCGCCGACCTCGCCAAGGTCACGAGGGAGGCGCTTGGGCACCACGTGGGCGTGCTTGAAGCACGCTTCCCACAGGCAGGAGCAAGGCAAGGAGGGCCGAACCCTTAGGAGTTCGTCGGCCAAGGCCATTCAGAGCTCTGTGAGTCAAGGGTCATAAGGGGCAGCCGCCGCCTACCCGCTGTGGCCCCCCATCTAGGCGAGGATGGTGGGCTGCGCGTCTGCATCGACATGCCAGGGCTCAACCGAGCTGCGTCTCAAGAGCGCCTCTGGCCCTCGCGAGTGGGACGTTGCGAGGGCCCGCCCCAAAGTTACGTGCGCATGCCTCACGGCCTGCCAAACGCGGTTGCAGCACCAAGATCTCATGAGGGCCATCCTGGAGGCTCGAGAGGTCAGGCACGCCGCAGCCCTGGCGGAGATGGAGATGGCCCCCGAGGAGCCGCCAGCGCCTCCGGATCCTCCCGAGGTCCCCGGGCCTGGGGGCTCGTGAGGATCGGCTCTCGCAGCCCACCGAGTCTGCTACACCAACACCCCTTCGTCCCCAACATCACCAGGTGACATCTTTAAGTTTTATTTCCGGTGGGAGCGCCTTGAGGGTCAAGATCATTCCCAGGCAGCGTGGGTCCCCTGCGGCATGTATCCCTTTATTTCATGTCATTAGCCTATCCTGTTGGGGGCGCCTGGCTGCATCATCCCCAAGCCGCTCGGGCCTGTCCCATGGCATGTATCCTTCTTACGTTTTCCTTAGGATTATGCTCTCGCTCCACCATGCTTGTTATTTGGTGCCTTTTTCTGGGTGACGGAATCTTGCATGTTAAAGGGGGTGCACGAGCATCGCGACTCGTGGCTCCTACCGGCTCTCCGCCCTCACCCTCTGGTCTTGTCCATGGCATCGCGACTGGCTTGCCGGCGGCCGAGACTAGCCCGAGAGCCGGACCCGAGGGCGTAGAGTTTCATCATTTAACCCAGCTTGCGTGTTAAAGGGGTGCACGAGCATCGCGACTCAGGGCTCCTACCGCTCTCGGCCCTCACCCTCTGGTCTTGTCCATGGCATCGCAACTGGCTTGCCGGCAGGTGAGACCAGCCCGAGAGCCGCGACCGAGGGCGTAGAGTTTCGTCATCTAACCCAGCTTATGCGTTAAAGGGGTGCCTGAGCATCGCGACTCAGGCTCCTACCGCTCTCCGGCCCTCACCCTCTGGTCTTGTCCATGGCATCGCGACACGGCTTGCCGCCGAACGGCTGAGACCAGCCCGAGAGCTGGGACCCGAGGGACGAGTTTCATCATCTAACCCAGCTTAGCGTTAAAGGGGTGCACGAGCATCACGACTCGGGGCTCCTACCGGCTCTCCGCCCTCACCCTCTGGTCTTGTCCATGGCATCGCGACACGGCTTGCCGGCGGCCGAGACCAGCCCGAGAGCCGGGACCGAAGACGTGAGCACCGACATCCGCCAAATTTGCAGGAACACACTCGAAGATAAGGGCGAGCCAGCGCAACCCGCCTTTGAGGTAGGGCCCCATGAGTCCAGCGTTGGCTCACGGGTGCCCAGATACACCTCGTCCAGCCCTACCGTGCCGGCCACGTGTCGGTGGGGGTCAGAGCACGCCAGGGCTCCTCCCGAGGGGAGCCCTCCCACGCACCGATGGAAGCACCATGCTCCGCCTGGCCGACGACACCGCCGAGGAGCAGCTATGCCCAGACGCATGCGGAAGCGCTTATGCTCAGCTGGTGATAAACAAGCGAGGGTGGCCTCCGGGTCGCATCAACCTCGGGGAGCCCGAGCTCAAGTGTCGGCCTCATCGCCGCGCCTCCCCTCGGGAATGCAGCGCGAGGGCTGGACACCTGAGGCTGCGCTGGGTCACGCCCAGACGCACGCCACCCAGCCGAGCCCATCGGGCCTGGTTACGTCACATCAGTCCCGAGCGGAGCCAAGGCACGAATACCGTTTGGCGTCAAGGGGACTCCACGAGCATCGCGACTCGGGAACCTAACTGGTCACATAACCCCTCACCCCTTAGTTCCGAAGGCTAGCGGTGGTTGAGGTATCTTGTGAGGCAGGCTCTGCAGGCGTAGAACGGTGGATCCACCCGCGTCTCACCTCCCTACTTGTTGTTAAATGCGCCAAGGGGGACTCCTGAGCATCGCGACTCAGAGCCTAACTTGTCACGTAGCCCCTCACTCCTTGGTCCCGTCTGGTTTCGGTCGGGGCTAACGGGCTGAGAGTATCTTGTGAGGCGGGCTCTGCCCGGCGTGGGAACATAAGCAAGTAGGAAGCGCAAATTTCAAGGAATTCAAAAGCAAATATTACAGTCCACACTGTTATCGCAATACCAAATGCAAGTTTAAACGCCTCCCGAGGCATGATACATGTGCAGGAATTAAAAGGCAGGGCAGAGCCTGGCAACGGAGTCACTTGTCGGCGGTGGAGCAGCGTGGAGTGGGTTCGCCTCGTGGAGCAGCAGGCGGCAAGCACCTCGCCCGGCTTGGTGCTGAAGGCCCGGAACTTCCCAGAGCCTCCGCGCGACCCTTCACAGCCTCGGCAGCGGCAGCTGCATGCTCACTGCTTGCTGGCTCCAGCAGGCTGTCCAGGTCGACGCTGGGATCGCGAAGGTAGATGTGGGTGAGGACCCGCGTCAGTGCCGCAGAAGACAAGACAAGCGCCTCGGCCTCGGCCATGGGGCCTAGGCCAAGGGAGACATCTTCAAGAGCGCGAACCAGGAAGGGAAGCAGCTTGGCGGGACCATCCTCGGTGTCGGCCAGCGGACTCTCCAGGCCGCTGTCGTAAAGCGTCTTCAGCAAAGAGTGAGCCTTCACCTCCATATCCATGAAGGCCATGCGATCTTCTGCAAGAACCCGCGCCTTGCCCTCCAGCCCGACCTTCCTCGCCTCCAGTTCCTGCTCCAGCGCGCCTAGGCGGTCGCGGCGCTTCTTGAGACTGGCCTCCCGGTCCTTGACGACCGCCTCGCGAGCCTTCATGCTTTCCTCCTGCTCCTGGCGGAGGCTGGCCTCCTCGGCAAGCTGGTTCTGCAGGCCCTTCAGCTTGCTCTCCAGTGTCTCACAACGACCTTGGATGCTAGCTGCCTCCCCCAGGGCAGCATCGCGGGCAATCTTCGCCTCACGGACAACCTGCTTCTCCTCGTCATGGCCGTCGAGGCCTGGACCAGCGCCGCCCGAATCAAAGCATCGGGCCGAATCCAGCGAAGCCAGCTCAAGCGCCCAGCCATCGAGGCAGTCGGCGCCCAGAAGATCCTGCCGTAGGCGGTCCAGTCCGGCAACGGCATGATCCAGAACAGCATTCGGAGGAGCAGTGGTCGGTGGAGTAGGAGGAGAAGACGGCTGCATGACCACTACGCCCTGAGGCGGAACCAGCGGCGCCACAGCAACAGTGGAGGCAGCGCCAAGCAAGGGCACCTCGGGAGTCGCTTTGGGTCAAGGGGCTGAAGCTCGCCCAGGCAGCACAGCCCGGCCTCGCGAGGACGCCCGGGCAGGAGAGGCACGTGCGTCACGATCACCTTCTTTCTCGGGCAGAGGCACCGCCACGGATGGGGCCTCAGGAGCCCCCTTCAGCTTCTTCGCCGCAGGCGCCAGCCTAGCCAAGAGATACAAATATCAAGCCTCAGCGACAAAGCAAGGAATAGAACAAGAATCAAGCACTTACTGGTCATCGCTCGCGAGCTCGAGCAACCTCTGGCCGTACTTGAAGCCCGAGAGCCGGCTGCAGGGATCGGCTTCAAGGGGCTCGGGAGCAGGAGGCGCGTCTGCGGATCGCCCCGGGGCCGGGGCGGACCCGCGGGGGACCAGCCCAGTCCGGTCCTTCTTCGGGATCGGGGGCAGGCTTCTGCCTCCCTGCTCATCCTCATCCTCGTCATCGTCACTCTGGGGGAGGCGGAGAGTGCGGGACCTGCGCCGAAGGGGGGGAGCCCTTGACTCCGCCCCCGAATCAACCCCCTCTCCCAGCTCTCTTTCCTCCACCTCTTCGCTGGAGTCGGAAGAGGACACGTCCACCAGGTACTCCGGAGCCTCGACGGGCACGGGCCCGTCCCCATTGAAGACAGGCATGGGCCCCACTACCTGCTCCCAATCCTCGCGAAGGAACAAGGGCGCGGGGGCGCCCTCCAGTCTTGCCACGCCGCCCTCAACCAAGGACTTGAGGACCGCCGCCAGATCCTCGCCGGCTAGGACCACGGGGCTCAAGTGAGGCCTCCACATCGGAAGCGAAATCTTGTGAGCGGAGCCGATTGATGCTCCAGAACTCCCTCGGCCAGCGGCCGGTCAGCCGCGCCCGCCCGCGTTGGCCGGCTTCAGATCTGCGTCCATCTTCTCCAGCACCAGCTTCGCGCGGGGATCCAGAAGCTCCACTCGGGACTAGTCGTTGGAGCTCGCGGGGTGCTCCGTGGGCAGGATCAGCCGAGGGTGGATGCGCCCAGCATCCACCAAGTCCCACTTGCTCCTGAAGCCCTCAATCCGCTTCCCAGGGTTTGAAATGGCGATGGCTCCGCTGTATGCGACGAGGCTCGCGCACGCGGAGGCGGAACCACGGGAGGTTCGGAGGGAGAAGTAGTGGCGCAGTAAGGCCACCGAGGGCTTCACCCCAACATAGGCCTCACAATAGTAGGCGAAGATTGCCAGAAGAAGGACGGAGTTGGGATGGAGGTGCAGAGCTTGAATGTTGTAGTGACGGAGGACGGAGAAGAAGAACTTCGAGAAAGGGAGGCACCGGACCAACAATGATGGCGCTCACGAAGAGCGGGTAGAAGGTACTCCCCGACCCTCCGGGCGTGAGCCGGCCTTGAACGCCTCCGTTCCGTTGACGCCCTGCGCCTCCGCCATCCAGCGCACCAGGGCGAGGCTCGCCCCTGACACATTTGGCGGGTCCAAGGTAGGAGAGTACCAAGCTCCGGCCGGGGCTTGGCGAGGCGCCATGACTGGCTAGGGCATGCAAGCAGAGTGGATCTGAAGGTCTTGGAAGCAGAGAGGAGAGGCGCAAGAAAGGGGATCTGAGCAGCAACTGGAGAAAGTAAAGGAGGCAAGGAAGATGCCGCTCTGTTATCAACCACGCAGTTCTTGAGGCGCCTGGCGTCAATCAACCGCCACCACGGCGCCCAAGGCCCTTGAGCTGTTAGGGCCGGCGGACTTGCCCTTCGCCTCTCCGCTCGGCCAAGTTCGAGGCGCCGTGGGCCGAGCTCTTGTTGGAGTTATGGGAGCAGGGGTCCCCGGACTTGCTGCCTGACTGCGGCGTGGCTCGAAGGAGGCCAGCCACGGCCCATCTTCATCAGCATAGCTCAAGACCCTCGCGAGGCCAAGCCTCATGAGGCGGGCGACAAGGAGCTTCCTCGAGCACGGCCTCGTCGGTGGCTCATGAGGCGGAGAGTTCAAGGCGAGGTACCTCGCGAGGTGCCCATGGCCATAAACCATGGCGACCAAAGGCGCCCGATCGAGCGCCGAGCCAGCAGCGTCCTCCTTTCTCTTTGGTGCAAAGGAAGCAAGCGCGAGAGCATCAAGCAAAGGCATCCGTTTGATTGCAACAAGACCAAGACCAGCCCAGCGGTGGAAGGGAGTCATTATGGAGCCCAGCGAGCGTCATCACGAGCCTTTGGCGAGGACCAACTTTAGTCTGGATAAGTGTACCCGCCGTTCCCCTTCAAAATGGCCAATTGTTGGCGCCCTTCCCGCTCAATATTTGGGGAGAGGCCCAGGGCCTTCGCCTATAAATAGGAGTAGCCACCCCCAGGGCAGACAGATCCGCCCCCGGATGAGATCGGAATCCTCATCAAGAAACCCAGTAGCTAGGCGTGAACACCACCTAGCAGTTCATCACACCCGCCAAACAGGACCCTCGAGGATGTTCTTCCTTGTAATATACCTCATCTGCCCAGAGGCAATCCACCACACCACACTGCTGGGTAGGGTATTACACCACAATGGTGGCCCAACCAGTATAAATCTTGTGTCTCTTGTGCTGTTACGTTTAGTAGTTTAGGTCCCAGCGATTCGGCGAGGTGCGAGACGGTGGAGGGTTGGATCTCCGCGCGCACCCCAGTGTTCGAACCTCAAGGGTCTGCCGGAACCCTGAATCCGACACACGGGGAGATCTCACCCTCTACCTACCTGCACCTCGCCGCCTCGCTAAGATCTAAGCTATGAAAGGAACAACACAAGAGACACAGGGTTTATACTAGTTCGGGCCACCATTGTGGTGTAATACCCTACTCTAGTTTGTGGTGTGGTGGATTGCCTCTTGGGCCGATGATGATGAATAATACAAGGAAGAACAGCCTCATGAGGGTCTCTGGCGATGAACTGCTAGGGGAGTTCACCGCTCTCTGATCCCGGATCGGATCCTCTCTCGATGCGGATCGGATGCCCCTACTGTGGGTGGCTAGTCCTATTTATAGGCAGAGGCCTGGCCTCTTCCCAAATATCGAAGTGAAGGGCGCCAACAATTGGCCATTTTGAAGGGGAACATCTAGTACACTTATCCCGACTAAAGTTGGTCCTCGCCGTCAAAGGCTCGTGGTGACGCCGGCTTGGGCTCCACGATGACTTCCTTCCTGCCGCTGACGGTCTTGGTCTTGTTGCATCAAATGGATGCCTTTGCTTGATGCTCGTCAGCTGCTCCCTTTGCACCAAAGAGGAAAGGAAGACACTACACGGGCTGGCGCCCGCCTGGCGCCCTTGGTCGTCATGGCTTGCGTCATGGGCACCTCGTGAGGTACCCCGCCTTGACCTCTCCGCCTCCTCGCGAGCCAGCCTGACGAGGCCATGCCTGAGGAAGCTCCTTGTCGTCAGCCCCGCGAGGCTTGGCCCCTCGCGAGGGTCTTGAGCTTGTGTTGATGAAGATGGGCCGTGCTGGGCCACCCCTTGAGCCACGCCGCAGGCCGCAGGCAGGCAAGTCTGGGGACCCCCGTTCCCAGAACGCCGACAGGGATAATGCCTCAAAAGTTTGTATTACTTTGCTCAATGCGATTCCTGTCCATTTGCATTTTATTGAGCGTGTCTTCATAGATGAGGTTCAGTCTGCTGCCGCCATCCATGAGCACTTTGGTGAGGTGAAAGCCGTCCACAATTGGGTTTAGTACTAGAGCGACTGGTGCCCGGACTGATCGGGCTCTTGGTTCATCCTCGGCGTTGAAAGTTATCGCCGTCTCGTTCCAAGGACTTATCTCTGCTACTTGGCAGACATCGGCGAGGTCGCGGAGCGCCCTTTTACGCTGGTTATTTGAAGAAAAGGTTTAGGAGACCGTAAAAACTTTGAGATCGTCGCCCTCCGAAGAGTAATTCTCTGGGGTAGTGCTGGTGAGGATATCCTCGCTGCTCTTGGCCACTTGCCGGAGTATCCAACATTCTCAAAGGTTGTGTGTTGGTTCAGTATCCGGTGTCGTGTGTATTTCACAGGGCCTGTCGAGCCAGTTCTCAAGGATAGTCATGTGTCCCGTTAAGGGCTTGGTTTTCTTATCCATAGGATGATGGTCAGGTGCCCCGCGAGGGTGCATCCTTTTTGGCCGTCTGGGAGATGGCTTGAAGGCCTGTGGTTCCCAATGGGTTGTCTGATCTTTCAAGGCACTTTCCTCTGTGCAGTACTTTTGTAATATATGTACCAAATCTGCAAAGTGCATTATGCGATAACAGTTGAGGGCATTAAGAATTCCCTCCTCCGTACAGTTTTTGAAAAACACTGAAATCGCGTCGTTGTCGCAGCAATCTTTGATCTTGTTTTTAACAAGGAGAAATCTAGCCCAAAAGTGATGGACTGTTTCCTGAGGCTTCCGCCGCACGTACATTAGGTCGCATATATCCGGAGGACTAGAATTTCTTGGGGAGTATTGTTTGTGGTGGGCGGGCTGGGATAAATCCGAACCCTGACCCGCTGTGGCATCCGGAGTTTGAAGAATTTCTGAGGTCATAAACCCGGGATCCGGAGCGTCCTGGGAGTTTTCAGGCTCAAAGCCCGATTCTATGTTCGGAGGACAGGGAGTGTCCTCTCGAAGATGGGTATCCGGCTCACTGGGCTCGGAAATCCGAACATAGTTGTTCTCAACGTAGGAGAAGATTTTTCGTCAGCTTGTTCCTCCATGACCGCTACCAGATGGGTGATCGGCGGAGATTTGATTTCTCTCTGATCGGGTTTAAGCCCGATCCGATCATAGTAGGTTGCGACTCCCAGGGCGGCGATGCGATCTAGCAGTTCGTTCAAAGACAATATATCCACTAGATCCATCTTGTCAGAGTATTTGGGGCCAATGCGGAGATGATTTTTGGCGACTTGGGGGGCCGCCTATGGCTTAATGGCCGGACGGGCGCTCACAGTGAAGCTGCCAAGCCGGAGGGTCTGCTCTGAAACTAGGGCTCCTCCAGAAGTGATGTTGTCATTGATGACAAGGGGAGCCATCAATCCTTCTATCAACAACACAGAGGAATTCTCAGTGAAAGCACCAATGTCGGTGTCAAAACTGGCAGATCTCGGTTAGGGGGGCCCGAACTGTGCATCTGAGGATCAAAGGTAACAGGAGGCAGGGGACACGATGTTTACCCAGGTTCGGGCCCTCTTAATGGAGGTAATACCCTACTTCCTGCTTGATTGACTTTGATGAGTATAGGGGTTACAAGAGTTGATCTACCTCGAGATCGTAATGGCTAAACCCTAGATTTCTAGCCTGTATGATTATGATTGACTCTATGGACTAAGCCCTCTGGTTTATATAGATACCAGAGGGAGCTAGGGTTGTACAAGGTCAGTTTTACAGAAGAAGGGAACTACACATCCGGACGCAAAGCTTGCCATCCACGCCAAGGAGAGTCCCATCCGGTTACGGGGGAAGGTCTTCGATCTTGTATCTTCACGGCCCATCAGTCCGGCCCATATCATTGCCCGGACGATCGAGGATCCCCTAATCCATGACCCCCTCTGCCGAGAAACCCACTCTGGACACATGTCCGTTCATGATCGGGCACGCATTAAATGCAACACCGGCCGAGCTCCTCCCGTCCGCTGCCTATTTAATCTCCTATTTAAACGAGGCCAGACGCCAGCAAGAGCATGAGCGTCGTCGCTGCCGTCCACGCCGCCGCCTCGTACCGCACCTCCCGTGTCTGTGATGGCGTCTCTCTTTTCTTCGCCGAGACTCCCATGCCTGCGGCCGCGCCATGCAAGCAGAGACAGAAGCCGGGTGTGGGGAGAGCGACGAGTCGGTGGCCAGCGCCTCCGCGTCTGCCACCATCATCGAGGAGAAGTAGAACACGGGAGGCCGCCATTGCTTGGGTCCCATGAAGGCCACCGCGGAGGCAACGCCGGCATACACAACAGGTGTCTTGCCGGATCTTTTTGTTGCGAGGACCTTTGTCGACCCTGCATGGGCTCCACGAAAGCGGAGAAGCCCCCTTCAGACTCCATCTTGGGCATCGGCCAACGATGTCAGTTGAGCGGTGGGGAAGCGAGCCATCCTTTGCGCTGAAGCATATACCTCCGGGGCTCCTGGCAGTCTGGTGATCATGCTGCTAGACAGGAGGAAGAGAAATGGTCGGCGGGTGACCATTTAGGCTAGGTATTATTATACATGTGTTGTTCAGGACTAGCACCACTTAATTGATTTGAATGTAATGAAATCCGTCATGTTTGTATGAAAATCCGGTATTTTATATGAATTCCTTCATTGCTTATATGAAATATTGCCGTGTTTGCATGAATTTCGTCCGGTTCGTTGAGTTGCTGTCAGAATGTGTGCTGCTATGGTTGGATGGCGTAATTTGTGGGTCGCCCTCCGGTCTGCGGCCGGCTCAGGCGGCGTGGTGGGACAAAAAAAGCACAACTCATGCGAGCTCGTCTCCAACGCACACGCTGGAGGATGCATGAGCACCCGATCTCTTCCTCATTCATTGGTGGCAAAGGCACGGGTGGACAAAAGGTTCGCCAATATTTTGGCTACCTCGGGCAAGATCAAAACAGCCCCTCCCAGCCCCACCGCTCCCCAGCACATTCAAATCCCTCGTTCGCCGTGAAATTTTTGCCATGTGTTATTTTCATGGATATTTTGCTGTGTGAAAACAAATTTAAATATGAACGAATAATTGGTGTCCATAGTCTTCTGCCAGGACACAACGGGATGGCCCCATAGTAGTAGTAGTGTAGAGTACTACTAGGACTACTCCTACTAGATAGTGAGTGTTTACTACTGTATCTATGAACTAATTGCAACACATGCATGTGTTAGCAGTATAATGACCACGTACGGATTTGATGGTAAGATTTGTGTAAGTTGGATGTCATATTATTGCTCTAACATGTGGTCAAAGTTAGCCTCCAAAAAACATTTTATACCCTATATGGATTGAGGGAGTACATGCATTGCTGAGATTTCTCTTAATCCTTGTCTGCAACATTTTTATTGAAGTTTGAAATGTGAGTATGTGAATGGGAGAGACTACTACAACCCTTCCAAAAGAACTGTAGTACTAATGGTATTGTACTCCCTCCGTTCACCATCTCACATGCTCAGTACTTTTGCGAACTATGGAAGTAACAAACTTATTCCACCACTCAGCATCTATTATGAATGCATTGTGGATTTTAAATTGAGTAATATAGACCAGAAAGTAGGCACTTAGGGCATCCACAATGTATGATTTTTGTTTCCTCTAATCCCTCTCTGCTCTTAGAGGCAGGCCTCTATACATTGCATGAACTGCCTCTAACAAAAAATTGGCTAGCATCACGTCTAACCTTAGAGGCTTCCTCTAACAATGTAACAATCCATCTGGTCCCAATTGTTAGCCTTAGGAAGCATAAGAAAGTAGGAGTACAAGAGAAATAGTACTGATTGGACAAATGTGTTTTTAATCAATACTTTCTAAATTTTTGCTAGGGCTCACCTTAGAGGCTGGTTAGAGTCTCTATACATTGTGGTTTTTTCATTTGACAAGAGGAAAACCATGTGGGGCCTACCTTAGAGGCAAGGCTCTATACACTGGAGATGCTATGTACATATTACTTTTGATGTGTCCCGTCAACTCGCACAACGAGGAGAAGCTTTGATAAGGACATGAAAACCATTCAACCCTTAGAGTCAAGGACGACTCCTTGTCTAGAGGAGGAGGATGATGAGGACATCCCAACCTTGGATACCACACCAACAATCATCAATGGTCCAATCACAAGAAGTCGCGCAAAGCAAATACATGATCAGGTGAACGCTAACTTAAGTTTATCATTTGACCTTGAAAACATGGTCATGCCTTCACCTCCTTTGTTGTTGGTTGAATTCAGTGCAATATCGAAGAAGGCCAAACACATATTAGTCCGTGCAAAACAATGTTTTATGGTGAAGAAACAAAGTTAGGAGTTCATGAAGAAATGAGTTGTCTGCTGAAGAAACATTGTTTCGTCTCGAAACAATGTTTTGCACGAGTTGGGATATCCCAACTTGCGAAAGGTTTCCAGAACTCGACTATGCTGCTGAAGGAAACATTGTTTGACTCCAGTGAACAATGTGTGGTCAGGAACTGCCAACCACCACCAACGAGAGTTTTGCAGAAGCTACCTCATTAAGTCTCGAAGCCATTTAGTTAAACCAAAGCTGGTTCTCTTTCACACCTAAGCTGGTTCCCAAAGCTAGTTTGTTTCCACACCTATCCAGGGGGGTTGTCCCGATTATAAATAGGCTAGCTCTTCCCTTTGTTGGGGACTTTTGCCATTTCTATCAAAGACCAAAGACATAGACTCCTCCTGAGATTGGAGATCTCTTGTTATCCTTAGTCTCGTGATTCCTTAAGAAATTGCTCCTAATTCGTGCTCCACGACTAGATCGTGTTGTGTGGATTAGAGTTCGTGGTTTCCCTTGCGGATTGCACCTATCTCGTGCTCCATGACTTGAGCGTGGTTGTGTGGGGTAGTATTATGGGTTGTGGATCAGTGAATGTTCGGATTGCAAGCTTCGGTGAGCCTCCTCCTCGTTGGGTCATAATCTCTTATTTTCCATTTTTTGGCTGCTTGCAGCTAGTTATCCCCATCCATTTATCGATCATATGCCGTGAAGATCGGACCTCCCCTTGTACTCCCTCTTCTCCAAAGACGGGGTCGTATCATCTGGTATTCAGAGCACGATTTACACGGTAGGATTTGTATCTTTGTTGCTAGATCTATGCTTTTTAGTTTAGTTTTCCCCGTCCTAAAGTCCAAAGCCAAAAAGCCACAAAAAACCAAGCCTTTGTTTCTGAGATCTAGTTATTTGCTTTCCTCTTTGTGTTTGCACCAAGTTCTATACAAAGTTGCTGCTGTTTTTCATTGATTCTTGTTGTTGGATCTATTGTGTTGCAAAAAAAGAGAGACAAAAAAGAGTGAAAAAAGAGAGCAAAAAAAAGAGAAGAGAAAGTGTTGAGCAACTGCGCAATCATATTCAGTTTGGTGAGAAGTTTTAGAAGTTGAAGTGGCAAGTGTTGCAGCTCAAACGTGGTGCAAGGATCTACAAATTTTTCTTGTTCATTTGGTTTGCATCGATTGGATCTCAGCACTAGCCCTCCCCTTTTACCCCACCCAGATCCACCTAGAAACCGCTGCCTTCCTTCCTTTCGCTCGCCTGGCCCACTCCTGATTTGCTACTTCCACTTTGGCCGCCAATGAATCATTAGAATTTGGGTAAGCAAGAAGGTGAGCTGAGTGTTTTCCACATATATTTTTGTTTTGTCCACTTGTTTCCAAGAGTTAACATGACAGGATCCAACTCGAGTGTACATGGACATCAACACATGGAAGATGATCTCCCAAAAACTCGCGCAACACTTGGTGATATGATTGAGGAAAGTATAGTTGCAGCTATGCGAAGGATGTTTGGTGGTCGTCTTCCTATCGCGGGTAATGGGGATCAACATCAACACAGCCCCGCTGCCTCCCTGGCCGCCGACAACCGGCAACGTCAAGAAAACAACGATCTCCATGTTTGTCGTGGAAGAACGGTAGGAGCTGCTGCCCACGGAGCCCCTGCTGTTGGTGCTAAATGGAGGCGTGGTGACTTTCCTGCCCCCCGTGAGGCTAGACTGCATGGAGGAGAAGCTCGCGGGCGAGGCCATGACCCCCGCGGATTTGCTGCTGATCACCAGCGACGAGCGGCACATGATGGTGATGCCATTTTCCTTGAAGATCTCTCCGAGCAGGGTGACGAAGATGAAGGCATGGGGGACTATGAACCCTACTCCCTGCCTCGCCATGGTGCTGTTTTTGGTCGCAATGGTCATCATTATGACCGTCGTGATCAGGATGACCGTGACAACCAAGAGAGAGTGAAGCTACATGTGCCATCATTCATGGGAAAAGAGGATCCGGATGCATATAATGAGTGGGAAGAGAAGCGTGATCAAATCTTTTGCATCCATGGTTTTTCTGAAGCCAAGAGAGTTGATCTTGCTATTATGGAGTTCTCTGGTTATGCTCTTACCTGGTGGAATCAGCTTCAAGACGATCGGTTGATGTCAGGCAATAATCATATCTGCAGCTGGAATTTGATGAAGGAAGTCATGAGGCGCCGTTTTGTTCCATCATACTATGAGAGGCAATTGTACAAGCGGTTGCAGGGGCTCACTCAAGGTTACCGCACTGTTGAGGAGTACTATAAAGAGATGGAGGTGCTGCTAATTCGGGCAAGAACCCGTGAAAGTGATGAGGCGAAGATGGCAAGATTTTTACATGGGCTGAATGATGAAATATCAGATTTTGTGGAGATGTTTCCTTATGATACATTACAAGATGTTGTACATCAAGCTATAAGAGTTGAGAAGAAGAATATGCGTAATGGTCATACTCATGCTTTCTAAGGACGCACCACCACACGCTCATGGCAGCGAGCACAATAGCCATATGGTTCTTAGTTTGAGGGTGCACCACCTAGACATCCACATGCCTCGACGGCTTCCTCAGCTGCTACTCGCAATCAAGACAAGAGGTCATCAGCTACAGCAGGAGTATCCTCTACTCCACCTCCAGAAAAGAGTTCTAGACGCAGCATCAACATTCAAGGACACAAGTGCAAAGGAAGAGGTCATATTTCTTCGAAATGTCCAAGCAAAAGAACTATGATCATCAATGAACGAGGTGAATGGGAGTCTGAAAGTGACCCTGAAGGTGGCAATGATGAAGTGGAAGAGGGGCAACGTTTGGAAGTAGGAGGAACTATTTTATCTCATGAGGAACTTGATGGAGAAGCTTTGGTCGTATGTCGTTCACTTAACGCCCAGGTTGTGGAGGAGGACAAGGGGCAGTGGCATAATATTTTCTACACCCGTCGCCTTATCGACTCAAAGATATGTCGAGTGATTGTTGATAGTGGTAGCTGCAACAATATTGCAAGCACGGAGATGGTCGAGAAGCTTCAATTGCAAACAAAACGTCACCCACACCCATAGCACATGCAATGGTTGAATGATTGTGGTACAATTAAGGTGATTAGCAGCGTGCACAATACAATTTTAGTTGGGACACATCAAGATGATGTTAAGTGTGATGTGGTGCCGATGCACGCTTTTCACTTGCTTCTTGGACGACCATGGTTGCATGACCGTGAAGTGCAAATCAACGGGCGTGCGAATCGCTTATGTTTTGTCCATAAAGGAGAAATTTTCACTTCGCTGCCCATGACACCCGAGGAAATCTATCTTGATGAGATGAAAATAAAAGGAAAGAAAAAGCGAGAGAGTGATCATACACAACGAGTGAGCCACCAACGTAGTGAGGGAGTGTTTCCACATCCAAATATGACCAAGCCCCGGGAAAAACAGGGATTAGTTATGATGGCTAGGAAAAGGGATATGCGGGAATTGAGAGAACCTAATGCTCTATTCTTTGTACCCATGTACAAGGAAACTTTATTGGCCGCTAACGACTACCCTAAAGTCTTCCTAGTGTTGTATTGGATCTTTTGCAGGAGTATGGGGATGTGCTTCACAAGGAGGTGCCACCCAGATTGTCGTTGAAGCGAGGTATTGAACACCAAATCGACTTGGTTCCGGGCGCCCCGCTTCCAAAAGTTCCACATATTGAGAGTGCTAAGAGCGGTGAGTTGAGTGACTCCACCAAATATGAGGGTGAGGTAATCCACCACAAGATTAGAGAAATGAGTTAACCACAACATATTATACCACACCATCAAAGTGAGAGGAATAGCGAGTTGTGTGAGTCCACCAAATCTAAGCTTGAGGTGTTTACACACAATATCAAAGAGATGAGTGATCCACCAAATGAAAGGAGAGAAGACTATTCAACTACTAACCATTCACAAAGCTCTCATTCCTTGAAGTATGTGCAGTTGCAAAAAGCATACTTAGCTGCCCTTCTACAACGATGGGAGGATGAGATCCATGAACAATTATGTCGCACGTGGAGCACCATCAAAGAAACATCATGTGTGGTAAGTGGTCTTCAAAAAGGCATGGAGGTACTCAGTGAGGTAAAATAACAGAGATCATTCATCTTGAAGCACCCAGAGGTATGCACTTATGAACTCTTGAAGCATTGGCGCGATGAAATTAGAGAAAAGATGATTGCTATGTCATCCATCAAACAACATCCTTTTGTTAATCATAATGAAACCATCAAGGAGCCAATAAAAATAAAAACTGACTATGCTTATTCGACTTTTACTTGGCCAAGATATTTTGTATTTTCCTTGTGCTATTATTTTGTAGACCGAAGGAAGTCGAGGGAAACTTTTCTTCAAGAGAGGGAGGGTGATACACACATGGATGTGCCTGATTACAAGTGTGTACTCCATGGAAATGTTAGCTGGAAATAATTGCTGAGTCGAACAAAACATTTGAAGTTCGCAAAGGTGAAAGCTAAACTTAAGCATTTGATAAAATCTTTGCATTGTTTCTTTGTACTGGCCAATTTTCTTTTGTGCGATGACTAGCTAGAGTCAAGGACGACTCCTTTTCAAGAGAGGGAGGATGATAAGGACATGAAAACATCAACCCTTAGAGTTGAGGACGACTCCTTTTCAAGAGGGGGAGGATGATGAGGACATCCCAACCATGGATACCACACCAACAATCATCAACTGTCCAATCACAAGAAGTCGCACAATGCAAATACATGATCAGGTGAACGCTAACTTAAGTTCATCATTTGACCTTGAAAGCATGGTTGTGCCTTCACCTCCTTTGTTGTTGGTTGAATTTAGGTGCAATATCAAAGAAGGCCAAACACATATTAGTCCGTGCAAAACAATGTTTTATGGCGAAGAAACAAAGTTCGGAAAGAGTTCATGAAGAAATGAGTTGTCTGCTGAAGAAACATTGTTTCAATTCTGATGAAACAATGTTTTGCACGAGTTTGGATATCCCAACTTGCGAAAGGTTTCCAGAACTCGACTATGCTGCTGAAGGAAACATTGTTTGACTCCAGTGAACAATGTTTGGTCAGGAACTGCCAACCACCACCAACGAGAGTTTTGCAGAAGCTACCTCATTAAGTCTCGAAGCCATTTAGTCAAACCAAAGTTGGACCTAAGCTGGTTCCCAAAGCTAGTTTGTTTCCACACCTACCCAGGGGGTTGTCCCGATTATAAATAGGCTAGCTCTTCCCTTTGTTGGGGACTTTTGCCATTTCTATCAAAGACCAAAGACATAGACTCCTCCTGAGATTGAAGAGCTCTTGTTATCCTTTTTCTCGTGATTCCTTGAGAAATTGCTCCTAATTCGTGCTCCATGACTAGATCATGGTGTGTGGATTAGAGTTCGTGGTTTCCCTTGCGGATTGCACCTATCCCGTGCTCCACGACTTGAGCGTGGTTGTGTGGGGTAGTATTGCGGGTTGTGGATCGGCGAATGTTTGAATTGCAAGCTTCAGTGAGCCTCCTCCTCGTCGGGTCATAATCTCTTATTTTCCATTTTTTGGCTGCTTGCAGCTAGTTATCCCCATCCATTTATCGATCCTACGTCATGAAGATCGGACCTCCCCTTGTACCCCCTCTTCTCCGAAGACGGGATCCTACGCCGGCTCCCTCGCGCACGCGCGCGGTGGCTCGCAGGATGAGGAGAAAATTTTAGTACTCCCTCCATTACTCCTCGTCCCTACCTTGGTTAGAGAGATTATCATATTGTTTGAAATATATGTCTTTTAGTACTAGGAGTAGTACAGTGGTACATAGGAGTAGTACTACCGCAATTTCCTTGGAGCCCATGGTGCAGCAAGCTACCGTAGGCTACGTTACTACTCCCTCCTTTCTAGTTTATGGCTTAATTTCAAAATCTCCAACCAAGGTAGACGGTGAGTGGTGGAATTAATTTCGTAGTTTGCACAAGTAATTGGTAAGCTTGTTTTTCTCAAGAAGTTATGTTTATCGATACATTAATTACAATGAATGCATGCATGACCACTAAATTTCCATGAACTTCTACATGCATTGGTGAGTTTTCTCTTGATACTGCTTGCATCGGGTGATTTAATGCACCTCGAAATCCAAACATGTGATGGTACTCCTAGTACTCCCTCATTTCTGGTTTATAGGGCTTATTTCAAATTTTTTGTTTTTCCAATTTAAAGGACTCATCTCCATCTCATTTTTAGTTTTCGAGGCGCATTGAATCTTTGCATGTAAGAATTAAAAGGGAACACACCAATGCATGTAATGTTCCTACTCATCTAGTGGCCAAGCATGCATGAAGTGCCATTAATCCAAATTGATGCATGAGTTTAATTTGAGTAGTTTTGTAAAGTACGAGATACAGTCCTGCACTCACAAAATGCCTTGGTTGATGAGATTTCAGATTTGAGCCCTATAAACCGGAAAGGAGGGAGTATAATTGAGACTTATAAAATGGGAAAACGATTTTTTTAGATAAGCCCTATAAACCGGAAAGGAGGGAGTAGTAAGTAGTACTACCTCGATAGTGGGTACGTACTCCGGAAAATCAGATTTTCCCAAAACTAAGTCGCTCAACCTTTATTTGCTTGTTTCCTTCCTGCCTCGTTGGCTCGAACAGACTATGCCAAACTCCCCTCCCTGCCACACGGGAAAATACCCGCCCTCGCCTTTTTTAGTCCGGGTTTGTATCGATGGATCGCGCGAAGCAGCAAAAACCAAGCCGTGTCTTGTACTTCTCCGTCGTACTAAAAGAGTGGAGATGCTCGCTTTCATGAATTTTGTACTTCCTCTCACTGACATGTGGGACATATAGCAACCGGGTCGACGTGTCATGCACCAAATAACAGTGTAGAACAACAGGGGGACGCACCCCACTTGTAGCGCCCCAGTAATAGTAATGAGCAATGAGACGTCAAATCACAATGTCGCACCTTCCCAGACCGATGAAGCAACCATTATTTCATAGTTCTCTGAATCTGCTTCGCCATCATCTCCTTCAAGAAAACCACCTATTGCTTCTGCCATTGTACTTCCTCAAGAGGGACGCACATCGCCTTGGTACATCATGACACGTGGGACCGCATGACAGGCTATACTCCCTCGCCCACCACTCGGTAAAATCACCTCATTTTTACTACTTCCTCCGTCTCGGTTTACAAGGCATGCACGTAGTTCTAGGTTGAGAATTTAACTAGCTATATAATACTACCTCCTTTCCAGTTTATAGGGCTCAATTCAAAAATCTCACCAACCAAGGTAGATGATGAGTGGTGGAATATTTTTGTGGTTTGTAAAAGCACTCAATTAATGCGCTCGTTTTCCTCAAAGAATTGTGTTTACCAAGGCATTAATGGAAATGCATGCATGCATGAAGTACATGCATTGGTCAAGTTTCTCATAATCCTTGCATGCAATGAATTAATGCACCTTGAAATCTGAGCATGTGACGGGGAACAATCAAATTGAGACTTATAAAATGGGAAACCAATTTTTTTGAGATAAGCCCTATAAACCAGGAAGGAGGGAGTATGTGATGAACAATATATGTTTAGAAACTACATCCGCTTAAGAATCCAATGATATACTTTTTGTGACATAGTAACTCATATTTAGTTAGTCAAATGGATGACCTAGAACTACGTGCACGCCCTATAAACCTAAATGGAGGGAGTAGTATCTTTTTAGATAAATATAGTCGGGATTCACCAAGGAGCAAAACCAAGTGGTAGGCTACTCCTGTCATGTTGGCGTAGCAACTCAAGTAGGGTCAGTCCGCACGCGAAATGGCGACACACTTAACAGGACCCCTTTGGCCGACATGTGGCTCGCCCACCATCTTGTTCCACGTGCGATGCACTAAATTATAGTTCAGAGCAACGGTTGGACTTGGAGGCACCCCAGTCGTAGCGTCGCGGTAGTAGTAAATGAGGGATGAGGGGTCAAATCACAAAGCCCCACCTTTCCCACATTAAGTTGGACGGACGAAGCAACCATCATTTCACTCTAGGGAGCAAGAGCATAAAGAAAAGAGAAAACCAATGATGCGTGCGGCAGCTACCTAGGGCACCCTAGGGTAGGAGCCTCCACTACAAATCTTCTTCTCCCTCGTCCTCTTGAAGAAAACCGATGATGCGTGCGGCTGGTAGGGTTTGTAGGAGTACTACGGCGTGCGGGGCCACAACATAGTAAATGGGAGAGTGATTGAGTTCGAGTCGACGCCTTAAGATGGGTGGGCCGCTTTGTTTTACGGGAATGAGGCAACATTTTGGGTTCGGGGACCAGTGGAGATATACGTAGTACAAAAAATTCTAGACGTAGGTTCAACCGAAAGGCAATGATGCATGGGCCTCAAATTTTGATATACCCGCGGCTGCGTGAAATTTTCTACTCAAAATAATGCATGAAAGTTCCTACAAAAACATCTATAACTAATGGGAAGTGAATGTATGCTTAAAATGAAAATGTAATACAAAGTGAAATAATGAATTGCAGTTAAAAGAATGACATTTCTAACAAAATGTGAATGTGAACTACATATGTGTGCACATGACCAACACATACATTGTCAATACAAAATCTAATGCAAGAAATAACTTATGAGCAACATGCACTAATTGATGATGTGGTGCTTGCATGCATAGAGTACAAAAACAATGTGATTTATGACTTGCATGCATGACGTGTTCTTGTGCCATAGTTACATGTCTAGGAAAAAAGCTACTAGTGTGTTGTACTAGCTATTTAGGAATAGAGAGTATGTACACATGGAAGTTGTAGGGAAAGATATGACATGTCTCTCAATTCCTATGAGTAGGGATTGGAAAAGAGATGTTATTTGGTTCACATCATAGGAACTTTTCTATTGAATCTAGAGATGACATGTATCTCAATTCCTATGAGGAGGGATTAGAAAAGAGATGTCATTTGGTTCACATCATAGGAACTTTTCTATTGAATATACGCTAATGTTTATTTTCCTTTGAAATTGTGGGAATATAGGAATCCGCTCATATGAACAAGTGGCTCTAAATCTATAAAAATGATATCATGTTTATTTTCCTTTGAAATGTGGAGTATATGAATCTATTCCTATGAACCAATTGGCTCTAAAGGAAAAATCCTATAAAAATCATATCATATAGAGTTCATATGGTATTCCTCCACACCAAAGGATGGTAGAAATTGCTGCAGGTCATACGACGGTCTTTCTTTGTACACTCCTCCCCCATCTTTGTAGTTACCTCTTGAAGATGAATGAAATGATATATACTTGGTATTCTATATGTGCATTTTGGTATATGAAAACTCGGTAAAAGTTTGCGAGGTTTGAATTTTCAATAAAGCTATATGCACTACATTTTGGAATGGAGGGAGGAGCATACGGCAGTTGCTAACACTCACGTGGAAGATTTGTGTGTCGGAGGAGTGGCTGTTTTGTTAAATGACATGGCAAAACTGACACTATCGGATGCCGATCTAATGGTTCTTACGGCGTTTGTCAGGAAATGGCCTTTGGCGAACGTTTGTCAGATATGATTTACGGACACATGCATTGCATTGATACATGCCCCATTTCTCTCACGCACACATGCACCCTCACGAGTCACGACTATCCCGAGTCCTCTCGCACTCACCGTCTATCTGTAGGTAGACATCACACATATATGTGCTATTCACACCCTACCCTCAGAACTTCAAAAATATATAAGACGTTGTGAACATTTTATTTTAACTCACACGTCACACACTTATACTATTACTCTTGTGGTGAACGTTCTTTGGGCGTAGTATATTGTGCTCTCGCAAAGAGAAGTAGTGCACACATGCACTAGTTCTCTCACACCCACTCGTGGGTACACGTAGGAATGCATTTTTTTAAAGCTAGGAGCGCATTTGTTTACAAAGAGGCATCCCAATTAACATTTTGATTAGTCTAGTTTTCAACTTGATGGAGGGTCAAGGACCACACGTGAATGATACAGTATTGTGCGTCCTAAACGCGGTGGCAAGTTATTGATCAGGTTTTATTTTTACTTGAACTTTGAATGAATATAGTGGTTCACGTGTATTCAATTTAATAACGGCTGGTACAACAAAATCACTCCACTATATATATACGTAGGAGCCTCGGTGCTTGCTTTACTAAGGTTCCTCTCTTTCACTCTCTCATTCTCTCCAGATCTAAGCAAGAAATAGGTGGTCACACTCTCTATCTGCTCACGGCTGGTCATAAATCTGGCCGGACCACCTCGACGGGGGCAGGGGTGTAGGTGCATTGTTCACGCGGTTGTTAGTGGCGAGGGAGGAGACCAATAGCTGCCCGCGCGTTTCGATCGGTGGCCGTGCCATTCTCTCCGAGACAGTGCTGGCTCGGGAGGGCCTCCGACCCCGTCTTCCTCCCTATTGTATTGTGGCCAGGATGCGGCCTCCCGACGCCGTCTTTTCCACATGCCGACGACCCTCAGGTATATATTCCTTTGAAACCTGCCTTGCTCTACTACCCCAGCTCCCTACATGGCTGCGTGTGGATCTTTCTCTACTTCCGTTGGCTGTTCCAAAGCCACCTAGACTTTTACTGTTATTAGAGGTAAAGCTAGTTCATACAGTCGAATATAAGAGTTGGTTCAAACAGGGAAGAAAGTGGGAAAGATGTAGCATGAATCTAGGACTTGGTTCTAAGAGCAAACGAGGAAAAGTAGTAGATACTGGCTACCCAACCGGTCTCATGGCTGAAAAGGCGAAGAAAGCGTGGTGGATGGCGAAGGGTGGAGGGAAGTGGACCTATCTCTTGGTCCAAAAGGGAAAGAAAGTGAGGGGTGTTGGGGGACAATGCAAATGAGAACAAGCAGGTCTAGATTTCCTATGCTCACATAGGAAAATGTTGCCGAGGAGATAAAAAATGGGACAAATGAAGACATGCTGCCTGAGTGTTTGCTGCTCTCGGCAACCACATCTGCCTCACCACTTGATGCCCCTACTGTCCCTATGCCCATATCGCTACTGCTAATGTAAAATCACATAAAGCATTAAGCAATACCACCTAATGTCACTATTAAGTAATTGTCTAGTGTCGTTGATAAATTGAAGCAATGCCACCTAATGTCACTATTAAGTAATGGTCTAGTGCCGTTGATAAATTGAAGCAATGCCCCCACCATTTTAAGAAGTGCTTCCATCTTGCTTTATTTCCCATGAATTGTGTTTTTGCAGTTACACTTAAATCTCACACCGCTAACATTGCTTCATCCCAGTGGAACTGCACAAATTTGATTGCACATTTACTGACCATGTGCTAGTCTCATGACACTAATACTAATGCTATTGTTCTGCATGTTAATCTAGTGGCAGTGTTGATGTGATGTGATGCTACTTACTTAAGGGCACTTTCATACTGCCAATGTAGTGCCAATTATATCACAATAGATGATGTTGTTAATCATATGCAACTACAAATAATTGTCACTGTTTAAATAACCGTATTTCATATTTGCGCAAACAGGGATGTCTGTCTCCATATCGTTTCTATCTGCGCAATCAAAAGTACACACCTCAGTTTTAGTAGAACTGCACAAAATGAGATGGCTATTCCTAGCTGCTGTTGTCTAACCACCCGTCTTCCAGGTATTCCTACGTTAGTAGAACTGCAATACACGCAATCTAAAAGAAGTTGATTCCTATGTTTTACTTCCTGATTGCAGTGCAGGGATGAGCGAAAACACTTGCATCCTACTAGGGAACGCACTTTCTCCCAATTCATCCATGGACCGAGTAGTAGCTGGCACGGCTGGATGGAGGTTTTTGGGACATGTGCACGGACAAGAGGCATTGTGGTCTACTTATTTCTACGAATAGCGGTGCTTAAATTTAGTGGAACTGCACAAGAAGTTCAGATGGTCAGTACACTACATGGTTCAGTTTAGCATTCCAACTAAGAACACAATTATAATTGGTTATTCTGGAATGAGAGAACCTAACCCTGGATGGTGGCAACAAGAAAAACCAGAGTGAACTCCAAGAAATTAAAGCCTACCTAGGGAGGGCCTTTGCTCAGAGAAGCCTTGCTTGATTTTTCCTGATTTGTAAACCTTCTCACAACTTTGTCTTTTGATGTGAACTAGTATATGTTTGTTATGTTCTATGAATCATTGAGATGTATAAAATTGCTTAACTTATGCTTTTCAAGTATTTTATGAAGCCGAGTTTAATGTGAATGTTCCGCATGAACGCTTGACTAGCGTGTGAACGTTTGGAATTTACATTGTGGTCTCAGTTAACTGCATGACCACTGTAACAAGATACGTAGTTGCTTATATGTCAGACAGCGGATTATTGATTGTTAGCTGGTCAATAGCCGACTTTTCTAGTGTTGAAGCGAGCTCAGCCAATCTGTCGTGTTTTGCACGACTACTTACAAGTGGGGTAGCACCAACAGTGTTTACAAGTACTTAACTAGCCTTACGTACCCTACGTATACGTCGGCGCATAGTTCTTGAACGAGTACTCTATGTCATCAAACATGTCGGATTTCGGGTTCCGGCAGACCCTTGAGGTTTGAACATTGGGGTGCGCGCGGAGATCTTTCCCCTACCAGCTCACGCGTGAATGGATTGCGAGGGATCTGAACTACGAGCGATGAACGACACAAGAGACACGAGGTTTATACTAGTTCGGGCCACTGTTGTGGTGTAATACCCTACTCTAGTTTGTGGCGTAGTGGATTGCCTCAGGGGCTGATGATGAACAATACAAAGGGAGAATAGCCTCGCAAGGGGCTGTTCTTGAGCCCACGCGATGAACTGCTTAGGTGAGTTCGATCGCCTCTCTCTCTCTCTCTACTAGGGCTGTCTCAGATTGATCTCCCCTACCTTTGTGGTGGCTAGCCCTATTTATAGAGGGAGACCCTGGGCCTCTTCCCAGATAATGAGCGGGAAGGGCGCCAACAACTGGCCATTTTCAAGGGGAACATCTAGTACACTTATCCTGACTAAAGTTGGTCTTCGGCTGCCAAAAACTCTGACGATGATGCCGTCCTGGGCTCCACGATGACCTCCATCCTGCCGTTCTGTGGGTCTTGGTCTTGTTGCACTAAAGCGGTAACCTTTGCCTGATGCCTTGGCCTGTGCTTGCCTCCTTTGCACCAAAGGGGAAACGAGGACACTGCACAAGATGGCGCCCGCCTGGCCTTGATCGTCATGGCTTGCGTCACGGGGAACCCTGCCTTGATCTTTCCGCCTCCTCGCGAGCCTGCCTGACGAGGCTGTTCCTGAGGGAGGTCCCTGTCATCCGCCCCGCGAGGCTTGGCCCCTCGCGAGGGTCTTGAGCTTGAGCTGATGAAGCTGGGCCATGCTGGGCCCCCACTTGAGCCACACCGCAGGCCGCAGGCAGGCAAGTCTGGGGACCCTCATTCCCAAAACGCCGACAGTAGCCCCCAAGCCCAAGGCACGCCCGGACTTGGCTTAGCAGGGAAGCGAAGGGGCAAGTGCGAAGCGCCGCGGGCTCCAACAGCCTGCGGCCTTGGGCGCCGCGTGGCGATTGGTTGGTCGTGGGCGTCTCCGGTTCCCCATGATGCCTCGGGAACCGCACGACTTGACAAGTCCCTGCATGCAGAAATGGGTCATGAGGCTATAAGTACGGAACGGCGCAAGCCCTTCTAGTCCATCTCCTCTTGCTGCTCTTTTCTCTCCATGGCTCCGTCGAAGAGGTTCTCGGCCGTGGAGAAGGGAAAGGCCCGCCAGGTACGGCCTGACTCTCCCCCGGCCAAGCGCGGTCGAGGCCGTCCTCGCAAGCATCCTGTGGCTCCCGCGGCGGCTTCCCGCGGCCGTGGAGGTGATCTCCTGTGCGGCAACGGGCGCCAGGTTGTCGATGGGGGGCGCGCTGCGACCGCGCGAACCCTAGGCCGCGATTCCACTCGGCAGAGGTGCTGCCGGAGTTTGTCGTGTGGTCGGTGGAGCCAAGCAGCACCTGGCTCCAGCTTCCTCGCTTCCTTTTAGGTGAACTTACGGCCGGCGCCCCGGGCGGCCTCTGGCTTCAGGCGGATGGCTGCTGCAGCCGGGCCTCCTGGGCTTCACTGGAGGTCTCCGCCGCCGGGAGTGTGGCCCTGACCCGGCTAGCAAACGTTTTCCCGCGCGCGTGGCCTAAGCCGGTGGTGCACCCTGCACTTCAAGTTCGACGGCAATGCCACCCTCTACGTGAGGGTGTTTGGAGAAGACGGTCGCCGCGCCGGGTGCTACCCTGAAGACGATGACCGCGGCCGTGGACCCAGCCCCGGCGATGATCGGGATGAAGATGACAGCGCGCGCGTGGTCGGCCGCGCTCGGGGCTTGTCGAGCTTCGGCAGCTATCCTTCGGACAACAGCTCCTCCAGCGGTTGCCGCGACCAGCCTCCGTGCCGTCGTGCCCGCCTGGAGGGAGGTAGCGGGTCGCGCCCCGGTGAAGCGCGAGAGGGAGTCTGCCTGAGCTCCGGAGGCACTACAAGCCTTCGCCGCGAGTTGGTGCCGAGCGAGTCGTGCCTATTTTGATTTTCTCCTTTTCCTGCGCAAAGAGACAATAGTGTAGGGCCCCGCGGGGGCGTGCTTGAGCTGTAGCTGTTAATTATCGTGTTGTTTCCGCTATTTCTGTGCTATGCTTTTGTGCCGCATGCCCGCGTGTAGAAATTACTTAGCTCGGGGGGACCTATCGCGGTCTTCGCTTCCCGAGGCCGAGGCCTCGTCAAACGCTTCATGTCCTGCAAGGATTATTCAGGAGGGGTAGCTTCCGGCCTCTGTTGTGGAGGCGACCGACCCAGGTCCTGTGTTCTCGTCGCGATGCCCATGGGCCACGGACTGGGAGGGGTGCTCCCGTAGTGGACCCAGATAGGAAAGCCCCAACGACAAGGGCAGAAAACAATCGCGAGGGTGCCCGCGCTGCTCCCTCGCGAGACTTGCGCGAGAGAAATCGAGGCAGGAGAGCAAAAAAGACAAAGAGTCACAAGCCAAAGACGGCAACAACTTCAATAAAACTTCAAATAGGAATGAACAAGCCAACTGCAAAAAGCAAATGAAAATTCCGCGTCCGGCACCTTGTCTAGTATTCGACGTCTTCTCAGCAGCGCGGAGCTAAGTTCTGCCACTATGCCACTAGGCGTGGGAGGGAGCCCCAGGGCCTGAGGCCGGCGCTCCTGAGACTCCGGGGCGTGTACAGCCCCAACTCATTATTACGTGAGAGTGTCACGGGCGGCGAGCTTCACAGGCATTGGCCTTCTTCACAGGCTCCGGGCCTTTCTCAGGGAAATGAACTTCACAGGCGTTTGCCTTCTTCACAGGCTCCGGGCCTTTCTCAGTAAAATAAGCTTCATAGGCGTTTGCCTTCTTCACAGGCTCCGGGCCTTTCTCAGGAAAATAAGCTTCACGGGCGTTTGCCTTGTTCACAGGCTCCGGGCCTTTCTTCAGGGGTAGAACTTACGGAGATGCTAGATGTTCTACGCGTTTGGGATGGGCACCCCTTCCTGAATCTCCAAGCATGCAGAGCCGGGACTGGAAACATGAACAACTTTGAACGGGCCCTCCCACATGGGAGAGAGCTTATGCAACCCTCCCCTGGAGAGGACCCTTCTGAGCACGAGGTCCCCTACCTCCAGTCACAGGCGGATGTTGCGGCAGTGGTATCGCCGCAGCGCCTGTTGATACCTTGCCGCTCGTAGCACGGCCTCTCGACGATGTTCCTCTCCCAGCACGATATCCGTCCCCCGCATGGCGTCCTGCTGCGCCTCGTCGAACGCCAGGAACCGTGTGGAGGGACGCCTGACCTCGTGAGGGAGGACGACTTCTGCTCCGTAGACGAGGAAGAAGGGGGTCTCGCCAGTCAACTTTGCCGCGGTCGTGCGGATGGACCACAGCACAGGCTGGAGCTCGTCGTCCCAGCCCTTGCTGCAGGCCTCCAGCTTCTTCTTGAAGGTCCTGGTCTTGAGGCCCTTAAGGACCTCCGCGTTGGCTCGCTCGGCCTGGCCGTTGCTTCGAGGGTGCGGCACCCAGGCGTAGCATATCTGCGTTCCAAGGTTAGCATAGTATGTTTTGAAGAGATTACTAGTGAACTGCGAACCGTTGTCGGTGATGATGCGGTTAGGCACCCCAAACCGGCTCATGAGGCCCCCGATGAACTTGACCGCAGAGCCTGCTGGGATGGTGCGGATAGCTTCCACCTCAGTCCACTTGGTGGATTTGTCCACGGCGACGTAGAGCTAGCGATAGCCCCCTGGCGCCCGAGGGAACGGCCCCAGAATGTCCAGCCCCCAAACTGTGAATGGCCATGAGAGGGGTATAGTTTACAGACCTCCCCCCGGCTGATGGATCTGCTTGGCATGAAATTGGCAGGCCTCAAAAGCCTTTACCAGCTCAAGCTGCGTCATTTGGCCAGCTGTGGGCGATAGAACCCGCTGCGGAACGCCTTGCCAACGAGGGTTCGCAACGATGAGTGGTGCCCATAGTCTCCGCCATGTATGTCTTCCAACAATTCCTTCCCTTGCTCTCCGGGAATGCAGCGTAGGGACACGTCATTCGGCCGCCTCCGGTAAAGCTCTCCATCCCTAATGCAGTAGGTCCTGGCTTGCCGCGCCACACGCTCCGCCTCCTCCTCCTTCTCCAGCAGGGTCCCCTGTATCAAGTAGCTCTTGAGCTCTGTGATCCAGCACCCCTCCTGAGGTTCCAACGGCAGGAGCAGGCGTGCCCCTGAGGCCGGGCCGCAGGCCGGGGCTCTCGAGGCAGGCGGCTGGGGGAGCTCCTCCCGAGGTTGTGCCGCGCTTGATAGTGACGGTGCCGCTGAGGGCCTAAAGAGTCGCTCCTCGAAGACGCCAGGCTCTTGAGGCAGCCGCCTGGACGCTCTCTTGGCGATGTCGTCCGCCTCTTGATTGGTGCCGTGTGGCACATGCTGCAACTCCAGTCCCCAGAACTGTTTCTCCGTCCTGCGAACCTCGACGAGGTAGGCTTCCATGTGCTCGTCCTTCGGCTCGTATATCTTGTTGGAGAAGTTGACGAGGAGTTTTGAATCGCCCTTGATGATGAGGCGCTTTACCCGCAAAGTGATTTCGGCTCTCAGGCCGGCTATCAGGCCTTCATATTCTGCTATGTTGTTGGAGACCTTTTCCCCATCCTGGAAACAGAGCTGCACGGCGTAATAGATCTTGTCCTGAGTAGGGGATACGAGTACTGCACCTGCCCCCGCGCCATGTCGGGAGAATGCCCCGTCGAAGTACATGACCCAGCCGTCCGGTGCCTCGCTCCCCGGAGAAAGCGATCGGTCTTCGCCTTCTTCGAGGCCGGGTGCCTCCGTCCATTCTGCCACGAAATCTGCCAATGCGGCCCCGAGGGAGTCCTGGATTAGGGGGTGTCCGGATAGCCGAACTATCACCGTTGGCCGGACTCCTGGATTATGAAGATACAAGATTAAAGACTTCGTCCCGTGTCCGGTTGGGACTTTCCTTGGCGTGGAAGGCAAGCTTGGCGATACGGATATGTAGATCTCCTACCATTGTAACCGACTCTGTGCAACCCTAACCCTATCCGGTGTCTATATAAACCGGAGGGTTTTAGTCCGTAGGACGAACAACAATCATACCATAGGCTAGCTTCTAGGGTTTAGCCTCTCTGATCTCGTGGTAGATCCACTCTTGTACTACCCATATCATCAATATTAATCAAGCAGGAGTAGGGTTTTACCTCCATCGAGAGGGCCCGAACCTGGGTATAAACATCGTGTCCCTTGTCTCCTGTTACCATCCGCCTAGACGCACAGTTCGGGACCCCCTACCCGAGATCCGCCGGTTTTGACACCGACATTGGTGCTTTCATTGAGAGTTCCTCTATGTTGTCATCCTTAGGCCCGATGGCTCCTTCGATCATCAACAACGACGCGGTCCAGGGTGAGACTTTTCTCCCCGGACAGATCTTCGTGTTCGCCCGCTTTGCACTGCGGGCCAATTCACTTGGCCATCTGGAGCAGATCGAAAGCTACGCCCCTGACCATCAGGTCAGATTTGGGACTTCGAACTACACGGCCGACATCCACGGATACTTGATCTTCGACGGATTCGAGCCACAACCAAGCGCGCCGCACTATCTCGAGGGGCACGATCTAGCTCGCCACGAACAAAGGCCTCGAGGTTGCATCAGCGTCCGCTCCGACCCTTAGCTCGGAGCCGACTTCACCGATCGAGGACGAGTTGTTGGACACCGCCTCGGGGGCTACGATCTCTATGGCGATTGAGCCGAACTCCATCCCTGTCCTTTGCGAAGACCGTGACTCCAAGGTGTCGGACTCCTCTCCGGACTCCGAACCCTCCGCGCCCCTGCCAATCGAATCCATTTGTGCGCCGGTTTTGGAGTTCACTGTCACAGACATCTTTCAAGACTCGCCCTTTGGCGACATCCTGAATTCACTAAAGTCTCTCTCTTTATCGGAGAGCCCTGGCGGACTACGGTCGGGAAGGTTGGTATGCGGACGACGAAGAAATTCAACGCCCACCCACCGCCCACTTTGTAGCCACCGCCGAAAAGCTTGAAGGACGTGCTCGATTTCGACTCCGAAGACATCGACGGTATGGACGACGATGTAGGAGACAACCATGAACCAGCACCTATAGGATACTGGACATCCACCTCATCCCATGATGTATACATGGTGGATACACCTAAAGGAAGTGACGACGAGGAACAACGTGACACTAAGAAGGATAAATCCCTCGAAAAGCAGTCAAAACGGCAACGTAAACGCCGCACCAAGTCCAGCCTCGACAAAGACGGCAGCCACACAGACCGAGCCATAGAGTAGGGCAAACCGGTGGACGACCAACATGCTATCGAGCAACCGTCCGAATAGGACAACTTGGATAAACAACCCGTCCCCGGCGAAGATAACAGTCCGGACGATCTCACGCCGGACAAATTGTTGGAGTAGAACCTCCACAAAAGGCTCGTCGCCATCACTGTAGCCTGAAAAAGCGAAGGTAAGCTCAAAAAAGCGGAATATGTACTCAGAATCAGATGGAGCAAAGTACTCAACACCGTAGAGAAATACGGCGACAGTCGCCAAACAAAGAGCTACCCGAAGCGCAAATTACTGCCCGAATTCGATGAGGAGGCCGTAGAGCCCCCGCAATCAAAGAACAAAGAGGCCGCCCGGTCGGATGACAACCACATGGCAAACATGGAGCTGTAAACGACGCCGCACACAAGCCGGCACGCGATCCGCATAAGGATTCGCATCAAAAGATGGCCCAGTTAGGTCCATCTATGGGCCGAGAAAGCAAGTTCTTCCAAGCAATGCAACACGCCAAATATCCGAACATCACGGCACACCCAAATATAGGGGTGCCGCACACCCCCTGTGTTTCACCGATGAGGTGCTGGATCATGAATTGCCAGCGGGATTCAAACCCGTAAACATAGAGGCATACGACGGAACAACAGACCCTGGAGTCTGGATTGAGGATTACATCCTCCACATACACATGGCTAGAGGAGATGATCTCCACGCCATAAAATACTTACCCCTCAAGCTCAAAGGGCCAGCCCGGCATTGGCTCAAAAGCCTCCCTGAAAATACCATTGGAAGTTGGGAGGATGCTTTTCGGGCAACTTTTCAGGGGACTTATGTCCGTCCTCCGGATGCAGACGATTTAAGTCACATAACTCAACAACCCGGAGAGTCAGCCCGCAAATTTTGGAACAGGTTCCTCATCAAAAAGAACCAAATAGTCGACTGTTCGGACGCCGAAGCCTTAGCAGCTTTCAAACACAACGTCCGAGACGAATGGCTGCACAGATACCTCGCCAGAGAAGCCGAGAACAATGGCTGCATTAACAAGCCTCATGACCCGCTTTTGTGCGGGAGAGGATAGTTAGCTGGCAAGATGCAGTACCAGCGACCCAAGTACATCCAAAGTCAGGGATGGATATGGAAAACCACGACGCAGCAAGGACCAGCGCCGGACAAAGGGAAACAGCCCGAAGAGCACGGCAGTCAACGCCGGATTCAGAAGCTCCCGGCAGAATCATAAAAAACTGCCCCTCAAGGACTACAACGACGAGCTATCCAACCTAAACAAAATCTTGGACAAAATATGCCAAATCCACAGTACTCCCGGGAAGCCTGCAAACCATACCCACAGAGATTGTTGGGTCTTCAAGCAGTCCGGCAAACTCAATGCTGAACACAAGGGGCTCGACACACCAAGCGAGGACGATGACGAACCCCACTAGCGAAAGCACCGAAAACAAAAGAATTTCCCACAAAAAGTTAAAACAGTGAACTCACTTCAAGTGACAAAAGGGAAAACAGAGCGGCGCCCATAGAAACACGCTACCGCACGGTCTATCCCAAGAGAGTCCCAACGATGTTTGTCAAAACCAATCACCTTCGATCATCAGGACCATTCCGGAAGTATCCGGAACGCAGGATGGACTGCCTTGATATTAGATCCTATAATCGACGGACTCCAATTTACACAAGTCCTAATGGACAGAGGTAGCGATCTAAACCTGCTATATCAGGACACAATCTGCAAAATGGGGATAGACCCAACCAAAATTCGCCATAGCAACACCTCCTTCAAAGGGGTAATGCCAGTCCTATATGCCCATTGTACGGGCTCCCTACTGCTAGAAGTTGTGTTCGGCTCATCCGACAACTTCTGCCGCGAAAAGTTAACCTTCCACATCGCCCCATTCGAAAGTACCTATCAAGCACTACTGGGACGTGAAGCTTTCGCCCGCTTTAACGCAATACCGCATTATGCATCTCTTACACTTAAAATGCCCGGTCCACGTGTCATCATATCATTAAAAGGGAGTATCAAGTGTTACTCGAGCACGGAAGAATGTGAGACTGCCTTGACAGCCGCACACTAATCCGGCTCCGCTAATCAAAGCACCTGAATAGGTCATTCGAACCCCTGACATGGCTAGACGAGTCTGGCGTGAACATATAAATGCCTACTAGCGGCATACCCCCGTACAAGGGGCTGCACGCATGTACAACAAGAGACAATAAAGCTCAATTGTATTCACTTTTCGAACCGTACTCTATTTATTTAATATAAAGTACATTTTTCGCATGATATTTTTTTTCTTTTCAACTAAGTTCTTCTCTTTTACAGATGAACACCGTGCTACACCTGGCCCGTGATACGGCACAATGGAGACACAGCGCAGACGCGTGCGGCAGGACCCGTTGCAAGGATTCTTTTCAGATTAAGACCCTGCGTAAACCTTTTTACTGTCCTTGTTGATACACATCCCCGGTTTCTTGCTATAACCGAGGAGGACGTCTGGCGTTTTGGCATCGGGCCGCACCAGAATTTTTATGCGTGCACTGGACAATTGTGGGCTTAGGGCATTACTCCGTCCGTTTTCATAAAGACCGAATACCTTAGGGAGTGTTCGACGTCTCGAGTTAGGCCTTATATGCATCAGCTCCGAATCATGTCTTTGGTCAAATGTTGGGTTTGCCCGGCTCCTGTGTTTTGCTGCCTTACGTTCCATTCTATCGGCTAACGCGACACCAGGAGAACTACTGCGATTGTGCCCCGGTTCGGCCAGGTGAGCACCTCAGTAGAGAAAGCTGAAAACTGACTGTCATGATATAGCGTGAGACTGGTCAACCACTCAATGACCCACCAGAATGTTTAGAATCCCCCCCCATTAATGAAGGACCGTTTCCCGGTCAGGCACATACGCGCCCCAAATTCGGGAGAGCGCGGTGCCCCTAGGGGCTATATAGTAGCCCCACCATCGAACTCCTATGGCTAAGTGAAAGTGATAAAGCATTATAGTCCGGTTGCCTAGTTTGCTACGCTATCACCTCCTTTACAGGACCAAGACGTTGGATTAAGTGTGAAAATGCGCTTTTTGCAAACACCCCGCACTATGTACGTGGGGGCTGAAGTCAAGACTGCCATCTTTCAAAGTTATATACACATATACATCAACGGGTCAAGACAGAGGTGTTTTAATACTTGAACGCACAAGTATAAAAAGCTCTTATATTATATTGAAACATTGTTTTCACAAATCATACATGTCATTAAAACATAATATCCTTCGAGCATCGTGTCTCTATTAAACGAGCGCCTGCAGACTTCCTCAAAATAGTGCTCGGCGGTACTCGACTTCTGTCCGAATCTTGGGATGCAACGTCAGCCTTCATCTCCGCCCAGTATGTCTTGACACGGACAAGAGCCATCCGCGCACCCTCTATGCAAGCTGACCGCTTCATTGCATCGATATGCGGCACCGCACCAAGGAACTGTTGCACCAAGCCAAAATAACTCTTCGGCTCAGGCCTTTTCGGCCACAAATGAGTCACGACAGCCTTCATGGCAAGTCCAGACAACCTATTCAGCTCAGCCCATTCGTCCAAACGATCGGTTAATGAAAGTGGACGCTCCGGACTATGGAACTGCGACCAAAAAAGCTCTTCCATTCCGTGATCCTTTTGACCTCGCAAGTGTTCGGCCGTGTCTGCGGTACTCGCCGCCAAGTCCAGATAAGCATCCTCCGCACCCCACAGCCGGTCCAATTGAGCGTACTTAGGATCCGTGAATTTCCTCTGCATCAGAAAGGGCTTTCCAGCCGCAATATCTCCGGCCTGACGTAGCTCCTCCTTCATAGCTCTCATTGCGTAGCGAGTATCCTTGGCCTCTGTGGTGGCCTTTTCAGGTCCTCTTGTTTCGCTCGATCTTCTTTTTCAAGAAGCTCGCAACGGTCAAGAGCATTCTTCAATTTCACGGCCATCTCGGCCATTTCTTTCTTGCTTCGCGCTAGCAGCCTGTTCGCTTTTAGCTCATGCCGCCTTTAAGGCAGCCGCATCACTTTTTTCTGCTTGCTCCTGGGCTCGGGCGAGCTCCGCCCGAAGGCTCTCCATAGCAGCGGCACCATCTGCATTAAGCATACATGTTGTAAGGCATGGGCGTCAAGCTCCCTTACCAGGTGTCCGCAGAGAAGTTGCATACCTTGTGACTCGTCAAGCCGCTTATTAACAAGCGTGATGTCCGCATCCGCCACGTCAAGTTACCGCTTCAGTTCGGCAAATTCATCAGCACGGCTAGCCACTGGACGCTTCGCCACCTACATAGGAAGAGCGCATATTATACCTGGGGTTATGATAGTCGGCGCGCTGTCATTTTTGACACCGCACCAAGTCTCAGGGGCTACTATCTATACAGGGCGCATTTTATATGCAAAACTGTCAGAAGGTACATCATTTTGCATACCTCAAAACCCGTCAGTAAACTTACGACGGCTTCATGCAATCCGTTCTCAGCGGATGAAATCCTTTCAATCACCGTACCCATTAACGTACGGTGATCTTCCGAGATAGACGGTCGCCCGAGCAGATCCTTCAGCTCCTCCGAACATACACCCGTTGGTGCCGGACTCGTCCGGTGGCCTTTTTCGAAGGCCGGACATGGAGGGCTTTGAGGGGACATACGGCTGCCTTCTGGCCCCGCCGGATTCGGAGAAGCCCTCCGCGACGACACCTCAGGGTCGTCCACATCGCATAGCAGTACGACAGGCGGAGGTGTTTCGCTCTCCATCATCTCCGGACCAAGATCGCCTGAAGACGAGCTCTGCTGTGAAGGGCTGAGATCCGAACTACAAGGTAAACTTTCGGTTACCTTCAGAAATAAAACGGGGATGTCTCTCTTTAAAACGCCCCCTTTACTTACGGCTCGCTGGAGGGCTGATCTCCTTGGGGAAATAGTGCGGCCGGGGCATCTCCGCCAGAGGACCCTCCGTGAAGATTTCTTCCCCGCTCGAGGATTTGGTCTCCGGATATTCGAGCGGTCCTCTTCTCCTTGGAGGGAGGGATTCTCGATCCCCCTTTCTTGATAGCCTCCTTCACGGAGGTAGTAGTTCCTTGTTCCCCTTCACCTTCTCGCAAAAGGCATAGCCTCTAGCATCTTAGTTAATACAGATCCGCGTGGTCTCGTGGAGGGGCGGACACCGATCAGTTTTGCTTTTGCTATCCACTCCTGTTCAAAGGATAGCTCTTTTAAGGGCGAGTGTATGATAAATATGCGGATAGCATGTCCGGCATGCAGATTACTTACTTGAGTATCCGGCGATTGCAGCTCAGACTGCGTCGTCGGTTAAGTCCGGACACATTGCTAGTGATCCGAAGAACAGTTGGTACATCTCCACGGGCGTTCGCCCATAAAATGTTGGAGAGCTCGTGGTCCCTCCGGATTAAACTCCCACAGCGGAGGGGGTGACGCTTGCGTGGCAGGTGCATTTAATCAGCATGACCTGCACTACTACGACCAGATTGATCTCTCTCTCTCTCTCTCTCGGAGGTCTCGAATACGGCCCTGCAACAGAGTTACGTCTTTGGACGGTCCCCAGTCGAGCCCTTTATTGACCCATGACGCCCGCCGCAGTGGAGGACCCGAGCGGAAGGCAGGTGGTGCCGCCCATGTGGTGCCCCTGGGAGCGGTGATATAGAACCACTCATGTTGCCATAAATTGAGCTCCTCTTGAAAAGAGCCCTCGGGCCATGGAGCGTCCGCATTCTTGCTTATAACAGCCCCTCCGCACTCACCGATGCCCCTTGATCATCTTCGCTCCACTTTGAAGGTCTTGAGCCACAATCCGAAGTGAGGGGTAATGCGGAGGAAGGCTTCACATACAACAATGAACGACGAGATGTGGAGGATGGACTCGGATCCAAGTCATGGAATTCCAGCCCATAATAAAACATGAGCCCCCTCACAAAGGGGTCCGTCGGGAGGCCTAAACCCCGAAGGAAGTGAGACACGAATACCACGCTCTCACCAGGCTCGGGAGTGGGAATAACCTGCCCTTGGCTAGGCAGCCTATGCGAAATTTCGCCGTGAGATACCTGGCGTCTCTCAGCTTTAGCACATCTTCTTCCGTGACGGAGGAAGACATCCACCGGCCGTGCAGGTCGGAGCCGGACATCGTTGAAGGTCCGGCGCCCTAAATCTGGAGCTTTGGGTGTTGGAACTCGGCGAGGGGCAGATTCGATTGAGATTGAAAGAAAGGAGCGGGCCTTCGTCTCGTTATAAAGAGGTTGAATACCAAGAGCCCTCCCCGTGACCATTCGGGACTCGCCTTCGATGGAGGAGGCGTGCCAACGGGCACGACTGGGTTACCCACACCCGTATTGATGAGGATCCTAGAATAAAGGGGCACGATCTCCGCTCTGACAAGATGTGCCGACGAAACCGCCTCGCTAAACGCTACCGAGGTGGGACAAGAAAATGATTCGTATAAAGGCCTGGCCGTGGTGTGATGTCACGCCGCGGAATACGTTAGCAGATCTGTGCAAAGGTTATTCTCTCTCTACGGTAGTATGTGGAACTTGTTTTGCAGAGCCGGACACTATCCTTGTGTTCAAAATATTCTATGAAGTATTCGGAGGAGGAACCCGCCTTGCAATGCCGAAGACAATATGCGCCAATTAAATGCGTCATTGAAGCCTGGTTCAGGGGCTACCGAGGAGTCCTGGATTAGGGGTGCCCGGATAGCCGAACTATCACCATTGGCCGGACTCTGGATTATGAAGATACAAGATTGAAGACTTCGTCCGTGTCCGGATGGGACTTTCCTTGGCGTGGAAGGCAAGCTTGGCGATAGGGATATGTAGATCTCCTACCATTGTAACCGACTGTGTAACCCTAACCCTATCCGGTGTCTATATAAACCGGAGGGTTTTTAGTCCAGAGGACGAACAACAATCATACCATAGGCTAGCTTCTAGGGTTTAGCCTCTCTGATCTCGTGGTAGATCCACTCTTGTAGTACCCATATCATCAATATTAATCAAGCAGGAGTAGGGTTTTCCCTCCATCGAGAGGGCCCGAACCTGGGTAAAAACATTGTGTCCCTTGTCTCCTGTTACCATCCGCCTAGACGCACAGTTCGGGACCCCCTACCCGAGATCCCCCGGTTTCAACACCGACAGGCCCCCTTGATGACTCTGGTTGTGCTGAATTCCAGCTGAAATGCTACCAGTTCAATGTTCCACTCGGCGACTCTCCCAGCTGAGTTGGGGCTCGTGAGCACCCTCTCCAGAGGGTATGCTAAGACGACCTTGATGGGACGACCTTGGAAGTAGTGCCACAGCTTGCGCGAGGCTACCAATAGCGCGAGGAGGAGTTTTTGGGGCATGGGGTACCGCGCCCTCGCATCCCGTAGCACTGTGCTGACGAAGTAGACTGGGTGTTCGATGAGAGTAGGAGTGCTGACGAGGCCCGTGCCCTCCGGAGGGTCTAACGCCTCTTGAGTCGACGGAGCCCCCAGCGCCTGGCTACCTGGCGCGGCCTCTTCGGCCCTAGGGGCACCTTCCTGCTGAGGCTGGCTTCCATCTGCCTGCCGCGACCTTCATGAGGCCTTCTTGGTCTTGTGCTGCCACGGCCGGGGCCGCGGCCGGGCGTGACGCAGCCCTGACCTGGTGCTCTTCCCGAACCTCCACTAGGGCTGCGCTGGCGGAGTATGGTGTGGCGGTGAGGTAGAGCACCAGGGGCTCAAGTGGGCGTGGCGCGACCATCACAGGAGGGCTGGTAAGGTACTTCTTGAGTTCTTAGAATGCCTTGTCGGGCAGTGCTCGTTCTCCCAGCTTGGAGATGAAACGTCCTAGCGCGGTCACGCGCCCGGTGAGTTTCTGCATTTCTTTGTGGGTCTTTGGCGGGCTCATGTCTTCGACTGCCTTGACCTTTTCCGGGTTTGCCTCGATGCCCCTATGGGACAAGAGGAAACCCAGGAGCTTGCCTGAGGGGACTCCAAATACGCACTTCTTCGGGTTGAGCTGTAGGTCCACTTTATCGAGGCTCGCGAAGGTTTGTTCCAAGTCCTGTATCAGGGTTTTTGCCTCCCGAGACTTCATCACAATGTCATCAACGTACGCCTCAGCATTCCTCCCGAGCTGTTGGCCTAGGGCGATGTGCATCAGCCGCTGACAGGTTGCGCCTGCGTTACGCAACCCAAACGGCATGCAGGTATAGCAGTACACCCCGCACGGGGTCAGGAAAGCCGTTTTCTCCACGTCTTCTACCGCCATCTTGATCTGGTGATAGCCTGAGAAGGCATCCAGGAAGCACAGCAGGTCACACTCGGCGGTGGAGTCGACGATCTGGTCAATGCGAGGAAGCGGAAATGGATCCTGTGGGCAGGCCTTGTTGAGGTTGGTGAAGTCGACACACATGCGCTCCCTTCCCCCTTTCTTTGGCACGACGACTGGGTTGGCCAGCCAATCCGGGTAGTGGACCTCGCGAATAACCCCTGCTGCCTCTAGCTTGCGGGTCTCCTAGACGATAAAAGCTTGTTTCTCTATGGACTGTCGCCTCGCCTTCTGCTTCACGGGGCGCACGTTGGGGCACACGTTGAGGTGATGCTCAATCACGTCCGTCGGGACCCCCGCCAACTGATTAGGCCCCCATGCGAACACCTTCTTGTTTGCGTGCAGGAACTTTACCAAGGCCTCCTCCTGCTCGGGTTCGAGGTTTGCACCTATGGTGAAGGTGGCGTCAGTGGACCCGTCCTCGCTGACTGGTACCTGCTTGGTTTCCGCCTTGTTTTGAGTGAATAGCTGCTTCTTCTTGGACGGCGCAGCCCCCTTGGGCTCGGGGGCGTCAGCGCTGGCGGGCCGTGCCGCCGCAGCCGCCTTGAAAACAAGCTTGAGCGCCTGCAGTGCCTCTCCAGTGTTTCCCGACACGGTAAGGATGCTGCTGCTCCCGGGCATCTTCATGAGGTTATACGCCGGGTGAGTTGCTGCCATGGACAGGGCCAAGGCCGGGTAGCCGAGGATGGCGTTGTAGGGGAGGCCGATGGGGCGATGTCGAAGTCGATCAGCTCCGTGCAGAAGTTGTCGCAGGTGCCGAAGGTCACCGGGAGGCGAATTTGTCCCAAGGAGGCGGTGGAACCGGCTCCGACTCCGGAAAAAGGTCTGCTGGGCTGGAGCCGCTCTGGTGGTACATGGAGGAGGCTGAAGGCCTCCACAGAGAGCATGTTGAGGCCGGCTCCGCTGTCGATGAGGGTCCTGGTGACTGCCACCTCGCAGATGGTGGGGGTGCACAGCATCGGGAGCGCACCCGATTCGGCGGGGTTGGAGGGGTGATCGTCCGAGTTGAAGAGCAGATCGGCCTCGGGCGCCACCCAGCCCGGCGGGGCTCCCTGGCGCTTGGAGGCGGCGGCGATCTGGCGGGTGAACGGCTTGACGTGGCGGCTCGAAGGTGGCGCCAGTGAGCCGCCCAGGAGAGCTGCAACGACCGGGGGCGCCGGCCCAGCGCGAGGGGCGAGGTAGAGGTCGCGCAGTTCCCCCCAATAGGTCTGCTGCTCGCTCCCCACCGGGCCGTTGGCGGCATAGGCGGTAGGCGACGGGGAACGGCGGGGGCGTCCGCTGGCGGGAGCCGTCTGGGCGACTCGAGCGGCGCGAGCAGCCCGACGCTCGGCGCGGGCTCGGCGAGCGTCAGCCATGGACACGACGGAAGACCACACGCGACCAGCGGAAGAAAGATTCCGGTGCACCCCTACCTGGCGCGCCAAATGTCGGATTTCGGGTTCCGGCAGACCCTTGAGGTTCGAACACTGGGGTGCGCGCGGAGATCTTTCCCCTACCAGCTCACGCGTGAATGGATTGCGAGGGATCTAAACTAGGAACGATGAACAACACAAGAGACACGAGGTTTATACTGGTTCGGTCCACCGTTGTGGTGGAATACCCTACTCCAGTGTGTGGTGTAGTGGATTGCCTCAGGGGCTGATGATGAACAATACAAGGGGAAAACAGCCTCGCGAGGGGCTGTTCTTGAGCTGGTGCGATGAACTGCTTGGGTGAGTAAAGTCACCTCTCTCTCTCTCTCTCTCTCTCTCTCTCTCTAGGGGGTTCGACTTGTCTCCAGTTTGTCCGTGTCTTGTTGATTGATCGATCCCCCTACCTTTGTGGTTGCTAGTACTATTTATAGAGGGAGGCCCTGGGCCTCTTCCCAAATAATGAACGGGAAGGGCGCCAACAATTGGCCATTTTGAAGGGGAACATCTAGTACACTTATCCTAACTAAAGTTGGTCTTCGGCTGCCAAAAGACTCTAACGGTGACGCCGTCCTGGGCTCCACGATGACCTCCATCCTGCCGTTCTGCGGGTCTTGGTCTTGTTGCGCCGAAGCGGTAACCTTTGCTTGATGCCTTGGCCTGTGCTTTCCTCCTTTGCACCAAAGGGAAGCGAGGACCTTCTGTGAGTGGCGCCTTTGGCCTTGATCGTCATGGCTTGCGTCAGGGGCACCCTCGTGAGGTACCCTGCCTTGATCTCTCTGCCTCCTCGCGAGCCTGCCTGATGAGGCTGTTCCTGAGGGAGGTCCCTGTCGTCCGCCCCGCGAGGCTTGGCCCCTCGCGAGGGTCTTGAGCTTGAGCTGATGAAGCTGGGCCGTGCTGGGCCCCCACTTGAGCTACGCCGCAGGCCGCAGGCAGGCAAGTCTGGGGACCCCCGTTCCCAGAAAGCCGACAAAACACACACTGCTCATATGATAAACCGTGACAACTTATGTCTTACCATGACATATTCATGAAAAAACTAATGAGGACGCATTTGTTTCAGCAATAATTAGGATGGTTCTCACATGATTCATGGGCACACAAAAGTAGCAGTAGTTCCCATAGACGGATTCAAATAGAGTACTAGCCCGAGAGGGATCGATAATAGGCAAGGTTCGGATAATTAGACACAATCCAAACTACTATTAAACACTAGATGGGGCAACTATTTCATGCCTCGATCTAATTTGGGATGGACACAAGACGAACCTTGCCATGAACATCATTGAGGACGTCCGGCAGCAGCTCAATCCTGTGAACCTTCCTGAAGATAACTGTCGTTGTCAAAACCGGCGAATCTCGGGTAGGGGGTCTCAAACTGTGCATCTAAGGCGGATGGTAACAGGAGGCAGGGGACACGAGATTTACCCAGGTTCGGGCCCTCTCGATGGAGGTAATACCCTACTCCCTGCTTGATTGATCTTGATGATATGAGTATTACAAGAGTTGATCTACCACGCGATCGTAGAGGCTAAACCCTAGAAGCTAGCCTATGGTATGATTGTTGTTGTCCTACGGACTAAACCCTCCGGTTTATATAGACACCGGAGAGGGCTAGGTTTACACAGAGTCGGTTACAAGGGAGGAGATCTACATATCCGTATTGCCAAGCTTACCTTCCACTCAAGGAGAGTCTCATCCAGACACGGGACGAAGTCTTCAATCTTGTATCTTCATAGTCCAATAGTCCGGCCAAAGTATATAGTCCGGCTGTCCGGATACCACCTAATCCAGGACTCCCTCAGTAGCCCCTGAACCAGGCTTCAATGACGATGAGTCCAGCGCGCAGATTTGTCGTCGGCATTGCAAGGCGGGTTCCTCCTCCGAATACTCCATAGAAGATTTTGAACACAAGGATAGTGTCCGGCTCTACAAAACAAGTTCCACATACCACCATGGAGAGAATAATATTTCCACCAATCTAATCTGCAGACAGCCCTCCATAACGTGACATCACACCATGGCATGTTCTTTACATGAACCATTTTTCCAATCAGCCTGCCACCGCACGCTTTGCGAGGCGGTTTTATTGGCACGTCTTGTTGGAGCAAAGATCATGTCCCCCTTATTACGGGATTCTCATCAACACGGACGTGGGTAACCCAATCGTGCCCGTTGGTATGACTCCTCGATTATAGGCAAGTCCCAAACGGTCACGAGGAGGACACTCGGTATTCACCCTCTTTATAAAGAGACCAAGGCTTGTCCTTTTTTCTTCTCGAACTCAATCGAATCCTCCCCCCCCCCCACGCCTCGAGTTCCAACACCCGAGGCTTGGGTCAGGCGCTTTGGACCTTCAACCATGTCTGGATCCAACCTTCAAGGTTGGTGGATGTCTTCCTCTATCACAGAGGAGGACGTCAAGAAGCTAAGAGAGGCCAGGTTTCTGACCGGCGAGATCTTGCACAGGCTACCTGCTCAAGGGCAGGTCATTCTCACTCCCGAACCCGGCGAGAGCGTCGTATTCATCTCTCACTTCCTCCGAGGGCAAGGCCTCGCTCTAGATCCTTTTGTCAGGGGGCTCATGTACTATTATGGGCTGGATTTCCATGACCTGGCCCCGGATTTAGTCCTTCATATTTCGTTGTTTATCGTCGTATGTGAGGCCTTCCTCCGCATTACCCCTAACTTCGGCCCGTGGCTCAAGACTTTCAATGTGAAGCCGAAGATGATCGACGGGCGACACGCGAAGTGCGGAGGTGCCGTAATAAGCAAAAGTGCCGATGCCCCATGGCCAGAGGGTTTCTTCCAGGAGGTGTCCGGCTTATGGCAATGAGAGTGGTTTTATATCACAACTCCCCGAGGTACCAAATTGGTGGCCGCCCCTGCCTTTCGCTCGGGCCCCCCGCCATGACTGACGTCATGGATCAACAAGGGGCTAGACTGGGGGCTAGTAAAGGATGTGCCGACATTGCAGAGCCGCATCCGAGATCTCCTCGAGAGAGATGTCAGTCTGGCCATGGTAATGCAAGTCATGTTAGTTCGTCGAGTCCTGCCCTGCAAACGTCGACCCCTCCGCATGTGGGAGTTTAACCCGGAAGGACCGCGAGCTATTCAGCACTTCATCGGCATGACGCTTGAAGAGATGTACAAATTGTTCTTTGGACCACAAACAATGTGTCCGGACACCACCGAGGATGCGGGCCTGAGCTGCAATTGTCCAGATACCCAAGTAAGTAGTCCCGCAGCCAAACACATTGTCTTTTTATTTATCACAACATCATTCTGAAAAGTCGCTCTTTGACCAGGACTGGGTAACAAAGGAGAAGATGATCAGGTGTCCGGCCCCCCTCCCTGAGGTCTCACCGGATCCTGTACTAGCCAAGATGCTGGAGCTTGCGCCTTATGAAGCACTCTCAAGGGAAGGTAAATGGGGAATAAAGAGGCTGAACGCGGACCTCGCTCACTGTTCATCCAAACCGGGGGAGTTAGCGCCTCCGCAAAGGAGGATAGCCGGGGAGAAGAATCTGAAATTCCCTCTCCCCAAGGAAGGAAGAGGACCGCCTTTGAAGACTCAGAAATAATGGTTTCCAAACGGGGGATGAAATCTTCACCAGAGGATCCTACCCGGGGGGTACCCTTGCCGCACAGTGCCCTTAAGGGGATCAACCCTCCACCAAGCTATAAGTAAAAAGGTACTTAATGGTAAAAATATCATGCCTTACTTCTGAGGACAATAACCGAAGCATTTATCTTGTAGGTCGGATCATAGCCCTTCTCGACAGAGTTCGTCTTCGGGGGATCTTCTTTCGGAGATGATGGAGAGCGAAACACCTCCCCATGCCACCCCGCCTCATGAGGCGGGCGACCCTAAAGTGTCGTCGTGGAGGGTTTCTCCTGATCCGGCAAGGCCAGAGGGTAATCCTTCGGCCACCTGAAGTCCTAGGTATCCGGCTCCTGAAGAGAGCAACCGGAAGAGTTCGACACCGTCTGGTGTGCGGTCGGACGCACTGAAGGATCTGCTAGAGCAAGCGGCTATCTCAGAAGCACATTGTACACTAATGGGTACGGTGATTGAGAGGATTTCATCCGCCGAAAGCGGGTTGCATGAAGCTTTTATGAGTATGCTAAAAGGCTTTGAGGTACGTGAAATAGTGTGTATTTTTTGGCAGTAGCGCACACATTAGGTGTGCCCTATGTAGATAGTAGCCCCTAAGACTTTTGTTGTCGTCGAGAGAGGTGGCAAACAGAGGATCATAGTCCCAGGTAATAATCAGTCCGCCTTCATATGCAGGTGGCGGAAGGTCCGGTGGCTAGCCGGACTGGTGAGTTTGCCGAGCTGAAGTGGCAACTTGATGCGGCACATGCCGACATCGTGCTTGTCAACAAGCGGCTTGACGAGGCACATGGTATGTGATTTCTCCGGTGATCAACATGTAGTAAGAGGAGCATAATGCCAGTATCTTTAATATGTTGTGACTGCAGATGGAGCTGCGGCCGTGGAGACCCTTCGGGCGGAATTTGCCCGAGCCAAAGAACAAGCTAGGAATAGTGATGCGGCCGCTCTAAAGGCGGTCGAAGAGCTGAGAGCCGAACAGGCAGCCCATTGCCAAAGCAAGGAAAAAATGGCCAAGATGGCCGTTGAGTTGAAAGATGCCGCCGACCGTTACCAGCTTCTTGAAAAGGAAAACCGAGCGAAGGCGACGGAGCTGGAGAAGGCCGTGGTAGCAGCCAAGGAAGCCCGCTCTAATATCAAAGCGTCGAAGGAGGAGCTGCGTCAAGCTAGAGATATCGCGGCTGGGAATCCCTTCTTGTTGCGGACGAAGTTCAGAGATCCGAAGTATGCCCCTCTTGATCTACTATGGAGTTCTGCGGACGCATATGCGGATCTGGCAGCCAGTGCTGCTGATGCGGCCGAGTACTTCAAGGATCAAAAAGATCGTGAAGTGGAAAAGCTATTCTGGTCATAGTTCCATGGTCCAGTGCATCCGCTCCTGTTAAATGAGTGAATGACCGAGTGGGCCGAGCTCCATAGGTTGTCCGGGCTTGCCATGGGGTCTGTTGTGGATCATCCTGTCCGAAAGGGCAACGGCCGAATAGTTATTTTGGTTTTGTGCAACAGTTCCTTGGTGTTGTGCCGCATATCGATGCTATGAAGAGGTCAACGTGCATTGAGGGTGCGTGGATGGCACTTGCCCGTGTGAAGACATACTGGGCAGACATGGAGGCCACCGCTATTGCAACCCAGGGTTCGGCCGTGGGCCGAGCAGCTGTCGAGCACTACTTTGAAGAAGTCCTTGAAGGCCCTCCTTCAATAGAAGCTCAGTGCTCGAAGAATATTATGTTCTAGTGACATGTATTCCCATTGTAAAAACAATGTTTTATTGAATTGTCAAGGCTATGTTTATACTTTTTCCTGAAAGTATTATGATGCCTCCTGTGCGGCCGTTTATGTATATATGTATATAACCTGAAAGTTTGCAGTCGTCGGCATCAGCCCCCACGCGTATTATGCGGTGGTTTTCGTAGAAGACACGTGTTCACACTTGATCCAACGTCTTGGTCCATTAATGAGGTGATAGCGCAGCGAACTAGGCAATCAGACTATATTGCTTTAACACTTTCACTTAGCCATAGGAGTTTTACGGTGGGGCTACTATATAGCCCCTGGTGGCTCCGCGCTCGTCCGAATATGGGCGCGTACATGCCTGGCTGGGAAACGGCCCTTCGTTAATGCGGAGGAATCCCGAAGATTCCGCTAAGTCATCGAGTGGTTGACCAGTCTCGCGCTTTATAATGACAGTCAGTTTTCGGCTTTCTGTACTGAGGTGCTCGTCCGGATGAACCAGGGCACAACTGCAGTAGTTCTCCTGGTGCCACCTTAGCCGATAGAGCGGAACGTAAGGTAGCAAAACACAGGAGCCAGGAAAACCCAACATTTGACCAAAGACATGATTCGGAGCTGATGCATATAAGGCCAAACTCACGACGCCGAACACTCCCTAAGGTATTCGGTCTTTATAAAATATTCCGGGCTGAACAATGCCCTTGATAATGAACCCCGAGTGTCCAGGTACATGCAATATTCTGACGTGGCCAAATGCCAATAACATCAGCATCCTTCTCGGTTGTACTGAGAATCCGGAGGATGTGAACAACAAGAGACAATAAAAAAGGAATACGAAGGGTCTTAATCTAAAAAGAAACCTTTGAGCGGGTCCCTGCTGCACGTCTGCGCCTGTGTCTCCGTTGCCGTATCCTTGGCGGGTGTAGCACGATTGTCATCTGTAAAAGAGAGGAACTTAGTTGAAAGTTGTCGTGCAAAAAAATTGGTTATTCTAAATAAACCATTTAAAATTTAAAGTAAAATTGAGCCGAACTGGCGCTGTTTACACGCGGGAAGCCCCTAGTACCATCTATAAGGGTATAACCATTAAACCAATCTCAAGTATATCTAATGATGCGTCGGACTCGTCTAACCGTGTCCATGGTCTTAACGACCGGTCATTTGTTCTGGTTGGTGAGGCCGTCTAGTGTTAAACGGTTAAAGCAGCCCTTGACGTTCTTCTAGCGTAAAGGAACAGCTCAATATTTCCATTAAGCGTGATGGCGCCCACGCGCCGGGCATCTTAAGCTTAAGAGAAGCGTAATGCGGTATAGCGTTGAAACGAGCAAAAGTTGTTCGTCCGAGTAGTGCTTGATAGCCGCTTCAGAATGGAGCGATGTCGAAGTGTAACTTTTCACTTCGGTAGTTGTCGGGTGAACCGAATACGACTTGTAGTACTAGAGAGCCCATGGAGCGGGCCACTAGGCCTGGTATTACTCCCTTTAAGGTAGTATTACTGTGGATGATTTTTGTCGGGTCTATCCCCATTTTGCGGACTGTGTCCTGTTATATCAGATTTAGACTACTACCGTCGTCCATAAGGACTCGTGTGAGACGGTATCTGTTTATTATTGGGTCTAACATCAAGGCAGCCAATCCTTCGTGCCGGATGTTTGTCAGGTAATCTCTGCGATCAAAAGTGATCGGGTGGGCCAACCAGGGGTTGGGCTTACGGGTGACGGGCACTATGGCTCGTGTGTCTCGGAGTGCAGGTTCGCTTCCCCATGGATCATGTTCACTGTTTTGACCTGTGGTGGGAATTTTTTCTGTCCCCCAGTGCTTTGCTGGCGAGGCTCATCCTCGTCTTCACTTGGTGTCTCCCTCCCCTTGTGTTCGGCGTTTAGCTTATCGGCCTGCTTGAAGACCCAACATAATCTGTGGGTATGATTTGCAAGTTTATCGGGGGTGCCATGACTTCGACATAGTTTGTCTAGAATCTTGTTTAGGCTGGACGGTCCATCTCTGTTGCCTTTGAAAGGCTTTTTCCGCTGATCTAGGTGAGAGCCCCTGAATCCGGCGTTTACCACCGTGTTATCTAGGCTGTCTTCTTTATTCCGGCGCTTGTTTTTACTGCGTCGTGGTTTTCCATTGCCATCCCTGACTTCGCATGTGCTTGGGTCGCTGGTGCTACTGTGGGCTAACCAGTTATCCTCGCCCGCGCAAAAGCGGGTCATGAGGCTTGTTAGGGCTGCCATTGTTCTCGGTTTTTCTTGGCCGAGGTGTCTGGCGAGCAATTCGTCTCGGACGCTGTGTTTGAAAGCTGCTAAGGCTTCGGCATCCGGGCAGTCGACGATTTGGTTCTTCTTAGTGAGAAATCTGTTCCAAAGCTTTCAGGCTGACTCTCCAGGCTATTGAACTATATGACTTAAATCGTCTGCATCCGGAGGTCGGACATAAGTCCCTTGAAAATTAGTCCGGAAAACATCCTCAAGCTCCTCCCAACCTCCAATTCAGTTTTCGGGGAGGCTTTTCAGCCAGTGCCGAGCTGGTCCTTTCAGATTCAGGGGCAAGTACTTGATGGCGTGGAGATCGTCTCTGCGAGCCATGTGAATATGGAGGATAAAGTCCTCAATCCAGACTCCAGGGTCTGTGGTTCCGTCGTACGCCTCTATGTTCACTGGTTTGAATCCTTCTAAAAATTCATGGTCCAGCACCTCATCGGTGAAGCATAGGGGGTGTGCGGCGCCCCTGTATTTTGTTGTGTTGAGGCGTTCTGACGGTTGTAGTGTTCGGTTTTGGTTGTGCGTTGGAGCGCGTTTCCTTAATCCATAGATGGATATTTTTGCACCGGTCTTCTGACGCGAGTTTTCATGTGATGCGTGTGCGGATTTATGTGAGGCCTTGTTAGCCGCTCTATCGCCGCCACAATGTGGTTGATCCGACTGGTAGGCTGTTTTATTCTTCGGCTGTGTGGGCTCTAAGGCCTCGTCATCAAATTCAGGCAACAGCTTGCGCTTTGGATAGCTCTTCGTGTGGTCACTACCACCATACTTTTCTTCACTGTCAAGCACTTTTTTCCATCTACTGTTGAGTGTATTCTGCGTGGCTTTAAGCCTTTGCTTTTGCTTCTTCAGACTCCTCGCGGTGGCAATAAGCCTTCTGCGGGGGTTCTCTTGTTCCAAGTGCCTTTCCGGGATGATGTGTGCTTCTTCGTCCGGACTGTTTTCCTCTTCGGAGGGAGGTTTATGAGCTATATCCTCGGCGTCGCCGTGTCCGGACAGCAGATCCATACTACATTCGCCGTTTGCTGGTTCACTGCTGTTATCGCTGTTTTTGCTGAGGCGGGTTTTGGGGCGGCGCCTACGCCAACGCTTTGGTTGCCTCTCGAGGGAGCTATCCTTCGCTGCATCCTCCCATTCCTCGTCATTGTTTTCTTTGGGTATATCCACCATGTATATGTCGTGTGAAGAAGTGGCGGTCCAGCGCCCTGTGGGCGGTGGTTCCAATTTGTCTCCTGCATCATCGTCCATGCCGTCGATGTCTTCGGAATCGAAGTCGAGCATGTCGGTTAAATCGTCGACAGTGGCTAGTAAGTGGGTGGTGGGTGGGGAACGAATTTCTTAGTCGTCCGCATCCCATCCTAGCCGGACATAGTTCAGCCAAGTTTCTCCTGACAAGGAGAGGGACCTTAATGAATTTAGCACGTCGCTGAAGGGTGAGTGCAGAAAGATATCTGCGGAGGTAAACTCCATGATAGGTGCCCAATCGGATTTGATAGGCATGGAAATAGGCAGTTCGGAGCCCGTGGCCGGGGACGAATCCAATGGTTCGGCAGCACGGCTCTCGTGAGGTGTAAAGTCAGTATTTGGCTCTATCGCCACTAAGAGTGTGACCTCCAAGGCGTGGTCTATCCACCCGTCCTCGGATGGCGCAATTTGCTCCGGATCAAGGGCCGGAGTAGTTGCAGGTGTGATCTCCCGAACACTGTCCGACGGCAGAGCTAAATCATGCTCGTCGTGATCGTGTGGCCCACTTGACATGGGCTCGAATCCGTCGAAGATCAAGTCTCCACGGATGTCAGCGGTGTAGTTCAAGTTTCCGAACCTGACCTAGTGGCCAGGGGCGTAGCTCTCGATCTGCTCCAGATGACCAAGTGAGTTGGCCCGCAGTGCGAAGCCACCGAATACAAAGATCTGTCCGGGGAGGAAGACCTGACCCTGGACAGCATCGTTACCGATGATCGAACGAGCCATCAAGCCTTACGGTGACGGCACAGTGGAACTCTCAATGAAAGCACCAATGTCAGTGTCAAAATTGGCGGATCTCGGGTAGGGGTTCTCGAACTGTGCGTCTAAGGCGGATGGTAACAAGAGGCAGGGGACATGATGTTTACCCAGGTTCGGGCCCTCTCGATGGAGGTAATACCCTACTTCCTGCTTGATTGATCTTGATGATATGAGTATTACAAGAGTTGATCTACCACAAGATCGCATGTGCTAAACCGTAGAAGCTAGCCTATGGTATGATTGTTGCTGTCCTATGGACTAAACCCTCCGGTTTATATAGACACAGGAGGGCTAGGGTTACACAGAGTCGGTTACAAGGGAGGAGATCTACATATTCGTATTGCCAAGCTTGCCTTCCACGCCAAGGAGAGTCTCATCCGGACACGGGACGAAGTCTTCAATCTTGTATCTTCATAGTCCAATAGTCCGGTCAAAGGATATAGTCCGGCTATCCGGATACCCCCTAATCCAGGACTCCCTCAATAACCTTGTGGCCTTGCCACTCATAAACTTGTTTGTGGAGGCATGGCACGTCATCTGCGTAATCTTGAAAATAACAGTATGCCTCACAAACGAAGGAGTAGCTTTGAACTTCTTGTGCTTCAGTACACCCTGGACAACATGCCTGACAACAGTGAGGCTGGAATACATCTCGACATTGGTATAAGTGCAAATGGCTTCCAGGATCCTATAGCCTAAGAACTCTATTGTCCCAGTGCGTATATTCAGGTCATCTGCCTCAAAGCGAGTGACATGTACAACCACACAATCCTTGTCTGCATCAGGGCTCTAATTGAAACGGAAACAAATTCTGAATTACTTTCCAATATAAGAAACACAAGTTATTTAAACCACTATGTAGAGTCAAAAGTATGCATGACAGGGAAGGTAGCATGGCATCGAAGCTAATAAAATTTTGCATTATTTAACACCAAATACTTAGATGAAAGACCACAATCGAGATCGGCAAAGAACACTGGGGTACGCGCGGAGATCTCGCCCTCTGCCTACCTGCACCCCGCCGCCTCGCTAGGATCTAAACTACGAAAGGAACAACACAAGAGACACAAGGTTTATACTAGTTCGGGCCACCATTGTGGTGTAATACCCTACTCTAGTTTGTGGTGTGGTGGTGTCAGGACCCCGATTCCAAATCACATCGACCTAGCCGGTAACACCTCATATCACTTTGCGGCCTCACGCACGGTATTCCCACGGGTGTCGCCTTACCATGGCCCGGGACCGTTTGCGTCTTTTGGCTCACGTATATGACAGTGTCGCTAGCATCCATATGATAAAGAACCGGGCCGACATGGCTAGTCGTGAACCCAAAGCGGCGCTAACCTATGGGGACAGGCATACATGAATCACATCGAGCATGTCGGTCATCAACGTATAAATTCGGGCTGTAGCACTTTGGGCTATGAGGACTCCGGTATCCCGGGCTGTGGCAGGCTAAGGCAGGACTCGAATAACACCGCGTGACATTTCCCGAAGGGAACGAGACCACGAGCGTGAAACACATGCCCGGCCAGTCAAGTGTCCAAGCGGTAGTGCTGGGCTAGCGAGGACTCCGGTGAACCGGGCATGGCGGACTACTATCGCTCGTAAGCACGAGACTACATTTCCCCATATGAGAGGCTGCCAAGGATAAACAACTAGTTTGTCGGATCCCACACACACCAAGCATTTCAAACATACACACAATATGCTCAATATGTGTAGATACAACATGGCATCACAACATAACTCTCTGACTCAAATATTTATTCAATAGGCTCCGAGGAGCGAGATATTACAAACATGGGTCTCATGACCCAACACTCGAAACATAGAAGTCAAAGCACAAGCGGAAGCTAAACATGTCCGAGTACGCACAACTACAAATGAAGAAGGCTGAGAAGCACGACTATCTACCGAGATCTGCCGAGGGCACAAGATCGTAGCTGAGGTAACAAGCTAACCCTCGAAGTCCAAGCGGAACTACTAAGCGAGACCGAAGTCTCTCTCGCAAAACATAAAATAAGCAAGCGTGAGTACAAACGTACTCGAGAAGACTTACATCGAACTAGCTACATATGCATCATTATCAAAAGGGGTGGTGGAGTTTGACTGCAGCAAGCCAGCTTTGACTCGGTGGCTATCCTGAACTACATTTGCAAGTAACTCTTTTGAGGTGGCGCACACGAGTCCACATATTCACCATATCAATACACCACTATGGACCCGCTCCCGTCTCCCTACGAAAACGCCATCCATAGCACTCACGCTTATCTTGCGCATTTTAGAGTATCCACTTTCACTTGTCTATGAACTGATATAGGCAACCCAGAAGTCCTTCTCCGTGGACACGGCTATTCGAATAGATCATATTAACCCTGCAGGGGTGTACTTCTTCACACACGCTCTCACCACTTACCGCCGTTTACAAGACATGTACTCGGCAACCTTCAAGCGGAAGCCCAACGTGGGTGTCGGCCACGACCTACCAAAACACACAAGTCCCAAGTCCAGGTTTATCGACTATTAGGGTTCCATCCGCAGGGAGTCCGGCCGAGGTTACCCAAACAGCCCGAGCGATGTGTGCAGGGTTCCCGAGACAACAAGCGGGCGAATCGGTACACCCACGGTGCCTACCGCAACACAACCCACCCCTACGGTCGGCGTTGCGTGCGGCCTGACATGCTACAAACACCGAAACTACTTGCAACTCCGGATGAGGACAAGAGTGGTTAAGAAGCCGAGAGGGTCCATTGGTTTCGGGCCCAATGCGTGGTAGTAACTGTTTCATGGATCACAAACACAGAACTCAGTTCCTGAGGACAGCTGCAATGAGACAACCCACCATGTACTCCTACATGGCCTCTCACCGCTACCTTTACCAAATCATGTTCACACACTTAGCTCACACACAGTAGGACATGTTCACACAAGCATTCCAATTCATTCCCGATGAATCAGACCTGACTCAACTCTAAGCAGTAGAAGGCATGACAACAAGCATGAATGAGTAGGCACAACATGGCTCAAACAACTCCTACTCATGCTAGTGGGTTTCATGTAATTACTGTGGAATGACAGGTCATGCAGATGATAAGGGGTTCAGCTACATGACAAGTAACACATGAGTCGTTGTTGTCCTAATGCAGTAAAATAGAGCAGGAGCGAGAGAGTGGGATTATATCGGAATGAACAAGGGGGTTTTGCTTTCCTGGCACTTCTGAAGATAATATAGTTCTTCATCGGTGTCATCGAACAATCGTCGGAACGTCGTCTACTGAGAGGGGACAATTACCGGCAAACAAAAGAGAACACAATCAATGCAATGCACATTCACATGAATGACATGTCATGTTAAGGTACTGAATTCACCTAATGCAATATTTAGCCAAGTTAATTGAAGTGGGATTCAGACAAGAGTAAATTCAACTCCAAATATTATTTCATAATTTGCCCTAATCATGATTCATCCTATTCAGTGAGGTTAACTAGTTCAATCATGCATGAAAGTGCCATAAACAGATTCTTCATATTTTTTACGATCATTTTTCATATATAAATTATTTAATTTGGAGTTCTGATTAAAATTTATGATTATTTGAAGTTTGGGGTATTTTACGAAATTTCCTGAATAATTTAAATCCAGAAAATAAATAATTGCATCAAGATTACAGAGGCATGACGTCAGCGAAGTCAGCAAGTGGCTGACCGGTCAAACCTGACGTGGGGAGCCTGCGTCGGTGACACGGGTTAAGCAGGGGGTTAGTTTAGTTTAATTGAAGATTAGAACCTTTGGGGCCCACATGTTAGCGTCGGGGGTTAGGTTAGTTGGTGATTAGCTTAAGCTAATCACTGGCGAACGGACCCACGTGGCAGGGCTCGAGGCGGGGCTCGTCGCCCGGCGACCTCTGGACGCAGTGGAGTCCGCGCCACACGAGCCACGAGGCGGCGTCGAGAGCACCGGGCGTAGCCCGGCTCTCAGCATCTGAGTGGGGCGGTGGGGAGCTGGGGGCCGGGGCTCGCCGAGCGGAGCTTCGCGGCGGCGGCGAGCTCGGGATCGGCCAGGCGTCTGGCTGAGCCTTGAGGAGGCAGGGAGAAGGAATGGATGCAGCGGCTCCACGGCCGGACTCGATGGCGTCGACGGCGAGCTCGGGGGCCTTGGTCGACGGGCGGCGATGGAGATCCACGGCGGCGGCGGTGAAGAGACGACGGTGGCAGCGATGGAGGCCGTCGAAGTGCGTGGCTCGACGAGGAGGTAGAGGTGTGGCCGGAGCTAGGGAGCGTGTCGGGGAGGTGTGGCAGTGGCCGAGGCCACGGTGGATGTGGACGGCGGCGACGGCGATTTCGGCCGTGAGGGAGGGAGCGAGGGGGAGGAGGGGAGAGGCACGGGAGAGAGAGGAGAGCGGTCGGGGCGGCGCGTGGCGACGCCCGGGTCATCGGCCTTGACGAGGAGGACACGCCGGCAGGGGGGAGGAGGTGGCGCGGCACGGTGGTGCAGCAGCGTCACGCCTGTGCCCGTCCTCTGGCGCTGATGGAGAAGGCAGCGAGGAGCCGCCCAGTGGGCTGGGCCACCAACCAGGCCAGCAGGGGGAAGCTGGGCCGGTGTCTGTGCCAGGTAAACTGGGCTTCTCTCTCTCTGCTATTTTATTTTAGTTTTCTATTTTTCTGTAGTCTTTAGGGCTTTATTAAAAATGCTAATACTATCCCAAAAATCATGAAACTTGCTCAGGCCTACTGTTTGGAAAATATCCAACAGCAAACATTTAAGTTTATGATTATTTGAGCATTTAAAATATTTTATAGCATTTAAATGCCCAAATGCAAATACTTAATGAATTAATCCGGTGACCAAATATGTCATGAAAATGTGCAACACCTCTGGTTATGGTTTAAAGCATTTTTCCGTAAATGATGAACATTTTTGAAGGCCGTTTGGATTACTGAAAATCTTTTAGGTGAACCTAGTGGATTCCTTTAATGCTAGGGTTTAGGCAATCCCCATTTCAAATTTCATGAAAATTAAACATGATGCATGGATGCTAAAGCAAAAACAAACAAGGGCTGATCTGGGGCTGTGACAACTCACCCCCACTAAACAAGAATCTCGCCCCGAGATTCAAGGCGTGAGGTAAGAGGAAAAGGAGTCACAAAACTATCACAATCTTCATGATCCATTTGCCCTTCTCGAAGATGTTGATTCACTCCATCATCTTGGTCTTGACGTCTTTGCTTTCGAGATCTTCACTCGACACGACAACAGCAAGAAGGGGGAAACCCTACTGGATTTAATCTTCTTGGAGATCGAGCAACTCAAGATCAGTTCATGGAGAGACGTAAGAACAACTCTTGAGTTGAGACACCAAACACACATTAGGAATGATGGAGAAGCAATGGATGACGAAGGTTCAAATTGGTAGGCAACCATTCCACACTTAAGTAAAATGGTGCATGTTTCAAAGTAACAAGGAGATGATTGCCATGATTCCATAACGGGAAACCTTAGGAAAGGTGGCGCAAAGAACTATTCCCTTAAGTGGCAAAAAGAATTACTTTTGATCCATAGATCATTGGAACTCTTTATACCAGCCTAAAGCAATCACAAACGAATCATTTGGTGGAGTGCAAAGGAGTGGCATACCCAGGCTAGAATGGATGATGTGGACTACCTTGTTGAAGACAACGCAATGGATGATTTGCTTATCATCGGAAATGGATGGGACCCATGGTAAGTCCACTTTTGAGGAAGATCCTAGACATCAACTACTGAGGAGGGCAGCCCATGGAAAATTGGCACGATGGGATGCAAACTGGGAACAAAATGCAAATGTTGGGAAGGTTCCAACCATCATATCTGCCTGAGATTCAGATCCGATTGGTGTTAGGATATTCCAGACTCATCGAGTCTAGAAGAAAAATGAAGGTTTGCGACACAAAACGACGAGAAAATGTTGCGAGATTCTCAGGAATGAACTACGATAGCAAGCTCCAAAACATGAGCTGGTTCTGCTACTAACATGTGAACATGTTGTCCAAGACAAGAATGACCACATAGTAGTCTTATCATCAAACACTACCGAGTTCAGGTGGGGAACCATCAACGAGGATATCGAAGTCTTGTGCATGACCTAGGATTTGCACAACAACTCCTTTTCCTTGAACAAATCAATCAGTGGCTTGATGTGCTATGGAATTCATATGGAATGAAGATGATCAGTCTATCGAACCACAGAATACTTCGCACGTGCATGACTGACTTGGGATGATTCCAAAGGAAACAACACAAACCTTTCTCGAATTCATGGCGGCAACTTACACCTAAAGCACAGGAATTCGAGGAAGTCACTACTTCCATCCAAACATATGCTTCATGAACGAAACATGAAGAAATGCTTACACAAGTTTCCAATACTAGGTTGATGTTCAATCATGACTCATGGGGGAGACAAAATGTCATTGATGGGTTCAACAACAACTCATCGGGATTTCCATATCAACTGGACTTCCACCATCATGTGAACACGGTGATAGCACCGTCGGACCAAAAGAGGTAATGGGGTATGCTCGAGGGATCAACCACGAGTAAGACAACATTACGAATATCGTCGTCTTGATTTGATTTGACGATAGCCCATACTCAAATCAAAGGATTGATGAGACAATAGGTCCGACAACTGATCCACGAGGACCAATCGATGAAGATGTCATCCTTCTTCAACACACACTACACAAAAATATCCTTTTGGAACGAGCTAAGTTAGGCAAGATTTTATCTTCCAACTCTCCAAGTTGTTGTCTAGCTTAACCAACTAGCTCGAGGGATATCCAACACAGATTCTTGGAGAAATGATGGTTCACGAAACCAACTTGATCACGAGCTCAACATAACGATCGAGGAGACAACCCGGTAACACTTCCAAGAAGATATTTGGAAAGTCACGAACCACCGGTATGTTACTAAGCTCGAGATCAATCTTGCTTTTGAGGGCAAGATGATATGATCAAATGAGCAAGGGATTGATATAATCCTAACTCATCAATCGAAGTGTGCACCAGAAATAAGGACTAGGTAGCACGATCAATCTTAGGATGATAATTTAATAACCAACATGCTAAGAGTGAAAATATTGTCCATTAACTACCAAGCAACGAGGTTGCTAGGAGTATCGATTTCACACATCACAATTCACTTGTCGACATTCCGGTTGCATCAACACGGGACCGAGGAATGAATAATGATAGCGAGAAGTATCACTACGTCAAGAATTCATAAGAGAAGGTGCAATTCTCATGACGATTACGACATAAAGAGGGTAATACTCAAGGTAGAAACGGAACAAAAGCTGAATTGACATTTTGATCTGCGGAATACAACTACTTTGACCCAATCCTAGAAATGGACAAAGTCTTTGGAGTGTGTTTCTCCTAGTCATTCCAGAACAGAATGGCTTGACGGACCACAAGGATAATAAGCATCGATAAACGAATGCATACATACTCCTGACTATCAATTGATAGGCGAGAGTCAGAATACAACTAAAGAACAACTCGAAGGAACATATGTTTTCTGAGTTGTGGAGGCATGGATTAGTATATCGAGCAAAGCTCAACATTTCTCCCGGATAACCCATGCGGAAAGGTAGAATTGGCAGATTCACAATTATGAATGGAGAACTCCTCAAGAGCACTCTTATTGTGATGTTTTGGTTCAACAAGGAACTTCTGCCATAAGCGGTTCGTAGTATTTGGAAGAAGGAAATACCACGGACTTCGAGGACTATCGCAAAGTTACTAATATCCTAAAGGAACTAGCAAATACTAACAACATGAAGTAGGGTGAATCTCGGGTTCAAGAACCACAGAATAGAATACCTACTACTAAGTGGCATCACGGGATGCTTTCGAGAATGATGGCCGGAATCATCACACCGGGGATAGAAAGCATGGCTGGATTACTAGGTGACTCCCTAAATCACCTAGGTCATAATAATAACTCCAACATATATGTTGAGGCAATAAATTACCTCAACGCACCGGTTAGTGTGCTTATTCTGACCAAAAGGACATCGGGAACGGAAGGAAAGGATTTGCAAATGCATCAGACTATTTAGAGACCTGGGATGACTCGGATAGCATAACGGCTGTAAATGCTAAAAATGATTTGAGACATTCTGCAAAATGGTGGCATAGCCACTCAACATCACAATATCAAGGTTCCGAGATCAACAATTAACATACTGAGATAGTAGGAACTGAACTGGGCTTAAAACCAACAATCTTAATAGTCTATGGTTTAGTAACACGTCATCCCGATAGATAGATGAGAAACCTAGTTCTTAAACCCGTAGAAGAGAAGAGGTTGACTCAGATCGAAGGCCATGAGGTATAAGGAGTAAAAAGAGCCTTACGTTCCTTCCACAATCAATTCCTTACATAACTAAAGCATTTCTAGACACAACTTCGACCGGTTTGGCTTGGTAATCCTCTGAGGCAGCCAGCCTCGATACCAACGCTGTCGGGACCCGATTCCAAATCACATCGACCTAGCCGGTAACACCTCATATCATTTTGCGGCCTCACGCACGGTATTCCCACAGGTGTCGCCTTACCATGGCAGGACCGTTTATGTCTTTTGGCTCACGTATATGACGGTGTCGCTAGCATCCATATGATAAAGAACCGGGCCGACATGGCTAGTCGTGAACCCAAAGCGGCACTAACCTATGGGGACAGGCATACATGAATCACATCGAGCATGTCGGTCATCAACGTATAAATTCGAGGCTGTAGCACTGGGCTATGAGGACTCGGTATCCGGGATGTAGCAGGCTAGGCAGGACTCCGAATAACACGCGTGACATTTCCCGAAGGACAGACATAAGGAACGAAGTGAAACACATGCCCGGCCTGTCAAGTGCCCAAGCAGTAGTGCTTTGGGCTAGCAGGACTCCGGTGAACGGGCATGTAGCGGACTACTATCGCTCGAAGCCGCGAGACTACATTTCCCCATATGAGAGGCTGCCAAGGATAAACAACTAGTTTGTCGGATCCCACACATACCAAGCATTTCAAACATACACACAATATGCTCAATATGTGTAGATACAACATGGCATCACAACATAACTCTCTGACTCAAATATTTATTCAATAGGCTCCGAGGAGCGAGATATTACAAACATGGGTCTCATGACCCAACACTCAGAGCATACAAGTCAAAGCACAAGCGGAAGCTAAACATGTCTGAGTACAGACAACTACAAATGAAGAAGGCTGAGAAGCCTGACTATCTACCAGATCCTGCCGAGGGCACAAGATCGTAGCTGAGGTAACAAGCTAACCGTCGAAGTCCAAGCGGAACTACTAGCGAGACCGAAGTCTCTCTGCAAAACATAAAATAAGCAAACGTGAGTACAAACGTACTCAAGAAGACTTACATCGTAACTAGCTATATATGCATCATTATCAAAAGGGGTGGTGGAGTTTGACCGCAGCAAGCCGCCTTTGACTTCGGTGGCTATCCTGAACTACATTTGCAAGTAACTCTTTTGAGGTGGCGCACACGAGTCCACATATTCACCATATCAATACACCACTATGGACCCGCTCCCGTCTCCCTACGAGAACGCCATCCATAGCGCTCACGCTTATCTTGCGCATTTTAGAGTATCCACTTTCACTTGTCTATGAACTGATATAGGCAACCCAGAAGTCCTTCTCCGTGGACACGGCTATTCGAATAGATCATATTAACCTGCGGTGTACTTCTTCACACGCTCTCACCACTTACCGCCGTTTACACGACATGTACTCGGCAACCTTCAAGCGGAAGCCCAACGTGGGTGTCGGCCACGACCTACCCAAACACACAAGTCCCAAGTCCTGGTTTATCGCCTATTCGGGTTCCATCCGCAGGGAGTCCGGCCGAGGTTTCCCATACAGCCCCGAACGATGTGTGCAGGGTTCCCGAGACACCAAACGGGCGAATCGGTACACCGGGCCACGATGCCTACCGCAACACAACCCACCCCTATGGTCAGCGTTGCGTGCGGCCCCCAGCATACTACAAACACCAGAAACTACTTGCAACTCCCGGACTGAGGACAAGAATGGTTAAGAAGCCGAGAGGGTCCATTGGTTTCGGGCCCAATGCGTGGTAGTAACTGTTTCATGGATCACAAACACGTAACTCAGTTCACGAGGGCGGCTGCAATGAGACAACCCACCATGTACTCCTACATGGCCTCTCACCGCTACCTTTACCTAATCGTGTTCACACACTTAGCTCACACACAGTGGGACATGTTCACACAACCATTCCAATTCATTCCCGATGAATCAGACCTGACTCAACTCTAAGCGATGGCAGGCATGACAACAAGCATGAATGAGTAGGCACAACATGGCTCAAACAACTCCTACTCATGCTAGTGGGTTTCATCTAATTCTTGTGGAATGACAGGTCATGCAGATGATAAGGGGTTCAGCTACCACGACAAGTAACACATGAGTCGTTGTTGTCCTAATGCAGTAAAATAGAGCAGGAGGCGAGAGAGTGGGATTATATCGGAATGAACAAGGGGGTTTTGCTTGCCTGGCACTTCTAAAGATAATATAGTTCTTCATCGGTGTCATCGAACAATCGTCGGAACATCGTCTACTGAGAGGGGACAATTATCGGCAAACAAAAGAGAACACAATCAATGCAATGCACATTCACATGAATGACATGTCATGTTAAGGTACTGAATTCACCTAATGCAATATTTAGCCAAGTTAATTGAAGTGGGATTCAGACAAGAGTAAATTCCAACTCCAAATATTATTTCATAATTTGCCCTAATCATGATTCATCCTATTCAGTGAGTTTAACTTGTTCAATCATGCATGAAAGTGCCATAAACAGATTCTTCATATTTTACGATCATTTTTCATATATAAATTATTTAATTTGGAGTTACAGATTAAAAGTTATGATTATTTGAAGTTTGGGGTATTTTCTGAAATTTCCTGAATAATTTAAATCCAGAAAATAAATAATTGCGTCAGCATTACAGAGGCATGACGTCAGCGAGTCAACCATGGTTGACCGGTCAAACCTGACTTGTGGGGCCACACGTCAGTGACACGGCTTAAAGAGGGGGGTTAGTTTAGTTTAATTGAAGATTAGGGCACTGGGGCCCACATGTTAGCGTCAGGGGTTAGGTTAGTTGGTGATTAGCTTAAGCTAATCACCTGACGAGCCGGACCCACGTGGCAGGGCTCGAGCGGACGGGCTCGTTGCGGTGACCTCTGGGCCTTGGGAGTCCAGCGCCACAGGCCACTTGAGGCGGCGTCTGAGAGCACCGGGCGTGCTGGCTCTCGCGCATCTGGGGCGGCAGTGGGAGGAGCTGGGGGCCCGTGGCTCACGGAGCGGAGCTCATGGCGCGGCGGCGGACCTCGGGCTCAAGCGGGCGTCTTGGCTACAGAGCCTTGAGGAGGCAGGGAGAAGGGGAATGGATGCAGCGGCTCACGGCGGACTCGATGGCGTCGACGGCGAGCTTCGGGACGCCATATTTGTGGTCGACAGGCGGCGATGGAGATCCACGGCGGCGGTGAAGAGACGACGGTGGCAGCGATGGAGGCCGTCCGGGGTGCGTGGCTCGACGAGGAGGTAGAGGGGTCATGGCGGAGCTAGGGAGGTGTCGGGAGGTGTGGCGATGGCCGAGGCCACGGGGCTGTGGGACGGCGGCGACGGCGATTTCGGCCGTGAGGGAGGGAGCGAGGGGAGGAGGGGAGAGGCACGGACGAAGAGGAGGCGGTCGGCGGCGTGGCGGCCTTCGGGTTATCCAGCCTTGACGAGGGAGGACACGTGAGGGGGAGGAGGTGGCGCAGCGCGGTGGTGCGCTGGCGTCGAACGCCTGGCCCGTCCTCTGGCCTTGATGGAGAAAACGGCAGGAGCCGCCGGTGGGGCTGGGCCACCAGTGGGCAAGGCAGCAGGGGAAGCTGGGCGGTGTGCTGTGCGAGGTGGTAGGCTTCTCTCTCTCTCTGCTATTTTATTTTAGTTTTCTATTTTTCTGTAGTCTTTAGGGCTTTATTAAAAATGCTAATACTATCCCAAAAATCATGAAACTTGCTCAGGCCTACTGTTTGGAAAATATCCAAGAGCAAACATTTAAGTTTATGATTATTTGAGCATTTAAAATATTTTATAGCATTTAAATGCCCAAATGCAAATACTTAATGAATTAATCCGGTGACCAAATATGTCATGAAAATGTGCAACACCTCTGGTTATGGTTTAAAGCATTTTTCCGTAAATGATGAACATTTTTGAAGGCCGTTTGGATTCTTGAAAATCTTTTAGGTGAACCTAGTGGATTCCTTTAATGCTAGGGTTTAGGCAATCCCCATTTCAAATTTCATGAAAATTAAACATGATGCATGGATGCTAAAGCAAAAACAAACAAGGGCTGATCTGGGGCGGTGACAGGTGGATTGCCTCTTGGGCTGATGGTGATGAACAATACAAGGAAGAACAGCCTCGCGAGGGTCTGTTCTTGGCCGGAGCGATGAACTGCTTGGAGGAGTTCAGTCGCTCTCTCTCTCTCTCTAGATTGCTTGACCTCTAGCTCTGTTCTGGATCCTGGATCCAGCTCTCTCTCTCTCTCTCTCTCTCTCTCCCTCTCTCTCTCGATTCAAGATGCCTCTAGGTCTGTGTGTGGCTAGTCCTATTTATAGGCGAAGGCCCTGGGCCTCTTCCCAAATATTGAGCGGGAAGGGCGCCAACAATTGGCCATTTTGAAGGGGAACATCTGGTACTCTTATCCTGACTAAAGTTGGTCCTCGCCCGTCAAAGGCTCTGGTGGTGACACCGGCTTGGGCTCCACAATGACTTCCTTCCTGCCGTTGGGCTCGTCTTGGTCTTGTTGCACCGAAATGGACGCCATTGCTTGATGCTCTCGCTTGCGCTTGCTCCCTTTGCACCAAAGAGGAAAGGAGGACACTGCGTGGGCTGGCGCCTGTTTGGCACCCTTGGTCGTCATGGCTTGCGTCATGGGCACCTTGTGAGGTACCCCGCCTTGATCTCTCCGCCTCCTCGCGAGCCAGCCTGACGAGGCCGTGCCTGAGGAAGCTCCCTATCGTCCGCGCCGCGAGGCTTGGCCCCTCGCAAGGGTCTTGAGCTTGTGTTGATGAAGATGGCACGTGATGGTCCCCCCTTTGAGCCACGCCGCAGGCCGCAGGCAGGCAAGTCTGGGGACCCCCGTTCCCAGAACACCGACAGTAGCCCCCGGGCCCAAGGCGCGCCCGGGCTTGGCCGAGCAGAGAGGCGAAGGAGAAAGTGCGAAGCGCCGCGGGCCCTAACAGCCTGCGGCATTGGGCGCCGCGTGGCGGTTGATTGGACGCGGGTGCCTTAGCAACCGCGCGACTGGATAAAGGAGCGGCGTCTGCCTAGGCTTTGCTTCCCTTGCTTTCTCTGTTTACTGCTCAGATGCCCTTTCTTGCGCCTCTCCTTCCTGCCTCCGAAATTTTCAAATCCAGTTCGACTGCACGCCCTAGCAAGGCATGGCTCCTCGCTAGACCCCGTCCGGAGCTTGGTACCCGCCTGTCCTGGACTCGCCCGAGCGATGTCGGGCCGGGCCTTACTGAGTGCGCCCGAGATGGTGGCGGCGCGAGGGCATCGGCAGGGCAAAGGTGTTCAAGGCCGGCTCCGCCCTCCCTGAGGGCCAAGGGAGCACCTTCTATCCTCTCTTTGTAAGCGCCATTGCTGCCGGTCTGATGCCTCCCTTTTCCGAGTTCTTCTTCTCTGTCCTCCGCCGTTACAAGCTACAAGATCTGCATCTCCACCCCAACTCTGTTCTCTTTCTGGCGATCTTCGCCTACTATTGTGAGGCTTACGTCAGGGTGCAGCCCTCAGTGGCCCTGCTGGGCCACTATTTCTCCCTCCGGACCTCTCGTGGTTCCATCTCTGCGTGTCTTGAGCTTAAATGGCGTCTGGTAGCTCCATCGCCATTTCTAACCCCGGGAAGATGATTGAGGGCTTCAGGAGCAAGCGGGTCTTGGTAGATGTTGGGCGTATCCACCCTCGGCTAATCTTGCCCACGGAGCACCCCACGCACTCCGACGATTGGTCTCGAGTGGAGCTCGTGGACCCCTGCGCGAGGCCGGTGTTGGAGAAGATGGACATGGATATGAGGCCGGCCAGAATGGCGGTGGCGAAGCTGACCGGTGCGTCGCTGCCGAGGGAATTCCTGGAGCACCAGTTGGCTCCGCTTCGTTAGTACCCACTTCCGATGTGGAGGCCCCACCCGAGCCCCGCGGTCTTGGCCGACGACGACCTGGCCGCGGTTCTCCAATCTTTGGTCGGGGGCGACGTGGCGAGGTTGGAGGGCGCTCCTACGCCCCTGTTCCTCCGCGACGACTGGGAGCAGGTAGTTGAGTCCATGCCCGCCTTCAACGGGGATGGGCCCGTGCCCGCGGAGGTTCCCGAGGACCCGGTGGACGTGTCCTCCGGCGACTCCAGGGAAGAGAAGGGAGAAGGGGAGCCGGAAGGAGGGCTCGACTCCGAGGCGACCGATGGAGAGTCGAGGGCTCCCCTCCCTCGGCGCAAGTCCCGCGTTCTCCGCCTCTCACCAAGCGACAACGACGACGAGGAAGATGACGAGCAGGGCGACGAGAGCTTGCCCCCGATCCCGAAGAAGGATAGGACCGGGCTGATCCCCCGCGGGTCTGCCCCGGCCCCGAGGCGATCCGTAGGCGCGCCTTCTGCTCCCGAGCTCCTTGAGGCTGATCCTTGCAGTCGGCTCTCGGGCTTCAAGTATGGCCGGAGGTTGCTCGAGCCTGCGAGCGACGACCAGTAAGTGCTTGATTCCTATCTTATTTCTTGTTTTGTCACTGAGGCTTGACATCTGTATCTCTTGGCTAGGCTGGCGCCCGTGGCGAAGAAGCTGAAGGGATCTCCTGAGGTTCCGTCTGGGGCAGGGCCTCTGCCCGCGAAAGAAGGTGACTGCAATGCACGGGACTCTCCTGCCCGGTCGTCCTCACAAGGCCTGGTTGAGCCGGCTCGGGCGAGCTCAGCCCCCACGGCCCAAGCGGCTCCTGAGGTGCCCTTGCCTGATGCTGCCACCACAGCCGTTGGGGCGCAGCAGGCTCCACCTCAGGATACTGTGGTCATGCTGCCGCCTTCTCCTCCTACCCCACCGACTGCTATCTCTCCGACTCCTCCTACCGTTCTGGATCGTGCTGCTGCCGAACTAGATCGGCTACGGCAGGATCTTTTGGGCTCCGACCCTCGTCTAGTGGCCGGGCGCTTGGAGCTGGCTTCTGGTTGGATCCGCTCCGATGCTTCGATTAGGGCGGCGCTGGTCCAGGCCTCAACGGCTTGCGACGAGGAGAAGCAGGTCGTCCTTGGGGCGAAAGCTGCTCGCGACACCGCCTTGGGGGAGGTAGCCGATGTCCGAGGTCGCTGCAAGGCGCGGGAGAGCGAGCTGCAGGGGCCTGGGACCAGCTTCATAAGGAGGCCCGCCTTCGCCAAGAGCAGGAGGAAGGCATCAAAGCTCGCGAGGTGGCCGTCAAGGACTGGGACGCCAAGCTCAAGAAGCGTCGTGACCGCCTAGGTGCGCTGGAGCAAGAGTTGGAGGCGAGGAAGGTCGAGCTGGATGGCAAGGCACAGGTCCTTGCAGAGGATCGCGTGGCCTTCATGGAGATGGAGGTGAAGGCTCGCACCTTGCTGAGGACGCTTTATGATAGCGGCCTAGAGAGCCCGGCCGGGCGCAGAAGGGGCAACCCCGCCAAGCTGCTTCCCTTCCTGGTTCGCGCTCTTGAAGATGCCACCCTTGGCACAGGCCCCTGTTGAGGCCGAGGCGTGTCTTGTCTTCTGCAGATACTGACGCCGGGTCCTCACCCACATCTACCTTCGCGATCCCAACGTCGACCTCGACAAATTCTTTGGAGCCAATGACGAGCTTGCAGCTGCCATTCTTTGAGGCGATGAAAAGGGTCATCGGAGGCTCTCTTTGAGGAAGTTCCGACCTTGACACCAAGCCGAAGCGGGGCGCTGCCAACCCTGCGGCACCAAGCCGAAGTTATGGACTGTAATATTTGCTTTTGAATTCCTTGAAATTTGCGCTTTTCCTTCCTACTTGCTTATGTTCTACGCCGACAGAGCCCGGCCCCGCGCATACCTCAGCCGCCGTTAGCCCCGACCGGAAACCAGGACGGGACAAAGGAGTGAGGTGCTACGTGACAAGTTAGGCTCCTGAGTCGCGATGCTCAGGAGTCCCCCTTAGTGCATGAACAACAAGTAGGGAGGTCAGATGTGGGTGGATCTACCGTTCTACGTCTCCAGAGCCCGGCCCCGCGCATACCTCAACCGGCGTTAGCCTTTCAGAACTAAGGAGTGAGGGGCTACGTGACCAATTAGGCTCCTGAGTCGCGATGCTCAGGAGTCCCCCTTGACGCTCAAACGGCCTTCGTACCTTGGCTCCTCTTGGGGAGGGACGTGCGACGAACCAGACCCGAGGGGCCTGGCTGGGTGGCGTGCGTCTGGGCGTGACCCAGGCGCAACCCCCATGCCCAGCCCCCTCGCGCGGCACTCCCGAGGGGAGGCGTTGCGATGAGGCCAGACACTGAGCTCTAGGCTCCCTGAGGTTGATGCAGCCCGGGGGCGACCCTCGGTTGTTTATCACCAGCGCGGAGCATAGCGCTTCCGTATGTGTACGGGCATAGCCGCTCCTCGGTAGTGTCGTCGGCCAGTAGTGAGCATGGTGCTTCCACTGCGCGTGGGAGGGACTCCCCTCCGGAGGAGCCCAGGCGTGTATAGCCCATACGACATGTGGCTGGCATGAGAGGGAGTGACGAGGTGTATCTGGGCACCCGTGAGCCAGTAGCAGGACTCACGGGGCCCTACCTCAAAGGCGGGTTGCGCTGGCACTGAGCCTTATCTTGTGATGTGTTCCTGCAGATTTGGTTAGATGTAGGCGCTCGTCCTCGGGTCCCGGCCTCGAGCTGGTCTCGGCCGTCATTTGGTATGCCAGGTCAGCGATGCGTGGACAATGCCGAGGGTGAGGGCTGGAGAGCCAAGAGGAGCCACAGTCGCGATGCTCGTGTACCCCCCCTTTAACGTGCAAGCGGTCGACTTGAATGAAGAAAAGGTGCCATGGATTGGCATCAAATAACAAGCATGATGGGTCGAACGCATGACCCAAAATAAACGCAAGAGGGATACATGCCGCCGGGTCTGGCCGCGCGACTTGGGGATAATAGCCCGAAGGGCGCCCCCAACAAGATAAGCTAAGAACATGAAGTAAAAGGGATACACGCCGCAGGGACGGACCCACGCGGCCTAGGAATAATGCAGCCCTAGGGGGCGCTCCCAACTGGAAATGAAACTTGAAAGATGTCACCTAATAGCGTTGAAGATGAAAGGGTGTTGGTGCAGCAGACTCGGTGGGCTGCGGGAGCTGATCCTCGCGAGACCCCAGGCTCAGGGGCCTCGGGAGGCTCTGGAGGCGCTCGTGGCTCCTCGTGAACCATCTCCATCTCTGCAGGGCTGCGGAACGCCTGGCCTCTTGTGCCTCCAGGATGCTCCTCATGAGGCGCTGGCGCGTGGCAGCCGCGTTCGGCAAGCCGTAAGGCATGCAAACATAGCTGTGGGGTGGACCTTCGCAGCGCCCCACGCGAGAGGGCCGGAGGCACTCCTGAGAGGCGGCTCGGTTGAGCCCTGATATGTCGATGCAGATGCGCAGCCCACCATCCTCGCCTGGATGGGGAGCTACGGCAGGTAAGCGGCGGCTGCCACTCATGACTCTTGACTCCTGCAGCTCCTGAATGATCTTGCTGACGAACTCCTGAGGGTTCGGCCCTCCTTGCCTTGCTCCTTCTTGAGGGAAACATGCTTCGAAACACGCCTCCAAGTGGTGTCCAAGCGCCTTCCTCGTGACCTTAGCAAGGTCGGTGGCCCTCCAGGGGGGAGCCCCCGAGCCCTGCCTGAGGAGGGCACCGGGCGCGCTTTCCTATGCGATAGAAGGAGGTTCCCCCTGAGCAGGCGCAGACCCTGAGGGGCCTGCCTCCTGAGGGGCCGGGCCGGACAATGTCTTCTTCTTGTTGGGGGCGGTCTCCGGAAGCCTCCTGCTTCCGCGATCCAGGTCTTCCAGTGATGCCGCCTGAAAGGCTCGCTCCAGGGAGCACACCGCGTCTTTCTCTTCGCAGGGCACCGTGATGACTCCGCCACTTCCTGGCATCTTGAGGACGTTGGAGCCGTGGTGGAGTTCTGACCATGAACTTGGCCAGCACCGGGTACCCGAGGATGGCGTTGTATGGCGGCGAATGTGGGCGACGTCGAAGTCGATGAGCTTCGGTGTGGTAGTCGTCGCTGTAGCGCCCGAAGGTGACAGGGAGGCGAACCTGCCCAATCGAGACCGTGGAGCCGTCGGTGACCCAGAGAAAGGCTTGGTCGGTGAAGCTGATTGTAAGGCACTTGGAGATTGTTGAACGTTTCCACAGAGAGGACGTTGAGCCCTGCCCCGCCATCGATGAGGGTCTTGGTGACTAGCACGTTGCTGATGATTGGGGAGCAAAGCATCGGGAGGACTCTGGCTGTGGCCGCACACTTGAGCTGATCCGAAATTTGAGCGTGATGGCGCACGACCACCACCGAGGGGGCATGTGGCTTCGAGCTTGGGGAGGAATGCATTCACTTGGCCGCGAACTGCTTGAAGATGCGTTGAGAGGCTGGGGCTTGAGCTCCGCCCAGATGCAGCGATCGCGCATGCTCTGAAGCCCCCAGCCCCCTCGTCCTAATGATGGTCTTCATTTCTCCTTGGCTGCGGTGGCAGAGGAGGGAGGCCTGCGTTGCCTTGCGGGCTATCCTCGAGAGGCTGATCCCTCCAGCCTCCCTCACGAGGCGGGTCCCGCCAGCGATCCTCGCGAGGATGGTCGCGCCACCCTTGGCGAGGGCCGCGGTCTTCCCAGCGTCCTGCGTTCCTTCCTCCTCCTCGGCCGTAGCCCCGGTCGCTGCGGTCGGGACATCGGCCGATCCTCCCTTCTCGCACGGCTCGGAGCTCTTGACATTCGTTGGTGTTGTGGGTGTGGAGGTCGTGGTACACGTATTACCGGCTGCCCTTGGAAGACTCGAGCTGATCTCTGCCACGCTTGGTGTCCGGTTCTGCCGCGAGCACGGCAGCCCCCTCGCGCTTCACATCCTTGGCCATGGGTTTCTTCTCTTATGGGTCTGCGTCAGGCAGCTCGAGGAGGGAGAGACGCCCTTCCTCGGCCCTGGCGCACTTGGTCGCCAAGTTGAACAGCTCCAAGGAAGTGCACAAGTCTTCATGCATTGCCAGCTCCTCCTTCATCTTTACGTCGCGCACACCGTCGGAGAAGGAGGAGATGATGGCCTCCTCAGTCACCTTGGGAATCTTGAGGCGAGCGTTGTTGAAGCGCTGGATGTATTTCTGCAGGGTCTCCCCTGGTTGCTGCTTGATGCGGCGCATGTCACTCACGGCGGGTGGCCGGTCACGAGTACCTTGGAAGTTGGCGATGAAGCGGGTGCGCATATCGTCCCAGGAGGAGATCGTGCACAGAGCGAGTTCACGAGCCAGGTCACGGGCCTCGTCCTTGGCGCCATGGGAAACCAGTTCGCCATGACCTTCTCGTCTCCGTTGGCGGCTTCGATGCCCAGCTCGTAGAGCTGGAGGAACTCTGTGGGGTCGGCCGTACCGTCATAGCGAGGAGGCAGGTCTGGCTTGAACTTGCCGGGCCACGCGACGCTGCGCAGCTCGGTGGTGAAGGCACGGCAGCCTGCTGTGGCCACGGGAGGCCTTGGGTGACGAAGAGCTTGGTCTTGCGGGTCCCCATGCGCTGCAGCTGGGAGCAGCGCGGGGTCTTGACGTGCTGGAGCAGGAGCATGGTCGCGACGAGCAGGAGCGGGGAGCACTCGGGCAGCTTCTTACGGGCGAGGGATTTCCTGGCAGCTCTGCTCTTGCCACATTGGCGCCGGATGGAGCGGCTTCCTCCCAGGGACCACGCGCCTTGGGGCCAGGGCGCCTTCTTGAGGGGGAGGCGGTCGAGGCGCCTCCGGAGCTTCGTCGCCGCTTGAGGCGGTGCAGTCTTGGCCAGACGGGCAGCCAGAGCCCCCTGCGGTGCGGACGAAGCTCGGCACGCGGTCGAGCCACTCTTCGTGACGCGTCGTCGATGGGCCGGTAGCGCAGGAGCTCGTTTGCCGTGATGAGCGCAGCTCGAGCCTCCATGGACGCGCGGAATGCGCGAGACGAAGAACCAGCCGGGGTGAGTGAGGGGGTAGCAGTGCGGCCGTCTTGCCTCACGGAGGGATGCTGGGATGATGCTTGCTGCTCGTTCCCCGCCGGGCCGGTGGTGGCGTTGATGGCAAAGCGACGAGGAACGACGAGGGCGCCACGACGGAGCCGCCCGTCGACGCAGGCAGAGCGAGAGCGGCTCGGCGCTCAGCGCGGGCCCGGCGAGCGTGAGACATGGATGCGGTGGTCGACGGAGAACAGGGCGGCGGAAGACGAATTCCGGGGACCCCTACCTGGCGCGCCAAATGTCGGATTTCGGGTTCCGGCAGGCCCTTGAGGTTTGAACACTGGGGTGCGCGCGGAGATCTCGCCCTCTACCTACCTGCACCCCGCCGCCTCGCTGGGATCTAAACTACGAAAGGAACAACACTAGAGACACAAGGTTTATACTAGTTCAGGCCACCATTGTGGTGTAATACCCTACTCTAGTTTGTGGTGTGGTGGATTGCCTCTTGGGCTGATGGTGATGAACAATACAAGGAAGAACAGCCTAGCGAGGGTCTGTTCTTGGCCGGTGCGATGAACTGCTTGGAGGAGTTCAGTCGCTCTCTCTCTCTCTCTAGATTGCTTGAGCTCTAGCTCTGTTCTGGATCCCGGATCCAGCTCTCTCTCTCTCGATTCAAGATGCCCCTAGCTCTGTGCGTGACTAGTCCTATTTATAGGAGAAGGCCCTGGGCCTCTTCCCAAATATTGAGCGGGAAGGGCGCCAACAATTGGCCATTTTGAAGGGGAACATCTGGTACACTTATCCTGACTAAAGTTGGTCCTCGCCTGTCAAAGGCTCTGGTGGTGACGCCGGCTTGGGCTCCACAGTGACTTCCTTCCTGCCGTTGGGCTGGTCTTGGTCTTGTTGCATCGAAATGGATGCCTTTGCTTGATGCTCTCGCCTGCGCTTGCTCCCTTTGCACCAAAGAGGAAAGGAGGACACTTCGCGGGCTGGCGCCCGCCTGGCGCCCTTGGTCGTCATGGCTTGCGTCATTGGCACCTCGTGAGGTACCCTGCCTTGATCTCTCCGGCTCCTCGCGAGCCAGCCTGTTGAGGCCGTGCCTGAGGAAGCTCCCTGTCGTCCGCCCCGCGAGGCTTGGCCCCTCGCAAGGGTCTTGAGCTTGTGTTGATGAAGATGGGCCGTGATGGGCCCCCTTTGACCCACGCCGCAGGCTGCAGGCAGGAAAGTCTGGGGACCCCCGTTCTCAGAACGCCGACAGCAGGGGGGACAAATCCTCGAAGAGGGAAAACTGCTGTTGCAGGGCCACGGGGGCTGTAACCTCAAACGGGGCGTTGACCATCTCAATAGTGGCCGTGAGCGTATTTGGGGTCGGCTCGGTGGCTGCCTCCATCTTCTTGGAGCTCTCTGTCTCGTGGGGAGCAGCCTCCCGCGTCTTCTCCAACATCGGCAGATGTTTGCCTGGTTTTGCTTGGTCCATCATGAAACTGATGAATACTAGGAGACCACTGAAAGGAAAGCACAATCGCAATGGCAATGAAACAAAAAATAGAGTGAGGATCGGTTACTGCTTTGCAAAAGTTCTTTTTTTATGAACGAAAATATACCATCATCAAGGATCCGCTTACCTTCCCTTTGTTGGGAGAGAAGAACAGTGGCAGATGCGAGTGTTGGCTTTCTTGAATATGGTGAGGGAGAAGGGGATTCAGCGAAGAGTGAAATGATGGTTGCTTCGTCCGTCAAACTTAGACTGTGGGGATGTGGCGTTTTGTGATACGACGGTTCGTTACTGCCGTGCTATGATCGGGGTGACTCTCCGTCTGCATACTGCCTTCTAATTTGGTGGATGGCATTTGGGCCCGTGCGCTACATGGCCCGCATGTCAGTGAACAAAAGTAAAACGGCATTCACTAGAGGGAGACGTTTCGATGACCTCGGAGGAGCTAGAAGCGGTAGTTGTCGGATTTCGGGTTCCGGCAAAATCCTTGAGGTTCGAACACTGGGGTGCGCACGAAGATCTCTCCCCCCTCTAGCTCGCTCGCATCAAGATCTCGCGGCTTAGCTCGACGAACCCAAAGAACAAAGGGACACAAGATTTATACTGGTTCGAGCCACCGTTGTGGTGTAATACCCTACTCCAGTGTGGTGTGGTGGATTGCCTCTTGGGCTGAGGATGAATAGTACAAGGGAAGAACATCCTCCTGAGGAGAGGTGTTCTTGTGCTCGGTGAGCTTGTGTGGGTGAGGATGGTCTAATCCCAGTTCAGTTCCTTCCTATCGTGGTGGCTAGTCCTATTTATAGAGGCCCTGGTCCTCTTCCCAAATATCGAGCGGGAAGGGATGCCACAATGGCCAGTTTGAAGGAGAACAACCAGTACAAGCTATCCTGACTAAAGGTGGTCTTCGCCTGCCAAAGGCTCTGGTGGTGACACCATCTTGGGCTCCACGTTGACCTCCATCTTGCCGTCCTTCTAGTCTTGGTCTCTTTGCACCAATATGGAAACCTTTGCCTGATGCCTCGGGACTACTTGCGTGTGCTTGCCTCTTTAGCACCAAAGGGGAAATGAGTACACTATGCGCGCTAGTGCCCGCCTGACCTTGGTCGTCATGGTTTACGTCACGGGAACCTCGCGAGGTTCCCCTTGCCTTGATCTCTCCGCCCGTCGCGAGCCGGCCTGGTGAGGCCGCCCTCGAGGAGGTCTTGTGTCGTCCGCCTCGCGAGGGTCTTGGGTGTTTGTTGGTGAAGATGGGCCGTACAGGGCCACTGGTGGAACCACGTCATGGGCCGCAGGCAGGCAATTCTGGGGACCCCCGTTCCTAGAACGCCGACAGTAGCCCCCTGTGTTTGGGAACATAGTAATTTCAATAAAATTCCTATACACACGCAAGATCATGGTGATGCATATCAACGAGAGGGGAGAGTGTTGTCTATGTACCCTCGCAGACCGAAAGCGGAAGCGTTAGCACAACGTGGTTGATGTAGTCGTACGTCTTCAGATCCGACCGATCAAGTACCGAACGTACGGCACCTCCGAGTTTAGCACACGTTCAGCCCGATGACGTCCCTCGAACTCCGATCTAGCAGGGTGTCGTGGGAGAGTTTTGTCAGCACGACGGCGTGGTGACGATGATGATGTTCTACCGACGCAGGGCTTCGCCTAAGCACCGCTACAGTATTATCGAGGTGGACTATGGTGGAGGGGGGCACCGCACACGGCTAAGAGACGATCAACTTGATCAACTTGTGTGTCTATGGGGTGCCCCCCTGCCCCGGTATATAAAGGAGTGGAGGATGGGGAGGGCCGTCCCTCTCTATGGCGCGCCCTAGGGGAGTCCTACTCCCACCGGGACTAGGATTCCCCCTTTCCTAGTAGAACTAAGAGCCCTTCCAAGTAGTAGGAGTAGGAGGGAAGGAAAGGGAAGGGAAAAGGAGAAGGAAGGAAGGGGGCGCCCCCCCTCCCTAGTCCAATTCGGACCAGCCCATGGGGAGGGTGCGGCCACCCTTTGAGGCCTTTCTCTCCTTTCCCGTATGGCCCATTAAGGCCCAATACAAATTCTCGTAACTCTCCGGTACTCCGAAAATACCCGAATCACTCGGAACCTTTCCGATGTCCGAATATAGTCGTCCAATATATCGATCTTTATGTCTCGACCATTTCGAGACTCCTCGTCATGTCCCCGATCTCATCCGGGACTCCGAACTCCTTCGGTACATCAAAACACATAAACTCATAATATAACCGTCATCGAAACTTTAAGCGTGCGGACCCTACGGGTTCGAGAACTATGTAGACATGACCGAGACACGTCTCGGTCAATAACCAATAGCGGAACCTGGATGCTCATATTGGCTCCCACATATTCTACGAAGATCTTTATCGGTCAAACCGCATAACAACATACATTGTTCCCTTTGTCGTCGGTATGTTACTTGCCCGAGATTCGATCATCGGTATCTCAATACCTAGTTCAATCTCGTTACCGGCAAGTCTCTTCACTCGTTCTATAATACATCATCCAGCAACTAACTCATTAGTTGCAATGTTTGAAAGGCTTATAGTGATGTGCATTACCGAGTGGGCCCAGAGATACCTCTCCGACAATCGGAGTGACAAATCCTAATCTCGAAATACGCCAACCCAACAAGTACCTTCGGAGACACCTGTAGAGCACCTTTATAATCACTCAGTTACGTTGTGACGTTTGGTAGCACACAAAGTATTCCTCCGGTAAACGGGAGTTGCATAATTTCATAGTCATAGGAACATGTATAAGTCATGAAGAAAGCAATAGCAACATACTAAACGATCAACTGCTAAGCTAACGGAATGGGTCAAGTCAATCACATCATTCTCCTAATGATGTGATCCCATTAATCAAATGACAACTCATGTCTATGGTTAGGAAACATAACCATCTTTGATCAACGAGCTAGTCAAGTAGAGGCATACTAGTGACACTCTGTTTGTCTATGTATTCACACATGTATTATGTTTCCGGTTAATACAATTCTAGCATGAATAATAAACATTTATCATGATATAAGGAAATAAATAATAACTTTATTATTGCCTCTAGGGCATATTTCCTTCACCCGGGCCCAAGGCACGCTCGGACTTGGCTTCGAGGCGAAGCCAAAGGACAAGTGCGGAATGTCGCGGTCCCCAACAAGTTGCGGCCTTGGTCGATGCGTGGCGACTGATTGGACATGGGCGGCCCCGCTTCCCCACGCAGCCTTGATAGCTGCCTGGCTAGGCGGCCACGGCGTCCTAGATGGTTATTCCGCCGTTACTGGCAACGCACTCCCCAACTCCTCCGCTTCTTCGAACCTTAGTGTCGGTGTCAAAACCGGCGGATCTCGGGTAGGGGGTCCCGAACTGTGCGTCTAGGCGGATGGTAACAGGAGACAAGGGACACGATGTTTTACCCAGGTTCGGGCCCTCTTGATGGAGGTAAAACCCTACGTCCTACTTGATTAATATTGATGATGTGTGTTACAAGAGTGGATCTACCACGAGATCAAAGAGGCTAAACCCTAGAAGCTAGCCTATGGTATGATTGTTGTTCGTCCTATGGACTAAAGCCATCTGGTTTATATAGACACCGTAGAGGGCTAGGGTTACACGTAGTCGGTTACAATGGTAGGAGATCTACATATCCGTGTCGCCAAGCTTGCCTTCCACGCCAAGGAAAGTCTCATCCGGACACGGGACGAAGTCTTCAATCTTGTATCTTCATAGTCTTGGAGTCTGGCCGATGATGATAGTTCGGCTATCCGGACACCCCCTAGTCCGGAACTCCCTCAGTAGCCCCTGAACCAGGCATCAATGATGACGAGTCCGGCGCGCATATTGTCTTCGGCATTGCAAGGCGGGTTCTTCCTCTGAATAATTTATAGAAGATTGTGAACACCAGGATAGTGTCCGCTCGCAAAGATAAATTCCACGTACCACCGTAGAGAGAATAATATTACACAAGTTCAATCTGCTGACGTATTTAGTGGCGTGACATCATGCCATTACCAAGCCTTTACTAGTTTTTATTTGTTCCACCTCCGTGCGTTTAGTGAGGCGGTTTCCTTGGCACGTCTTGTCGAAGCAGAGATCGTGTTCCCCTTATTCCGGGATTCCCATCAATACGGACGTGGGTAACCCAACCGCGCCATTGATTGTGATGCTTGGGAGATAAGCGAGTTTTACCATGCGGTGGGGACACATGTTTTGTCCGCCCATATAAGGGATAAAGATCCAACCCTTTTACCTGCGCCTTCTTCCTCCTTGGCTTATCCACCCCTTGAACTCGAGCTCCAGCGCCCAAGTCCGCACTTCTTACCTCAACCTTCTCCAACTATGTCCGGAGCGGGAGGCAAGTGGATGGCCTCCTCCGTCACGGAGGGGCAGATCCAGAAGCTGCGCGACGCCGGATATTTGTCCAGCAACATCGCGCATCGGCTCCCCGACGAGGGAGAGCTCGTCCCCAACCCCAGGCCCCATGAGAGGGTAGTATTTCTTCCCCATTTCCTCCGTGGACTGGGCTTCCCGCTTCATCCCTTTGTCCGGGGGCTCATGTTCTACTACGGCCTAGATTTCCATGATCTGGCCCCGAATTTCATCCTCAACATCTCGGCGTTTATCGTCGTGTGCGAGGCCTTCCTCTGCATCCAGCCCCACTTGACAGGGCTCAAGACCTTCGATGTCAAGCCAAGGTTGTGAAGGGCAGCCAAGCGGAGTCTTGAGGCGCCATGGTGGGTAGGATGTCCCACGTTACGTGGTGGAGGGCACTTTCGTGGAAACCATCAAGGGGTGGCAATCGGGGTGGTTCTACATCACCGAGCCAGCGTGACCCTGATTGGGCAGCGGCCCCGAATTCAGATCTGGCATCCTACACGGCTCACCTCCTGGAAAGAGAGTGGCGGATTTGGGGATTGAGGAGCTGACCGACTCCAAGCCTGTATCCAGAAGCTGGTGGACAAGAAGCTCAAGCTTGTCAACGTAGTCCAGGTCATGCTCATCCGCCGGATTCTCCCATGCCAGCGATGGGGCTTCAACATGTGGGAGTTTGATCCGGCGCGGGCTCTTCGACACTACGTACGAAGATGTCTGGAAGGTGTTGTTCAAGGGCGCCGAAGCTCCCGCATCCGCTACCGAATATCGCGGATTCTGCTCGCAGCGTCCAGCTGACAAGGTAAGTGATTTCACCACTTGTTTTCCATAGTTTGGCTCTATGCAGGATCTAAACTCCCTTTACCTTTGACAGGAATGGCTGGCGAAGGCCGAACGGACTATCTGTCCGGCCCCATTGCCAGAGGACCCAGCGGACGCCCGCCTAACGGGGCTGCTGGCTCCGGCACCCCACGTGGTGCCGGAGAAGAAGGCCAAGAAGACGGCCATGGGGACTCGGAAGAGTTCCCGTTTTCAGGTGCTATCGGATGATGAATCCGAGGCCGACTCCTCCCACCAAGGCGAGGAGGAGAAGAAGAAAGCCTCTCCCCCAGCGGGGGGAGGGAAGAAAAGGAAGGCCTCCCCAACAAGGGAGGCCGAAGGGTCCAAGAAGGGAAAAACTCTTCCCCCGGACTGCTTCGCCAACGCCAGTGACGATGACGAGGACTGGCCTCCAAGGGCCAAGCCCCTGGCGAGATCGTAAGTATCCGGACTCCCGAATAACTTCAAAGTTTTTTCTTTTCGCCACATAATGTCTTTCTAATGCCGCATACAACCCTGCAGTCCGCCCAAGGATGATCTTCCCGTTTGCCGAAAGCGTGTCCTTGGGTGCGTCGGTTATGGATTCCCTTCCGATCGCCTCCACCCCCCGTCTGCCGTGGACGACGCCGAGGTGGGATCCCAGAAGGACCCACCAGGAGGAGAAGGCCTGGAGGTGTCACAGACACCCTCCCGGACTTTGCACGGACTCAGCCCGGAGGCCACGGTGGCTCGAGTCCGTGGCGACCTTCGTAAGAAGGGCAAGACCGCGACGCCGGCTGCCTCCGTCCAACCGTAGGTGCCGGATGATTTGCTGGAGGCGCTCAAGGCGCCTCCATCGAAGAGGAACACCACACTGTTATGAGTGCGGTGATTCAGAAGGTTCGGCTCGCCAAGAGCGGGCTGACTGAAGCCTGCAGCAGCCTTCTAACAGGCTTTGAGGTAAGAAATTCAATATATGTAAAATGGTACCGCATAGACAGTAGCCCCTGATGCTCGGTTTGGTGTTCGGAAAGAAAAGCCGGACTGAGGATCTTTAGAAAGATAAACGCAGGAGTCATAAAAAATATGTCAATATGGGATTGCAGGCTGTCTTGTTGACCACCACCAAGACCGATCATGGAGGTCAATACTTTGAAGGAAAACCTCGAGCGGTCCGAGAATGAGCTCGGCCATGCTAAGAAGCAGCTCGAGGAAAAGAAGGTGAGTAATACCTTATGAAAATTGTACCTTACAGAAAAGGATTTGGTTGCAAGAAAAATGACAAGGATAACGTGGGTATTGTAGGGGCCACTAACGAGGTGGCGACCCTGAAGGAGGCGGTGGTCGCGGCCGCACCGAGCGAGAGAACCAGGAGGCGCGGGTGGCGGAGGTACAACAAGAGCTCCAGGATCTCGTGAAAAAACATGAGAGCTTGGAGCGTGACTCGAAGACTCGAGAGTCTGAGCTTGCAGCGGCTCTTGAGAGTGCCAAAGTCGCTAAGGCCGAAGCCTACAAGGCCCTCCAGGAGGTTGAGGCGGTGAAGAAAATAGCAGCGGGTAAGGCATTTTTCATGCAAAGTAAGCATGTGAGCGTTAATTACCTGTCGCTTTGAAGGAAATATGCCCTAGAGGCAATAATAAAGTTATTATTTATTTCCTTATATCATGATAAATGTTTATTATTCATGCTAGAATTGTATTAACAGGAAACATAATACATGTGTGAATACATAAACCTACAGAGTGTCACTAGTATGCCTCTACTTGACTAGCTCGTTAATCAAAGATGGTTGTGTTTCCTAACCATGAACAAGGAGTTGTTATTTGATTAACGGATCACATCATTGGTTGAATGATCCGATTGACATGACCCATTCCATTAGCATAGCACCTGATCGTATAGTTTGTTGCTAGTGCTTTTCTTCATGACTTATACATGTTCCTATGACTATGAGATTATGCAACTCCGTTTGCCTCGAGGAACACTTTGGTGCTACCAAACGTCACAACGTGAATCGGGTGATTATAAAGGTACATTACAGGTGTCTCCGAAGGTACATGTTGGGTTGGCATATTTCGAGATTAGGATTTGTCACTCCGATTGCCTGGAGAGGTATCTCTGGGCCCTCTCGGTAATGCACATCACATAAGCCTTGCAAGCATTGCAACTAATGTGTTAGTTGTGAGATGATGTATTACGAAGCGAGTAAAGAGACTTGCCGATAACGAGATTGAACTAGGTATTGGATACCAACGATCGAATCTCGGGCAAGTAACATACCGATGACAAAGGGAACAACGTATGTTGTTATGCGGTCTGACCGATAAAGATCTTCGTAGAATATGTAGGAGCCAATATGGGCATCCAGGTCCCGCTATTGGTTATTGACCGGAGAGGTGTCTCGGTCATGTCTACATAGTTCTCGAACCCGTAGGGTCCACACGCTTAACGTTTCGATGATGCTTACTATGAGTTTTATGATGTTTCTGTACCGAAGGTTGTTCGAGTCCCGGATGAGATCACGGACATGACGAGGAGTCTCGAAATGGTCGAGACATAAAGATTCATATATTGGAAGTCTATGTTTGGACATCGAAGTATTCCGGGTGAAATTGGGAATTTTACCAAGTACCGGAGGTTACCGAACCCCCGGAATGCTAATGGGCCAACATGGGCCTTAGTGGAAGGGAGAAAAGGGGGCCCAAGTGCTGGTGCACCTTCCCCTTCCCTAGTCCTATTAGGACTAGGAGAAGGGGCGCTCTCTCTCCCTTCCCACTTGGGGAAACCTAGTTGGACTAGGATTGGGGGAATCCTACTCCTAGTAGGAGTAGGAAACCCTGGTGCGCCTCCTCTCCTTGGCCGGCCAGCCCTTTCCCTTCCCTCCTTATATACAGGGGCAGGGGGCACCTCATGACACACAAGTTGATCATTGAGATCGTTCCTTAGCCGTGTGCGGTGCCCCCTTCCACCATATTACACCTCGAGAATACCGTAGCGGAGCTTAGGCGAAGCCCTGCGCCGGTGGAACATCATCATCGTCACCACGCCGTCGTCTTGACGTAAACTCTCCCTCAACACTCGGCTGGATCGGAGTTCGAGGGACGCCATCGAGCTGAACGTGTGCAGAACTTCCGGAGGTGCCGTGACGTTCGGTACTTGGATCGGTTGGATCGTGAAGAAGTACGACTACTTCCTCTACGCTATGTCAACGCTTCCGTTGTCGGGTCTCACGAGGGTACGTAGACAACACTCTCATCTCGTTGCTATGCATCACCATGATCTTGCGTGATCGTGAGGAAAATTTTTGAAATTACTACGTTCCCCAACAAAGGGTATCGAGCCTAGGTTTTTATGGTTTGATGATATGCACGAGTAGAACACAAGTGAGTTGTGGACGATACAAGTCATACCGCCTACCAGCATGTCATACTTTGGTTCAGCGGTATTGTTGGATGACGATCCAGACCAACCTTACGCGTGCATTTTACGCGAGACCGTTCCCTCGGCGTGCTTTGCACATAGATGGCTTGTGGAAGACTGTCTCTCCAACTTTAGTTGAACTGAGTGTGGCTACGCCCGGTCCTTGAGAAGGTTAAAACGGAGTCTATTTGACGAAGTATCGCTGTGGTTTTGATGCGTAGGGTGAGATTGGTTCTTGCTTAAGCCCGTAGCAGCCACGTAAAATTTGCAACAACAAAGTAGAGGACGCCTAACTTGTTTTTGCAGGCATGTTGTGATGTGATATGGTCTAGACATGATGCTGAATTTTATTGTATGAGATGATCATGTTTTGTAACCGAAGTTATCGGCAATCGCGTGAGCCATATGGTTGTCGCTTATTGTATGCAATGCAATCGCTTCATAATGCTTTACTTTATCACTAAGCGGTAGCGATAGTCGTAGAAGCATAAGTTTGGCGAGACGACAACGATGCTACGATGGAGATCAAGGTGTCGCTACCGGTGACGATGGTGATCATGACGGTGCTTCGGAGATGGAGATCAGAAGCACAAGATGATGATGGCCATATCATATCACTTATATTGATTGCATGTGATGTTAATCCTTTATGCATCTTATCTTGCTTTGATTGACGGTAGCATTATAAGATGATCCCTTACTAAATTATCAAGAAGTGTTCTCCCGAGTATGCACCGCTATGAAAGTTCTTCGTGCGGAGACACCACGTGATGATCGGGTGTGATAGGCTCTACGTTCAAATACAACGGTGCAAAACAGTTGCACACGCAGAATACTCGAGTTATACTTGACGAGCTATGCATATAAGATATGACCTCGGAACACGAGACCGAAGGTCGAAAGCGTGAATCATATAGTAGATATGATCAACATATTGATGTTCACCATTGAAACTACTCCATCACACGTGATGATCGGTCATGGTGTAGTTGATATGGATCACGCAATCACTTAGAGAATTGGAGGATATTTTTCTAAGTGGGAGTTCTTAAGTAATATGATTAAATGAACTTAAATTTATCATGAACTTAGTACCGATAGTATCTTGCTTGTCTATGATGTGTAGATAGATGGCTCGTCTTGTTGTTCCGTTGAATTTTAATACGTTCCTTGAGAAAGCAAAGTTGAAAGATGATGGCAGCAATTACACGGACCGGGTCCGTAACTTGAGGATTATCCTTATTGCTGCACGGAAGAATTACGTCCTGGAAGCACCGTTAGGTGCCAGGCCTGGTGCAAGGGCTGCGCCCGAAGTTGTGAACGTCTGGCAAAGCAAAGCTGATGACTACTCTATAGTTCAAGGTGCCATGCTTACGGCTTAGAACCGGGACTTCAACGTCGTTTTGAACACCATGGAGCATATGAGATGTTCCAGGAGTTGAAGTTAATATTCCAAGCGAATGCCCGGATTGAGAGATATGAAGTCTCCAATAAGTTCTATAGCTGTAAGATGGAGGAGAGCGGTTCTGTCAGTGAGCATATACTCAGAATGTCTGGATATAACAATCACTTGATTCAACTGGGAGTTAATCTTCCGGATGATTGCGTCATTGATGTAATTCTCCAATCATCGCCACCAAGCTACAAGAGCTTCGTGATGAACTATAATATGCAAGGGATGACCAAAACAATGCCCGAGCTCTTCGCGATGCCGGAAAGTCATGGAGGTAGAAATCAAAAGGAGCATCAAGTGTTGATGGTTAACAAAACCACTAGTTTCAAGAAAAAGGGCAAAGGAAAGAAAAGGGAAACTTCAAAAGAACGGCAAGCAAGTTGTCGATCAAGAGAAGAAACCCAAGTCTGGTCCTAAGCCTGAAACCGAGTGCTTCTATTGCAAGCAGACTGGTCCTTTGAAGCGGAACTGCCCCAAGTATTTGGCGGATAAGAAGGATGGCAAGGTTAACAAAGGTATATGTGATATACATGTTATTGATGTGTACCTTACTAATACTCGCAGTAGCACCTGGTATTTGATAATCGGTTACATTGCTAATATTTGCAACTCAAACAGGGGCTACGGATTGCGAAGATTGGCTAAGGACGAGGTGACGATGCGCGTGGGAAATGGTTCCAAAGTCGATGTGATCGCAATGGCACGCTACCTCTACATCTACCTTCGGGATTAGTATTAGACCTAAATAATTGTTATTTAGTACCAGCGTTGAGCATGAACATTATATCTGGATCTTGTTTGATGCGAGACGGTTATTCATTTAAATCGAGAGAATAATGGTTGTTCTATTTATATGAATAATATCTTTTATGGTCATGCACCATTGAAGAATGGTTTGTTTTTACTTAATCTTGATAGTAGTGATACACATATTCATAATGTTGAAACCAAAAGATGCAGAGTTGATAATGATGGTGCAACTTATTTGTGGTAATCGCCGTTTAGGTCATATCGGTGTAAAGCGCATGAAGAAACTCCATCTTGATGGACTTTTGGAGTCACTTGATTATGAATCACTTGGCACTTATGAACCGTGCCTTATGGGCAAGATGACTAAAACACCGTTCTCCGGAACTATGGAGAGAGCAACAGATTTATTGGAAATCATACATACTGATGTATGTGGTCCAATGAATGTTGAGGCTCGTGGCGGATATCGTTATTTTCTCACCTTCACAGATGATTTGAGCAGATATGGGTATATCTACTTAATGAAACACAAATCTGAAACATTTGAAAAGTTCAAAGAATTTCAGAGTGAAGTAGAAAATCATCGTAACAAGAAAATAAAATTTCTACGATCTGATCGTGGAGGAGAATATTTGAGTTACGAGTTTGGCCTACATTTGAAACAATGCGGAATAGTTTACTTAACTTACGCCACCGGAACACCACAACGTAATGGTGTGTCCGAACGTCAGAATCGTACTTTATTAGATATGGTGCGATCTATGATGTCTCTTACTGATTTACCGCTATCGCTTTGGGGTTATGCTTTAGAGACGGCTACATTCACTTTAAATAGGGCACCATCTAAATCCGTTGAGACGACGCCTTATGAACTGTGGTTTGGCAAGAAACCAAAGTTGTCGCTTCTGAAAGTTTGGGGCTGCGATGCTTATGTGAAAAAGCTTCAACCTGATAAGCTCGAACCCAAATCGGAGAAATGTGTCTTCATAGGATACCCAAAGGAGACTGTTGGGTACACCTTCTATCACAGATCCGAAGGCAAGATTTTTGTTGCTAAATTCGGAAATTTTTTGGAGAAAGAGTTTCTCTCGAAAAGAAGTGAGTGGGAGGAAAGTAGAACTTGATGAGATAATCTGTATCTACTCCCTTATTGAGAAGTAGTACATCATGTAAATCAGTTTCCGTGACACCTACACCAAATAGGGAGGAAGCTAATGATGATGATCATGAAACTTCGTGTCGAAGTTTCTACAGAACTTCAGTAGATCAACCAGAGCAAGATCCGCACTGTGAGTGGTACGGTAATCCTATTGGGAAGTCATGTTACTGGAACATGATGAACCTACGAACTATGAAGAAGCGATGGTGAGCCCAGATTCCACAAAATGGCTTGAGGCCATGAAATCTGAGATGGGATCCATGTATGAGAACAAAGTGTGGACTTTGGTTGACTTGCCCGATGATCGGCAAGCAATTGAGAATAAATGGATCTTCAAGAAGAAGACCGACGCTGATGGTAATATTATCATCTATAAAGCTCGACTTGTTGCAAAAGGTTTTCGACAAGTTCAAGGGATTGACTACGATGAGACCTTCTCACCCGTAGCGATGCTTAAGTCCGTCTCGAATCATGTTAGCAATTGCCGCATTTTATGATTATGAAATTTGGCAAATGGATGTTAAAACTGCATTCCTGTATGGATTTCCGAAAGAAGAGTTGTATATGATGCAACCAGAAGGTTTTGTCGATCCAAAGGGAGCTAACAAAGTGTGCAAGCTCCAGCGATCCATTTATGGACTGGTGCAAGCCTCTCGGAGTTGGAATAAACGCTTTGATAGAGTGATCAAAGCATTTGGTTTTATCTGCACTTTTGGAGAAGCTCAGATTTACAAGAAAGTGAGTGGGAGCTCGGTAGCATTTCTGATATTATATGTGGATGACATATTACTGATCGGAAATGATATAGAATTTCTGGATAGCATAAAGGGATACTTGAATAAGAGTTTTTCGATGAAAGACCTCGGTGAAGCTGCTTACATATTGGGCATTAAGATCTATAGAGATAGATCAAGACGCCTAATAGGACTTTCACAAAGCACATACCTTGATAAAGTTTTGAAAAAGTTCAAAATGGATCGTGCAAAGAAAGGGTTCTTGCCGGTGCTACAAGGTGTGAAGTTGAGTAAGACTCAATGCCCGACCACCGCAGAAGATAGAGAGAAAATGAAAGATGTTCCCTATGCTTCAGCCATAGGCTCTATCATGTATGCAATGTCTGTGTACCAGACCTGATGTGTGCCTTGCTGTAAGTTTGGCGGCAGTACCAAAGTAATCCAGAGTGGATCATCGGACAGCGGTCAAGAACATCCTTAAGTACTTGAGAAGGACTAAGGATATGTTTCTCATTTATGGCGGTGACAAAGAACTCGTCAGAACGGTTACGTCGACGCTAGCTTTGACACTGATCCGGACGATTCTAAATCGCAAACCGGATACGTATTTACATTAAACGGAGGAGCTGTCAGTTGGTGCAGTTCCAAACAAAGCGTCGTGGCGGGATCTACATGTGAAGCTGAGTACATAGCTGCTTGAAGCAGCTAATGAAGGAGTCTGGATGAAGGAGTTCATAACCGATCTAGGTGTTGTACCTAGTGTATCGGGTCCAATGAAAATCTTTTGTGACAATATCGTGCAATTGCCTTAGCAAAGGAATCCAGATTTCACAAGAGAACCAAGCACATCAAAAGACGCTTCAACTCCATCCGGATTTGGTCCGTGGGAGACATAGAGATATGCAAGATACATACGGATCTGAATGTTGCGTAATTCGTTGACTAAGCCTCTTCCACGAGCAAAACATGATCAGCACCAAGACTCCATGGGTGTTAGAATCATTCTTTGTGTAATCTAGATTATTGACTCTAGTGCAAGTGGGAGATCAAGGAAATATGCCCTAGAGGCAATAATAAAGTTATTATTTATTTCCTTATATCATGATAAATGTTTATTATTCATGCTAGAATTGTATTAACAGGAAACATAATACATGTGTGAATACATAAACCTACAGAGTGTCACTAGTATGCCTCTACTTGACTAGCTCGTTAATCAAAGATGGTTGTGTTTCCTAACCATGAACAAGGAGTTGTTATTTGATTAACGGGATCACATCATTGGTTGAATGATCTGATTGACATGACCCATTCCATTAGCATAGCACCTGATCGTATAGTTTGTTGCTAGTGCTTTTCTTCATGACTTATACATGTTCCTATGACTATGAGATTATGCAACTCCCGTTTGCACGAGGAACACTTTGGGTGCTACCAAACGTCACAACGTAATCGGGTGATTATAAAGGTACATTACAGGTGTGTCTCCGAAGGTACATGTTGGGTTGGCATATTTCGAGATTAGGATTTGTCACTCCGATTGCTCGGAGAGGTATCTCTGGGCCCTCTCGGTAATGCACATCACATAAGCCTTGCAAGCATTGCAACTAATGTGTTAGTTGTGAGATGATGTATTACGAAACGAGTAAAGAGACTTGCCGTAACGAGATTGAACTAGGTATTGGATACCAACGATCGAATCTCGGGCAAGTAACATACCGATGACAAAGGGAACAACGATGTTGTTATGCGGTCTCGACCGATAAAGATCTTCGTAGAATATGTAGGAGCCAATATGGGCATCCAGGTCCCGCTTATTGGTTATTGACCGGAGAGGTGTCTCGGTCATGTCTACATAGTTCTCGAACCCGTAGGGTCCGCACGCTTAACGCTTCGATGGCAGTTACTATGAGTTTTTATGATGTTTCTGTACCGAAGGTTGTTGAGTCCCGGATGAGATCACGGACATGACGAGGAGTCTCGAAATGGTCGAGACATAAAGATTCATATATTGGAAGTCTATGTTTGGACATCGGAAGTATTCCGGGTGAAATTGGGAATTTTACCAAGTACCGGGAGGTTACCGGAACCCCCCGGAATGCTAATGGGCCAACATGGGCCTTAGTGGAAGGGAGAAAAGGGGGCCCAAGTGCTGGCCGCACCTTCCCCCTTCCTAGTCCTATTAGGACTAGGAGAAGGCGCCCTCTCTCTCCTTCCCACTTGGGGAAACCTAGTTGGACTAGGATTGGGGGAATCCTACTCCTAGTAGGAGTAGGAAACCCTGGTGCGCCTCCTCTCCTTGGCCGGCCAGCCCTCCCTTCCCTCCTTATATACAGGGCAGGGGCACCTCATGACACACAAGTTGATCATTGAGATCGTTCCTTAGCCGTGTGCGGTGCCCCTTCCACCATATTACACCTCGAGAATACCGTGGCGGAGCTTAGGCGAAGCCTGCGCCCGGTGGAACATCATCATCGTCCACCACGCCGTCAGGTTGTGAAACTCTCCCTCAACACTCGGCTGGATCGGAGTTCGAGGGACGCCATCGAGCTGAACATGTGCAGAACTGGAGGTGCCGTCGTTCGGTACTTGGATCGGTTGGATCGTGAAGAAGTACGACTACTTCCTCTACGTTGCGTCAACGCTTCCGTTGCTGGTCTACGAGGGTACGTAGACAACACTCTCATCTCGTTGCTATGCATCACCATGATCTTGCGTGATCGTAGGAAAATTTTTGAAATTACTACGTTCCCCAACACGCTTACCCGAATTCGGAGCTCTCCAGGAGCGTTCGCAGATCTTACTCGCAACGTGTCCGATGCTGCCGCATTCTACCGGGCCGAGGAGGGGAGCTCGACGGAGAAGGTCTTACGGTGTCGATATCTTTGAGGCCGGTCATCCGGCAGTTTTCTTAGCGACCAAACCGAAGCAGCTGGTCGAGCTCCACAAGGCGGCCGAACAGGCCATGAAGGGCCTCATAGTTCGGTGTGGCCTAAGGAGGCCATGCCCGGAGCTACTTCGCCCTGTGCGGCGGGCCGATGGATGCATGCCCGTGGGTAGAAGTCATCAAGCATTCCGCCAGATTGAGGGTGCCCGTCGGGCCTTGCCCGCCAAGAAGGTGCAGGGCAGGATGGATGCCTGAAGCTCGTGGACGGACCCGCCACGAGAGGTCAAGGAGCATCGCACGCCTGAGATGTATTATAAGTGTGTGCTGAAGCGCGCCCGCACTATTGCGGGTGAGTGCTCCAAAGTTGTAATATTTGAGTAGACTAGCATTTTGTTATCCTGTGCAATTGAAAACTTAGTTCATATGCGCTTAAGCAATGCTTGTTAATTTAAAATATTACCTTCAGGCGGCTGTTTATCAAATCGAGAGATGGCAAGTAAATCGGCTTCAGCCCCCATGCCACGAGTCTTTGGGGTGTTCGGATAAACTTGAGCGCTCTTGTTCCCATTTTGGGTCCATCTAGGAGGCGCTCAACACAGCGAACAAGGCAACCGGACTTATAATGCTTGAACACTCTCACTTAGCCATAGAATTCTATAATTTTAAATTTCGCGAAGCCCCTAGTCTTCGGAAGGTCGAATTTGGGGCGCTATTCACGCCTTGGCGGACAAGATCCGGCTCCTCGCTCTAAGCGGCATAAGTCTTTAAGGACTCAAAAAACCTCTCGAATCGCGATCGCTCTCGCCTCATCATGACGGTCAGTTTTAGCTTTCTCCATCGAGGCGTTAACCCAGCTCAAGCTGGGCGGAATCGCAGTGGTTCTCCCATACCTTAGCCGATATGACGGAACGTAAGGTACCAAAACATGGGAGCCGGGCAAACCCAACTATTGACCCAAGACATGATTCAGAGCCGATGCATATAGTGCTATAAGTTCGGGGTGCCACACTTGTGAAAGTGTTCGGACTCATCATACCATAATGCGGGAAACATAAGCCCCTGGTGTATATTAGCCATACCAAAGTGTACGGATGCAACATGCCGTGAATGAACATATGTATGAAAAGAAATGCAATTGTAAGCAAAAGGTGCTGCATTGTTATATTCAATAAGTGCTGCTACGAATGCAGAACGATACAAATAGTGCGATAAGCAAGGTATGGGACTGTTAAACATGTCCCCCTCCAGGGGTAGGCTGCAGATTGGTGTATAAAAATGCTCGTAATGGAGACCACCTGTATATTCGTTGTAGCCTTTATCCTTCCCCTGGCTGTTGCATTGTGAGTTCGGCAGTCTGCAACTGCCGGACAGACTCGACAAACGTAGTCCTGTGGGTAAAAAGTAAAAGGTAAAAAGAAAAAAAGGAACGACACACTTGAGAGCCCCCGTGTGGTTGAGCCGCGATCTGGGTTTATCGTGGTCGTGCCCCTCTCCCCATGCCCATGGTATCTTCGTGAGCGTAATGGTGTACGCCAAGGACCTGCTTTGACGCTTCGCAGAGCCGGGTTGGGGCCGCACTGCCACGCTGCGTCGTAACGTGCTGTGGTCTTGTTGTAAGTTACTCCGGCGCTTAGTCTGTATCCGGCCGCTTAACGGCCGGACTCGAGAATTGCCTTAAGAGGCTGCATTGCACTTCGCCGCGAGAGTCATTGTATGTTCCTCCGCGCGGAGAGAACGTTCAGTGTTTCCGTTGACCGTGATGACTCCTCGAGGGCCTGGCATCTTGAGCTTGAGGTATGCGTAGTGCGGCACCGCGTTGAACTTTGCGAACGCGGTACGTCCGAGCAAGGCATGATAGCCGCTGCGGAACGAGACTATGTCGAAGATTAACTCCTCGCTTCGGAAGTTATCCCGGGATCCGAAGACCACTTCCGATAATTGAGCCTGTACAATTGGCTTCTACACCTGGTATGACGCCTTTAAAGGTCGTTTTGGTAGGTTTAATCCATGAGGGGCCTATGCCCATTTTATGCATCAGATCCTCGTAAAGCAGGTTCAGGCTGCCGCCGGCCCATCGGGACTCTGGTTAGGTGAAATCCATCAAGATTGGGTCTAAGACCGGTCTTGGCGAATCCGCCGTGGCGGATGCTGGTGGGGTGGTCCCTTCGGTCAAAAGTGATCGGGCAGGAGGACCATGGTTGAACTTCGGGGCAACTGGCTCCATCACGTAGACATCCCTGAGTGCACGCTTCCGCTCCCGTTTGGGTATGTGCGTTCCGTATATCATGTTCACCGTCCACACCTGTGGGGGGAAACCCTTCTGTCCTCTATTGTTCGGCGGTTGGGTCTCGTCCTCGTCATCGCTATGCAGCCCCTTGTCATTGTTTTCGGCAATTAACTTGCTCGCCTTGAATACCCAACAGTCCTGTTGGTGTGGTTAATGGCTTTTTCGGGGTGCCGTGTATCCGCACAAGCGGTCGAGTATTCGGTCCAAATTGGACGGACCCGGAGTAGTTCTTTTGAATGGCTTTTTCCGCTGAACGGGTTTAGATCCTCTGAATCCGTCGTTGATTGCCGGATCCTCCATAGTGTCACCGTTAATGCGGCGTTTGTTTTTTACGACGCTGACCTGCCATTTCAGTCCTTGAAGTCCGGACTGCCGGAATTTTCTTTGAGGTTGTTGCTGCGTGCTAGCTGACTGTCCTCACCCGCCAGAAGCGGGTCATGAGTGATGTGAGGGCTGCCATGGATTTCGGCTTTTCCTGTCCTAGATGCCGGGCAAGCCACTCGTCGCGGATGTTATGCTTGAAGGCCGCGAGGGCCTCCGCATCCGGACAGTTGATGATTTGGTTTTTCTTGGTTAAGAACCGTGTCCAGAATTGTCTGGACGATTCGTCTGGCTGCTGAATTATGTAGCTTAGGTCATCAGCGTCTGGTGGTCGCACATAAGTGCCCTGGAAGTTATCGAGGAATGCGGCTTTGTGTCCTCCCAGCTCCCAATTGACTCTGTTGGCAAGCTGTTGAGCCAATGCCGGGCTGGTCCTTTAAGCTTGAGGGGGAGGTATTTGATGGCGTGGAGATCGTCACCGCAGGCCATGTGGATGTGAAGGAGATAGTCTTCGATCCAAACCGCGGAGTCTGTTGTGCCATCATAGGATTCGATATTGACGGGTTTAAACCCTTCGGAGATTTGATGATCCATTACTTCGTCTGTGAAGCATAGTGGGTGTGCGGCGCGTCTGTACTGGGCGATATCACGACTGAGCTCAAAAGGGCTTTGTCTCTGTTTTGTTCGGCCCGGCGGACTTATCAGGTCCAAAGTGACGGTTGTCGTCGCCACGCATCGTGAAGCGCCCACGCGATCCATAGATCGATCTTGATTGTCTTGCCTTGTCCTCCAATATATCTCGCAGGTCCGGAGCGTTCCCCTGTGGCCGTGTGCTTTTTGAGCGATGCCATGGTACGGTTCTAGTGAAGGGCCTAGAGGCCTCTCTGTCGCGACCACGGGGTGGTCGGTCAGCCATATTGTCTCCTGGTGATGCGGGTTCGTAAGCATCCTCCTCTAATCGGGGGAGCAGCTTGCCTTTAGGGTAGCTTTTGAGGGGCGTTGAGCTCATGCTCTTCGACGCGAGGACTTCAGTCCATCATCGGCTAGCGATCCTGATCAGCTCTAAGCTGTTGCTTTTTCTTGAGGCTATTCGCCGTGGCCATAAGCCCGCGTCTAAAACGCTCTTGTTCGACGGGATCCTCGTGCACGACGAATTCATCGTCGTCGAGGCTTGCTTCGTCTCCGGCGGAGGCATATAATCCTCTACCTCCTCTTCGCCGCTCTCGCGAGGGTGGCGTCTCCATCCTCGTCGCTGGATCTTGGTGGAGTGGATTGTCTTCGGCACTATCCAGTTGTATTGTTATCTCCGTTGCGGAATCTTCATTCTTGTGGTGGTGGGATTTAGGCGGCGCCACGACGCCGGGCGCTTGGGCTGTTTCTTGGAGGGTCATCCTCCTCTGTTCCTTCGCCATTCCCATCCTTTGGGATATCCACCATGTATACGTCATATGATGAGGTGGCTTTCAGCGTCTTAGGCGCCGGTTCTTGTTCGTCTCGGCATCGTCGTCCATACCGTCGATGTCTTGAGTCGTAGTCTAACATGTCGGTTAGATCGCCGACAGCCGCTACCAAGTGGGTGGTGGGTGGGCTTTGAATTTCTTCGTCGTCCGCATCCCAACCGTCCTGACCGCAGTCCGCCAGGCTCTCCTGATAACGAGAGGTACTTTAGCGAACTCAAGATGTCGCCAAAAGGTGAGAGTTGAAAGATGTCCGCTGCGGTGAACTCCATGACCGGCGCCCAATCGGATTCAATCGGAGGGGGCGCGGGAGGTTCGAAGTCCGGCAAGGAGTCCAGCACCTCGGAGTCGCGAGCTTCATGAGGGACAAGATCAGTGTCCGGCTCTATCGCCGTAGAGATTGCAGCCCTCGAGGCGGTGTCTAGCCATCCGTCCCCGATCTGCGCAGCCGGCTCCGAATTGAAGATCGGAGGCGGGTTGAAATCTGGCCTCCAGTCTTGTCAGAAGCTAAATCATGCTCGCCGCGACAGTGCGGCACGCTCGGCTGTGGCTCGACTCCATCGAGGATCAAGTCCCCACGGATGTCAGCCGTGAAGTTCAAACTTCCAAATCTGACCTGACGGCCAGGGGCGTAGCTTTTGATCTGCTCCAGATGGCCAAGGGAATCGGCCCGCACTGCAAAGTAGCCGAATACGAAGATCTGTCCGGGGAGAAAAGTCTCACCCTGGACTGCGTCGTTGATGATGGTCGAAGAAGCCATCAAGCCTATCGGTGATGACACAGAGGAACTCTCAATGAAAGCACCAATGTCGGTGTCAAAACCGGCGGATCTCGGGTAGGGGTCCCGAACTGTGCGTCTAGGCGGATGGTAACAGGAGACAAGGGACACGATGTTTTACCCAGGTTCGGGCCCTCTTGATGGAGGTAAAACCCTACGTCCTGCTTGATTAATATTGATGATGTGTGTTACAAGACTGGATCTACCACGAGATCAAAGAGGCTAAACCCTAGAAGCTAGCCTATGGTATGATTGTTGTTCGTCCTATGGACTAAAGCCATCTGGTTTATATAGACACCGGAGAGGGCTAGGGTTACACAGAGTCGGTTACAATGGTAGGAGATTTACATATTCGTATCGCCAAGCTTGCCTTCCACGCCAAGGAAAGTCCCATCCGGACGCGAGACGAAGTCTTCAATCTTGTATCTTCATAGTCTTGGAGTCCGGCCGATGATGATAGTTAGGCTATCCGGACACCCCCTAGTCCGGAACTCCCTCACTTAGCTTCCTCTTCCAATCCGTCCTGAGCTCAGTCCTCTCCATCGCCATGGCACCGAAGCGAACGGAAAAATGGAAGAAGCCGCTGTCCTCAGCCAGTCTTCCCCTGGCCATTGAGCCCGCCGTTGGTCGATCGCTGGTACTCAATCAAGAGGCCATGGACAAGGTCCGCCCGGCGCTCGCCACCAGCTTCAATGAATGGGGAGGGACAGTGGCCTGTCCTACATCCCTTGCGACTATCAATAGGACAACCACTGAGGTCCAGTTCTTCATTTATGCCCTATGGGCCGACCTGGTTCCTCCTTTCTCCGCCTTCTTCAATGTCGTGCTCTTCCATTATCAGATCCATATGCTGCACCTAGATCCCCAATCCGTTGCCCTTCTCACCGTATTTGCCTTTGTCAGTGAGGCCATGGTGGGCATTGCCCCTTCCGTGGCCCTCCCGCGACATTTCTTCGCGCTGCACTTGACCGACCCCCTGTAGTGCTCGGGGTGCCTGAGCTTCCAGGCTGTGGAGGCGCCGGCCGGCTCGGGGATTGATTTTGATCTCCCGCCGTCTGCGGGTGGGTTTCGGACACGGTGGGTGTATGTGGATGCCGGAGTGCTCAGCCCCCTGCTCTCGCCTCCGTCATCGCCCACCGTCCCCAACTCCGGCTGGGGCCACGAGAAGCTCACGGGCTCCCGCCTTTCCTTCGTCTGCCTCCGGTTGAGGAGGCTGAAGGACATTAGCGTGACTGCGCCCAAGGTGGTGAAGGAGTTCCTCCGACGCCGCATCGCCCCACTCCGGCGCCATTCCCAGCCGATGTGGGCCCTGACCGGCGGCCAGGATCACATGCGGCTTCAGGAGTCGGGGCTCCCGACCGAGGCACGAAGAACGGTGCTTGAGGTCTTGACGGGTGACCCCTCGCCAGGCAATATGCCGCAGGAGGGTTGTCTCATGTACTGTTGCTCGAACATGGTGGAGTTCGCGGGGCAGATGCCCCCCTTCGATGAATGGGGGCTGCGTCCAGTCGGCCTTGTGGGGCCGCGCGAGAACCCCGTCGCTGTGGTTCCCCTCCCTGTCGCCGCCGTCGAGCTTGCCCCAAGAGTGGACGCAGGGGGCAAGCACCACTGGAAGCCGGAGGTGAGGGAGCCAACATGTCGATGCCGCCCGAGCCTCCTGAGGCGCCATCGTCGAGAACCCGCTCTTGAGGCCGAAGCCCCCAAGGCCGAAGCGGGCCATCGCGAGGCGGAACCCGATAGCTCTCCTCAGCTTGGCGCTCCTGAAGTCGTCTCCTTCGGCACCTCACCGGTTGTGCCCTGTGATGGCCGCTACGTCCAACGCTTCGGCTGGCTCCGTGTGGACTTCGAAGCGCTCCGCAAGAGGAAGGGGTCCCCAAGCTGCAGCAGTGGTGCCTTCCGGCCGCTAAAGCAGAGGAAGTACATCGTCATAGATGAGTAAGTACCTTATTTTTGTGCTTCCTCAAGTACTACTTCCATTTATGACGGCGGCTCTTCAGGATCCCTTCCGCTAAGGTCGTGAAGCCTCCTGGAAAGCAACCTCCCCTGCCACGGATCTCCCGCTGGCCTTGAGCGTCCCGAACCAGCATGCCACCCTCGGCGCGAGGTCAGCCGAGGAGGCAGATGCGCTAGCATGGTGCCTCGAGCCTGCGCTCTTGCCATCTCTTCTTCGTGACCTTGCCGGGGGCACGGCGAGAGTGCCAAGGGCTCCTCCTCTGGTCGTGGACGGTGGCTGGATGGCTTCGGTCTCGGCTTCTTCTTCGAGTAGCGAGCCTCAACTCAATCGGGCTCCTGCCGAAGCCTAGTGGGCGACCGGGGGTGCGCCAGCCCCTAGCCCCCTGCTGAAAGGGGGTAAGCCACTTCGGATCCCGCGGCAACCCCCGCTGTGGGGGACGGAATCGGCCGCGTGCTTAAGCTTGCGCACGAACGGAGTGTAGTCCGCCACGAGCTCTTTCAGGAGGCTATGGGCGCGATGAGCCAGCTCGGTGGAGAGCTCGTGGAATGCAGACGCGCGCCTCGAGGACGAAGGTCTTCGGCTAATGGAGGAGCGGCATAATCTGAAGGTGGCCATCAATCGCGGGCACCACCAGCGCGAGCTTGATAATGCAAAGGCCGAGGCATCTCTGGAGGCCTCGCGTGAGGCCTGCACTCGAGCCTTGGAGGAGGCCCGGGAAGCTGACCGTCGCCGCGAGATCGCAGAGAAACGCGCATGGGAGCTCCAAGCCTGGAACGCCTCATTGGAGCAGCAAGTGGAGGCGCGCAGAGCCGCCTTAGCATCGATAAGGGGGACGCCTGCTGAGGAGGAAGAGATCCTGAAGCGCGAGGAGGCGCTAGCGCTGGATGCCATGGAGCGCAGCCTTGAGCTTGAATGGCTGGAGATGAGGGAGCGCTAAGTCGCCCAAGCGGAGGATGCGGTTGGTGCGTGCGAGGCCAGAGCCCGGGAGGAGGTCGATCTCCGGGTGGCCGAGGCTCGCGCGGATCTGGTGAGCAGGTACGACCTGAAGCTAAAGCTCGTGGAAGCTGAAGCTGTGGGAAGGACTACTGCCCTTGAGTCCGGGTTGGCTGAGGCGGGGCATCACGAGAAATCCATCGCAGCCGCCCTGATCTCCGTGCAGTCTGAGCTGGCTTCCGCCCATGCCGAGCTGCTTTCTCTTCTGCAACGGGTCGCTATCGTCGAGTCCTTCACGTAGCAGAGCAGGGAGGAAGCGCTCCGGCGGCAGACGCGGGAGCACGTGCACGGCCCCATGCTCCAAAGCCTCAGGATCAGAGCCAACGCTGCGCTGGGCACCATCTGCGATGAAGATGCCCCTCATCCCCACTCGAATGATTACGCCAGTCACCTCCTTTTCTTCACCGATGTGGTGACATGCCTGGAGAATCAATCCGAGAGGGCTCGCGAGCTTGTTGAAGAGAGGAGCTGCGGCCTGCTCAAGCGCGCGTTCTCCCGCGTCTTCAGCCAACTCCAGAACACCTACCCCAACTTTGATTTTGACGCCGCTATCGCCCCTGTGCCTGAGACCATCCGGGGCGACCTGGCGCGCTGGGTAGAAGACAATGTGGATGCTTTAGTCAGGGCCTTCACCTCTAACGATGACGCGGTGGTGGTCGCGGCGGATGAGGGCGACGTGGTCGACGAAGGTGTGGGCGATGCCGGCAACGGTGACGGTGATGCCGGCGATGCCAGGCCAAGCGTCGAGGCGACCAGAGGAGGGCCTTGATGGCGACATGTCAGATTGAGCCCGTGCTTCCTTGTCATTGACCCTGCATGTGAAAGCTCGGGCACGGCCCTGAAAGTTGTAAGAGCATTTTGGGAGGGGGATCCCCTCATGTAAACAGATTACGGCCTCTATTCCTTAAGCCAAGCTGGAGATGTGTTTTTACGGGCCTGTGAGTCCCGTCATGAGCTTACTGGTGCAGTTTACCTTAGTAAGGGCCAGCTCCTAACCGGCTCATGAGGTTGTGAGCTTCCGAAGGGCCTGCCGATCCATCCGAGAGGGCTTTGCGAGGAGCAAGCGCCAGCCATGAAGGGATGTACGCGCAGCGCGCGGGTGCCGCGCCCAGCCCCCGCTCGGGAGGGGCCCGTGAGGGGGGACGCAGCAAGTGCGGACTTCGAATCAAGGCAGGGAACCAAATTGCAAGAAATCGCACAAACGATAAAAGACACCCCCGCGTGTACCAATGAAAATTCAACTTAAAACTTAAATCCAAGGCCAGAGAAACAGAGCTACAAAGAGAGATTAAAAGAAAATGGCCGTGTTCGGTGCCTAGTCTAGTCTTCTTGTCTTCTCACCAGCGCGGAGCTAAGTACTGCCACTAGGACGTGCGAGGGAGCCCCCGAGGCCCGAGGGCGGCACTCCTGAGACTCCGGGGCGTGTACAACCCCACTCGTTATTACGTGAGAGTGTCACGAGCGGAGACCTTCATAGGCGCGAGCCTTACTTCATATCACCAGACGAGAGCCCCGCCTTGCGCCACACTCGACCACCGTTGGGGGTGTCCGGAAACCAGGACGACTCCAAAGGGACAAAGGGGACGCCAGCGGCGCCCTCGGCGACCACCGGTCCTCTGTCAGGGGGAAGGCTCACCAGTGCCTCCCCGGTAGAGGGCCTACCTCTGGGTAACGCCTTGCTCTGCGCGATGTGCGGAGAGGCCTTGCTCCCGGCTCCTTCCTTGCGTCCCCCAGTGCGCTCCTCCCGGTGGAAGGGGGGCTGTCGAGCTGGGGCCGCCGTCTGCCGCTGTGACCTGATCCACCTGTGACCCATGGTTAGCGTAAGCTTGCTCCTGAGAGATTAGCGGTACCCTGTAGCTGTTGTCGCCGGCATGGTCGACGTGGCTCCCGGGTGGCTCCTGGAAGGCCTCAGCTTCTAGTGCCTCCTCCTCCCAGCCTGGCTCGAGGAACATGCCAGGGTCGTCTTCCGGCGTGTACTCCTTGTCCATCATGCGGGGCACGTAGGCCTCCGACGCCGCCACCACAAGACCTCGCCGAAGTGCCCCACGCTCCACATTGCCCAGCCCAGCGCGCCGCCCTAAGGATGGTAGGGGGCACCTCGCTGGGGCCGTAGGTGGCAAGGCTTGTGCCCGCACTCGTCGGAGGTGGCGCGAGCGTGATTGGGCGTCCGGTGCTGCTGGTCGCACCTGTGTCGATGAAAGTTCCTGGCATGCCCGGGGGCATGCGGGTGCAGCGAGGCCGCCGTGCGATCCGACCGCGGCCTGAGGCGTAAGCAGGGAGCAGAATGGAGGTGCCCCCGTGGCCGCGGCGTCCAGTAGCTCGGCGACTCGCTCCAGCAAGGCATCCCGGCCGCTCTACATCAGCCGGCATTGCAGAAGCTCTCGAGCCACCGTGAGCGCGGTTCTCATGTTTGCTTGTTCCCGTCGGGTATGCGGCGTCGTGGCCGCAGCGTAGCTTGAGGCTCTTGCGGCTGCCCGCGCTTGTCGCGGAGTAAGGGCGGATGGTGCTTGACCGCGCCGCCCGCACCCCGCAGCGTTTGGCGGTGCTTGTGCTGCCTGGGGCGCGGGGTTTAGGTCTTCTTGGGCGGGCGACATCGCCCGGGCTGGCCAAGCCGCCCAGCAGTCGGCGTTGGTCGCCGGGTCGCTGGGCATCGGAACCGCGGAGCCTCGGTGGATCGACTGGTGGAGGAGAGGCTCCGGCGCACCCCTACCTGGCGCTCCAAATGTTAGATTTTGGGTTCTGGTAAAACCCTTGAGGTTCGAACACTGAGGTGCGCATGAAGATCTCTCGCCCGCCCAAACTCGTTCGCATCAAGATCTCACGGCCTAGCTCGACGAACCCAAAGAACAAAGGGACACAAAATTTATACTGGTTCGGGCCACCGTTGTGGTCTAATACCCTACTCCAGTGTAGTGTGGTGGATTGCCTCTTGGGCTGAGGATGAACAGTAGAAGGGAAGAACAGCCTCCTGAGGGGAGGTGTTCTTGTGCTCGGTGAGCTTGTGTGGGTGAGGATGGTCTAATCCCAGTTCAGTTGCTTCCTGTGGTGGTTTCTCGTCCTATTTATAGAGGCCCTGGTCCTCTTCCCAAATATCGAGCAGGAAGGGATGCCACAACGGCCAGTTTGAAGGGGAACAAGTAGTACAAGCTATCCTGACTAAAGGTGGTCTTCGCCTGCCAAAGGCTCTCGTGGTGACGCCGTCTTGGGCTCCACGGTGACCTCCGTCTTGCCGTCCTTCTGGTCTTGGTCTCATTGCACCGATATGGAAACCTTTGCCTGATGCCTCAGGACTCCTTGCCTGCGCTTGCCTCTTTAGCACCAAAAGGGAAACAAGGACACTGTGCGCGCTGGCGCCCGCCTGGCCTTGGTCGTCATGGCTTACGTCACGAGAACCTCGCGAGGTTCCCCTTGCCTTGATCTCTCCGCCCCTCGCGAGACGGCCTGGTGAGGCCGCCCCCGAGGAGGTCTTGTGTCGTCCGCCTCGTGAGGCTTGGCCCATCGCAAGGGTCTTGGGTGTTTGTTGGTGAAGATGGGCCGTACAGAGCCGCTGGTGGAGCCACATCATGGGTCGCAGGCAGGTAAGTCTGGGGACCCCCGTTCCCAGAACACCGACAGTAGTGTATCCAATGTACTAGTAGAAATTGTTTTTCTGGGTAGCTGTAGAGTGTCTCCACTATACTAGTAGTAATTGTTTCTCTAGGCCCAAGACAAAACAGCACATCCACCCTAGTAAATAATAAAATCAATTCAAAAGCCCATCTATTTACTTAATGAGAGGTGCTACCCAGCACACCGCCCCCCAAAAAACCTAGGTGCTCTTCCTCCTCCTCATTGCCACCCACTACACATCAGCTCGCTCCACTCGTACCCCCAAATTCCTCAACTCACTCCTACTAAAAACCCCAGCTCCCCTTCTTCCTCACTACTATAGAAAAACCCTAGCTCCCCTTCTTCTTCACTCGCACTACAACTAGGCTCGTCATTCGTTACTCTGCTCAAATCCATGACTCGACGCGACGCCCTCGAGGAAAATGGAGTCGGCGGACCCCAGCGCCAAGAAGATGAGGCTCCCGCCAGCGGCGACGCCTGTTGTAGATCCCCCACCCGGTAGCGCGGGGAGAAGCGGCGAGCCCACCCCCACCGGATCCCAGGAACCCGTAGAATCTCGGGTGGACCGCATCAGCGATCTCCCGGACGCCATCGTTGGGGAGATCATCTCGCTTCTCCCCACCAAGGATCACTGCCGCACCAAAGTCCTCTCAATTCGGTGGCGCCCTCTATGGCGCATCGCACCCCTTAATCTCGACTTCGTCAGCTATCTCTCTTTAATGATTTTGAACTCCCAAGAGCCATCATCTCCTCCCACCAGGGCTCTGTTCAAAGCCTCTGCATCCCGTCATGCTACATGAGCAAGCATATCATTCCCTGCATGGTGAACGCCTGGCTGAAATCCCCTGAATTCATAGAACTACAACTTCTTGAGTTCTACTATTCCCTAGGAAATCACCTACCAGATACCAAACGCCATGTACTTGTGCCCTCAGCACCGATGTCCATCTGGCAGTTTTCCTCCTCTCTCCACACTGCCACCTTTGCACTGTGCTACTTACCAGACAATCTGGTACTAAACCTTCGACTCCCATTTTTCAAAAAACTTTCACCTGTGCGGGTTCGTATATCGGAGGCCTCATTGCACAACATCATCCACTCCAGTTGCCCTGCCCTGGAGTGCTTGGTGCTTGTTTTCACAATAAGAATCGGTTGTCTCCAAATAAAGCCGTCTAACCTTGTAAGAATTGGAATTCTTTTGGCGGAAGGCAGCTCATCATCCAAGATGCCCCTTCACTTCAAAGGTTGATACTTGATTCTAGCTATTCACCGTCGCAAATAACCGTCCTCTCTGCACCTAAAATGGAGACCTTGGGTGTAATACATGATCTATGTGCTCATTTCAAGATTGTGTTTGGCTCCACAGTTCTTTAGGTACTGTATATTATCATCTACACTTATAACCATAAGCTGCATTTTAAATTTTTGCGCATAAGTTATATATCATCTTGGATTACACATTTTGTACTAATATTATGTTCTATGCTCAATGAAGAGTTTCTCCATGGATAGCCTATCAATGGTGCTGGATTCTGTCAAGGTCTTATATATCCAAATGAATAGTTTTGATCTGAACAAGATTATTGGCTTCCAGCAATGCTTTCCATGTCTGGAGAAGTTGTATATAAAGGTGATAATTTCACGCACATTGGAAGCCCGCATATAGTGTACTAGAATTAACCGTTTAGTTGTTGCTCTTTCGACATTCTTTTTTTAGACCATAACGGTTTTCAATCTTCATGTCTACTTAGGCAACAGGACAGGGTAAGAAAGTTATAACCAATCCGTGGATTCGTGAGCACCGGGATTTTCTCACTTCTCATGGATTCGATTGAACACAATAACGCTGGAACGATATGTAGCCAACCATGCAAACACTAGATTTGTCACATTCTTCCTGCTGCATGCCAGGTTACTATTGCCCATCAGGCTTAAGTTTATCAACAACATGGTATTGAAGGATGGGTACGTCGAAGAGCAAAAAAAGGAGTTTCAGGTGGACAAAAGAGCTTCTCAACGTGCCGGGCTTCTATTTACAACATCTTATGGTCATAATCCAGTAAATTTTACGACCCAGGATGGTCATTCTATGGACCTGACCGATCCATTTGACTGTGACTACTGAAAATAGTGCTGGAGTTAGATGTTGTTGCCCTTTTCAATCTGGGTTTTGTCTAAACCTAATGAACAATTAACCCTCGTGCTTTTGTATAGTTTGTAAGCTGGAGTTAGATGTTGTTGTCATTTTCAACTCGGCTGTGACTATCATATTTTCTTTGAAACAGGGTAAATGGCTTGCCATTCGTTTAATTAAGAGTGAAGTATTGTAACGAACCCCAACCAAGGGAAATAACATCACTTTCGCTGGCTGCTTGATCTCACTGTGCATTACAAAACCCAAGTGATTAGCCCCCACCAGCACCCACAAACTTATTTTGAACTAGCACATCAAATGGGCTGTAAATTTTTATAAGAAAGGTTGCATGACCGTGACAGATTTGGATTCTGACATTTGGGACCGATGAGGAAAAATCCTATCCAAGGTGGTGTCGACTTACTAGCTAGTCACCAAACGATTCTACCTACCAGTTGTTAGATTGACATCCAACATTTGTCGTGTAGCTTCTATCTCTTATCTTCTTCCTCTAGCCGCCCAAACCAAACCACCCCGTTGGTTCCGTCTGCTCCCGCCTCCCATGGCTGGCTGCGCCTTCGCCGCCCTACCATACCCTCCAACGTTGGCCAATCCCTCCCTCTATTCCCCCACACGTCCTATTATTCTCTGGTGACGTCGGCCCGAACATGCACCCGCACCCGGACCAGTCAACCCTCCTACTCCCCTCCGCTTGCAACTGGACCGGGGCATCTTCCGTGGCTCCTGTTCGTTCCATTCGAGGCCTCGCCATCGTCCTCCGCCTTGGTTCGCTCGCTATGCATGGTGCGCCGCCCTCTTGTGTTGTCAACGCCATCAACAACCAAGAGGAACAAGGAGATGAATGTACATGGAGAGGATGACAGTAGGGACCCACTAGGGTCATGGCAGTACGCAAGCAAGTTCCTCATTATTACAAGCCCAGAAAAATGGTTCCTCCTAATGGTTGGACATCTGGGGCCCACACCATTGTCAACGTAGTCAATAAACGAGAGAATTACACAATGAGCGACTGACACCAGGGACCCAGCAGGTCACACAGTTGTTAATTACTTTTTTTGTGGAACAAGCAATTGTTATTTATACTAGTTTTAGAGACGGATCAGGGTAACAACGGGGCTGTGCGGGGCTGTGGCCCGTCTAGCCAGGGTTTTATTTATGTTTACCACATCATGAGCCCAGTTGTGTTTTTTTGCTGAAAATGGGTAGCCTAGTTCTACCTTTTTTTAAAGAAATGCCCAATCGAGGCGTACTTGCTTTGTCAGCCCTGCTGGGCTGCAAATCTTTCAAGACGAGGATAGATTCATTCGGCTTGCCTAGAAAATGGGCTAGCAGTAATGAGAAATGGGTTGCATTTTTAAAACACATCAAAACGAGAATTACTTTCAATTTTTTCATTTCAAGATTTTAAATTCCATTAATTTTTATGCATGGACAATTATTTGGATTTTATATTTATATAAATTTATTTTTCAAATTAGTTTGAATGTGTCTCAAAATTTCAGGATTAAAAACTATTGACCGCACGAAGTATGCAAAAACTCGTATAATTATTAACTGTGGCCACAATATGGGCTGTAATGCTAACAAAAAGAAGATGGGCTCCAAAAAATTCTTAAGAATTAGCAAATGGGCTGTAAATTATTAGAAATAATGGAAGATGGGATGTATGCTGTTTTCCACACATTGGAGGCTGACTTGTGCGCCCACTATAGGTTGACGTGTACGCTTTCCTAAAAAAAGGTTGATGCACATGCAACGCCGTGTCAACTTAGTCAACACACGAAAGCATTGACTGTTGGATGTCCATCCAACGACCGTCGTGCTTCTTCAATCTTTGCTCTTCCTGCTCCAGCCGCTCAAACAAGCACTGGCGGGAGTGCCTGCCCCTTCCTCCCGCGGCTAGCTGTGCTGCCGCGCAGGCCTCACCGCCCCACCATACTCCCATCGCTGGCCTAGCTATCCCTCTACTCACCCACACCTGCTGTTATTCTTCAGGACGATAGACGAACAAGTAAACCCTCGTACTCCCCTCCACGTGGGAAACAACTACCGAGTCTTTCCTCGCTCTGTGTCGTTCCCTTCCTAGACCTTGCCGTCGTCCACTGCCGTGGTGCTTGATACATCTCCAACGTATCTATAATTTATGAAGTATTCATGCCGTTATATTATCATTCTTGGATGTTTTACAATCATTTTATAGCAACTTTATATCATTTTTTGGGACTAACCTGTTGACCCGGTGCCAGTTGCTGTTTTTTGCTGAAAATGGAGTCCAAACACCGCGAAACCTTTTGGATTTAGGTGCCAGTGGGCCAGAGAAGCACCTGGGGGGTGCCCCGAGGGGGGCACAAGCCATAAGGGCGCGCTTGGGGGCCCAAGCGCCCAGGTGGGTTGTGCCCACCTCGCTGGCCTCCCGCACCCCCTCTTTGCCCTATAAATCACCAAGTATCCCAAAAACCCTCGGGGTAACCCTAGATCAGAAGTTCCACCGCCGCAAGCCTTTGTAGCCACGAGAAACCAATCTATACCTCCGTTCCGACACCCTGCCGGAGGGGGGAATCATCACCGGTGGCTATCTTCATCATCCCGGTGGCCACCATGATGAGGAGGGAGTAGTCCACCCTCGGGGCCGAGGGTTTGTACCAGTAGCTATATGTTTAATCTCTATCTCTCTCTCTCTTGTGTTCTTGAGACGGCACGATCTTGATATATCGCGGGCTTGGTTAATATAGTTGGATCATATGGTGCTTTCCCGTCTCTATCTTGTTGTGATGAATTGAATTTTCCCTGTGAGATTTCGTTTTATCGGATTGAATACTTTTTATAGATTTGAGAAGACTTAATGTATGTATTTCATATGAATACCTATAGTGACAATGGGGTATCATAGTGATTCACTTGATATATGTTTTGGCACTCAAAACGCGGATTCCCGAGGTGACATTGGGGTAATCTATGCATAGGGGTTGATGCACGTTCTTGTCTTTGTTTCTCCGGTAGAAATCTTGGGGCCCTCTTTGAGGTTCTTTGTGTTAGATTGAGTATTATGGATCTGAAATTGTTTTATGCATATCGTATAATTAACTCATGGATACTTGTGGTGACATTGGAGTATCTAGGTGACATTAGAGTTGGTTGATGTGTATCATATGATGTTACTTTAGTACTCTTGGATAGATCGAACGGAAAGAATAGCCTTGTGTTATTTTAGTACGAACTCTTGGATAGATCGAACAGAAAGAATAACTTTGAGGTGGTTACGTACCCTACAAACAATTTCTTCTTATGTTCTCTGCTAGATAAGAACTTTGGGGTGATTCTTCATCGCACGTTGTGGGATGGTTATATGATCCAATTAGATTAGCATTGTCGAGAGATTGCACTAGTGAAAGTACGGACCCTAGGCCTTATTTTCAAGCATTGCAATACCGTTTGTGCTCACTTTTGTTACTTGCTACCTTGCTGTTTTTTATTGTTCCTATTAGAAAAATCAATATCTACCATCATTAATACACTTGTATCACCATCTCTACGCCGAACTAGTTCACCTATACAAATTTCCATTATATTTGGTGTGTTGGGGACACAATAGACTTTTTGTTATTTGGTTGCAGGGTTGTTTGAGAGAGACCATCTAAATCCTACGCCTCCCATGGATTGATAAACCTTAGGTCATCCACTTGATGGAAAATTGCTTCTGTCCTACAAAACTCCGCGCTTGGAGGATGAACACGAGTCTACAAGAATAAAGTTGCGTAGTAGACATCAAGCTCTTTTCTGGCGCCGCTTCCGGGGAGGTGAGTGATTGAAGGTATATCTTTAGATCTTGCAATTGAATGTTTTAGTTTCTTGTTTTATCACTAGTTTGGTTTATAAAAGAAAACAACATAAAAATGGAATTGAGGTTGCATCATATTATTGATCATCTTTATAATATCTTTTGTGAAAATGATGGAAAGGAAAATTGTGCTCAATTTATAGAAGAAGAATTCAATAGAATGTTTGGTATAAATAATGAGCGTGATTGCAATGTTGTTAGTACGAAAATTCTTTGAATATCCATGATGCTAATGATATACAAAGCCATAAGCTTGGGGATGCTATGTTTGATGAAGATGATATTTTTAGTGCCCCAAGATTTTATGTGCAAATTTGTTATAATTAGTGCATGCCTCCTATTTATGATGATTATAATGATGAAAGTGGATTTGGAGAGGTCATGACTTTATTTAGTGATCAATCCACCATTTTGGATGAGGCTTCACTTGACTATGATAAGAAAATTGCTATCTATGATTATTATGGTGATGACATGTGTGCTATAAAGAATAATGATAACCATGAAACTTGTCATCATGATTTTAATTTTCTCTCTCATGATAGTTATTTTGTTGAGTTTATTCCCACCATTGTGAATGAGAAGAAATTTTCTTATGTGGAGACTGTCGGATTTCGGGTTCCGGTAGACCCTTGAGGTTCGAACACTGGGGTGCACGCGGAATCTCGCCCTCCACCTACCTGCACCCCGCCGCCTCGCTAGGATCTGAACTACGAAAGGAACAGCACAAGAGACACAGGGTTTATACTAGTTAGGGCCACCATTGTGGTGTAATACCCTACTCTAGTTTGCGGTGTGGTGGATTGCCTCTTGGGCTGATGGTGATGAACAATACAAAGAAGAACAACCTCGCGAGGGTCTGTTCTTGGCTGGCGCGATGAACTGCTAGGAGGAGTTCAGTCGCTTCTCTCTGTCTCTCTACTGATTTCAGATCTCTCTAGGTTCAACGTCCCTCTACCATGTGGGTGGCTAGCCCTATTTATAGGCAGAGGCCCTGGGCCTCTTCCCAAATATTGAGCGGGAAGGGCGCCAACAATTGGCCATTTTGAAGGGGAACATATGGTACACTTATCCTGACTAAAGTTGGTCCTCGCACGCCAAAGGCTCACAGTGGTGACGCCGGCTTGGGCTCCACAATGACTTCCTTCCTGCCGTTGGACCGGTCTTGGTCTTGTTGCACCGAAATGGACGCCTTTGCTTGATGCTCTCGCCTGCGCCTGCTCCCTTCGCACCAAAGAGGAAAGGAGGACGATGCGCGGGCTGGCGCCCGCCTGGCGCCCTTGGTCGTCATGGCTTGCGTCATGGGCACCTCGTGAGGTACCCCGCCTTGATCTCTCCGCCTCCTCGCGAGCCACCCTGATGAGGCCGCGCCTGAGGAAGCTCCCTGTCGTCCGCCCCGCGAGGCTTGGCCCCTCGCGAGGGTCTTGAGCTTGTGTTGATGAAGATGGGCCGTGATGGGCCCCCCTTTGAGCCACGCCGCAGGCCGCAGGCAGGCAAGTCTAGGGACCCCCGTTCCCAGAACGCCGACAGTAGCCCCCGGGCCCAAGGCGCGCCCGGACTTGGCCGAGCAGAGAGGCGAAGGGGCAAGTGCGAAGCGCTGCGGGCCCTAACAGTCTGCGGCCTTGGGCGCCGTGTGGCGGTCGATTGGACATGGGCGTCTCCACGTCCCCACGACACCTCGGCAACTGCACGAATTGACAAGTCCCTGCATGCAGAGCGGGTCATGATCGCCCGCGATCGTGGAGGTCGGCGGTTGGCCTTCCCCGGCTATAAGTATGGGACAGCGCCTGCCCTTCTAGTTCATATTCTCCTTGCTTCTTCTTCTTCCCCATGGCTCCGCCGAAGAGGTTCTCGGCCGCAGAGAAGGGGAAGGCTCGCCCAGTGGGGCTGACTCTCCCCATGGCCGCGGTCGAGGCCGTCCCCGCAAACACCCTACGGCTCCCATGGTGGCTCCTTGCGGTCGTGGAGGTGACCTCCCGCGCGGTGGCGGGCGGCAGGCCGCTGCTGGGGGGTGCCCTACGGCCGCGCCCCCCCCCCCTAGGCCGCGCTTCCACTCGGCAGAGGTGCTGCCGGAGTTTGTGGTGTGGTCAGCGGAGCCGACCGGCACCCGGCTCCAGCTCCCTCGCTTCCTCCTAGGTGAGCTTCCGGCCGGTGCCCAGGCGGCCTTTGGCTTCAAGCGGATGGTTGCTGCAGTCGGGCCTCCACAGGCTTCACCGAGGTCTCTGCGGCAGGGAGTCAGCCTGCCCGCTGGCAGCAACGTTGCCCCAGCGGTCTGAGCCGGCGATGCACCCTGCACTTCAAGTTCGACGGTGATGCCACCCTCTACGTGAGGGTGTTCGGGGAAGACGGTCGCCGCGCCGGTTGCTGCCCTGAGAACGACGACCGTGGCCGTGGGTTCAGCCTCAGCGATGATGGAGACGACAGCGCGCGCGTGGTCGGCGTCGCTCGGGGCTCGTCGAGCTTCAACGGCTCTTCTTTGGGCAGCGGCTCCTCTAGCGGTGGTCGCGACCAGCCTCCGCGCCGCCGCGCCCGCCTGGAGGGAGGTAGCGAGTCCGCCCGCCGTCTTGCCCCGGTGAAGCACGAGAGGTAGTCCGCCTGAGCTCCGGAGGCAGTTCGAGCCTCCCCCGCGAGTTGGTGTCAGGCGAGTTTTGTCCTTTTTCCTTTTCCTGCGCAAAGAAACAGTAGCGTAGGGCCCCGCGTGGGCGTGCTTGGACTATTGCTGTTAGTTATCGTATTGCTTCTGCCATCTTGGTATTATGCGCTTGTGCGACACGCTCGCGCGTAGAAATTACTTAGCTCGGGGGCGCCTGTCGTGGCCCTCGTCGAACGCTTCATGTCCTGCGAAGGTTAATCTGGAGAGGTAGCCCCCGGCCTCAGCTGCGGAGGCGACCGACCCAGGTCCTGCGTTCGTGTTGCGGTGCCCGTGAGGCGTGGACTAGAGGGGTGCTCCTGTAGTAGACCCGGGTAGGGAAAACCCTAAACAATAAGGGCAGAGAACACTCGCGGGGGCGCCCAGGCTGCCCCCCTCGCGTGACCTTGCGCGAGAGAAATCGAGGTAAGAGGGCGAAAGGTCGAAGAGCCACAAGTCGAAAACAGCTTTGAGAAAACTTCAAATGAGAACGAACAAGCCAACTGCAGAAAGCAAATGAAAAAGCCGCGTCCGGCACCTAATCTAGTCTTCGACGTCTTCTCACCAGCGCGGAGCTAAGTGCTGCCACTGGGCGTGGAAGGGAGCCCCAGGGCCTGAGGCCGGTGCTCCTGAGACTCCGGGGCGTGTACAACCCCAACTCATTATTACATGAGAGTGTCACGGGCGGCGAGCTTCACAGGCGTTGGCCTTCTTCACAGGCTCCGGGCCTTTCTTGGAGGAAGCAAGCTTCATGGGCATTGGCCCTCTTCACAGGCTCCGGGCCTTTTCCAAAAAGACACCTTCACTGGCATTCGCCTTCTTCACAGGCTCTGGGCCTTTTCCAAAAAGACAGCTTCACAGGCATTCGCCTTCTTCACAGGCTCTGGGCCTTTTCCAAAAAGACAGCTTCACAGGCATTCGCCTTCTTCACAGGCTCTAGGCCTTTTCCAAAAAGACAGCTTCACAGGCATTCGCCTTCTTGATGTGCTCTGGGCCTTTTCCAAAAAGACAGCTTCCACGGGCATTCGCCTTCTTCACGAGCTCTGGGCCTTTTCGGGGTAAAACCTCCGAGGTGTTGGATGTTACACGCGTTACGGATCGGCACCCCTCCCCGAGTCTCCAAGCGCGGAGTCGGGCCCTGAAACATGAACAACCTTGAACGGGCCCTCCCACACGGAGAGAGCTTATGCACCCCTTCCCTGGAGAGAACCCACCTGAGCACGAGGTCCCCTACCTCGAGAGTTCTGGGGCGGATGTTGCGGCAGTGGTATCGTCGCAGCGCTTGTTGGTACCTTGCTGCTCGCAACACAACTTCTCGACGGCGCACCTCCCCCAGTACGAGATCCATCCCCCGCATGGCGTCCGGCTGCGCCTCGTCGAATGCCAGGACCCGTGCGGAACGACGTCTGACCTCGTGAGGAAGGACCGCTTCGGCTCCATAGACCAGGAAGAACGGGATCTCTCCAGTTGGCTTGGTTGTGGTCGTGCGGATGGACCACAACACAGAATGAAGCTCGTCGTACCAGCCCCTGCCGCAGGCCTCCAGTTTCTTCCTGAATATTCTGGTTTTGAGGCCCCTCTGGACCTCTGCGTTGGCCCGCTCGGCCTGGCCGTTGCTTCGGGGGTGCGCCACCGAAGCGTAGCATATCTGCGTTCCCAGGTTAGCACAATATGTTTTGAAGAGGTTACTGGTGAACTGCGAACCGTTGTCAGTGATGATGCAGTTCGGCACCCCGAACCGGCTCACAAGGCCCTTGACGAACTTGACCACAGAACCTGCGGGGATGGTGCAGACGGCCTCCACTTCAGCCCACTTGGTGAACTTGTCCATGGCGACGTAAAGGTAGCGATAGCCCCCTGGCGCCCGAGGAAACGGTCCCAGGATATCCAGCCACCAGACCGCGAATGGCCACGAGAGAGGTATGGTTTGTAGGCCTCCTGCCGGCTGATGGATCTGCTTGGCATGGAATTGGTAGGCTTCACAAGCCTTCACTAGCTCCACGACATTGTTGAGTGCAGTAGGCGAATAGAAACTGCTCCAGAATGCCTTGCCCACGAGGGTTTGTGATGACGAGTGATGCCCACAGTCTCCACCGTGTATATCCGCCAGCAATTCTTTCCCTTGCTCCCTGGAGATGCAGTGCAGTGCCACATCATTCGGCCGCTTCCGATAGAGCTCTCCATCTCTGACACAGTATGTTGTGGCTTGCCGCGCCACGCGCTCCGCTTCCTCCTCCTTCTCCGGCAGGGTCCCTTGTGTTAAGTAGCTCCGGAGTTCTGTGATCCAGCACCCCTCCTGAGGCTCCATCGTCAGGAGCAGGCGCGCTCCTGAGGCCGGGCCACAGGCCGGGGCTCCTGAGGCAGGTGGCTAGGGGAGCTCCTCCCGAGGCTGCGCCGTGTTTGATAGTGATGGCATGGCGGAGTGCTTGAAAAGCCGCTCCTCGAACACGCCGGGCTCCTGGGGTAACCGCCTGGATGCTCGTTTGGCGATGTCGTCGGCCTCCTGATTGGTGCCGCGGGGCACATGCTGCAACTCCAACCCCCAGAACTGCTTCTCCATCCTGCGAATCTCCGCAAGGTAGGCTTCCATGTGCTCATCTTTTGGCTCATACACCTTGTTGGAGAAATTGACAAGCAGTTGTGAATCGCCCTTGATGGTAAGGCGCTCACCCCCAGGGCTGCTGTGGCCTTCAAGCCTGCTATTAGGCCTTCATACTCCGCTATGTTCTTGGAGACCTTTTCACCTTGCTGGAAACAGAGCTGCACAGCGTAGTAGAGCTTGTCCTGAGTGGGAGATATGAGCACCGCCCCAGCCCCAGCGCCATGTCTGGAGAACGCCCCATCGAAGTACATGACCCAGCCTTCCGACGCTTCACTTCCCGGAGAGAGGGACCGATCCTCGTCGGCCTTGAGGCCCGGTGCCTCCGTCCATTCCGCTGCGAAATCTACTAACGCGGCCCCCTTGATGACTCTGGTCGTGCTGAATTCGAGCTGAAACGCTTGCAGTTCAATGTTCTACTCAGCGACCCTTCCGGCTGACTTAGGGCTCCTGAGCACCCTTTCCAAGGGGTATGCTGAGACGACCTTGATGGGTGAGCCCGAAAATAGTGCCGCATCTTGCGTGAGGCCACCAATAGCGCGAGGAGGAGCTTCTGAGGCATGGGGTACCGCGCCCTCACGTCCCGCAGCACCGTGCTGACGAAGTATACTGGGTGCTCAACGAGGTTTGGAGCGCCAGTGCTGCTGGCGCCCTCCGGGGACCATGGCGCCTCCTGAGGCGGTGGGGCCTCCAGAGGCTGGCGGTCCGGGGGAGGGACCTCTTCCTCCCCCAGTGCGCTCCCCTGCTGTGGCTGACCCTTCTCAGACGCAGCTGTGGTTTCTGTGGGTCCTTCTTGTTTGCGCGCAAGAACTTGACCAGGGCCTCCTCCTGCTCGGGCTCGAGGTTGGCGCCTATGGTGAAAGTGGCGTCAGTGGACCCGTCCTCATCGACGATATTTGCTTGGTCTCTGCCTTGTCTTGGGTGAACAACTGTTTCTTCTTGGTTGGTGCAGCCCCCTTGGGCTCAGGGGTCTCTGCGTCGGCGGGTTGCGCTGGCGCCGCCATCTTGAAGGTGAGCTTGAGCACTCATGGCGCATCTCCGGTGTCCCCGGCACGGTGAGGACGCCCGTTGCTCCGGGCATCTTCATGAGGTTGTACGCGGGTGAGTCGCGGCCATGAACTGGGCAGTCGGAGTAGCCGAGGATGGCGTTGTAGGGAGGCCGATGGGGGCGATGTCGAATCGACCTGCTCCGTCGCGGAAGTTGTCGTAGGTGCCGAAGGTTACGGGAGCCGGATCTGTCCCAAGGAGTTGGATGATCCGCCCCGACGCCCAAGAAAGGCCGGTGGGCTGCAACGCTCCGGTATCTTGAGGAGGTTGAAGGCCTCGACTGAGAGCATGTTGAGGCCCGCGCCGCCATCGATGAGAGTCCTGGTGATGGCCACCTGGCAGATGGTGCGGGTGCACAGCATGGGGAGCGCACCCGAGCAGGCTGAGTTGGAGGGGTGGCCTTCTGAGCTGAAGGTCAGGCTAGCCTTGGGCGCCGACCGGTCCTAGGGGGCCTCCGGCTGCATGGAGACGGCGCTGACCCGACGGACGAACGGCTTGACGTGGTGACTCGAGGGCGGCGCCCGCGAGCCGCCCAGAGGGGCCGCACGAAGCGCCCGGCGCCAGCGTGGTGGGTGAGGAAGAGGCCGCGGAGCTCTTCCCAAGAGGCCACGGAGGCAGCCGGAAGGTGGAGCAGCCACGCGCGTGGAGCGTCGGTGAGGGCCATAGGGAGCCAGTTGGCCATGACCCTGTCATCACCTCCAGCTTCGAGGACGGCTTCCTCGTACGCCAGCAAGAAAGCCATCGGACGGTCGCGCCGTTGTAGCACGGCGGCGTCGTTGGCTTGAACTTGTCCGCCGCCACCTGCAAGGCCGGGGCCAGGCTTCGAGCCCCTTGGCCCTCAACTGGTGTGGCCAGACGGAAGCGGGCGCTGCTCATCGCGAGGCGGGCCGCGGCGGTGGCAGAAGGGAAACTCCGGTGCACCCCCTACCTGGCGTGCCAAATGTCGGGTTTCGGGTTCCGGCAGACCCTTGAGATTCGAACACTGGGGTGCGCGCGGAATCTCGCCCTCCACCTACCTGCACCCCGCCGCCTTGCTAGGATCTAAACTACGAAAGGAACAGCACAAGAGACACAGGGTTTATACTAGTTCGGGCCACCGTTGTGGTGTAATACCCTACTCTAGTTTGTGGTGTGGTGGATTGCCTCTTGGGCTGATGGTGATGAACAATACAAAGAAGAACAGCCTCGCGAGGGTCTGTTCTTGGCTGGTGCGATGAACTGCTAGGAGGAGTTCAGTCGCTTCTCTTTGTCTCTCTGCCGATTTCAGATCTCTCTAGGTTCAACGTCCCTCTACCCTGTGGGTGGCTAGCCCTATTTATAGGCAGAGGCCCTGGGCCTCTTCCCAAATATTGAGCGGGAAGGGCGCCAACAATTGGCCATTTTGAAGGGGAACATATGGTACACTTATCCTGACTAAAGTTGGTCCTCGCCTGCCAAAGGCTCTGGTGGTGGCACCGGCTTGGGCTCCACAATGACTTCCTTCCTGCCGTTGGACCGGTCTTGGTCTTGTTGCACCGAATTGGACGCCTTTGCTTGATGCTCTCGCCTGCGCCTGCTCCCTTCGCACCAAAGAGGAAAGGAGGAGACGATCTGGCGGGCTGGCGCCCGGGCGCCCTTGGTCGTCATGGCTTGCGTCATGGGCACCTCGTGAGGTAACCCGCCTTGATCTCTCCGCCTCCTCGCGAGCCCCACTGATGAGGCAGCGCTGAGGAAGCTCCTGTCGTCCGCCCATGAGGCTTGGCCCCTCGCGAGGGTCTTGAGCTCGTGTTGATGAAGATGGGCCGTGATGGTCCCCCCTTTGAGCCACGCCGCAGGCCGTAGGCAGGCAAGTCTGAGGACCCCCGTTCCCAGAACGCCGACAGAGACTAATAAAATTTCTATACTTTTGAGTCATGAAAATAATGCTTTATGTGATGGTTATATTGATGAATCTATTCATGATGCTACTGAAAATTATTATGAGAGTGGAACTTATGATTCATGAAGCTCTCTTTATGTTTAAATCCTTATCTTTTATGCGAGCATCATTGAACTCATCATGCCTAACTAAAAGTCATTAAATAAAAGTGCTTGTTGGGAGACAACCCAACACTTTTACCTACTATTATTGTGTGTTCACATGATTATGCTACTGTAGTAATCATGTTTTAGTTCTTTTGTTTCAAGAAAGTGCCAAGTAAAGCCTTTGGGATAGTGTGGATGATAATTGACTTGAATCTGTGCAAAAAAAGAAACTTTTGCTTCCAGAAACAGAATTGTTTAAATTCACTGGAATGTGATGACATTCTGAAATTTTTACAGATGATTGATATGCAAATTATCCACGTTTTCCTATTTTTCAGAATTTTTGGAGTTGCGGAAGGATGGTTATTCTTCAGATCATTACAGACTGTTCAGTTTTTGACAGATTCTGTTTTCGATGCATAGTTTGCTTGTTTTCTAGTTTCTATGGCTTATATTGCTCAATATAAATTGTGGAAATGATATGATACAGTAGGCATTGTGTCTAAACAATTATGAATCTTGTCTTCGACAGTACTGATGTATACTACACAACCTTCTTCTTGTAGACGTTGTTGGGCCTCCAAGTGCAGAGGTTTGTAGGACAGTAGCATATTTCCCTCAAGTGGATGACTTAAGGTTTATCAATCCATGGGAGTCGTAGGTTGAAAATTTCCTCTCTCAAGCAACCCTGGAACCAAATAACAAAGACTCTCTTGTGTCCCCAACACACCTAGTGCAATGGTAAATTGTATAGGTGCACTAGTTCGGCGAAGAGATGGTGATAAAAGTGCAATATGGATAGTAGATATAGGTTTTTGTAATCTGAAATTATAAAAACAGCAAGGTAACTAATGATAAAAGTCATCACAAACGGTATTGCAATGCTAGGAAACAAGGCCTAGGGTTCATACTTTCACTAGTGCAAGTTCTCTCAACAGTAATAACATAATTGGATCATATAACTATCCCACAACATACAACAAAGAGTCACTGCAAAGTCACTAATAGCGGAGAACGAATGAAGAGATTATGGTAGGGTACAAAACCACCTCAAAGTTATTCTTTCCAATCAATCCGTTGGGCTATTCCTATAAGTGTCACAAATACCCCTAGAGTTCGTACTAGAATAACACCTTAAGACACAAATCAACCAAAACCCTCATGTCACCTAGATACTCCAATGTCACCTCAAGTATCCGTGGGTATGATTAAACGATATGCATCACACAATCTCAGATTCATCTATTCAACCAACACATAGAACCTCAAAGAGTGCCCCAAAGTTTCTACCGGAGAATCAAGATGAAAACGAGCGCCAACCCCTATGCATAAGTTCATGGGCGGAACCCGCAAGTTGATCACCAAAACATACATCAAGTGAATCAAGTGATATCCCATTGTCACCACAGATACGCACGGCAAGGCATACATCAAGTGTTCTCAAATCATTAAAGACTCAATCCGATAAGATTACTTCAAGGGGAAAACTCAATCCATTACAAGAGAGTAGAGGGGGAGAAGCAACATAAAATCCAACTATAATAGCAAAGCTCGCGATACATCAAGATCGTGCCAAATCAAGAACACAGAGAGAGAGAGAGAGAGAGAGAGATCAAACACATAGCTCGGTACATACCCTCAGCCCCGAGGGTGAACTACTCCCTCCTCGTCATGGAGAGCACCGGATGATGAAGATGGCCACCGGTGAGGTTCCCCCTCTGGCAAGGTGCGGAGCAGGTCCCGATTGGTTTTTGGTGGCTACAGAGGCTTGCGGCGTGAAACTCCAGATCTATACTGTTCCCCGAAGGTTTTAGGGTATATTGGTATATATAGGAGGAAGAAATACGCCAGGGGAGCCACGAGGGGCCCATGAGGGTGGAGGGCGCGCCCTAGGGGGTGGGCGCTCCCCCTACCTCGTGGCTCCCTTGTTTCTTTCCTGACGTGCACTCCAAGTTCATCGGGTATCTTTCCTTCCAAAAATAACTTCTCCAGAAGGTTTCATTCCGTTTTGACTCCGTTTGATATTCCTTTTCTTCGAAACACTGAAATAGGCAAAAACAGCAATTCTGGGCTGGGCCTCCGGTAAATAGGTTAGTCCCAAAAATAATATAAAAGTGGATAATAAAGCCCAATATTGTCCAAAACAGTAGATAATATAGCATGGAGCAATCAAAAATTATAGATACGTTGGAGACGTATCAAGCATCCCAAGCTTAATTCCTGCTCGTCCTCGAGTAGGTAAATGATAAAAAAGATAATTTTTTATGTGGAATGCTACTAAGCATAATTTCAGTGTAATTCTTCTTAATTGTGGTATGAATATTCAGATCTGAAATATTCAAGATAAAAGTTCATATTGACATAAAAATAATAATACTTCAAGCATACTAACTAAGCAATTATGTCCTCTCAAAATAACATAGCCAAAGAAAGTTCATCCCTACAAAATCATATAGTTTAGTCATGCTCCATTTTCATCACACAAGAATGCTCTCATCATGCACAACCCCGATGACAAGCCAAGCAATTGTTTCATACTTTAGTAATCTCAAACCTATAAACTTTCACGCAATATATGAGCGCGAGCCATGGACATAGCACTATGGGTGGAATAAAATATGATGATGGGGGTTATGTGAAGAAGACAAAAAAAGGAGAAGGTATCACATCAACGAGGCTAATCAATGGGCTATGGAGATGCCCATCGATTGATGTTAATGCAAGGATTAGGGACTGCCATGCAACGGATGCACTAGAGCTATATAAATGTATGAAAGCTCAACAAAAGAAACTAAGTGGGTGTGCATCCAACTTGCTTGCTCATGAAGACCTAAGGCAGTTGAGGAGGCCCATTGTTGGAATATACAAGCCAAGTTCTATAATGAAAAATTCCCACTAGTATATGAAAGTGACAAAACAAGAGACTCTCTATCATGAAGATTATGGTGCTACTTTGAAGCACAAGTGTGGCAAAGGATAGTAGCATTGTCCCATCTCTCTTTTTTTTCTCATTTTTTTATTTTTTTGGATCTTATTTTTTTTCTTCTTTTTTTTCTTTTTTTGGCCTTTCTCTCTTTTTTTATTCCTCACTTGGGACAATGCTCTAGAAAATGATGATCATCACACTTCTGTTTATTTACAACTCAATGATTACAACTCGATACTAGAAAAAAAGATGACTCTTATATGAATGCCTCCGGCGGTGTACCGGGATATGCAATGAACCAAGAGTGACATGTATTAAAGAATTATGAACGGTGGCTTTGCCACAAATACTATGTCAACTACATGATCATGCTAAGCAATAGGACAATGATGAACGTGTCATGATAAACGGAATGGTGGAAAGTTGCATGGAAATATATCTCGGAATGGCTATGGAAATGCCATAATAGGTAGGTATGGTGGCTGTTTTGAGGAAGATATAAGGAGGTTTATGTGTGAAAGAGTGTATCATATCATGGGGTTTGGATGCACCGGCGAAGTTTGCACCAACTCTCAATGTGAGAAAGGGAAATGCACGGTACCGAAGAGGCTAGCAATGATGGAAGGGTGAGAGTGCGTATAATCCATGGACTCAACATTAGTCATAAAGAACTCACATACTTATTTCAAAAATCTAGAAGTCATCAAAAACCAAAGCACTACGCGCATGCTCCTAGGGGGATAGATTGGTAGGAAAAGAACATCGCTCGTCCCCGACCGCCACTCATAAGGAGGACAATCAAAGAACACCTCATGTTTCAAATTTGTTACATAACGTTTACCATACGTGCATGCTACGGGACTTTCAAACTTCAACACAAGTATTTCTCAAATTCACAACTACTCAACTAGCACGACTTTAATATCACTACATCCATATCTCAAAACAATCATCAAGCGTCAAACTTCTCTTAGTATTTAACACACTCATAAGAAAGTTTTTACTATTCTTGGATACCTAGCATATTAGGATTATTTAAGCAAATTACCATGCTATTTAAGACTCCCAAAATAATCTAAGTGAAGCATGAGAGATCAACTATTTCTTCAAAATAAAACCACCATTGTGCTCTGAAAGGATATAAGTGAAGCACTAGAGCAAATGACAAACTACTCCGAAAGATATAAGTGAAGATCAATGAGTAGTTGAATAAATATGTAACTATGTGAAGACTCTCCCATTTAATAACTTCAGATCTTGATATTTTATTCAAACAGCAAGCAAAACAAAAGAAAATAAAATGACGCTCCAAGCAAAACACATATCATGTGGTGAATAAAAATATAGCTCCAAGTAAAGTTACCGATGAACGAAGACGAAAGAGGGGATACCTTCCGGGGCATCCCGAAGATTAGGCTCTTGGTTATCCTTTAATATTACCTTGGGGTGCCTTGGGCATCCCCAAGCTTAGGCTCTTGCCACTCCTTATTCCATAGTCCATCGAATCTTTACCCAAAACTTGAAAACTTCACAACACAAAACTTAACAGAAAACTCGTGAGCTCCGTTAGCGAAAGAAAACAAAACACCACTTCAAGGTACTGTAATGAACTCATTCTTTATTTGTATTGGTGTTAAACCTACTGCATTCCAAATTCTCTATGGTTTATAAACTATTTTACTAGCCATAGAGTCATCAAAATAAGCAAACAACACACAAAAAACAGAATCTGTCAAAAACAGAACAGTCTGTAGTAATCTATAACTAATGCAAACTTCTGGAACTCAAAAAATTATAAAATAAATTGGTGTACCTGTGGAATTTGTCTAATCTTATGCAAAAAGAATCAACTAAATAGCACTCTAGTAAAAAGTTTTAGCTAATCTCGTGAGCGCTAAAGTTTTTGTTTTTTACATCATGATCATAAAGACTTCACCCCAGTCTTCCCAAAGGTTCTACTTGGCACAAACACTAACTAAAACTCAAAACCACATCTAAAAAGAAGCTAGATGGATTATTTATTCCTAAACAGAACCAAAAAGCAAGAAAATAAAAATAAAATTGGGTTGCCTCCCAACAAGCGCTAACGTTTAATGCCCCTAGCTAGGCTTGATGATTTCAATGATGCTCTCATAAGACATAAGAATTGAAACATAAAGAGAGCATCATGAAGAGTATGACTAGCACATTTAAGTCTAACCCACTTCCTATGCATGGGGATTTTGTGAGCAAACAACTTATGAGAACAATAATCAACTAGCACAGGAAGGCAAAACAAGCATAACTTCAAAACTTTAAGCCCATAGAGAGGAAACTTGATATTATTGCAATTCCTACAAGTATATATTCCTCCCTCATAATAATTTTCAGTAGTACCATGAATGAATTTAACAATATAACCAGCACCTAAATCATTCTTTTCATGATCTACTTGCATAGAAATTTTACTACTCTCCACATAAGCAAAATTCTTCTCATTAGGAATAGTGGGAGTATCATAAGAGACTTGAATACTATAAATTGTTTCCAAATTAAAAGAGTAATGTTCAGAAAAAGGGCAATCATAATCATGACAAGTTTTATAAATATAATCATCACTACTCTTTATAGCATAAGTTTCATCACAATAATCATCATAAGTAACAACTTTGTTCTCATCATAATCGATTGAAACCTCTTCAAAGATAGTGGACTCATCACTAAATAAAGTCATGACCTCTCCAAATCCACTTCCATAGATATTATAAGATTCAACATCCTCCAAAATAGTGGGATCATTACTTCCTAAAGTTGACACTCTTCCAAACCCACTTTCATCAATATAATCATCGTAGGTAGAAGGCATGCTATCATCATAACAACCTTGCATATAAAAACTTGGGAGGCTAAGAATATCATCTTCATTAAACGTAGCATCCCCAAGCTTCGGACAAACATTAGTTTCAGCAAATATATTCTCAAATATGTCATCCTCATCAAACATAGCTTCCCCAAGCTTGGGCCTTTTCATATCATAAGCATAATCACTCTCATCATTAATAGTATGGATAGCACCAATAGTATAGCAATTATCATATTCTTATAAGAAAGTGCCAAAAAGATTTTCAAGATCATAAGGAGTATCATTATCTTCCCAATCATAATCATCACAACAAGCAATAGGCATAACTACATCATCAACAAGTGCATCATCTTCCATAATTATTTTTGATTCATTTTCATGAGGCACAACAATAATAGGAGTAACATTATTTGGGAGAGATACCTATTTACCTCTCTTCCTTTTTCTTTTCTTCTTCTTCACCTCATGTGTGGGTTCAATCCTCTTTTTGGAGCTCCTTATTAGTGAATTTTGGTTGAATAGAAGGCTCCTCCTCGTTACCTGATTCATCATAAGAAACAATAGGAGAATATTGGGAAGTCTCTTCCCTTTCGTTAGTATTCTCTTCATCTTTTATTTGTTTTATTTTCTTTATGTAATTGGCAATATAAGGATTTTCAATGCAATTCACCGCACAATACATATAAATATTCTCTAGATCAAAACCAAGAAGTTTATAACGGACAAATTCTGGAAGATGCTTAGTTATACGTTTCATTTCTTTGTAGCCCATAAGAAAACTAAGTTCATTATAATGTGCAAGGGAAATCAAGTCATCACAATTTTTGGGCACGATTATATCATGAAACAATTTGCATCGGATAACTAAATGACCCTGTTCATTGCAAAGTCCACAAGTACGGCCAAGAAAATTTAAATCTTCAGCACAAACATCTAGCCTTTCTTGCAACAATTTAGTTTCTAAATACTTATGCCCTTTTCGCGCAACGAATGCGGTGGCATGCATGGCCCTTTTCGCGCACCTCTGCGAGGGTTTCGCCCGAGTGCACCCCAACACGGCGCTCTTCCGCCATTACTTCTTCCCTCGAATTGAGACGGGAGGTGCCATTTCTGGTTGCGTCACCTGCATCCCAAGGTCCTAGGGAGCGTACCCGGATGGCGCCATGAAGGAGAGGTGGGAAGATTGACGAGGCCGGTGGTGCTGGATCGAAGAGAAGGACCCACCGGTGTTCTGCGAAGTTTGCCGGGCGCCGCCGGTTCGCAGAAGCGATTGGAGTGACGTCGACCCCGACGACGAGAAGCTCACGGTCGCCAACACCAGGATCCTTCGGCTCACCAAGGCCGGGCTCACCCTCGAGATGATCTGGGCGGACTTCATCCACCGTCGGATCGCCCCACTGCACAACAAGGGGAGGCCAGTCTGGCTCTTCACCAACCCCGCCGACATCATGCGGCTTCGCCCCGGCCTCGACCACAACTTCACGATGATGAGGCACGCCCACTTCTACCAGCGAATCTTCCAGCTCGATGTGGGCCATGACGGCGAGGTCGAGCGGACCGGCAAGGTCACGAGGGCCGCCGCGAAGGCCGGCAAGGTCTTCAAGGGGCCCTTGTTCAAGTTGTCAGCGGGAGTGGTCCCGTTGTGCAACAATTCGCGCCGGACCGACATCATCACTATGATGCCGGACTGCAACCCGCATGGCCCTGACCCGAGCTGGGCCGAGCCGGAGGACGCCGAGGTGCAGCAGTTCTTCGACACCCTGCACGAGGGATATGTCAACGCCGATGCCGAGCGGCTGCTCGTCCAGGACACCACCCAAGCGGAGCTGGACTACATTGCCGCCAAGGCGATGGAGGCGAAGCTTGCCGAGTAGGCCGGCAGCGCCGGTGGTGTGGAGGAAAAGGATGCGACGGCCGCAGATGAGGAGGAGCTCGCCAGGTGGGCAGAGGCCGCTAGGGATGCCAACAACGCCGGCACCGAGGCTCCTCTGATTGAGGATGCGGCCGACGAGTCATCGTCGGAGGAGGAGGCCGGGGCTGTTGACCCTCCAGCCACGGGGAGAGGGCGAGTTCTGCGACGGGCTGCTTCCGGCGAGCCGGTGCGGCCCGTCAGGGCCGTACGGAGGCCAAAATCCCCGGAGGAGACTGCGGGTCAGACGAGGGCCGCGGCGGCGAAGAAGGTGGTGAAGGCCGCGGCATCGAGGAAGAAGCCATCTGCTTCTTCTCCGTCCACTCGCCTGCAGACTCCGCTCTCCTCCCCTCCTCCGGCAGACGCCGACACGGGGGTCACTTTCGACTACGGATCCCTCAGCCCGAGGAGGAAGAGGAAAACATCAGAGGAGGAGGTGGACGACGAGTAAGTATCTGCCTCCTTCCTGCCATCTCTGCGTCTTCAATCTGCATCGCTTGTCTTCACTTGTTTCCACCTTGGCAGGCACGCGGAGACGTTGTCCCAAAGAGTGAAGAGGGCCAAGACCTTGGCGGGCGGCCAGCCCCGGCTGGGACTTCAAGGGCGCCACTGGTGGTGTTGAGCAGCCCGGACATCAGCCCCCGGCCCAGCCCCTAGCGTAAGCTCACTACCCTCCCCTCGTCGACATGTGTCAGAGGTATGATACTTTGGTGCTGACCTTGCCGGGTATGTAGGAGGAGAACGGTAGCAGCAGGAGCCGCAGAGGATTACTCCCAACACGCCGCCCGCATCGACCACGCCGCCTCAAGGGGCATCCCCGGTAAGGGCGCCAAGCACCGAGCCCACGCACATGGAGGAGGAGGAGAAGAACTTGGGCGTTGGTGGCCTTGCCTCGGCGCCGAATGTTGGCGGGGAGGGGACTTCTTTTTCCCAGCCTGGCACTGGCGCTGGTAAGTCGCTCGCCTTTCGTACCCGTTCCTTTTTCTTTTTGGTTCTTGGTTTTGGCCTTGCCTCATTCCCTTCTTTGGTGTCCAGATCCCTCCTCGGTGAACCCAGAGGACGTGGACACCATCATCGAGGACGTCGCCAAGGCCGCCGAGGCGGACACCGAGAAGATTGCCACCGAGGAGGCCACCAAGGGCGCTGCCGAGGACGCCGCCAAGGAGCCTACCGGGGAGGCCGGCAAGGCCGCCGCTAAGGAGACCGGCAAGGGGCCTGCCGTGGGAGGCGGGCTGGCGGGGCCGCTGCCGAGGAGGAAGAGGAGGTGGCTGATGACCAGCCTTCCTCCTCTGCTGCTTCCGGCTCTGGCAAGTACTTGACGGTGAGTGATGACTTGTTTGTCCACCTTCCAGGCGCGTCGAGCACCAGGACGCCCGTCGAGGAAGAGGTGTTCGACGACGAAGTGCTTGCCGCCGCCGGGCTTGAGGTCGTCGATGAGCCGAGCGTTGGCGGTGAGGGCTCCCAGGAGGAGCGGCTGCTCCAGGCCATGGGCGCCAACTTCCGGAGGCTCCAGGCGCTCCACCGTGCCCGCCTGGACAAAATTAAGTCCAGGACGGCGGTGGTGGAGAAGGCGGAGGCGGACCTCCAGAAGCGCGTCGCCGAGACGCAGGTCTGGTTCCACCAGGCTCACAAGGAGTTGAAGGCCGCCCAGGGCAAGCTGACCAAGGGCGACGTGGAGCTCACCATGAAGCTGGCCGACATCAAGAAGGCGCAGGAGAGGCAGCGGAGGGGCTTGGCATGGCGGTGAGGCCACTCGGACTCAGCACCAGGCCGCACTGAACTCCCAGGAGGAGGACCTTGCTGCGTGCGAGGAGAAGCTTGCCGCCACGCTCCGCAGTAAGGATGAAGAGGTGGGGAAGCTTGTCTTGCAGCAGACCAGTGAGTAGGAGCAGAGGCACGAAGAGGCGCTCGATGCCCAGGCCCAGGTTCATGCCGACAAGTTGAAGGAGCTGGAGGCGGAGCGGGACGGGCTGAAGGAGCAGGCCCTGATGTTGTCCCGGGAGAAGGACACGCTCAACAGCGCCCTAACGGAGGCACAGGGCGCGGCCATCAGCAAGGCCGGGAGCTCTCTGAGGCCCACAAGTCCCTCAAGGACCTCACGCTGAAGCTAGAGGGCCTCGAGCGGATGCTCACGGAGGCCCAAGCCCGGGAGGGGACCCTGGCCAAGGAGCTGGAGACCGAGAAGCAGCTGCGGAAGGACGAGGCCGCCGAGCATAAGGATTTCAAGGAGGGCGTGAACCGCTGGATCGGCCGCCTCGAGGACGTCGCCGGCAGGATCACCGTGCAGCTGGCTACCACGGGGATGCCAAGCGTGAGGTACGCCCCAGAGCACAGCGGGACCACCAACGCCAAGCTGACCTTGCTCTTCGAGTGTGCTCTCGGGGCCCTGGAGCAACTTCATGCCAACCGGGGGGCCTCGCTGGCCAACGAGGCCCGGAGGCTTTGCCAGGGCGCCATGACCAAGGTTCTCACCGAGGTGGCACACTGGCACCCCGACCTCGACTTCGACGCCGCGCTGGAGAGCTTGCCGGTAGTCTTGACCTCAGCGCCCGCTCGGGGAGGCGCATCAAGCCCATCATCGGCCCGTGTCGTGAATTACGAGATGAGGGCGGTCGGATTAGGCACCTCGTTTCTTATCGCCGCTGCAGGTTCACAACAAAGACAATTTCTATCTCTAGTTGGAACCGCAGCAACAATTTGATGTAATACGACTCTGCAACACTTTTGATATTATGCATGTTATTTTCCTGTTTGATTTTTCCTTGTATGTCCACCCTACGTAACTGGGTAGGATTGCCAGCGCGTAAACCCAAGGCGGCATCTTGGGGACGGATCCCCATTGGCATGCGGGTGTGCTTGCTGCCGAGCGAGCCACCTTACCGCCCTTAGCGCGGCCGCCCGAACTGTCGAGCTTGACTCGAGTCAGAGTCGGGAGCGTTTCCAAGTGCGGAAGGCTACCCCGCCACTCTCGACGCGGCCGCTTTGAGCTGTTGAGCAGACTCGAAACAGAACAAGGGCGTTGCCAATCGCGGGAGGGCCCCTTCACGTGCAGGTTTTCCATACATAGGCAAGATCTCCGAGGACGATAACTTTATGTATAAAAGGAAATAACTCAAGGTCCTGAATGACTTAGCTTTTCCGTCGCCGTGCTAGCGTCCTTCACGTTCGCAGGCGGCGCTCTTTCCTCCTGGCCATCTCCTTGGGAGCCATGGCGACAAAGAACCGCTAGGCTGACTACTAGACCAGATTCTCACAATTGCGCCCCCTACCTGGCGCGCCAAAGATGTTGGTGTGAAACGACACCTATGGGATCAAAAGAATCCCTACTACGGTTGCCGGGGCGCAGGGTTGTGAGAAGGGCAGGATTAGTAGTCAGCACAAGGATTTTTTACCCAGGTTCGGGCCGCGAGGATGCATAAAACCCTAGTCCTGCTTTGGAGGGTGTATTTCAGAGAGTGTTGAGCTCTCGAACTAGCTATGGTGGGGTGTGCGGTCCCAAAGAGTCGAATCCTTCTCCTGTATGACATGGGCCTCCTTTTATAGTCGAAAGGGGCGGCTACATTGGCATACAGGAGGTGGAAAGGCATACAGTATTGCGAGCTTATTGCTCGTATTATAGGACAAGACGCATTTAATGCGCCGCTGAGGTGTCCCCTAGCTTTATCGGGGACGGGGGCAAGTCCCATTCCGTCCGTCGCCGCTCCTCCTCGCTTCGACACCCGCCCTGGCCAGTGATGCATGCGGTGCCATGTAGGCAGGCAGGCAGCTGAGGTGGCGCGGTGGTGGAGCCTCCATGAAGATCTGCATGCCGCCACGCAGGCGCTTGACGAGTCAGCCCGGGAGCTGCATGTTGCCACGCAGTGCTCGCCACCTGGTTGAGCCGGCATGCATCTTAACGGCGGCGGAGACTTGGCTGGTGCGGGCCTGGTAGTGGCCTTGCTGGCGTCCTTGGCGATAGCCTTGCCGGGTGGCCCGGCAAGGGTCTTGCCGTGGCGCACAGTCATGCCCGACAAGGATCTTGCCGGGGGTCTTGTGGCTCTCCTCGGCAAGGATCTTGTCGAGGACCGTTGTCTTTTAATCCTCATCTGATCTTGAACATTCCTTGGTCTTGACAAAGATCTGCATGCCACCATGGAGGTGCCTCCCGAGCCCTAGTTCCAACGTGGTGGGCTGAAATGGAACCTGTGGGCTCAAGGGTGGCTCACTCTGCTGGTGTGGGCGAGCCACCCCGGCAAGGTTCTTGTCGGGGACGGCCAGGCTGCCCAGGAAAGGGTCTTACCGGGGGAACCTGCTTCATCCCTCTACTCTTTGTAGTCTTTGGTCTTGGCGTTTCTCTAGCTGCCTCAGGCTTCGGTTTTACCTTGGTTCACCTCCCCTGCTCTGCTTGGTGTAGCCGTGGGCGCGGCTCCAACTGCCCGTGCACAGGTAAAGGGTGCCCACTGCCCGTGCACAGGTAAAGGGGTACAAAGATGCCCCCCTTCGTTTGTACACCGACACCAGAGAAGTAAGAAACCACCTCCCTTGCCGGGCAGGCGAGCCTGGCAAGGACGGGGCCACCCCGGAAGAAAACCTCCAAGACATCCCGGCAAGGCCTGCCAGGACTCGCGGAGGCAGACCACCTCACCAAACCACTTCACCACGACGCACGTCCTCGGTCAATGCGGTGTCAAGCCGCAAAGTGACTGAGTGGTAGCCATTTGACACATGGCAGCCTCTTTCTATAGGAAATGCCTACAGACGACACCCGTCCTGCGACGTGTCAAGCGAACAGGTGCGAAGCTGGCAAGACAGACGGCAAGGCTTGCCGGGCAAACGATGATGTGACATAGGGCGGCGCATTTAATGCGCTCTGTCAGCCTGCAGAGTTAGGTATGGTAGCACTGTTCGCTATCTTATCAGTGCATAATGACTAATTTTCCACTTTGGTGACCCCTTAATCTATAAAATGAGGCCCATGTCAACCATAGAAAGGGTTAGAAGATTGGGCAGCCACACATTCATACGCGCATTCTGATAGCCTGGCTTATTAGGGATGATAGACTACCCATATCAATAGGGAATTCTTTATTTTCCGGGAGCCCATTCGGAAAGAACTCCAAAGTTAAGCATGCTCAGCTTGGAGTAGTTTCAGGATGGGTGACCGACCAGGAAGTTGCTCTCGGGTGCGCACAAGTGAGGACAAAGTATCATCCATGCTGGTAGACAAAATCTTGATACAATAAGCCAGGACCATATGATATATTACAGGGTCGAGCTGAGGTTGCTCAACAAATTATTACAAGCACGCCAATAATTATACATAGTGGCGGATATGACACAGTGGAGTGGTGGCATACTACTGACTCGGGGTAAAGTGGTCGAATAACACAATGGAGTGGGTGATAAGACTCCTACACTAGCGGCTCATCGAGCGTCGAGGTGAGGCTCGGTGAATTTATTTGGGTAGCGGAAGCGAATATATCACAGTGACTAATCCAGGGGTCGCATGAGACTGACTGGGATTCCTCTAGGCATCGGACTCGCTATCGAACTCTTCATCCATGAGATCGCCGTCGACATCTGGCCAAATCAACAAGCCGGTGAGTACTTTGAAAGTACTCGCAAGACAGTTCGAACAAAAGATATAACAAATGTATGCATGAATGCGACATGATTAATTTTAATAAAGCGCAATCAAATCAGTATAGCAAGGTAAGTAAAAAGGGAATTCGGTAGTTCGCCGAAAACCAAAGAAGATAAACTCAAAACCGATCGGTGTGCAGGCGGCGCCTCGAAGGGTGAACAAATAAATAAAGCATGCAACGATGGGCGTCTAAGCGACACCTCATAAAGGGCTTATATTGAAAGAAAAGACATGCGTGCCGCAGTCGGACGTCGGAGCGACATCACAGAAAGGGCTTAAAACAAAATTAAATAATAACAATGCCACAGTCGGACGTCTGAGCGAAATCGCAGAAAGGGCTTATAATTAAAGTAAATAATAACAATGCCGCATTCGGACGTCTGAGCGACATCGCAGAAAGGGCTTATAATTAAAGTAAATAATAACAATGCCGCAGTCGGATGTATGAGCGACATTGCAGAAAGGGCTTATGATTAAAGTAAATAATAACAATGCCGCAGTCGGACGTCTGAGCGACATCGCAGAAAGGGCTTATAATTAAAGTCAATAATAACAATGCATGATCGGATGTCCGAGCGACATCGCAGAAAGGGCTTATAATTAAAGTAAATAATAACAATGCCGCGATCGGATGTCCGAGTGACATCGCAGTAAAGGGCTTATAATTCACTTCTCATATCGGTTAACTTGCAAGGAGTAGTGCTCATAGGAAAATATTCATCATATGATAATAAACGGGTTAGTCCATCCACAGGAATAAACAATTAACACTCATGTGGTTCTCAGGAGTTTCTGTCACCGAGACTGACATTTGACAAGATAAGATGAGCACAGTACTTGGACATGAATAGAATGAATTCAAGGATTTTTGACTCTGCAGAGTTTGTACTAAAATATCCACGATAGCAGATTTCGTAGTCACGAAGGACTAGTTCCGTTCACGGTATTTCGGAGAAAACACAGCTAACCAGTACACACCCATCCTACCTCACGTTGCCAGGAATCACCCTAGACAGCGTTCAAGAAAAACTTTGAGACGAGGAGATCACAATCTCGAATAGCATAGGATCAAATTTATATACGGGCGCTCTAAGGGGTGCCCCCCTCTCGGTCCCAACCGGAAACACCCATGCCCCCTGACCGGATGAAAGGCTTTAATCCAGGGCCATGGAACCCTCATCCCGGCCTCTCGATTTGGTGTGTACCGTAAAGTGGTTTGCAACTTACTAAGCCGTATCCCTTGCGGAAAACATGTGGTAGTACGAAAAGGGAGGCGGACGGAATTTGACTGATTTATGTTGACACTGGGTCAACGATCTGGCATAAGACTGGCATGCTACAACACTGCCATCTTACCCATTCTCATGCAAACTCATGGCCATGCAACAAGTTTCCAACCACTCATGGATTTCCCGAAACTCACTTGCCTCAACTCATACGAGATAAACGTTCATCGAGATGCTCATGGACATGCCATGATACTAAATTAATGCAAACATGCCCAAACACTCATCATATCAAAAGTTCAAACATGCTTGCCTGGTTCGGAGTAGTCGGGGCCTAGCTCGGTGAAGTTCGCGGTCCCGTCACCTCCTTCGGTATCTATGGTATACAAAAATATATGCACTAACGTAAATACCAAGGGTTGCTCAAAAGTTATTCCAAATATTTTTCAAATAAATCTGATAAAAAAACTAGACAAAATTTTGAAGAGGACATAAAAAGAATCACTCAAATATCCTTTTCTGTTTAAAAGTTATAAGTGTTTTGGTCCAAGGACCTTTCTGTAATGAAACAGAAAAAACTAAGTTGGCAGAACAGAAAAGTTCAGAAAATGATTCGGTTTGGAAAGCGTATTTATCAGAATGCGCTTTCAGAAAACGTTTCAAAATAAAGAAAGAGAGGCTGACGGGCGGGTCCCACCCGTCAGGTTTAAAAATTTGAAAGGGGGGAGACGGAGCTCGTAGGCGCCCGAGGGTTGCGGTGGTCGCCGGCGGCGATCCACGGCGAGGCAGGAGGATCGGGTGGTACCTCCGTGCTCAGGGCGCCATTCCACGTTGGTGGGTGGTGGTGGTGGTCGCCAGCGAGTACCACGTCGACGGCGGCCCTTGCTCCGGCGGACGGCGATTCGGGAGTGGTTGGATCTCGCCAGGGAGTGCTGCGAAGAGCGAATTGAGGTGGGGGTTAGGCTCTTGGGTGCTCGAGAGGGTTCTTGTGAGGTTAGGGCCGGGACGGCCTCACCGGAGTGAATCGAGGTGGAGGCCGAGGCGGAACGGGCGGCCGGAGTTGGGGAGGAGACCTCCTCGAGGTCCTCCTAGTAACTGGCGGAGTGTAGGAGAGGTGTAGGGATGCTTGCGTGCTCGAGGGCGCAGCTCAGGGCCCCTTTTTATAAGGCGAAACAGGGGGTGGCCGTGAACGGAGTTCTCCGGTGAAGGTTACGGCGGCGCAGGGCTTGGTCGGGGTGGTTAAGCGGTTGAGCATCAACATGGAGGTCTACTGGCTCCATTTAGACGTTAAACGAGTTTGGATGAGGAGCTTTGGGGGGAGTTCGATGGAATGGGGCAGCGCGGGCCCGTCGGCGGCAGAGGGCGCGCCCTGTGCTTGCCGGCCACGGCGACAATGCAACGGGGGTGCGTTGGCGTGCAAGAGCCACGCGGAGGGCCAGGGAACGATGGGCGGCGACGGGTGGCATGGCGAGCGGGCTCTGGCCCTCGCTGGCCGCCACGGGTGGCGCGACCACCACAGAAACCGCCAACGCCGGCGAGGCTCGCCGCCACCGACGCCAGCATCCGTCCAAGGGGGCGCGTGGCGCTCCGGCCAGGGAGGAGAGGCCATGCGCAACACGCCAGGCGCACTGTTGACAGGTGACCCGACCCTGACGAACAAACTGAAACTCTGAATTTCTGAATTTACTGAAAGTGCAAAGTGACAGTGCATGCTAGGTGTTCGACAGAATGATGTTGGTATGTGGGGATTTTTCCTTGAGCTGATTTTTGGTGGAGTGGCTTCTCATTGCAACTGGAGGTTGCCTGAATTTTGGTGGAAATTTTGGAGAAGAGGAGATATGAATTTCACCAAATTTGACAAATCTGGTCCAAACTTGCGTAGCTGAAACTTGAAAATTTTGAAAAGAAGAAGAGTGGATCTTAATGGTTCTAGGTTGTGGGTGCCAGGGACTATCCAGAATAGTTGGTTTGAGAACAAAACTCAAAGGCATTTAGGTACTTGCTTTGCAAATCACCTAGGCTCAAAATAATGGACAGAATTGTTTTGGGAAAAGAATTTAATAAAATAAAATCCGAAAATGAGTTGGACTTGTTGGGACAGAATATTTTAATTGTCCCAAAGGGGAAGGAGGGGTTTTGGGAAGATTTTCCACATGAGGCATGGTAAAACCATGGATGGTTTCAAAATAAGAGAAGACCCAAAATTCCTAGGGTTTTCTTCTAAAAGAAAAATAAAACCCAAAAACAAATTTGAGAAGGGGGAAAAATCAGAAGAAAGGTTTTTAATAACCAACACCAGAGTTGAAGAAGGTGCCAAAATAAAATCTTTTGTCAAAGGTGAAATTCTTGAGAGAAGGAGATTTTTGGAAGGGTTTAAATGACCTCCTTCAAAACCAACAAAGTTTTTGCTGAAAACCAAAACAAAATTTTTGGAGTGTCACACAAAGTGTGCAGAAAGGACTAGTATTGATCTATGGCGCCAGTCTAGATCCCGCCAGGAGTAACGACCACCGGCGGGTGTGTCTGGGGCGTTAAAAGTTGGTATCAGGGCCGTCCCTCTCGGTTACACGGATGTTTGCGGACAGGTGCGCGATCATGTTGTTCATGACGTTTGTGACCCATCATGGCACACTTCATGGCACATCTACCAGACTCGATGCATAGACGTATGTGCCAGGAGGGAACATTCATATGGCCCGACGAGGACGTCGGTTCCTCTGAGTGGGGTTGTATGTGATAGCCGGCTTATTAGGGATGATAGACTACTCATATCAATAAGGAATTCTTTCTTTTCTGGGAGCCCATTCGAAAAGAACTCCAAAGTTAAGCCTGCTCAGCTTGGAGTAGTTTCAGGATGGGTGACCGACCGGGAAGTTGCCCCCGGGTGCACACGAGTGAGGACAAAGTGCAGAGAAAAGACTAGCATTGATCTATGGGGCCATTCTAGATCCTGCCAGGAGTAACAACCATCGGCGGGTGTGTCCGGGGTGTTACACGCGTAGCCACTGTCGCCCCAAGGCAACCCTGCCGGGCAAGTGTACTACGCCCCACCACCATTCTTCCACCATCAACCCACCAAAGGAGGAGTAGGGTTTTACGCCTCACAGCGGCCCAAACCTGGGTAAACTGCTCGCGTGATCTCTCACGTGCTTCCCCACGCTCTTCTGCTCTTTGTACAACGTGCCATCCCCCCCCCCCCCCCCCGAACCAACAAGGGACCTTTGGTCCCATAGGTGGTCGTGGTTTCCCGCGACATCTTTGGCGCGCCGGGTAGGGGGGGTCAATTGCGCGAACCTGGAGGTGTGAGCAGCATGTCATCTTCATCGCCATCTTCATCTTCGACGGCGCCATCGACCATGGCGCCCAAGAAGAAATCCGATGCTTCAGCTCACCCGTCCACCTTGAAGGCTCCGCCGCCCGTAGCCACAAATGCTACGGGGGATGAGGAGGCGCGCCAGGATGTGGACGCTGCTGGGGATGTGGTCGGGGCAGGCGGCACCATCAGCACCTCCCCACAGCAGGCGGGGCAGGAGACGCCGGAGGAGAGCAGCATCAGCAACATACCGATGGCCACGCTCCACGAGGTACGGGTGAAGGGATTATTCCATCTGTGCCCCTTCCTGTCTCTAGCGGGCACAACCATAGTGGCGGCGCTCGCTCCAGGGCAAGTCGCCGCCCTCCGATCGCCCCCGCCACAAGGGCGACCGCAGCGCGTGCACCTCCCCCAGGGCGAGTCGACCAGGTCGCTACGCCCAATGGAGCCGTTGGCCCTCAAGTGCCTTCACCACGCCACCATGCCATCCAAATGGCCGCCTCGCAACGGCAAGGACATGGCGCTGTCGCTGCTAGCACCGTCAGAAGCCGAGCATTGGTGTGGTCCACATTGTCATCACCCATGCCAAGTACTGCTACAAAGGCCATGGCACGGGCTTAGCTGATGCTAAGGTTTCCCCCGGCGGCCGAACAGATGGACGAGTGGCGTGCCACCATCCAGAGTCTGCTCGGTTTCGCCGAGGCTTGGGGCTCATAGTTAGCTGGCCTGCCACGACCTCCCCAAGCAACGGCGACGGCTCGCGCTGCTAGTCGTACGGAAGGGGCACCCCCACGGTGCAATCCCCACCGCGGCAACCAGTATGAGCACGACTGAATCAAGAACATGACGACGTCTCGATGGCCACTTTTGACCCTCGAGCACGTCCAGGCCAATGGCGAGCCCCGGAGGACCGGAGGAGCGGAGACGCGTGCATCATCATTGAGCGACGCCGTGACAACCACCGTCAGACCAATGGGTGCGATGGTCCCGACATTGGCGAGCATGCACTCAAGGTTGGACAGTGCCTGCCATTCAAGGTTGGGTGCCCTGCCTTTACTCGTGAGCTGCGGCAAGTCTGTTGGCTGTCCGTTCGCACGTTCAAGGCAGAGATACCCGAGAAGTATGATGGGAGGCTAAATCCGGCAGAGTTTCTGAGCATTTACACCATCGTTGTTCAAGCTGTCGGGGGAAGAGATGAGAAGGTGTTTGCCAACTACTTCCCTTTGGCACCCATTTCCAATGTGAGGTCTTGGCTGATGCACCTGCCGGAGAACTCCATTTCGTCATGGGCTGACGTGTGCCATGAGTTCGTTGGCGCCTTCACTGGCGGCCATCAAGAACCAGGACGGCCCAACGTCTAGTAGCTTCTCCAACAAAAACAAGAGAGACCCTTCGAAAGTACTTGCAGAGATTCAGCAGAGTCCACAGGAACATCCCGAATATCCATCCGGCAGCTATGATAGCTGCCTTCCAATCGAATGTGCGCAACCGCAGGATCCATTCCAAGATGAACATGTGGTTGCCCAAGACCGTGAAGGAGCTTTACACCTTGGTGGACAAGTGTGCTCGGATGGAGGAGCGAAGGAAACTACCCGGAGAGGAGGAATGCATCAACGTCGACTCAGAGGATGATGGCGAATCCACCAGTCAGAAGAAGAGCAAGAAGCGCAACAAGAGGCGCAAGGATAAGGCGGTGATGACTGATCGGGTATACCTAGTACCGGCAAGAAGGCTAAAGCCGAAGCCCCCCAGCAAGGAAGCTGCCATGTGCACTGACTCCCGGGAAGCTGCGGCTACCAAGAAGGCCAGGAAAGGCGATGAGCTGTACTGCAAGATTCATCGCACCAAGGGCCACGATCTTCAAGAGTGTCATCATGTTGAGCAGCTTGTCAAGAGGCAGAGAATACCGCTGGCGGGAAGGGCCGAGGCGGTGAAGCAAATCGCCCCGGCAAACCCTTCCGGAACCAAGGAAAACCCGCCAGAGGTCGAGAGAAGGAAGCTTGCAATGATAAGAGTGATGCAGGGGATGAAGAGGAAACCAGTGAGCAGGAGTTCCAGAAGGCCACTGACGCCCTATGCATTGATGGGGGTGCGTCCCTGCACTCCTCTCACCTCCAACTCAAACTGTGGGCATGTGAGGTCAATGCCGTGGAACCAGCGGCAGAGGCTCGGAAGCCGCTCAACTGGTCACGCACACCCATCATCTTTGACGGAGAGGACCATCCTGACCGTACACTGCGGTAGGATGTTTACCATTGTTGGTCTCTCTGACAATTCACAACCTCAAGGTCACAAAGATGTTTGTTGATGGTGGGGCCAGGTTAAATCTGATTTCCCCGAAGGTCATCAGCAAACTTCAGATAGCACAAGAAGAGCTAAAGGTCACGGGCACGTTTCAAGGAGTTAATACCGGCAGGAGTCATCCTAAGGGAAAGATCATGTTGCCAGTTGATGACCCACAAGTATAGGGCATCAATTGTAGCTCTTACCGATAAGTAAGAGTGTCGAACCCAATGAGGAGCAGAAGGAAATGACAAGTGGTTTTTAGAAAGGTAATGGCTGCAAGCGCTAAAATTGTAAGTAACATACTAGTTTGATAGCAAGATAATTTGTAACGAGCAAGTAACGATAATAGTAACAAAAGTGCAGCAAGGTAGCCCAATCCTTTTGAGGCAAAGGATAGGCCAAAACGGTCTCTTATAGTAGGCAAAGCGTTCTTGAGGGTACACGGGAATTTCATCTAGTCACTTTCATCATGTTGATTCGATTCGTGTTCTCTACTTTGATAATTTGATATGCGGGTGGACCGGTGCTTAGGTGTTGTTCTTACTTGAACGAACCTCCTACTTATGTTTAACCCCCATGCAAGCATCCGCAACTATGAGAAAAGTATTAATAATAAATTCTAACCATAGCATTAAACTTTTGGATCCAATCGGTCCCTTACGGAATAGCGCATAAACTAGGGTTTAAGCTTCTGTCACTCTCACAACCCATCATCTAATAACTACTCCGCAATGCATTCCCTTAGGCCCATATATGGTGAAGTGTCATGTAGTCGAAGTTCACATGACACCACTAAGGGAATCACAACATACATACTATCAAAATATCGAACACATATCAAGTTCACATGATTACTTGCAACATGATTTCTCACGTGACCTCAAGAACAAAAGTAACTACTCACAAATGATAATCATGCTCAAGATCAGAGGGGTATTAAATAGCATTTTGGAGCTGAAAATATAATCTTCCACCAAATAAACCATATAGTAATCAACTACAAGATGTAATCAACACTACTAGTCACCCACAAGCACCAATCTATAGTTCCGGTACAAAGATTGAACACAAGAGATGAACTAGGGTTTGAGAGGAGATAGTGTTGTTGAAGATGTTGATGAAGATTTCCCTCCCCAACATGGGAGAGTTGTTGGTGATGACGATGACGATGATTTCCTCCTCCAAGAGAGAAGTTCCCCCGGCGGAGTCGCTCCACCGGAGGGCAGAAGTGCTCCTGCCCAAGTTCCACCTCGAGACGATGGCAGTCCATCCCAAAAGTCCTCCCCTTATTTTTTCTAGGTCAAAATGACTTATATACCAGAAGATGGACACCGGAGGTGGGCCTGGGTGAGCACAACCCACCAGGGTGCACCTGGGCTCCCTACCGCGCCCAGGTGGGTTGTGCCCACCTGGTGGGCCCCCTCTGGTACTTGTTTTCTCCAATATTCTTCAAATATTCCATAAAAATCTCCTTGAAGTTTCAGCTTGTTTGGAGTTGTGCAGAATAGGTGGCCTGACGTAGCTTTTCCAGGTCCAGATTTCCAGCTGCCGGAATTCTCCCTCTTTGTGTGTACCTTGCATATTATGATACAAAAGGCATTAGAATTACTCCAAAAAGCATTATCATGCATAAAAATATCATAAATAACAGTAGGGAAACATGATGCAAAATGGATGTATCGCAAGTGACGCTGAACGATCGGATTGAGAAGATTGTGTTTGATGTGGTCGACCTCCCCTTGCCGTATAATGGGATACTTGGACGCTCAGCCCTGGCTAAATTCGTGGCAGCATCCCACTATGCCTATAACGCCTTGAAGATGCCTGGGCTGGTAGGAGTCATTTCCATCCCATCTGATGAGAAGGACGCAATCAGTTGCATGGATAAGATGTACCAGGACACGGTCACGGCAGCGGCATCGGTAGCAGCAGTTCCAGCCAAGGAGAACAAAGGAAAGAAGAAGGATAGTAGGGACGCGAGCAAGGAATCCGGGAAGCGCACCTCTCCGGAGCACGCTGCGCCTGTTGATGACTCGCGGGAGAGTTCCAACAGCAAGAGATCCAAGGTTGCTGCACAACGAGTGAAGAAGTTCCCGGCAAGGCTGGCTAGCATTGATGGTACCATCACTATCAGCGCCACCCTTGATGACAAATAGGAAAGCGCGCTCGTTGCCTTCCCGCGGGCGAATATCGATGTGTTTTCCTGGCAACCATCTGATATCCCCGGTGTTCCCAGGGAGGTAATAGAGCACCACCTTGTTGTCTGCCCACATGCCCGGCCTGTCAAGTAGAAAGTTCAGAAGCAGGCCTTGGAGAGGCAGCAGTTTATTGCAGACGAGATTAAGAAGCTTGAGGCAGCTGGTTTGGTCAGAGGAGTGCTACATCCAACATGGTTAGCAAATACAGTGGTCGTTCGCAAGGGTAACGGGAAGTGTAGGCTTTGCACAGATTTCACAGATCTCAACAAGGCTTGCTTGAAAGACCCATTTCCTTTACCGCGCATCGATCCGATTGTGGATTCCACTCCGGGCTGCGATTTGCTCTCCTTTTTGGATGCATACTCTGGATATCATCAAATCTTCATGTCTAAAGAAGACGAATAGTAGACCTCGTTCATCACCCCATGTGGTACGTACTGTTTTATCCGCATGCCATTCAGATTAAAAAGTGATGGGGTGCGTTGCGGCGCTAAGCAGATTCATTTCCAAGTCTACCGAGCGCGCCCTACCGTTCTTCAAAATCTTGAAGAAGGTAGGGCCCATGAAGTGGACCCCAGAAGCAGATACAACTTTGCAAGAGTTGAAGGCCTACCTGTCCTCTGTGCCCACCTTGGTTGCCCCCAAACCACAAGAGCCGTTGCTGTTATACTTGGCGGCAACCAATCAAGTGGTTAGTGCAGCCTTAGTGGCACAGCGGGAAGTGGAAGAAGCAGAAAGTGAGCAAGGCCCGGCAGACCCAGATAAGGATCAGAACAGAAGTGAGCACGACAGCGAGGGCGGCCCCAAGGACAAGTCAAAGAAGAAAGTGGCGCAGCGCCCAGTGTACTTCGTCAGCTCCCTATTACAAGGAGCTAGATCCAGGTACTCTGGTGTGCAAAAGTTGATCTTTGGTCTCATCATGGCCTCAAGGAAATTGCGCCGCTACTTCCAAGCCCATGAGATCACAGTTTTCACTCGCTTCCCATTGCAAAGGATACTCCGAAACCCTAAGGCTACCGGCAGAATAGTGGAGTGGGCTTTGGAGTTATCCAGCTTTGTCCTAAAGTTTGAGAGCACATCAACAATTCAGAGCAGGGCATTGGCAGAGTTTATTGCAGAATGGATGCTAATCCCTGATGAGGAAGTGCTAGAAACAGTCATCCCCGGCAAGGAAGCGCCCCAAGAATGGATCATGTATTTCGATGGCGCCTTTTCCCTACAAGGTGCGGGGGCTGGCATGCTTCACGTTACCCCCTCCAGGGAGCACTTGAAGTACGTCATCTAGATGCACTTTACCCGGGAAGAGGCGACCAACAATACAGTAGAAGGGCTCCTTGCCGGGCTCAGGATTGTCACAGAATTGAAAATCAAGAAGCTAATCATTTGAGGAGATTCACAGCTTGTGGTGAGATAAGTCAACAAGGATTACCAAATTCCATTGATGGAGGCATACGTTGAGGAAGTGAGAAGATTGGAGGAGCGCTTTGACGGATTGCAAACAGAGCACGTACCCCATGCGGGAAACAACATAGTTGATCATCTATCAAAGTGTGTTGCACAAAAGCTTCCTGTGGAACCAGGAACTTTTGTTCTCCGCCTTACTCAGCCATCCGTATCCCCAGCAACAATGGCCCGGAAAAGCAGAAAGATGGACTCCGGTAAGCCTCTCCCAGTAGAGCCTCCTGGCGCTCCTGGTAGGGACCCTGTCGGAAACAACTCCTCATCACTTGCCGGACCACACCCTCCAGCCGGGGCTATGGTCCCCACGAACGAGGAACGTGCCCTCGCAGTTGAGAAGGTGCCGCTAGTCCTTGTTGCCGAGCCCCAGGTTCCAACTTGGGAAAGGCACATAGTCCATTTCCTTCGAACAGGAGAACTTCCCGATGACCGAGATGAAGCTGAAAGAGTAGCCGGAGGGCCAGCATGTATCAGTTTGTCGATGACAATCTATACAGAAGGAGGCCCAATGGTGTGAAATTGAAGTGCATCTGTCGGTAAGAAGGAAAGGAACTGTTGGCTGAGATAAACAAAGGCATGTGCGGCTCCCACATTTGTTCAAGGGCATTAGTTGGGAAAGCATTCCGGCAAGGATTCTATTGGCCCATAGCCCTCCAAGATGCGGTTGAGCTAGTCACCAAATGTGAAGCCTGCCAATTACATTTCAAAAATATCCACCTGCCTACACAAGCTCTTCAGAAATTCCCTTTGTCATGGCCGTTTTCGGTCTGGGGGCTTGATATCCTCGGCCCTTTCCCCCGAGCTGCCGGGGGCTTTGAATTCTTGTTCGTCTCTATCGACAAGTTTACAAAGTGGCTAGAAGTAGCTGTCGTGAGAAAGGTGACTGCTCAGTCAGCTATCAAGTTCTTGAAAGAATTGGTGTACCATTTTGGAGTCCCGGCAAGGATCATTACCAACAACGGCACCCAGTTCACGAGCCGCGCCTTCATGCAATATGTTCATGCCCTCGGAAGTAAGATCTCATTTGCCTCTGTCGCACATCCCAGAAGCAATGGGCAAGCTGAGAGGGCGAATGCTGAAGTGCTGCGAGGACTTAATACGAGAACCTTTGATACACTATAGAAGCATGACATGCGGTGGATCAATGAGCTGCCGGTAATTCTCTGGTCCCTCAAAATGATACCAAATCGAGCTACCGGGCAGACTCCCTTCTCCCTAGTCTATGGGGCAGAAGCAGTTATCCCCACGGAACTCATTTGCGGGTCACCTCGAGTGCTTGCCTACGATGAAGTAGTGCAAGATCAGCACCAGCGTCATGATGTTGTGCTACTTGAGGAGAACCGTCTCCGGGCTGCTACGCATGCTGCACGCTACCAGCAAGCCCCGTGTTGCTATCACAGCCATAGGGTTCATGCCCGGTGTTTTGAGGAAGGCGACCTGTTGGGAACGTTGCATGGGAAACAAAAAATTTCCTACGCTCACCAAGATCAATCTAGGAGATGACCATATATGAGAGGAGAGAATGGATCTACATACCCTTGTAGATCGCTAAGCGGAAGCATTAAAAACCCGGTTTATGTAGTCGAATGTCTTCGCGATCCAATCATGATCCATCCCGCGAACGTCTTCGTGATCCAATCACAATACGTCCCGCGAACTCCCGATCCAAGTGCCGAACTGACGGCACCTCCGCGTTCAACACACGTACATCTTGATGATGCCTTCACCTCCTCGATCCAGTGAGCGATGGTGAGGTAGTAGCTCGAGTCCTCCGGTAGCACATCCGCATGGTGGCGGCGATGGTGGCAGAATCTCAGCAGAGCTTCTCTAAGCGCTACATAGAGGAAGAAGGATACGAGAGAGAGGAGGGGCAGCACCGTGGCGTATGAGGGTGCGGTTGCCCTCTCTCTACCTCTCTATATATAGGGGGAAGGGGGAGAGGGGGCTTCCCTAGGGGATCCCATCTAGGGCCAGCGACCACAAGAGGGAAACCCTAGATGGTTTTTTCCCTTAGTAGACTTGGCCCCCAAGCCAAAGGGTTGGGAACCCTTGATGGGGCGCCCCACCTCTCCTGGTTACGTGAGATGGGGTGAGAGGGGCGCTCAGCCCCTTAGTGGGCAGGTTTGCCCCCCCTGGCCCATGAGGCCCCCAACACTTGTCGAGACCCCCCGAAACCCCTTTCAGTCATGCTGGTCATCACCCGGTACCCCCGGAACACTTCCGGACTCCAATACCCTTCGTCCAATATATCAATCTTCACCTCCGGACCATTCCAGAATTCCTCGTCATGTCCGGGATCTCATCTGGGACTCCAAACAACCTTCCGTAACCACCATAATGACTCAACTATACTTATATCGTCACCAAACACTAAGTGTGTCGACCCTGCGGGTTCGAGAACTATGCAGACATGACCGAGACACCTCTACGGTCAATAACCAATAGCGGGACCTGGATGCCCATATTGGCTCCTACATATTCTACGAAGATCTTTATCGGTTGAACCTTGATGTGAAGGATTCAACTAATCCCGTATGTAGTTCCCTCTATCTATCGGTATGTTACTTGCCCGAGATTCGATCGTCGGTATCTCCATACCTTGTTCAATCTCATTACCAGCAAGTCTCTTTACTCGTTCCGTTATACAAGATCCTGTTACTAACTCATTAGTCACATTGCTTGCATGCTTATTATGATGTTGTATTACCGAGTGGTCCCTGAGATACCTCTCCGTCATATAAAGTGACAAATCTAAGTCTTGACCCATGCCAACTCAACAGACACCCTCGGAGATACCTGTAGAGCACCTTTATAGTCACCCAGTTACGTTGCGACGTTTGGTACACACAAGGTACTCCTCCGGTGTCAGTGAGTTGCATGATCTTATGGTCATAGGAACATATACTTGACATGCAGAAAAACAATAGAAATAAACTTGACACGATCATATGCTACGTTTATAGTTTGGGTCTTGTCCATCACATCATTCTCCTAATGATGTGATCTCGTTATCAAATGACAACTCATGTCTATAGCTAGGAAACCATAGCTATATTTGATCAACGAGCTAGTCTAGTAGAGGCTCACTAGGGACACGTTGTTGTCTATGTATCCACACATGTATCTGAGTTTCCGATCAATACAATTATAACATGGATAATAAATGATTATCATGAACAGGGAAATATGATAATAACCAATTTATTATTGCCTCTAGGGCATATTTCCAACAGTCTACCACTTGGACTAGAGTCAATAATCTAGTTCACATCGCCATGTGATTAACACTCATAGTTCACATCGCCATGTGAGTAACACCCAAAGAGTTCACTAGAGTCAATAATCTAGTTCACATCACCATGTGATTAACACTCATTGAGTTCTGGTGTTTGATCATGTTATGATTGTGAGAGAGGTTTTAGTCAATGGGTCTGTAACAATCAGATCCGTGTGTACTTCGCAAATCTTTATGTCATACTCTAGATGTTGCTACCATGCTCCACTTGGAACTATTCCAAATGGGTGCTCCACTATACGTATCCGGTTTGCTACTAAGAGTCATCCGGATTGGTGTTAAAGCTTGCATCGATGTAACCCTTTATGCCGAACTCTTTATCACCTCCATAACCGAGAAACATTTCCTTATTCTTCTAAAGATAATTTTGACCGCTGTCCAGTAATCCAGTCCTAGAACACTCTTGTACCCCCTTTCCAGACATGTGGCAAGGTACACATCACGTGCGGTACACAGCATGGCATACCAAATAGAGCCTATGGATATGGCATAGGGGAGGACCTTCGTCCTTTCTCTTTCTTCTGCCGTGGTCGAGCTTTGAGTCTTACTCAACTTCACACCTTACAACTCAGGCAAGAACTCCTTCTTTGATTGAATCATTTTGAACCCCTTCAAAATCATGTCAAGGTATGTGCTCCATGAAAGTCTTATCATGCGTCTTAATCTATCTCTATAGATCTTGTTTCCCAATATGTAAGCAGCTTTACCAGGTCTTCCTTTGAAAAACTCCTTTCAAACAACCCTTTATGCTTTCCAGAAATTCTACATCATTCCCCATCAAAAATATGTCATCCACATATACTTATCAGAAATGTTGTAGTGCTCCCACTCGCTTTCCTGTAAATACAAGTGATGTCGCTTGAAGCTACATCGGTATTTCCCCAAAGAGGAAGGGATGATGCAGCACAACGGCGGTAGGTATTTGCCTCAGATATGAAACCAAGGTTATCGAACCAGTAGGAGAACCAAGCAACACAACATAAACAGCCCCTACACACAAATAACAACACCTCGCAACCCGACGTGTTAAAGGGGTTGTCAATCCCTTCCGGGTAATGGCGCCAGAAATTGCGTGTTGACGGGAGAAAGTTGTAATAGATTGAATAAATAGATCGTAAATAAAACAAAGTGCAGCAAAGTATTTTTGTATTTTTGGTTTAATAGATCTGAAAATAAATGCAAAGGAAAAGTAGATCGCAAAGGCAAATGAGAAAGAGACCCGGGGCCGTAGGTTTCACTAGTGGCTTCTCTCGAGAAAAATAGCAAACGGTGGGTGAACAAATTACTCTTGGGCAATAGATAGAACTTCAAATAATCATGGCGATATCCAGGAAATGATCATTATATAGGCATCACGTCCAATATTAGTAGGCCGACTCCTGCCTGCATCTACTACTATTACTCCACACATGAACCGCTATCCAGCATGCATCAAGTGTATTAAGTTCATGGAGAAATGGAGTAATGCAATAAGAATGATGACATGATGTAGACAAGATCTATCTATGTAGAGATAGACCCCATCGTTTTATCCTTAGTAGCAACGATACATATGTGTCGTTCCCCTTCTGCCACTGGCATCAAGCACCGTAAGATCAAACCCACTACAAAGCACCTCTTCCCATTGCAATATAAATAGATCAAGTTGGCCAAACAAAACCCGAATATCATAGAAGAAATATGAGGCTATAAGCAATCATGCATATAAGAGATCAAAGAAACTAAAATAACTTTCATGGTTATAAAAAAGATATAACTGATCATAAACTCAAAGTTCATCAGATCCCAACAAACACACCGCAAAAGAGTTACATCATATGGATCTCCAAGAGACCATTGTATTGAGAATTCAGCTAGAGAGAGGAAGCCATCTAGCTACTAACTACGGACCCGAAGTTCTACAAATAACTACTCACGCATCATCGGAGAGGCACGAATGGAGGTGGTGAACCCCATCCGAGATGGTGTCTAGATTGGATCTGGTGGTTCTGGACTCTGCGGCGGCTGGATCAATATTTCATCGACTCCCCTAGAGTTTTGGGAATATTGGGTATTTATAGAGCAAAGAGGCGGTCCGGGGGCACCCGAGGTGGGCACAACCCACCAGGGCGTGCTTGGGCCTCCTCGCGCGCCCTGGTGGGTTGTGCCCTCCTCGAGGCACCCCCAGGCGCAGCCAGGGCCCATTGCCTTCCTTCTGGCCCATAAAAAGTCATCATGGAGTTTTTTGGCATTTGGACTCCGTTTGATATTGATTTCCCGCGATGTAAAAAACATTTAAAAAACAGCAACTGGCACTTGGCACTATGTCAATAGGTTAGTACCAAAAAATGATATAAAATGACTACAAAATGATTATAAAACATCCAAGATTGATAATAAAACAACATGGAACAATAAAAAATTATAGACACGTTAGGGACGTATCAGCATCCCCAAGCTTAATTCCTACTCATGCTCGAGTAGGTAAGTGATAAAAACAGAATTTTTTATGTGGAGTGTTGTTCATCAAGTCATATCATATTCTTTTATTTATAGCATGGACATTTGGACTTTTATGTGATTCGAAACAATAGTCTAGTTTTGACATAATAATTTAGATACTCAAGCATATCAACAAGCAACCATGTCTTTCAAAATATCAACGCTAAAATAAGTAATCCCTAGCCCATCATGCTCAAAAATTGATCCATTAATGAAACACACTCGAATATTAACTACACCCAATACTTGAGCACGATCATATTGCCTCCTAGTTGGTGCTTTTATAAGAGAAGATGGAGACTCAAATTCAAAATAAAAGTTTCATAAAGTAAAATAAAGGCCCTTCGCGGAGGGAAGTAGGGATTTGTAGAGGTGCCAAAGCTCAAAGCAAAAAATATAGAGATAAAAACATTTTGGGAGTTGTATCCATCCCACCAACGAAAACGACGTAGAGCTATGAACACTTTACATGCTAGATATGCCATAGGCGGTTCCCAAAGAGAAAATAAAGTTTATTCCTTTTTCCACCATTCTTTCACTTTCCATGGCTAGACGTATCCACGGGTGCCTTCCATACCAACACTTTCCAAGGAAATTATTATTTGACAACATAAAGTAAATTCATTTTTGCATTTCGGGACTGGGCATCCCTAAGACCTTTGCCTTACTCTCGTGCAATGACAAGTGAATAAACACTCATCGTGAGAATAACACATCCAGCATGGAAAATATTATCCACCCGTTACCGTTCTGCGAGCGAAACAAACACACAAAAGAGATGTTTATTTTGAAAATTAGAGATGCCACATGCAAATTTGCTTAGAACGTAAAAATAATACCACATATAGGTAGATATAGTGGACTCTGGTTTAAAGGATTTTGGATGCACAAGTAGAGGTCATACTTGGTGTAAAGTGAAGGCTAGCAAAAAGATTAAGAAGCGACAAACCAAGAAACGAATAATCTCATAAGCAAGCATTAAGCATAATTAACACCGAATAATGCACCACAAGTAGGATATAATTTCATTGCATGACTATTGACTTTTGTGCTTGCATAGGGAATCACAAACCTTAACACCAATATTCTTACTAAATCATAATTACTAATCAACACAACTCACATATCACATCATCATATCTCAAAACTATTACTAAGAATCAAGTTTATTTTGTCCAATGATCTTCATGAAAGTTTTCATTATATCCTTCTTGGATATCTATCACTTTGGGAATAATTTTCATGTGTTGCTTTTCATAAGCTCAAACAAATATAAGTGAAGATCATGAGCATAATTTTTTTTTCTTTCTCTCAAAATAATTTAAGTGGTGCAAGAGAGAATTTCTTGAAAATTTTACTAACTCTCAAATAAATCTAAGTGAAGCAAGAGAGCATTTCTTCTAAAATACTAAAGCACGCCGTGCTCAAAAAGATATAAGTGAAGCACTAGAGCAAGTCCATAGCTCATAAAAATATAAGTGAAGCACAGAGAGCAATTCTAACAAGTCATGACATAATTTTGGCTCTCCCAAATAGGTGTGTACAGAGAGGGATCAAGACTTAAAACACAAAATAAAACAAGCAACGACTCATATCATACAAGACGCCCTAAGCAAAACACATAGTATGTGACGAATAAAAATATAGCTTCGAGTAAAATACCGATGGTTGTTAGAAGAAAGAGGGGATGCCACTCGGGGGCATACCCAAGCTTAGTTGGTTGCTCATTTTTGGATAATAGCTTAGGATTCCGGGGCATGCCCAAGCTTAGGATCTTCTATCCTTCCTTCATACATCGTAATCTAAGCCAAAAGTAGAAAACTTCAATCGCACAAAACTCAACAAAACCTTTGTGAGCTCCGGTAGTATAAGAAAGCAAACCACTACTATAAGTACTGTATCAAACCAATTCATATTTTTTTGCATTATATCTACTGTATTCCAACTTTTCTATGGCAAAAACTCATTAAAGAAAACCATAGAGCCATCAAAATAAGCACACAACACAAAGAAAACAGAATCTGTCAAAACAGAACAGTCTGTAGCAATCTGACTATTTCGAATACTTCTGTAACTCCAAAAATTATGAAACAATAGGACAACCTGGGTAATTTTTATATTAATCTTGTGAAAAAAGAATTGGCATTTTATCATGTTCTGGTGATTTTTAACAATTGTTTTCGTGAGCTCAGAATTTTCTGTTTTTCAGCAAGATCAAGCAACTATCACCCAAGAAGATCCTATAGGCTTTACTTGGCACAAACACTAACTAAAACACAAAGGCAAAATCATGACAGTAGCATAATTGTGCAAACACACAATAACATAAAGCAAAAAAGCAAAAATAAATTTTATTCATTGGGTTGCCTCCCAACAAGCGTTATAGTTTTACGCCCTTAGCTAGGCATAAAGCAAGGATCTAAGTTTTTTCATCCTTCTTCTTAATTTTCTTTGAGGTGTTTCCATCATGGGGTTTTGTAAACACAACATAAAACATATTATCCATGGAAACTTTAGCATTCCTAAGTTGGTTTTCATCATAACCCCTTTGATTTCCCGCAACAATCCAAGAGTAATGTTGATTAACATTATTGAAAACTTGTTGGATAATATCTAGAACGTGTACTTCCTTTTCAAGATTCTCATCAAAGATTTTATTATCCCCAAGAAAATGCCTTAGTGTAAAGAATTTCATCTATCACGGGGTTTTCACGATTCATACCATAAAAATCAAAGATTTCCCTAGCTTCCCGTACTATGTAGTCAAACTCATTCATAAAAACGAGAGTGGCCAACTTTTTAGCCTTAGGATTCTTTATTTCGGGAAGCTCAAAAAACAATCTTTGCAAAGTAGGATGAGTACAAATAAGTTTACTTTCAAGTTTCAGAACTAGTGCTGAAATAGCATCTGCATAAGATCTAGTAGTTTTAAGTATAGGAGCATCATCAAGACTTAGATTTTCAACACAATTGAAAAATTCTTGGATACGTTCTTTTCCCGTAACGTTCCCTTGCCCCAAGATAAAAGTTTTAACATGTAGATTGCCTGTACGTCCTATCTTAGGAGTTAGGGCATCATCTGTTGGTGCCATACCAAAATCACTCATGATTGCAAGCAAAGAATAGATCTGACAAGAAAACGGCGAATGGAAAAGAGGGGCGAATAAAACGGCAAATTTTTGTGAAGTGGGGGAGAGGAAAACGGGAGGCAGATGGAAAATAATGTAAATTACGAGGATATGAGATTGTGATTAGGAACCTGGTATATGTTGAAGATCCTTCCCGGCAACAGCGCCAGAAATTCCTTTTGATGTCGCTTGAAGCTACGTCGGTATTTCCCCAAAGAGGAAGGGATGATGCAGCACAATGGCGGTAGGTATTTCCCTCAGATATGAAACCAAGGTTATCGAACCAGTAGGAGAACCAAGCAACACAATGTAAACAGCCCCTGCACAGAAATAACAACACCTCGCAACCCGACGTGTTAAAGGGGTTGTCAATCCCTTCCGGGTAACGACGCCAGAAATTGAGTGTTGACGGGAGAAAGTTGCAATAGATTGAATAAATAGATCGCAAATAAAAAAAAGTGCAGCAAAGTATTTTTGTATTTTTGGTTTAATAGATTTGAAAATAAATGCAAAGGAAAAGTAGATAGCAAAGGCAAACATATGAGAAAGAGACCCGGGGCCGTAGATTTCACTAGTGGCTTCTCTCGAGAAAAATAGCAAACGGTGGGTGAACAAATTACTGTTGGGAAATTGATAGAACTTCAAATAATCATGACGATATCCAGGCAATGATCATTATATAGGTATCATGTCCAAGATTAGTAGACCGACTCCTGCCTGCATCTACTACTATTACTCCACACATCGACCGCTATCCAGCATGCATCTAGTGCATTAAGTTCATGCAGAAACAGAGTAAGGCAATAAGAACAATGACATGATGTAGACAAGATCTATCTATGTAGAGATAGACCCCACCGTTTTATCCTTAGTAGCAACGATGTATACGTGTTGGTTCCCCTTCTGTCACTGGGATCAAGCGCCGTAAGATCGAACCCACTACAAAGCACCTCTTCCCATTGCATGATAAATAGATCAAGTTGGCCAAACAAAACCCAAATATCAGAGAAGAAATACGCGGCTATAAGCAATCATGCATATAAGAGATCAAAGAAACTCAAGTAACTTTCATGGATATAAAAAGATATAACTGATCATAAACTCAAAGTTCATCAGATCCCAACAAACACACCGCAAAAGAGTTACATCATATGGATCTCCAAGAGACCATTGTATTGAGAATTCAGCGAGAGAGAGGAAGCCATCTAGCTACAAACTACGGACCCGAAGGTCTACAAAGAACTACTCACGCATCATTGGAGGGGCACGAATGGAGGTGGTGAACCCCATCCGAGATGGTGTCTAGATTGGATCTGGTGGTTCTGTACTTTGCGGCGGCTGGATCAATATTTTGTCAACTCCCCAAGGGTTTTGGGAATATTGGGATATTTATAGAGCAGAGAGGCGGTCCGGGGGCACCCGAGGTGGGCACAACCCACCAGGGCGCGCCTGGGCCTCCTGGCGCGCCCTAGTGGGTTGTGCCCTCCTCGGGGCACCCCCCAATCGCAGCCAGGGCCCATTATGTTCCTTCTGGTCCAAAAAAATCTCCGTGAAGTTTCGTTGCATTTGGAATCCGTCTGATATTGATTTCCTGCGATGCAAAAAACATGCAGAAAACAACAACTGGCACTTGGCACTATGTCAATAGGTTAGTACCAAAAAATGATATAAAATGATTATAAAACATCCAAGATTGATAATATAACAACATGGAACAATAAAAAATTATAGATATGTTGGAGACATATCAACAAGCTTCTCCGTAAACTTGTATAAACCTAAACACTTTGATCACCTCATCAACCCGAAATTTCCAACTCCGAGATGCTTGCTCCAGTCCATAGAAGGATCGCTGGAGCTTGCATACCTTTTAGCATCTTTAGTGTCGGATCACGGGTTCCTGCAAAACCCTTAAGGTTCAAACACTGGGGTGCGCGCGAAGATTTCCTCCCTACCGATCTACGCCCTAGCTCGCTAAGATCTCGCGGACGAACTCGATGAACTCACAACACAAAGACACGAGATTTATACTGGTTCAGGCCACGGTTGTGGTGTAATACCGTACTCCAGTGTGGTGGTGGTGGATTGCCTCTTGGGCTGATGATGAACAATACAAGGGGAAGAACTGCCTCCTGAGGTTGAGGTGTTCTTGTGCTCCGTGTGTGGCTAAGGATTGGCTCAAGGCTAGATGCCTCTACTGTCGTGTCTAGTTCTACTTATATAGGCCCTGGTTCTCTTCCCAAATATTGAGCGGGAAGGGAGCCAATAATGGTGGCCAATTTGAAAGGGGACAGCTTGTACAGCTTATCCTGACAAAAGCGGTCTTCGCCTGTGAAAGGCTCTGGTGATGACGCCGTCTTGGGCTCCATGGTGACTTCCGTCCTGTTGTCCTGCTGGTCTTGGTCTCGTTGCACCGATATGGAAACCTTTGCCTGATGCCTCGGTACTTCGTGCCTGCGCTTGCCCCCTTAGCACCAAAGAGGAAACAAGTACGTTGCACGCGCTGGCGCCCGCCTGATCCTGATCGTCATGGCTCACGTCACGAGGGCCTCGCGAGGTTTGCCCCGCCTTGATATCTCTGCTCCTCACGAGGCAGCCTGGTGAGGCCACTCCTGAGGAGGTCTTGCGTCATCTGCCTCGTGAGGCTTGGCCCCTCGTGGTGGTCTTGAATGCTTCGCTGATGAAGATGGGTCATACAGGCCTGCAGCACAGCCACGCCGTGGACCGCAGCCAGTAGAATCCACTGCGGAACACCTTGCCGACGAGAGTTCACGACGATGGGTGGTGTCCGCAGTCCCCGACGTGTATGTCAACTAGCAACTCCTTTCCCTGGTCACTAGAAATGCAGTGCAGCGAAACATCGTTCGGTCGCTTCCTGTACAACTCACCGTCCTGGATACAGTATGCCGTGGCTTGTCGGGCCACGCGCTCTGCATCCTCTTCCTTTTCCGGCAGCGTCCCTTGCATCAGGTACTCCTTGAATTCCTTGGTCCAAGAGCAGGCGAGCTCCTGAGGTCGGGCCACAGGCTGGGGCTCCCGTGGCAGGTGGTTGTGAGAGCTCCTCCCGAGGCTGAACCGTGCTTGAAAATGCTAGCGTCGCCGACGACTTGAAGAGCCGCTCCTCGAAGACGCCAGGCTCCTGGGGCTGCCGCTTGGATGCCCTCCTGGAGATGTCATCGGCTTCCTTGTTGGTGCCCCGGGGCACATGCTGCACCTCCAGTCCCATGAACTGTTTCTCCATCTTATGCACTTCTGCGAGGTAAGCCTCCATGTGCTCGTCCTTTGGCTCGTACACTTTGTTGGAGAAGTTGACGAGGAGCTGCGAGTCGCCCCTAGCAGCAAGGCGCTTCACCCCCAGAGCCGCCGCGGCCTTCAGGCCAGCTATGAGGCCCTCATATTTTGCGATGTGGTTGGACACCTTCTCGCCCTGCTAAAAGCAGAGATGCACGGTGTAGTAGAGCTTGTCCTGAGTGGGCGAGATGAGTACTGCTCCAGCCACCGCGCCCTAATGTGCGAATGCGCCATCGAAACACATGACCCGGCCGTCCGGTGCCTCGCTTCTCGGCGAGGTGGACCGGTCTTCGCCTATTTCCAACGCCGGGGCATCCGTCCATTCCGCCACGAAATCAGCAAGCGCGGCTCCCTTAACGACCCTGGTGGTGCTGAACTCCAACTGGAATGCCTGTAGCTCGATGTTCCACTCAGCGACCCTTCCAGCAGAGTTTGGGCTCCTGAGGACTCTTTCCAATGGGTAAGCTGAGACAACCTTGATGGGGTGGCCCTGGAAGTACTGCCGCAACTTGCATGAGGCTACCAGGAGAGCGAGGAGGAGCTTTTGAGGCATGGGGTACCGTGCCCTCGCGTCCCACAGCACCGTGCTGATGAAATACACCGGGTGCTCGACGAGGGCTGGTGCGTCGATAGGGCTTGTGTCTTGCGGAAGCTGGCACATCCCCTGAGGTGGTGGGACTCCCGATGCCTGGTCGCTGATGGGGGTTTCCGCAATGTCGTCCTGCCGAGCTTGGCCTTCTGCTGATGCTGCCCCGGCTCTTGCTACGCCTCCCTGATCTTGCGTCTCCTCAGCTGGCGGCGCAGTTTGACGCGGTGCGCCCTTGACCTGATGCTCCTCCTGAACTCCCACTAGTGCAGCGCTGTCGGAGTATGGGGTGGCGGCAAGGTAGAGCACTAGAGGCTTGAGAGGTCGCGGCGCCACCATCACCGGAGGGCTAGTTAGGTATCTCTTGAGGTCTTGGAAGGCTTGGTCGGCCTCCGGGGTCCACTCAAATGGGCCTTTATTCTTTATCTGCTTGAAGAAGGGTAAGGCGCGCTCTCCTAGCTTGGAGATGGAGCCTCCCAACGCAGTCACTTGACCGGCCAACTTCTACATTTCTCTGAGGGTCTGCGGTGGACTCATGTCCTCAATGGCCTTGATCTTCTCCGGGTTCGCCTCGATCCCTCTGTGGGACACGAGGAATCCCAGCAACTTGCCGGAAGGGACACCGAACACACACTTCTCCGGGTTAAGCCGCAAGTTCACCTGGCGCAGGCTCTCGAAGGTCTCCTCCAGGTGTTGGATCAGGGTCCTTGCCTCCCGAGATTTCACCACGATGTCGTCGACATAGGCCTCTGTGTTCCTCCCGAGCTGTTTCCCTAGGGCGATGTGCATCAGCCGCTGGAAGGTCGCGCCCGTGTTGCGCAGTCCGAAAGGCATGCAGGTGTCGCAGTACACCCCACACGGGGTCAGGAAGGCTGTCTTCTCTACATATTCCACCGCCATCTTGATCTGGTGATACCCCAAGAACGCATCTAGGAAGCACAGCAAGTCGCACTCGGCGGTGGAGTCGACGATCTGGTCGATGCGTTGGAGAGGGAACGGGTCTTGCGGGCACGCCTTGTTATGGTTGGTGAAGTTGACGCACATTCGCTCCTTCCCGCCTTTCTTCGGTACTACGACGGGGTTCGCCAGCCATTCGGGGTATCGAACCTCACGAATGGCACCCGCGGCCTCCAACTTGCGGGTCTCCTGGATGATGAAGGCTTGCTTCACCGTAGATTTTCGTCTTGCCCGTTGCTTGACATGGCGCACATTAGGGCATACCCTTAAGTGATGCTGGATCACCTCTCTCGGAACCCCCAAGGTGATTGGGCTCCCATGCGAATATATCCTTGTTTGCGCGCAAGAACTTCACCAACGCCTCTTCTTGGCTGGGGTTGAGGCCGGCACCTATGGTGAATGTGGCTCCTGAGGACCCGTCCTTGTTGACCGACACCTGCTTGGTTTCTGCCTTGTCTTGAGTGAACAACTGCTTCTTCTTGGTAGGCGCGGCCTCCTTGGCCTTGGAGGTACCGGTCCCAGCAGGCTGCGCCGCCGCCGCGGTCTTGAAGGCAAGCTTGAGTGTCGTTACAGCCTCCTTGGTGTCCCCCTTTATGGTGAGGACACCTTTACTTCCAGGCATCTTCATGAGGTTGTAGGCCGGATGAGTCGCCGCCATGAACTGGGCCAGAGCTGGGTACCCGAGGATGGCGTTGTACGAGAGGCCAATGTGGGCGATGTCGAAGTCGGCCAGCTTGGTGTGGTAGTTTTCGTGCATGCCGAGGGTGACGGGGAGGTGGATCTGCCCCAGGGAGTGGGTAGCGCTGCCACCAACTCCTGAGAAAGGCTTGCTGAGGCTGAGCCGCTCGAGCGGCATGTGAAGGAGGCCGAAGGCTTCCATGGAGAGCAAGTTGAGGCCGACTCCACCGTCGATGAGGGTCTTGGTGATGGCCACGTGGCAGATGGTGGGCGTGCAGAGCATCGGAAGCATGGCCCGAGCAGGCGGTGGTGACGGGGCGGTCTTCTGAGCTGAAGGTGAGGTCAGCCTCAGGCGCAGCCCAGCCGGGCGGAGCCCCTGAGCGCTTGGAAGCGGCACCGATCTGGCGGAGGAACGGCTTGATGTGGCGATCCGAAGGCGGCGCATGTGAGCCTCCTAGCAGGGCCGCGATCGCGTGGTGAGCCGGTGCCGCATAGCGTGTGGTGAAGAGGTCGCGCAGCTCCTCCCAAGACACCACCGTGGATCCGGGAAGGTTGAGAAGCCAGGCACGCGGCTCACCAGCGAGGTCCATGGGAAGCCAGTTGGCCATGACCTTGTCATCACCCCCGGCCTTGAGGACGGCCTCCTCGTATGCTAGCAGGAAAGTCGTCGGGTCCGCCGCGCTGTCCTAGCACGGCGACATCTCCAGCTTGAACTTGGTTGGCCACCGCACCCGCCGCAGGGCGGGAGCCATGGCTCGGAGCCCCCTAGCCCCATCGTCGATGCTGGCTGTCGGAGTCGATGGCTGAGTGCCTGCCATGCGGGCGGAGCTCAGACCGACGGAAGAGGAGCTCCGGTGCACCCCTACCTGGCGTGCCAAATTTCGGATCACCGGTTCCGGCAAAACCCTTAAGGTTCGAACACTGGAGTGCACGCGAAGATTTCCTCCCTACCGATCTATGCCCTTGCTCGCTAAGATCTCGCGGACAAACTTGATGAACTCACAACACAAAGACACGAGATTTATACTGGTTCGGGCCACCGTTGTGGTGTAATACCCTACTCCAGCGTGGTGGTGGTCGATTTCCTCTTGGGCTGATGATGAACAGTACAAGGGGAAGAACAACCTCCTGAGGTTGAGGTGTTCTTGTGCTTGGTGTGTGGCTAAGGATTGGCTCAAGGCTAGATGCCTCTACTGTGGTGGCTAGTTCTACTTATATAGGCCCTGGTCCTCTCCCCAAATATTGAGCGGGAAGGGAGCCAACAACGGTGGCCAATTTGAAAGGGGACAACTAGTACAACTTATCCTGACAAAAGCGGTCTTCGCCTGCGAAAGGCTCTGGTGATGACGCTGTCTTGGGCTCCATGGTGACTTCCGTCCTGCTGTCCTGCTGGTCTTGGTCTCGTTGCACCGATATGGAAACCTTTGCCTGATGCCTCGGTACTCCACGCATGCGCTTGCCCCCTTAGCACCGAAGAGGAAACAAGGACGCTGCGCGCGCTGGCACCCGCATGGCGCCCGCCTGATCCTGATTGTCATGGCTCACATCACGAGGACCTCACAAGGTTTGCCCCGCCTTGATGTCTCCGCTCCTCACAAGGCAGCCTGGTGAGGCCGCTCCTGAGGAGGTCTTGTGTCGTCCGCCTCGCGAGGCTTGGCCCCTCGCTGGGGTCTTGAATGCTTCGCTGATGAAGATGGGCCGTACAGGCCTGCAGCATAGCCACACCGTGGGCCGCAGGCAGGCAAGTCTGGGGACCCCCGTTCCCAGAACGCATGTAACCTTTCCTCACGGAAACCATCAAGGAAACTTTGTTTTCACATCCATCTGCCACATTTCGTAAATGAAAATGCAGTAACTGCTAATATAATTCCAACAAACTTTAGCATCGTTGTGAGTGAGAAAGTCTCATCATAGTCAACTCCTTGAACTTGTCCAAAACTTCTTTGTGACAAATCGAGCTTCATAAATGGTGACATTAGCATCATCGTCTGTCTTATTCTTAAAGATCCATTTATTCTCAATGGCTTGCCGATCAACGGGCAAGTCCACCGAAGTCCATACTTTGTTCTCGTTACATGGATCCTATCTCGGATTTCATGGCTCCTAGCCATTTGTTGGAATTCGGGCCCATCACCGCTTCTCCATAGCTCGTAGGTTCATCGTTGTCCAACAACATGACCTTGAAGACAGGGTTATCACTCAGAAGTTGTACGCACCCTTGTCGACCTACGAGGTTCAATAGTAACTTGATTCGAAGCTTCATGATCACTATCATTAGCTTCCTCTTCAACTTACATAGGTGTCACAGAAACATCTTTCTGCGCTGTGCTACTCACTAGTTGAAGTAAAGGTTCAACAACCTCATCAAGTTCTATCTTCCTCCCACTCAATTACTTTGAGAGAAACTCTTTCTCGAGAAAGGACCCGTTCATAGTGACAAAAAGTTTGCCCTCAGATCTAAGATAGAAGGTACACCCAATTGGCTCCTTTTGGTATCCTATGAAGACGCATTTGTCTGCTCTGGGTTTGAGCTTTTCCGATTGAAGCCTTTTGACATAAGCATCACAGCCCCAAACCTTAAGAAATGACAACTTAGGTTTCTTGCCAAACCACAGTTCATATGGTGTCGTCTCCACGGATTTAGATGGTGCCCTATTTAAAGTGAATGTAGTTGTCTCTAATGTATGACCCCAAAACGATAGCGGTAGATCGGCAAGAGACATCATAGAACGCACCATATCCAATAAGGTACGACTACGACGTTCGGACACGCCATTACGCTGTGGTGTTCCAGGTGGCATCAACTATGAAACAACTCCACATTGTCTTAAGTGACTGCCAGACTCATAACTCAGATATTCTCCCCTCCGATTGGATCGTGGGAATTTAATCTTCTTGTTAAGATGATTCTCAACTTCACTCCGAAATTGATTGAACTTTTCAAACATTTCACACTTATGCTTCATTGAGTAAACATACACATATCTACTCAAATCATTGGTGAATGTGAGGAAATAAAGATATCCAACACGCGCGTCAACACTCATCGGACCGCACACATCAGCATGTATGATTTCCAACAAGTCACTTGCTCGTTCCATTGTTCCGGAAAATGGGGTTTTAGTCATCTTACCCCTGAGGCATGGTTCGCATGTGTCAAGTGACTCAAAATCAAGTGACTCCAAAAGTCCATCAGCATGGAGTTTCTTCATGCGCTTTACACCTATATGATCCAAGCGGTAGTGCCACAAGAAAGTGGTACTATCATTATCAGCTCTACATCTTTTGGCATCAATGTTATGAACATGTATCTCACTATGATCGAGGTTCAATAAACCATTCACATTGGTGCATGGCCCTAGAAGGTATTATTCATGTAAACAAAATAACCATTATTCTTTAACTTAAATGAACAACTATATTGCAATAAACACGATTTAATCATGTTCATGCTCAACGCAGGCACCAAATAACATTTATCTAGGTTTAACACTAGTCTCGAAGGTAGAGGGAGCGTGCGATGGTGATCACATCAACCTTGGAAACACTTCCAACACACATCGTCACCTCACCCTTAGCTAGTCTCTATCTATTCCGCAGCTTTTGTTTTGAGTTACCAATATTAGCAACTGAACCGGTATCTAATACCCAGGTCCTAGTAGGAGTACTAGTAAGGTACACATCAATAGCATGTATATCAAATATATTTTTGTTGAAGTTGCCAGTCTTCTTATCTACCAAGTATTTGGCGCAGTTCCGCTACCGGTGACCGTTCCCCTTACAATAGAAGCACTTAGTCTCGGGTTTGGGTTCAACCTCGGGTTTCTTCACTGAAGCGGCAACTGGCTTGCCATTCATGAAGTTTCCCTTCTTTCCCTTGCCCTTCTTGAAACTAGTGGTCTTGTTAACCATCAACGCTTGATGTTCCTTCTTGATTTCTACCTCCGCGGCCTACCGTGAACAGCTCCGGGATCATCTCCATCCCTTGCATGTTATAGTTCAGCATGAAGTTCTGCTAGCTTGGTGATAGTGTCTTGAGAACTCTATCAATCACTATCTTATCTGGAAGATTAACTCCCACTTGATTCAAGTGATTGTAGCATCCAGACATTCTGAGTGCATGCTCACTGGATGAGCTATTCTCCTCCATCTTGTAGCAAAGAACTTGTCAGAGGTCTCATACCTCTCAACACGGGCATGAGCCTGAAATACCAATTTCAGCTCTTGGAATATCAAATATGTTCCATGGCGTTCAAAAACGTCTTTGGATCCCTGATTCTAAGCCATAAAGCATGGTGCAGTAAACTATCAAGTAGTCATCAGAACGTGTCTGCCAGATGTTCACAACATCCATAGACGACGCTAGAGGGGTTGGCACACCGAGCGGTGCATCAAGAACATAAGCCTTATGTGCAGCAATGAGGGAAATCCTCATACTACGGCCCTTGTCCGCATAATTGCTTACAATATCTTTCAACTTAGTCTTTCTCTAGGAACATATTGAAAACAGGGAGCTACAGCGCGAGCTATTGATCTACAACATAATTTGCAAAGGGAACTTAGACTATTATTCATGATAAGGAGTTCAATTAATCATATTACTTAAGAACTCCCACCCAAATCAACATCCCTTCGGTTGTCTGAACACGATCCAAATTCACCAACCCAAGTCCGATCATCACGTGAGATGAGGTGGTTTCAATGGTGAAGATCTCCATGTTGATCATATCTACTATATGACTCCTGTTTGACCTTTCGGTCTCTTGTCTTCCCAGGCCATGTCTGTACATGCTAGGCTCGTCAAGTTTAACCCAAGTGTTCCGCATGTGCAACACTGGCTTGCACCCGTTGTATGTGAACATAGAGTCTATCACACCCGATCATCACGTGGTGCTTCGAAACGACGAACTTTCGCAACGGTGCACACTTGGGGAGAACACAACTTTATCTTGAAATTTTAGTGAGGGTCACCTTATAATGCTACCATCGTCCTAAGTAAGATGCATAAAATGATTAACATCACATGCAAATCATAAGTGACATGATGTCGGTCTACAAAGTAGGGGCTCTGTTTTATACCCCTTTACTTGTGCGCGGGCAGTCAGAACCGCACCTGCGGCCACACTTAGTAGGGCAGAGGAGGGAAGCAAAAGTACAAGACTACCAAAGCGGCGCTCCGACCAAGGGCGCAGAAGACAGAGCAACAAGATGGGCTTTCCCCCGGCAAGACCATTGCCGGAGCGGCCTACATAGCCCCGGCAAGAGACTTGCCGGGGCAAGTCGCCCCAACGCCAGCATTGCAGCCACCCTTGAGCCTGAGAGTTCCGACACCATCGACAACGTTGGAACAAAGGCTCGAGAAGTGCCTGCATGGTGGCATGCAAATCTTTCTGAAGACAAAGAGCACACAAGACCATGTGATAACCAGAAGACGACGATCCTCAGCAAGATCCTTGCCGAGGATACCCACGAGACCCCCGGCAAGGCCCTTGCCGGGGATGCCCACGACGCCGAGGAAAGACACTTGACGGGGCCCCGGCAAGACCCTTGTCGTAGACATCCGTGGGGCCACAGCCAGGCCAACATCTGCCAAGACTCCACCGCCATTCCTATGCAGCTGCCAACCCACCAACTAGGCGAGCACCTGTGTGGCGACGTGCGGCCGCTAGGCCAACTCAGCAAGCACCTGCGTGGTGGCATGCAGATCTTAGTGAAGACCCTACCACCACGCCGACTCAGTAGCCTGCCAGCCTACATGGCGGTGCGTGCCTCATTGGCCTAGACGCATGTCGAAGCAAGACGGAGCGGCGACGGACGGGACGGGCCTCGTTACCGTCCCCGATAAAGCAAGAGGACACCTCAGGAGCGCATTTAATGTGTTTTGTCCCGTAATGACAGGCGATAAGCTTGTACACTGTACGCACCTTTCCACCTCCTGTGTGCCACTGTGGCGACCCGTTTGACTATAAAAGGAGGCCCGAGGAATACTGAGGGAGGATTCGGATCTTTTGAACGAGGCACACACCATAGATAGTTCAAGAGCTCAAGAACACTCAAATACACACCAAAGCAGGACTGGGGTATTACGCGTCCTCGCGGCCCGAACCTGGGTAGACGATCCTCATGCTGGCTCCTAGACCCGCTCTTTGCACAACCCTGCGCCCGCCAACCGTAGAAGGGATCCCAACGATCCCATAGGTGTCGTTTCCACCGACATCTTTGGCGCGCCAGGTAGGGGGCGCAGTTGTGAACATCTGGTCTAGTTGGCGGAGCGGCTTCATCGTGGTCGTCACTCCAAGGAAGAAGATGACCGAACAAGCGGCACCATTTGCGGATGCAGTGAACGCTCGCGTAGCGACATAAAAGCTAAGTCATGCGAAACTTTGAGTATTTCCTTTATGTATAAGGTTATTTTCCTCGGAGATCTTGCTCATGGTATGAGAAACCTGCATGCCATGGGGGCCTTCCGATATTGGCAACGCCCTTGTTCTGTTTCGAGCTTGCTCTACAGTTCAAGCGGCCACGCTGAGAACGACAAGGTGGTTTGCCTGGCCGCAAGCGCACCCGGCCGGCTGCTGAGGATCCATCGTCAAAATGCTGCGGCCTGGGTTTATACGCCGGCAAGCCTATCCTGTTAAGCGTAGGCCGTACATGCAAAGAAATATCGAACTGGAAAGTAACATGCAACGTTTCAAAGTACAACAGAGTTATATTACACCAATTGTTGCTACGGTTCTAACTAAAGATAAAAATTGTGTTGGTCATGAACCTGCAGCGGCAATGAGAAACGGGGTGCCTAGTCCCGACGCTGGCCCTCTACCCTTTGAACTCCATCGACGTGGCTGATGATGGGGTCGATATGCTCCTCGAGCGTCGCGAGGTCCACACCCTCCGGCAAGCTCTCCATCGCGGCGCCGAAGTCGATGTTGGGGTTCCAGTACGCCATCTTGGTGAGGACCTTGGTCATTGCACCCCGACAAAGCTTCCGGATCTCATTGGCCAGCGAGGTCCCTCTGCTGGAGCGGAGCTGCTCCAGGGCTCCAAGAACACCCTCAAAGAATAGAGTCAGCTTGGCGTTGGGGCTCAAGTTCGGCTTCGGGGCGTACGTCACATTTGGTATCCCCATGGCAGCCAACTTCGTGGTGGTCCTGCCGGCAACATCGGCGAGCCGGCCGACCTAACGGTTTATGCCCACCGCGTACTCCTTGTGTTCGGCGGTGTCGTTCCTCCGCAGCTGCCTCTCCTCCTCCAGGTCCTTGGTCAGGGTTTCTTCCCGGACCCTGACCTCCGAAAGCGTCCCCTCAAGACCTTCCAGCTTCAACTTTAGGTGTTTGATGGAGTCGTTGGCCTTGGAGTGTAGCTCGTCCTTGCCGAGGACTGCGGCCTACACCTCCACCAAAGCACCGTTGAGCGTGTCTTTCTCCCTCGCCATCTCCAGGACCTGTTTCTTCAAGCCATCCCGCTCCACCTCCAGCTCCTCCACCTTGCCGGCATGGACTAGGGCTTGGGCATTGAGCGCCTAACTGTGCCTCTGCTCCAGCTCCTGGGTCCATTGCGCGATGAGCTTCTCGATCTCCTCATCCTTGCCACGGAGCATGGTGGCAAGCGCCTCCTCACGGGCGGCAAGGTCCTCCTCCCGGGATTCCAGCAGAGCCTGGTGCTGTTGTTGAGCGGCCTCATCTTTGGCAGCCTGCTCCTTCGCCAGCTCCTGTGCCTTCTCAATGTCAGCCTGCTTCAAGAGGAGCTCTTGTTTGCGCTCAGCCAGCTTGCCCTAGACAGCTTTCAGCTCTTGGTGGGCCTCACGGAACCAGGCCTGCGTCTCGGCGACGCGATCCTCAAGATCTGCCCCTGATGTCTACTACACAACCTTTTTCTTGTAGACGTTGTTGGGCCTCCAAGTGCAGAGGTTTGTAGGACACTATTAAATTTCCCTCAAGTGGATGACCTAAGGTTTATCAATCCGTGGGAGGCGTAGGATGAAGATGGTCTCTCTCAAGCAACCCTGCAACCAAATAACAAAGAGTCTCTTGTGTCCCCAACACACCTAATACAATGGTAAATTGTATAGGTGCACTAGTTCGGCGAAGAGATGGTGATACACGTGCAATATGGAAGGTAGATATAGGTTTTTGTAAACTGAAAATATAAAAAGAGCAAGGTAGCAAGCGGTAAAAGTGAGCGTAAACGGTATTGCAATGATAGGAAACAAGGCCTAGGGTTCATACTTTCACTAGTGCAAGTTCTCTCAACAATAATAACATAATTGGATCATATAACTATCCCTCAACATGCAACAAAGAGTCACTCCAAAGTCACTAATAGAGGATAAAAAACGAAGAGATTATGGTAGGGTACGAAACCACCTCAAAGTTATTCTTTCCAATCAATCCATTGGGCTATTCCTATAAGTGTCACAAACAGCCCTAGAGTTCGTACTAGAATAACACATTAAGACACAAATCAACCAAAACCCTAATGTCACCTAGATACTCCAATGTCACCTCAAGTATCCATGGGTATGATTATACGATATGCATCACACAATCTCAAATTCATCGATTCAACCAACACATAGAACCTCAAAGAGTGCTCCAAAGTTTCTACCGGAGAATCAAGACAAAAACGTGTGCCAACCCCTATGCATAGGTTCATGGGCGGAACCCGCAAGTTGATCACCAAAACATACATCAAGTGAATCACGTGATATCCCATTGTCACCACAGATACGCACTGCAAGACATACATCAAGTGTTCTCAAATCATTAAAGACTCAATCCGATAAGATAACTTCAAAGGGAAAACTCAATCCATTACAAGAGAGTAGAGGGGGAGAAGCAACATAAGATCCAACTATAATAGCAAAGCTCGCGATACATCAAGATCGTGCCAAATCAAAAACACGAGAGAGAGAGAGAGAGAGAGAGAGATCAAACACATAGAAACTGGCGGAACTTCTGATCTATTCTCGTCTTCGGAAGTTTTAGGGTACGTGGGTATATATGGGTGAAAGAAGTACATCGGTGGACCTCCGGGCTGTCCACGAGGCAGGGGGGCACGCCCTAGGGGGGTGGGCGTGCCCCCCACCCTCCTGGGCAGCCCGGGACTCCCCTGGTGTTCACTCCAAGCTTTTCCGGTAGCTTTCCTTCCAAAAATAACTTCTCCAGTTGATTTCATTCCATTTCGACTCCGTTTGATCTTCCTTTTCTTCGAAACACTGAAATAGGCAAAAAAACAACAATTCTGGGTTGGGCCTCCGGTTAATAGGTTAGTCCCAAAAATAATATAAAAGTGGATAATAAAGCCCAAAATTGTCCCAAAACAGTAGATAATATAGCATGGAGCAATCAAAAATTATAGATACGTTGGAGACGTATCAGGCATCCTCAAGCTTAATTCCTACTCGTCCTTGGTAAATGATAAAAAAGAATTTTTGATGCGGAGTGCTACTTGGCATAATTTCTATGTAATTCTTCTTAATTGTGGTATGAATGTTCAGATCCGAAAGATTCAAGACAAAAGTTCAAATTGACATAAAAATAATGATACTTCAAGCATACTAACAAAGCAATCATGTCTTCTCAAAATAAAATGGCCAAAGAGAGTTATCCCTACAAAATCATGTAGTCTGGCTATGCTCTATCTTCACCACACAAAGTATTTAAATCATGCACAACCCCGATGACAAGCCAAGCAATTGTTTCATACTTTTGACATTGTCAAAACTTTTTCAATCTTCACGCAATACATGAGCGTGAGCCATGGACATAGCACTATATGTGGAATAGAATGGTGGTTGTGGAGAAGACAAAAGGATAAGATAGTCTCACATCAACTAGGCGTATCAACGGGCTATGGAGATGCCCATCAATAGATATCATTGTGAGTGAGTCGGGATTGCCATGCAACGGATGCACTAGAGCTATAAGTGTATGAAAGCTCAACAAAAGAAACTAAGTGGGTGTGCATCCAACTCGCTTGCTCACGAAGACCTAGGGCATTTTGAGGAAGCCCATCATTAGAATATACAAGCCAAGTTCTATAATGAAAGATTCGTACTAGTATATGAAAGTGACAACATAGGAGACTCTCTATCATGAAGATCATGGTGCTACTTTGAAGCACAAGTGTGGTAAAAGGATAGTAGCATTGTCCCTTCTCTCTTTTTCTCTCATTTTTTATTTTTTATTTTTCATTTTTATTTGGGCCTTTCTCTTCTTTTGTATGGCCTCTTTTTTCCCTTTTTTTATTTTTCGTCCGGAGTCTCATCCCGACTTGTGGGGGAACCATAGTCTCTATCATCCTTTCCTCACTGGGACAATGCTCTAATAATGATGATCATCACACTTTTATTTACTTACAACTCAAGAATTACAACTCAATACTTAGAACAAGATATGACTCTATATGAATGCCTCTGGCGGTGTACCAGTATATGCAATGAATCAAGAGTGACATGTATGAAAGAATTATGAATGGTGGCTTTGCCACAAATACGATGTCAACTACATGATCATGCTAGCAATATGACAATGATGGAGCGGGTCATAATAAACGGAACGGTGGAAAGTTGCATGGCAATATATCTCGGAATGGCTATGGAAATGCCATAATAGGTAGGTATGGTGGCTGTTTTGAGGACGGTATATGATGGGTGCATGATACCGGGGAAAAGGTGCGCGGTATTAGAGAGGCTAGCAATGGTGGAAGGATGGGAAAAGTGCGTATAATCCATGGACTCAACATTAGTCATAAAGAACTCATATACTAATTGCAAAAATCTAGAAGTTATCAAGGCAAAGTATTACGCGCATGCTCCTAGGGGGATAGATTGGTAGGAAAAGACCATCGCTCGTCCCTGACCGCCACTCATAAGGAAGACAATCAATAAATAAATCATGCTCCGACTTCATCACATAACGGTTCACCATACGTGCATGCTACGGGAATCACAAACTTTAACACAAGCATTTCTTAAATTCACAACTACTCAACTAGCATGACTCTGATATTATGACCTCCATATCTCAAAACAATTATCAAGCATCAAACTTCTCTTAGTACTCAACACACTCATAAGAAAGTTTTTACTATTCTTGAATACCTAGCATATTAGGATTTTTAAGCAAATTACCATGCTATTTAAAACTCTCAAAATAATCTAAGTGAAGCATGCGATATAAATAGTTTCTATAAAACAAAACCACCGCCGTGCTCTAAAAGATATAAGTGAAGCACTAGAGCAAACAACAAACTACTCCGAAAGATATAAGTGAAGATCAATGAGTAGTTGAATAAATATGCAGCTATGTGAAGACTCTCCCATTTAATAATTTCAGATCTTGGTACTTTATTCGAACAGCAAGCAAAACTAAAGAAAATAAAATTACGCTCCAAGCAAAACACATATCATGTGGTGAATAAAAATATAGCTCCAAGTAAAGTTACCGATGAACGAAGATTAAAGAGGATGCCATCCGGGGCATCCCCAAGCTTAGGCTCCTGGTTATCCTTGAATATTACCTTGGGGTGACTTGGGCATCCCCAAGATTAGGCTCTTGCCACTCCTTATTCCATAGTCCATCGAATCTTTACCCAAAACTTGAAAACTTCACAACACAAAACTTAACAGAAAACTCGTGAGCTCCGTTAGCGAAAGAAAACAAAACACCACTTCAAGGTACCGTAATGAACTCATGTTTTATTTATATTGGTGTTAAACCTACTGTATTCCAACTTCTATATGGTTTATAAACTATTTTACTAGCCATAGAGTCATCAAAATGAGCAAACAACACACGAAAAACAGAATCTGTCAAAAACAGAACAGTCTGTAGTAATCTGTAACTAACACAAACTTCTGTCACTTCAAAAATTATAAAATAAGTTGGTGGACCTGAGGAATTTGTCTAGTAATCATCTTCAAAAATAATCAACTAAATAGCACTCTCCAGTAAAAAGTTGAAGCAAATCTCATGAGCGCTAAAGTTTCTGTTTTTTACAGCATGATCATAAAGACTTCACCCAAATCTTCCCAAAGGTTCTACTTGGCAAAAACACTAATTAAAACACAAAATCACATGTAAACAGAAGCTAGATGGATTATTTATTACTAAACAGAACCAAAAAGCAATAAACTAAAATAAAATTGGGTTGCCTCCCAACAAGCGCTATCGTTTAATGCCCCTAGCTAGGCATGATGATTTCAATGATGCTCACATAAAAGATAAGAATTGAAACATAAAGAGAGAATAATGAACAAAATGACTAGCACATTTAAGTCTAACCCACTTCCTATGCATAGGGATTTTGTGAGCTAACAACTTATGGGAACAATAATCAACTAGCATAGGAAGGCAAAACGAGCATAACTTCAAAATTTTAAGCACCTAGAGAGGAAACTTGATATTATTGCAATTCCTACAAGCATATATTCCTCCCTCTTAATAATTTTCAGTAGCATCATGAATGAATTCAACAATATAACCAGCACCTAACGCATTCTTTTCATGATCTACAAGCATAGAAAATTTACTACTCTCCACATAAGCAAGATTCTTCTCATGAATAATAGTGGGAGGAAACTCAACAAAATAACTATCATATGATTGAAAATTAAGATCAAGATGACATGTTTCATGGTTATCATTATTCTTTAAAGCATACATGTCATCACAATAATCATCATAGATAGGAGGCATGCTTTCATCATAGTAAATTTGCTCATTGAAACTTGGGGGACAAAAAATATCATCTTCATCAAACATAGCTTCCCCAAGCTTGTGGCTTTGCATATCATTAGCATCATGGATATTCAAGGAATTGATACTAACAACATTGCAATCATGCTAATCATTCACATATTTAGTGCCAATTTTTTTAATGCATTCTTCTTCTAACACTTTGGCACAATTTTCCTTTCCATCATACTCACGAAAGATTTTAAAAAGATGAAGCATATGAGACAAACTCAATTCCATTTTTTAGTTTTCTTTTATAGACTAAACTAGTAATAAAACAAGAAACTAAAAGATTCGATTGCAAGATCTAAAGATATACCTTCAAGCACTCACCTCCCCGGCAACGGCGCCAACCCCCGCCTTGTCCACCGCTGCCATCCTTGACTTTGCCTTATCCAGGCGGGCATGGTGGAGCGCCTGGAGCTTCTGAAAGTTAGCATTCATGGCCCGGAGAAGCTGCTCCTCTTGGGAACCGCCATCACCGGGGCTCGGATCATCAACAACTTGAAGGCCAGCGGTGGCGAGCACCTCGTCGTCAAACACCTCCCCCTCGGTCGGCGCCCTGGTACCCGCCGCCCCTGGGAGATGGACGTACTGGCCATCGCCCACCTTCAGGTACATGCCCAGGACGGGGACCAGAGGATAAGGAGGTTGGTCGTTGGCCACCTCCTCCTCCTCGACGGCAGCCTTGCCGGCCCCCCTGCGGCGGCCTCGCCGGACCCTACGGCAGCAGCCTTGCCAGCCTCCCCGGCAGGCCCCGTGGCGGCCTCCTCGGCGGCGGTCTTGGCGGCCTCCTCGGCAGCAGTCTTGGTGGCCTCGGCCTTAGCATCCTTGGCGATCTCCCCGATGACGAGATCGACATCTTCCTGGTCCATCGAGGGAGGATCTGAAGACCAGAAGAAAGGATGGAACGAGGTCAATATCAAATCACAGAGGGAGAAAAAGAAGAAAAGATAGGGATGAAAGCTGGCCACTTACCCGTTCCGGGCTGGGAAGAAGTGGCGCCCTCCCCGCCAACATCCGTCGCCGAGACGGAGCTACCAATGCCCAAGTTTGCCTCCACCTCCTCCGTGCACATGGGCTCGGTGCTTGGCGCCCTTGCCGGGGATTGTAACACCCCGGATGAAACTTGCCATATTTGTAACTCTAACTCTTGCCATTTTCGGCTATGTGTTATGAGATTCCTTCGTGGTTGGGTTTTGTCTTTGTTTTGCTTTTTTTTCGTGCAATGCATTTCATATCATGTCATCATGTGCATCTCATTTTGCATACGTGTTCGTCTCATGCATCCGAGCATTTTCCCCGTTGTCCGTTTTGCAATCTGACACTCCTATGTCATCCGGCGTCCCCCTCTTGTCTCTTTTCGTGAGTGGGTGTTAAAATTTCTCAGAATGGACCGAGATTTGACAAGCGGCCTTGGTACACCACCGATAGACCGCCTGTCAAATTTCGTGTCATTTGGAGTCCGTTCAATACTCCAATGGTTAACCGGGTATCCGCAAAGGCCTCTTTTGTGTTGTAGCCCAACACCCCTCCAAAACGGCCCAATAACCCATCCAAACCTCTTCCATGTCCTCCGCCGTTGGATCACGATCGCGTGGCCGAAAACTACACCTCATTTGGACACTCCTACCTCCTCCTACCTATAAATATGTGCACCCCTCTTCCAAATCCGGGCCAAAACCCTAGCAAACTTCCCCTGCAGCCACCAGACATGTCCGCCGCTCGCCGGACGTCCCGCGCCACTGCCCCTGACCAGTGAAGCAGCGCCACCTGTCCATGAGTCAACCGCACCGCCCATGACCCAGCGAGCCCAGCGAGCTCCAGCGAACACGTTCCCCCCGCCCGAGGCCTCCGCGCGCCTCCCGTCGCCAACTGCGCCGCACCCGCCGCCCGACCGCCCGCGCCTCCATGCGCCCGTCGCCCGGCAAGCCAGCGGCCGCCGCCTCCGCCCCGTTCCTCACCGCAGGTCGCCGCCGCGCCCGGTCTCCACCGTCCCCGGCCGGATCCGCCTCCTCCGGCCTCCTCCATCAACTCCGGCGAACCCTCCGTCCATCCTCGGTTCGCGTGCTACGACGAACCCTAGATCTGGAGGTCCAAATTTTCTCCAAGTCCCGAAATCTTACATTCTGGTACCCTGTTCATTGCGTCATAACTCCGTGACTGTAACTTTGTTCTGTACGTGCTATATATTGAAATGTTCATCATGACGTTCTATTCATTTTGTTCCATTGTGCCATGCTTGTTTGAGTCCATCTTGATGCCCAAATCGTGGGTGAAAGAGTGCTATAAAATGTTAGTTCCTGTTTCTTAGCAGAGTATGAGCATTTGTCGTTTTTGCTACATTTTTTTGTGCTGCATATGGGCATGAGCTCTACATGTGTTTTGGGCTATGCCATTCCATCTTTACAGGGGTGTATGCCATGTATTTTTGTGATCAATATGGTGACTAGCACAAGCATGCAAAGTAGCTCTCGTGATATTGCTGTTTTCAGGGACTTAGAATTTGGCTAAGTCATTTCACTGCTGTTATTTTTATGCCATGTATTCATGTTACTACAGTGAGATGCATGCCTCTTTTGAGTATATTCAGTAAGGATGTTTTGTATGTATGGATGTTCTTTATCCATCCTTGCTCATGTTTGCAGTTATGGAGTTATCTATCATGTCCTAATATTGCTATACTTTTGCTATAAAATGTTCTTGGCAGATTGTTTACATGTTAATCAATTTTGCCAAGGTTGTTGTAGTTGATCCTTCCATGCTATGAGCTTGTTTTTGCCATGGTTAGTTTCATAAACATGTCTTCTTGCTTATTCTATGCTTATCTTGTCATGCAATGCCTTTTGATGAGTGAATAGAGCTCGCAAAGATGCCTTCATAATTCTGTTTATGCCATGCTCAGTTTTTCTGCCAAGTCTGAATCTGTAACGAAACTTGGTACATTTACATGGGTGCCATCATATTTTGTGTGCCCTTTTGGCTCATGGTCAGTAAGGGATTTTTGTTCTATGCATTTAGAAGATTCATGCCAATCCTTTGTTTGCTATGTTGTGTCCCTTTAGCATGTCGTTAGCTTGCTCTAAACATGTCTTCCTGATGTTAATTTCTGGCATGTTGTTATTTTCCACTAAGTCTGTGAAGCTGATATCTTTTGCACTTTTGCCATGCTTGTTTGAACCTGCTCTAGTGTGATTTAGCCGTGGCTCAGTGTTCCTATTTTGTCAAGCATATTGATCACTTCCATGTGCTTTTTTGTTATGTTGGAGTGCAGTAGCTTATTTTTTGTTGCATAGTAAGTGGCATCGTGCTGTTAACCGCAGAATTGTGCCATCTTTGTTTTGCTTGTCATTTGCAAACCGTGCATCCGATTCCGGTGATCTTTATATTGATTTCAACCGAAATCATCTCATCTTTCCAGCGGCATACTTGGTTTGCCAAGTTGATGCCTTTTTCATCTTTTCCCTTCCGGAGCACGCATATGCATTGCATATCACACCTCACATATCATGCCATGTATTGCATCATGTTGGTTGTGCATTGCCCGTGATTGATTGTTGGTCCTTTGCTTGTGTTCTTCCTTTGGGTAGAGCCGGGAGACGAGTACGTGAATGAGGAACCTGTTGAGAACGCTTATGAGGATCAAGCTTTCGACAACTCTGAGAACTTTGCAGGCAAGATGACCATACCCTCGAAATCACTTCTATCTTTTCTTGCTAGTTGTTCGATCTATTGCTATGCCGCGCTACCTACCACTTGCTGTATCATACCTCCCACATTGCCATGTCAAGCCTCTAACCCACCTTTCCTAGCAAACCGTTGTTTGGCTATGTTACCGCTTTTGCTCAGCCCCTCTTATAGCGTTGCTAGTTGCAGGTGAAGATGAAGTTGGTTCCATGTTGGAGCAAGGATATTTTGGGATATCACAGTATCTCTTATATACTTTAATGCATCTATATACTTGGTAAAGGGTGGAAGGCTCGGCCTTATGCCTGGTGTTTTGTTCTACTCTTGCCGCCCTAGTTTCCGTCATACCGGTGTTATGTTCCTTGATTTTGTGTTCCTTACGCGGTTGGGTGATTTATGGGACCCGCTCCTCCGAGTGTTGGCCTGAACCGAGCCGCTTGCGGGGCCACCTCGGGAAACTCGAAGCCTGGTTTTACTCAGAGCCTTTGTCTCATCCGATTGTGCCACGAGAGCGAGATATGTGCATCTCCTATCGAGATTTGTCGGCACAGTCGGGTGGTCTTGCTGGTCTTTTTTTACTATTGTCGAAACGTCTTCTAACCGGGATTCCGAGTCTGATCTGGTCTTCCCGGGAGAAGGAATATCCTTCGTTGACCATGAGAGCTTGTGATGGGCTAAGTTGGGACACCCCTACAGGGTATTACCTTTCGAAAGCCGTGCCCGCGGTTATGTGGCAGATGGGAATTTGTTAATGTCCGGTTGTAGAGAACTTGACACTTGACTTAATTAAAATACATCAACCGCGTGTGTAGCCGTGAAGGTCTCTTTTCGGCGGAGTCCGGGAAGTGAACACGGTTTGGGTTATGTATAAACGTAAGTAGTTTCAGGATCACTTCTTGATCACTTCTAGTTTCACGACCATTGCGTTGCTCCTCTTCTCGCTCTTATTTGCGTATGTTAGCCACCATATATGCTTAGTGCTTGCTGCAGCTCCACCTCATTACCCCATCCTTCCTATAAGCTTAAATAGTCTTGATCTCCGGGTGTGAGATTGCTGAGTCCTCGTGACTCACAGATTCTACCAAAAAAGTTGCAGGTGCCGACGATACCAGTGCAAGTGACGTGTCGGAGTAAATGACCACGGGTAGCCTAGCCGGCTCCCCCTGGAGCTTCTGAAAAAATTACAAGCCAATCAAGCCAATCAAATCATCCAACACCCAAGACGTTGGGCCGGCTTCCCCCGGCGGACTGTCATCCATGCCGGCTGTCAGGAGGCGGCCCAGCCCCAAGACCCATAGAAGAAAGCCACAAGACGGCCGGCTTCCAAGGAGCCGGCTACCAGAGGGCCGACTCCCAGGGGCCGGCCACCCCGCAGGCGGCCAAGGCCGCACCCTCAGAATCTGCACCCACATAACGGCGATGAGGCGGGGCGTGGCTACAGTAAAGCCTGCCACCCCCGCGTCCCGGAGCGCGCGTGGCTACAGTACGCCGTATGGGGCAACCATCACCCGTCCGGCGCGACACCGTAGCCAAGTTGATTGTGACGTCACCCACGACAGGCTGTCTGTACCACCCGCAGGCGGCGGGTCCCTCCGGTCAGAGAGATGCCTGAAGGCGGCACAGCCTCCCCCCAGTCGGCCCGAGATATGGCCGGCTCCCCATAGCCGGCTCGTTCCCTCCCTCGAAGGAAGCGCCTCATTAAGGAGACAAGATGAAGTGGGGCTACAGTGATCTCCGCCAAGGCGGCGACACTGTAGCCATGCTTACCTCGACAAAGCCCTCGTCGTCAGGATTGAGGCAACAGTAACGAGCCCCCGACAAAGCACTCAACGGTGGGACCAGCCTGTCGACCAGGAAGCCGGCAGGCGGCGGGGCCCTCTAGTCGGCGGGCCCCAGCGGCCGGCGGAGAAGCCGGCGGATGAAGACACTGACGGCTAGGGCCCACACCTAGCCGGATTACCATTGTAACCCTGGGGGGTAGGCGTATATAAACCCCCCGAGGCACCCATGCAAAGGGTTGGACTCTGATTGTTTTAGACACCACATAGAGGGAAGAGGAGAGCTTGACGTGCCCTTCTTCTTCCTCACCCCGAACAGCTCGAGGAGCCTCTTGTAGCCCTTGTTCATTTAGTGATCATGCGGAGACCCCGCAGAGCAGCAGTAGGGGTGTTATCTCCACGGAGAGCCCCGAAGCTGGGTAAGATTCGCGGCGTGCATGTCTTCGCCTCATCCCGTTTCGAGCACGGCGGCGTCTTATTGGCTCCCACTATGATTAGCCACACGTTGGCATATGTCGCACGTACCACCCGACATTTGGCGCCCACCATTGGGCCAGTGCACCGTCGTCAGGAGACACAATGCGGGCGGGAACCCTCTTCCTCCCCATGGGCGTAGCCAGCCCAAGACGCCCGATGGCGCTTGCCCGACAGCTGCAAAGGCGTCGGCCTTCAGCGGCGAGTTGCCTCGCCGACCTTCTTGGCGAGGCTCGCAACTCCGATGAGCTCGCATCCGACGCGGGCACCGGCTGCCTCAAGAGCCACCTCATCAGCCTCCTCAACCAGCTCCGCGTCTCCAGCGAGCCCGCTCTGGACTTGGAGTCGGTTGGCTCCACCGACCCGATGCTTATCGACTCCGACATGGCATCGCTCGACGCCTTCCCCACCAACATCGTCATCTTCGACGACCCGCTTCCCCAAGCCGACAGCTGCGGCAGCGCCATCACCGAGGTGCTGGTCGCCGACCACGGGCTCCTCGGTAAACGCCCACGATGCCCATAAGCAGCGCCGCCACGACCTATCCGCCCCTCTCCCGGTGACACCCGATGCCGAGGCGCGGAAACACGCCGGCTCGCCCTCCGCGGAGGGCGGAGGATAACCTCCACGAGGCGCCTCGCCGAGGCCCACCCGGCCAAGTCAACCACGCCCGCCTTGACGCACGCCGCCTCCCGAAGGGCCGAGCCAACTCGGCATTGTCAAGAAACGCAGCGCAGCCATCGCCGACATGCTGGGCGTGGACCGCCCCGTCTACGCCACGCCCCTCGAGAACCTGCGTGCCGCCCAGGCGGCCGTAGAAGAGCTGAACGGGCTAGGGCCCGATGAGCTTCCCTACATGGCAAGACGCATCCAGCAGTTAATCGGCGCGGCCGCGGAAGCGTAAGCGAGCGATGCCAGCGCCGAAAGCCTCCCCGCGCCGAGAAACCGACGCCTTAGCGTCACGCCGCGCCCATTGCGGGCAACGCCCGCGCCACGACAGAAAAAGGCGGCTGCCGGTCGCGGCCGGACCGGATCTCCATCGGCGCGGCGCCCAAAATTAAGCCCTCGAGCCATGGAACGGCAAGGCAACCTGCTCCCTCCTCCACCTCGCGGGTAAAGATACCCCACCCCGCCGCCTGTCATGCATCCGACTCTCAGCAGCCGACTTGGCCGCCGCGAAGGAGTTGGCAAAAAAGACGCCCGCCACCGGATCGACCGCCTGGCGCGGTCCCTGGCGTTGGAAGAAGAAGACGATGTCAGGCCGCCTTGCTTCGGTCCCCGCATCCGCGACGAGCCCTTCCCAAAAGGGTTCTCGCTCCCAAGAGATACGCCCAAGTATAACGGTTTCGTGAAGCCGGAAGATTGGCTGATCGACTACTCGACCGCCGTCGGCGCCATAAGCAACAGCGGTAGCGTTAAGTGAAATATGTGCCCCTCATGCTTCAAGGCACGACGCGAACCTGGCTCAACAGCCTCAAGCCGTACAACATCAACAACTGGCTAGACTTCACCGAAGCCTTCATCCGCAACTTCACCAGCACCTACGAGCGGGCTCCCAAGCCCAGGCAACTCTCTTTGTGTGTACAAGGACCCACCGAGTCGACTCGTGACTACCTCACGCGCTGGGCTGAGCTCCACAACTCCTGCGAGGGGGTGCACGAGGTTCAAGCGATAGAGTACTTCACCGCCGGGTGCGGAGAAGGCACCCTCCTCAAGCACAAGCTCCTCTGCGACGAGCCGGCTACCCTCGACGAGCTACTCGTCATCGCTGACAAGTATGCCACTGCTGACTCCCCAATGAAGACCGAGCTCCGGGTAGACGCCGCCGGGAAAGTAATCAGCCCAGCTCCCAAAACGCCGGCTTGCGACTCTAGTCGACGCCCGTACCAGCACGACAACAAGCGCAAGGGCCCAATGCCGCCTCCCGCCCGGTCGGCGGTGGCCACCGTCGAAGAAGAGCAACTCAAGAAGCGGCCCGCCCAAGAAGGCGAAGGCGGCAGGCCGGCTTGGCAGCCGGCTTTTCTCCTACGAGCAAGCCCTTGACGCCCCATGCAAGTTCCACAATGACGAAGCCATCCAACCATACAACCCGGAAGTGCCATCGCTCACCCGAATCCACGAAAGCGAAGGGCTGGTGCCGCCTCCGCCTGCTGGACAGCCGCCTCCGGCTCCCCAACAGCCGACCGCTCGACCAGCAGTCGGAACCGTCCAAGACGAGTTCCCCAACAAGCACGCCGCCTACGTCGTTTTCACAAGCCAGCCTAAGGACCGGCGCAGCCGGCACCGACAGCACTAAGAAGTCAATGCAGTTGCTTCCAACAACCCCGAATTCATGCACTGGTCAGAGAGGCCTATCAGCTGGAGCCGGGCCGACCACCTATGCCTTGGTGTTGGAAGCGACCCTAGCAACGGACAGGCTTGTTGCCCAATTCTCCCGCATACTGATAGACGGCGGGAGCAGCATCAACATCCTGTACCGGGATACCATGGAGAAGTCGAACATCAAGGCCAAACACCTCATGCCAAGCCGGACCATGTTCCATGGCATTGTACCCGGCCTGTCCTGTTCACCGATCGGCAAGATCAAGATAGATGTTCTCTTCGGAGACAAGGATCACTTCCGCCGAGAAGCAATCTGGTTTGAAGTGGTGGACCTCGAGAGCCCATACCATGCGCTACTTGGCCGGCCTGCTCTGGCCAAGTTCATGGCTGTACCCCACTATGCCTACCTCAAGATGAAGATGCCGAGTACCAAGGGCATCATCACCATAGCCGGCGACTACAAGAATTCATCCTAGTGCGCTGCAGTGACAGTGGCCGAGTCCCTCGTAGTCGCCGAAGAGAAGAAGATGTTGGACCGGGTCGTGGCCATGGCCGGCAAGCAGCCTGCCCTGTCCCCCGACCCCAAAGAGTTTGATGCCCAAGGTTCCTTCCAGCCGTCTAAGGAAAAGAAGAAGATACCCCTGGACCCAGGGCACCCTGAAAGGTTTGCCGTCATCGGGGCAATCCTGGACAGTAAATAGGAAGGCGAGCTCGTCGATTTCCTCCGTGAGAATCATGACATCTTCGCATGGTCCCCCAAGGACATGCCGGATGTTCCGAAGGATTTCGCCGAGCACAAGCTACACGTCCGATCAGACGCCAAGCCAGTCAAGCAGCCCCTCCGCCGACTGTCAGAAGAGAAGAGAAGGATCGTTGGAGAAGAGATAGCCCGGCTCTTGGCAGTCGGCTTCATCATGGAAGTTTTCTTCCCGGAGTGACTCGCCAACCCGATCCTCGTGCTGAAGAAGAACAACAAGTGGCGCATGTGTATAGATTACACAAGCCTCCACAAAGCCTGCCCCAAAGATCCCTTTGCCTTTCCCAGGATTGACTAAGTAATAGACTCCACAGCCGGATGCGAGTTGTTGAGTTTCTTGGATGCCTACTCTGGCTACCACCAAATAAAGTTGGACCCGGCCGACCGCCTGAAGACCGCCTTCATCACGCCATTCGGAGCTTTCTGCTACCTGACGATGACATTCAGCTTGAGAAATGCCGGTGCCACCTTTCAGCGTTGCATGTAGAAATGCCTCCTCAAGCAACTTGGCAGAAATGCCCACGTCTATGTAGACGATATCGTGGTGAAAACGGAGAGGCGCAACACCTTGCTGGAAGACCTCAAGGAAACCTTTGAGAACCTGCGCCGGTTTCAGATCAAGATCAACCCCGAGAAATGCGTGTTCGGAGTCCCAGTCGGCTAGCTCCTAGGCTTCCTGGTCTCTGAACGCGGCATTTAATGCAACCCTGTAAAGATCAAGGCCATTGAGAGAATGGAGATTCCCACCAAGCTGCGTGACGTCCAGAAGTTTACCGGGTGCCTGGCCTCCCTGAACCGCTTCATCAGCCGGCTGGGAGAAAAGGCACTCCCCCTCTACCGACTCATGAAGAAAAGCACTCATCTTGAGTGGAACAATCAAGCCGACCAAGCCTTCCACGAGCTGAAGAAGATGCTTGCCATGCCGCCTGTCTTGGCGGCGCCGACTGAGAAAGAGCCCATGCTCCTTTATATCGCCGCCACCAGCCGGGTGGTCAGCACCGTCATCGTAGTCCAACGCGCAGAAGAGGGCCGAGCTCAGCCGGTCCAGAGGCCGGTCTACTACTTACGTGAAGTACTATCCGCCTCAAAGCAGAACTACCCGCATTACCAGAAGATGTGCTACGGCGTGTACTTCGCCGCCAAGAAGCTGAAGCCCTACTTTCAAGAGCACTCCATCACGGTCGTATGCACCGCCCAGCTTGCCGAGATCGTAGGCAGCCGGGATGCGTCCGGCCGGGTGGCAAAGTGGGCCATTGAGCTAGCCCCCTACACGACCTTCTACCAACCTCGCACCGCCATCATGTCGCAAGCATTGGCCGACTTCCTCGTCGACTGGGCCGAGACCCAGTACCTGCAGCCGGCTCCCGACTCCACCCATTGGCGGATGCACTTCAGCCAGGTCCAAGATGCGCACCGGCTTGGGAGCCGGCATCGTCCCTCACCTCTCCCGAGGCGACAAGCTCGGATACACGCTGCAGATTCGCCGCGCCTCCAACAACGTGGCCGAGTACGAGGCGCTCATACACGGACTCCGGATAGCCAAGAAGCTTGGCATCCGCCGGATCCTGTGCTATGGCGACTCAGATTTGGTGGTCCAGCAGTCATCTGGCGACTGGGACACCAAGGATGCAAACATGGCGAGCTATCATTTCCTTGTTCAGCAAATCAGCGGCTACTTTGAAGGATGCGAGTTCCTCCACGTGCCACGAGCTGACAACGAGCAAGGAGATGCCCTGGCACGGATAGGCTCAACCCGACAAGCTATACCAACCGGTGTCTCTCTCCAACGCCTCCTCAAGCCGTCTATCTAGCCGTCTCCAGAATCCGACTCCATCTTCGTGCCGCCTAACCCCGACGCAGCCGGATCCAGCTTGGGGAGCCAAGCAGGCGGCCCGGGGACTTCGATAGGCGGCTCAGGGACTGCCATAGTCGCACCCGACCCGGGGACTTCAGAACCCGGCCCGGGGCCTACGGTAGTCGGCCCGGGGACTGCTTCAACACCTCAGGCGGCGGCCAGCTCTAGCTCTTCACCACCCAGCCCACCCGCCCTGGTTGCGGTAGCCGTGTTGACTATAGAAGAATTCACAGCTCCATCATGGGCTCAGCCCATCCTCAACTTCCTGATAAACAGAGAACTGCCGGCTGACAAGATCGCGGCAAGACAAGTCCAACGCCGAGCCGGCACGTATACAATTGCCAACAAAGAGCTCGTCAGGCGCATTTTCACTGGAGTCTTCCAGCGCTGCGTCGAGCCAGAGAAGGGCATAGCAATCCTCAAAGACATTCACCAAGGCGAATGCGGCCACCACGCAGCCTCAAGATCCCTTGTTGCCAAAGCTTTCCGCCATGGTTTCTGTTGGCCGACCGCCTTGGACGATGCCAAGGAGTTGGTCAAACACTGCAAAGGCTGCCAAGTCTTCAGCTCCAAGCAACACCAATCGGCTTCAGAACTCAAGACCATTCCCCTCACCTGGCCTTTTGTCGTCTGGGGATTGGAGATGGTGGGCCCATTCAAGACGGCGCGCGGCGGCATGACACACTTACTTGTCGCCGTGGATAAATTCACCAAATGGATTGAAGCGAAGCCGATCAAGAAGCTGAATGGGCCGACTGTAGTGACATTCATCGCAGACCTCACAACTCGGTACGGCGTGCCACACAGCATCATCACCGACAACAGCACGAATTTTGCCAAGGGAGCATTGGCGCGTTTCTATGCTACATAGGGCATCCGACTGGACCGAGCATCCGTTGCCCACCCGCAGTCAAATGGCCAAGTTGAGCGAGCTAACGGCCTCATCCTTTCCGGCATCAAGCCCCGGCTGGTCGTGCCGCTGGAGCGCTCGGCCGGCTGTTGGCTCGACGAGCTGCCGGCCGTCCTCTGGAGTCTGCGCACTACCCCAAACAAGTCAACCGGCTTCACCCCTTTCTTCCTTGTATATGGCGCCGAGGCTGTCATCCCAACCGACATCGAGTTTGACTCGCCTCGGGTGACCATGTATACTGAGCGAGAGGCCAAAGAAGCACGAGAAGGCGGCGTCGACCTGCTGGAAGAAAGCCGGCTGTTAGCCCTCAACCCGGTCTGCCATCTACAAGCAGGGTTTGCGCCGCTACCATAGCCGGAAGGTCAAGCCAAGATCCTTTCAAGAGGCGACCTTGTGCTCGGGCTGATCCGATAAACAACCGGCCAGCACAAGCTCTCGACCCCTTAGGAAGGTCCTTTCGTCGTCGGCAGAGCATTGGGAAAGCGACTCCTACTACCTAATCGGCGCCTGAAGCGAAGGCACGAAGAGAGATGATTCCGGCAAGGAGTCGGAACAACCATGGAGCGCCAACCTCCTCGAAGATTTTACAGCTAAAATGCAGTTTGTATCACGCTACCTTTTGTACTAAGTATGAGACAATGCCCCCGAGGAGCACTCGGGGACTGCCTACTTTATTTATGAATGGCGAGTATCATGTCTATGATTTTGTCATTTCACCTTTTCGTCCGGCACCGGGTTCGACTAGTCGGCACGGGACTGGCATATCGATTATATTTAAAAGTTCCACCTGCAGTCAGACAAGTAGTGTGCCAACACCCAAGCCCTCTCTTGTCAAAAGCCGCAATTCGAAGAACCGACTGATCGGCTGACAAGATTCAAAGGCAGGAAAGGATGCCCACACGAAAAATGGCTAAGGACAAACGAACTTATATAACAAAAGCCGGCTTTCCCCCCTTACCGACCGGCTACCAGAATAGCCGGCCGGCCGGCTTCCATTCAACCCTGCCACAATCCAACAAAGCTCAAGTACTTGCCTTCCCACAAATAGCCGAGTTCCTCCCCGGCCCATGATCGCAGAAAGCAGCTGTTCGGCTAGGAAAGCGACAATCAAGGGAAGGCAGCAAAGGAAACGGCCTAAGGATAAAAAGCAAACTCGAATGGAAGCCAAACACATGCATAATTATATTTACACAAAAGCCTTCGAAAGGACGACATTCAACATAGTCTGAATACACCCCCAGTGGGTGGAACTGCGCAAAGTTAATAAAATTTGTTCAAAGAGCAAAAGCAGAAAAGCAAGAGTGGCAGGCAGGTCAAGCCAGCGGAGCAACAAGCGAGTCGGGCAGGTCGGCGGAGGCGGCAGTGCGGGCCGGAGGAGTGGCCGGCTGGCGAGTCTCGGTCGGATCTTCACCCCTGGCAGGCGGCGCGCTCGCGCGTGCCTCATTGCTAGAGGCACGATCAGACTGAAGCTGGCTGGTCACTTCGCCGTCTGGTGCGGCGTCTTCGCCGCCCTCCTCCTCGTCGTCTTCGGCTTCATCACTAGAAGCGATCTCCTCGGCCAAGTCCTCGCCCTCTGCCGGGTTCAGCCCGAACCATTCCTCTGGCTGAGCGATTCCGCTGTCGTTCACTTCAGGAGCGAAGACGCTGGTGTCGGTGTACTCGGCGATAGCCGAGGCACGCTGGATGATAGACGGCCACACCACCACCAGCTCCTCGTCAGCCTCCTGCCTCCAAGTGCTCAGCTGGCGCAGGTTCAACCTAGGATACCCGGCCCGGACAAACTCTAGCGCCCGCCCGGTGCCGGACCGAGCAGTGGAGGCCTTCCAGGCCTCGAAGCGGCCAACCGCAACCTCCAGCCAGTTGGCGATCCGGCCAGAAGTGCGGGATCACCTCGCTGGCGAGCGGCCAACACTTGCGCACCGGCACGCTGAAGCGGCGGAGCATGCGGTGAGCCGAGCTGCAGCCGAACTGGATCGCCAAGAGCTGCTCCTCATTGTCCATTTGGCATCTGGCGCGATTGCAACCCCTGCTTGCCGGCGCGTCTCGCGGTGGGCCTCGATGGCTTGGCTGGCGGTGACGGAGTAGCCGGGGAAGTAGTCTGCGTGAAGAACAAGAAAACGGCACCGAAATCAGAAGATGAACAAGAAGACAAGGGGCAAGCAAAAGAGTGAGAAGAGGAAGGCGGCCTACCGTCGATCAGATCCTCCACCCGCCCATAACCTTCGCTCAGCGCTTGCCTTGCTTCGGCCCAGCCAGCCGCCTCGGTCTCAAACTCGGCCTTAAGGGCGGCCTTGTTGTCTTGCGCCTTCTTCAGGGCCGCCTGGTGGCTCTCCTCCTAGTCGGCCAGCTTCTTGGCTAGGCGGTCGCGTTCCTGGGCCAAGGCGGCGATCTCGGCTTCCTTGGCGCGAAGAGTGGTCTGGGCCTCGCCTAGCTGCCCCCTCAAGTCGGCGTTAGCTCCTGCAAGCATGAAGGGAAAAGAAAAAAAGGAGTAAAGGAAAAGTCGTCTTGGAAGATCCGACCCGGCTGCTCAGCAGCCGGCACGAATCTCGGGGACTACACTCAGTGGGTGCGCTAACGCGCGCCCACTTGAGATAGAAGAAACAAAGTTCTTACTCCGGCTATTCGTCAGATCGGCGGCCTTCTGGCTCAGCTCCTGGGCCTGGGAGTTGAAGGCAGCCACGTGAAGATTGTGGTACTCCTGAAAATCAGATGGAGTGTGTATAAGAACAAGATTGCTATCAAATCCTGCTAAGAAGTTTCAAGCCGCTTTGCTCGTGCCGACTCGAAACTTCGGGGACTACGCCAGTGGAGTGCTGTTGGCAGCGCCCAGGGAAGAAATCAAAGAAGAAATTGATCAAAGCCAGAAGACTCACCCGGACGACCGCGCGCATAGCAAGGAACTCCTGGGTGTATCGTTGCAGCAAGCCGGCCTGAGCCTAAAGCCGACGTCGGACCTCCTGTGCCGCTCGTTTAGCTCGGCCGTCCCGGCATTGGGCGTCCACTCAGAGGTGTCGGCGCTGGCCGCCTCCAGGTCGTGTGCCGTCGAGCTGGCACCCGCAGCCCTTTGTGGCTCCGGCATCGAGGACGCTTCTCCCACGCGCTAGCGAGGCACTAACTACACCACGAGATCCGCCCCCGCCGCAGACTCGCCCCCGGCCGGCTGCCCAAGCGGCACGGCAGGTCGGCCGCCTTGGCCCGCTCCAGTCGGCACCGACTGCGGCGCCTCCCCCAAGATCATCACGTCATCCTCCATCCTCTCCATCACCGGCTGGTCGCGGTCGGGTTCCTCCGAAGGAGGTACGGGGACGTCAGGAGCCATGGCGCGAAGAGGAATGACGAGCTGCGGAGGCTGATTGCATGAAGCCTCCGCCTCCCTCTCCGTGGCCGCGACCTCCGCCTGGGCCTTGGCCGCCGCATCGGCCTGCGCCTCGGCCGACTTCTCCACCGCCTCCTGGGCAGCCCTCCGCTCCGCCGCTTCCCGCTCCTCCCAAGCCTCCCGCGCATTCCGCTCCGTTGCCTCCATGAGGTCGGCGTGGGGATCCACTCGGCGGGAGCTCGAAGACCCTCCCGTCGGCGCGACTATGGAGGCGGTGTCAACCCGCTCAAGGGAAAGCGGCCCCTGTTCAACAAGACAAGAAGACGGCTCAGATGAGCCTCAAGTAAATAAGACAACAAAAATGCAAGACACACAACACTTACGCTGAAACCGCTTGTGGCTGCTTGACCACCTTGCGGAAGCGGCCCACCTTCGCTGCCGCCTCGTCTCGCTTGGTTGCTGCCACGGAGCTCTTGGGTTTCTTCGGCCGGCTGCCGAAGAGACCCGGCGTGGCATTCCGGCAACTTCTGCGCGCCACCCGGCGATTAAGCGCGGCGAAGGCCCCGCGCCTTGGCGATCGGCTGCCGGCTTGCGGCGCAGGACGGCTTCGGCTTCGTCCTCCTCCGGCCAGTGCTCAAAGCCGGCCGTAAGGTCGAGGCCGCCTGACTCTCCGCCGGTTGCGACTACGGCGTCGTCCATGGCGGCCGCCCCCAGATCCGGGTCGTCGGGTTCGTCCACGGAGCGGTCGGCCGCGAACTGGTGCTCCGGCCCCACGGCTTCGGGCGCCGGGCGAAGAAGAGGGCTCTGCCCAAGGACAAAGCCGGTTAGTCAAGAGTCGGCTATCGAACGCGGCGACAAAAGAAGAAGAGAACGAAGAAAAACTTACCACAGGCGGCGGGTTGGCCCGAGAGTATGGCGCCTTGTGATACTGCCACTCCACGGTGAGTTTGCAGTTGGAGATATAGTTCACCATGTAAGATACCTCGTCGCGAGGCATCTCCCTGGTGCTCAGCCGGCACGGGTCGAAGCGGCCGCTCATTTGGCATATCATGTGCGGTCGGCTCTGGAGCGGGAGCACCCGACGCTCCACGAAGGCGGCCACCAAGTCGGCCCCCACCAAACCCTCTGACTGGACCATCACCCGGAGCCGGGTGACGGCGGCGTTCCTGGCCAAGGTGAGCGACCGGGCTCGGAAGGACCAAGACGCCGGCCTTGCAGGCGGCGGGCTACGTAAGCGGCGAGTTGAGGTGAAATGCGCCTTGCGCGCGACGTTCTTCACGTAGAATACGGCGCTGCCAAAGCTTCACCGATCGGATCAGCGGGATGGGCGGAAAAAGATTGTTGTCGGTGCGTCCTCCGCTTGGCGATGAAGGCGCCCTTGGCGGGAACGCCCGCCCTTGAGACAAAACTTGCCTTGCTGGAAGAACTCCCAGAGCTCGAGGGTGGGGAGGGCGCCAAGAAAAACTTCGCCGCGAGTGGCGAAGGCCAACAGACATCACCGTGTTGGGGGTGATGTGATCTGGTGAAGATGATAGAAGTCTAGGAACAAGCGGAAGAACCCGCTGCGCCCGGCAGAAGGCCGCAGCCTTGAAGGTCTGAAGCGGAAGATGACACACTGGCTCTCCTCCGGTGCCGGTGAAATCTCCACCTCCGGCGCAAGGCGGGTCTTCACGAGGTCCTCGCTCGGCAACCGCCACGTCCGACGGAGCCAATCAATATGATCTTCGTGGACGTTGGAGCCATCCCACGAGCTCGACAACGCCATGGGAACGGGCGGAAGGAAAGAGCCACGGCGACGGAGAGCGCGGCCACGCGACGAAGGAACCGCGGCGAGCCAAGAAAACTCGTGGCAGAACGGCGCGGTGGCAAAGTGCGCTGCGGCGGCGGAAGAGTGAGGAAGAAAGTAGAGTAAGGAGAGGAGCGAGGGCGAGCGTGCGAGGCCCTGCCGCTCCCCTTCCTCCCCCTACTTATAGGCTCGGGCAGCGGAGCCGAGGAGGTGAGGCATGGGGGAACGTGGGATTAACTGCGCCCACTCCCCCGTCCGCGTTTATAAGCGCCCTAAAGGCGTCTTTGTAACCGCCCGCAAGAAGAGGCGTCGCGGACCATTTGGGCGCGAAGAATCAGGCGTGGGCGGCGTAAGCTTGGTAGGCCACAACTGCTGCGGCGATCTGTCGTGGCGTGGGCTGGCGAGCTTTTTCTGGCCATGCGGCATGCGAAGTGGCCTTGCGATCAGCCTTGTGAGGCGAAGCGGCGGCGCACCCGTTCAAGGCCGGCTCCTAGCTGCCGGCTTCCTAGGATAAGAAGCTGGTCGAGCTTCTCGTCCCTTTTCAACCTCGGAGCCCAATCAGCTTCGGGGACTACTGTCGGAGTAAATGACCACGGGTAGCCTAGCCGGCTCCTCCTGGAGCTTCTGAAAAAATACAAGCCAATCAAGCCAATCAAATCATCCAACACCCAGGACGTTGGGCCACCTTCCCCCGGCTGGCTGTCATCCATGCCGGCTGTCAGGAGGCGGCCCCGACCCAAGACCCATAGAAGAAAGCCACAAGACAGCCGGCTTCCAAGAAGACGGCTACCAGAGGGCCGACTCCCAGGGGCCGGCCACCCCGCAGGCAGCCGAGGCCGCACCCTCAGAATCTGCACTCACATAACTGCGATGAGGCGGGGCGTGGCTCTGATAAAGCCTGCCACCCAGCGTCCGGAGCAGGCGTGGCTACTGATCGCCCGTGCAGGGCAGCCGTCACCCGTCCGTGGCAACCTTGTAGCCAAGTTGATTTAATGAAGTCACGCCTGACAGTCAGCTGTCTGTACCACCCGTAGGCGGCGGGTCCCTCCGGTCAGAGAGATGCGTGAAGGCGGCTCAGCCTCCCCCCAGTCGGCCCGAGATATGGCCGGCTCCCCATAGCCGGCTCGTTCCCTCCCTCGAAGGAAGCGCCTCACTAAGGAGACAAGACGAAGTGGGGCTACAGTGATCGCTGCCAAGGCGGCAACACTGTAGCCACGCTTACCTCGACAAATCCCTCGTCGTCAGGATTGAGGCAACAGTAACCAGTCCCCGACAAAGCACTCAACGGTGGGACCAGCCTGTCGACCCGGAAGCCGGCAGGCGGCGGGGCTCGCTAGTCGGCGGGCCCCAGCGGCCGGCGGAGAAGCCGGCAGATGAAGACACTGACGACTAGGGCCCACACCTAGCCGGATTACCATTGTACCCCCGGGGGGTAGGCCTATATAAACCCCCGGGGGCACCGATGCAAAGGGTTGGACTCTGATAGTTTTAGACACCACATAGAGGGAAGAGGAGAGCTAGCCGTGCCCTTCTTCTTCCTCACCCGAACAGCTCAAGGAGCCTCTTGTAGCCCTTGGTCATTTAGTGATCATGCGTAGACCCCGCAGAGCAGCAGTAGGGGTGTTATCTCCACGGAGAGCCCCGAAGCTGGGTAAGATTCGCCGGCGTGCATATCTTCGCCTCATCCCGTTAATAGGCACCGGCGACGTCTTATTGGCTCCCACTATGATTAGCCACCCGTTGGCATATGTCGCACCTACCACCAGACATGACGCAACCGAGCTCAAGTGGGAGTTCGACGAGGAACGTGGTTGTTACTATGTTTCTTTCCCTGATGATCAGTAGTGGAGCCCAGTTGGGACGACGGGGACCTAGCATTTGGGGTTGTCTTCTTTCATTTTGGTTTCGTAGTCGGACCTTGATTGTACTCTGAATGATGTATGTTTAATTTATGTATTGTGTGAAGTCCCGACTGTAAGCCAACTCTGTATCCCATTCTTGTTCATTACATGGGATTGTGTGAAGATGACCCTTTTTGCGACTAAACCACCATGCGGTTATGCCTCCAAGTCGTCCCTCGACACGTGAGAGATATAGCCGCATCGTGGGCGTTACAAGTTGGTATTAGAGCCATCCCCGACTTAGGAGCCCCCTGCTTGATCGAATCGCTGCCGTTATTGAGTCTAGAAAAAATGGTCTGAGTCTTAGGATTATATATATCGGAGAGTAGGATTCTTTTTATTCCTCATTCCCTTCGTCGCTCTGGTGAGGCCCCTGACATAGAAGTTTTGACTCTCCTCTCCTCAAATTTCACTAAAAAAAGTTTAGGATCACGCGGGTATCCTGGAATCGTTCCGATGGTTTTGTGACGAGAACATTGTTCTTGGTGCCTCCTGACATTTAGGGGTTGTGGCAGTGTCCCGGGGAGTTGATCTCCGAGGTGTTGTCGTCACAATTTTATCGTTGCAGTTCTGGAATACCTGAGTTTCGCCGACATCGAAAATCTATTTTATGCGGTTGTTGGTGAGATCACCTCGAAGCCACCCAGTACTGGGACGGGAGTTCGGGAGTATTGCCATAACTCGTATAACGGATGCTTTTTGAAGGTTGAGGTAAATGATTTCTGAAGGTTTCTTGGTTATGTGTTGAAGGATGGATACAGCTGGATCTAGGTATTGTTAGTTTGGGTGACATATATTGCGTCCCCTATATCCCCAACACCTAATTGCATAACCAGAAAGTTTCAGGAGTTTATAAGTGGGAATTCAAGTAGCTCATAGGATATCTTTCCGACAGATGCATGATATGAGATTGGGGTTCAACGTCTAGTGGTTCGCCTATCCACGGTTGGTTTTACAGTGGTCTCGTTGTGTCTTAAAGAGTCCTTGGCTATGCTGACTCGAGGACGCTTCGTATGTCATGTGCACTGCCTTGTACATGATGGTGCTGTACGATCGAGCCTGTGTGGGCCCCACCACAAAAACTTCGGACGAAATCTCTATCATATGTTTGTTCCGGCTTATTCTGCAACCAATCCTTTGTTTTTTTTTGAGTTGTGCTATTCGAGTTGCTTCGAAGTCAGATGCTGATTCCATACCTTTTCTAAGTGGCTTCTCAACTTATGGAAGTGTGATGATTTTGGAATTCATTCGTTCATTCTTGTTCGAATGTTAAGGCTATATGTTGCAATTTCGATCCTTTGATTCAGCTTGAATATATGTCTTTTAAGATGCTAACGAATGTCACCCTCTTCAGGATGGCTCCGCCAACGCGTCAGAATCCGGACCGCAATGATGGGAGTCAGTCGAACCCTCCACCTCCACCTCCGCCTCCAGAGGCATGGCAAGCTGTCATGGCAGCCACCAACACCAATGCCCAGATGCTTTTGCAACTCTTGCAAGAGCGCACCCAAGGCCAAGGCAACCAAGGGAATCAAGGCCAAGGAAACAATCAGCCTCACTTCGCTACCCTCAACCAGCTCCTTGCAAATCAGCCAAAGTCTTTCAGCTACTGTGTCGAGGCCACAGACGCCGATGATTGGCTCGTGGACGTCAACAAGCATTTTGAATGTAGCAATGTCAGGCCTGAGGACTTTGTCAAGTTTGATTGTTTTCAACTCAGGGATCAAACTGCCGAGTGGTATCAACAATACAAAGATTCCAGAGGAGGTCGTGTGATTACTTGGGATGATTTCCGCCGAGACTTCAAAGCTCACCACATTCCACAAAGTGTTCTTGAGAGTAAGCGTGAGGAGTTCCGCAATCTCAAGCAAGGCACCATGTCTGTGTATCAATACAACATCCAGTTTCAGAAACTCGCTCGCTTCGCTAAACAAGACGTCCCTGATGAAAATAGCATGATTTATCAATTCGGAGGTGGCCTCAGAGAAGATCTACAATTAGCTCTCGTGATTTTCGAGCCGACCAAGTATGGTGAATTCTACAACATGGCACTGAAGCAAGAAGCTGCCCAGCTCAAGTGTGAGGCTTCTAAGAAGAGAGTCAGGGACGCAGTTCAGTCTTCTTCTTCCTCACTAGTGACAACTAAGCAACAGAAGTTTTGGTTGCTCCTCCTCCTCCGTTCCGTCAGCCTTTACAGCAGAAGAACAAAGGTGGCCATGGATCTTCCCACCCACCCAACCCTGGCTATCAGAACAAGTCTCAGAATCAAGCTCCAAGGTCTAATGCTCCTTACATCGTCCGCTCTCAGAGGTGACTTGCAACAAGTGTCAGCAGAAAGGTCACTATGCGAACAAGTGCTTCAACCAAAGGAGCCTTCCGCCTCCTCCTCCTGTGAGATCTTCCAGTAATGCAGTGGTCAAGCATAATCCCAAGCATGCTAAGGTCAACATGATGAATGCAGCTCAAGCGGAGGAATCTACTGATGTGATAATGGGTAATCTCTTAGTTAATGATATTCCTGTAGAAGTCTAATTTGATACCAGTGCATCGCATTGTTTCATGTCATATCCTTTTGCATCGAAGCACAATTTTGACACAGAGGCATTACCTAGAGCATTGCAAGTTGTTTCTCCGGCTAAGCCTTTGAGATCTAGCATGTTGGTTCCGAATGTCGGTATCAAGTTGGGCAACTATAAATTTCTGTCTTCTCCAATTGTTCTTGGTGACTCGGATATTGATCTAATTCTCGGCATGGACTGTCTTTCCAAGCACAAGGCTCAGCTTGATTGTGCTGCCAGGGAGATTCAATTGACACACTCTTCTGAGGATGTGATCATCTATGCCGCTCGTGACGAAACCATTCGGTTATTCTCTCTCAATGAGAAGGGCGAGCTAGACGCAATCTCTCAGATTCCAGTCGTTTGTGAATACCAAGATGTCTTTCCAGAAGAGCTTCCGGGTAAGCCTCCTCATCAGCCGGTTGAATTTCTTATCGATCTTGAGCCTGGCACGAAACCTGTTTGCAAGCGTCCATACAAGCTTGGACCAAAGGAGTTGAAGGAATTGAAGAAACAACTCGATGAACAAGAGAGTCTGGGTCTGATCAGACCGAGTTCATCTCCATGGGGTTGTGGTGTTCTTTTTGTCCAGAATAAGGATGGCACGGACCGACTTTGCGTCGATTACCGTCCATTGAACAAGAAGACAATCAAGAACAAGTACCCACTTCCCAACATCAATGAGCTTTTCGAGAAAGTTAAAGGTGCTAAAGTATTCTCCAAGCTTGACTTTCGTATGGGGTATCATCAGATTCGCATTCGCGAGCAAGATATTCCCAAGACAACATTTAGAACAAGTTTTGGTTCTTATGAATATACTGTCATGTCTTTCGGCCTTGTCAATGCTCCTCCAACGTTCTCTCAAATGATGAACTTCATCTTCAACCCCTACACCAATGAATTCGTCTTGGTGTATCTCGATGATATCTTGGTCTTCTCCAAGAATAAGAAGGATCATGCCAAACATTTGCGACTGGTGCTCGACAGACTCAGAGAGTATCAATTCTATGCGAAGTTTTCCAAATGTGAGTTTTGGCTTGATGAAGTTCTTTACCTTGGTCATATCATCTCTGCCAAGGGCATCGCTGTTAATCCCGAGAAGGTGTCTGCAGTTGTGAATTGGGAACCTCCTTAGAATGCCAAGCAGCTTCACAGTTTTCTTGGACTTGCAAGCTATTGCCGAAGATTCGTTGAGAATTTCTCTAAGATTGCAAAGCCTCTTTCCAAGCTCATCCAGAAGCATGTGAAGTATGTCTGGATGCCTGAGTGTGACGTTGCTTTCAACACTCTCAAAGACAAGCTCGTCACAGCTCCTGTCTTAATTCCTCCTGATGAATCCAAGCCATTCGAAGTTTTCTATGATGCTTCTCTTCAAGGTCTCGGTGCTGTGTTAATGCAAGAGAAGAAAGTTGTGGCCTATACCTCTCGTCAGTTGAAGCCCAACGAAAAGAACTACCCCACTCATGATCTTGAGTTGGTGACAGTTGTCCATGAATTAATAACATGGAGACATCTCTTGTTGGCAAGGAAGGTGGACATATTCACGGATCACAAGAGTCTCAAGTATATCTTCACTCAACCCAATCTTAACCTCAGGCAAACTCGATGGGTCGAAACGATTCAAGAGTACAATCCGAGTATGAATATACTCCAGGCAAGGCCAATGTCATTGCAGATGCTTTGAGCAGGAAGGCTTATTGCAACAACTTAATCCTCAAGCCCTTCCAACCGGATCTTTGTGAATCTTTCCGCAAACTAAATCTCCAAGTTGTTCCTCAAGGCTTTCTTGCCAACCTCCTAGTCTCTCCTACTTTGGAAGATCAGATTCGTGAGGCACAACTCCAGGATACCATGGTGAAGAAGGTGAAACGTGGTATTGACAAGGGCATTTCCAAATACAAGTGCTATCGCATTGATGACAGAGACACTTTATTCTTCAAGGACCGAATTGTGGTTCCTAAAGGTGATCTAAGGAACGTCATAATGAATGAAGCGCACAATTCCCTTCTTTCCATTCATCCTGGAAGTATGAAGATGTACCATGACCTCAACCAGTCTTATTGGTGGACTCGAATGAAGCGGGAAATCACTCAATTCGTGAATGAATGCGACGTTTGCAGAATAGTGAAAGTAGAACACCAACGGCCAGCTGGTCTCCTCCAACCTCTTGCTATTCCAGAATGTAAGTTTGATCATATCGAAATGGACTTCGTGACTGGATTTCCTAAGTCCAAGCGTGGAAATGATGCTATCTTCGTTGTCATCGACAAGCTTACTAAAGTGGCTCATTTTCTTCCTATCAAAGAATCCATCATAGCAGCTCAGTTGGCAGAGCTATACACCTCCAAAATTGTCTCCTTGCACGGCATTCCACAATTGATTTCTATAGATCGTGGAAGCATCTTCACTTCTAAATTCTGGGACTCCTTCCAGAAGGCCATGGGCACAAACATTCACTTCAGCACAGCTTTCCATCCTCAAACTAGTGGGCAAGTCGAGCGAGTCAACCAGATCCTTGAAGATATGCTCAGGGCTTGTGTCATCTCTTTCGGTATGAAGTGGGAAGATTGTCTCCCATATGCCGAGTTCTCCTACGACAACAGCTTCCAAGCGAGTTCGGGCAAGGCCCCATTTGAAATTCTCTATGGAAGAAAGTGTCGTACTCCTCTCAATTGGTCAGAGACTGGTGAACGCCAACTTCTTGGCAATGACTTAATCACAGAGGCTGAAGAAATGTGTAAAGTCATCCGTGAAAATCTCCAAGCCGCGCAATCGCATCAAAAGAGTTACTATAATAGCAAGCACCATGATTTGGCTTTCGAGATTGGAGACCATGTCTACCTCCGCGTCTCTCCAATGAAAGGCACTCGTCGCTTCGGTATCAAAGGGAAGGTTGCCCCTAGATACGTGGGTCCTTTCAAGATCATTGGAAAAAGAGGCGATCTCGCCTATCAACTTGAGCTTCCCTCCAACTTCGCAAATGTGCAGGATGTGTTTCACGTGTCACAGCTTCTCAAGTGCTTCAAGACTCATGAGCGCACCATCAATTTCGAAGAGATTGATCTCCAAGAAGATCTGTCTTATCATGAGCACCCCGTTGCTATTCTTGACGAAGCTGAGCGCAAGACTCGCAACAAGTCTATCAAATTCCTGAAAGTGAAGTGTTCACACCATTCCGACCAAGAAGCCACCTGGGAACACGAGGACCACCTCCGTTCCGAATATCCGGAGTTCTTTCAGTCCTAGATCTCGGTACGAGATCCTCTCGTAGTGGTGGAGTGTTGTAACACCCCGGATGCAACTTGCCATATTTGTAACTCCAACTCTTGCCATTTTCGGCTATGTGTTATGAGATTCCCTTCGTGGTTGGCTTTTGTCTTCATTTTGCATACGTGTTCGTCTCATGCATCAGAGCATTTTCCCCGTTGTTCGTTTTGCAATCCGACACTCCTATGTCATCCGGCATCCCTCTCTTGTCTCTTTTCGTGAGTGGGTGTTAAACTTCCTCGGAATGGACCAAGATTTGCAAAGCGGCCTTGGTACACCACCGGTAGACCGCCTGTCAAATTTCGTGTCATTTGGAGTCCGTTTGATACTCCAACGGTGAACCGGGTATCCGCAAAGGCCTCTTTTATGTTGCATCCCAACACCCCTCCAAAACGGCCCAATAACCCATCCAAACCTCTTCCATGTCCTCCTCCGTCGGATCACGATCGCGTGACAGAAAACTACACCTCATTTGGACACTCCTACCTCCTCCTACCTATAAATATGTGCACCCCTCCTCCAAATCTGGGCCAAAACCCTATCAAACTTACCCCGCCGCCACCGGACATGTTCGCCGCCCGATGGACGTCCCGCACCGCCGCCCCGTACCAGTGAAGCAGCGCCACCTGTCCCGCGGGTCAACCGCCTTGTGACCCATGAGCCCACGGCGAGGCCCCATGAACCGTTCCCGCCGCCCGCCGCCCGAGGGCGACCCGCCCGAGGCCGCCGCCTGCCTCGATCGCCACTGCACGCGCCCGCCCCGACCGCTGCGCCTCCATGCAGCGCCCGCCGCCGACCAAGCGCCGCCGCAGCCTCCGCCCGCTCCTCACCGCAGGTCGCCGCGCGCCGGTCTCCGTCGTCCCCGGCCGGATCCGCCTCCTCCGGCCTCCACCATCAACTCCGGCGAACCCTCCGTACATCCTCGGTTCGCGTGCCCCGACGAACCCTAGATCTAGAGGTCCAAATTTTCTCGAAGTCCCGAAATCTTACATTTCTGTACCCTGTTCATTGCATTATAACTCCGTGGCCGTAGCTCCGTTTTGTACGTGCTATATATCGAAATGTTCATCATGATGTGCTATTCATTTTGTTCCATTGTGCCATGCTTGTTTGAGTCCATCTTGATGCCCAAATAGTGGGTGAAAGAGTGCTATAAAATGTTAGTTCCTGTTTCTTAGCAGAGTATGAGCATTTATCATTTTTGCTACATTTGTTGTGTGCTGCATATGGGCATGAGCTCTACATGTGTTTTTGGCTATGCCATTCCATATTTACAGGGGTGTATGCCATGTATTTTTGAGATCTATGTGGTGACTAGCACAAGCATGCAAAGTAGCTCTCGTGATATTGCTGTTTTCAGGGACTTAGAAACTGAATGCCATCATATTTTCTGTGCCCTTTTGAATCTGTAACGAAACATGGTATGTTTACATGGGTGCCATCATATTTTCTGTGCCCTTTTGGCTCATGGTCAGTAAGGGACTTTTGTTCTATGCATTTAGTATATTCATGTTATTCCTTTTGTTTGCTATGTTCTGTTCCTGTAGCATGTTGTTAGCTTGCTCTAAACATGTCTTCCTGATGTTAATTCCTGGCATGTTATTTTCACTAGTCTGTGAAGCTGATATTTTTTGCACTTTTGCCATGCTTGTTTGAACCTGCTCTTGTGTGATTTAGCCGTAGCTCAGTGTTCATCTTTTCTCAAGAATCTTGAGTGCATCACTTCCATGTGCTTTGTTATTATGTTGGAGTGCAGTAGATTAGTTTCTAGTTGCATACTAAGTGACATCATGCTGTTAACCGCAGAATTGTGCCATCCTTGTTTTGCTTGTCATTTGCAAACCGTGCATCCGATTCCGGTGATCTTTATATCGATTTCAACCGAAATCATCTCATCTTTCCAGCGGCATACTTGGTTTGCCAAGTTGATGCCTTGTTTGTATTTTCCCTTTCGGAGCACGCATATGCATTGCATATCACATCTCGCATATCATGACATGTATTGTATCATGTTGCTTGTGCATTGCCCGTGATTGATTGTTGGTCCTTTAATTGTGTTATTGCTTTGGGTAGAGCCGGGAGACGAGTGCGTGAATGAGGAACCTATTGAGAACGCTTACGAGGATCAAGCTTTCGACAACTCTGAGAACTTTGTAGGCAAGATGACCATACCCTCGAAATCACTTCTATCTTTGCTTGCTAGTTGTTCGATCTATTGCTATGTCGCACTACCTACCACTTGCTATATTATGCCTCCCACATTGCCATGTCAAGCCTCTAACCCACCTTTCCTAGCAAACCGTTGTTTGGCTATGTTACCGCTTTTGCTCAGCCCCTCTTATAGCGTTGCTAGTTGCAGGTGAAGATGAAGTTGGTTCCATGTTGGAGCATGGATATTTTGGGATATCACAATATCTCTTGCATACTTTAATGCATCTATATACTTGGTAAAGGGTGGAAGGCTCGGCCTTATGCCTGGTGTTTTGCTCTACTCTTACCGCCCTAGTTTCCGTCGTACCGGTGTTATGTTCCTTGATTTTGCGTTCCTTATGCGGTTGGGTGATTTATGGGACCCCCTTCACAGTTCACTTTGAATAAAACTCCTCCAGCAAGGCCCAACCTTGGTTTTACATTTGCCTACCACCTACACCTTTCCCTTGGGTTTTCCCGAGCCCGAGGGTCATCTTTATTTTAGCCCCCCCGGGCCAGTGCTCCTCCGAGTGTTGGTCCGAACCGAGCCGCTTTCTTGAAAGCCACCTCGGGAAACTTCGAAGCCTGGTTTTACTCGTAGTCATATCATCCGGTGTGCCCTGAGAACGAGATATGTGCAGCTCCTATCGGGATTTGTCGGCACATCCGGGTGGCTTTGCTGGTCTTGTTTTACCATTGTCGAAACGTCTTGTAACCAGGATTCCGAGTCTGATCGGGTCTTCCCGGGAGAAGGAATATCCTTCGTTGACCGTGAGAGCTTGTGATGGGCTAAGTTGGGACACCCCTGCAGGGTATTATATTTCGAAAGCCTTACTCACGGTTATGTGGCAGATGGGAATTTGTTAATGTCCGATTGTAGAGAACTTGACACTTGACTTAATTAAAATACATCAACCGCATGTGTAGCCGTGAAGGTCTCTTTTCGGCGGAGTCCGGGAAGTGAACACGGTTTGGGTTATGTACAAATGTAAGTAGTTTCAGGATCACTTCTTGATCACTTCAAGTTTCGCGACCGTTGCGTTGCTACTCTTCTCGCTCTTATTTGCGTATGTTGGCCACCATATATGCTTAGTGCTTGCTGCAGCTCCACCTCATTACCCCATCCTTCCTATAAGCTTAAATAGTCTTGATCTCGTGGGAGTGAGATTGCTGAGTCCTCGTGACTCACAGATTCTACCAAAACAGTTGCGGTGCTTGACGATACCGGTCGCGGTGGCCTTAGCCGAGCTCAAGTGGGAGTTCGACGAGGAATGTGGTCGTTACTATGTGTTATTTCCCTGATGATCAGTAGTGGAGCCCAGTTGGGACGATCGGGGACCTAGCATTTGGGTTGTCTTCTTTCATTTTGGTTCTGTAGTCGGACCTTGATTGTACTCTGAATGATGTATGTTTAATTTATGTATTGTGTGAAGTGGCGATTGTAAGCCAACTCTTTATCCCATTCTTGTTCATTACATGGGATTGTGTGAAGATGACCCTTCTTGCGACTAAACCAGCATGCGGTTATGCCTCCAAGTCGTGCCTCGACACGTGAGTGATATAGCCGCATCGTGGGCGTTACAGAGATGCCCCTCGGGGCTCCATGGTTGATGGAGGTGGCGTGTTGGGGGTGGTCCTCAGTGGCTCCTCTGCTGCCCTCCTCCTGCGACCACGGCAAGGTTAGCACCATGGGATCGTACCCCAACGCACACCGATGGGGAGTGAATGGTGAACGCACACTGGGGCTGAGTTGGGGGCTGCTATCCACCAGCAACGGCGTGTGTGAAGTATCTGCTGGAGGCTGGCCGCCCGTCGAGGCCTTGGCCCTCTTCGCCACCCTCTGGGCCAACGTCTCCCTGTCCCTGCAAAGATGAAAACAAGTCAAGAAAAGCGGCGCGGTCTGAAGGGTCAGGGATGATGAAATGCAAGATGCTTACTCATCCTCCACCTCATCTTCCGCTGCCTTCCTCTTCCTCCTTGGGCTAAGAGACCCAAGATCGAAGTCGACCTCCAGGTCGATATCTGCGGGAGGAGGGGAAGGGGATGGAGTCCGGCAATGCTTGGACGAAGAAGAGGCGGTGGCTTTCTTCTTCACCACCGCGACCTTCACCGCCTTCTTGTTGCCTTGACCCTAAATGCAGCGCACGGACTCCTCCACAGGCCTCTTGGCGCTCTGCAGCAGTCCAGCCGGGCCGGACCAGCTCGCCAGAGCTGGCCTGCCACAGGACTCGCCTTTTTCCCGTGGCCGGAGGGTCGTCAGCCTTGGCCTCTTCCTCGGTCGAATCCTCGACCACATCTTCGATGAGAGGGACCCTGGTGCCAGGGTTGTTGGCCTCCCCAGCAGACTCCACCCATCCGGCAAGCTCCTTCTCCTCCACGGACGTATCGGCTTCGTCCTCCACTTGGCCAGCGTTGCCGGCCTCCCAGGCAAGCGCCGCCTCTGCCGCCCTGGTGGCAATGTAGTCCAGATCCTCCTTGGTGGTGTCGCGAATGAGCACCGGCTCATCGCAAATATACTTCTCCGACAAGTTGTCGAAGAACTCCTACACCTTCTCTGCTGGCGGCTCGACCCAGGCCGGGTCGAGGCCATGCGCATTGAAGTCCGGCATCATAGAAATAATGGCGGACCGATGAGAGTTGTTGCTTAGCGGGACCACTCCCGCCGGCAACCCGAACAAAGGCCCCTTGGTAGCCTTGCCAGCCTTCGCGGTCTTGCCGGTCCTATCAGCCCTGCCATCGTCACCCACATTGAGCTGAAAAAGCCTCTGACAAAAATGGCGTGCCCCATCACCGTGAAGTTGTGCTTCAAGCCAGGGCGAAGCCTCATGATGTCGGCCAGCGTTCTGAAAGAGCAGTCGGCCTCCCCTTGTTATCGCGATTAGAGGCGATTAGTGACGGAGGAAATTAGCCCCAATCATCTCAAGGGTGAGCCCGACCATGGTGAGGGGATGGATTATGGTAGTAGCGATCCTGAGCGAGTTCGCTCCAGTCCTTGCGGCGGACCAGCAGACTCTGACGAACTCGGCATAACTCCTGAAAATCCTTCTCCTCGATCCATAACCACTGGCCCCACCACTCCTCCCATCTCTCCTTCTAGGCACCCTCCGGATACGTGCCCTTCTCCTGGGTCCGTGGGATCCAGGTGACGCAGCCGGAGATGGCACCCCCAGCCTAGATACGGGGATAGAAGTAGTGGCGGAAGAGCGCCATACTGGGAAGCACTCCGGCGAAGCCCTCGCAAAGGTGAGCAAAGAAAGCCATACACGCCACGGCATTTGGCGTGAAGTCGGGGAGATGGAAGCCGTAGGTGTGCATGACATCATTGAAAAAATCAGAGAAAGGGGGGCAGAGCCCATAGGAGAAGTAGTCAACGAAGAAAGGGTACCGATTCGGGCCGGCCTGAGCAAAATCGGCGGGGACGATGTGCGTGGCCGGATGCCTCGTCGTCTTCCTCCCCCACAGAGGCCTGAAGTAGTCCTCGAGGTGGACCGCTTCGATCGTCGAGGGGAAGAGGGCAAGCTACGTCCAAAGCGCTGCCAACTTGCTCTCCGGCACCTCCTTCTCCCCGGCGTCCTTGGCCACTCCCTTGCCCTTAGTGGTTTTGGGTGCCATGGCGGCTGGGAAAGAGGTGAGGAATCAGGAGCAATGAGAGATTGAGGGAAATGGGGTCGCGGCGGCGGCAGACGGCAGCGGGAGCTTCGGCTTTTCACTTGAGAGAGAAGGGGGGAACAGCGGTTCCGAGATTAAAGAGACGCGGAGGGTAAATGAGCAGCGCGCCCGCAGTTTCCCCCTTTTTATGGGGACGGCACGGACCTCCTCTTTAACATTTACCACGATGTGACGCACGCATGCAGCAACCGCCCCACGCATGACCCCCACGTCACGCATACAACGTGGGTTGTGGGGAAGCACAACCGGCGGAGAAGTTACCGCAGTAAAAAAACTCCGCCCCGCGTGCCCGCGCACCATTTTGGGCCTAGCCCAAAAACGCGTTGCGCTTATGTGTGGCCCAGGCCCGGGGGCCCCTGTCGGTGTACAAAAGTAGGGGCTCTGTTTTATACCCCTTTACTTGTGCGCGGGCAGTCAGAGCCGCACCTGCGGCCACACTTAGTAGGGCAGAGGAGGGAAGCAAAAGTACAAGACTACCAAAGCAGCGCTCCAACCAAGGGCGCAGAAGGCAGAGCAACAAGATGGGCTTTCCCCCGGCAAGACCCTTGCCGGAGCGGCCTACATAGCCCCGGCAAGAGACTTGCCGGGGCAAGTCACCCCGACACCAGCATTGTAGCCACCCTTGAGCCTGAGAGTTTCGATACCATCGACAACGTTGGAACCAAGGCTCGAGAAGTGCCTGCATGGTTGCATGAAGATCTTTGTGAAGACAAAGAGCACAGAAGACCAGGTGATAACCAGAAGACGATGATACTCGGCAAGATCCTTGCCGAGCATACCAACGAGACCCCCGGCAAGGCCCTTGCCGGGGATGCCCACGATGCCGCGGCAAGACCATTGCCGGGGCCCCGACAAGACCCTTGCCGAAGACATCCGCGGGGCCACAGCCAGGCCCACATCTGCCAAGACTCCACCGCCATTCCTATGGAGCTGCCAAGCCACCAACTAGGCCAGCACCTGCGTGGCGACATGCGACCTCTATGCGAACTCAGCAAGCACCTGCGTGGTGGCATGCAGATCTTCATGAAGACCCTACCACCACACTGACTCAGCAGCCTGCCAGCCTACATGGCGTTGCGCGCCTCGTTGGCCTAGACGCGTGTCGAAGCAAGACAGAGCGACGACGGACGGGATGGGCCTCGTTACCGTCCCCGATAAAGAAAGGGGACATCTTAGGAGCGCATTTAATGCGTTTTGTCCTGTAATGACAGGCGATAAGCTTGTACACTGTACGTACCTTTCCACCTCATGTGTGCCACTGTGGCGACCCCTTTGACTATAAAAGGAGACCCAAGGCATACTGAGGGAGGTTTCGGATCTTTTGAACGAGGCACACACCGTAGCTAGTTGAAGAGCTCAAGAACACTCAAATACACACCAAAGCAAGACTAGGGTATTACGCATCCTCGCGGCCCGAACCTGGGTAAACGATCCTCGTGATGGCTCCTAGACCCGCTCTTTGCACAACCCCGCGCCCGCCAACCGTAGAAGGGATCCCAGCGATCCCATAGGTGTCGTTTCCACTGGCACATGATATGGCCATCAACTTGTGCTTTTGATCTCCATCTCCAAAGCACCGTCATGATCAACATCGTCACCGGCATAACACCATGATCTCCATCATCGTGTCGCCATCAGGGTTGTCACGCCAACCATGCTTCTACTACTATTGCTACCGCCTAGCGATAAAGTAAAGCATTACATAGCGCTTAATGATTGACACACAGGTCATACAATAATTAAAGACAACCCTATGGCTCTACTTGGCCGTTGCCGTATGCATCGACATGCAAGTCGATATAAACTATTACAAACATGCGTATGAGGGTGCGTCTGCCCTCTCTCTACCTCTCTATATATAGGGGGAAGGGGGAGAGGGGGGCTCCCCTAGGGGATCCCATCGAGGGCCGGGGCCACAAGAGGGAAACCCTAGATGGGTTTTCCCCTTAGGAGACTTGGCCCCCAAGCCAAAGGGGTGGGAACCCTAGATGGGGCGCCCCACCTCTCCTGGTTACGTGAGATGGGGTGAGAGGGGCGCTCAGCCCCTTAGTGGGCTGGTTTGCCCCCTCCCCTTGGCCCATGAGGCCCCCCAACACTTGCTGGGACCCCCCGAAACCCCTTTCACTAAAAAAAGACACATCTGTGACATTTTGGGCCGAACGGATTTTTTTTCTGTCATACATATGACACTTCTATGACGATAATTGTGACAAAACCCGGTATCATCATAGATGTGGTGGGCTCCTACTTCTATGACAAAAAATCATGGCCAGAAAATGGGCTTTTAAGTCACAGGCGGGCCGGAGGCAGCAGCGGCATGACATTCTTTGGGCCGTTCTTGTGGAAAAAACCGTGGTAGAAGTGAGGCGAGAAAATTTGGGAGTTCTCGATTCTGGGTGGGAGGTCGGGGCGAAGCGATGCGTGTTTCTCTCGTGACGCACGCTGTAGCGTGTATGCGAGGCGTTAGCTCTAAATAAACCCGAAGCGAGGCATTGGGCTCTAAGCGAACCCGGCGATTACGCTGCGAACTGGCGTTCACGAACCCGGCGATCGATCGCTGCTAAGTGAAGCCGATCGATCTTGCCTCTGGGATGAAACGATGGCGTTGTGGGGGGTGGATGAGCGGTGGCGGTGGCGTTGCCTTTGGATGAAACAGGACCCCGTGGTGTGGTGGATGGCTGGATGAGCGATGAGCGGTGGAGGGGTGCCCATGGAGGGGTGGATGAACAGGGACCCGTGGTGTGGTGGGCAGGCTGGATGAGCAGTGGAAGCGGTGGTGGGGTGCCCGTGGAGGGGTGGATGAACAGGACCCCGTGGTGTGGAGGGCTGGATGAACAGTAGACGGTGGAGGGGTGGTTGAACAGGACCCCATGGTGTGGAGGGCTGGATGAACAGTAGATGGTGTAGTGGTGCCCGTGGAGGGGTGGTTGAACAGGACCCCGTGGTGTGGAGGGCTGGATGAACAGTAGATGGTGGAGGGGTGGTTGAACAGTAGCCGGTGGAGTAGCACGCGGTGGAGGCTGGATGAACAGGATCCCGTGGAGGCTGGATGAACAGGAGCCCGTGGAGGCTGGATGAACAGGAGCCCGTGGAGGCTGGATGAATAGGAGCCCGTGGAGGCTGGACGAGGTCGACGGTGGAGATGAGCAGGTATCCCGTGGAGTCTGTTTTAGATGCGCCACACCCCTCCCGATGAACAGGACCCCCGTTTCGACCGTAGCGCTCCAACACAAGTCCGTTTCGTCCGTTTTGCGGTACGCCACACCCCTCCCGATCAACAGGACCCCCGTTTCGACCGTAGGAGGTCCGTTTCGTCCGTTTTGCAGTACGCCACACCCCTCCCGATGAACAGGATCCCGTTTCGAACGTGGTCGGTCGAACACAAGGCTGTTTCCTCCGTTCTGCGCTACGCCAGGCCTCGTTTCCATCACCTGTTCCGTCCAAGCCCTCCTGATGAACACGACCACGCATTCCGTTGCTTCCCCATGAACACGACCACGACGCTGATTCTCCTTTCCGACCCAGCCATGTACACGAGCCCTCGCCGTACGTATGCGCAAGTAGGCGTTCAAGGCCCAGCCCGTATGTACACATATGTGGCCGTATTTTCTTTCTTGCACCCTGGCCGTTGTATGTACGTGTACATGCTACGTGTGCGCCTCTACTACGACACGTGCGCGCCTCTACTACGACACGTGCGCGCCTCTACATCGACCAGTATGTACGTACACATTCGCGACCAGAATAAAAATGCTACGTGCAGCCCGACCAGGTGGGTCACGGTAGCCGAGGAACTTCCTTGCTTGCAAAGATGTAGCTGGTGGGTCCCGGCGGTCGAAGCGAATCGTTTTTTTGCCGGACGCACTTCCTTTGCGTGCAAGATGTAGCTAGTGGGTCCTAGCGATCGAGGAGCGTTTTTCGCGAAATCTGATGGCCCGTCCGGTGGGTCCCGGTGTCGGTGGAGGAATCATTATTTTCCGTGTAATAAGGAGGCACTTCCTTCTGCTGCGGCCGTGGACCCAGCTGTCGACCTCTCCATGTATGCGATCCCATCGTCGATGGAAGTCGTTCCTTGACCACGTTGACCACGCGCCGGGAGCACCGAGGCGGTGGGCGGCGAGCGAGAAGGAGCGTCGGGGAGGCCGGGGAAAGACGCGGCGGTGGAAGCCCAGCGGAGAGAATGAGGTTCAGCGATTCGGCTGCGGTGTGAGACTTCCATTGCCTTGAGGCCTGGCCAGCGGTGGGAGTAGTAGAAGCGGTGAGGCCTCCATGGCAACCTGGCCATTCTGAGGAGGCGGGAGCATGCGGCACGGACCAGCCTTGCTGGGTAGTGGAGCAAGAAGACGGAAGGTTGAAGAAGCACTCTGACCATTGGATGGACATCGTCACGGTCCTTTGGAGCTAGAATACGTTCCTATTGACTAAAGTTGACAAAGGCCCCGCGTCGGTCAACTTAGTAGGACAACAAGTCAACCTCCCACCTTGGTGGGTCCCAGCTAGCGGGGGGTATTCAATTTTTGTGCGTAATAAGGAGGCACTTCGGTGGGTCCGAGCTTAGCAGAGAACATTTTTTCACGAAATCGCTGGCCCGTCCGATGGGTCCCAGCCGGTCGGGGGCGTTTTTTCATGAAATAAGGTGGCCCGTCCGGTGGAGTCCCTAACTGTCAGGTGGAGGAATAATTATTTTGCGCGTAATAAGGAGGCACTTCCTTGTGGCCGCCTGGACCTAGCTGTCAGCCTCTCCACGTATAGTACTCTTCCGATGGAAGTTGGTCGTTGACCATGTTGACCATGCCGCGCCGAGAGCACCAGGTGATTGGTGCAGACAGAGAGAGGCCTAGGAAGGGGCGGCAGAAGCGGGGAAGATCTGGCCGGTGGAAGCCAGCGGAGAGAATCTGAGGTTCCTTGGTTCAGCTGCGGTGTGAGGCTGCCGTCGCCGCCAAAATAACGAGGGGTGTGGGTGAGTAGAGGGATGGCCTGGCCGGCGGTGGGAGTAGTCTGCAGGCGATGAGGCCTCCAGCGGCATCACATCCGACCCACAGGAGGTAGGTAGACAGCGACACGACCATCGCTGCTTTGGGCGGCTGGAGCAAGAAGACCGGAGGTTGAAGAAGCACTACTGACCGTTCGATGGACATCGTCACGATCACTGCAGGCTAGAATCGTTTATATTGACTAAGTTGACAAAGCCCTTGATGCGTCAACTTAGTAGGCCTGACTTCAGTTTGGCAGAGAACATATAGCCCATTTGCGATTTGTAAGAATGTACAGCCCATTTTCTAATTCTAATAGAATTTACTACAGCCCATTTACAGTTTGTTAAAAGTACAGCCCAACTTCTAGCTAGGACAACGGTTAATAATTTCAAACAACCGCTCAAAACAGAATTCAAAAAAAATTCCCACATTTTGATGGGATCCAAAATATTTTTATCCGAAATTTCTAGTCAGGTTAAATATAATTTCAAAATAAAGTTGTATTACGTTAAAATCCAATCGAAATATTATTGCATAACAAGTAATGAAATTAAAAATTTCAAATTCCAAAAATTATATTTTTTTCAAACTAATTACGTGTTTGGTGCATAGTAATTGTCCAGTTATTATAATTACATCTCATTTATTATTTCTTAAAGTCCATTTTCTTGTTAAGCCTAATGCATACCTCCGAGGAAAGTTTGCAGCCCAGTGAGCGGGAGAATAACAAGTTGACCGGATATTGTGTATAGCGTATCGGCCCCGATTGCATTCTTGATGTTGAAAAAAAGGCCTGTGTAATGCAATTACAACCTAACATGGTTACTCAGCCCACATTCATTTGACCTTGGGAAAAGGCCCAAACAAGGCTTATGTACAACTTTTGAAGTCAACGAGCTCAACTAATAACTTAAGAAAAAGTTAGATTACGGTGGAACCTAATTAAAAAGCTATCACGAGCAAATAAATAATTCAGCAGGTCCCACTTGTGCGTGTGCGGCGTGTGTGTATGCGTGTGTGTGTGTGAGAGAGAGAGAGAGATGAGGCGAGACCCATGGGTCGATGCTCGTAAATACATCTTTCAGCCATATGCATTCTTGATGCTCATTAAAAACTTATATAGTTGACACAATCATATAGAACATCATAGCACTTTGAACTTGCTTACAAAAATTTCATGCGGTAAAGGCTGTGTCGGGATGGAAGCGGTGGATATCGCTACGGGAAGGGCTATGTTGAAACCAACGAAGTCGTACATAATGGTTCATCGTCTTTATCAATGGCGGAAATATCTTGAATGTTGTGCAAAAGAAAAGCAGGGCGGATCAACACAATAAGTTACGCTAGCACATTAAGTTGACGTACAACCCTTTCAAAAAAGTCCGGTACAAAATTAGAACATGTCACAATCAAATGTCTTTGGCATATCGATTGCTTCACACCCATAGCTCGGATTTCACTAGTATGTGACAAGATTCATTTGTTACCTCAAATTAGAGCACATCTAGGCAGCCACTACCTCTTCTCCCAAAGAAGCAATGGCCTCCGCCCGCAGCGATGGAGTAGGCCTGTGCCATCCATCATTCCGAGCAACATGGGGAAAGTCTGATGTTGACTCTGTAATGGGCGTCTTCGGCGGACCACAGCACCCGGCGGCGGCGAGACTTCGATTGATGGATTGACCACTTCTTCTACATGCACGAACACTCAATACGGTACATACCTAACATGATTACTGCGGCGGCCTTGAGTGGCGACGAATAGTACAACCCCGGTTCCTGCACCGGTATCTCAACACCAATCACCTTTGGTATGGTGGACGACTTCTTCATCCATGCCATAACCGTCAGAGCCCAGCTGTCTGGAGGAACAAACATACTTACGAGATTACCTCCAATCTCGTTGATAAGCTCATTCATGGACTCGCTGTTCCAAGCATGTCGAGTCATGCCGTGGAAGGTAAGCTTTGTTAAAAACTCAAGCTCAGAGGGCACTCAGCCCCATCACAGGTGCCACCGGATCAAAGCTCACCCGGTAGCGCCATTCGCAGAACAAGCGGCTGGGAAGATTCGAACACATATTTGTAGTCGAAAGTTGTCGGAACACAGCGAAGAAATCACCGGTGGAGGGCGGAACTTGACGAGCAAGTCCTTATTTGGATGCCCTGCGCCAATGCCAAGAGCTTTGATAAGGTCGTCGGCGAGAGCAGGGAGGTCGATGCGCCCAGATTGATGGTTACCATCGACACTTAGTAAGCAAACTAGTCGTCAAGCGCCCGCCATCCTGTTGATGACGACAAGCTTGAGCGACCAAAGGCGGGGCGGACCTCGGGATCTCCGACTCGGAGATCCAGCGTTGACCGGCGACATGAAAATGCAGCTTGAGTATAGAAGTCTGAGGAGGGATTTGGGGAAGCTGGGTAGGAATCGAGATTCCATAGGTGGGGAGGGGCGGAGGCCGGGGATGAAAAGGTAGCATGAATTTGAAACGCAGCGCCAATATTCTCTCGGTGGCCATGGTTAAAAGAAACACCAGTGGCACACCACATGTCGGCCTAAGAGTCCTTATTCTTCCTTTTTTGAGAGCCGACCTTTTTTTGAGGATCTTTTTGGGAGCCAGCACGAGAGTCATAATTGACCTGTTTGGCATTGCGTTACTACTCGGCCCATATTCAACGACACCTCACTGGCCCAAACAAGTGTACATCATCGAAAAGACACTGAGCTCAAATTATATAACTTGAAAAAAATGAGATATACTCTGAACACTTGAGAATGGTGATGCCCTCATTTATCCCACCAGAAGTTCGAGACAATAAAAGCGAGTTCGAAACAACGATATATACAACATTCAAACACTGACTAGTGACTACTGCTGAGATAAACAACAAGACATGATAGTTCATAAGAAGTCTTGCTACACCACCAAAATGCACCCATCTGCAGCGTTTAGACTCTCGTGATCTAGACGAGAATAACATTCTAAACAAAAGCAACTATTACATAGTAAGAGTGACATAGACGAGGATGACCAAATGACAAGGAATATGCATAACAAAAGAAAGAACTACCCATCCAGAACCAGCAGCAAAGGCAACAAAGTCATTCGAAGAGATGACCCAACACCATCATAATTTGCAGCCACAGCAGTGACCGGTGATCCGGAGACACCGGTACTCCACCTTTTGATGCAAGAACCCAATTACCTATCAACTTTGAAGGCTTGAACCACATCACTGCCTGTCGTAATTGAGACATCCAAGGATCAAAGTTAATTCGGATGCCTTTGTCATTCTCACCTTCTTTTGGCTGCAGGCTGTATCATTGACAATCAGGGGAGTTTGCTCCCGAAGTCCTAGGGCTCGCCGTGTAGACACAATTTTCCATAGCAAACAGAGCCTCTCTGCCATCAAGGTCCTTGCCAACGGTGATCTCCTGGTTAATCGGATAATTGAGTCCAAGAAACAGAGATTGTGAACCAAGGCTGTTTACCTGCCTCCAACTAAAAAATCCTAAAGGCCCCAACAAGCTGGTATCCTGCTCATAGACGTAACAACCTTGTCCGGATACTCACGTATTACACGGTGCTTGTATACTGATGGGGTTTTTGCAATTTTAACTTTTCCGGCTCATGTGTCCGAATGATCATCAGTCTTTTGCCATCGTCTAATCGGCGAGGAACCAGTTGTGCTTCCACTGTTTTTGGCAAAGGTGGTGTGATTACAAAGGCGATGGCTTGTAGGGACACTACATCATATCAAAAGGACAGGCATTCTTAATGTAAGATCAGCATTGTTCGGTATGAGTAGGATAATGCAAGAAACAACATTGATATGTCCCTATTGGGCCCAGGAGGAAAATACAGGGAAATGTATACTTTGGGTTCAAAAAATATAGAAGTGCCATGCATGGTTATAATCATGTTATCTCGCAATCGATTCTTCTGAGGAAACTACCATGTCATGCATGTTATGTAATCATGTTACTGTCCTCACAAACAAATTCTTCAAGGTAACTAACGGACCATGCATTGTTATATACTAAGTGTTACTGTGGGCAAAATTTTTGTGAGGATATTATTCTAGCCATTGATTCTTTGAAGGGCGAATATAGGTATGTACACATGGTAAGCATTGCAGATTTCACTACTTCCAAATATAGAGTTCTCCATATGCACATTTACTTCCCTAATGTATGGTTAGATGAAACCAACGATTGTGGTGCATGTTTCTACATCATGAAATGATGAAACTAACATGGCCATTGATACACACTCATATTTAGTAGTAGTATATAGATTCTTTGCAAAATAAGGATAATATCCATATATTCCTAACCGTTTGATTATTCAGGGTACAAATTGGTTGTAATGACATGGTCACAATCGCATGAATTAACTCATTCCAAATATAGCTGATTTCTGGCGTCTCTAATACATTCCATAGTTCTACTCAAATTCTGCTCAAACAGGGATATGCCAATCATCACAAAAGTTCAAAGCAGTGTCATGGCGTCATCATTTAACATGAGGCGGAAACAACTTACCGCGTCTCACGGTAATGCGGTTCGCCATCCGGCTTTGTCGATCACGTAGATGATGCCATTGTGTTCCATAGCATCAGAAGTGTGTATCATCTTTGGCGATGATCCACCTGCGAGCCGAGTTGTCTCCGACTAAAGAAAGGCACCGGCGTAAAGATAAGCGAGTCAGCGGTTGAGCAAGGCAATTAGCTTGAAGTCTGCGTAATTAGCATGTCGTGTGGGCACTTGGCAGATTACAATCTTCTGCAAAACAAGGTCCGTCCAAGCGGCGTAGTAATCTAGATGACTTGGACGCGATGGTAATACTCTATATAATCCAGCGGAGGAAGGATAATCTCATGGGAGTGCGGAAGTTCCACGAGCACCAACTTTTTACCGTCTTCTCTGAAGGCAGCCATTGAGTGGGAGTTCATGCCGACCCAGTACATACCTGCCAAAGTTTGAGGCGATGGTGATGGATCGATGTCGAGGAAATGATGTATGGTGACCCACTACATACACGCAAAAGAAGTTTGACTAATGGAGATCGGATTGAAGTCGAGGGGGCATCATGCACGCCTCCAGGTATCATGGTGAGCCAATCTCGCAAGACCGAGATAGCGACAAGCGTGGGTGTCTTGAAAAGCTTAGGCCCGCTTGACGATGGCGTGTGCATGTCCTCGAGCATGCAGCCAGCCATGAGGCGCTTAACATATCCATACCACGAACAACAAAGGTCGAGGATATCCTTTGGGAGATTGCTCCAATCGGCGGCTCATATGGATGCTTTGCTCGGTTAGCGTTAAGCCCATGGTGGAGTTTGGAAGGGGCTTGATTCTACGGGGAGAAGGATGTCGGTCTTTGGGCGGCTAAGCGAGGAATAGTGGTACTTGGGGAGGCAAGTAGGCGGCCGGTACTGCGTGGGCACGGTGAGATGAGGCGGAAGCGGAGAAGGAGATGGAGATGGAGTGGTGCTATGGGGCGGAGAAGGAAGCAGGCGAGGCGTAATGTGCTTTAGCGATGGTGACGGTACGCGATGCCACAGGAGGTGAGGCTGACTTTGGTAACCCGAACCGCCGCTGGACTAGTGTCGGTAGCGAGGGTGTTGTCACTTCCTTTGTGAGGACGGATGAATAAATATTTTGACCATCAAGTGTACCACAGTTGTACTACTACTACTACTAGTAGGTACATGAGTACTCGATGTTGTATAAGCGGAAATAGGTCTCCCATGCTAGCATGCCTTTTCACTTCATCGTTCGGTATCATCCATATTGCCAGCGAACCAAATTCTCATGCATGCCCAATCAACTCTGCTACGCGCGATGCATGCGTTAGTGGGTTACAGTGCATCAAGGGCGACATCTTGGTCGTTCCACACTTGAGAAGAGGAAAAATGGAAAGGTAGAGCAGCGGCAGCGAAGGAAGACAATGACGGCTAACGAGGCTGGGAGGGATCGGCGGAAGTTAATGCTCCACGCCTAAAGGTTTTGGGAAAACTGGATTTTCATAAAGGTGACTTATACTCATCTAAGCGGAGGGTATTCCTTAACGAGGAGAATGTTGTGTCTCCCACTCCGCAGCGCTCAAAAAAATATGACACATTTTTTTATCTGTTTGCATAAGTCCCACCTATCGGGAAGGATGAGCACGTACACGAGCAGTGCGACTCATCGATCTACCGCGCATAGCCTTTTCGTTGAGTCTACCTAGCCGTCTAATCAGCGCACTTTGCGCCACTTCTCCCATTTACTTCTCCATCGGGAACCGATTCTCCTCGGCTTCTTCACCTCCCCTTTGTCTTCATTTGCATCCAAACCCCACTGCGTTCACATTTTGTTAACCTCTTTAAATAATCATTTACTACTTCAGTTAGACTAGCCATCTAATCCTAATTCTCCAAACCATAGCCCTCCGTTCCAGCGGTTCCAAATGGCGAAAGAGATGCGACATAGGGTTTTAGCGTCCAACATGTCCTCGTCGAAGGCTCGATCGCATAGTTGCCACCATCACCGTCCACCCAAGGGTTGTTGGCGGTGGATCAACAATGTATCCAACTCCCTCGAAAAGGTAGAGAGCGAGGGTCATCGGTCTCGGCGTAGAGTACGAGCGTGCCCCTCGGAAGATCCGGTAGCGCCGCCGTCCTTAATTGTGCCTCGAAGATGATGTTTTGGTGTACCACATCATACACTCGCCCTCCATACCGAGGTGAGCTTCACGATTTCTTGTCTCGGAAGGGCGTATACTTACGTAGCCGGCAGCCATCGAAGAGACAAAGCGAAGTTGGAGCCGTACAACCTTGATTTGAAAAGCATCGGCCGACCTACAAACAGAATCAAAATTCCCGTAGAAGTTTGTGATAAACACACCATCCTAAGCGTAGAAAATTTTGTACTCGGTACAAATCTTGAGAAGGGTGACGAGGCGGTGGCATTAAGGTCGTGCGGATGGGAGAATTATCCCTTGACGTATACACAAGCCGGATAAAATATGCTGCTCCTCGATGCTCGTGTGAGTTTCGAGATATTTATAGCTCAAAGAGCTTGTTGCGACCCGTCTCCTGAGAGAATGAGAAGAAGAAGAAGAAGAAGAAGAAGAAGAAGAAGAAGAAGAAGAAGAAGAAGAAGAAGAAGAAGAAAGAAGAAGAAGAAGAAGAAGAAGAAGAAGAAGAAGAAGAAGAAGAAGAAGAAGAAGAAGAAGAAGAAGAAGAAGAAGAAGAAGAAGAAGAAGAAGAAGAAGAAGAAGAAGAAGAAGAAGAAGAAGAAGAAGAAGAAGAAGAAGAAGAAGAAGAAGAAGAAGAAGAAGAAGAAGAAGAAGAAGAAGAAGAAGAAGAAGAAGAAGAAGAAGAAGAAGAAGAAGAAGAAGAAGAATAAGAAGAAGAAGAAGAAGAAGAAGAAGAAGAAGAAGAAGAAGAAGAAGAAGAAGAAGAAGAAGAAGAAGAAGAAGAAGAAGAAGAAGAAAGAAGAAGAAGAAGAAGAAGAAGAAGAAGAAGAAGAAGAAGAAGAAGAAGAAGAAGAAGAAGAAGAAGAAGAAGAAGAAGAAGAAGAAGAAGAAGAAGAAGATGATGAAGAAGATGAAGAAGAAGAAGAAGAAGAAGAAGAAGAAGAAGAAGAAGAAGAAGAAGAAGAAGAAGAAGAAGAAGAAGCAGAAGAAGAAGAAGAAGAAGAAGAAGAAGAAGAAGAAGAAGAAGAAGAAGAAGAAGAAGAAGAAGAAGAAGAAGAAGAAGAAGAAGAAGAAGAAGAAGAAGAAGAAGAAGAAGAAGAAGAAGAAGAAGAAGAAGAAGAAGAAGAATAAGAAGAATAAGAAGAAGAAGAAGAAGAAGAAGAAGAAGAAGAAGAAGAAGAAGAAGAAGAAGAAGAAGAAGAAGAAGAAGAAGAAGAAGAAGAAGAAGAAGGAAGGAAGGAAAGAAGAAGAAGAAGAAGAAGAAGAAGAAGAAGAAGAAGAAGAAGAAGAAGAAGAAGAAGAAGAAGAAGAAGAAGAAGAAGAAGAAGAAGAAGAAGAAGAAGAAGAAGAAGAAGAAGAAGAAGAAGAAGAAGAAGAAGAAGAAGAAAGAAGAAGAAGAAGAAGGAAGAAGAAGAAGAGAAGGAAGGGCAGGGAAGGGCAGGAAGCGGAGCGGAGGAGGGAGGAAGGAAGGAAGGAAGG